>JAJIYY010000005.1:0-2400000 GCA_022702485.1 Simplicillium sp. C3G150-2 | reverse complement strand
GCATTCTTTCGTATCAAGTTTCCATTTTATTCCGTTGCAAGTTTATTGTCCTAAGACCTCCTTCTCGATAGCCGTAATCTGATCCTCACTCAAGGTCTCAGCAGCAGCCTTCTCAGCCTTGGCTGCATCGAATCGCCACAAACCACCAGTCTTGTCGCGATCGCCGTCCAAAGAGACACCACCCGCTGTGCCGAGAGCCTGAAGTACTTCGTCCTCACCCTCAACGGCGGTGAAGTATCTGCGTTCCCAGGGCTTCTTCTCCGAAGTCTCCTTTGTTCGAAGAGCGCGCTGGGCGTTTTCGATCTTGCACTTTTCGACGTGGACTGTATCCATGTCGCCCTTTTGGATAGCGGCGCCGACCTTGGCCCAGGCTCTGCGGGATTCGAGGGGATGTTGCTTCTCAACGGGGGTGAGCTTGAGTTCTGTCTTGGGGTGGGAAACGGTGTCGTAGGTTTCGATGAGTGTGGACTTGGAGTTCTTCTTGGCGGGACCTTCGTAGATCTCTAGTTCCTTGTTCCACTGGCCGGTGATGTTGTAGAGGACTTCTTTGTCTTTGCCGGTAGGGTAAACGGTGGCGATGACGGTGTTCTTTTTGCCGGAGAGCCAGCCCTTGCCGCTGTAGTCTACCTTGGCGGAGAAACCGCTGGAGCTGGTGATGTGGCTGGTGCCGTCGAGCTCTACAAACGGAGCTCCGAAGATGAGGCCCTCGATGTGTAGGCCGGGAAGTGTGATGAGATACTTCTCAAGTGTCTTGTTCTCGCCAGTTCCAATGGGGATGGTGAGCACGGCATGTCCAATCTGCTTCACAATGATGGTGCTCTTGAAAGTAGCCTTTTGGGCATTGTAGCCCTCCAGCTGGACGCCGGTCTTGTTGTTGCGAATGCAGTAGGCAGTGGCAGGTGGATGGTGGCTGACTTGCTCAGAAACAAGAGTAGTCTCTCCAGCGTCATCGGTCCATGTTCCAAGGAAAAGCTCGCCAAGGAACGGGTTCAGTGGCTTCTTCTCATTGCCAAACTGCTCACTGCGACTGGCATATTGGTGCTTCAGCGTGCTCAGGAACCACTTCAAAACCAGGACAGCACGCTTAGCAGGGTCGGCTTCGGCAGCAGGAGCAGTCAAGACAGTTGGCTGAGCCGACCAGTAGGAAGAGAATTCGGTGAGGGACTGCGCGGAGAGGATGAATGGAGGCGCTGTCAAAGACGACAAATCGCCATTGAAAGAGGCAATGGACTAGCAACGGAAATAAGATTTAGATAGACTCAGGAACAGATCGTGGCGAGAAATACCTTTAAAAATGCGGACCAACTACCGCTGTTGGCTGCAGCAGCTTGTTCTGACGACATTTTCTCGATGCGGGGTGTACGAGTGATGTAATCGTGGGGTGTGTGTGCAGAATGGGAGGTGTCGAGCAGTGTTGGGGGCGATAATGGACGTACTTCGAAGGTAAAGTAGGCTGCGGCGTAGATTATTGATTCAATGCAGAGAGTAGTGAGATGAGAGTTGTAGGATGGAGAGATGCTGCGGTGTTGAAGAAACAAACAACCCTAATAGACGATCAACTAATAAAGAAGGGCGGCGGTGCAGCACTCGCCTGCCAGCTTGCCGGTTCGGGGTGGCTGCGCCCGGAGTCGTAAGATTATTGGGGAGGGCCAACGGGAGTCACAGGGAGCCACAGCGCCAGCCACGCGGTTGGGGGTACCTGTAACTTACTCGCTGGAGCATCCGCTGTGCCACTGAACGCATCCAGAGGTTGTGGCGCTGGCGTCACTTTCGTCATTTCAACTGCGCTAAAATCAACTTTATCAGACCAACTCCTTGACGAATACGCAACAACCTTGATTTGCGCTTTGCCACCCGACAATCCCCTTAACTTTTCTGTCCCTGAATTCAGCACCCTGGCTGGCATCTTTTGGCAGAGGACGGCGCCGTCATCGCGAAGCGCCGGGCCGGAAAGGCGAACACAGGACATCATGGCTCAACCGACACCTCCAACGGTGTTGTCAC
This sequence comes from Simplicillium sp. C3G150-2, assembly GCA_022702485.1. Taxonomy (NCBI): domain Eukaryota; kingdom Fungi; phylum Ascomycota; class Sordariomycetes; order Hypocreales; family Cordycipitaceae; genus Simplicillium; species Simplicillium sp. C3G150-2. The sequence goes on along the minus strand of JAJIYY010000005.1, from coordinate 2,397,996 downwards.
CGCAGTTTTGTTTCTCGTCTGGAGCACTGAGAGGTATGTGCTGCGACATATTACACTGGTTGAATCCTTGCTAATCAGAGCTGCAGACTTTCTGCGATTCTCCAGATCAGCCATCGACGACTCAATAAACCAAAACTTGAACGCCTTAGTTACTCCGTCGCGGACTGGCTTCGATCCCGCCTCGACGTCGCATCGCAACCCCAGCGCTGGCGCCAAAGGCGTAGGTGCCGAGTCTTGCGCAAACTTTCGAAATAAAGTGTTGTTCCCCTCGTGGCAGTCTCGTGCGGATGCTCTCGACTATTGCGCCGCTGTTGCTTCCAGTCCAGACCCGGACGATCCGGGGGCCGCCTTGAGAGAGCTGGAAGACAAGAAGAATCAGGAGAAGGTTGTCGATGAGCGACTAGATCCTTATTCGGCACGCTATTTCCCTCGAGAGAGTAGAACGGAGGCTCTGGCAACGTTGGTGCGACAGGAGAAGGGCGTTGAGAACATTGTTCGCCACAGATCGTGGGAGGTTATTCAGCAGAGATGTAATGCACCTGAAGCTACGTGGGAGAAGGCATTTGGGAGCTGGAAAGAGAGCAATAAGGAGAAATAACCCTGTTATTGCTTTGCTATTTAAGGGTATGGGTAGCTGCATTTATGATACCATGATATGTGTGTATACTACAAAAGCTATTTTTTTTGGATAGATTTCTGTACAATTAGTGTAAAACCAATCTCAGCCACGTTTATTTTGCTTCAGAAACTCAATTAAGTTTTTATCTTGGTTTTTTGCCTGTTGGTATTTCTTTGACTTTTATTTACTCTGGTCGATGACTTCAGAGCTTCCAGGCTTGCTTCCGGTGTCTGCCCCACCACATTTACTTCCGCTTCCACTTGCACAGCACAAACAAGTCCGAAGATCCTCCGACGTCCACCAAAGTCACTTTCACCACAAAGCCAGCGTCTCTCCCAAGCCCGGACCGATCGTGTGTACGTCTGAACTTGCGGCGATTTTCGACTTTTTTAAGAGGAGGGTAATTTACTTGATACCGGTTCAAGTCTGCTGGGTTTAATCTGCTCAGTATTCTTCACTCCTTCACACACAACCTCACAAGCACCGTCTTTTACAATTGACGCTGCTTAATTCGTGTATTCTGCGCCGCAGAGCAAATCCCCCATCTCTGAACCCGAGACACTGCCACGCAACGACGACGAAAACGACGACTTCTTTGACGAATCGATCGCCCAACATGCCACAGGTACTAGCGCCCAAGGAGGCTGCGCAGTTTCGCCAAGTCATCCGAAACTACGAAGAGAAGCAATACAAGCGTGGTCTCAAGACTGCGGACCTCATCCTCAAGAAGATCCCCAAGCATGGCGAGACCATGGCCATGAAGGCCCTGATCCTGAATGGTCAGGGCAAGAACGAAGAGGCTTTTGCGCTTGGAAAGGAGGCTCTGACGGCAGACATGAAGTCTCACATCTGCTGGCACGTGTACGGTATCCTGTACAGAGCCAATAAGAACTTCGAGGAAGCTAGCAAGGCCTACAAGTTCGCGCTCAAGCTCGAACCCGGATCCGCGCAAATACAGAGAGACCTTGCCGTATTGCAGATTCAAATGCGAGACTACCAGGGTTATATCCAGAGCCGCAATGCCATGCTCCAAGCTCGTCCCCAGCTGCGTCAAGCATGGACTGCCCTTGCCATTGCGCACCACGTCGCTGGTAACCTGAGCGAGGCTGAAAACATCCTGACGACATTCGAGGGCACGCTCAAGTCCACGCCGTCCCGTCACGATCTCGAACATTCTGAAGCCATCATGTACAAGAACTCGTTGATTGTGGAGCAGGGAGAATATCAGCGGGCGCTGGACCATCTGGAGAGCGACTGCAAGCACAACCTCGATAGATTGGCTGTTCTGGAGAGCCGTGCCGAGTGTCTTTTTAAACTTGATCGCAAAGAGGAAGCTGCTGCCGCATATAGAGCTCTGTTGGACCGTAACCCCGACCACGCGCCATACTACGTGAAGCTGGCCGAGTCTTTGGGCATCCAAGACGACGACATCGATGGCAGGGCCGCCATCTACGCCGAATACGCCAAGAAGTTCCCCCGCTGCGACTCTGCCAAGCGCATACCTCTGGATTTCCTGAAAGGCGATGCCTTCCAAAAAGCCGCCAAGGAGTATCTGACGCTAATGTTGAACAAGGGAGTTCCCTCAACGTTCGCCAACCTGAAGCATCTGTATTCCGACGAGTTTAAGAAGGAGACGCTCGCCAAATTAGCCGATGAGTACTCACGCTCCGAGGATGCTGATGCCTCGAGCAAGGATAAGGGACAAGCAGCCGCGTTGTTTTATCTCGCACAGCACTACAACTATTACATGAGCCGCGACTTGACGAAAGCCATGGAATACACTGACAAGGTTATCGAAAAGGACCCCAAGAGCGTTGATTACCACATGACCAAGGCCAGAATATTGAAGCACAGCGGCGACATCGAAGCTGCCTCCAAGATGATGGACTATGCGCGATCTCTCGACCTCAAGGACCGATACATCAACAGCAAGGCCGCCAAGTACCAACTGCGAAACAATGAATCAGAGAAGGCGCTCAAGACAGTCGGCATGTTCACTCGCGCCGACACCGTTGGAGGACCTCTCGCCGATTTGCTCGACATGCAATGTATCTGGTTCCTGACGGAAGATGGTGAATCGTACGCTAGACAGGGTAACACCGGCCTGGCGCTGAAGCGCCTCCACGCCGTTGCCAACATCTTCGACGTCTGGCAAGAAGACCAATTCGACTTCCATAGCTTCTCCCTCCGCAAGGGCATGGTCCGCGCATACATCGACATGCTCCGCTGGGAAGACCACGTCCACGACCACCCCTTCTACACCCGAGCCGCCCTCAGCGCCATCGACATCTACCTCAAGATGGCCGATAAGCCCGCTTCCAACGGCGTCAACGGCGAAGATGACGCCGAGGAGGCCCTCGCCAAGAAGAAGGCTGCCAAGAAGGCCAAGAAGGAAATGCAGCGCTTGGAGCGCGAGGCTGCCGACGCTGCTGCCAAGCAAGACCCCAACAAGGCCAATCAGGATGGTGAGGTCAAGAAGAAGGATGAGGACCCTCTTGGTTTGACGCTCGCTGCTACTACTGATCCCCTCGGTGAGGCTATGAAGTTCCTTACGCCCATGCTGCAGGCCAGTCCTAAGAGCTTGGATGCCCAACTCGCCGGTTTTGAAGTCTACATTCGCCGAAGTAAGTTTTGTGTGATTATGATTGGTGGTACTGTTTTCACTAATGCAACTGTGCAGAGAAGTACGTTTTGGCTTTGAAGTGCCTCAAGGCCGCTGCTGCTATTGACCCCAAGTCTCCCCGTGTCAAGGAGCTGTCTGCCAAGTTTTCACAAACTCTCAAGGGTGCTTCGGATGTGCCTGCCAAGATTGAGGATGTTTTGACCTCTGAATTAGCTTCGCTTAGCCTGAACTAGAGAGGTGTGAGTTCTGGGGTGGAGGCTCAGATGCATCTGAAATAAAATCGCATGTATGATGAGAACGGATGAGAGTCATGGATTTTTTTAATACAGAGAAATCGAATGTCACTGCGGAGGAGAGGAACGCCGGTAATGGAACGGATGGCAAAAGAAAAAGTTTGATTTATCAGTCCATACATCGTCAGCATATATAAGATGTGTACCAGCGGCCAGGTGGGAAAATGGCCTCATTACAATTTAAATGATATAAGCAATTTTAAGCAGTACTGGAACCCGTGATATGAGTTGATTCATAAGGACAATAGGTGATGTTGCCTCTTATGAAATCCTGGCTCCTCTAGCCAGCAATTTCTCTACCAATTCTTCCTGTCCGTCTTGCGCTGCCGCAGTCAAAGGCGTGTCGCCATGAACGTTGATTGTGTCAACATCGGCACCATTGTCCAGTAGCAGATTTGCAATGTCAATGTGCCCTTGGTCTATTGCTCCGTGGAGTGGCGTCCAGCCTTGATAGTCAGATATCTGGAGCGCTTCATGGTCTATCAAAAGTACCATCACGATGTCCATGTGTCCATGGCGTATTGCAAGGTGTAGTGGTGTGCTTCCGTTCACGGATTGGGCATTGATATCGATGCCCGGCTGCTCTATCAGGGTTTTGAGGACGTCCAAGTGTCCGTAGCGTGCCGCAAGGTGTAGCGGCGTCCGTCCTTCGGCAGACTGGGCGTTGATGTCGATATCTGGCAGCTTTAACAGGGTTTTGACGATCCCATTGTGCCCTCCCTGGGCGGCGGCATGTAAGGCTTGCTGGCGAGGTTGTTGGATGAGCCGCTTCGATTCTTGTAGTCCGTGGCGCCCACTCCTACCATCTCTGCTGCGCTCACTTTCACTGTCACTGATTCGTTCCTCGTCTCGACCTCTTTCACGAGTTCTGTTACTCTCCCTGCCAAAAACTTCTCCAGCTTTCACAAAAACAACACGGCGTCCTGTGGGATTTTGATCGGGAGTTGAGGCTAGCGTGGTGCCATCCAGGGGAACTCTGTTTTTAATTTCGGGGGTTTCGAAATCGTAGAATCGATCTTGCTGTTGTTTCAACGCGCTACTGTCGGACTCTTTTTCATCTATTGTATTCGTGGCGCTATGCTCATTGCGCGTCGCAGCAGTAGAGCTTCTGCTACTGCCAGTAATATGGTGACCTTCTGAAGCTGCGGCATGACCAATGCTTCTTGAGATACGATGGGGCGGTTCTTGTCTGGAAAATCTAATTGACTGTGTGGATAGATACCATATCGCTTCCATAGAGATATAGTCATCAAGCTCAGCTGGTGACATTGCCCGGCGCCATGCAGCAACCCGTAGGTGGCTCTGAAGACAAAACAAAGCGGCGTCCGGTAGCGGGACAGGTGGGATATCAGAGCGAGGCTGTCGTGAGAGAATAGAACCAAAATCAAAATGAAGTTCGTCTCGATGGCTGATTATTACCGGTGCCTCTGGTTGATCTGGCGCGTTGCCAATGACAACCATGCTGTTGGGTACGTCAAAAGTAATTACGGCTGGACACCGCCCAATGAATAATTCAACAGCCTGATCGATTGATGCTCTGAACTTCAAGTCGTAGCTATACATAATCATAATCGCCATTATTCCATCGTGTCTAGGCATGTCGAAGGATTTGATCAGCTCTTGATCTAATTCATGGAGTGCTTGCATGAGTCTTCGGCTCCATTGTCCGAAGAGAAAGTCTGTCCCGTTCAAACCATCCATTGAAGCCCTTAACTTCAGTCGCTGCTCATCCTTGAGGGAGAGTTTGTGAATACACTTCAAAGCTAAGTCTCTCGTGGAGTCTAGTCCCTCCTGCTTCATGATACAGCTGGTATCCGGATCATTTCTTGTTTCATACAAGAAGCCCACGGAGAAACCGGCATTGATATGACAGCTTGGAGAATAGATTGGGCCTCTACCTCTAGAATCCAACCCTTCGATGGTTCCCTCCTATCCGTCTGGACCTTGAAGGGAAGCCATCTAGCCTTATCCCAGTCTTGTGTTTGGCCATTGAGATGCAGAGTTTCTTCCAGTGATAGTGTCATATGGCATCTGCGGTCGAACCCAGCATCTGATAGTATTTCTGAGTGTACTTTTGACGTCTTTCCTTTTACCAAGCTGTAAAGCGCAATGTTTTTCATGCCCTTGGACGATGTTTCCACGGAATTATACTGATCAGGGCGACCTTTGAGCGTGACTGAGAATGTGCCACCATCAGGACGAGGAACATAGCCATGGTAGAGAGCAATGAGGCTGGACAATTTTATGGGATCTCTTGCAATATTCTGCGGGATATTTGCGGTAGCATGCATGTCGAAATGTATTTGTGTCCTGGCAATACCCTGCCATCCGTGTTGCTTAAGATCTGGCTGTAGCATCCCAGATGGGAATGATGCTGACCAGGGCGACGAGAGCAACCAACACCGCCAACCACGTGCCTATCGTGGAGGCAATATCTGTCGGGCTCGCCATGAGTATTGGCGTGTTGTGGATCGTATATTGCTAGCAGGTACTGTTTTTATTCTTTCATGACTGGCGAAATGGCTCAGCTACGCGTTGCTGATGGGGAATATGATACCCTGCAGCAGCAGTACATCACGTGTGAGGCATGCATCCAATGATGAGTTTGGGGGCATTATAGTCAGGCATGGTGAACTGACTATTGTTTCCAGTGATGGACTGCTGGGTTTGTTCTGGTGATACCATAATTTGAGTTTGCGACGTGGCGTTTTCTTTGGCTCTGAGACGCGGGATGTAGTTTGTTGTACGCCATTGAACCCACTGCTGAAGTGGGAAGGAGCGATGGAGCAACAGACCGGAGAAAAGACGAAGCGGACTTTTGTTATTTATTCATTTACGTATTAATTTTATTTATTATTTATTATTTATTGTTTATTAATTATTCGATTTTAATCAATTGACTCCATATTGCGAAACGAATGCAATTCAGCAACAACAGTGTATTAAAACTCGAACAAATAATATCATGAAATATATTGCCAGCTGCAACAATAATACCTTCCTACATAGGAAACCAAGGCTAGCGACAACGCTGGAAGAGGTACGGTGCCTGAGCTTGAGCTTCCCTTGTCCATACGAATGGTCCGTACGAGCCAGAGTGACATTTGCGGCGGCTAGCGGGAGGCGGAGCCGCACTGGAGCTGGACTGGAACCGGAGCTGCAATCAAGTCTGTCCAAGTAAATTGATTGGCCTAGCTTTGGCTTGCTGTAGCTGCTTGGCTTGTTTGGTTTGCTTGCTTTGCTTTGCTTGCATGGAGCCTGTGAGTCTGTGAGTCTGTGCCTGCATTGAGCCTTTTCCTCCGTTGGAATTATTTGTGGCGCGCGACACCGGATATTGATCCAACTCTCTTGTCACCTTTCCCTCATTTATTCCTCACTCTTGTCTTCTTCCCTTCTCGTATCCTCTCCCCGTCTCGGTCTTTATCCATATTGCTGGTCCCGTCCCCTCCTTTTTCGTCTTCTCTACCTCGACATTTATTTATTTTTTTAAACGACGCACTCACATTCTTTAAACCCACCTACCACTACACGCTCGCTATTCTTCACTGCGTCCCCCCTTCGCCGTTTTTGTTGGTCCCTTCTCCATCTCACTACGTTAGACCCCAGCACAGCGCCCAGGAGGCGTAAGCCAAAACCACCACCATATTTCACCGGCGCAATCAGAGGAAACTTTTCTGCCGAGGCTCCCGCCACACACGCGACAACGTTCCGGCAGCGGAGGAAACCTCTCCAGAAACAATTCCTGATGAGATGACGACCAGCAACGGCATTCAAAATGGTGTCGCGGAGCTGCAGCTTGAGTTGCCCAACCGCAGGCTGATCAAGGTCCAGGGCGATGACTTGGTGGTTCGAGGTGAGCGGACCCTTCGGAGCAACACTCGCTGCACAACGTGGCTGCTTTGCTGACCACATCGCGCTTAGATTTGGATGCCCCTGTGAAGCAAAAAACAAATACAAAGAAGCAGACAGGTGAGTTGCAACTAGTTACGAGCACACACCCTGCAACGCAACGCATTCCGCGATGCGCCAATTGACTCGTTGCTAACGTGCACCGTCACATCTAGATGTTCAGTCTGTTCCACTCTTCAACGTGCTCTGGGTTGAGGCCGTGGAGGGAAAACTGAATGTGGATTTGGCTCTGCCAGTATCCAAGTCCTCTTTCAAGCTGGAAACATGGAAATTTGACGTTGCTTCCGAGCACGCCGAGGCATTGGTGCCGTTCATCGACGCCCTGCTTTCCAAGGCATATGGCCCATCACAGCAACGGAAGCGCGCATACGTGCTCATCAACCCTCACTCGGGGCCTGGAAACGGCGTCAAGAAGTGGGAAACGGTTGTGCGGCCAATGTTTGAAGCTGCCAGGATGGAGATGGACGTCATTGTCTTGTCCCGCGGCGGCGAGGCAACGGAGCTCGTTCAAACTATAGATATCGACAAATACGACACAATAGTCGCTTGCTCTGGAGATGGAACGCCGCATGAGATTTTCAACGGACTCGCGAAGCGTCCAGACGCTAAGAAAGCACTGGGAAAGCTAGCCGTCAGTCATATCCCGTGCGGATCAGGAAACGCCATGTCATGCAATTTATATGGCTCTCACAAACCTTGCTTTGCAGCACTGGCCATCATCAAGGGCGTCGTCACACCTCTGGATTTGGTGTCCATCACACAGGGAGACCGCAGAATCATGTCGTTCCTATCACAGTCGCTGGGCATTGTCGCAGAGAGCGATCTCGGCACTGAGCATCTGCGCTGGATGGGCAGCGCGCGCTTTGATATTGGCCTGATTTCGAGGCTCTTTAGAAGACGTGTATATCCTTGCGACCTGGCGTTGAAGGTGGAAGTCGAGGAGAAGCTAGACATCAAGGAGCATTACAAGCGTCACGCCAGCGTGCGCAGTCTTGGCCATCACTCCGATGTTGAACTGAATGGTACTGAGGCAGAGGAAAGCCAGGCGCTTCCCCCGTTGAAGTATGGAACCATACAAGACGATCTCCCCGAAGGGTGGGAACTAATCTCCTACGACAAGATCGGCAATTTTTATTGTGGCAATGTAAGTTCACATCCAGCTTGGCCCTTCCAACTGCCTATTATGAGCACTCAAGGAAACTAATGCTTGAAATCCTGTAGATGGCCTACATGGCTCCAGACGTTTTGTTCTTTTCAGCAGCCCTCGCTTCAGATGGATGCATGGATCTAGTCACTGTCAACGGCGACCTGTATCCCCATACGGCTCTGAAGGCTTTCTTAGCTGTAGAATCGAACAAATTTTTCGACAACCCTCACGTAACCTACAAGAAAATTTCAGCGTACAGGATCATACCAAGGAACCAAAAAGATGGATACATAAGCATCGATGGAGAGAAGGTGCCTTTTGAGCCGTTCCAAGCGGAAATACACCAGGGGCTGGGAAGGGTCATTTCCAAGAAGGGTGCATTTGAGGCTGCAGGACCAGCGAACTGGGACAAGGTTACAGTCAAGGAGCGTCTGATGGCCTAAGCGGCGGTGAGAGTGGTAGACAGATGAAGAGCTGGGATGTATAGTGTGCAGATAAGTGGTCCAAGATGATTTCAATGCGTGTGATACCCGGCGAAAATAGACAGGAGGTGGAGGTAGAATCAATGTTATTACATCAGATTGAGCTGTATGAGGTGGCCAAAACAAGAGTTTCTCGGAAAGAGATCCTAAATTGGCCAACAGTGCATGCATTGTGACGGTTATTGGTTCAGCCTCATGCTATTGTGTACGGCCGAAATGCAGAATGACAGAGAGGCAAGGACACAGAACTGGTCGATAGATCAACGAACAAACGATGACTTACGCGTACAGTGATATGAAAAATGAAATACACGAAGAGTCCTCAGGAGAATTCAGGGGCCATCGAACTGTCAGAAGATAGTGGAAACAATGAAAAAAATGAACACAGCCGAGGGATTGGCAGTTGATTGACATGATGCAGATTCATGTTCAGGGCGCCAGGGTCACTTATACGGATCGTCGGGCTGGAGGAATGCCAATGACGCAGGCGGGGAAGGGAGCCTGGATACGGCTGAGCTTCCAGGTACTGGTTCTATAGGCGGCCATCAGCCTCTTCAATGTTGGCAACAGTTGATGTCATGAGTTACTGCATAAATTTTCTTGTGAAGTGTATCAATCAAGCCAATATGCTCTATTCATCGCGTATGAAAGGCAAAGGCAACATGGAGAAGAAGGAAGACACCATGGAAGGAATCCAAGGGAGTGTGGAAGCATCATCATTTGGATACGGTAATGGCAAAGATTGGTACGGGATATCTGAAGAAAAGATGAAGCGAGAACGACTTGTCATCCCTTCCGATGCAGATGACAAGGAGATATGCAAGTTTTTCAAAAAACACGCCGACGAAATCAAACGGGATTACATGAAGGGTGTGCCAACATGGAATGCAAAGACCGGCGAGCTGGTGACGACGACAGAAGACGCAAAGTCACAGTAAACAGTACTTCATGACTGTGTACACGGCTAAAGGTAGACGTCAAAAAGATGTTCAATGATCAACCAATTCATTGGAGGAGCAACATGGTTTAGGTTTCTGAATAATTGCGCCGATCAGGGAAGAAGCTCACAGGGAGTTACAGGGGAATTACGCAGAGTTATAGGGGCTGTGGGCCAGAGTTTACAAGGTTTGCGGGGCACGTTTAGCGGATCACTGGGCGGTTTTAGCGGCGAAACGGCAGTTGGAGAATGGGTAAGCAAAGAGAGGTCAGACCACTGGAGGGCGACGACTTGTAAGCCAAGCCATCCATGTGTTCATCTTGTCCTTCTGTGGTCGTACAACGCAATTCGGTTCCTGTTTTAGAGAGAATATTTGGAGTTTTGGGCGATGCACATGTTACCGAAGACATCTGGCAACACAATTGGGACAATTGAGTCCGATTAGCGTTACATTGAGTAGTACACCAGCGAGCCACGACTGTCTCCTACAAGACGATGATGAACCTGTTGATGTTATTTTTTTTGAAAATCAAATTTGTTTGTGAACAGAGTTTTAGTTGATTTATGTGGTAAATTGAGTGGTAGATGTAGTGTCGCTAATTGAAGTTGTGAAGGACAATTGACCGCGTTAGTATCACGACTCAGATCACAACTAGAGAACTGACAGCTTCGGCTCCTCGCCAGGATGGTCGCAGATCAGCTCTGGAGGCGTCAAGGCTCCAATGCCAATGTGGACTTGGCTGTAACATCAACCCCATACTTTCGGTCGGTGTCGGGGCAGATTCCTCGATGGGAAAGGAATGTTGCTAGCCCTTGCACCCAGGAAACCTTACGGCCGCGTTGGCGCCGGTTCCTTGCCTTGACTTGCATGAATGGAACTGTACGCCGGTCAATTGGTACGCTGGGGAGATCCATCTACTGAGACAGAGTCAGGAAAGTGGTTTCAATGACATGTTCCTGTCGATTGTCTCTGTTGGAGATTGAAAGTGGCCCATCTTTCTTCAAGTATAAAGTGCTTGCTCCTCCCTTCACTTGGGAAATTCGTGTCTCTTCCGTAAACCTGCCATCATATACCAACACAGTCAATACTATTTTTTTTTCATTTGCATCAGCAAAACTACACCATAACTCTTTAGCTACAATGAAGTTCCTCTTCGTCGCTTCTCTCTTTGCTGGCCTCGTCGCCGCCCAGAGCGTCAACGATCTTCCCCCCTGCTCGCAGCAGTGCATCCGCAACTCTATCAAGAACAAGACCAAATGTGCCGAGACAGACGTAAAATGCGTCTGCGACAACTTTGACGCCATCCAGGGAGATGCTATTGGCTGTGTCGTTTCCGCTTGTGGTCAAGACAAGGCCATCAGTACGTTTGAGTCCTACCATTCATGGGATTTACCTTGACTAACCACTATTTTTAATAGATGAAGTCCTTCCTGCGGCTAAGAAGCTCTGCGGAAAATAGAGAATCAATATTGAAAAAGCGATGGGATTTCTACGGCATGGCTTCTTCAGGCACTGGGCCGCTGTGATGGATCATATCCCACTTGCATAAAATAGTAAAATGATAGAAGATTCAATAAAATCGCTGGTGAATCTATCAATGGAAAAAAATGACGCTGAAGAATCTCCTATGAGGCCGTAATCAAGTACATTTTGTATTAAAATGCAGCTGTGCAAGCCGGATGATCTGGCCGATCGCAGTGAGATTTGGTGGTTGTAGTTCCCCAGACGACAGCTCCCGTCTGCGCCAAAGTCGTCGACTGGCTTTAAGTGTCCACCCCCACCATCCATCCCACTTCCCAAGCTCGAGCAACATCCCACCACCGAGAGCCTTGAAGCTCTCTCTCTCTCTCTCTTGCGACGTGCCATCGCTTACGCTTCTTTCGTTACCCGAATATAGACCAGATAGAGCTCATCTAGAATGGCGCATCGGAGAGGACGTGGTCCCTCTGGACCGTGGGGTAGACTCAAGCCCGTCGAGCAAGATCCTTTGGAGAGCATAGGTCTTCCCTCCAAGGGAGATGCAAGGTACTGCTCCCTAGTCCTGGTCAAAGGACCACCGTACTGACAAGTATACTAGACTGCTCGACCACAAGGCCCAAGAAAAGTACTACGGCCGAATCGCCGAGCGATACATGATCTACTGTTCCGACGCGGGGCAGCGCGACGAGCTTCTGCGCCGATTCTCCTCCCTAGAACTTGATGACAAGCGAAACAACACAAACCATACCTCCGACATCCCAAAACCTACAAAGGCTACGGCCGATACGCTGCAGGATCCATCCAATACAAGAACACTATCAATCATCATGGCGGCTCTTCGCAAGCTGCGAGAAGGCATTGTCGCTTCTAAGAGAGCCGATGATTTCGCCATTCAAGCATACCTCTTCTGTATACGCCTCTCTATCCTCGTCAAACAACCCGAATCATACCATCCTGCAATCCTCCACCTTCTTCGCTCAATACACCCACGACATGCCTTGACGTCAGTCGAACTACAAGAAGTCGTCGCATATCTGATATTAGACACGGCTTGTCGGCGACGAGAGCTAGGCGAGGCGTTTGCCATACGGGCAATATACCGTCTGAAAGACCCAAAGGTCAATGCGGCGCTATCAGCTTTGGCACATGACAACTTTGTCGTGTTTCACAGAGTCAGGCGGTCTGTGGACGGACACAGGGCCAGGATCATGGAGTGGGCGGAACAAGAGCTGCGGGTGCATACGTTGAAATGTTTTGGGAGGTCGTATTTACATGTTGATTTGGAGTATTTGGAGGAGAGCACGAATTCCAATTGGAAGGATTTGACAAGTGCAGATAGTGTAGGCTGGGACTTGGATGGCTCGAAAGTGGTGATACGAAAGGTGAGGGCAAAATAGATGGTGAGGTACACTGCATTGTATGATTTATGAGCGAAGCGAAGCGTTGTGTTTATAGATTTTAGATGTTTGATTGGCATTAAATATGCGGCATTTGTATTTAGCTTTGACTCTATGAGAAGTGCCTTGTTCAAATCATCTTCTGCGGGACAAACCCATCACCCCAATGTGAGCCATTTATGTCTTGTAGCATACGCACTTGCACTACAAAATAAAAATGAGACAGTAAGAAGATGTCTCTCGTGAGGAATAAGCCTGTCAGCACCACATGCAAAAAAGAAAATGAAATACAAAAAGCTCGAACCCGGGATCGAACCAGGGACCTAAGGATGGATTGAGTATCAACTGCAATCCTTCGCTCTACCACTGAGCTATCCGAGCTTGTCTGTGGGGAAATTATTTTCGCTTATAGTACTGGCGCTGCATCGGACGCCACTAAAGGCAATTCCCTGACTCGCAACGACGGCTATTCCCTGCTCCAGTATTTGGGAAGTAGATCAATTATTTCATCGTTGACAGGCCTTTTTTGATAATGAAAGGCATCATGGCACTATCCCTTGATGAGGGTTGTGAATCTGTGTGAAGAAAAGAGTAGAAAAGTTGATGATAAGCAGAGACTACCTGTAACCTAACTATGTACACGACTAACATGAAAATTGCGCCGTTTTTCCTCTTGTGCTTTTTAGTTCTCAATTCCAAGCAAAAAATATCCAATGCCGTAAAACGCCTGAGTGTGTATAATATGCCGTGGATTCCATTTCCCCTAAAAACGCCAATAAATGCTTTAAAAGTAAACACACATCGATCGAAGACAGCCCGTCCCTCGACTAGCCCGCTCATTTCTTCTGCTCGTAGAACTGTACTGCCTTTTCCAATTCTTCGAGACTCTCTCGGTCGCCATATACGTCTAACAGCATGGCGTTTCGTCTTCGTCGTTCGGCGTCTTCTCTTTCCTTGGCTTCTGTCGCGGCTCGTTGCTCTGTCATTGTCTCAAAGTATAATCTGGCGCCGTACCCAGCCGCTGCTAAGCCTAATAATCCGATGGCCCTGCATTGAGAGACAATAATTAATTTACGATTCGATGTGATTTGTCGGGCGAGGAATTGAATTCGGGGCTGTTGCTTACCATCGTCCGGCTGGTTTGCGGGTGGGATGTTGCGCATGTGGGAGGAAGCTGGGATGGACTCTCGCCGAGGTCGAGAATGGTCTAGGAGCGCGCGACATGGTTTGCTAGATGCGATGTTACGCCCAAGGAACAGCTGCGCAGTGGTGTTTTTGTCAAATCCTCCAGTTGCGCTTTGTTGGGGAGGAGAATGCCATGAACCGAGTTCACACAACCCACGTCCTCTTTAGCCGGCAGCAACCCTTGCCTGTGTAGGCTTGTGAGAACCAATAAGCTACGGGGGGTATAGTTGGTCAAGGTAGGAAGTGCAGCTGTGCCAAACGGCTCTAGAGAGAAGAGGCTTGGAGAGAGCTTCACGACGAGATGACGACAGATCAAAAAGTAAGGTCAATGGAGAAAGGGAAAAAACGCCCAATGAAGGAAAACTGCAAAGCCACTCCCGGCATTGCCAACAAAACACCACTCTACGGAAAACTATTGCTAATGGCTACAGGCATTACCAGGCGATTTCCTGGTCTTGCGCGGGGCCCCGGTCCATGTGAAATTGGACCACACGGACTTGCACCAGCTCGCCTCGGCTTGGGCCGGCGTAACAAAAATGGCCCATTCAACCCATTGTGCATTTGGGTTCGGGATCGTACGGGCTTTCCATGGTCCACTTCGCGTGCCGACATACCCAATTCGTTCTTGGTCGACCGTCTCATTAATACTTGGTAGTTATAACTACTTGCACCCCAATGACCTGAAGTGAGTTCTGCGGTTTCACTATTGCGTCCTACATGTACCAAAACTACTTTTACATGTCGCGCCTTGCCGCGCTCATAGCCGCCCCATCCATCCAAGAGACCGTCTTCCGAAACCCGTCAAACAACCCACGCCCCATTCGATGAACCCTTGGTCGCTGCCCATATGCAAGCGCTTGTCCGTGACAACTTTGCTTTCATCGTCCTCAATGGGAGGAAACGTTTCCAGCCATTCTTCCCAGATGACGTTCCATCGCTGCGCATTGAGCTCGTCATCGTGAACGAAGAAACCATCTACGTCCATCTGCCAAAACTGGAGGAGCGATGAGCTCAAGAGCTCGTGTACGGCATTCTTTGCCCCGAAACTCCATCCGCGAGACTTTCCCACTTCTGAATGCCGCCAGAGCTCTAGCGTGATGAGATAGCGAAGAACGATGTCCTCAAGATTCCAGTTGCCCAGTCTTGGGTCATAATCTGCCATTCCAAGATATCGATGAATGGTGGGCGAAGGTGTCTTGTGCAGCTCAGACTTGATGATCTTATCAAAACGAGATATCGCGCCGCGGATCGTGTCCCGAAGGGTTGCGGCGTGGTTGGGTTGAAGAGTGATACCGAGTTCCACGCAATCCATTTTGAAAGTGCAGTACGCCCCTCGCACTGGTGGGAAATGCAGAAAGGATTCAATCTCTCGATATTTCGTCAGTCGATGCGACACCGACTCTTCATGGCCCGAGAATCTTCGAGTTGCTGCCGTGATGTAGGCATCATATGTGGTGCTTGTCTGAATGCCATATTCATTCTTTTCGTTGTCCAGAAGTGTTACGTGGAGATCCCAAAATATGCACAACTCGTTTGTGCAGGCGGCGTTACCACACAAGCGCCAGGTTTCGTAAGGACGCCCTCGTTGTATCTGGCTCGATAACAGCTGCCGATCTTGTCGATGATGTCGGTGAGCCAACATCCTCGACTGCTTACTCCCAGTTTCCGTCTCCATATCTCTGGTGCTTGGTGACTTCAAACAAAACGTTTTGAGGTTGACGGCTATGACTAGGGTGAAAGAAAATTGAGCTGAAGAGAGCGAGAGCGAGTGACCTTTATAAACACCTCAGCGTAGTTGCTTGCTGACCAGAACAAAGACAAAGAACCGCTATATTGCTGCTGGATAGAAGAGGAATGCTGCGCTTCTTTCATCCTTGCCCTGCCTTCTCAGCCTGCATGCCGTATCGCACCTTTCCATCGAACGAATTTCTTGTCGTCTTTGTTCTTTGTCTAAGGGCCTAGCACTGACGAACGCGAGCTGTTAATGGAAGAGAGTGCCGCTCTTTGAAGCAGCGAGAACACCAAACCCAGTAGAAATGACTGAGAAGTTCTCACCAGAGATAACCTCTACAATGTGGGCTGCCACACAAACAAGGGATAAGATTCGCTTGGTTCTTGTGTGGCTCTTCTTCGTCCTCCACGGCCCCGTTCACATAATCGAATGTAAGCTCCTCTCCGGCCGGAATATCGCGAATTGCGAAGAGTGCTAAGTCATGAATGTGTTTGTCGGCATGATCTCCCAATCTCGCAAATGGTCGCAAGTTCGGGTCACAAGAATGATTAATGAAGCGTGTTGGCCCAGACATAAACTCCCCATCTACTTCTAGAGGGGGACCACGTAGCCTGGGGTCAAACGAGTTGGCGTCTGTAAATTTGTCCAAAGCGAAAAGATATACGTCCTTGCGCTTCGAGGTGGTCCTTCGACGATCTGCTTCTTCTGATGTGATGATCTCCCCGAGATACTGGTCAACAAATTGACCCTGTTTGATGTTGCGTCTCGATCTGACTCCTTGAATTGTGTTAGATTATAATCCAAACGAAACGTCAGTGCCTCTCTTTATAAACTTACCCCATCCTCGGTCAGGAGTTCGAAAGATCTCGAGCGGTATCGTTCGTCCACGCTCTACGACGCGGTTGGGGCACGATGGCGGGCATGAACAACCCGCATGACACTCATACAATGGTGCATTTGAGTCGAGCATTCGAGATCTTAGCCTTCCAGCCTGAGCACCATGAGTGTAGTATGAGTAACATTTTCGACGACTCGACGCCGAGCTTGCTGGTCCCTTGGTTTGGACTGCATCGTCTTCATCCGTATCCATACGGTCAGCAGAGCTTATCGCGGCATTTACTTCACCTTCATCTGTACTGTCAAGATCTATCTCAACCTCCTCTTCTATCTCGCCCAAACAATGGCAGCCAGCATACTGGCAGTTGTCAAAGTCACGACAGGAGCAACCACTTCGGAAACTATCCTCAGCAGGCTGCACGCCGTCTCCAAGAACCATTTCGGTTATAAACCTGAAATCGGCAGGCAGTTCAGCGTTATCTTCATTGTTGACAACGGTGATGGGGCTTGTCTTTTGCTTGGGCATAAGCCGAAGCTGGCACCAGTGGCAGTCATCTAAAGAGGGCTAGCAGAAAGTCAGTGCTGTAGGTCTAATTGCAAATCTTAACACGGCACAACTGTCAAGAGATAGGAATAAGTGAATATAGCAAGCTACTCACTTCCTGGTCATGGTCAAAGAAATGAACTGTGGCTGCATCGACAGTCTTGGTCTTTCGAGCTGCCGTTGTTGAACGTTGGTGAGCCTGGTCCGTGTCCTCGTCAGAGTCAGTGACCCTTGTGAGATTCTCTGCTCGGTTCCGGCGTGCTGTAGGCATCTTCAATCGAGAATGTAAAAATTTAATTGTCGTCGTTGAAGCACAATGGCGTGGTCACACAGTGGTAAGGGTTGTGGCTGTAAACGCGTTGAGTGCAAGTGAGCCGCGTTTGTAAGTGAGAGGTGGTGCGTGTTAGGGCGTTTGGGGCATAGTCTCAGTCTAGGTTGGTGTGTGTGTGTGTGTGGTGCCTGACGCCTGGAGCCTTTTTTTTTTTTTTTGGTACAGTAAACTTTGCAACTTATCATTAGATAAAGTTACAAGCTATGCGTAGCTAGCTACAAGCCAGTATAGTGGCATTTCTGCCATCTATTTCGTCTTGAGCCATTTTGCGCAACACATTTCGGACCAGACTATTTTCGCTGTTTGCAACGTAATTTTATTTTTGTCCAAGTCGGAAGGACTTTTGGGAGTTGTATTTGTCGACTTCCAGAGAGTCGGGTTCAGCCACCATCCGCCGTAGTGTCAAGTACAGCGCATCAGGTGCCTTTGGGCCGCCCGTGGCGCACCACTACAGCCTGGTGGGCCCCTGTAAGAAACGACGTGCAGTCGCCTACTGGCCCCAACTGGCCCCTGCCAACGCCCCCCAAGAGCCGAGTGCGGTCCACTAACAGACCCCCTACGGGCCACTAGCCTCTGCATAGCTCTGCCCAGCTCTGCCCAGCTTTCCCCACTATCCTTCAACTTCAGCACATGGGTGTCATCCCCAACATGTGGTGGTGCAGCCGACTCTGGATAGCTTGCGTTAGCTCGCGGTGCCTTTTTGCCGCTTCTCCTGCAGCCACTCTTCTCCTCTCTTCCCTCCTTGCCTGTCCCTCTTCCTTTTTCCTTCGTTTTATCCTTCCCCTCATCAAGCTGCATTGCCCAGCAAATACGCATTTGGATTTGCACTCGTCCCGTCTACGTCGATTCGACCCGAAGCGCCGCCGCAGCATCAGCGATCGACTCGGAAGCTGGCGATCTGCCTCTGCATTGCTCATCAAGACCTCAAGGTCGTGCCGAATAGCCGTATGCGCCTACATCATATAGCCCATTGATTTGCGCTGTTCGCCGCTCTCAGCGTTGGCTTTGAACCCATTCATTGCGCATGTACTGCGATAAGCCTTTCGTTTGGCATGGCTTCTTAGATTCCGATAAACGACCATATACGCTTCTGCATTTTTGGCCCTCCACACGGTCTAGACGGTCTTTTCTCTAGACTTTGGAGGACAGACCCGTTTGCGCCAACATGGTAAGTCGTCAACTTGTCAGGGATGCATATAGTACTTTGCTAACATTAAGCTTCCTCAGGGCTGCTGTCTTTCGCATTCTGCTGGGCCGAACTCGCCTTATCCTGGCGGTGCACCCAACGCATCGGCTCGACACATCAATCCTCCGCCGCTTACACTGCCTGAAAGCGTTCAATCTCGAACACAACACCCCTCACAAGCCGGCCCGCCACGAATATTTCGACCAGAACCAGAACCCCTAAACCAGCACATAAATCGGCCGCTAAGACTACATGTCTGGACAGCAAAGAAACGGCCGTGGACCAGGCCACAGCTCGACACAGAGAGAGAAGAGTTCTTCGATACTAGGGTCACGGGCAGACCAGAAATCTGGCAGACGCTTCATGCGACATTAAGAGTTCTGTGGGCTCCTTCTACGGAAGAATCAGGAGGCAGCACGACGGACACCGAAGCCTTGGCAACGGCGCAAACCATATTGGATGCTGCTGAAATCTCGCTACCGACAGGGGATTTGGCGAATGGAGTATACGATGCACTCGGCAATTATTATCACCTCCCTGAGTGGATTGTGTCAGATCCGAAGAATATCTCTGATCAAGAAGCGTCGGAACAGGTCTCCGGTAGCCGCACGCCGAGCCAAGAAGCTGTTGCTCAAGAAGCTGGCTCCGACCCAGAGGACGCTGAGAGGAGACGAGAAGAGAAGGGCAAAGCAGTGGACGATGCCACACAAAAGATTAAAGTCGTCGCTAGACTTAGTGAAAATGGCAAAGACTTCCGAGTGACGATTGGAAGTACCGACACGGTTCGTACTTTGGTACGCAAGCTTACTGAAAAGTGCTCTGTAAGTTCATGAAATGAGGGAGAGACATGAATACATTTATCAGTATAACGTGTAACTAACGCTTTGCATTAGCTATCCTCTGATAAAAGGATTCGAGTGGCTTATATGGGGAAGATGTTGAAGGATAATCTCTCTCTTGAAGCACAGGGCTGGACAGAAGGGCACATTGTAAATGCGCTCGTCTTTAACAGCCAATGACCGCAGCCGTCAGTTGCATTGTTGACAGGATAAGCAGCACTGTCTCGGTTATCGTATGGAGCACGATTATTTCGATTGCCTTCGGTTGCCTTTGGTTCTCTTAATTGATTCCTCAAGGCGTTTATTTGGAAGTTAGCATCGGGGTCTGGGAGTGAGTCTCTGGTTCAATCCGAGATCTTGTTCATCTGTACATACAAACTCACATATTTATACCCTGAGAATGGAATGACTGGTTTTTTACAATCCTATACTACAGGGCAAAAGCACTCAGACCTCACCATCGACGACACTAATCAGTGTTGTTGGAGCCTGTTGTTTATGGTGGTCACAGGGCATACCCGCCAAGTTACAGGGCTTAGTTATAACCGTCAACGAGGTATCACGGCCGTCTTTAAAGAGCGCGTTCTGCTACCAGGAGCTCATTTTGAATTCCTTTTAAATATCTTGGAACAAGGGTGGCAATATTCTGCCTTCCGTCCTCACACATGTCCTTTGGGGAACACTGGCAATTCAATGATTAATTGCGTATCAGTTTTAGGTTTGACGGCTCTTCTAACTACAAAAAAATGCTCCTCCAAGCACCCGTCAACCTGCAACCCCTTTTATTTTGATGTAACTGCAACAAACAACTTTATAACTATGCATTTCCCTATCCCGTTCGCCAAGTCTACTGCCCCCAGAGTCAGTCATTAATCCACAGCCATCATATCATCGTTCGGCAAAGTTCTTGGAGACTTTATTCCGTCGACAATTACAGCTTATTCAGCCCCTTCAAAGCTCCAAGGCTAAGCGCAAGGCCTTGGGATCTGCTTCTTATTCTAACAAAGCCAGTGATGGGGCCATCTTCACCCTCCTTTTCAATGCTCAAGTTGGCCAGTGCATCCTCGCCTATGAATTGTTAGTAACAAAGATTCTCAGTAGCAAGCCCAAAAGAAGACACTTACCGAACACGCTTCGTGCGTAGAGATTGGCACTAAGGAATTGGCAGTCTCCCTTAAGACTAGCTTCGGGAGTGAGGCAGTTCATATTTGTGCAAGCCATGAGCTGGTCGAGGAAGTCGCGCAGAGACTTGGCCTTAGAGTTGATGTTAACCTTGTTCTCCCATTCAAACTCGGTCCACATTGTTCGGAACTGGGTTTCTGTGCAAGTGGCAGGTTGAATGTAGTCCATAATGTCGACGTGGACATCATTCAGGATAACAACATTGGTGTCAGTCGAATGGGCACCATCGTATACGACGTTGCCGAAAATCACTCCAGTGTCTGTAGATGATACCTTGATGGTGCACTGGACGTTGTGGAAATCGTGTGGCCCGAGGTTCTGGGTAGTTGGTCGCTCAACAACCTTCAAGTCACCTAGAGTTGCGAATTCAACTGACAGGTTCTGTAGCGTCTCGGTCGTTTGGTTGACCAGGAGAACGTCAAGAACGATATCAAATTGATGCACCTTGACATAAGCCTCAGCATATACGGGATCAGAGAAACCTGTGAGTTGAACCACACGACTTAGCTTCGATGACAAATCGTCGTCTGCTGCTTCGCCTCCGGTTGCACGTTCCAGATCCGCGTTTATCTCATCGAGGCCATCGCCGGCATTCTTCTTGGACAAGTGACGAATTTGGACAACGTCGTCCACTTGGATGGCGGATTTTGCCTTTTCGTGAGCTTCTTGTGCGGCACGCTTCTTTTCCTCTGCTTGTACCATGGCGCGGAAGGCCTTGCGGGTGTCATTAAGCCAGACAGCCTCAAGCTCCTTCTTCTCCTTGAGCTCGGCAAGAGATCGAACACAAGACATGATTCTGTCTACAGAATCCTCGTCAATAGGTGCCTTTACGAATTGGGATTGGCCAACACGCAGGATTGAAATCATAATAAGCATAGCCTCTGCCTTGAGAGCATTGGTGCGAGCCTTATCAGCCGAGATTTCGGAGTGACGCAGCACCAACTTAACCAAGGTTGAGGAGAGTACTGTTCCAAGATAATAATCGCCATCGAGGAGGAGTTGACGTAGGGGGGGCTTTTGTGCGGCCTTGACTGCCTCCAACTTGGCAGCAGCCGAAGATTGGCTGGTAAGAGCCGTTTCTGTGGCATAAGTACCATCAGCCAGAACTTTGCGAGAGCCACTTGGAGCAGATGGCTTAGATTCTCCATTAGGCTGGTCATCCTTCTTGTCATCGCCGTCCTGTTCCTCCAACAGGCGCTGTTCTGAAGCAAGAATAGGGATTTCACCCAGACTGGCGCGTATTCTCTTCCAAGCATCACGGATGTCCTTCTCATCGAGAGAGTACTCGCCAATGATCCACAAGATGCCCCTATAAACCTTGCCAGCTCGCACTTCACCTAGTGTTGATACCAGTCGTTGAATAATAGTGGTTCGCAAAGCAGGGAACTTTTCCACAACTTCTTTCACGAAGTTGATAACATCGACGGCGGACGCGTTGTTGAAATCGGTTACAAAGTCCATCAAAAGTTCCACGACGCTGGCTGCTACCTCGGAGAACTTGATGGCGCACTGATGGATAGAGTGGATGAGAAGAGATCTATACTCAGCGTTCTTCTCGTAGTCTTGATCCACCGTTTTGGCGAGTTCTTTCTTGAGCAAGAGGACAACATCCTCCACATTCTTGCTGGATACCATTTCCAGCGCTAGCTCAAGACCCTTCTTTCGAACATCGATGTCAGTGCTTGAAAGAACACGGAGGATCTCCATCGTAAGATCGTTAAGGATTCCTTCATTCTTTCTTCGCAGCTGGTCGACACGGTCGAGAACGATAAGCTTTACATTGTTGTCGGTCTCCTTAATGCTAAGCTCAATAAATTTGCTGGCGGCAGCCTTGACAGCAACGGGGTTATTCGTGAGGGCAGTAAGGGAGGAGGCGGCTTCGTAAACGACGGTAGAGGCGGGAGCTTCCAGCAAGTCGAAGATAAGGCGAAGGTATCGTGCCTGGAGCTACGTGTGAGCTATTGAGTGTCCCAAACCAGATTATGAAATTGCTTACCTTGTTCTGTGAGTTTTGTACGGCATCCTTGCGAATGAATTCAAGCTCGACGAGTTGCAAAAGCTCCTCTGCATTAGGAATGCCGTCGAAAACTGAGCTCAGGTATACCAATGCAGCGTCATGATCGATGTTGGCGAGGGCAGCAAAGGCATTGCGCTTGCATGTGGCGTCTGTCTCGCCGTCGAGGAAAGCTGTGATAAGCTCAGCCGCATCTGGAATGAGAGATTGGGAATGCGAATAAATAGAAGAAACGGCAAAGACGGCGTTCTTGCGAACGTATGCGTGGCGGTGCTCGAGACAGGAGCGTGCTGACGAAAGGAGGGGTTCGATGAGTTCAGGCTCTCGGAGCTTGCAGAGGAAACGCAGTGTGTTGCCGCGGATATACTCGTTGGGGTGCTGGAGATCGTTTCTGATGCCGTTGCTACAACCTGTGGTTAGTAAACTGGGCAAGCGAGTGAGCAGCAGCTTCAGCTTACCAAACAAGAATCATTTCTTGCTTCAGCTTTCCACTACTATCAAGCTTGGGGCAGATCTCATAGTAGAAGTACAAGAGCTTCTTGAGAGGCTTGTACTTGGACGGCATAACAAATCGAATGATGTGCATCAGCAATGATGGCATTGGGTCGCCATTCAACATGATGGTCAGAATGCGCTTCATCGTTTCGACTTTGGTTTCGTCTGTGCCTTTCTCCAGCTGATTGCGCAGGTCGGAGACGCTGGGCACATCAGCTGCATTGTCCTGGTGGACCAGGCTGTACGCATTTTCGAGAAAACCCGACATGGTGAAGTCTTGTCGTTGTACGTTCGTGGTAAGGAGGTGGTCGTCGAGAAAGCGGGATGTATCAGGGGTTTAGATGGAGACGTGCGAGAACACAATTACGGGTAGCCTAGTGGCCAGATACAGCCATCAGACAATTTGTAAAATGTGCCAGCTCAATTCCGAAGTCACCAGTATCGCCAAACTCGCCAAATTGTATTTAGGCAAACTCTGGTTCCGACAACCTCAGCTTGGTGATCTAGTTGATCTGTTCAACTGCCCCGAACAGGTGGCACTTATTAGCGAGGGGGGACAAACACGTGATCGCTGCCCCACCATACAAGATGGCAGCTTGAGCTTCGAACTTTAGAAGCCTTGTCGACAAGTGGTGGAAGAGAAGGTGAACTGCAAATCAAGGTTCTACAATGTCGTCGTCAAATGAACCATTTTACCTCCGGTACTAGTAAGGGCTGTCTTTTTCTGATTTTCTGCACCTCAATTGACTGACAAACTCTTCAGCTCCGGCCACATGGGTCGCTTTGGTCACGAGTTTTTAGGTTGGTCAACCATGAACTACACGTCAAATTTGCTAGCTTCTAACAGAATTCAGAGTTTGATTTCCGAGTAGTCGGAGACGGCCGAAGCGCAGTAGCCAGATATGCCAACAACTCAAACTATCGCAATGATAGTTTGATTCGAAAAGAAAGTAAGAACAGACAAGACACAAGTGCTGAGTCTTGATTGTTCGCAGACTAACGCGATTGGTTGCAGTGTGCGTTAGCTCGGTCATTGTGGAGGAGATCAAGCGCATAATCAAATCAAGCGAGATCGTCAAGTAAGCAGAACGCGATGCTATCAAGTAACTGCAGAGAAGACTTACACAAACCAGGGAAGACGACTCAAAGTGGCCGCAGAAGAACAAAGATGGGCGACAACAGCTTGAAATCCGTCTTGGTAACGACCATATTTCTTTTGAGGTACGTCGCAATGGGTCGTGCTACCATGTATCCATTAAGACTGAATATGTACTGACTTGAAGTAGACTGCCAAAATCGGATCGCTTGTCGACGTTACCGAATCAGACGACCCAGAAGGTCTACGAGTATTCTACTACCTTGTACAAGACTTGAAGGCGCTTGTGTTCAGCTTAATTGCCCTTCATTTCAAGATCAAGCCAATCTGAGCCCGAGAAGGCTTGCACAACCTATCACAGCCTCTCGCTTGCCATCTGATCTGGCGCTGGTCAGAGCTGGCTGGCGCAGAGTCCAACCTGCGCCAAAAACCTTTTTTTTTTTACAAAGATACCACTTGACTCCATTTTGTTGGGTCGTCGTATAGGCGCATTGGTGATCGAATAACAGGCAAAAGCATTCCTGGTAGACTATTGATCGTGGCATCCAACGATGGGACCACGCAGGTTTGAGCGATGAAAAGAAACCAGACCTCAGCAGTCAAAATAGACATTCGACATCCCTCGTATCTTACTAATACACAAACAAAATAACCATGCAATTTTAAAAGAGCCTTTGTGTTGTATTGGACCTAGAGTTTTGGCTCCAGCACAGAGCATGACCACTGCGACGAAAGGTAGCTAAATGAACCATAAAAGATGTGCCAGGCCCTTAAACTCTTTGGGGTATCCCGAAGTACCCCAGCTCCGTTCGTCGGTGGCCGTAGCACCTAAACTGCGGGGCTAGGACCACCAGAATACTTCCCACGGCCAAGGTTGGCGCTCCGTCGACCTCACTGGTCGCATGTGAGTCAAGCCACCACCAGGCCCGCATATCCGCTCTCCGTTGTGCCGTGCTGAAGACCCCGTTCGTTATCTTAGCAGATCAAGCCTGACTTTCGCCTCTCTAGCCTAACTCATCACTTTCCATTGCGCCGCCTTCCTCCGCCGGCTGTCAAAGGATTCGTTTTTGGCGCGCCGCATCAATTGCTTTCTGCTGCTTTCCTTTATACTAGCGATTGGGTTTAGCCAGATGCCTATCCGTCTCGTTGGCCCGACTTATTGAGCCTGTCGAGATTCCCACCTGCTTCCTCAGCGCACAATCCAACATCGCGACTTCTCCATTCCCCCCGGCGACACCCCACCGGGGGATCCATGCGGCTATCTCAAATATCTGTGAGATCATCTGTTGTCATTGCAGCGACAGCTATAAGCGACCATCGATTATAATATAGTCTGCCTTGCGCCCATCGTCACCGTCCACGCGCCCCCATCTCGCCTCGCTTCGTCTCCCAATCATGCCAACACCGTCTCCCAACCAACCCCCTGGTCCTTCGGGGCAACCGACGTTGAATTTTTCATCGTGCCCTGAGGACATGCAGCATCCTCAGCATCCCTTCGAACAGTCAGACTCTAGAATATCACACCCAGCACAGTCCACGGAAACCCAACGCCTTCATTCACACCGCGATACCTCTTCATCGAGTACGACACACGCACAGTCAGCCCTCGAAGAAGACGCCATTATCCTCACAGACCAAACCTCGATCGATCCTTCGTCCCGAGCAACAACATCCTCGCCAAGGCCTTCGCCTAACACCACAAGCACCTCCCCTGCTCGGAGTGTGCCGGACGACGATTGCGCAAAGGATACGGCAGACGGCTCTCGCCGCCGGCTGGACACAAGCATAGCGGCCCCTATGGACCAGGACAGTAATAGTCCGGGATCAAATACTCGAGAAGCTGACGCTAGTACTGTTGATTCGTTTGGCATTGAGTACTCGTCGCCAAGCCTAGGGCTGGATTATGCTACACTGCGAGTATGTGTGACACTATACGCGCATATATGATCATCAGACTAACTTTGCAGACCATGCCCACCTCTCCATCCTCGTACCTGCGTCCGGGAAGTAAGTTCCACGGAACACAACAGTCTGAACGACAAGTATACGAAGTTCAGGTCGAGATCAAGCACGTCGATATGAGGGAAAGCTTTCTATGTGGCTACTTACGTATACAAGGTATGTGTTGCCAGCTGCTAACCCCAGAGCCCTTGTTTCTCATTTCTGTTGAGTGTACTGACAATTTGCAAGGCCTAACGGAAGATCATCCAACTCTAACAACATACTTCGAGGGCGAAATAATAGGGTCAAAATACGGATTCTTTACTCAGCATGAGGACTGGGGAGCCAACCAAAAGGTCGATCTCAGTCACTGGGGAAAGTTCAGCGCGTTTCGGCCTTTGAGAAGCCAGGCAAAAAGAGGCCCTGTCACGATTAATGACGTCGCACAAAGGGAAAATATCTTCATGCGTTGGAAAGAGCACTTCCTCGTACCCGACCACAGGGTGCGAACAATAACTGGTGCAAGCTTCGAGGGATTCTATTACATATGTTTCAACCAGGTTGAGGGCGAAGTAAGCGGAATTTACTTTCACTCCAAGAGCGAGAAGTAAGCGGCCATTCATCTCAACCTTTCTTTCTTCGTTGATGCTTACAGTTAGTACAGGTTTCAGCAATTGGAATTAAAGCATGTTCCTGATCGGGGCTGCTTTAGTGCAATGGAGTTTCGTTAAATATTGGACTAACTTTGGAGCATTGGATTTTATGTCATTCACATGGGAACGGGTTGGTGCTTGGTGCATACACGTGCAGAAGGCTACGGCTAAACATACACTTCTTGGATCTTCGAGGGATGGATTGGGACGCATGCTTTTTCTGTTTTTTTTATTTGATTCATAATTTGCGAGGATACATAGCGAGGTTACGCTCCTGCTGGAATATTTTAAATTGACGTGTCAATTCATGAAATGAGCCTCACCATTTTGCAGATGTGTGGTCTATTCCTCTCCTTCTGCCTGAAACTTGTTAAAGTATCCGCGCCTGAATGGGTTTAGCTCGTTTGCTGTCTTTCCAACACTTTTGATTCCTTCTCTAGCGTTGTACTTTTCCAGGTCATCCGCAGAAACCTCAGAGTCGGGGATTCGTCGGTAGGTTATTAGTCGTCGCGACCCTGTCACCAGGTTAACATTTCGTACTACATCGGACTGCAAAGATGCACTGAAGTTGTAGCAACGCACATTTATTGAACACTTGAACGCACACTGCCACTGTCTCCAGACAGGGATGAGTGGGTGGCGGTATCTGTTGGTCCTCTTCGTTGGCTGTCGGCATCCAGAAGGACAGCCGTCCATTATCTACAAGTGTGTCGACTGCAAATGATAAAATATCGTCAAGTATGGCGAGGAAGCTGTACGGTCTCTTCGGAGGAACATAATCGGACGACCTTTGGGATGTCAGCTTCTCTACCCGAATCTGACACGCCTGGTTCATTGCCACCTGTGAGGGCCTTCAACTTACATGCCATATTGCACACCCCTTTCAACTAACCATGGGGTCTTCTCTGGGTCTTTTAGGCCCAAGACCCTCAGTCCTTCCCTGACTCCGTATGGGGGATCGCATACAATTCCATCCCAAACGGGGCGTCCTTTGCGAATTGGGGTGTTGGTCAGGTCCGCCGCGAATGCTCCGCCGAGCTGCTGTGTAAGTCCGTACTGGGCAAAGTTTCCTTTGAGACTCTTTCCGTCCACTTCACCGCGGATGCTTCGTCCATCGATGTCGCTTCCCCAGCTGGTAGCACCGAAGTACGAACAGGCGATTGGGAACGATCCAGTGCCAACGAATGGGTCGTAGAACAGCTTCCCGGGTGCCGCCTTTGCAATATTTGCTGTGATTAGGGCAAGTTCTGAGTCCATACTTGTCGTCGATATGTAGCTCCGCTTCTTCAGGTCGAACTTCAGGATGATGTCCCTGGCCGAGTTGGCAATGTGTCTTCCAAACAAACACTCGTCTGGGTTTTCGATTCCGTTGGGGATGCTATCCCATGGCCATACTTCAAATATCGTGAATACTTCTTCTGGGTTCGACATTTTTATCTGTCCATCGAGCGGTATGTAGCCGAATGAATTTATCAGCTCAACTCTCTTCGCCTTTGATCGTGAACCTTGATAGGTGTAGAAGTCGAATTTAAACGACGACTCTTTATACTTGGGCCATTTTGCACTACTGTTCTCTTTCACAGAGTCGTGGAGCTGCTCCAATGTTTCGCCATGTCCCCAGAACTCATGGATGGACTGGGCCAGGATAGATCTCTGCACGAGCCGTTCTGCGGCCTGGATAGAAGGTAGCCTTACTCTGCAGAGTGGTGACTATTTCGGTTAACTGTAGTGGTCTATGTCTGTTTCAATGGCCACTTACCTCGTCTTTGTAGTCTATTACCTGCAAGTTGATTTTCTCGGTTGCGGCAATAGCTTCAATTTCGGGCAGGCGAAAGGTTTCATGTATTTGGGCGAATTTGATGATGAAGTCCATCGTTGGTACCGCCACACTGGTAATTTAAACGACTTTACAGACAACAGCAAGAACACAGTACAAATATCGCGTTGGATAAAACAAAACGCCCACTCTACCGTAAAACTGCGAATGAGAAGGCTGAAAACTTTGGCGAGAAAAAACAGGCACAATAAGGTGCCGGGTAGCGCATCGCCAGGAAATTTTCTTTCTGGGCAGCGTTGTGGGCCACTTGCTTGCTGTTCACCACATCAGTGGTAAGCTTCAACTACATCTCGCTTAGGTCAAAATCATTGCTCTATCGACAGTACAACAAAGACTACACCATATTTCAACAATAATTGGAGCCAAAACACATCAGTAACCGTCTGCACACCAAAAAGGCTAGCGATGGCACGAAATCATCCGTCGTCGTTGTACCAGACATCAAAGTGCACCGTGACCCATGGCCGTTCAAACTACATTGATGTCAACCAGCCTCCTAGCAAAGGGCAACCATGGGAAAGCATCAAAAGATTAGACCAAATAAACCAGGTAGGTTAGAAAATCGAGGATACGTCTGGATTCCAAGAGCTAACTGGTATCAGGTTGATCTGGTGTTGCCTGATGTCTGCTATCAGGCAATGCGCACCAAGCTTCAAGAACTAGGGAGACCGAAATACTTCCTGGTAGACGCTAGGATAGAAGATATCATGGAGAAGAGTTTCTTGAACGAGCATGTCAAAACAGGTAAAACACCACCGATTTACCGACAACCTGTAAGCTGACGACGGCCCCAGGAAACATCTCTGTCCTCTCAAAGGGCAGCCAATTTTCCGACAATGTCTTCAAAATAAACAAAGGCATAAACCACACAAAGGGACCATGTTAAAGAAAGCTAAGCTAACGGGATATAGGCATCTTCTCAATGCATCTCGACAAAGAAACATTCGAGCGCTCTGGGCTTGAAGGAAAAGAGGACACCCGAAATGGGGGCAGATCCTTAAGGTCAAGATGGAGTAAGTGACACAAATAGGTGTATAATATACAAGTGAGGTATAATTGCTAATGGAAAGCAGCCATTACGTATGACCTGACAACAAATTCAATGCAACACGGCAAGAGAGGATTTGACCGGTTATTGTACGCGTGCAAGAATGTATTCAACAGTACGATGCAACTCCTGCTATGCTACAGATCACACACACGTACGAGGAAAATCTCATACCAAACCGCCCACATCTGCTAACAGCCCTCCCAGAAGACAGCCTCGAAGGATTTCAAACGTTGACTGTCCAAACAATCGAGGTGCAGCCAGCTGTAACAAGCCTTGGCCACACCCAGCAGCCCTCTCTTGGTACGGATGACGACGTTAACTCTGAGAAATCCAAAGAAGATGTAGAAGAATATGCGACAGATATCTATGAATGGCTATCGCTGGCAAGACTACAAAGCCCCAGAATTGCGTCTAACGACGACATCGATACATACTTGTCGAGATATCGAGTACCAAATCGATCTGAATCAGACATAGATATGTGGAAGGTCAGCTGGAGTGGCTTCATTGATCCAACATGGTTCCGAGAACTTTTGATTGGCATGATGAAGGGTTGTCCAGCGCAATCATGGTTCTCTCTCACAGCGCTCGGGTTTGAACGGGGATTGGCACAGACTGCTGCTGAGACCACAGTGATGAGGCTGCCTGGAGCAGCTGGTGAGTTTATGATGTGGGAAATCGACTGAGAAAATATGCAGTCAGTCCTGTCTCTGTCGCACACTCCTCTCGTCTCCCACACTCTGTTCCGCCACTGCGTCTTCCACGAGTTTGCGAAGGGCAGCTTGGCCTTCTTCAGTATGAACATCCTCTCTCTGTGCAAATTCCTCAATACGACGACGGAAATTCTCGTCAATTTCTTGAGGAATATCTTGGTCTTGGTCCATGGTGCCTACTGTCACCTTCATTCCCTCTGGAGCCAGAGCTACTGCATCTGCAGGGTCCATGCGCAACGCAGAGTCACCGGCAACAGCGGGTTGTTTAGACTTAATGTAGGTCGCTACCTCAGGGAAATCCCCTTCAGTTTCTATTTTCTCAGCAGCCGTGAAGCCCTCTTGGCCGCGGTGACTGATGTCCACGGACAATTCTTCAACCAGGACTTTGGCAGCTTCCACCGTCTCGACAACGAATAATGCGGTTTCATTATCCTCATCCTTGATGTTGACATCAACTTTGAATTCGTTGATGAGAGCACGAAGGAGTTCTAGGTGGTTGTAACTAGCAGCAGCATGGACCAGAGAATAGCCATGCTCATCCTGGGAGCTTGCCAAAGAAGGATCCTCGCGAAGAAGCGGCAGGAGTGTTGCGTGGTTATCTGCTGCGAGTAGAAAAACGTTGGGGGCCATGATGATCAAAATCGCAAGATAGAATATTTAGACTAAAGATGGGAGTGTAGAACGTCGTCGAGGTTGATGCGTAGAAGAAAAGACGAAGAAAAAAAATTGGGCCACTTTTTCGATGCAGGATTGTACTTAGTAGTAGCTGGTGCCCGCTTACACTGCCCTGATGTAGCAGTAAAAAGTATAATATCCCCATATGCTAGCTAGAGAAAGATCGGTCTTATTGACCAATAAAATCAAAATTAAAAAATTAAAAATGAAACCACTCCCTACCCTTCGGTGAAGACTCATTACAAGTAGAAGGATGGAAAGGTGCCTGAACGGGAAGCCAACAGCGGATGACTCACGGGTGCACCAAGTCTGGCAAGGCACCAAAATGTGGCTCAGACAGAGAGATGCAAGCGCGAGGCACTCTAGAGAGATCCACTCGCACAGAACGGCCCTCCTCCAACAACGACTTTGTTTGACTGCCGATTTGGTATAAAACGTCTGTGACAGCTCCTTGGCTGCCGCATGGTTTTCTTCTGACACTTTCTGAAAACCACACGACGAATCTCTGGCACTCGCTTTGCCTGCACTTGCAAAGCTTCCTCGCCACCAGAGGCAAACGAAAAAGAAGCCAGGCTAACATAGTTATCGCTGCGCCTGCTTCATGAGAACTTCGCCTGGCCTTTGCCGCATATTTACCCCTCGCTCCGCAGCGATATCGCAACTCACCACTTCAATCGCACATCAATTTTCTACGAACCAAGCACGCACAGCCTACGCCAAAATGGAGGCACCATACGTTGCCCAGGACCCTTACGAGGTCTCTCAAGTCGTTGGTTCCCTCGAACAGCTGCGAAAGGAGAAAGGCAAGAGTAAGCTGTCTGCTAAGAAGACAACCTTTTCTGTCAAAGGATCTCAAGGTGGCATTCAAGTCGACTCTTGGAAATTTTCAGATTGGGACTACAAGAGACGGGATCTGCCCATCTACGCCCGCGGCCTCTTCACCACTCGCCACAAGAACCAAACGGAGATTGCTGTGCGAGGCTACGACAAATTTTTCAATGTTGATGAGGTCCATGAAACCAAATGGGACAATATCTTGTCCAAGACACAGGGCCCATACGAGCTCACTCTGAAGGAGAATGGCTGCATCATCTTCATTGCCGGACTTGCTGACGAGACTTTACTTGTCTGCAGCAAGCATTCACTTGGAGACAGGGCTGGCGTCAAAGTCAGCCATGCCAAGGCCGGCGAGGACAGGCTGGAGCAGCAACTTGCCGCTGTCGGAAAGACAAAGGCTGACCTGGCCAGAGAACTCTATGCCAAGAACATCACTGCTGTGGCAGAACTCTGTGACGACAGCTTCGAGGAGCATATTCTTGCCTATGGCCCAGACAAGGCCGGTCTATATCTACATGGTATCAACCTCAATGTCCCAAAGTTCACCACATATCCCAGCCCGGCCGTTCAAAAGTTTGCTGATGATTGGGCCTTTGTCAAGACCAACTTTATTGTCATGGAGGACGTCAATGAAGTGAAGAAATTCTTGGAAGATGTCGCAAACACTGGAGCCTATGATGGACGTGATGTGGAGGGATTCGTTATCCGTTGCAAAATGTCAGAAAACCCAGGAGGAAAGATCCCATATCACGATTGGTTCTTCAAGTACAAATTCGAGGAACCCTATTTGATGTATCGCCAATGGAGAGAATGCACCAAAGCCATCATCTCGGGCAGGCAACCACGCTTCAAGAAGCATGCTAGAATTACCGAAGAATACCTCTTGTATGTGAAGAAGAGACTAAGAGGTGATCCTCAACTCGCAAAGTCATACAATGAAAACCATGGTATTATCGCACTACGAGAAGGATTCTTAGAATATAAGAATATCAACGGTGCAGATGCGGCAAATATGGAGGAATCTGACCCCTTGGTGATGACAGAGGTCACTGGCGACGTCATCCTTTGTCCCATTTCAACAATCGGCTGTGGAAAAACAACACTAGCCCTCGCCCTGACGCATCTATTTGGATGGGGCCATATACAAAACGACAACATATCCGGCAAGGGACGACCTCCACGTTTCACAAAAGCAGTTCTGGATGAGCTCAAGGAGCACCCTGTCGTATTCGCTGACCGAAATAATGCCTCCAAGCACGAGAGGAAGCAAATCCTAACCGACGTGGGTATCCAGCATGGCGGTGCGAAGATGGTGTGTCTTAACTTCC
Organism: Simplicillium sp. C3G150-2; assembly: GCA_022702485.1. Classification (NCBI taxonomy): domain Eukaryota; kingdom Fungi; phylum Ascomycota; class Sordariomycetes; order Hypocreales; family Cordycipitaceae; genus Simplicillium; species Simplicillium sp. C3G150-2. Next base: position 2,364,633 of record JAJIYY010000005.1, on the reverse strand, counting down.
GGTTCGACGACGACAAAGTGAATGAAATCCGATATGTAACTCAACAGCGAATCATCGACAGAGGTGACAATCATCAAACCATTCATGCTGCGAGCGATCAATCCAAATTTTTGGCAGTCATGGACGGATTCATCAAAAGACTGGAGCCCTGTGATCCTATCATGCAACCTGATATGGGCTTCGACCTTTTCATCGACTTGGACCCCGTTGGTGGCAGCCGACAAAATCTTGAAGCAATCATCACACAATTGCACCGCTCTTTCCCAAATCTTGTCAAAGAAGTTCCTGATTCCTCGAAACTTGATGAGGCTATTGCGTTCGCTCTTGCGTACAAGCCCGAATTCAGACATGATATACCAGACAGAGACAGAGGGACTAAGGGCAAATCCAATGCGCCAGAAAATGTACCAGCCAAGGCCAAGAAGCGCCGACTGGAGTACATGTCGGTAGAAGTACCCCGAGATGCTGTCAACAACATTCTGGAAAAAAGCTTTAGAGGCAGCGACAACGACGTGAGCCGAATGTATAAACAGTTGAAACAAACACGCCGGGTGCAACCCTCGTTCCACGTCACGCTCATGCACCGAGCTAGCGCGAACCAACATCCGGAACTATGGGAGCGCTACTGCTCATTATTTGAAGCTGCTGGTAGCACCGGTGTCAAATTAGGCCAATGTGATGTGGTTTTAGAAAGGGTATGTTGCGCTCTAAGGCTAAGGGCCCCCATACTGGATTACTTGCTAACATTTAGACACAGGCTGTATTTGATGACCGCATCATGGCCATTGTTGTTCGTATTAACGACGCGGATCAAACATGGCAGTGTGTAAATCGTGTTGCGCACATCACAGTGGGAACTAGAGACAACTCTGTCAAGCCCAAAGAGAGCAATGACCTTTTGACACATTGGCTTGAGGCTGGAGTCACAGACGGTATGCATGAAGTGGTTTTTGAGGACAAGGTCACCGTCAATTGTGTGGTGAAGGGCGTTTTGTCCCGTTAATTGTCGATGATCTATCGGCATCATAAGATACAAAGCAGGCTTGTTTGTGACAATCGCACGAAACCATCTAAAACCACCTCGCCTTGCCAGCAGTGAAAGACAATTCACCATTGGTGCTAATAGAAGAGAATCTATGTTAAACTGTTTGGAAAACGCGAGGTTTCGCCCTTATACGCGCAAAAATAAAGTTAAAAAATGAAGTAAAATTAACACACAGAGAAAGCTCTGAAACGCTAACAGGAATACACGTTTATTCGTCGTCGAGTATCCTCGACGCTATTCTCCCAAAGAAGGGTACTTCGAACCTGTTGTCGGATAGTCAGTATCGAGGAAGGCAAAAACATACGGCCTGTGCGATCATACCTGTCTAATATTTCTGCGTCGCGATATGCTCGTGATGTGAGAAAGAAGACCAAAGCTATATCGCCTAGGAAGAGGAGCCAGCTGAAGAAGGTTGACCATGAAAACATCACATGAAGCACCAATATGGCAGTGAAAAGCAATGCTGATTGCCAGGCGTGGAATCTATCATCGTAATCATCAGCTTCCGTTACGCCTCTGAAAGTAATGGATGTACACATGTAGCTTACCTGACATAGTCGCTATTGCGTTCTAGAATAAGCAAAACGATGGCGCCAAGAGGCGGAGAGGCCAAGTACGCCAGGCATGCCTCGTAGTCGAGTCTCAAACCCAAACTTGTGTCAAATTCGCTAACCTCGGCGGCTGGATATGCGCCAGGCATACCCATTGCCGTGCCGGAGCCATGGTCGCCACCTCCACTGACACCCCAACCTGTTTGTTGGCCCTCGAAGCCTGACCAAGCTCGCTGCGGCTGTGGATGTTGGAGCGGCGGCGGGCTTCGCGCAGAATTTGGTCCTATAGGCGAGAATGGTCTCCTGGAAGCATCTGTAGAAGCTCTCGGTGATGCGCCACGATCGGGGGATGCGACTCGTCCGTGCTCGGGGGGTGACGACTGGTACGGCGCAAAGTCCATGGTGAAGAGGTGTGTTCGCGTCGCGTAAGGTGTTTTCTGAGTGCTTTAAATAATGCGACAAAAATTGACAGTGCAATGAAAGGAAAGCAAGTGTAAAAACGGTGCTGCCACGGGTTCTCTGTCGTGTAATCGTGTTGCAGACTTGAATTCATCAGCTGGCGTCGCAAGCCGTCACATGAGCTCAGGCTAGGCTGTTTAGTAGCCTGCCATGGACGGGAGCTCTAGTGGGGAATCGCCCTGACGTCTGGCGCAAGATGGATGTGCCCAGGAGCGGGCTACTTCAGCCTGTCCCACGTTATGGAACGAGCAACAATTAAAAGCACCTATTAGCCTGCAGATGAGAAGTAAATATTCATAAAATTGAGAATGCCACTCCAGATTTCGAACCGTCAACTAGGTCATTTTCAGCTACAGCGCTCTATTCCACACACGCCGCTGCATGTCTCATCGGTCCGCGTGCTCGCGTGGTACAGTGTCTGTCAGGGCTGTTTTTGTCTTTTAATAATTGTACAGACGTAGATATCATACAAAGCCCATTCCTAAAGGTTCGATAGTCCCTTTTCGAAGTTGCCAAAATTATATAGTACATAGCTTGGACATTGTCCATCACTCCTCCTTCAGTTGCTCTTTGCGACCCTCCAACGCGAGCCAGAGGTTGCGGCTGCCTGCCTCCAAACTGTTCGTTACACCCAATCCCGCTCCCTGCAAGATGTGTACAAGCTGAGCACGTAGGCCGTCCATACCACCCTCGATACCTCCCACCCAGTTGACACCTGACTGATCAAAAATCTTGCCTTCGATGCGACCACCGACCAAGAGAAGTTTCGCCAGGCCATTTTGGCAAATAGGCTCGTGATAACCTGGGTTCTTCTTCCTGCTAGGAGCAGGGAAAGACCCCGGAACCGGGGCAAGCACACTGAGCGCCGCAGCGAGGTGTGAAGGAGACACAGCTGGCATGACCAAAGCTGCGACTGGTCCAACCATCAAAGGCTCGATCTGAGCATAATTCGAATCGGCTGGAACTTCCATCTTTCGTACAGACTGGTATGCAGCTTCTGAAAGATCGTGGACAATCGGTCCCTTTGAGGATCGTGGTGTCGTAGCAGAGTTCGAGGCGGCCTCAGGGTTGAAAAACTCTGAAATTTTGAGCGCCACATTGAACATGTTGGTGCGCAGAACCTGAAGTTGCACGGTTGGAGCCAAGTCAGCGCCATTTGCGTTGCTTGGAGAGGGCACAGCGGCAAGAGCCTTCTTCAATTCTCGTCGCACAGCCGCCCATTCTATCGCTGTTAAGTTACTGTGTTGGAAGAAGAGAATCAAGGGTGTGGTGCGAAGCAAGGAGGTGTAAGTTCGAATCAGCTGACTCTTTCGGGTTTCGATAGGTCGTGCACTCGGGGGTTTAGTAGGAGAGGAAAATTCCACCAGAGATGAGAGAACATTGGCGGATGGCGGTATATTGGCGGCTTCTTGTAATTGAGCAGAGGTCGACGAGATGGTTCGGGAGGCCAATGCGGCGCCGTTGCGAGTGCAAATTGGCCCAGCGGTGAGCGACCGCAAAGCCGGTCGCAGAGACCTTGACAATGACCGCGCCATTGTATTGTAGTGGTGTTCGTTGGCTTTCGCGACGGCGAAGATACCAAAATTCTAAAAGCGTCTTCTCGAGGTGTAACCCAGGAGTACAATTTTCGGGACAACCAAACGCCGGTCCGAGGCGAGGTGGTCCTAGCGTTGTGGCAACTTGGTGCGCAGGCAGAGCCGATGGCGCGTTTGCTGGAGCCAGCATTACCAACTGCCCTCTGCTCTGAGTATCCACTCGCTTCACCTGCCGTTGACAACCTGCGATTCTACTCTGTATACTACCTGGATTGTGTATTGGATATCGAGGACTGAGCCGGAATTTACTCTGGCACCATTTAATCTCTTCCACTCCTCACCAAGAAGGCCAAGAAAACGCATCGTGGGCGGTCTCGGAGCTCTTGCACAACAACGACATCATGTCCACCCTCGAAGAGCTCGATGATCTCGACCGCAGAGACAAGGACGACAAGAAGAGACAACGAAAGGATGGCAAGGACAAGGGAAAGAACGAGGACGGAGATGAGGACATGAAGGAAGCCGAGGAAGAGGAAGACGATATCCTTGATGAGGAGATTCTTAGCCTGAGCACCCAGGACATTGAGACGCGGAAACGCCTCCTTGAGAACGATTCACGTATCATGAAAAGCGAACTATCGCGATTATCACATGAAAAAGCTGCCATGGGTGAAAAGATCAAGGAAAACGAAGAGAAGATTGCAAACAACAGGTAAGCAAATGACTCTCTTCATAGGTCGCTACAGTGGAAGCTAACTAACCGCTCTTCTTAGGCAATTGCCATATCTGGTGGGCAACGTTGTTGAGCTGCTGGACCTCGATCCCACGGCCGAGTCGTCCGAGGAGGGCGCAAACATTGACCTTGATGCCACTCGCGTGGGCAAGTCCGCCGTTATCAAGACGTCTACCCGACAGACAATCTTCTTGCCTCTCATCGGTCTCGTCGACTCCGACACACTCAAACCCGGCGATCTCATCGGTGTCAACAAGGATTCCTACTTGATTCTTGACACCCTACCGGCGGAGTACGATAGCCGCGTCAAGGCGATGGAGGTTGACGAGAAGCCCACAGAACAGTACACTGATGTCGGCGGACTGGACAAGCAGATTGAGGAGCTGGTTGAAGCAATTGTGTGGCCCATGAAAGAGGCCGATCGTTTCAAAAAGATCGGAATCAAGGCGCCAAAGGGTAAGGAAACACTCAAGCCTTTCACCTGAAACAAATTGGAAGGGTAGCTGGCTAACATTCGCAGGTGCTTTGATGTATGGCCCTCCCGGAACTGGCAAGACTCTACTAGCGAGAGCGTGTGCCGCACAAACAGAAGCCACATTTTTGAAACTTGCTGGCCCGCAATTGGTACAAATGTTTATTGGAGATGGTGCTAAGCTTGTGCGAGATTGCTTTGCTCTGGCGAAAGAGAAAGCACCTGCTATTATCTTCATCGATGAGTTGGATGCTGTGGGCACAAAACGTTTTGACAGCGAAAAGAGTGGTGACCGTGAAGTTCAAAGAACCATGTTGGAACTTCTGAACCAGTTAGATGGTTTTGCGTCCGATGACCGCATCAAGGTGCTGGCTGCCACTAACCGAGTCGACGTGCTCGACCCAGCCCTGCTGCGATCAGGTCGTCTTGACAGAAAGATCGAGTTCCCACTCCCCAATGAAGAGGCTAGAGCACAGATTCTCAAGATTCACTCGCGAAAGATGAAGGTTGATCCCGGCGTCAACTGGGGCGAACTGGCTCGTAGCACAGACGAATTTGGTGGTGCTATGCTCAAGGCCGTGTGCGTTGAAGCGGGCATGATTGCGCTGAGATCCGGAAAGAACAAGATTGGTCACGAGCATTACGTTGATGCCATTGCGGAAGTGCAAGCCAAGAAGAAGGATGTAAGTATTTACATTTATGCGTGGGCTATATTGTTCAAGGTGCTGACACTTTTTTGCAGACGGTCAACTTTTACGCTTAGTCTTGTAGCGGAGGTACTGAGAACCAGGATCTTGTCTCAACTACGTCTTCTCGTGAACCGTTGCAAAATATAAAGAGACGGGGAAAAAAGCAATGATGATAGAATGGTAGACAACTGCAGGCTAATGTAACAGTATGGCATTATGTTCTTTGACCCACTGTGACAATGCATAGAAACAAGGAGTTGTTGATTGTGATAGTACAGCCTCGTTGTGCCTGTTGTAAATGTTTACCTGTTGCAGGGCCCCGTGTTGTGCCAGCAGAGCAATAGATGGCAGGTGGAGTGTGTCAATGGACGAGGCTCAATTAAGCAATACTTTAATTGCAATGAAAGAGCATTTGGCAGGCAGCAATCGCTCGATGCAAGATCGGCTGGCCTTTCGTGAGGTGGAGAACTGTTGAACGCTGGGTTGGGGATGCCCATGCCGCCACATCGGTGTGCATCATCGAAGGTGCTTTGGCCGCGCATCAAGTACGTCATTGTGGCGCGAGCTTCACTTTTCCAACCACGGGCGGAACAGACGCTCAGCAACAGGACCAGGATGGCCACAGCACAGGAGAGGGGAAAAAACCCACAGGCTTTTTGGGACAAACAAAAAGAAATTAATTGGCGGTATGGGAGCCGATTTTGGTGTAAAGCAGGGATCTGCGCTTGAATGAGCTTCTGAATTCCTTGGTTGCGTCATGGATCCTCTAGTCTAACGCTCCCTCCCACTGCGGTCGCCGCAAAAGCAGGTTGTGTGGCTTGTGAAAATAAATGTACCATGTGTCTGAGTGTACCCAAGCCGTATACTCTGGTTTGATTTGCCAGGAATGCTTGCTGTTAGATTTACCAAATAGTACTCTCGAGTGACCCTGCTAGGCTGTTAGGCCTGGCCAAGCCAATAGGTTGGCACCCACATGTGCAAGTACACGGCATTGGTGATTGGGTGAGCTTCGAACTGAGCTGCTAGTGAAGCAGACCTGTCAGGCCATCGACCATTGCATAGCAGTGACGTTGCACCTGCTCGATCTTCCCTGATTTCTGTGCTTAAAAGCTGTCTTTCCACATATTCCTGCCTGCGCTTCACCATTTTCTCATCTCCGAGTGAACCCTGCAACTCCCTTAAAACATTCCATTCCTCACCACCTGAACTGAGCTACGCAATTTCGCCGTGGTCATTTAAAACCTGCACCACTCTTCTTTTCCTTTCCCCATTTCCTTTTCATCTTGAATCGCTTTCTTCATCGCCGTCTTTGAAGATATTTCTACAACACCATGCGGCATCTCAGCACACTTCTCACAGCAGCGCTCGCAGCTAGCGGCGTTGCAGCAAGCTCCTGGTTCCCTGGATCCAAAGCTGGTATGTTTTGATTGAATCATGAATCTGAGCATCCAAACTGCATCTTGTAGTTAAGTGAACGGATAAATGCTAATCAACTATTTCCCCAGTTTACAACAAATGGCACGAGACCGAGCTGGAGCGCTGGCTCTCAGATCACGACATTCCCTTCCCCAAGGCTGCCGATCGCAAGGATGTTGAGTCTCTCGTCGAAAAGAACTGGAACGACTATGTGGCAGAGCCTTATAAGAAGTGGGATCGTGAACAGCTTGGTTCATTCCTGCAGTCCAAGGGCAGAGACATCAAGGCACATGCCGATGAATCTCTCGAGACTTTGGTTGATCAGGTCAAGGCTAACTGGTACGACGTTGAGAACAGTGCCACTAAGGCATCGACTGATGCCAAGGATTGGATCTTGGACTCCTGGACTGACAGTCAGTTGAAGGCTTTCTGCGACCGCCACGGCGTCCCAGGTATGTTTTTCCTTCCAAGGACCCATGCACGTTACCATTAACACTTTTGAATAGTCCCTCAGCCTCGCCAACGTGATACTCTTCTTCAGAAGTCCCGCGAGGCGTATTCTACTGCAGCCAAGAAGTTGAACGAGTTCGTGGCTTATCCTGGTGACTGGCTTTACGAGTCGTGGTCAGATTCCGATTTGAAGGAATGGCTCGATTCTCACGGCTACCCCAGCCCTCAAGTCACCACCAGAAATAATCTCATTGCCCAAGTTCGCCGAAACTCATACCTTGCACACCTCAAGCTTGAAGACGAATTGGCCCGAGCCCAGGCTGGCGCCCGAGCTGTCTATGCCTCTCTCACCGACAACATCGTCGATAGCTGGTCCGAATCTCAGCTCAAGGATTTCTGCGACAAAAATGGCATTCCTGTGCCTCAGGGCACAAAGGTTAATGAGCTTCGTGCCCTCATTCGCAAGCACCGTGCTGATATCCTCGGTGATACCTTGAACGCGAAGGGTTCAAAGGCATTTGGGGCTGCCACGTCCAACATTGAACAAAACTTTGCCAAGGCTACTGATAGTGCGTCTCTTGCCGCTCAGCATGCCTTTGATCAAGCAACCAATGTCTGGTCTGAGAGCCGGTTAAAGTCCTACCTTGATTCGCGAGGAATCCCGGTACCTCAGAAGTCGACTGCGGACGATCTGCGTGCTTTGGTACGCAAGCACGCTCACAAAGCCTCCACGGGCTGGACCGCATGGACTTTCGATGACTTCGACCGAGAGAACATCCAGAAGTACTTGTCCAAGCACGGAAACGCTGCCGCCAAGAAGGCCGCTGCCAAGAAAGACGCAACCCGCGAGGAGTTGGTGAGCGCTGCCCAGTCTGCTTATTCTTCGGCATCAACAGCTGGTGGCAAGCAATACGCCGATGCCACCAGCTACCTCTCTGCTGCTGCCTCTTCTGTGCAGAAAAATGCCTTTGAAGCTTGGTCGGAGACAGATCTCAAGTCCTACCTCGACAGCTATGGCGTTCCCGTTCCACAAGGTTCCAAGCTTGAGGAACTCAAGGCCCTTGCTCGCAAGCAGTCAACGTATTTCAAGTACGGCACCTCTTCGCCTGGAGGTACTTTGTTGGCTAAGGTTGAGGGAGTTGTATCCGAGGGCTGGGACTGGGTCTCCAAGCAGCTCCGTATGGGGTCAGAGGAGGCTAAGAAGCAAGCCGCTGATGCCGATGCTGCTGCGAGGAAGAAGGCTGAAAAGTTGAGGGAAGAACTGTAAAGTTCCTCTTGCAACTGTCCTTCCATGTCCGTCTAGGAGATGCCGAGACGGAAACACGATAAGAATCCATAAAGGGAATATTTGCCCTTGAAGTTCAGGCTCACACAACGAGCTATAAAAGAGATGACGATTATTGCTATTTGCGTAACTTGCGATGTTTTGTCTTTTCGGTACGGGTTTTATTAGTATTAGTTAGAAAATAATGCAACGAATGGACTATATGACCATCAAATTCGATTAAGCCAAATCATGTGGAAAATGCTATCCTAGCGCAACGTCACAGCCACCCATTTTGAGAACGCCACCGTAAAAGTATCACTTTCATTCAAACTCCATGTATATGCCCTAAATACAAAATAACGATAAAGCTAGACGAATACAGCAAGAATGAGAGCCACGATCACGTCCACAAACGACAAGTACCATCAGCTCCAGCACTAATACACCAGGGGTGCTTGGGATGCCAGTCGACATCCATCACTCCGAGTTTACTAACCACCTTGTGTCCTCTCAACATCTTAACAGGCACAATAGTCGCATTTTCCATCAAATCGCTAACTACCTTGCCATGGAAGATCTGCAGAGTGCCATCGTCACTGGCATCAGCAAACAGAGGCAAAGAGCGGTGGTATTTTACAGATCGGATAGCCTCACTGTGGAAGCGCATTGTCTTGTAAGGTCGGTTCGACAAGTCCAAATCGTGCCACAGGAGGCGACGATCGTAAGAACCAACAATGAGGTTATCGCCACCTGGATGGACGTCGAATGAGGAGATCCAGCGCGCACCTGGCTGGATCACCTTGATCAGCTCCTGTCGCTGCAGATCATAGCAGCGAATCATGCGTTGTGTCGCAACTAAAAGGAGAGGACGAGAGGGGTGGAAACTTGCGGTTTGAGCCAGACCAGGTAGTTTTCGGAAAGGTATTTGGCTCAGGTGCTTGGACAGTGTGTGAATTGCGACGGAGCTTCGTTGACCAGTGGGCGAAACGGTACAAAGGAAGTCACCGCGTCTGTGCCAGTTGATGGTCTTGATTGTGCTTCGAACTGTGGCCTTGATGAGCACTCCAGCAGCCTCCAGCTTCGATCCCGGCCGAGACCACTTGGCTGGTGAGTCTTTGCCGGGTGTAGCGGAATTTGCCTGGGAGGTAGCGTTCGCTGCGTAGCCGAAACCGACGTCAATAACATCCCTGCTGGTCTTGGCCATCTCATCGCCGCACAATGGCGGCGAAATGAAAAACAAGTCTTCGCCCGCGGCGGCAGCAAAGATGAAGGTATCCCTAACAGGTCGCCAGCGCACAACATTAACAGGTTCGTCAGAGCTCAGCTTGGCAGACCATTCTTGGTGACCGTTTAGAGACCAAACACGAACAGTGCCATCGTCGCCTCCTGATGCCAACCATTCGCCATCTGGGCTAAAAGAAACCGTGCGAACTCGACCGTCGTGGCCCTTAAAGATTGTTTGGCACAGGGTGGGGAACGGTCGCAGCTCTTCGGGTCTAGGAAGCTTGGGCAGAAGAGAGTTTGGATCAATGTTGAGCCTGTTCTTTCGGACTCTTGGGGCCAAGTATAAATCAAGGCAGCGCTCAAATCGCTCCTTCACGAATTCCCCATATCCAGGTACCCTTCGCAGAGCATCATATTGCTGTGGGAGATACTCCTTCTCACGCTCTTCGGGATCTTGCTTTTCCCAAGTGGCCTTTTCTTCTGAGCTAGGCAGGTACTCGGGAGGAGGGTTGTAGCTAAGGTCGTAGCCGGGAGGCGCTAGTTTTGGCGCAGCAACATTCATTATATGTCGATCTTGTGGCTCTTCGTTAGCCCAGATGTCGTAGACGGTCTCTTCCTCTGGCTCTTCCTCTTCATCCTTGGGCTTATGTGGAAGGATTTTTCCCTCTTTGATGGCACGAACTAGTTGTGCAACTCGTTTCGCTTCATGCTTGGAGGGAACAAAGCGTCTTTTGGGTTCGGGGGCGGCACTCAGAGGCATCTTTTCTTCAATGGAGGTAAAGTAGGGCACCATGTCCTACGAATTGTCAGTATCAAAGTAGCGAGGCAAAGCATTTAAACTCAAATCCAAACTTACAGCATAAGGGTCGTAGCCTTCCTCCGGGACTTCATTCATTTGGAGCCTGCGCAGCAGCTCCAACTCCTCCTGGCTTAGGTTCAGCGGCTTGCCAGTTTCTGGGTCGGTCAATCCAGTCCAGCCCTTGGGAAGCTCAATACTGTCGAGCAAGGCATCGAGAGCTTCGCCAGTGGCCGGTCGCATGATCTTCTTTCCGTTTATGTCATAACCAATGTGTGGATACGAATCGTAAAACGACAAAGGGATGTTGCCAATGGTGTTGGTAGGCCCTTGGGCATCGGTATCGTCGCTGTCATAAACAAGGTCGATCTCTTCATATTCGTACCGCTCGCCACCATTGGCATCCTTCACGACTCGGAAAGGCCTTTCGCTGCCATCGACATCTGATTCAGGCTCACTGTTGTCCTCGCTGGCATCACTGGAGTGATCACCGACATCGAAGCCATCGTCGTCTTCGCCAGAAAATTCGGCGTCATCTTCGTCCTCGCTTTGCGACAGGATGCCTTCCAAAACATCGCCGATCTCGTCTTCGGATGCTTCTTCGACAAAAGCCTCCTTTCGTTTCTTTACCACAGGTTTTCCAGCCATTGTGAGGTTGGTCAACTTTGTACAATGGTAGGTTGAAGGTGGTAGGAAGAGCGCTAGTGGCTGGCAACTTTTTTTTTTCTGCCAGAGCTTATCGGTACGGTATGGTGGGATGGTGGAGCCCGATAACAACTGCACGACTGTCTACAAATGTTTCCTCTCCGTCCAAACGCTTGCATGGGTCAATTCCTCTAAATCAAATTCAAATTTTGATTCTCGGAGATGTGCACTCTTGAGAAGCATTGCGATATAGCCAACTGGTTTCAATTCTTCTTTCAACGCGATCTGTTGTAGCCAAAAGGCAAAGACATGCGCCGCTCAACGACAGAGACTGCACCTCGTCGCCCGATGAACTGTTAACAACAAAGGTTGTTGAATAATAACGGTCATATATTAAAAGTGGTCTAGTTGGTAAATACTCTATCTAAAATCACATACTTGACATAATAGGGCCAAGTTTTCTTTCGCTATTTCATGGCCGAGCTCAAGGTCGACCACAGGCCTCACTTCGGACACGATGGGTATCTGAGAGGGCCTTTGTGCAACACTTGGTAACCCACCCAATCTTGCTCGCAGCATAGGAGCGTTGATGAGGAGCGTCGATGAGGAGCATCATGTAGAGCTGGTACTGGCGTTTTCGCGCAGTAGAGGGAAGTCGGTCAAGTTGCTCAAGCAGGCCATGGTGAACATGATGGGTGACCACACCCGACAAGTAATGTCGTCCAGAATTTCACCTGATCGATGCTAGTTCTGTCATCCGTCAGCGACCTCAGTCTTAATAATTCATCTGAGGCGAACTTACCTGCTCTCAATTGCCAGCTGTCGTAGCTGTGTGAAGGGAGCCCACTCGGCTTGACTCCAGAAGACGGTGTATAAGAGCGTCCACCTTGCTTTTGCAGCGAGTCCGCTTTCAAAATTGTCAGCATGGTAAATCTCTAACGTTTGAAGTTTCCGAACGCGCTGTTCATACCAGACATTCGAGATACGCCCTCGCTACCGAGTGTTGTTTGTGAAGCACTCGTTGACAAGCCAGCTGAGTGAGCCCTGGGCTTTGCGGACAAAGCCTTGAATTTCTGTTTAAAGGTCATATTGAGATGGTTTGATGCACTCAGGAGCGATTATGTTGGAAGTTTATGACTGCAAGTAGGCCGTCAAAGTATGATTGATGATGTTATTGATCCTTTTCTACAATGAAGGGGGGACATCAAGATGCTTTATATAAGTCATAGTTCTCCATGCCGCCCACCGATCAACTGGATATATTCACATAGACGCTGACTCACCACGGCATCATTATGAATCAATCTCAATTACAAAGCCGTCGCGGCGAAGGAGAGTTTCGGCATGAAGCCATCGTCAAGCCGACCATGGCTCTCTTGTGATTGGGCATGGTCGGCACACTGCTCCACTTAGTCCGCGCCCTTCTGAAGTGCTTGACCGCAGCTGAGCCAAACCACCAACGCCAGCCCGACGCCGAAGCCGAGACCGAAGCCGAGCAGCGGTACTGCACAAGGCTGACTAGCAGTCATACTGTGAGCAAGTCAGGAACTGTTTTGTGACATAGGATTCGATTGAATTGTAAGCGTATGCTTTGGAGCCGACCAGGTGCTTCTGTTGTTTCTGTTCGAGCATTACAAACGTCGGAGTCTCCCCACATCCCTCAGCTCTCATATCAACCTCCGCATCTACTCACCCAACCTCTGACTTTGACTGGTAGATTGTGCCATCAATGAGGCCAATGACGTGGCTAACAAGATCAACAACTTCACCCAGGGCGAGTGGGTTGCCTGCTTTCTTACTCTCCATCGGGACGCAATGGCAGCCAACGACTGGTCCTCTTTCAATAGTCCTCAGATAGTCAACGCGTCGGTTCCTCAGATCACAGAGTGAGTAGCATCATATTCTGGTGCTGGTCGCCGTTATTCACCGTTAAGCTTGTATCACCCAGCCGTGAAGTCATTAGCGTCTGAGGGCTGTTGAGGATCTCTTGATCACCATATATCTGCAAGTTGCAATCAAGGCTGAGTGAGGCAAACATTCGACACCGACGCATTGCAGCGCAGTGCAAAACTGAACAACCAGGATAGTAGCACCCCGTAACAATAGTATCAAACAACGCGGACGTCCTGTCGTGCACGTATTCAATTGAAATCATTTGGTCCAGTCGTGAATTCAAAATTAAAATAAATCATAGATCATGTGTTAGCTGTAAAATATTTTTCATGTACTTTTTTAACAAGAAAAAACCTTGCTCGCAATAATAAATTATTGGAGGCTGCATTCTCATTAAATATTGTATCCAAATTAATTAAGTGTCGAAAAGCAAAAAGAAAAAAAGAAAAACGCTACATACTTCTGCACTCAATTTTTTTAATCAAGTCACCGAGGAGCAGCTAGCTTTTTAACCCGTGAAAATATTCATTCAGTCGTTTCACACCTGGAATTTGCCACTCTAAAAACGAAAAAATCAACAACACAATTGCCTGCGCTTGGTTATTTTAAATTAACACACCATATATCATATTATCTTATTTTTCTTTTCTATTTTTTCATCTAATATTTGTGACTTGGGCAATTGTATGTGGTTCTTTCGTTGATTTTATCATTTTTGAATGCAACACCCAAGCCGCACGCAAGTCCACCTCGGCACCATAAATAGATAAAATGCGAAGGCAGTTCAGACCCGGTCATCGATGAATATATCGTTAAAAATCAAGAGGGTCTCAATAATGATGGCAAATCGTGTTTTTTTTTTCAGATGCAAGAAAAAAATAATTAACTATCTAACACATATTTCTGTCTTTTTTATCTCACAGATCTTTATAACGAATTGTTTGATGGGGGAAAAAGCACACAATGTGCAGAAAGTCACCATTGATTCATTTCTTGAAGAAACTAGTTATTTTTTGTGATCCCGCTTCTGTCTTTCCTCGTTGTTTATTCGGGCTCTTTGAGTTGTTTTTAGTCGGGCTAATGTGCTGGAAACTGGTCCCCAAATCGGCACCGTTTCGTTTTGCTGCTTTCAACTCGTCCTGTCCATCGCTCCGTTTCCGTTTTGATCCAGCGCTTAATCCTTCCTGTAATGGCCTCCCATCAACATTACGCTCTGTTTTCACAGGAGCTTCATCTAGCCTACCAGACTTGGGCTGCTTCGCAGCTGCCTGGCTGTGGAATAAATTGATGATATTAGACTTGTTGTCTTTGCTGTCGAGTGGTCTCACGAATGTTGCAGAATTGTTTCCGACTTTGCCAACGTCTTTGCTCACAGGATACACCTCCAGCTCGCCATCGAATGGCTTCAGCAGTGATTGGAGCTCGCGGGACCACTCATACCGGCCCGGATCCAGCCAAGTTCTTATAGCGTCCGATCCAGGTTCGAGAATAACAGGCATGCGATCGTGTAGAAACTTCAATTGCTTGTTTGAATCCGTGGTGATGATCGTATAGGTATAGTGCTTGTTGTCTGCGTCTACGCTCCCGGTCAGCTATTTTGTCCGAATTGCAAGCATGAACAACGCAGGCTGCCACAACTCACCATTCTCATACTGAACACAATCCCATAGTCCAGCAAAACACATGAGCTGGCCATCCTTCCTCTTCACATAATGTGGCAGCTTGTCCTTTGGACCCGTCTTGAGCCATTCAAAAAAGCCTTGCGCCACCACAATACACCTCTTGCGGGCCTTCATGGTCGACCACATGCCACCAGAGGTGCTTAGGGAATCGTCTCTGCAGTTAATGGTCTTCATCATGCTGGAGTAGTCTGGGTTTCTTTTGGTCCAAAATGGTATCAGACCCCATTTCATTGTCTGTAACTTATACTGCGTTGCGTCTCTGGATGTGGGAGTATGAACAGTTGCATCGGTATCTGCCTCTGTGCCAGTGTTGGAACGCTGAGGACCTGCGCCTTGATCCGATGTATCGGCACGGTAGACGACACCATGATAGCCTGGCGCAAAATTGTAGGACTGCCTTGGAGCGTCATTGCTGTCATCATCCGGGCTATCGTATACAGGCATCCCGGCATCCTCCAACATCTGGCGCACCTGCGATGGTCGCTAGACAGATCGATGATGAGCACAGGCATTTACATCCCATGTAGGTCACACTCACCAGTGCCAGTGCGTATCGGCCGCACATTACAGATAAAAAGAGAGACAGTCCAAAACAGACACCAAGAGATCGATTTAGTCTTCACGACGATCTGGTGTGTCGATTTTGCCAATTGGTAATGTAAGGTGGCGAGACAGACGTGAGTGCGAAAGGATGGCGCCAGTTCTCAAGCTGAAGCTACGGAGCTATCTGTGTGAACCTGAAAGTGTGAGTGGGGCCAGACGGAATTGACCGGCCAATGAGAGCTCACTCAAGCTTAACGTACAAGCATGAGAACCTCATTTCATGCGCATTATGCATTTTAATTATTATAACATGCGCATAGATAGGTCCAAATTGAGCTCAAATTGAGCATTTGATGTATATTAAATTAGCTATAAATAAGAGGAATTTTCCTCAACTAGATAGAAATAACTACGGGCATTTTCATCACTTTTCACTCTGTGGCAGCTATGTGGGGCCCTCCCCTATTGCGCGGTAGAGAGTTATGAGCCCGGGTAGTACTGTTACTAGTAGCTTCCCGAATGAAAATAAGCACGAGATTGGTGTAAACTGATCTCACCCGATCTTATCTTTTATATATATATTCTCAACATACTTCACTTATACAATTTGCTTCAAATCCCAAAACCAAGCACCATGGCAAGCGATCCGGTCTCACTTGGCAAAGAACTAAGCCTCCTTTATAAGGACAATAGGCTTACAAGACCCGAGGATTGGACCAATTGGATCGAGTCTACTAGGCGATTCGCTGGATCCAAGGTCTGGAAGACAATTGATCCCAGCCTTACAGACGAAGAGCGCACCAAAGCTTCAGTGAGCTTGGGGACGTCGGCCAATACGCTCGATCTGATCGAACAATTCACCAAAGAATACAAAGAAAAATTTAACACAGAACCGAGCGCAGGAATACTGGAAGCGGAGCTCAAAGTCAAGCTGGATCAGCGCAAAACAGTGTCATCCAGGCTCGAATCCGTACGCAATTGGATCCTGCTCAGTGTAAGCCCAGTGCTACTGAAAGAAGCCGAAAAAGGACTCCAGGACACGGACGACGTTAGCGCACTGTTGAAAGGACTGAGAGTATACGTCAAACAAAACGATCTCATTCTGTATCAAAATGCGCACGACCGCTACCAAAGCGTGCTCAGAGACGCAGCAAAAGCCACTACCAAAGTCGCTACTTGGTACGACAATTGGAACAAAGCTCGCGTTGAGGCTGAGGCACACGACGTTGACTTGGTAAAAGGGACAGTTGGAATTCACGCATTTTTACGGGCTGTTGGTGCTCAACTTGCGCCTCAATGGGCTCAACATATGATCACTTTAGAGCACATTGAAGCCAACAAGACGGGAAAACCAAGCATGACATTGGCAGAGTACGGAACACTATTCTACCAAATCATGAAAACCGAACCCAAGCAGCATTATGCGTATGCTACGCTCAATGGACAGCCCGATGCGACTGAACCCAAGAGAACGCAAGCTCAGAAATCAAAGACCACGCTTAACGAATGCCCATGCCAGAAGAAAAAGCACATCTGGAAACCACACAAGTGTCGTAATCTTGAGTGGGCATGCACTGGCACCAAACCAAGCTCAATAAGGTACGAAATGAGCGCGGAAACACGACAAAAAGTGCTTGCAGAACTCGACAAACCACAATGGTCAAATTTGAAAAAGGAGCTTACCCAGAAGGGATGGCTAAAATCTGAGCAAGGATCACAGTCAAATGGTGCTTATCCGTCTGGCGAATCAATAGCAGTGGTGATCGACCACAGTCTTATTGACACACTGAACATGATAAATGCCACGCACCAAAACGGACAAAGCAAGCTCAAAAATAGCACAATTCTGGACACTGGAGGCTCACTTCACCTGGTAAACGATATGGCACTCTTCGAAGAAGGGACGTTCAGACCAACCACAGGTGAGCCTGTAAGTGCTGGGACGGATCAGTACATGATCAGTGGGCGCGGCACTCGCGTGCTCAAAAACGCACTTAATGGGCCCAAAGGACCGAATACAAGAGACCTCACCCTGCATAACGTTGCACTCATTGAAGGATTTCATGTCAACATTATTAGCGAAAGTTTACTGTTCCAGCGTGCTCACTTGTGGTACGTGGGACTGGATGCTACGCTCAGATATGGAAACATGAGCAAGAATACGGTTATCGCCAGTCTTGTTAGACAGCATGGGTTACTCTTCTTTCAATATACATTCGATTCCATCTACGGCCAGGTACATGTAATAAGTGATCATGTGCGAAAAGACCATCAATACCAAGTCGAGTATGTTATGGCAACGCGGCATAAAACAAGGGAGCCCGAAATACGCACAGCAGACGCTCATATGTGGCATTTGCGAGCAGGGCACTTACACCAAGAAGCGCTAAAACACCTAGAGGACGCAGCGCGGGGAGTGAAAATTACTGGGCCAATTGTGATCAACTGCGAGACTTGCAGGCAGGTCAATGCTCACCAGGAGATTTCCCGACGCCGATCAGAAGCTCATGCAGCGCACCCATTCCAGAGGGTCCACTGGGACTTACAAGACTACAACCCTGGATACAATGGAATGCGCTACCTTCTCACATTTAAGGACGAATATTCAGGTGTTATTTATGCGCAGACATTGGCAAGCCGCGACAGCTATACGGTTTTTTATGCGATAATTAATTTTTATACATGGGTGAAGACGCAATTTATGCTTGCAATCAAGAAGCTCAGGTCAGACAATGAGGCAGCAGTTATAGCGCGCGATGGGACTACGGAATCAGAGTTCCAAGCATGGGCTAGGCAGCAAGGGATCGAACTTGAGCTTACGCCCACGAGCACCCATGAACCAAACGGAAGCGCAGAAATTGCTGGAAAAATGGTTACCTCGAAGTCAAGACTTATGCTCAATGAAGCTCGTCTGCCATACGATTTATGGCCAGAAAGTGTAAAAGCAGCAGCGCATATACTGAACCTGTGCCCAGTAAAACGGTTCGCTTATAAGACACCGTGGGAACGACTACAGGCCTGGTTTCAGAATGCTCCACTGCCAATTCGTGAGCACAACTCCCATATGACGCCATCTTGGTCAAGCTTGAGAATATATGGATGCCGTGCTTACCCTCTCGATCCAGAGAGGAAGGCCGACAGAGATAGAAGAGGATTTAAAGTGCGCCCGAGGGGACATATAGGGTATTTAGTAGGCTATATAGCCTCTAATATCTTTAAGATCTGGATTCCCCTACTAGATAGGGTCATTATAACTAGGGACGTTACTTTTGACGAAACTAAGTTTTATGATCCTAGAAACGAAGCTTCAAGTGCGATCCCCCAACCGCAAATTGATGCTATCGTATTGGACATGCTGAGAAGTGACCCAGATCCTGAGGAATACCCGTTGGTAACTCAAACTGGTGTCGCAACTGGAGCTCCAAACTCGGGAGTGGAAGCTCACTCGAGCACGGAAACCGCAGAACTGGGGCTCGATGCGCTCGAGAAATCGCTATTGGCAAATGAGCCTATAGGACTTCGGACCCCAGAAGCGTCACCAGAACCATTACAAGCTCCAACTGAGCATGAAGTCCAGCAAGCGGATGCTTCGCCGAGCACCGTTAGCACACAACCAAGCGCAAGTACGAACAGCCCTGAGGAAGTGCAATCCCATGGCGATGAGGTGCGACCGGCAGAAAAACCCCCAGAAAGTGAGCCAGACTTACAGGCATCTGAAGCTCCAACTGGACAAGATAGCGCAAATAATGAGCCGGGGAATGCGCCCCAGAGCGTGCAAGTGCCTGCAGCACAACCACGCCAGGGCCGTTCCAGAAGAAATCTCGGTGAAGCACAAATTATACGGCGACAAAGCTCAAGAATTGAAAATCTTAGAGCTCAAAACAAGCTTCCGAGATTCACGAGAAGGGAACATGGCATGTTTACAACGCTACAAAGTACAATTTTTCCTGAGCACAAAATGGGGAGTGCAGAGGATTTAGTGAGCGTGGGAACAGTCATGGCAATGATCAATGCAGCTTTATCTACTGAGGTTGTACGATCAAAAGCGGAAACACTACCGCCAGTTCCAAAGTCCTGGTATCATCTCAAGTCTCATCCTTTTAAGGAGGAATTTGAGCAAGCCTCCAAGCAAGAAGTTGCTCACTTGGAGAAAATGCAAGTGTGGAAAGAGATCGACATCGCAGACGCTGAAGGACCAATTTTACCGCTAAAGTGGGTGTACACTTACAAGCTTGATGAGCTTGGATGGTTCCTGCGCGCTAAAGCGCGCATTTGCGTGCGCGGCGATCTCCAAATCCTTACTTTTGCGCAAGAAACGTATGCGGCAACGCTCGCTTCGTCAAGCTTCAAATTTTTGATGGCAATTGTAGCGCAATTCGACCTCGAGCTTATACAATTCGACGTAAAAAATGCTTTCTCGAATACGTCAAGGCCAATCCATGCTCAGAAAATTTATGTGAAGTTTCCCCCAGGCTTTGAGAAAGCTCACAAATGCTTGTTGCTACTGAAGGCACTATACGGGCTAAAAGACAGCCCGCTATTATGGCTTCAGGATCTGAGCAACACTCTCAAGAAAGCGGGGCTCACACAGAGCTCGGAAGAGCCCTGTTTGTTCTTCACCGAACACAAGGAGGTCTTTGTCATATTCTTTGTGGACGATATTTTAATTGCTTACTCTAAGAAAAATGAGCATAAAGCGAATGAAGTGGTCGCTAAGCTCAAGCAAGCATACGAACTACACGAGAAAGGCTCAGCGGAATGGTTTCTGGGCATACGAATTGTACGAGACCGTGCTCACCGCAAGCTTTACCTATGTCACGATACCTATATTGACAGAATTGCACGGAAGTACGGATTACACGAGGGCGGTCGTCGACCTAGCGTCCCGATCTCAGGTACGCTCGAGATCAATGCGGGGAAAGCGACAAAATGGGAAATCAAGCGTTACCAGCAGCACCTTGGATCGGCATTGTACACTACGGTGCTCATCCGAGCAGACTGCGCATTTGCGGTCAATTATTTATCACGATTTTTGGTCAATCCGTCAGATGAGCATTATCAAGCGATATGTCAAGCGATAATGTATTTATTTGACACTAAAGAACGCTCAATTGTCTTCGGGTTGAGCAGCCCGGAGCCGCCACTGTTGGTAGCAAGCGATGCGGCCTATGCGGACGACGCACTTACACGGAGGTCTTCACAAGGCTACGCAGTGATCTTATTTGGTGGGCTAATTGCTTGGAAAGCGACTAGGCAAGCAACTGTTACACTGTCTACGACCGAAGCTGAGCTTTTGGCGCTATCAACTACTGCGCGCACTGCGATTGGTCTGTTCAGGCTCATTGAGGAAGTCGGCCTCGACTTACACCAGAAGCTCACTATCGCTTGCGACAACCAGGCGACGATCTCACTTGTCACCAATATGAGCGAACGAATAACTACACGGCTACGACATGTTGACATTCATAATATGTGGCTCAAGCAGGAATTTCAAAGAGGTTCAATTGCAGTATATTATCTACCTACGGAACAAATGCCTGCAGACGGATTCACGAAGCCATTGACGAAACAGCGCATCATGCGCTTTGTTGAGTTGCTCAGAATGAGCAAAGTTTACGGAAAAGTTTACGACAAATCACACATTCACGATCAAAAGCGACAAAACAATTAATTGACAAAGCACAAAACGTTTAAAATTGAGCAAAAATATTTAAGGCGCGCACGCCATACAAGCATAAAATTTATAGCCCGGAGGCTTCCAAATTGTCAAAGACAAAATTGACAAGCTCATGAGCTTGAGCACGGCGGTCGACGGGCTCTGAACCCCCCGAACCAAAGTGCCCAGCAGCGAGCATGTCCTCCGCGACCTTAAAAGCCCGGTTGACCTTCTGAAGTTCCTAATTAAGCAAAAAAGTTAGTGAACAGTGCTTCAATTGAGCACAAGAAAAGGGGACAACTTACAGCCTTGTTGTCGGCGGCGGCGAGCTCCAGGGCGTACTTATAGTACGGAAATAAATTTTTATCGCTAAATGAGCACAAAAAATTAGCAAACATGATCAACAAAACAAAAAACAAGCACAACTTACAGCGGCTTGCACTCATGCCCGCCTTTGTTGCAGTGATAGCAACGCCGGGAGCGACCAGCGCTCTCCTGGCAGATGCCATCACCGCGGCCGGCCAAGACAGAATGGGCACAGCCCAAACACCCTTCGGGGCGGGTCTCCCCTTTCTCAATTGTACGCTATAGAAATGCTCAGTTAGCCAAAAACTAAGCAAAAAATTGAGCAAAAAGGGCTCACTTACCTGAGCGGCCTTGGTGACCTTTTTCTTGCCCTTGCGGGCGGCGGCGGCGGCGCTGGATGCCTTTCGGCGAGCTTCTTTCTGGGCTTTTGATGCGCCCATTTTGATTGATGATGTTTGAAGAAGAAAAAAGAGCCTCGCGAGCGCGCGTGCGGAAAAGATTAGTATATATATGCGAGTGGCTGGGAATTGTGAGCTCAAAGCGACCAACAATAGGAAAAGTGAGGCTATTGTCACTTACACCTGAAAGAGCATATGAGCCAATCACAACCACGTATTGCAGCAACTTTTGGATGAACAAAGGCTTCATTCAATCATTCAATTAACTAATTCTGCACGCTAATCTAATTTTAGGTTCTATCAGACATTCAGTGCCTTTTGATGCGCACATTCGAATCAATTATAGCGATTCAATCGCCATTGAGCGCTCACAGTACTGAATGGGGAGTGTGTGAACCTGAAAGTGTGAGTGGGGCCAGACGGAATTGACCGGCCAATGAGAGCTCACTCAAGCTTAACGTACAAGCATGAGAACCTCATTTCATGCGCATTATGCATTTTAATTATTATAACATGCGCATAGATAGGTCCAAATTGAGCTCAAATTGAGCATTTGATGTATATTAAATTAGCTATAAATAAGAGGAATTTTCCTCAACTAGATAGAAATAACTACGGGCATTTTCATCACTTTTCACTCTGTGGCAGCTATGTGGGGCCCTCCCCTATTGCGCGGTAGAGAATCTGGGCCAGGTACCTCGCTGTGTTCCGTGTGCGCTGCTTGTGGCTTGGCCAGCCACGCTACTGGATTTATTCTGTCACACCTCCGAACTGGTGATGACCCACTTCGAGCTAAAACGGTTTGATGCGCATCACTCGCTGCAGGACTCACTCATTCATTCACGAATAGACATCATTTGCACTACTTTGTGTTCAGAGCATTGAGACATAAATTGCAGCTATTTAAATGAAATATTTTTTTTTCAAATATAGAGTCCAAAACTGATCTATGAGTGAATAAATCGAACGACTAGCTGTCCTGGCCATCTTCCCGCTTGGCACACCTGCTACGCTCCAGCTTTTTGTTCCTTCTTTGGGTCCGCTCTCCCGGTCTTTTTCGCACTCTGAGAGAGCAGCTGCGACAAGATGAAGCGGCTTACATCTTCATCTGCCCAATATCCAATGTGTGATGCAATTGTGTTGATGGGGTTAAAATCCAATGCGCTCCTATGCACAGAACTTGTTAGCTTGCGTAAAGACCAGTCGGTCTAGCCTGCTCTGCTCATGAACTTACTCTTGAATGTTGAAGTCAACTCGACCACTCCGATTAAGTGCTAACAGCTTCTCTCGTCCTCGCCTCATTTTCACAGCGTCTGGATCTACGTCGCTTGAGCTTCCTCCTGAAGCCTTATCTTCCCTCTTTTGGAAAGCAGAGTACAACGACTCTATGTCGTTGTCCAGCTCTGTCTGGTTAGGGAGTCCTGTATTAGGGGCGCCGCTGACGGATTGGAGCTCTTCCGTTACCTGTTCAAGACCATCTCCAGGTGCTGCTCGCATGGAAGCCGGTAGGAGATTGGCTGTAATGCCCGTGCTCAGGCTCGACCACAGTCCACTTACACTCTGTCCGACTTTAGTGCTGATGCCCGTCAGCCCTTGAGTGCCGACGCTGCCAAATATTCCCTTCTTGGTATACGGTAGTGGTTTTGGTTTCAATTCTGCCATCTGCGGCACAATTAGAGGCTCCAGTCGATAGCTTATGGGGTCTGATGGGTGAAAGATGTTGAAAAGCTGTGACACTTCAGGAGATGAAACAGAATCTAGAAGAGAGCCAAGGTCCACCTTCTCACGACTCTCATTGTATCCACCGGGCATTGCAGACTTCACAGGATTTTCTTGGCTCAGATGAAGGGATTCTCTTCCTGCGATAGTCCTTTTTGATGGTTAATACCTCGTAGCTGCGTGGTGTGTAGAGCTCTGGATCTTACCTGCCATTGAGCATCTGGAAGAGCCCCACGGGCGATCCGATGCAGTAAAAATCGCCTACATCGAACCGAAAATTTGATCCGTTGTCGATATCGTACGATTCATTGTCCCTGACTGGTAGAACCCTTAACGGGTTCTGGACCCCAGCGACCTGTCGCCGTTGTTGTTGACAGAGAATATCGAACAATATAGCAGACCCAAGAGAATGGCCCATTACGTGGATCTGCCCTTGGAAGCCAGGGTTTCGGTCTCGGAAGAGTTTGACGATTCTGTTTGACTCCTTAATCACGATTTTGGCAATTTCCACTCGATAGGAGCTTTGATACAGTAGAACATCCAATGCCAAGTCGGACATGAGTGAGCGGGCAAAGGCGACACCTTCCACCGTGATGTCTTCTAATGAGGGATCTATGATTCGGTAAGCTTAAATCTGGGGCCATGTCCAGGGCTTCTCACATTCTTCCTCTTCGTGCCCAGCTTCGGTTAAGTCGCTTTCCTGTGGTTTGTTCCGTCTTTTGGGGAAGTCAACCATATTTCTCCAGCACACTGGAAGCACTTGGACCTGGCAGTTACCTGGTCCATCCTGTGGCTCAGAATTGATGGCTCGTAACTGGTTTGAGTTCGCATATACCGCCTTCAAAGTTTTGCGCATGATGTTTACATCATGTATAAAGTTGACACTTTCCATTCTGTATGTGATGCCTGTCAGCTGCCTTGAAGCAATGAAATTCAATCACCTGATTTGTTACTTACCGCAAACTAAGACGTTGACCAATGCCATGGGTCACTAATATAAGGTGCTTGATTTCTCGAGTTTGCGATTCGCCGTCAGCCGTCAGATAGTCGTTCCTTATTTCTTCTTCGCTGAACTTCTGTACGTCTTCTTCCATTTTCTGTTGGCTTCGTGATTCATTCGCAATAAACGACGATAGTCTACGCTCCAGTCTGAACTGTGGTGGTTTTTGTTCAGTCATTGTTTCGTCATCCTCCTTTGACTGGTCGACCAGTGCATTTTCCGTCTGCTCATCCCTTGCCATCTGGTTCATCTCTTCTACAGCTACACTCGTCTCTTTCTCCTTTGCCTTTTTTGGTTCCGAGTAACCTCGTATGAGTTTGATGCCAGACATGTAACCGCCACCGCCGAAACGTTCATACATAGACGTAGTGACCCATGACAGCATGGAGTCTGATGTGAGCCAGGCAGTGGTGGCATCCTCATAGGTTATGAGACTATTCATGTATGTTCCGAACAGCCGCTGTGATGGCGGTGGAGGCTTCTTTATAGCCTCTTCAGTTTTCGCATCTTTACTCGTTGTGGGCAGCTGGTCGGCGTTCTGCTGTGAGACTGTGCCAGTTACTCGTCCTTGTGGCGCTTTTGCCGTCAGGTCATCTGCTCTTTCGCTTCCATTTTCCCCTGGTGCAATTGGTGAGCTTCGCTTTCTCTTTCTTTCCCGTATGTTCTTCAACGTACTCGTCTTTGTTTGCGTCCAGGGCCGAGCTTTGAGGTACCCCTGTAGACAGTCAGTGGTGTTAACTTCAGCGTTCTGCAGCTCTCATACCTCCTCGGCCTGTGCCGCCAGGTTCTCGTCACATGGGCGAAGATTTGAACCTTCTTGGAAAAACCAAGTACCTCGTCGTGCTTCTTTTGTTTAGTGGCTGTGTCCTCGTGAATAAGGTTCCTTGGTCTTACTTTCATAGACTGGTCCTGCCCAGTAGACGGGCGCCAGTTCTCGCTTCAAGATGTCCACATCGAAAAGGAAATCTTCGTTTACAGGAACACGTGCTTTTTTGGAGTCTTGGTGTTGCTTCTGGCTCTCTACTGAGCTTTTGCCGCGATGTTCCTCGGTTGCTTCCAGAAGGTGTTGGTACCTCTTCTCGACTCTTTTGGAGTCCTCCTTGGACAGGGCTGTGAATTTTTTGGGCTTGGGCTTTTGGGCACTGGGTTTGCTATCCTTTTCACCCTTTGATCCTTTGTTTCCGCTGTGTGGTGTCCTTTTAGGGGTCTG
Source organism: Simplicillium sp. C3G150-2 (assembly GCA_022702485.1). Classification (NCBI taxonomy): domain Eukaryota; kingdom Fungi; phylum Ascomycota; class Sordariomycetes; order Hypocreales; family Cordycipitaceae; genus Simplicillium; species Simplicillium sp. C3G150-2. Next base: position 2,338,944 of record JAJIYY010000005.1, on the reverse strand, counting down.
GCATTGGATTAGCGTCACGGTCGTTATTGGGGACTTGATACATACATCCACGGCGTGAAACCATCGTACTCTGAGGGGTGGGCAGTCATCTGGATACTTCCGGAAGCTTTTGCCGTATAAGGGTACTGAGAGGTGGTCTTGATTGATGCTTGTCTCGTTGGGGCTCGAGGTCTTCTCAGCTTCGGCCTCGGTTGGCTGCTCTGTTGTGGTGGGTGCTTGACCTCGGTTGCTTGCCCATGGGTTGATACTATTAAATGTTGATGTCCATGATGACTGATCAGCCTGCTTTGTGTCACTTTCTGTGGCATGTGTTTGGCCTTTGCCGCTCATTGCATGGGACATTGTAATTCGACGCAGCTGTGGGCGTCTGTCCTCAACAACACAGATCCGTTTGCTGATGGTGACCACTCTGCTTAGAGCTGCGGGACTGCGCCCATGGACTTTGAGAGTGAATGCCAGCTTGAGATATTCTATCCGATTTTCCCCTGGTGAGCGTTTTTTTGCCTGTACAGATTTTGGTTTGGTGGTGCAGCGATTTCTTGTAGATGACGTTGGTATTATTACATGTGCTTGTCTGTCGCAGCACATATGCCAGGAAGTTGGAAGGCCGAGACCCACAAAGTCACCAGCTACCCTGCAAGTGAACGTCACTGAAGCCGCGATCTTTTTTTAAATTCACTTTTCGTGTCTTTTTTAAAAAGATATCTCACTCTTATCGTCGAGGTTTGTTGCAGTTGTGGCTCAAGTCCCGAAATCGATGTGCTGAGCAGGTGTTTGGCGGTATACGGTCACCAGCGCATGCACAATCCAGTAAACATGGAGCGAGCATGTAAGTCGCTCGAGGTGAGGACTAAGAAATCGCCACGAACAAAACCCAACGACAAAGACACGGGAAACGAGACAGTCAAGGAGCACGACAAATAAAATTATACGCAATAAATGCTATCTCATGGAGCCAGAATCCCGCTCTCCACCAGCCTGAGCAGCGGACCATCGAGCCCACGAGCCGTTGCCTCAGCTGTGCGACCTTGCTCGTCCTTCAGCAGTCGGATATCATGGTCAGGTTGTATGTTGAGTCTACCCAGACTCATAGATTCGGCAGAATCTCTCGCCTCAGCGGGAAAATCAGAGGTTGGCACAGAGGAGGAGAGCCACAGTAGGAGCCAGATCACACCCTCGTGCATATTTGTCACCGCCAGATGCAGGCCACTGGTCATACCAGAAAGAGGGTCTCTATATCGAATCATTTCGCCAATATCCGGTACCTGGTCACCGACCTGCATGAGGAGTTCAACAATGCCATCCACATCGCCCTCGGAGCACATGAGATGAAAAGCCCGAGCAGGCACAGCTTCAGGGTGGGCCTGAGTGTATGCTTCTTCTCGAATAGGGTCAAAAATGTTGAGTTTATCTTGAACACCCCCTTCGTTTGTGTATTGAACATAGATATCGGCACGTGGGCTACCCGGAGAGGAAGAGCCTGACGTCGTCGAGGATGCCACACCAATGGACGTGGAGCAGTTAGGGCAGTTCAAACTGGAAATAATTGAAGATGCCTCATCCATCAAACATTGCCTACGAAGAATTAGAACTCAGCGAAAGAGAAAAACAAACCAAACAAGCAGATATTGGTGAATGTCAAGCTTCCAGGCACTTACCAGTGATAGTGACAGCCACACAGGAGCGCAACGTCGTCGGGGACCTCTTCATAGGCCATTGACTCATCAGCATCGTCATAACCGGAAAGAAGGACGAGAGCCTCCTCGCAGGATTTACAATTTGACATGATGTGCAGGGGTGAAAATTATATCACAGAGCGTGTACATGCAGCAAAGATTCTTGCTGATGCTGGGTTTTTCAAAAAAGCTTCCACCAAAAGCCCCACCAGCACCACATCAAGAACTCGCCTACACACTATTATCAAGGCAAGAAACAAACCAGCGAGGTAACCGCATAAGGCTATTTTGTCTGAACATCGACATTTACCAGAGTGCCCATACGGAAGAGCTGGTAAGTTGAATTGCTACGGAAGTTCATCATACAAGCGCCATTCTGTCTGGCATGCCGGTTTGTTGTAGTCTCACCATGAACACAATTGCAAGGCTTCCGTAAAGCAACTAAACTAAAGGTCGAGTGGCTGAGTACGCAGTTTAATTCTAAATTTAGCTTGTCAGCACCACGTCTACCTAACGCCAACTGTTTGTAGGACTTGGAATTACGCGGCGAAAGTTTTGCGTGGCTGAATCGCCCCCACCACGCATCATTACATCACCCCGCCCACCCCTCCAGCTCCAGGCCACCCGTTAGAATTGAGAATCGCATTCTGCAAACTCACCACATCCATACTCCCACTGTGCTTGACAAACAAGACCCAAGTTTGGGACAGAGGAACATCTGCCACAGAGCACTTACATATCAAACCCGAACCAGCTTTGCCGAATCGACGACACGCTTCTTAACCCCTACTCCGCCCTACCCGTAAAGCCCTCTCGTCAAGCAAGTCGCCGCAGGAACTTTGCCAGCGCATAGGATTCTTGGCCGTGTTTGGGGAACGAAATAGCAAAAATGAATATTCTCAAGCTTCAGAAGTTCGTACTGCACTTCATATTGCTCGTCATACAACTAATGCTCGAGTGAACAGAAAGTACCCCCAGTTCCCACAGAACGAGATCTTCTCCCTCTCCGACGCTTTCCAACGACTCGACGTGGAAGACCGTGGCTACCTTGACGAAGCTACCGCTATCAAGGCCACGCAGCAGAGTGAAAACTTACCATACGATGTTGTTCGACAGGCACTGAAGGAAGTCGAGCTAGACTCGAGCCGTCGCGTTGAGCTGGAAGATTATGTCGGGGTAAGTGGCATGGTTGAAGCGGCATGGATTCCTCTCACTAACGAAACCAGCTCATTTCCAAATTACGAGACTCTTCGCCGGCTCAACAGAAGTTTGCTACCGGTCCTGCACCTACCAGTGGTGGCGGAGTTGTGTCGCAAAGGACTGGTGGACACGCACCAAGAGCCAGCTTGGGCGGCAAGATTCAGGTCCAGGGGTCAAGCGCCAATGTCACCCATACCATTAACGAGGATGAGAGAACAGAGTTCACTCGTCACATCAACGCTGTCTTGGCAGGCGACCCCGAGATCGGAAGTCGGCTGCCTTTCCCTACCGATACATTTCAGATGTTCGACGAATGCAAGGATGGTCTGGTCCTTGCTAAGCTCATCAACGATAGTGTTCCCGATACCATTGATGAGAGAGTTCTCAACATTCCTGGTAGGAAAACACGCACTCTAAATGCTTTCCAAATGAGCGAGAACAACAATATCGTCATCGAGTCGTCGAAGGGTATCGGATGCTCCGTCGTCAACATTGGCGCTGGGGACATCATTGAAGTACGAGAGCATCTTATCCTCGGATTAATCTGGCAGATTATTCGGCGTGGTTTGCTCGGCAAGATCGACATCAAACTCCACCCAGAGCTCTATCGTCTGCTAGAAGAAGATGAGACACTGGAGCAGTTTTTGCGACTTCCACCTGAGCAAATCCTTCTGAGGTGGTTCAATTACCACCTGAAAGCGGCCAATTGGCCGAGAAGGCAAGTTTTCATCTGAATGATGGTTAGTACTTGACTAACAAGCATTGAGTAGAGTCGCAAACTTCTCAACCGATGTCAAGGACGGTGAGAATTATGCTGTCTTGCTTGCTCAAATCGGACCCGAGTACGGATGCACACGGGCTCCGCTACAGACGAACGACCTCTTGCAAAGGGCTGAAAATGTTCTGCAGGAAGCTGACAAACTGGGCTGCCGTAAATTTCTGACACCGACCTCACTCGTAGCTGGAAATCCCAAGCTGAACCTCGCTTTTGTGGCAAATTTGTTCAACAACCATCCAGCCCTCGACCCCATCACCGAAGAAGAGAAACTTGAAGTCGAGGATTTCGACGCTGAAGGCGAGAGAGAAGCCAGAGTGTTCACATTGTGGTTGAACAGTTTGGATGTTCAGCCTGCCGTGGTGTCCTTTTTTGATGACCTACGCGATGGCGCCGTGCTTCTGCAAGCATACGACAAAGTTATCAAAGGCTCTGTCAACTGGCGCCACGTTAACAAGGCTCCTGCTAATGGTGGAGAGATGTCGAGATTCAAGGCTGTTGAAAACACAAACTACGCAATTGAGCTTGGCAAGCAGAATGGGTTTTCACTCGTCGGTATTCAAGGTGCCGATATTACGGATGGACAGAGAACTTTGACGCTCGGCCTTGTATGGCAGCTCATGAGGAAAGACATCACTGTTACTCTCTCGTCTTTGGCCCAGAAACTAGGCAAAAGAGAAATTACCGACTCAGAAATGGTTCGCTGGGCCAACGATATGTCTCGACAAGGTGGCCGAAACTCAGCCATTAGATCCTTCAAGGACCCTTCTATTGGCTCTGGCGTCTTTTTGCTAGACGTATTGAACGGCATCAAGAGTAGCTACGTCGATTACGATCTCGTCACTAGCGGCAAGACAGACGAAGAAGCTTACATGAACGCGAAGCTCAGCATCAGTATTGCCAGAAAACTCGGAGCCACCATTTGGCTTGTGCCGGAAGATATTTGCCAGGTGCGCAGCCGTCTGGTGACAACTTTTATCGGTAAGAAGAACGCATCACTTTCATTGTCATATTACTAACGCACATCATTAGGTTCTCTCATGGCAGCTCACGAAAAGATGTAATTTGGCTGTGGTCAAACAACAGCGTGGGAGAAAGAGTATTGTAGAAGAATATGAAATAGGTGCAACCTGAGTTTTATGGTCATTTCTAATTATCCGTTTCCCTTGTCTTCTGAAGCGGCCTCGCGTGCTTTCTCATACCAGTGCCTGGAATCTCTTCTGTAGCCTCGTCCTTCATTGCTCAACCATACCACCTCACAAGACCAAATAGAGGCTACAGAGTACACTTGGACCAGTAAATATACCAAGCCAAAATATCAAGTTGCCCAGTGTCTCGCGACCCTTTAACCATTTCGTCCGGCTAAGTCTTACCAACTTTTTAGGTTGGTGCGTTAGCACGAATCAGCGGTTGTTTGTTCTGTCAGAAGAGATTGCTCACCGGTAACTGGCACATTTGCAAGAACAAAAGATACCCGCGTAGCTTTTTGAATATACACCACATGACCAACTCATGTACACAAGCCGATAGGAAAAAAGTGATCAGAGTCGCGGTGTGCTTGTTGACCTTCATCGACGAGATGGAGCTGTGATAGACATGGCGTAGCAAAAAGATATGAACGGGCCGATTCCAATCTCTCGCAAACTGATCCCAAGAAACTGGTCTTGCTGTCAGCACATGTTATTGCAGTCATTTGCGATAACATACTACTATTCCACCATGCATCGTAGAAGTTTCGATCCGCGAAATACGTCAACTCGGCTAATATATTGAGTATGGTTTCCCATATAAGGTACCAGGAAAGCTAGTATCGTTAGTAGCGTTAAAACTGAGCCAAGAATTGACGTTTACCATATACTCCATCATGAAAGGGAATATCAAGTCCCCCAGAAGCCATGGAAAAGCAAGACATCTGTCCATTAAAGGTACGTTGTTTTCTTTCATGGCGACTGTCTTCATGACAACTGGATCTGGCATATTTGTGTCAGTATTGGGAAAATAATGGACTAGAAGCAATTCTTACAAATGTAATACTGAGATACTTGTACCATGACGAACAGTACCCCTATCATGGCAGCCATTTTCTCGCTGACATAGGGCCAGCTAATGGAATCTGTCTTAGGGTACTCTAGCTCGTAGACAAGAGTAGGTAGAGGGATCCATTTGTAATGCTCTACGAACGTGAGGTTGTTGGGATATGCCTGAGCCACAGCCCTTGCCGTCCCTCGGAGTTCGTCTGTGAGTGCCTCAATTTCCCACTTGATGAGTCGCTCGAACACTTGCATTTGATTGTCATCCAATGGCCCATCGGATGCAATAGCCCTAGAAATTTTATCGATATCGCTCTCAGCCGTACTCGGAATCCTCGACATGGACTGGCGTCGCTCTGCGGCGGATGGCCTGACTTTTAGATGTTCTGTACTGATTGCCGAAGTTGATGGACCGGTAGCCGATGGGCCATCAGACCGATCGACATGCTCAAGTTGTTTAAGCTTTTTTAGCAGGAACTGGCGCTTGAAAAATGCAGTCGATAAAGAACCGTTGTAAAAGGCGTACGAGTGCTGTTTCATGAGCATGACGATGGCATGAAGCACGAAAAAAACCGTGTGTGTCCACGGCCAGTCACGTATGAAAGTCCAAGAGATGACACCAGAAAGGAAGGTTACCTGCCAAAGCTGAATTTGAAACAGTCAGCACAAATAGGATCAGCTCGAATCACTCAAGGAAACCTACATTTTGAATGATCCAGCCAGTTCTGTTCCAGTTGATGTATCTCCGATAAACAAGAAGCTGTAAAATCCAGCTCACCCCCGTGAGTCCACACATCACACCGTCAGATAATAGAAGTACAATAACTAATGTAATGTCAATGACACTAAGTGACAAGAGTTGATACGGATAGAGCTTACCGTCTCGACGGAACATGGTCTTCATAATATCGCTGGATCCTAGGATTGTGCCGTGATTGTACCAATTAATTACCGAAATGCGAAATACGAAGATGGCAACGGCAAGCCAAAAGAGATTGTAAAATCCATGAAAAGGACTGTTGGCTGAGGCTTGATTGTGAGAATCAAAGGCGGAAAACTGTTTGGTGAAGACAAGATCCCGCAACCGACGACGAGGTGGCATGTCGGAGCTTCTGATGTCTCCTTTCGAGCTTCGTTTCAGAAGCTCTTGGAGGTCGCCCTCAGTATCTGCCAGTATGTGAACACCCGAGTCTCTTCGGAAGATAGGCTTTACATCTTTTGCGGAAAGGGCTTGTGTTTCTTCAGGGTCTCCCTTTTGGAGGCGAAGATTCGACGCAGACTTCGCAAATGCTGGTCTAATGTTCTCATCATAGTCCTCTTCGCTTTGCGTTTCTGAGTCGCCAGTTGCATCGTCGAGCGAGGTTCCTGCTTCACGTAAGGCCGCTGCAAGCGATCCCTTACCCGATTGCGCAGACGAGGCCCTCAACTCCACGCCGCTCTGATACCTGTCACTTGACATGGCTGTGAAGGATTGAGCTGATCAAACATATAAATGCGACGCTACAAAATAAAAGAGCGCGCCGCCGCTGCTAATCGGCTTGAGGTGTGCTTGTGAAAGATTGCTTGATACTGTTCGCGATGGGACGATACTGGACAGGGGGCACCGTATTGAATCTAAAGCATTCAAGAACGGGCAATGATGAAATGCACCTCTTCGTGCTGCTGATAAGTGCAAGATGGTGTTGAACTTATAAAGCGAAGCGAAGGCGAGCCAAGAGTCCGGCTGAGCCGAATGAGGTCAGAGAGCGAAAGAGTACCACACATCAATTGAAGCAGCCACACATAATGATTTTAGCGTTTTTGCGCTCAAAAATAATGTAGCGAAGTTGTCAAGATCATTTTAAATTTTATTCTACACATTTCATTGGCGGCCAAATCACGCCCTCGAAAATGGCATTTAACGATCCGATCGGGGATGATTAGAAGGCTTTCCCTTCGTGGCAACATTGCATCATTGATGGGCCCTGAGCCGGGTCTCCGAAGTGCATTATGTAATCCAAGTCTGGCCAGTCCGTTAAAACTTTGGGCGTCATTCCAACCACTTCACCCTTCTCTATCTACATCAGCGCTATCCATTGGCTTCATCGACCAGTGGCATTGAATCCAACTCTAGAACACTTGACTCTCAATATCCTACCGTCATTTTCTGAATAATGTCTCGAGGTGGCCAGACTCTCTACGTCACCGGGTTCAGCCACGGCACCCGCGCTCGCGACCTTGCCTACGAGTTCGAACGGTATGTCCTCGCCCACGTCCACGCCCGCTTCCGCGTCCTCGTCTTCGCCCTCGCTTCCGCCCCCGCCCACGCCCGTACCAACCAATACACCAACGGCCAATCGCTATATACTCCTGCCCGATCCTCAACCCGTGCCTCGTTTTCGCCCCTCGTTGCCGTTCCCGTCCCGTCCTTCAGCTGCGCGCGCTGATCCCCCCGTCGTTTCGTCCCATGTACCTTCGTCATCATCCAAATGCGTTGTTGCAATTGCTATATGGGCATGCTGCCATGCCTGACTTGAGCTCCATTGATGCTGTACATGGGGTAGCCCTTTGCATTCGGCGTCAACGTTGACTACACAGAATCTACACCTTATAGAGCCATGGAAAGAGAAGCAAACTGACAATGCCTCAATAGATATGGGCGACTTGTCCGTTGTGACATTCCTGCACCACGGTCAACATCTAGCCGACTGTAAGCATATCGCTGGTTCGTTTTGGTAATAACCCACTGACTGACATTCATTGCAGCTTCGCATTCGTCGAGTACGAAGACCGCAGAGATGCTGATGACGCGTACCACGAGATGCACAACAAGCGCATTGGTCGCGATGATGTCTTGAAAATTGAGGTGCGTTTCTTGTTTATTCAGAAAAGACTATCGGTACTGATCCTTAACTAGTGGGCCAGAACTCCCCCATCTGCGTCTTGGCGCTTTGAGTCTGGTCGCGACCGCGAACGTCGTGGCGGAAGTGGACGTTCACCGCGCCGTGGTAGATCACCCTCTCCCAGAAGAAGTACTCGGGAATATTCTCCCCGTAAGGAGGACCGCCGAGACCGTGACAGAGACTATGATCGCGATAGCCGTCGCGATCGAGACCGCTCTCGCAGCCCTGATACTCGGTAAGTTATCGGAGAACATATGTTTGTCATGGGAACCAGTTTGCTAATTTATTGGAGTGACCGTGACCGCGACTCCAAGGATGATCGAGATGATCGTGATCGAAGGGAGAACGGTGGCAGCGGAGATGATCGCAAAGGTTCGTGTGATACGTCCAGCAAATAAGAATGAACTAACACCGTCTAGCTGCCGATAGCCCTCCCCCGGCTCACGATGACCTCGATGTCGCTGAATAATTCAAACAATCTCGTCCCCTCCAAGGAGGAAGCTGGTGTACGGCTCAGCTCAGCCTATTATTCCTTGCGAGGTGGCGGCTGAGTGCTTGATGACCATGCGCCTCTACATGAAATTCAATACTATGTCCAAGTAACCCCATCGTATGACGTAAAAGCTTAATAGGACATGGTTTTCCCCATGGTTTTCGCCATGGCTAATCTGCAAGATTTATTTGTAAGCAGTTAAAGAGTTGAAACAGTTTCAATTAGTTAGATAGTCCATTGTAAGAGATGCTGCTTTTTTTGTCGTTATTCCTATTTGTGTCCTGATTTTGATGCACCCTGCTGCTAGGCAGGTAATGGGAAGAATGTGGAGCAACTACCTTCAATGTCTTCTTCGATCCATTGGTCCCAGGGAACAGCCACTGGGCCATAAGGCGCTATCAGTGGTTCTCAAGAGTAAGCGGCTATATGCATTGCTTGCTATTTTGTGAATCAGTAATTGGCCGGACCTTTATGACTGCTGCTTCTTTTCCGGGGTAGTTCGTCACGTCTTGTATTTCCTCCGCTCTAGCTTGAGAGCTCTCGTCGCATCACAAATGAAACCACCTCAATGCATTGCCGCCGGCAAGTATCCCTGGGGTCTATATAGCGCAAGCATTTCATGTAACTGTGGTTCAATGTTTGTCATTTAGCAAGACTTGGTCGACCGGGACAGGCTCGTCTTTTGCTGGGTCATTTTCTGGGCTTTGTTCAAGCTTCTGTTGTCTGAACTGTCTCTTTTGAGCTATCGTTTCTTGCAGTCTGGTCTTCTTAAATTCTTCCAGTTCTTCAACAGTTCTGGCTGAAGTGAGATCAGAATCGAAATTGGACACCGCTACCCAACTTCCCTCATATTGCTTGCATGCATTATCATGGATATTTGCAGTAAAATAATCCAGCGCCTCTAGACTGGACAGACTGACGAAACCCGCAACCCGCAACTCTTTTCTTTTTACTAGTACGACAGCTGCCAGCAGCCGTAGGCGAGTAGTCTGTAAATATTTCTATAAGTTTGCTAGCGGTAAGCTTGCCAAATGGCCTGCCACCGTGCAATTCAACTTTGGTAGTAAACAGGAAAAATTCTCGCGGCTGGGGCGTCATGTTTGTTGAAGAGCTTTCCGGTTGCTTTATCTTTTCCTCTTGCTCTACTTCTTGACGACTTCCGCCCCGGTGTGAATGTCAGTGGCAAGACGTCGTCATCAGCATCGCGCAGGGATAGACCATCAAGGATAGCTGCAATATGCAAAGTATCCTTCCCAGCACTGTGCTTCTTCTGAGTAGAGCCAATGTCTTTGCCACAGCTCCCAAATCCGAGTGCCATGAGTGAGTCTCGCATACTTGGACTTAGCTTAGGATGCGCCACATCCTTTACAAGTTCTTGCAAATCTACCCAGGATGTAAAGTAATCTGCAATCCTCGGATATGAAGCTGACATACAGCGAAGCTCAAACGCGAGATCAAAACTGACGAGAACTAGCGATGGTACTGTGTTATTGGTAGACAAGGATACATTTGGAGTGTTCGCGGTCAACGTGTCTTGGAATGATCTTTATGATTTCCACCAATACATTTTCCAACTCTTCTGGCTTGACCATTTTATCGTTTTGGGTTGTGAAACTTTCTCGTCCTTGTTCTCTTCCAATGATCTTGACAGAGTAAGTGGTAATTGACACTTGGGTCTGAAGCTGTTGAATGGTTTTGGGAGGTTGCTCGACCTTAGACAAGTCAAAAGGATGAATCAGAGAAAGTCCAGTTTCTGCTACATCCATGCCACTTTCTCCCCAAGGCGCTACATCAACAGCGACGAAACCTGACTGTGCTGCAATGCTTTGACGGTGATCCAAGTTCAAAATATTACTTCGCCAAAGGGTTGCCCAGTGTCTCGTTTTATGGTCCCAAGACCTTGTTGATCCGCATTGTCGATTGCAACGTGATTTTAATTTCACTTCGGAAATGAAATCTGAGTGTCGCTGTATAAGATCATTCTATATGGAAAACTTTCGGAGCAGAGTCTGCTGGCTCGATGTTTATGTTCGGGTTCTGCCACATGAAATGCAGCGCCACTATAAACTTAACGCGAAAGTCTGATGGCCTATTGAAGATCACGACACGGGAAGGGCGCTACTTTTTTACAAAATAAAAGTAAGATGTTTGCGAGCTCTAAGCTGTTGCTGTGAACTAACACGGCCATCCCTATTCGTATAGCGATCTAAGCCAGCTTTTAGATGGGACCGGTTTTGTAGGAATTGATTGGACAAATAATTATTTGCGAAAATTATTATTCTAGTAGAGTCGCAATATTGACGTGCCGTGTTGGGGTAAATTCAAATTCAGAGGAGCAACGACAAGGCATGGACGTTGGCGGCTAGTTATGCAGCCTGCGCCGTGGTATTGCGCTTGTCCGGTTATATCCGCTGCTGAAGAAACGCAACGAGCAGGATGCTGGCGCGCCGAAACCAATGCATTCATGCATGTTTCTCTCTGAGCCTCGACTTTAAACTATTCCTTGATTGTCCGATTTTTTTTTTTTATTTTTTCTTGGGGGCGCCAGGCTTTGAGTTTTGACGTGGCCATGTCTCGTCTCTCGTTATGTTGCGGTATCAGGCACGGGTGGCCGACGATAACCCGAGGTGAACGCTAATAAGAGTGCCAAAAATTGCCGGGGTTCATTCCGCCCAACTCCTTCGCCCTGAAACCCTTCGACCTGGAAAAGCGATTCGCGGCCCATTACCGACAATCTCGACGACCGGCGACCCTTTAGAATACGAAATTGAGCTCCCGGCCCTGGTCTTCGCGACTGGATATTTTCAGGAGGAGCGACTTCGAAGGGTGGACCTGCGGTCGGACGACCAACGTCCGCTACGTCGCTTGACCTTGGGTGACACATCCTCTCGTTTTGCAACAAAGCCATGCCATAACGCATACTTGTTATTCAATTCGCTCTTTTTTTAAGTCAATTTCAGGCAGACCATCGAGGCCTATTCCCGGCACTGTCGCATTCCACGATATCGCAGTCGTCTCCCTTAAGCGCCGCAAAACACGACTCATCCAGTCTTACGAAGCGAATAACTACAGCCTCTGGATCATCGCCAATTGCATTTTAGCCAATCATGTCGGTTGTAAGTAGTCGCCTCAAATGGCATTCAATGAGTTGGAGTTAACACCCAACAGTCTGGATCAGATGCGGCCGTTCGACCGGCCCAACCGCCCCAGTCCCTGCCATACCTACGAGACACGCTCTCTCAACCAGTTGTTGCGGCCTTTTGCGCTGGAGGTGTAGCGGGTGCAGTCTCTCGTACTGTTGTCTCACCGCTTGAACGACTCAAGATCCTCATGCAAGTGCAAAGCGTAGGACGCGATGCCTACAAAATGTCGGTTGGCCAAGCATTGAAAAAGATGTGGGTTGAAGAGGGATGGAGAGGCTTCATGCGCGGGAATGGCACGAATTGCATTCGAATTGTACCATATTCTGCCGTACAGTTCAGCAGTTACAACTTTTACAAAAGGGTAAGAACTAATGTCCAATGGTCACATCTGATGTGTCGCTGACAATGGTATAGAACATCTTTGAGCCGTCTCCAGGGGCGGAATTAGATCCTTTACGGCGCCTTGTTTGCGGAGGAGTTGCTGGAATCACTTCAGTATTCCTCACATATCCACTCGATATCGTTCGCACTCGACTGTCAATACAATCGGCCAGTTTTGCAGAACTTGGCGACCGGCCAGACAAACTACCTGGCATGTGGACAGTTATGAAGACAATGTACAAGTCGGAAGGAGGCATCTCAGCCCTGTATCGGGGTATCCTCCCAACCGTGGCTGGTGTCGCGCCTTATGTGAGTAACTAATGAGCTAGCCTCTCTTTCCTGCTAACCAACGCCATAGGTTGGACTAAATTTCATGGTCTACGAATCTGTCAGAAAATGGCTCACACCCGAGGGCGACAAGAACCCCAGCGCGGCCAGAAAGTTACTGGCTGGTGCCATCTCTGGCGCTGTGGCGCAAACATGCACATACCCTTTGTAAGCTCAACTTTCACAATGACACGAGACCCGATTGCTGATGATTGCGCCTTAGCGACGTGTTGCGACGTCGATTTCAGATCAATACCATGTCTGGAATGGGCTACCAGTATAAATCCGTGGCTGACGCCGTGCGTGTTATTCTTGCACAGGAAGGTTTCAAGGGTTTGTACAAAGGCATTGTGCCAAACCTGCTCAAAGTAGCACCAAGCATGGCATCCAGTTGGCTGAGCTTCGAAATGACGCGCGACTTTTTGACCAGCCTGAAAGACGAAGAAGCAAGCGAAATGTCTTCATGAGCATGTAACATTACAACCCAAATAGAGAGAGTCTAGTTGCTCATGACTAGCAGATTCTAGCATCTTTTCCTTTGTCTATACATAAAAGCTAGTATCATTTGGATGGCATTTGCTAGACAATATAGGCCGATGGCCAACCATATACAACCGATAATGAGACGCGACTGCAGGAAGATGGGAAAACTATTGGGCAGTTACTGTATAATTTTAGTGGCGTCGGAAGAGTGCCTCAAGTTTCAGACAATAGACAAAAATACGTATACATAAATTCATCGGCTTGGGACCTCAGAGTAGCCGCTAAATATCGACGATCCAACGTTTTCTGCAGGGTCAAGCAGATTACATAATTAATCAACCTCGATAAATGCATCTCCCACCTCCATACATATTTTACGGTCTTGCAAGGCGCTCCTCCCGCCAGGTTGCCCTAACTGCCGCCCTCCACCGCTTTCCTCCACACTGACCGCACCAAGCGAGGCCCACCTGAGAAAAGTTGTCGTGCCTTGAGCCCTCTGAAATTCTTCTGGGTTTGCTGCACATCCTGAATCTCTGAGAGACCAGCATCACAACTCTCAGCGCCAACCGCCAAAATGGGTACGTGAAAGCATCAAAATTCAGCCGTCGTGTGCGAGTGGGAAGATTCCATTCTTTGGTTTCTTTCTGCGGCCCGGATCTCTACAATTGAGAATCCCTCATGAGCATACCAGAATCAATTGGCTGACGATTTTGCTTTTCCGTTATAGGTATCGATCTCGACCGCCACCACGTCAAGGCCACTCACCGCAAGGCGCCCAAGAGCGACAATGTCTACTTGAAGCTCCTCGTCAAGCTCTACCGCTTCCTTGCCCGTACGTCTTTGCCGAACAAACGACTCGACTCCGAGCCCGAGAAAATACTAACCAGGATGCGATAGGTCGTACCGACGCTTCCTTCAACAAGGTTGTTCTCCGTCGTCTCTTCACCTCCAAGATCAACCGCCCTCCCGTCTCCCTGTCTCGCATTGTTTCCAACATCAACAGCGAGGGCGAGAAGCGCACCGTCGTCGTCGTCGGAACCATCACTGATGACAACCGTCTCCTCACCTTCCCCAAGGTGACCGTCGCCGCTCTCCGTTTCACCGCCACTGCTCGTGCTCGCATCGTCGCTGCCGGTGGTGAGGCCATCACTCTGGATCAGCTTGCTCTCCGTGCTCCTACCGGTAGCAACACCCTGATCCTCCGTGGCCCCAAGAACGCCCGTGAGGCCGTCAAGCACTTCGGCTTCGGTCCCCACAAGCACAAGGTAAGGAAACCTGCTAAAACATTACCGATAGATTATGATGCGGATCAACTAACCAATGACTCAGAAACCCCATGTCGTTTCCAAGGGACGCAAGTTCGAGCGCGCTCGTGGTCGCAGACGTTCTCGTGGTTTCAAGGTCTAAGCTTGTTAATGCGGGTGATGTGGGATGTGAACAAGACATTCTCTATGGCGCTGGAAGGAAAAACACCGATATTTTCGCTTTACCGATCGTTATTGCATGGAACAGGCGTGGTTCGGTACCAAATACAATTTTTTTCATGACCCAACTATTCTGCTCCACGAATGTGAAACTATGTGCCGATGAGTATGTATGTTACAGCGAACTACTTGAGTTGTTCGTATTCCCGCCTTCGGGGTCTAAATCTTCATTTGGCTTGCGCCGAAGTGCTATAAAGTATGCCTCCTTGCTTTCCTGTTTGGTCTCAGTCACGACACACTGTACTCTCTCTGCATTGAATTACTTACGCTTCTAGAGGACTCCGGCTTCTCTCTATGTACCCTGGCAAACATGCGCTTCAACTGCTGCTCGAAGGCTTTGTCTTCTGCTCCTTGGTAGAACTTGCAGACGAAATGCCCACCAGACTTCAAGGTATCTGATGCAAAGCTCAAAGCCGCTTTGCACAAATCCTGTAACATAGTTAGCTGAGAAAGCCGGTGAAAAAAGTAAAAGCGAACTCACCATGCTGCCGGCATGGTCCCGAAAAGCGACGCCGCTTGTGTTCATGAGCCTGTGATAAGGATTACTCAGGCTGTTCGAGTTAAAAGAAGTTGTTTGCTCCCAGGGTGCTGACATGTCACTTAATATAATCTGATCGAGATTAGCGTCAACAAATTTCTGGCTAGAAAGCGACAGACCAGATCTCTCAATTACTTACATCCACAACGCGCGATGGTTGGTCTTCTGCCTCTGGAGCGTTCGGTTGGTGACTGATGTCGATGTAACTGGGCTGCGCTAAGCCTTCCTCATCTAAACGCGGTTGACCTTCGTGAGTTTGTGACGTGTCAACCTTTGGCGGTTTGCGAGCTGTTGATTGAAGGATAAAATCTTTGACTAGCTTCTGAACCAAGGGAGACAAGAAATCGCCCTGAAACGTAGAGACTCCTTTTGGCGGCTGGGCGGGAATAAGGTCAATGCCCACGACCTTGCCTTTGGGCCGGGTCCTGTCTACTGCAACCTATAGATAATGAGTGAGCAAAAACATTATGAGTTTGAGCTGCTGATTGACGCACTTGAGACCAGCTACCTGGAGCGTATCCCTGCGGCCAGCGTTAGATGTGAGTGAATGGACTTTGTTCTCGACGAGGCTCACCAAGTCTACTATCGTTTGGCCAGGCCGAAACAGACGATATTTCGCGTCAATCTTCGCCGCCAGTCAGCTATTTATGTCCAATAATAATGCAGACTGTATTCGCCAACCTCGAGGAGTTTGAAAGCGGCCCGACTTTTCAAGCCCTGGACCTTTGCGTCACGGGCATATGCGTCTTTGCCTTGTCTCTGCTTCCATCGCGATGACGAGGCTGCGCGCGTCTGAAGAGCCAATCGATATACTGTAGTGGCTATCGACCAGCAGGCTCGTGAACCGACGCGTACATGCCGACTGGAACACGAAAACATGTTCGCTAAAGCTTGTGGAGTGAAGTTGGCAGATTATTTAACACTATCCAAATGGTGGAATTCGGTTGACAATGGAGCGTTTTGAAGCGCAATTGCTATGACCGACTTCACATTAACATGATTTCGAACGATAAATACTCAAAATGGTATGTAGCGGCCAATTTGTGTGATTTTAATTGATGTTTAATGTATCACTGCAAATGATTTGACTGCTCAGGGTCAAATGTCCTGTGCTGTGCTGTGGCAAAACATCGGCTTTTCAAAGTCGTGCGGTCAATGATGAGGACCGACTGGCATTTGCTTGCGCACTGCTAGACCATACCCTGGTGATATTTTTGATACAAACATGAGTGTGACTTAGTTCAATGCGTCTCGTGACGTGCGAGGCAACACCAAACTCTTGAAAATCGGATAGTTTGCGCTATCTACTATGTACAATACGCCGTTATGCTCCTAAGAAGCTTGCATTCACTCCACGCCTGTCCCGCTTAAGAGGAGAAAAGGTGCTGTTCACAGACCCAAATCCGCTCGCCAGTCCTGCAAGAGGGCCTTTCAGTCGTCGTTTCCCAAGTGGCTGCACTGCGACTTGCGCCATACTTTCACCGTCATCGTCATCTTCGTCCAAAATGGCCTTTGGCGCACCGAGCAGCTTTCTCTTCTTCCTTTTGTTATCGCCGGGAGGTGCGCTTGGAGCAAGACTGCCATCCCTTGGAGCCCCTGCTGTCTTTTTTGGCTTGCTCAGTGGGGTATTTTCTTTCTCATCCTCTTCGTCGTCGTCGAGAGATGCTGCTTTCCTAGCCTGCTTTGTTGGCTTGGGGTTTTTCGTAGTCGGAGCAGGCATAGAGAGGTTCATCATAGAAGTGCTGGTATCGTCCAGTGGTTTCGTGCGCTTCTTTGCTGTCGTGGTCTGTGGCTTGGACTGCCCTACTGAAGCTTGTGTGATTTTCTTGGGGCTCGTGGCGGGCTTCACCTTCATCTTGCTTTGGCCATTGGGCTTGAGAATTTCCGGTGTGGGCATGTCTTCGTCTGAACAGCTTTCGATGCGCTTGGCAGCACCCTGCGGCGTCGGGTCTGGACTCTCATCGTCAATTGCCCTTGTCTTATTCAAGAAAGGAGTGATCGAAAACGCGGATTTTTCGACTGCAGCTGCAAAAGCGAATGGACGCCCTTTTGTTCTGCCCTGCACAGCTGGTCCACCATTGCCGGGGGTTTGGATCGTTAAGCTGGCCAGGCTTGTTTCGAATGACTTTGGTTTCTTCGACGGCTTAGCCAGGGTCTTTTTGCTCACAACCTCATCCTCTTCTTCAGGCTCCGGGCTGGGCTGGGCTGGTGTAGAAGACACATTTTCTTCGAAGCTCGCTTGTACTGGTGTTGCGCTGGGCTGCTCGAGGAAAGGCTCTGGGGATGGCTGTTTCTGAACTTTTGCCGCTACCTTCTTTGGCGATCTGGCCTGTTCCTGGTGAAGTTTTGGCCTTGCTCGCTGTCTCTCGGTGGCGAGTGCCTTTTCGGATTCTCGTAATTTATTTCGTAGCTCTTCAAGCCGACCTTCTTGCTTCAGCTGTGTTCTCTCACTGGATCTTTTCTCATTCTCCAAATCCACTTCCAGAGAGTTGACGTGGCGCTCTAGTTCGGATTTGGCCGACAAAAGGGATTTGTGTGAGCTGAGTTGAGACTGGAGACGCTCGAGCTCAGGCCGAATACGCTCCAGCTCTCTGTTCAAAGCCTGCTTCTCTCGCGTGAGTTGCTCTGCACTGCTGGTTGCTGCATTGAATGTCCCCATTTCTGCCTGTTATTGTATTAGTACTATATTTTTCAAATTGCGAGAGATAATCAGCTTGGATTGGCTGATACAGGACCTACCTGCAGCTTCATCAGCTCAGCAGTTTGCTCTTTTGCTTTGGCAGCTTGACGAGAAGCATTTTGCATTGCTTCGTCTAGTTTGGCAAGAAGAAGCTGTTTCTCTTCAGACATCTCATCAAAAAGAGATTGCCGCTCAATGGCACTACTCTTTAACGCCCGGTTCTCATCTTGTAAACAAAATATTTGAACATTCATGCGCCTGCTCTCCTCATCGCGGTGGATCAGAGCTGTTTTGTGCTGGTTGCTCTGGTGCTGGAGATCCAGAGCATGGATGCGAGCCATGCGCTACCAAAAATCAGTTTCACTGCTTTGATTGGGAGCCGTGGCATATCTCTACTCACTTCGCTTGATTTCGCCATCTCGGTGTAGATTGTTTGCGCGGCCTGCACGTCCTGAGGCGATGCACCCGACTTCGTGATAGTACGCGGTGTTGAGGTTCACGTAGCTATACACGGTATTGCAACAAATCGCTAAAGATGATTCTTTAATAACTGCGCGACCGTTTTTCGGGGCGATATGGATTTTATCTGGTGGTAGATTAACAAACAATAACGAAGAATTGTGAAGCATCGCGGCCGAAGTAAACACAATGCCCGATCGGGAATAGATCCAAACGTGGCTTGATTACATAACCATCGACCCCCATAGACTGGCCACCTCATCCATTAATGAAGCTCCAAGCTGGCAGCTGCGCGGAATGAACTTCACTCCCACGGCCAATTGGAAACAATCGACTAGCAACAGCCATTACAATGCGGTTTTTGGCGTCCATTCTTTCGACATGCCTCTTGATAGGCGGCGCGCTTGCCAAACAGAAGCCCTCGGCTCAGCGATATGAGGAATTCAGTCTCCTCTCTCGAACGACGACACCCGTCATCCTCAACGAAGCCACCTACAAGTCATTGACGACTGCACCTCGCGATTACAGTGTGGCCATGCTTCTTACAGCCCACGAGGCTCGTTTGGGATGTCAGATGTGTCGAGAATTCCAGCCAGAATTCGACTTGGTCAGCAAGAGCTGGTTGAACGGGGACAAGAAGCGAGAGTCTCGCCTTATTTTTGGAATGCTTGACTTTGCTGAGGGCAGAGATATCTTTATTTCCGTAAGTGCATGATGAATTAATTTATAAAAGACGGGTTTACTAACAGCAATAGCTCGGCCTCCAAACAGTTCCTGTTCTCCTACTATTCCACCCAACTGAAGGACCTCACGCTGTCGAGTCCAAGGAGCCCGTTCGATACGACTTCAGCACGGGGTAAGTCGAAATATTAGCTCTCACTGTTCAGTACGAGGTTTATTAACGCATAAGCAGTGCGATTTCCGCCGAACTGGTTCAGGCATGGCTTGCCAAGAACCTCCCCGACCGACCTCACCCCCCGGTCAAGCGACCGATCAACTGGCTACGTGTGATTTCAACCATTACCATTGTTCTCGGTGCGGGCACTGTCTTGGTGACTGCTTCTCCATACGTGCTCCCAATTGTCCAAAACCGAAACCTTTGGGCTACCATCAGCTTGATCGCCATCCTACTCTTCACAAGCGGCCACATGTTCAACCACATTCGCAATGTTCCCTATGTCACAGGCGACGGCCAAGGTGGAATCTCCTACTTTGCCAACGGTTTCCAAACCCAGTTTGGTCTTGAGACGCAAATTGTAGCAGCGCTCTGTAAGTTGTTAAAATGGGGGGGGGGGGGGTGTGGGTTGTGTGTGTGCTGAACATAACTAACAATGCTACAGATGGATTCCTTTCATTTTGCGCCATCTCATTGGCGACCAAGGTGCCTCGCATGACCGATGCCAAATCTCAGCAAGTGGCTGTCCTTGTATGGGGTGTTATGCTGTTCTTACTGTACAGCTTTCTCCTCAGCATCTTCCGCATAAAGAACGGCGGCTATCCCTTTTCTCTCCCGCCTTTCATGTAAAAATTGGCTGGATATAGACAAAACAAGACGGTGAAAATAAGCATGTTTGACGGCAAAGGATATTTCGCTCTGGTGGAAGGGTCGACCGTATTGATTCGGGGTAACCATCGCTCCCGCGGGATACCCAGATAGAACTAGACCAATGTGCCTTGCTACTGTAATATAAAAGATATCAAGTCACTTATCGTGTCCATTGTAGTTCGTGGAAATAATGTGACTCTTTGACTGGCAA
Organism: Simplicillium sp. C3G150-2; assembly: GCA_022702485.1. Taxonomy (NCBI): domain Eukaryota; kingdom Fungi; phylum Ascomycota; class Sordariomycetes; order Hypocreales; family Cordycipitaceae; genus Simplicillium; species Simplicillium sp. C3G150-2. The sequence goes on along the minus strand of JAJIYY010000005.1, from coordinate 2,318,636 downwards.
CGAAATCTAAACGGTCACTTGAACAGAATAATCACTGACCAGGACACCATTTTTTACTTTGAATGCCGAATATATTTTTTTCTTTATGAAAGAACAAAGCATGATGCCGAGTGCCTTCTTACAGGTTGCTTTTTTTGTAGCAACGCGTCATACATCGTCAGAAAAAGCCTTCGCCCACCGTTTCATTGCATCAATAAAGACCAAACGAGGAAGCCAGCCAGTTGACGCCTAACCAGGTACTACCATCTGCCAATTTCCACCCTTGTTTGTTTCATCCACCATTCCATCGTCCCCCTTAGTCCCAAGAGCTAAAAACCAATTTACGCTCTCGACATGACACCCCAAGCACGGATGATGTTGTCAGTGTAACCAGCGAACAGAGTCTGGCCGTCAGCGGACCAAGCCAAGCTGACACACTCGGGCTCGCGGCTCTTCTTGCCAACGGAGGTGAACTCAGGCTTGAGCTCATCAACCTTGCTCTTCTTCTCGAGGTCGAAGATGATGATGCTGGTGGCGGTAGCGGCGCAGAGCCAGTAGCGGTTGGGGGAGAAGACGAGAGCGTGGATCTCGTCGTTGGCGTTGAGGGAGTACAGGTGCTTGGACTCGTTAAGGTCCCAGAGCATGGTGGTACCATCCTTGCCGCCGGAAGCGCAGAGGGAACCATCGGGGGAGATGGTGACGGTGTTGATGTAACCGGTGTGACCGATGTGGTCAGTCTGGAGCTTGCAGTTGGACAACTCCCAAACCTGTTCATCCGCAGCGTTAGCACGATTTTGCTCATACCCAGACCACCGAAAAAAGTCTGCAGCGGAATGATGACAACAACGAAGGGAATAAACCCTTGAAGGATCAGGGCAAAGGTGAAATAGTTTGTCTCATGGCCAAAGTGGCTCTGAAGTAGCAAATACTTTATAAAATTGCGGAAACATCATGCAAAAAAAGCAAAAAAGGTCACAAATTCCACTGCAGCTTTTGTCATTTGATATCTTACCTTGACGAGCTTGTCCCAACCAGAGGAGACAATGACGGGGTTCTGGGGGTTGGGGCTGAAGCGGACGCAGGAAACCCACTCAGTGTGGCCCTTGTCGGTGATGGTGTACTTGCAGTCGCCGAGGGTGTTCCAGAGCTTGATTGTGCGGTCGCGGGAACCGGAAACGATCTGTCGGTTGTCGGCGGAGAAGGAGACGGAGAGGACGTCGTTGGTGTGGCCAACGAAGCGGCGGGTGGTGGTGCCGGTAGCGAGCTCCCACAGGCGGAGAGTCTTGTCCCAAGAGGCGGACAGGGCGTAGGCGCCATCGGAAGAGATGACCTGCACGGCGTTAGTTGTCTTGTTCCTCTCAATGTCGCATTGTAAAAACAGTTGTTGGATATGAACGTACACAGTCAGAGACGATGTGCGAGTGACCGTGGAGAGATCGCTTGGGGTAACCGTATTGAGTCTCGTCACGGGTGAGGTTCCAGATGATCAAGGTCTTGTCGCGGGAGGCGGAGAGGAGCATGTTGGGGCTAGTTGTCTGTTAGTTTTCCTGCACGTTTCCATCGAGGTCCTCAAACAATTCCAACGTACTTCTCCATGGAGGTAGCCAAGCTGGTGACCCAGCCATTCTATACCCAGTCAGTATGTGTGTCCAACGAAGAAAAAATTCGACATTGCTCTGGCGGCAAGCCAAAGGGATCGAATAACGTACGTGGCCCTCGAGAGTTCCCTTCAGGATCAATTGTTCAGCCATTGTCGCAGATCGAGGCAGATGGTTCGACGTGTGCAAAGGAAAAGGAAATGTGAACAAGGTTGGAGGCAGTCTCGTCTACCAGGTCTCTGCCCACGTCGCGCAGGGCCGGCTAAAATTGGGATTTTTTTTGTGTGGGTTCAAAATTAGGGCCTCGAATTTGCGCCCCACCTCGAAGCAAAGGTAGACATGGTGGTTGACCAATTAGGACTAGCGCAAAAAAGGTACGTACCAGGACCTGGTCATCGGAAAGCTAGATGCGTCTTCTGGCGCGCGTTGGGTGGTGCACTGAATGGCTGTCGACTGGAGGGAGCTGTTGAATGGTTGCAACTTTTCATTCTCGAACTATAGAAATGCAAACGTGCTCTGTATTTCTTTAGCCAAGCCTAGCAGTGTCGCTGCTGGCAGAAGCGGGTATCATATGTCATTAATATACTACTCATACAAATGGTTTTGCAGTCCAACGAGAGCTGCCTTCCACCCAAAGACTCCTCCAACTCCTACTATGAGGTGCCGTGTTCAGCAGAAAAAGCAGCTGGTGCTCGTTTGCCCATGCGCGAGACGTCTTTTCTGAGATAGATGACGTCTCCATTCACAATCATGCTGTGGTCTGCAATCTCAGCTTGGCCTTGAGCAGCGGGGGTGTTGTTTGTCATGAAGCGAGTCATCGTCGATTCCCATAGTCTGAAGCGCTCCTTGCCCTCGTTGTCTTGCTGCACCATAGATTTAACCTCTTTCTGTTTGCGCATCTTGGACGCCCGAACAAGCTGCCGCAATGCTTCCTCTCCTTGCTGTGCGTTGATCGCAGCAGCTTCCCGTACTTTCTGCGAATCGCGCGTATTATCATCTTCTTGAGCAGTGAATCGATAGGTGTGTTGGCTGGGGAATGCTGGAAACGATGATGGCACGTAGGCTTTGGCGCCTTTGTCGGCTGCACCGCTGAGCTCTTTCCCAAGAAGTGGCAGAGGAGTAAACCCGTCCATGGACATCGGGGCGGCTACATGTGGTTCTGTCTCCAAGAGTTTCGGCAATTCGACGGGTGTTTGAAGATGAGGTTTTAACGAAGAGATTGGTAGATTGAATCGTCTGAGGACAGCGGCAAAATCGGACGGCAGGGGATGTTCGCGACGCGACGCCAGTGACAGAGCCTTGATATCTTGAATCATAGAGCCCATGTCTACCTTCTCTGTTAGCTAAAATGTCTGCGCGAAGGAGTACAGAGATATACGCACACTCTTCCACCAGTCCCGTGAAGCTTTCCAGCGCTGCGGGTGTTGCTGAGTCGAAGCCATCGTGCGCAAGCACAGCAGCTAGTGATCTCTGGATATCTCGTCGCGCCTGACCGTGTTGTGTTGCGAGAGAAGACGCAGAGGCAGTGACTTCTTCTTCATCTACGACGATGAGTTCTTCCGCAACCGGTGTTTCGTCAAGTTTTATGCGTTTTGGCGATGCGGCGCTGTCGCTGCTGATAGATGTCACTGAGCTTCGTTTCGTTGCCATGGTGCTGGGATAGGAGTAGAAACGACACAGAGCGAGAAGAGTTGTAGCAAAGACCGTGGAAGCGTCAATGTATCCGAACAAATACACCCAGCAGCCCCTTGTCTCTTCAAACGTGCACTTCGGTGTTGTAGCTCTGGCAGGATTCAATTGTCATGGTTGGTGCACGGAGAAAGCTTGCTGGCACAGCGGCGGCGACGGCAAAAAGTCGGCGGTCGGTCCACTGAAGCCGTTATTGGGCGCCTGCAAGCCCGCCGATCATGCCTGGCTGTATTTATTATCTGTGCCACAGAAGAGTAGCTGAAGCTTAGAAAAAATTACGTTTACATGCTCAGCACCGGTGCAACAGCTGCGTCAATAAATTGGAGTGAGTCAAAGCCCCAGTTTCCTCATTGCAGTTGTCGTGACATGTCGTCCATTGCCGTGAGCTACGCTGGGGATCGCTGGGGATGAAGGTCGCTTAGGTAGCCAAAGGGGGCCGTCACGTAGCAAATACTCAAGACTCTGTATTTCATAATATTTCGCCAGTCGTGTAATTTACATGGAGCCTGTAAATTGGAGTCCTGAATGTGACTCAGATCATGTAATTTGTGACATGTTGAGTGACGAGGCACAGCCCTTGCTCAAAACCGTGTTGTCTTATTTCGTCTTGTTCAGTGTAACTTGACATCTCCACCATCGCCATTGCTCACATTGACCGAGGCTGGGTAGACGCCCTGCAAGTCGAGAGCGCCTTTCTGTCATAACATGTTCAGCTTTGATCAGGCCGCACTGCCGCAGGTTACCGCTGGTAAAGCTCTTCTTCTCGTCGACTTTCAAAATGACTTCCTCAGCAAGGACGGTGCGCTGCCAATTGCCGAGGCTGACAGTGTAATTGACCACACAATTGCACTCGTGGAGGCGTACCGATCAAAGGGAACGGTGGTATGGGTTGAAACCGAGTTCAAGGAGCAGCGTCCTGCCAACGATGACAAGATTCTTGTCACGGATGCTTTACTGCGAAACCCACGCAAGCCACGAGCACCATTAGTCGATCCTGCCGAGGTCGATGAGGAAGCCTTCCTAAGTGTCGCTGCGCCCAATTGCGTCCAGTCGGGAACAGATGGGATTGAAGTTCCGGAAAAAATCCAAAAGATAATAAGCGACAAAGATCTACGAGTATCAAAGTCTCATTACTCTTCTTTCCAGGATTCATCATTACTGCGGCTCCTTCGCAGCAAGATGGTCATGGACGTCACACTATGCGGTTCTCTTCTCAACGTTGGAGTATATGCTACTGCACTGGATGCAGCAGGTCATGGCATGAAAATCTCAATTATTGAGGATTGCTGCGGTTACCGAAATGAGTCACGACAGCTGAGAGCATTGACGAACCTTGTGGACTTGCTGGGCTGCGAGTTCATGACAAGCGAAAACTTTATCGAAAGTCTCCAGCCAGCACCACCGAAGAAATCTGTCAAGACCACACGTATAAATTCGAAATCCGTGTCAGCGACACCGGATGACCTTGTTGGCGGCATGTCAAGCCTGCGGCTGGGGTCTGCATCATTGGCGTCACAGCCACCACTAGTGCCAGATGAGGCCAACAGCAAGGCACTCTCATCAGCTCAGCTCGACGCAGCGAATATTTTAGAATCAGATGGAACGGAATCGCTTGCAGACAAACTAGAAGCACAATTGAGTTTGAAAACGACTACAAATACAGACAATACTGCCATAACCAAGGACCGCAAGACAAGCAATCCTAAAATCGACATCAGCAGCAAGGTTGACACGCCTGCTGCAGCCAAGATGGAACCCGACCAAGGTCCAACACAGCAACCACAAGCCGAATCAGACTTCCTCTTGAGAGGAATATGTGCCGGGGATACAGATGTCATTCCAAATCTCCTCCCAAAAGATATTGAAAACGGTGTGTTCGACAAATTGCGCAATGAGGTCGACTGGCAACGAATGTCGCATCAAGGCGGCGAAGTGCCACGCCTAGTTGCAGTACAGGGCAAGGTAGCAGAAGATGGAAGTATTCCAGTATATCGCCATCCAGCGGATGAATCTCCTCCTCTACTTCCATTTTCACCTACTGTTCTTGCTATCAAAGCCGAAACAGAGAAGCACTTGGGCCATCCACTGAATCACGTTCTGATTCAATTCTACAGAGACGGAAATGATTATATATCTGAACATAGCGACAAAACTTTGGACATTGTGCAAGGATCTTACATTGCGAATGTGAGCATTGGTGCTCAAAGGACCATGGTTCTCCGAACAAAAAGGCTGGATAAGGACCCCTCCAACGAAGAACCTACTACGTCAGACACGAAACGCCAGATTCAACGAGCAGAGCTACCACACAATTCTCTGTGCAAGATGGGCTTGCAGACGAACATGAAGTGGCTACATGCGATTCGTCAAGACAAGCGAGCGGAGCGAGATAAATCACCTTCAGAATTGGCGTACAAAGGCGCTCGTATTTCTCTGACCTTCAGAAATATTGGCACTTTCCTCAATCGCGAAGAAACCTTGATTTGGGGTCAGGGTGCACCTGGAAAAACCAAAGAAGAAGCACAAGAAGTCGTCAACGGAACAGGCCCAGAGGCAATCAAACTGCTTCGAGCCTTTGGCACGGAGAACCATTCATCCAACTTCGACTGGAAGGCACACTACGGTGACGGATTCAATGTTCTCCATATACGCAGCTCACCTCGTCTCTTTGCATCTACCGATAAGCATGTCAATATGCCAATAGCACTGATGCTAGCGGAATATGAAATCGGATACGCAAAAGGCGTCATTGCCAGTGCCAAAGAATCAGAAGACGGAGACGGACAGGTTTTCGGAAGCAGTTTGCCTATTAAGTACGTGGATAACGATGCCGACAAATCTGAAGTACAGGGCGATGTGGCTATCATGCTCTATCTGTACTCGCGCTCTCAAGCCAGCAAGACAGATTCGAAGCCGTCAAAATCGGCGCTAGATTTTACAAGATTTCAACAAGCGCAAGCGGCAACCGCATCTTGGCGACGCCAGCACAAAACAAGCCAAGACAAAGATGCAGCCCTAAAAGTCTTAAAAAAGGACTTGGAGACCTGGAACACTTTTGCCAATGACTCGTCTTTCATGGCTGGTGAAACGCCTGGTCTCACGGATTTTTCCTTCTGGCCAGCACTTCATCGACTTATTGAGGAGCATGGAGATGGCCTCCTTGCCAACTTGGACGGGTTGAAGAAATACTACGATAGTATGAAGGAAAGGGCTTCTACTAAGAAAGTTTTGGATAGTTTGAGGGAGAGTAGCGATGGCAAAACTTGATGCTGCTTGGAAAGGGTTTACGTTGACTGGCTTGAGAGATCACACACATTGAATGGAATGCTAAAAAATGGTATCATGTAGCCAATACCGAATCATAAGCGCCATTTCCCTGTCCTTATCTAATAAAACATAATACAAAACATTAAATAAAATGCATCCAAGTCTTTTATAAAACTATTACAAATAAAAAAATTGCCCTCGGAGTTGATCCGTTCGCGTGCTTCTTCCGGGTATCGCCATGCACAAGTTAATTACATGTCCTTCTTGCCCCGAATTGCGGTTTCAACGTTTGTGGTATTCGTGTCGACGTCGTTTATCCGTTGTCCTTCTTGAACTCGTTGTTGTATAGCGAATATTCAGAAGTAACGAGGCCCTTTTAGTTAGCTTATTTGCCAGCCTCCCAGGGGAGAGGGTAGGTGCCGACCCAGTCGGAAACCTCGCTTCTCAATTGGACAATCTCAGGGTCGGTGTCACCGTTGCCGATGTGCTCAAGGAACAGCTTAAGCTTGCCGGTGTTCTTCTCACCAGCCTCTTGGGCAGACTTGCGAACGACCTTGTCGAGGCGAGCAGCAATGGCGACAGCACGGTCAACAACATCGGCAACACGGACGAAGTCATCCTCAGTGAAGCCTCGCGTGGTCATGGCGGGAGTTCCCATGCGGAGGCCACCAGGGACGAGAGCAGAGCGGTCACCAGGGACGGTGTTCTTGTTGGCAGCAACTCCAACGAGCTCAAGGATTCTCTCAACACGGCCACCATCAACACCATGGGGCTTAAGATCGGCGAGAACAAGGTGGTTATCGGTACCGCCGCTGACCAGGCTGTAGCCCAAACCTCCCTTGCTCTTGTCGTCACCAAGTCTCTTGGCGAAAGCCTTGGAGTTGGCCAGAACCTGGGACTGGTAGGTGTGGAAATCGGGAGTCTGAGCCTGCTTCAAGGCAACAGCAAGAGCGGTGATGGTATGGTTGTGGGGACCACCCTGGTGGCCAGGGAAGACGGAGTTGTTGATGGGACCCTCCAGGTTGTACAGCTCCTCCTTCTTCGTCTTGGGGTTGGTTCTGCGGACACCCTTACGGAAGAAAATCAAGGCTCCGCGAGGTCCACGGAGACTCTTGTGGCTGGTGGTGGTGACAATATCAGCATAGCCGAAAGGACCGGGCAAGACCTTGGCGGCGACCATTCCAGAAATGTGAGCCATATCGGCAAGCATGTAGGCGTTGACCTTGTCGCAAATCTCGCGGATGCGTTTGTAGTCGATCAGACGGCTGTAGGCACTGGCACCGGCAACAATGATCTTGGGTCGGTAGAGCACGGCGAGCTCCTCGAGCTTCTCATAGTCGATGAAGCCGGTCTTCTCGTCGAGTTGGTAAGGGACGGTCTCGAAGTACTTGGAAACTGCAGAGATCTTCTTGGTGGGTGTCTGGTATCCGTGGGACAAATGGCCACCGTGGGGGAGGTCCAGACCCATCAACCGATCATGGGTATCCATGAGCGCAGAGTAGACGTACAGGTTGGCGGGAGCACCAGAGAGAGCTAAATTCACCCATTAGTAAATCCGGGCGATTTGACGTGCCTTGATAAGCGTACCTTGAACGTTGACACCCCAGTTGTTGGCGTCGAGTCCGAAAGCCTCCAGAGCGCGCTGCTGGCAGAGACGTTCGGCCTGGTCGATGAACTCGTTACCTCCGTAGTATCTAGCACCAGGGTAGCCCTCGGAGTACTTGTCTTGAGACAGTGTTAGCTTAAAAGTCGTTCCGAAACCGTTAATACGCAGCTTTTGACTACTTACTCTGCATGACACTGCCGAGAGCATCGAGAACAGCCTGTGAGGTGAAGTTTTCGGAGGGAATCAAGTTGATGAAGTGCTTCTGGCGGTTTTTCTCCTATAAGCAACGTTAGAACCTGTTTGACACAGTGGCAATGCCCCAATTGGCGACAAATTGAAGCGCGCGTCAGACACAATGCTTCGCCTGTCAGTTTTGCGGACTAACCTTCTCAATGATGTCAAAGACGGCGGGGTCGCCCTTGGAAAGGTGAGCAGAGAGAAGCTTTTGAATTGAGTTAGCACAAAAATCCTCGGCATTACCGACCAAGCGCTGAGAGCGGCTGCCTTACCTGTTGCTGGCCATCCTGCGCGATTGACGACTTGGCACGGCGAGCCACGCTTTGCAGGGTGACAGAGGGCGCCTTGACGGAGCGAAGGACGCTGGAGGTGCTGCGCAAGCCTGCGACCGACATTGTGGCTGCTGTTGCGGTTTGCGGCTACAACGACAATTGGTTGTGTGGTGAGAATGCAAATGCCGTGGGCAGAAAGCTTGTCGCGGGGGTGACGGAGAGCCGTGGGTAGGCGAGACAGAGAAAGAGCCTGGGCGGCGAAGATGGATTGCAGAGAGAAAAGGTGAGTCGGGTCTGCTGTGTGATGAATCTACGTCCCGGGAGCGGGGAGAAGGGATGACAGATCTAATAAAGCCCAGCAGAGGATATGGAGCACCGATGCTGCTGCTGAAAAAAAAAGTTGTCGTGTTGCGTGACAAGGTGGTGGTGGTGGTGGTGAAGCTCATCGACTCTCCAAAAGCGATGGGGCTCCGACCGCCGGTATCCGCTACAAGCCCCCGCGAACAGCCCAGGATAGGCCCCGATTATTGGCCTCGACAGGCAATTACAGGTGGTGAACTCCGCTGAGCTTTTCCACCTTGAGCAACCAGTTGGTCATGCCTGAGCCACTGACGGGTCTGCGACTCGCATTTTGCTCATGTAACAAATACTCTACTTGCGCGCTGCAGCCGTTAACCCCCGTCCTGCATGTACTGGGCTTCCCACTCCTCTGCTGATGGCGAGAATGTCCTTAGGTAAAAAGAACACAAACCGAGTGGATTCTGTGTGTACCTCGTACAATAAGGTGCTTTTAACCAGGGGCGATTTCGGCCGCGGTCTTTCTTCAAGGTCATGGAACGAAAATATCTTTGACATGAAGTGGTCTGTGTATTATTGCCATGGAGCTGTAATATTTTTATTTAAAAAAAAATTAAAAGAGAGAGAACTGTCTCCGCTTGATAACAGTAATACATTCATTAATTAGATGATGCTTTTGGCGATGGAGAATGTCGAGCCCAACTATCTGCCAGCGGTGGTTGTCCCAAAAATCAATAAAATTTCTGGGCTCTCTCCCAGTGAACGTCAGTGCTTGTCCCGTACCCCAAGCCCCCCCAAATCGTGGAACCCGCAGCCAAAATAATCCGCTGTAGCCCATGCTTACTAACCCGATCATTATTTTTTAAACCAGCACAAGCGATTCCAACTCCTCTTCTCCTTTCCTTCTGTATCAACTAAAAATGGGCGTGACGAGACCGTTAGCTCACATATTGCACTTCCACTAACCTGGGAGCATGCTGAGATGCCTTGGCACACCACACCACATTACGGGGCAATTTGAAGGAACCTGATCCAATTCTTAGTTGATCTTTTCTACTCTTTTCTTTCCGCTTGTCTTCTTCTCCTACCATCGTTTGGAACAGCCCCCCTCTCCGGAGTACCAGCTCTATAATCAAGTGAGTGACTGTGTGATGCCAATAAATAACACGGCATCTCAATTGTATAATGGAAATGACATTTACAGTCGTCATTGAGGAACCGACACAACCATTTGATATATGTACACATCTCGCCCGTAGAATATTGCCAGCTAGTCCATGATGGGATCTTGAAATGACGGCCGCGTAAATGAATTTTATGGGGTAACATAACCCTCGACTACAGAACCGAAACAGTGCAACTTTTGGCAGCTACGACACAGCACTCAATGGTGGTACCGTAACTATCAAAATTGCCGTCTGGAGCTGCTCTTGCTCGTCTCATTCATATTCATGTTCAGCGGATGTGCACAACCAATCAACCAGCATATCCATGGAGCAGCGGAGAGTTATTAAACGTAAAGTGGTCATTGCAACGTTTCCCTATCTCCTCCAGCAAAATACATGGCACGCCATCTTTCATCATGTTCCAAAACTGAGCATCATGTAAATCCATTTTTTCAATGCTACATGCCATAAACCCCGCTGGTACGACTGTAGAAACCTGAAGGGCATAAAACAAGACCCAACCCGTAGACTCCGAATACAGCCTCCTCAAGACCGAACCCTCGGTGTCATCTATGTTATCTACTCGTCTTGCAACAGAGCATTTCTCTTCGCCTCCGCTCTCTCCGCCTTGCGCTCTCTGGCAGCCTTGGTCTTCGCACGCTTGGCGTCCATTTCGTCCTTGAGAGCTCTCTCGCGAGCCTTCTCGGCCTTGGCACGGTGAATCTGTGACATGAGCGTTAGCATTCCCAACACATCTTTTTATCATATCATATCGACATGACTGTTCGGGGTCATAAACGTACGTGCTCGACGAGGGCGCGCTTGTGCTTGAAGGTGTTACCCTTGCTGGCGTGGTACAGCTCGTGGTACAGGTGCTTGTCAATCTTTCCGCTGGCGCGGTACTTGACGAGAAGGCGGCGGAGGACTCGGAGACGGCGCATCCACAGAACCTGGGAAGGCATACGGGCGTCGGCAGTACCCTTGCGCTTACCGTAACCACGGTGACGGCCAACACGGCGGGCAAGGTTGAGCTCGCGAGCTCGGGATCGGGAGTGCATCGTCACGGGCTTGCGGATGATGAGGCCATCGGAAACGAGCTTGCGGATGGTCTGGCGAGAGTTGGCGTTGGAGATCTCGCTCTGCTCGTTGGGGTCGAGCCAAATCTTGCGCTTACCGCAGCCGATGACCGACGCGGCGAGGCGCTTCTGAGTTCGTAGGTTGACCCTAAATTGATGGAAAAAACCATATTAGCCAACCATTCGATGTCGTCGTGAGTTGGTACCGGTTCGGTTTCGTGCTCCCAGCGCCATCAATTCCATCCAAAATATCATCTCCAACTGATTCCCGGTGTCCCTTTTCCATCTTAGCAGTGATAACTTACATCTTGATTGTCTGTGGCGGCGATGGTCGGTCGTCGATAGGTGTAGGCGGAATAAAAGTTCTGGGAGGGGTTTCGAGAATCCAGAATTTCTTAGGGCCACACACATCCCAGCCTGCGCACACAGTTTGTGGGTTCCATTTTTCTTAGGGTTCCGACTCACGTGCGCCCATAATCTTATGCGAGCTTTTGGAAGTTGAGTGCCCCGCTTTTCCCACCCAATTTGGACACCGCCTAGAAAAGCTCTGGTAAGTAATTATTGGTGCTGGCCTGTTTGGATGTTGCTCTGGTTGGTATTGGGCAAGGCTTTTGCTACTGGCTTGATTGGTTCCAGCCAGATCGGTGGTGTACTACTGTTCAACGGCAACTCACAACGGCTCACGGCGGTTGTGAAAGTGATTGTATACTTTCAACCATGCCATCCACCTCTTTTCCGAATACAACACAATTCACTTTTGCTCATCTCGTATCGTCTGTCATGTAACGTTTCAAATATTTAAATGCTTTTCTCAAAATGCAAAGTAGCTACTGTGAATCTCCAGCAGATATCTATGAAAATGCTTCTCCGGATGATTCAACTCTACCAACAGTCCAGATTTCCTGCTCATCTTCCTGCTCGTCATTCGATAGTCCAAGACCACCTTGTCCTCCCTCCGCTTCTCTTCTCTCTCGTGCCTGCGTGCCTAATCTCGTGGCTACTCTCTTAAAGTAGTCGGACATGCTTCTCTTCGTAATGGCTGGCAGGTCTGCTCCTGGACCGGTCATGTACTTGTCGAAAACCTTGTTTTCTTCCTCAACAACACTGAATAGTTCCACAAAGGCGGCCTCGGCAGCTAATTTGACTGGGATCACAGGATCACGGACGCTGGCGAAAATTGGCGGTGCCAGAAGAGGAACATGTGGCCGGACAATGTCAACATTGCATCGACTGACAGTTCGTACGACGACCAATGCCAATCTTCGAGAGTCAGAGGCATTGCCAGGGGCTATAATGCTGGCCAAGACCTCGAAAATTCTCTTGACCACATCAAAATTCTTGGGTGGTGAGGAGAGCAGCAACTTTCCAGTGGCTATGATGTAGTTTTCGGCGATGAAGAGCTATTTCGAGAATTAGTTGGCAGATTTTGTCTGTGTCATAGTTTGTTAACTTACTGTCTTGTGGACCATTCCTTGGCACAGGATATCAGGAAGCTCTTCGGCTGCTGGGCTGTTGAAGAGCGCCTCTCGGGATTCAACAAGTACAGCATTCAGGGCCAGTGCCGATGACGCAGTGAAGTTCGTCGTGAGAACTCTATTCTTGAGCAAGCTTGCAGCAGCATCCTCGGGGACATTCTTGATAAGAGATCCCAGAAGTTTTGCGTTGTTCACAGTCATACCCTCATTTCGGTCATCCTGTTCAGTGTCGATGAGAGAAAGCACGGCGTTTCTGGATGCCTCGCCCATGTTGGCACCGGCTCTGCTGATAACTTCATACAGGGCCTTTAGCATTGCCGTCTTCACGCCAGTGTCAGTAGTCTTAGATCCGGTAACAAGCTCGGCAATCAGTGGATCGATACGTGGCGTGTACTTGATCAATGTACCAAGAGCTTTAGCGGCTCTCGTTCGCAGTACGTCACTTGAAGTGTCAGCCAGTGACTTGGCGAAAGTTCGCTGAAGCTGTGGCAAGAATGGCTTGAGCGCAGTTGGCATCTTCTCGAGTAGGTTGTTGAGAGTCAGCAAAATCGCAGACTTGACCTCCGTAGAACGTTCAGAGACAACACGAATGAGAGGACCGGTAATTTGAGTGACAAAGGGCTTAAGCGAAGCCTCGCTGGTGCGGTCAACGATGTCAGAAATACCAAGGGCGGCTTGAACTCTTTGGTCCGCAGTGCCGTTCATCAAACCTTGAAGGAAAATGGGCAAAACGGCATTGATACCCTTTGGTAGCTCGAATCCACGCAGGTTTGCCCCAGCAACGCCAACTCTCTGGAGAGTTTGACGAGTGGACGGAACGAGGGTTTCCATTTCCTCCTTCTTGAGTTTCTTCGTAAACTCGGAAAGGGCAGCCCAGGCCGATTTGACAACATCTGCATCACTGTCGTCGAAGGAGTTGAGAAGGTTGCGGATGATGTCTTGGCTGTATCGAGAGTAGTCAACAGTGGCAGCAGTGAAGAAGGTACACAAGTGGCGAGCAGTTGCTGCTCTTGTTCTGTGATCATCGTGCTTGAGAAGGCCAAGGAGAACATTCATGACTGTGTTGAGACCATCATATTCGTCAATCGACTGGATGACGGTATCAAATGACTTGACAAGGTCATCCTTCAGATCGTCCTCAGTACAGTTGATCTCATTATCCAACAAGGAGTTGATGATGTTGGGAAGACGTCGGTTCATGGCAGCACCGGCAACGCGCGAGAGCGATGCCAGCGCCTTGGCGTCGAAAGCTGAAATGGGAGGTGTAGTCAAGGTAGGGATCAAGGTAGGGAGAATAATGTTTGATCTCGTGGTCTCGGTGAGCAGTGTTAACAATGCAGCAAGGGCATTCTGGGCTTCATCCTCGGAGCGGAGCAGATTAAGGAAGAATGGCAACACCTGGTCAACAGCCCTCTTGCCAAAGATGTTCTGGAGTGAGTCAAAGGCTTCGGCGGCAGCCTCTCTAACCTCAACATCGGAGTCAGTGAGTGCAGTCCTGACGACTGAGATAAGCGTGGTCTCATGATCTTCGAGAGACTCAGGTGCGGCGGATGAGATAAGTTCACGCAATGCCAAGCAGATACCTTGCTTAGCATCAGAATCTGTAGAAGTTTGTAGGCCTTCCTCGAGAGTTGGCAAGAGAGTAGCCAGAACGCCATCGCCCGCCTTTCTAATGAGCTCACCCAAGGCATTGCTAGCAATAACCTTGTGTTCCATGTTCGAGCTTCCTAGACGACGGATAAGCAGCTGTGTAAGAGTTGGCACCAACTCCTTGAGAATTCTTGGACTGTGAACCAGAACTTTCCACACAGATACTGCGGCAGAGCGTACAGCGCCGGCAGTATCACATCGGCAGACGTAGAGAGCGGAGAGGATCTTGTTTCGCTTCTCTTCTCCGAGAACCTCCTTAAGTGAAACTCCAGCTTCCTTGACAGTCTCATCATCCTCATCAATTTCATCATCAGCATTTGCTTTGACACCAGTGAGGTTGAACAGCAAGTCTCCCACCAACTCAACGGAACTGAGACGAATACGGTAGCTGTCATCGGCCAAACCACGCTCAAGTTCGGGAAGAAGAAGATCCACGGCACGGACCGCGAAGTTCTTGACAAGTAGACGACCTGCTCGGAGTGCCGTCTCTCTGATGGCCTCAACATCATCAGCAAGTCCGGCCAAAATGGGCGGCACAATGCGGCCAAGATAATTTGAGAAACTGTTGCCAAAACAGACGGGCAGGAAAATGAAGAGAGACATGAAGCCTTCGCGTACTGAAGGCTTGGAAGAGTCCACGTTTTGCAAAATTGTAGGAAGAGTTTCTTCCAGGCGTGCAGTTCCCAGTCCTGCCAGAACTTCACTAAGTGCCTGAGCAGATCCAAGACGGTCTCCAGCTCCAGTATCGGATTTGAGCGTTTGCATAAGCCCTGGAATCAAGTCAGGCAGTGCCTCTTCTCCCAATTTCTCAACCAAAGATCCCAAAGCTCTTGAGGCCGTGGCGCGAGTGGTGGGCACAGGATCTACAGCCGCAACCTTCAGGCCGGCAACAAGAATGGGAAGGTGTACAGTAATATCCTTCTTCTCCGTCAAGTGGGCCAAACTGCCGATGACTTGGGCAGCCTTCCTCTTGGTATTTGATCGATCGCCTAGACCACGTTGAAGGATGCGCGTTACAAGAGCAAGGGAAGGTGCATCGAGGTAGTGCACAAACTGAACCTTGATCAAGGAGTCCAATGCTTCATCGGTGTACTTTGTGGGGTCACTCAATGCCTTGAGGAGAATATCAACCAGGCTCTTAATTTCAGGGTTGGTGATGACTTCTCCAAATCGCTTCAAGCTTCGGTTGGCCGCAGCTCTGACTTCTTTGTGACTGTCGTTGAGGACACCGGTCAAAGGTGGAATAATATCAGGAAGGCTTGTGGCGAGTTGATGGGGATCCAAGTAAGCCATCGCACCGAGGAGGTCGCAAGCGCCTCTCTTGCTCCTCCACTGTTGATCATCCAGTCCATCCAATAGCGTTGGCATAATTTGCTGGACACCATAGGAGCTGAGCTTGCCAAAACAGGCCTTTGCAGCAGCCAAACAGGCATCCCGAACGTCAGCGTTGCTGTCTCCAAATCCACTCAGAAGCTGCGGAACAATTTGGATAACGTAAGGCTCAAAGAGACGGCCTAGCATTGTAGAAAGTAGCTCGAATGCAATCAACGATGCTTCTCTCTGGTGAGCCTCCTTCTTGTTTTCCATTGCGCTCTTCAAAGTGACCAAAACGCGGAACTCTCTCAGGGCTGAGATACCTCGGCCTTGGACCAGACCAGCAAGACCATACGCAGCACCTCGTTGAGAGGCATACTTCTTAGAATTGAGTAGCTCATCCATGACTTGTTCAAAGTACTTAGGGGCTTGCGATGGACAGGCTTTGATGAGAGGCGGCAAGCATTCAGAAATAGCATATTGTACTGTCTCTGAAGGTGTCCCCAAAGTAGACAGAAGTCTATCGATAACGACGGGTATTTTCGCATCGCCGGCATCCAAATGTCTGGCTAAAGCTCCGTAGATGATGATGATAGCTTCGTTCAGGCGATCAGCAGCATCACTATTCTTTTCGCCCTTCTCCAGGGTGGACTCAAACTTTGTCATCAACTTCTCGACCATGATTTTGCCGTGGCTGTCAATACCTTGAATGGCGGCGTCAATCATTTCGCCACGGACGGCGCTGTTCTGGTCTGCGAAGGGACCTGACTGGATCCAGAACTCAAACAGTGCATCAAGCTCATTGGCGCTAAGAATGGGTCCAATCTCCTTGAATGCCGTAGCAATGCCGTGTCGGGCTTCCCAGGGGTCGGAAAGATCCATTTTCTTGGGGATACCATACTCGTCCAGCTGCGGCTTTCTTGGCTTTGCCAACTCGAGATATTCTTTCTTGAGATGAGAGATGAGATCGTCAATTGACTCCTTGTGGGCTTGTGCTGCATCTGCAATTGATCGGGCAGCAGCTCGTCGCAGCTGGGAGTCCTTCGACACTAGGTAAGATACTAGCTTCATAGGAACTTGGGCATTGACAGCAAAGTCGCTCTCTTCCCATATCTCACGGCCCAGCTCCCTGTTTTCTTCTTCATCATCATGGCAGGCGAGCCAGATCTCATTCGAGTGGCTCAACTCGCTCATGTCGACTTCGGCATTGATAGACTGCAATACTGCAGTACGGATGCTTGTCTGTGAGACTGTAGCGCCATTAGCCAAGATCTCCATCTCTTCAACACTAATGTTGGGAGCAATGCAGCGGCAAAGGTCTGCAAAGCAGTCTTTCACAATTTTGTAGTGCTGGGCATATCTTTGCATGGCAGAGATCAGCGTCTGGAGAATTTCTCCTCGAGGAAGGAGCTCATCCTCGCATACATCCGTGTGGAAGGAGAGCGTTTCTACTGCCAGAACGATCTGTGCGTCTCTGTCATCGGTATCGTCGCCGACACCACCCTTGTGAATAATATCTACCAAGAGCGGCAATGTGTACATGAGGGTTGCAACATCAAATGGTCGCTGCTCTCCCGCGAATCGCAATCTGTACAACGCTCTCGTGATGAGCTCGTCTAGCTTTTCTTCGGTGTAATTTTCGGGTACAGAAACACCTCGCAGTCTCAGGATTGCAGCACCGATAAAGGGTCGCATAGGTCCCAATCTCGATGACACCTTCTCTGAGCAAGCCAAGAATGCTGTAGCTGCTGCATCGCCAATGATAAGGTGCGCCCCACCATCAATAATGCCCAGTAAAAGCTTTACTGCCTGTCCGAGCCAAAGGGTCGAGTCTGTTGGGGAGCCGGTTGCCAGTGCCTCAATGATGCCAATGCCACGGAGGAAATGGCTGGCTGTATCTTGTAATGACTCTCGAATTGATCCTTCCTTTTTCAACTGAGCGTTGAACTTTGAGGCATCGTCACCGGACAACTTCTTGTGCTGGCTCTTTCGCTTTTTCATATCGTCAAACATCTTCTCTTCCCATTCCTGGAAATCGAAATCCTGAGCATGTTTGCTTGGCAACGCTGCTTGGGTCTTCTTGCCTAGTACGTCAATGAAGCAGAAATCTGAGGGGGCCTTGTAAATTGCAGCTTCAACGGGTCCGACGTTGTCGAGTTGTTCTGGATCGAGATCTCTCGCAACAAGCTCATTTAGCTTGGAGAAGATTGCGTCTGGAGAAACGAAGGCTAGGTCTGCTGCCGAAGCATAGGCTGCACGCTTGAATAGTTCGGGCTATTGATGAGCTGTTAGTAATTAAAAGACCTGT
Organism: Simplicillium sp. C3G150-2; assembly: GCA_022702485.1. Taxonomy (NCBI): domain Eukaryota; kingdom Fungi; phylum Ascomycota; class Sordariomycetes; order Hypocreales; family Cordycipitaceae; genus Simplicillium; species Simplicillium sp. C3G150-2. Next base: position 2,300,702 of record JAJIYY010000005.1, on the reverse strand, counting down.
TCCATACTCATTTAAATCTTACCTGTTGCGGTGCAGTTCTAACACCAACTTCCTTCAACAATGTGTTGGTTTGAGATTTGGCTACACTGCCAGGGTCTAGGCCCATGCTTAAACAAATATCGATCCAGTTAGATTTTGCAATCAGCTCGGGCCGTGACAGCACTACAATAGAGCAGGCTTGTTGCTGGAGCTGTTCGTCGGAAACGCCGCCACCTAGAGCCTCTAGCTCGTTACGGTCCATGCATACGGATCGTAGAACCCGAAGCAGATTTGGCTGTTCGCCCTTGGGATCCTTGTCCTTGCCGTCGCCGGGAGTAACAGCGTTCCACAATCCAGCAATGATGGTCTTGGAAATCACATCTGGGCGTTTTACGTAGAGCACCGACAGCTCTTTGCTCATCTCTCGCTGGATCTTTGGGGGAACAGCTGTAGCTGTCACCAAGTAGATGACAGCTTCCGCCCACGCTATGTTGACAGATTGATCCTGATCGCCACTCAATTGAACCGATGTCGTGCAAAGAGCCCGATACAGCCATCGAAGCTCGTCCTCTGAAGTTATCTTGGTGTAGCTTCTGGGGCTCAGCATAAAGGGCTGCTTCTCGGTAGTATTCAAGGCCAGGGGAATTGTGGCCAGCTTGGTCAATGAGCCAATGAAAGATGCATCGGAATACTGGCTCTCCAATCTTGGTGACAAAGAAGTCAGGACATAAGCCCCAACGACCAGCCCGTTTTGAGAGGCCATGGCAACGTTGGATGTGATTTCTGTGAATGTCTTGATAAGTTGGGGGATAACAGCTTCCAAAAATGGCAGTGAATTCGTGTTTGTTACGTTTTGGAGAATATCATGCAAAACAGCGCCTGTGCTGAGAAGCCAGATTTTTCGCATGGGATGTTTCTTGTCCACAACTCCCTTAACAAACACGTCAACGACTGTTTTCTGGACCTCTCCGCCATTAATAAGTATTTTTGTGACTGCCTTGCTCAATGCAGATGCCTCTGCAGTGAGTGCGTTTTCGTTTCCTTCTTTGGAAGCAGTGCTGGCTAGGGCTACTGACGTGGCTTGATAACCGCTGTCTGACAAGGAAGACGCTTCGAGCATTTCGGCGTGGAGTATTCGGTGATCTGGAGAAGCAAGTTTTCCTGATTTCAAAGGAGCACAAAGTTCCTGAGCAACATGGTCCATAGCAGCTTGGTCTTGGCTTCGAGATGCCAAAGCAGCGAACACCGAAACAGCCCCAGAGCGGATGATTGGGTTGGTTGACTTAATATTCGCTAGCAGAGACTTGAGCAGATGCTTGTCCAGCAGTTCACTCAGATCCAATGATTTGGGCAAGGCGAGTACAAGCGGTCGCAAAACACCATCGAGAATGATCTCTGGCGCGCGCAGTAAGCCCTTCTCGATAGTGGGTAGAAGCTGTGTTTTGAAGTCTTCCAAATTTGTAAAGCTGACGAAAAAGTCATTTAGACCGGAGGCGACGTGTTTTGGGACTGCAGTTCGAGAACTGACAATCTCTCTGGTGTAAAATTCGTAATAATGCTTCTTGAGCGACTCGAGCTCTGTCTTTGCGTGGGGAAGCCTGGCGCAAACACCAGCAACAACACCTAGTACAACTGCATACTTGGCAGTAGGCTGGGCTTTCTTTGAAGTGAGAGATGTAACGATATGCGGGAGAACTTTGCCGGTTGTGTCGGGTCCTTTGAAGAGCTTACGGAACGCTCTACGAGTAACTACCAATGCAGAACGAATGATGCTATATTTCGATGGCGATTGTAAACTCTTTTCCAAGGCTTCCGCGGTGGCCAAAATCACTTCGTCGCCGCTCTTCTCCCACTTGGGAGTACCTGACAGTGTCTGGATAAGAACACTGCTCCATTCCAGCAGAACAAAAGCACTGGATGTCGCAATACCTGGTTTTTGGCTCTCTTCGCGTAGAGCTCTGATGAACCCAGCGAGTTCGATGGTATCGTCTTTTGCTATTGAAGAAAGGCATTTTTGAACTGCTAGTCTGGATTCTCGGTCTTGGTAAAAAGCATGGGTAGCGAACAGGAGCTGCAGGACATGGGTCAAGGCCTTGGGTTCGAATTCTATAGCATTCGCCGTCAGCGTGTGGCTTGCGACGCTTACTTGTATCGCAAATACCTTTTCTGTCTATCGAGTCGCGAATAGAGTGCAATTGCGTAATTCGAACTGTCGTGGATGAGCTCCCAAGAGCTTTTTTTATCTCAACAAGGTCGAGTCTGTTAGAGGCGTTTTCGCCGTCGTTCGGTGGGGTGTCGGACATTGTGAGCTTCAGATCGTTTCAAACGAAGACGACGGAAGCATTTGGGGCTACCAATTTCACACAGGCACTCAGTCTCCAGCCTTCAGTAGGTCGCAAGAGAGTCTTTGTGAGAAACGGGTGGAAGATGTAGAGGTATGCGGAATTGTGTTGCAAGATCTGGCAGAAAGCCCACAGACTGCAAACCCCACATTGACGTCCACAAAGTGGATTTTCACCGCCCAAGAAGCTAGTTTGTGGGATGGTTGTAGACGAGGACGTTTGGGGTGAAACGACACGATTTGGATTTTTAAAATATGAAACTTTATATTTATTTCAGTTATTTATTGAGTATACTAAAATTTTGGCTACATGAAACCTCCCACACCGGTGCTGGAAGCATATGCAACGCAGAATTTGTACGCAAAGCTTGGTGAGCCATTGTGACTCTTACGGCGACCAGTTTGGGTAATCAGGGGCAGCCAATCAGGCAGTCAATGGCTCAAGCTTTTATGACAAAATACTGTAAAATAGTAATCTCGAATAGAGGTTCTTTTTATTCTTTTCGGGCTTTATATGTCTACTGCGTCTGTCTGTACGTGGTTTGGTCGCATGAATTACACTAGTCATGGCGAGACATGGCAAAAACAAGAATTATAGCTATAAATGGATCTGCACTTTGTCAAAATTCTGCTTGGCCATATAATTTAGATCTTCAAGTTTGAGTTGATTAAAGAAAATTTTAGTAACAATGTTGGGTTCCTCGTCGCGTGCTTACATGGTTGAGAGCGACATATATGGACATCACACGGCAGTCAGCATATACGTTAAAGAGCCTCCCAGTCCGATTTAAATACCTAAAACGTATTTAAACTGACCATGAGGAGCACATTGTACTTAAAAGTGCCGCTAATAATAAAGAATAAATAAAGTCAAACTTTGATAGGCGCCTCCTTCATTGGAAGCTGTCCACGGCGAGTGCCCCGCGACAGATCTTCAGTAAAGCGGTGCAACCAGAAAAATATTTGGAACGCTTTTGCCCCACGTTGCCCAACTTCCGTCCCGCATCACATCGACTTGTCGGCACACTGCACACTTCATCAGCATGGCAGGCCAGAAAAAGAAGAAGAAGCCCGCCGCAAATCCGGCCAGAGGCTTTGCGACGACATCCATAGCTTCCAAGCCCCGCCCAGAAGTTCCAGAATCCGACTCCAAGGCAGCATCAGCCAACAAGCAAGACGCCGCATCCAAGGATGCCCCGCCATCAAACGCACAGTCCGAGGGGGCGTCGCAAACCAACACCAGCAAAGAGGCGCCACTGAGCGCCGAGGAGTTCGAAAAACAGCTTGAAGAGTCAGCATTGCAGCTCCTCGTCGAAAAATATTCCGAGAAAACGAGGCGAGATGCTCAGCGACAGCGATCGCGCCTCGAGACCGACCGTCGCTTGCTTCGCAGCCAGGCCGATTCTACAAATACGCTCAAATGGCTTCCCGCAGAGCTTTTGGACTATATTTTGGATCTTATCAAGGCTGAGAGTCGCTTCTCTGGCACAAATGGTTCAGCAGAAATTACTGGCGCTGGCAAAATGCCGTTGGAGGAGGATTTGATTGCACGCCTGTGGACGCTGCAGCAGACCTTACTTTCTACTGGTTTTGCCGAAAGTCGTGTCCATACCGCCATCAAGCATATTCTAGATATATCTCCTCATGTATCTACCTCAGTAAAGGATTCTATATGGGGCTTGGAGGAGGCTCTCGACTGGCTCGCAAGAGAATGCGAGCTTGAGGAGCTACCACCTTATGAGCCGAAGACAAAGCCGCAGTCCAAAGGTTCGCATGCACAATGTCGCTCCAAAATTACAATGCTAATACTCAAGTTCAAGATACACCAACCGATACCCCGAACCCATCTCGATCAGGAACACCAAAGCCTGCCGATCAGGCTAGAGACCGCCGACGCCAGCCCGAGCGTGGCAATGCTTCAAAGTCAAAGGCAGGGCCGCCAACTAAGAAACTTGTCGTAACTTGTGACAGCGATATAGAGCCAGATGAGCTGGCGCCGCAATACTTGGAATCCAAAGCGAAGCTCCTCGAATTAACGCGCAATCGTTTGTCAACTTCGACGACGGAGGAAGTCGACCTTCAGGTTGCAAAGCTAGAGGCTAAAATTCGCAAAATTGAAAGCGATGTTTTGTTTGATAAAGCTTCTGCAGATCATGAGTGGAAGAGCAAAAAGGTGCTTATTGAGAAGAACTTGGCCGCTTCAAGAGTCAAACAGGAGGTTGCGCCTGAGCCAGAGCAGGCTTCGCCGCCGCCACCACCCAAAGACGACGACATCAATGATGAAGCTGAAAGAATTGCTGCTGAAATTCTAGCTGAGAACGAAGATGATTTTGATGACATTGGCGGCCTATTTGATACACTCCCTCAAAGCGAAGTAGACCCAAGCACCGGCGAATCGAAAACCGTCATAACATCAGCAAATGGTGCAAAGACGTACATCCGAGACTTCGGCAAATGGGCAGGAGTTAGCCCAAGAAAAGTTTTGGAGGATGCTTGTCGATCAAGAGACTCTTCTGTCAAACTTACTTATACCGTCTTGTCAGAGCTAGCTTTCGCAAACCGCCATGCGGTCGATATCTCCTGGAGTAAGCCGCAAGCTCTGCTACCTCCCTCCGTTCTGCCCGATGTTGAGGTGTTTTCGGATGCAACATGGTTTGCATTCTCTATGGAAGGAATTGCAACGCCTGACAGAAAGCAATCCGAAGCTTTCATCGCGACTGTGGCGCTATTCCAAATTTTCAGCCAGAATCCCCGTGAGGAAAAGGTGCATCTCAAGCTTCCACCTGTTTGGCGCGACTTTTGGACTGAGCTGGCGGAAGCCAAGAAAAGCGAATCCGATTCAAAGGACCGTGCTGTAGTGAGAGAACTGCGTGATCTTGTCAGACAGAGAAGCGACCAAGAGCTTGAGGATGGCGTGATTCTGCAAGGCGCTTTTCGAGGCCGGTCAGGTGCCAAACCTACCCATGATTCAACAGCAAATGGCCGACAAACCAAGCTGAAGCCAAACTTGGGCAGCGATTTCTACAAGAAGATATGGCACGATAAAAGCAGTACGGACAAATATCAAGCCATGCTAGTAAGTTCTCGGTATAGGGTCAGCAGTCAACGAGGGAGAAACTAACTTTGTTCACAGAAATCTCGAATGCAGTTGCCCATGTGGAATTTCAAGTCTCAAGTGCTGAAAGCCGTGGAGGATAACCAAGTTGTGATAGTATGCGGTGAAACAGGATGGTATGTTTAGGTCAACAATTCAATCGCGCGCTTCTAATACGTGTATAGCGGAAAGAGCACACAAGTGCCATCGTTCCTATTGGAACATGAGCTTTCCAATGGTCGAAGCTGTAAGATATTTTGCACAGAACCTCGTCGAATTTCAGCACTTTCGCTGGCACGTCGTGTCAGTGAAGAGCTGGGAGAAAACAGAAACGACATTGGCACAAACAGATCACTGGTGGGATATTCTATTCGTCTGGAAGCCAATGTCTCCAAAGAAACGAGACTGGTTTATGCCACCACGGGTATCGTGATGAGAATGCTGGAGAGTTCAAATGATCTCTCCGAGGTCACCCATATTGTACTTGATGAAGTCCACGAGAGATCTATCGACAGTGACTTTCTTCTTATTGTACTGAAGCGTCTCATGGATAAGAGAAAGGACCTCAAGGTCGTTCTGATGTCCGCTACTGTGGATGCAGACTTGTTTTCTTCGTACCTTGGCGGTGCCCCGGTTCTCAATGTACCCGGAAGGACCTTCCCTGTCGAAGTAAAATATCTTGAAGACGCGATTGAACTTACCGGTTACACTCCTGCAAACAGCGTGTCCGACAAGATGATCGACTTGGACGACGATCCCGACGCTGATGCAGAGCCTGCGGAGAACAACAGCACTTCCCAGAACCTTTCCGGATACTCACAGAAAACCCGCGGCACACTAGCCCAAATCGACGAATATCAGATTGACTTCGACCTCATAGTGCAACTGATTGCGCAAATTGGGTCATCAAGCGACTTGCAGTTTTACAGCAAGGCCATCCTAGTCTTCCTCCCCGGAATAGCTGAAATCAGAACTCTCAATGATTTCCTCCTCGGCGACCCGCGCTTTCAAAAAGACTGGCTCATTTATCCACTTCATTCTAGCATTGCTACAGAAGACCAAGAGTCGGCTTTCCTAGTTCCGCCACCAGGGATGCGCAAAATCGTGCTCGCAACCAACATTGCTGAGACAGGTATCACGATCCCCGATGTTACATGTGTCATTGACTCCGGAAAACATCGTGAGATGCGCTTTGATGAGCGACGCCAGCTGTCGAGATTGCTCGATGCATTCATTTCAAGAGCCAATGCGAAACAAAGACGAGGTCGAGCCGGCAGAGTTCAAAAAGGACTATGTTTCCACATGTTCACCAAACACCGCCACGATACTCTAATGAACGATCAACAGACTCCAGAAATGCTGCGACTTTCGTTACAAGATCTTGCTATCCGAGTAAAGATTTGCAAACTCGGAGGAATCGAAGACACTCTTGGAGGTGCGCTCGATCCACCATCGGCGAAAAACATCCGCAGAGCAATTGATGCTCTTGTTGATGTCCGAGCATTGACTCAAGCCGAAGAACTGACTCCCCTGGGTCACCAATTAGCGCGTCTGCCTCTAGATGTGTTTTTGGGCAAACTCATTTTGCTAGGAACCGTGTTCAAATGCTTAGATATGGCATTGACACTGGCTGCTATCTTATCCTCAAAGTCTCCTTTCTCAGCACCATTTGGCCAGAGAGCTCAAGCAGACAACGCGCGAGCAGCCTTCCGCCGGGCAGACTCTGACCTACTCACTATTTATAATGCATATTCGGCGTGGAAGAAAGTCTGTCAATCCAACAGCGGTATCGGCAAAGAGATGCAATTCTGTCGAAAGAATTTCTTGAGTCAACAAACACTCTGCAATATCGAAGATCTTAAAGGACAGCTTTTGGTGTCACTGGCGGACTCTGGATTTCTGTCATTGACTGACGATGAGCGCAAAGGTTTAGCTCGCACCCGCACAACTTCAGGAGGACGCGGACGTCGACAACAACATTTCTATGAAGTGCCTCGCCGAGTCAATATAAACAGCGACAACGATATCATCGCATCTTCGGTCGTTGCTTGGAGTTTCTATCCAAAGCTTCTTGTTCGAGACACACCGGGATCCAAGGGCGTGAGAAACATTGGCAACAACCAATCCATCAGCATCCACCCATCCTCTGTAAATCGTGGCCACAATGACATCAAATGGCTATCTTACTACAACATCATGCAGTCAAAGAGGTTCGTATAGTTTACAACATTGAAGACTACTGTACTGACTCAATGGTTAGCGTCTACCGTGCACATGAAACCACAGCAACAGAGCCATTTGCGATTGCCCTCTTTTGTGGTGATGTCAAGTGTGATGTAAGTTCTCCAGTGTAGAATTGCCGTGGATAGACGACTAACCCGAACTACGTAGATGTTCTCGGGAGTCATCACTCTGGACGGAAACAAAGCCCGTTTCGCCATCCCCGATTGGAAAACCATGCTCGTAATCAAGGTTCTCCGAGCTCGCCTGCGTGAGCTATTGAACAAGTCATTCAAGCAGCCCGGGAAGATGCTCACGTCCCAGCAAGAGAAATGGCTGGATGCCTGGCAGCTCATTTTTGCTCAAGACTTCAACCAAGATAAATCAATCGGCGTTGCGAGGTCGTAAAGGGCCACCTGGAAGTTGGACTACCTATCAGTACATCATGTTTCGATCGCTGTTTTTGACGTAACGGCATTTTTGTTTAAAATAGATCGGTGCATCCGGAACTGGGCATGAAGCACATCAGATATGTGCGAGCAAATACAATACTGCTAGACGATAGAAAGAATACAAAAGTTTTTGACGTGTAGCGTGCGGCGTCTGCCAGCAATGTATCAAGCAATTGAAGCTAAATGATTCGTTATCGACCTTCTCAGTCGCAATTCAGTTCTTGAAATGGTTGTCACAAAATTCCTTGGTTAATCCGACATCAATCCAACATGTACACAGACCTCTCTCTTCCGACATACATCCCTCACTCATTCTTATCCTCCTTTGCAGAATCCTGTGCCTTCCCCGAACTAAGAAACATAGCTTTGAAATCCGCATTACTCTTCGGCTTCGACACACCCTCACCAGAATCAGCAACTCCCGCAGCCCTCTTCTGCACCGTCGGCGCCCGAGGCACAAACCCCAACCCACGTTTCGCACCCTTTGCCCCCAACGCCGGCCTGCGCACGGCTGCGGGAGGCGGCATGAAACCGCTCTTGGGCTTACTGTCGGTCGAGGCCCTTCCATCAGCACGAGTTGGCTTAGCGGAGCGCAATTCATCAGCTGAGCCCGTACGTAGCTTGTGGCCCTCGTATTCCGTTGTGTTTAGCTGCAGGGCGGCTTTTCCCGCTGTGGCGGCGTCGATGAACTCGATGGTTGCGCCGCCATGACTGGGCTGGAGGACGAGTTTGACGATTTCGCCAAAGGGCTCTGCGATGGCGCGGACGCGCGCATCGTTGACTGTGTCGGGGAGGCCCATGAGGGAGATGGTTCGGGAGTTGATCTCCTCGACTGAGGGTTTTGGTGTGTCACCAGACATGGTAGAGTCGCCTTCCGCATCGCGGGAGGGCCTGCGACCTTCTTGGTCGTTTGTGGTGGTGGTGGTAGTGGTGGCTGAGTGTTTGATTTTGGAGACTTTAGAGACTTCGACTTGGATGATTTGATTTTTGAATTTGGTATTGTGTAGTTCGGCGACGGCCTTTTCAGCTTGTTCTTTGGTTTCAAAGTCGACGAAGCCAAAGCCGCGGTTCTTGCCTGCCATGTTACGTGGTAGGTTAACTCTCTTGACTGTTCCGTATTTACTGAATACGTCTCGGACTTCGTCTTCGGTTGCTTTGGAGTCAATGTTGGAGATGTGGATTTCACGTCCTTCGGCTACGGCGCCTTCTCGATTCTTCTTTGATCCTGGGTCGGAATACTTGGCAACGAGCTTGAATTTCTCCTCGAGAAGCAATCCGTCCTTCTTGACGGCTTTGGCTGAGGCTGTGCGGTCGCGGAAGGATATATAGCAGAAGCGGCGGTGTGAGTTGACTTTCAGACTCGGCCATCTGATGCTGAGAAGGTCACCACAGTCTTCGAACAGTTCTCGCAAATACTTCTCGTCTGCGGTGGGGGGGAAATTGGTAACGTATACTGTCAAGTCGTAGCCGGAAGTGACTCGTATTTGCGACTGCTCAAAGTATTTCATGTCTCTGAGCAGTGCTGATTGCGCCTCTTGCGCTGAGCTGAATTCGATGAGAGCCGTTGATGAGGCACCATCATTTTCCTTTACCAAAGCGGTGATATTCTTGATGTGGCCGTAGTCCTTGAAGTATTGTCGGATCTTGTTTTGGGCGACATCGTATGGTAGGTTGGATACAATGATTGTGGAGTTTTCGCGGTCTCTCTTCAAGTCCTGCTGTGCGTTACCATTTGACGGTGATGGTGCCTCTTGGGCTGCTTTTTGGCGCTTTGATGTCGCCGCCTCTCCATCATTGCTCTCTTCACTCGTGTCAAGTTTTCTCTTTTGACCGCCCGGTGATACACCAACAGCGGCTGGAGCTGGAGCTTGAGCTTCCGCTGTGCCATAATAAGCGGCATAGGCCGCAGCCTTTTCCTTCTCCTCCCTTTCGCGCCGTTTCTGTATTCCCTTCTCTGCCCGGTAGACCATATCCAGAGCAGATCTGATTCCAGATGGCACTTCATAGTCGCTGCAATGTTGCAGGTACATTTCCAGCACCTTCTCAGGCCAGTCAATGGTCCTTCGATTTGCTGCTCGCTTGAGTACTGCTGTTGCGTGAGTTGGGGTTTGATTGCCGCCGTCTTGCGAGTTTGACGAGAAGACAAGCATTTCCCACATGTAGTATCGAGACCAGAAATCGTGATTATCCGCATAAGTCTTGCCCCGTGCAAGTTTGTCCCATAGCTTTCGGGCTTGGTCAATGGCGCCTTTTTTGTCCGTCAGGTACTGAATGTAGATACGCTCCAGGCGAAACCTAGGGTCGCCTTGGAAGTCTTTCCCGTATAAGCGTTTGCCTACAACTGCCACATCTTCCAGTGCCGCTCTCAATCCAACATCTGCAACATCAGTAGCTTCGTCGGCGGATCGCGGTTGCATGGCAGTGCGCTTGAGAAAGCTGCACCAAGCCTCGTACATTTTGATCATGCTCTCCATTCCGTCTCTGTACAACTCGTTCTCACTCGTAGCAGCATGCTTGATGGATTCGATTTCTGAAAATTCAAGTCCAGCCTCTTCAGCACACAGTATGTATCTGTTCCATAGTCTACCGGACCAAGGACAATGTTGAATGGCTCTGCGAAGAGTGTCGAGGAGCTGCTCTGCGGATTCTGGCTGGTGAATTGCGCCGGATAAGGACGTAGCGAAGTCGTACCATACTTCTTCATCTGTGGCGAAAATTCCAGTCAATGCTCGAGAGAACAGACCGCGGAGAAGGTTCATAGCAAGAGTTGGGTCATCGGTGTTGCGCCTGTTTTGCATGAACTCCCAGTCTAGGTATTCCAACAGTATTGACTTTTGAAGGTCTGTGTCGTTGTTTCGTTCCGCTTGCTTGAGCTTGAGCTCGAACGAATCTCTCTCCTCGATGATTTTTTTGGTTCCTTGCGCTTTTGCAGTGACGTCCTTCATGGCGTCTTCCCATGCTGCGCGGTCGTACTCGGAGAGGAAGCTCGAAAACGCTTGCGACGTCTCGTCCCAAGCTAGATGAGGGGTTGTGAGCCGGTCGCGATAAAGTTGTGTGATGCGCTGGATGCCCTCGGACGTCTTTGTCTTATCGAGCTGCTCGCGTTCGAGAGATATCCAGTGGTCCCAGAAGAGATGGCTGTCGTTGAGTCGATACTTGATTGCCTCGTACCCTTGCTGCCACAAGTCCAATGCCGTGTCGAACGAGAAGACCTCCTGTCCCAGCATTTGCTCTTCCTCGGGCCACTTGAATTCATTGTCTTGTGTGCCTTTCCATAGAGACCAGAAGTAGGAGCAGTAGGCTAACCAAACCTTCAAGCTGGTCGGTTCAGCATCCGCGGCGCGTTTGTAGAGCTCGACGACATTGACGCAGCTCTCGAGGTCTGTGGAGTTCTTGGCAGCTTCCTCGATGTAGGCGAGCCAGCTATCTTCGCCGATGGGGTTTGCCATGGTCGCGAGCGTGGCGGCAGCGAGCTATCAAGTCGATCGCACGACGTTTGTCGACATGGGAGGAGCGCGAATGCTTGCTATTGCGAGTTGCTCGTGGTGCGTGTTTCGTAAGAGGTGTCGTGCTTTTTTCTTTCAATGGAAACAGAACAGATAGGTCGGATGCGTTGTGCAGCTGTTTGTGCGGCTACGTGTTTGCGCAGGCAGCTGTTTGTTGAAGTGAGTCAAACAATTATGTCATTTGCGGCAGCGCGAAGCTTCCCTTGGATGAACCGCTGTAGCCTGCGGCTGCCCAGAAAAAAAAAGACGTGGAGCGCGCCGCCCACTGCAAGTGATTACAGCGCCAGCAGCTGCGCGACAATGGCGGGGCTGTCAGTGTCCTCGCCTATCGAGCCGCAACAATGTGGCTGCTGCTATTGCTGACTTTGTTTTACATTTGCATTTTATTCTGGGCTTACTGATCAGTAATTGTTTCCTTTTCCCTAATGGCTGCAGCACACCCGTTATTGAATTACATCTTTTTGACATTGATTTTTTTTGGTCGTCGTGTTGCTCGTCTTGTCTTGATCACATATCAGCCTGCAGGTGTCACTGTGGCTGAACAGCTGCCTGCACAGTACAACGCAGTTTATGCCATTTTATGACACACAAGGCTGTGCATCTCCCACATCATGCGCGAAATAACACGCAGACGTAATTAAAAAAAAAAAGGCAGCCACAGAATGCAACCACAGCAACTAGAATTACGAGATGAGGAAAAGAGACATTCGGACGGACGGAGGGGTGGTTATTTGCTGACAGCGCATTACAAGAAGAGTGTAGGGTACGAAGAGTACGTTGGAAGTTGAAGTAACAGACACCTATGTCGTCACCAAAGGACTCAAAAAAAGAAAAATAAATTATAGTTTGGCATGTGTTACTGGAACGGCATAACGATGAGATATAACGGCCATTATGTAAAAAAAAAAAAAAAAAATGCACCACCGCTCCTTTCTTATGCATTGCCCTCAATTGGCTGGGCTCGTGTGTGTCTGACGAAAGGCAGAGCCAAGAAAAACAATGTAGCGGCACTGTGCAGCACTGTGCAGCGCCGTACAACGCTGGAGGGACCAAAAGACCCAAAAGACCCAAAAGACCGGCTGGCCACACAGAAATAGGAGCAGCGTTTCAACCCCCTGCGTGGAATTGTGGGGTAAGCCGTGGGCATGGCTCAAATGGGCGCCGCGCAGGATTAATTCATGACACCTTCAACGGCCTGATCCTTGCCAGCGCGAACAACGACGACAACTAGAAAAGCATTGCTGGGCATTGATTTGGCCGCTGCATTGCAAATGAAGGAGTGAGCCCAAAAGGTGTGCACAAGGTAGCATGCGTAGGAAGGATTAGTTCGAAACAACATCTCAATCCCGAAATGGGCAAACGCGGGATCAAAATAGAAAACAACCCAAGCACGGCACGCGAATAGACGTTTGGGATCAAACAACCAACTGAGCGTAGAACATGTCCAGACCCTGCTGAGGGAAAAACCAAAACCAAAAATAAATCCAAAGCACAAGTACGAGCACAAGCACAAGAAACAAAAAAGAAAAGATTACATGTGCTGTGCATGAGCTGACAAGTTTGTGTGTCGTATCACTGCTCACCACAGCCTCTTATTTTTCCTTTTCCTTTTTCTCATCACCTCACTCGCTGGCCTCAGAAAACGACCCATACCCCCATCATCAGCGAACTCGTACAGCGCTCGTCGCTGGTAGCCCCAAGGCTTGTGGCTGGCTGCTGGGTCCTGGTCATCTTGGTCCGCTACGTAGTACCTGCATTTTAGTGCGACGCTAGATCGACCAGCATCCATCAGCCCCTGACGGGCCACCCAGAAAAGGGCCCAAAAGTGCCTGAAGGGTACCTGAAAAAAGGGCTTCCACTGTGGCTTCGAGCTTTCATTGGTGCCTTTTTCAATGGGTCCGGCCCCTAACTCGAGCCAACCACTGCCAACCAAGCGGCTCCCTACAGTGCGTGTGCTCTGCGTGTGCTTGCGTGTGCTCTGCAGAACGTAAGACGTTTGATGTTTTGAGGGGGAAAATTACAGGGCCCCAACCGAGAGACACGGCCATCCTGTCTTTTCTAGAAGAGGACTGGTAAGAAGCCTTGCACTGTGCAGTACATGCCCAAGATTGTGGCCTCCCCCTCCCCAGAGAAACACCTCGTAGACCCAGTCTCGGAGCCGCCATTGCAGTAATTCCCATATCTGGTCGTGATCAGCCCTCACCCATCTCCATCGTATCTCTCCTCTCTCTCTCTCTTCTCACCTTTCCATCAAGAAAGCCTCAGATTGAATCTGCGCTTCTCGTCACTCTTTCCTGCGCCTCCTTCTGCAATTTTTCCTTTCGACCTTTCTCTTCCTTTCTATACGCTCATTCCTCCCTTACCTGACGAGTCTTCTCGCCGAGCTGCTCGTTCCATTCCTCACACCCACCCACCCACGTAAATTCCTCTTTACGTGTACTTACGTTCCTTTCCATCGTGCGATTCACCAAAGCCGTCCGCTCTGTCTCGCAACTTTTGGCCCGACGCCATCCACTCTTACACTCAAAAAATTACTCGACGCGCCCCTACGTCAACAGCTGTCTTAGTTACTCGTCGTTTTTCTACCTTGTCCTCAGTCGCGTGCACATAATCGTGCCGTACCTTTTGTCCTCGACTAGTCCCCCGCGAATCCCAGAAGGTGATTTGTTTTTTGCGATCTTCACTCGAACTTCTCTCATCGATAACTACTACGCCATAACGAAGGGTTGAATTCCCGCCGCAAAGTATCGAATACTTCTAGCAAGCGAAATCTCTCTCGACACAATCAAGATGCGTGGATTCGTTGGTGCGGTATTTGGTGTTCTGGCCATACAGGCCGCGGGTGTCGTTGCTGACGCCCCAACCTTCGACAACTGTGTGGTAAGTTGTCTTGAACTACTGGCAGAATAATCATTCGTAACGGCCTTCAACTGACAAAGGTTACAGGGCGCATGCGGTAATAACCTGTCAGGAGACTTTGGAAAGTACAAGTGCGGCAGTGCCAGCGATTTGGCATGTCTTTGCAAAAACAATGACTTCCTCTTTGCCGTCCGTGATTCTTGCACAAAGACATGCAACGTAAAACAGGACGTTATTGGCAATTGGGTAAAGACAGGCCCTTGCGCACCTTTCAATGTTGCTCTCCCAGCCGACAAGCCAGAAACATCGTCAACACAGGCTGAGCCCAAGACCACAAGCTCAAGTGCGCCACCACCACCACCAACGACGTCCTCGTCATCGTCCGTATCGGCAGCTACAACGTCAACGCCAGCGACAACCACGCAGTCATCCAGCACAACTTCTGCTTCGGCTACTGGAGTATCCACTGAGGCTGCCTCTACCACAGCTAGTGAGACATCTGCGTCATCTACTGCCCCTGCCGCTGAATCAACATCAGCGGCTGCCGCTGCCGGTGGATTGTCCTATGCTTCTACTGTCGGAATTGGTGTTGGTGTGGCTGCTGCTGTTGTCGCTGCTGGCATTGTTGGTTTCATTCTCTTGAAGAACCGCAAGCGCAAGCCCGCTCCCCGCCAGTCCATGGACATCTCCAAGCCCCTGCCTGGTTCTGGCCGCACATACCCTGAACGTGAGCGTGTACGAGATTCGTTTGAGAAGTATGCGGCCGATATCGAGATGACATCCAATCGCTACGAGGACATGGTCCCCAGGACTCAACCAAGGACAATGGTATAACTACAGCGTGTGCTTTGCGAGTGTTTTTATCGTCACTACTCCTCTTGTTCCAATGGGCAGACCGGCAGAGCGCGGCATGTCCCATTGGCAACAAGAATTTTACATATCCACTTACTGTTCATATTGTGTGGCTGGAGGTTGACTCATTTGAAAAGCATAGTTCAAGAATTCCGCGTGACGAGTGAGCAAGAGGGATACTCACCCGAGTTGCGGCTAGTCCGTACCTGGAAGCAGAAGTCGATGTATCGAAGACATTGGCCTGACGAAGAGTACTATCTTACTCGTCCATGAGACACCGACCAAAAACGACTTGCTTTCTTTTCTCAATCTTGTCTTTTTATTTTTTCTCTATTGTTTTGGGCGCGACACTTTTTTCTTTTTCTTTCTTTATTCGACTGTCTATACTTTCACAGCAAGAAACAAAATGCGGCAATTTGGCTGCAGTGGTTGATGGCTACTGTCCACGGGCGATGTTGGGTCAAAGGTGGAAGGCGATTAGTTTCTTAATCGTACAGGTCTTTCTATGTACATATGTTATTACAAAAATTCATCTTTTTCTCGATGACACCTAATATTTTCCCAACACCGTGGTAATTTGACGACCAAAAATGTGTATCAGTGTCAGATTACCAAGTGTAGTATGGACGCTGTCCGTGGATAGGGCGGTCTGGTAAGTGAACCCAGGGCCCCTTGGCCGCCTTCTTGGCCTGTCGCTCCTCGTATTCTCTGATTCTGGTGCGCTCTTCCTTGAGCACAATGGTGAGACCTAACAACCTCTGTTAGCACTTCCACCCTCGGAAGCCACTACACCCGACCTCTGGTTGAACTTACTTGTACTGGGATGTTGGATGATACCCATTCGTCCACGACCCTTGTAATCAATCTCCTTTCCACGCCAAGGACCTCGTCCGACCCACGACTGAGCGACATAGATACGCGAAGGATCCTTAATCTCCAACCACTTCCCATCGATGGTCTGAATCTTCTTGGGCGCAGCCAACACCTCGCCATTCGCCTGCCCGAGCCCCATGCCCCTCTGCGCAATAGCCAAATCCCTCGCCTCCTCCAGATAGTACTTGACCTCGGCAGCAAACTTCTTCTTGGACCACTTCATCTGCGTAATGGCGTCGTCGACCGACTTGCCCGCAATCTGTCGCGACAGCATCACGAGCTTCTTGACACTCGTGGCCATAAACTCGCTCTTGTGCAGGTGCTGGCGCTCCGACATGTTGATGCGCTCCTCGCGCGTCAATTGGCCGTTCTTGCGCACCATCTGGATCACCTTCCTCCTTTGCCAGCGGACTCTGGCTCGCGGGTCCGGGTCCGTGACCATGGCGGTGTTTTCTCTCGTCTTTTCCTCTGCTTGGGCGGAGATGGCGTCCTTCTCCTCGGTGGATTTGCTCTCGATCTCGTCCTGGAAGATGTTGTCCTCGACCTTGCCGTGCATGTTCTTCTGCAAGAATGCTTGACGCTTCTGGGGGTCGTCGAGCTCCGAGCTCAGCGCATCTTGTTCGCGCTCACTGCCGGGGCGGGAGCCTCCCTTTCCCCAGCCTTTGAAGATGTTGACGGACCATTTGTTTCGCCGTTGGGTTGCGTTGCCGACAATCGCAGGGAAGCTGTTGGCGGGCGTAGTCAACGACGGTGCTACAAATGTTAGCATAATCGATTCATTTTTTCTTGCCATTGAGTAAATTTATTGCTTTCTATACATACCCGATGGCGCCAGCCGCCTTGCGGCCAGGCGTAAACTCATGGCAGCTATATGTTGAACAAAACTGTTCTGACAGAAATGACAATGAAAATAAATCGCTAGGTCGTTCCAATAGCTTTCTTTTCCACTCCTGTTCCAACTGCCAAAATGAACTCCAGGGTACCCCGAATTTTAGCCGTTGCTGCAATTACAGTCACGTGATCTCCATCAGCGCGATTTCCCTGTGAGCTCTAGTCCTCGGCTTCGCATCAGGTCATATCAACCACCCTCGACAAGAAACCGATTAAGCAATCCTCGCCTCTGGAGCCACGAAAAAAAACTCCCTCAATCACAATGGCCGCCATCAAACCCATCACCGGAGTATGTTCAATCGGACCCAATGGCGTTATGACGCTGCGAATTGGAGCTTTCGAAACAGAACCCGACCCTGAAGAACCCGACATGACTAACTTTTTTTTTTCTGTGATAGATGCTTCGCCGCCGTCTCCTTTTGGATCTCGGAATTGGACTGGGTATGTGAATCTGCCGCTGGATGTTTCGCTGTGGCAATTGGCTCAATTGCTCTCCGACAACTGATGCAGGAACTTGGCTAACGAGTTGTAGGCGCTGGATTCGTGATGGCTAACTGGTACTGGTACGTCGAGGCTACACCACTACGAAGAAATCGAATTGGGGGAATGCAGTGACACTAATCAAACGCAGGTACGGCTTCCACGTCCCCCGAACTGTTGCCCGCGACAACTTCTACGCCAAGCTCGAGGAGCAGCGCGCCGCCGAGAAGCAGGAGCAGTAAACACACCTGTACAAAATGGATGGAGTAGACATGATAGGAGGGAGAAATTTCATGGGGGATATTGCAGAGGATGATAGAATTGGAGAGATTCCCGGCGAGCGATTGCGTTGTTTCCGAAATATAGAAATTTAGGAAGACGGAAAAGAAACGGTCAAATATCTTTTTCTTTGTCAGAAAGGGTCACCGGGCTGCGTGTACATTATACAGGGGTTTCCGAATCGACCATATACCATTACCATACTGGTGCTGTGATGTGATTTCGAAGGTGCATGTACTGGCTCTGGAGCCGTGGTGTATCCAGAAGATGCTGTGTGAGAGAGCAATCAGGATTGAAGGACTATGACCTGAGCTGTGATAACTGTATGGGATGGTTGAATCATTGAATTGCATTAAGATTTATGTTTACGTGGTTGTATTTGTACAAATAGAGACATCTATGCCGCTCTAATCTATCCAATCCCAACGCCGGTGTATCAAATCAGTTCAAAGCAACAACGCCGCCAGCATCCTATGCTATGAAACCCAAATGAAAGAAAATACCCCATCAAAGCAAACGCAAATGAAAACAAACATCCGATCTCATCCGCATATGTTAAAACATGATCCCAATCGTTCCAAGCAATCAGTCAACCCATGTTCAACGACTGTCGTGAAAGCCCTCACTGCCAGTTGCCAGTCGCCAAAAACCTCACTGAGCCATATCAGCATCATGCCAATTCCCAGCCCACTGAAACGGCCTGGCCTTCGTTCCCCTATCCTCCCCTGTCGCGTTGTGCTGCTCATGCTTCCTAGCCTCCCACGCCGTCGTCTCTACCAAAAAAGGACCCTTCCTATCCATACACCTGAGTAAAACCCCATCAGCCCATCTCCCACCAACATCATCTCCTCATGAAAAAAAACTCACCTACGAAACAGCCGCTCAATGGGATAACATAACACAGGACTATTGCGCTCCTGTGGGTTTTGCACCTCGCAGCTATACTGGGTCATTTGGACCAGCTCGCACGTCGAGAGGTCGATTCTGCGCGCTCCGCCCACCATCTTGCGCCGCTTGCCGTGCACGTCTTCCTGGATGCGCGACGGCAGCTCCGAGGCGGGAAATGTGTGACAGGGCGGCGCCATTGGATATTCTCTGTATTTATCTGGCGTAGCGATGGATGCGGCGGTTGGGGCGAGACTGCTGGGTGATGTGGAGGAGGAGAGTCTTGAAGAGGTGAGTTTGGGGTCACTGCGTCCCACTATGGCGATTCACGACGGGGTTTCCAACCATATTTTTGACAACATATCTCAACTAACCATTTAAAAAGGTTTTAAAATCACTACGCACTTCCATCGAGCCAGATGAAGCCCCCAAAAGATTCAAAGTCACACATATCCCCGAACTCGACGAAATAGCCACCCGCCACTTCCAATCCACCAAAACTGCCACCATCTCCATCACAGGCCGCTACCTCCCTCTCATCTACAAAATCATCTCTACCGTCGTATCCGAACCTCACCAAATGGCCGTCCTCGTCATCGACATTGAGGGCCGCTTCGACGTCACCAGGCTCACATGCCCCAACGCGGACCTGCACCACGTTTACGTCCAGACTACTCCCCGCAGTTCACCAGAGGTCCTCCGCAACATCGTCTCTCAAGCAGAGGACTTCATGCTCTACAGCAAAGACACACGCATAAGCTCCGACAGAGAATGGTGGGGGACTATGGTTCTCGGCGGCCTTGGAGCCGGTGACCTCGTTGCTGGCTGGAAGGGATGGCTGCGTGTGGACCGTGAGGCAGTCAGGCCGTTCCCGCCTGGTATTAGTGTGGAGGAAGCCTTGCTGCAGAGGGATGCGCGAAATAAAGCGGTTCAGGCTGCTGGGTGGGAGGTTTCTTCACCGTGGGGTGGGTTTGTCTTCCATGATGGGGAGCATGTAACGTCAGGGTGATATGGTCATTATTGCATCACGTAAGGTGTTGCACCTTTTTCTTAAGTTGAATCTCGGTAAACTGCGGCTGTGGTGTCAATCTCGGAAACAGTTAATAGGATCAACAATAACCATTCAAGCCGGCTTACTATAATCAGGAAGCCGGATGGTTTGATGGACGCCAAGTGTGTTGTGGCTGATACTCGGCTGCCTCCTGTCTTGGATGATGGGATGGCTTCCTTTCAACCGTTCTTCCCCACAAGTATGCAGCATGCCGGGACAGACGGGCAGCTGAAATCCCTCATTGCGGGGGATGGAGCAATTCAGGGTCATGAGCATATCCGCTTCAGCTTGGTGAGTAAACCACCACAGGAATCAGGATGGGACTGTTATTGTTCTATTTCACGGCGTTGGGAACGTGTAGTTGAAGAATATTTTATATGATTCTATGTATCTATAAATGCAGAACAACTGCGAATGATGTGATGCTCATCAGGGTATAAAAAAGGGCATCAAAGAAATAAAGCGAGCTTTCTGTAACACAGCTCTCAATGCCAATCTCGTAATCATGAAAATCCCAATTCCAAATGCCAAACGCCGGAAATGATACTATGCAATGTATGAAGAGAGACAAGCTTAAGCGTCGGTATCAACAATAGCAGTACCGCTGAGGATGGGCTCGTTGATACCCTGCTTGGTAAGTGTCTTAGAAACAGCCTTGCGCATCTCACGGCGGAGACCATGGTTAACAGCGTCGAGGACAGTGTCAACAGTAATGCGAGGCTTGTAAGCAGGCTCAGTGCCCTCTTCATATACACCAGTCTTAACAAGGATGCTGTACCAGTCATTTTCGGCCTTCTCGTTGACGGCATTGGTACCACGGATGTCACTCTCTGGTGTATCACCAACAAAGTAGACAGTCTTGGGAGGTCCGGAGATTCCGTGCTCAGTCTGGCGCCACTGGTTCATGAGGCGCGTAGCAAACTCAAAAGTGGAAACTTGGGGCTTGCCAAAGGCGTGGGTGAAGAGCTTGCCCTTACCGCCAGTGAGGTCTTTGAACGTAACCTCGAACATGCGGCGGAGAGCGCCCATACCAAGTCGGACGTGCTCATGGGCAGCAGACCAGACGACGTCGTTGTGGGAGAAGTAGAATGGTGGGCCCTCGTCAAAGGTCTCGCTGCGAGTGGCGAGACGGCCACCCTTGGACATGGCGAGATCCAGCATGATCTGGATATCGCCAGCCCAGTCTCTGGAGTCGGCAAAAACGAAGACGGCGTCAATGACAACATCCTCAAAGTTGCGAGCGCGGGAGTTGGCGTGCTCCTCTTCAGTCAACTTGCGGAAGGGCGTGGTAGCGGCATCATGCTTGATAATATCGCCAGGTGTGACGACATCCTTGAATCCGTAACCCTCAGCAACAAGGCGGCACTTCTCGCCTTCACCACCGATGACAAGAACGGTGCCGTACTTCTCAGCCATCTCGCGCATGGGAGTGTGGCCACAGATGAACTGGCCAGGCTTGATATCGTGATCGAGTTGCTTGGAGAGATCGCAGCAGCGCTCCTCCTCCGTCTTGCCACCACCGTTGGTGAGGAAGATGTGTGGGATTTGGATGCCGTATTCGTTGTCGCCATTCAGGACCTGCATGGCCTTGACGGCCTCAGGGATGGGCTTTCCGCCGCGGACGAGAACGCCATCGATATCAAAGGCAAAGACGAAAGAGTCTGCGACTGATGTGGCGCCGAGGGCGGGAGGAGTGCTGATGCTAGAAATGCTAGCTCTTGAGCTGTCAGAGGCAAGCTCTGGTGATGTGGGAATGGAGGTAGGTGTTCCGCCACCGGTGGAGTGATCAATCTGCTTCTTGACGTTGGAGATCTTCTCCATAAGAGAAGCCTCTGAAAAAGATTGCCTCGACATGATGAGAGTCTGGGTCTGAGTTGTCGGTATAAGTTGAGATCGTATAAAGCTTCTGCACTTTCTGGAAGCTCACGATGTGACGGTGGAGTAAGTGAAATTGGAGAAGCTTATTGTTTGATAATGGAGAAGATTCTACCGTCAAGAACGGTGGGAGGACGAGTGGTTTATATACGCAATCATGATCAAGAGAGAGCCGTGTCTGGATGATTCGCAATGTTGACGCACACCCCGTGGATGTGGATTATTCTGGAGACGGCGGAACCTAATCAGACAGAAGAGAAAATTCTATCAATACCAAAAGGCGTTACAAATGCAACAAACTGGCAACAAAGATAGCAGAAAGCGCACCACAGTGACACATGGAAGGACAACGACAGCAACGGATATCCACAGATGGTTCCACAAGCCAGAGAAAAGTTTGGAGATGTCGTCCAATAAACGTGGTGGGTGGACAGGGATCAAAGTATCTTTCCCTACCAATTCCCGGGTAAAGATACATGAAATTCTCTTTCCTTGGTACGCCGAGCGCCAAGCCCACAAGGGAGGATGGGTACAGGTACATTCATGGTGTCAAAGTGGCGTGCAGGAACCCAATCGCACTCAGCGCCTTTGATTATTCTGGGTCTTATCGAAGACTGCGATTGGATGACGGCGTCATACTGCATCCTTCACAGTTTTTGCTAAATGTGGAAACTACTGCCTCTTTGGAAAGGAGGCTGTTTTCGCGTTGTTACGGTACGGCACTCGACCTAATTGGTGGCAAAGTCATGGTAACCACGCCGATAGGACGAAAACGAGAACTGTTTTGTGCCACGCCGATAGATCTTCATAATACAGGAAAAAATTCTGCGATTGGACGCCGAACGCCTCAACGGCACGCCATGCCTCGCATATTGGTCTTGTATCACATGAAGTGCCGAGATAGCCACCAACCGTTGACTCTTGTTCATTGCCAATACTATGCTATCATGGCCTGGACTCAGCCTACCGTATCTCGAGTCAAGGGAAAACGGTGACCTCATGGCTGTGTAAGTGACCGGCTAGCGTTTCATTGGGAGTGTCATGGTGCATTAAGTCTGGGGCATTCCACCGCAACCAATTTACGGTGAACAATTCTTTAAAAAAATGCCTCTTATCTTTTGGGCACTAGCCAAGCTCAGCCCGAAATAATATCAAACAAATAAATATCTTCCAAGGTGCACAATTGGCTCAGATACGCCTGTCACGGACACGGCGTCGCGCGGCGCGGAGGACTCAGGCCCCGCCGTGACGTCAGGCCAGATCCACCAATCGGTCCGGAAGCCCTATCAGCCTCGTCCATTCGGCTCCGCTATGGAGTTTCTATTGGAGCCTATTGGAGCCTGTGCTGCAAGCCCGTCATATTTCAGGCGCTGCACCTTCAACTGAGCCGTAACAAAACACCGCAGGCCTCGGGACGCACTCAAGAAATAACCCAACCATACGAAAAGCTTTGCAAAAGAAAAGGAACACTCTAACAAACCAGGTCTGACAAGTGCAACGTCTCCTCTTTTCATGCTCCACAAACCCCCATATCCAAAGGGCCTACCATCATTCCCAAATATGCCGCCCTCCAGGAGCAAATGAATGAGGCTAAATGACGTGAATGCCACATACATCCCAAATCAATAAGACCAGAATACGAAATATTCCTTGCTACGAGATGCACCATCCAAGTTGAACGAAAAAGAACGAAAAACAATAGCAGTAGCCAACAGTTCCCCTATTAATCTGTAACACCGCATTCGCGTACATCAAATCCCCAGATAGCAACGACTATCAATATATGGACCCAAAGCCACCGTTTATCCCCTCAAGACGGTCACCGTATCTGCCCGACACATCTACCGTATGTCGTACCGTCTTGCGTGCGAATTTCTCCACCGCGACGCACCCCCTGTGTCTGACTCCCCTGGCCTGTACATGTACACACAAGTCTGACAGTACTAGTTCGCTGGTTCCGATCTGAGCGGTCTAAGCGACGGACGAGCAGATCTGAACGTCGACATGCACTCGTCACTGGCAATGAATCTTCAGGAACTTAACCCAAGTAGGCACCGTTGTCACTTCTTCACCGTGGACTTCACCGACTTGGCGCACGCAACCATGTTACAACTTCAATCGTAATGCAAAACTTCAGACTGGGATGGGAGTTCTGTTCCGAACCCTCTCGTCTAACTCATACCCATGTCCCCAGTCAGACTCAGCATCCCTGTCCCATATCCAGCCAAGGCTCCATGATAGACATAACACCGCACCGCGTTACCTCTCTTCTGATGCAGCAACCCTCCTATCCCCAACTTATCATTGGTGCCAAGCCCAGGTTCTGCTCAAACAATGCCAACCCATCCCGCGTTTTCTCCACTTGATTGCTTCTCTGATCATCATAACCACCAACATAGCACGCCCGTTTCCGCATGTTATGTGACAAAGAACAAAAGCCCTCGCTCAAGTGTAACAAGCCCTTGCAGTTGAACCCCTCACATTCTTTTCGTCTCTTGTGGAGATAATACCCCCCCATAAGTTCCGCTGCCATGCATTTGCCAGCACCTCAAGAGCCTCGTTTGCATGTTATCAAATTGACTCACCAAAGAGCCTCAATGCACCGTCACACCATCAACACGACAGCTGACACGCCAAAACATCACTGCAGATTGACAAACAACCCTCCATCCACCAGCAGCTGAGCACCCGTCACGTAACCACTCAGCTCCTCACAGCCCAAAAACACCGCCGGCCCAGCCATATCCGCAGGCTCACCCGTACGGCCCAGAGGGATCCGGCCCTCCATGTACTGCCGCTTGTCGTCATCAGCCAGATCCTCCTCATTGAGCTGCGTGCGAATCGTGCCCGGAAGCAACGCATTACACCGAATGCCATACTTGCCCAGCGCCACCGCCATGCTCTGCATCAAACTCAACACACCCGCCTTCGTCGGCGTATAATGCGTCTGTAAACCACCGCCAACCAGGGCAGAAATGGAACTCACGCCGATAATGCTCCCTCCAGACGGCTCTTGCTTCTGCGCCATCTGACGAGCCGCCGCCTGCGTGATGTAAAACGCTCCATCCATGTTCGTTCGCGCTGTCGCTTCAAACAAATCCGGCGAAAGAGTCAAGAAATCTGCAAATGTGCAGATGCCCGCATTGCTGACGCAGATATCTAGCCTCCCGTTGCGAGAATGCTGCACCGCCGCTTCCACCAGCTTAGTAGCCGTCTCGGGCTTTCTCACATCTCCTGCCTCGTGTGCTAGCTTCCCCGCGTTGGGGTTCTCTTTAGAGAGCGCCGCGGCTGCCTCAATCAGCGACTGTAGATGCTGCTCGTCCTTCTCTAACCCCAGGTGATTTACTACCACGTCAGCTCCCTGCTTCAGGTAGGCGAGGCAAATGGCCCGGCCGATGCCGGTTGTCCCGCCTGTGATGATGGCGGTCTTGTTGGCGAGGAGATTTTCGACGGGCATTGTGGTTCGTTGTGTAGGAAGATGAGGGGTTTCGTTGTTCGGTGCAAGTGAGAGCGGCGACTGGCCTCTTTTAAGAACCACTGACAAAGTAGCGGGTGGAGAGCTTGAACTTTTCGTCAAATGAAGACATTTTATGCTGACTGAGCAGAAGACGCGATTTTTTATTGAAAATAATTTTTTGCTGATTTTTAATCATTTTTACAAGTAGCACAAAATTGTTATTTACAGTGTAACAGCGCCGTGTTGTGTTAGTGTCCACATCCGAGGCTGTCTGAGGCACAGGAAAAGGTTACAACCAACAACACTTTAGAAAACATATCGTAGAGCCCAGAAAAGAGCCAGATAGCCGAATTACCCCAGACCACGATCCTTGTCTAGAGACGACCCAGTTCACATGCATAAGACATATCCCAGTACCGTTTTCTCCCGCTCTCGAGTCCTCCAAAACGGTAGCCCAAATGATCGTGACTCCCTGTGGGCCACCGTAACGCTGGGGGAGTGAGTTCACAACACCACGCCCTGTGGAGTCACGATTCCCATAATAAAAAGTAGAGACGATGC
Source organism: Simplicillium sp. C3G150-2 (assembly GCA_022702485.1). NCBI lineage: Eukaryota > Fungi > Ascomycota > Sordariomycetes > Hypocreales > Cordycipitaceae > Simplicillium > Simplicillium sp. C3G150-2. The sequence continues at coordinate 2,275,047 of JAJIYY010000005.1, read as the reverse complement.
ATGTCTGCCGTCTGGGGTAGAAAGCACTGCAAACACACAGACGGTGAATCTCTGGCTAAACATGTCCTTCTGGTCAACTTCATTCGTCTAAATTCATCCAAAACGTGCCTCAGCCGGCGCGACCGTCATCTATGCTCGTCATAAACCTTAACCCAAGAATGCAACCTTATTTTGTACATATATGACGGCATTCCCGACTAATTCGTGTACACAGAAATACTTTATCTGGCCGTGGGGCAACCTCGGCTTCACCAACCAACATCGCTGGAACATGTCCCTGAAACTTTTCACTGGGGACTCCGAGTCTAGGAACTTTGCTCAAGGAGCGGTTGCAGATACGGTCGCGGCGTCTCCATTGACATGTCCATTAGTATGCTTGACTCCGTTCGTTTTGCTCTCAACTTCTGTACCTTTGGTCTTGGTTGGCAGAGCAGTGCTAGGAGGAGGCGCAAGCAGATATTGGGCGGGAATGAGCTTAGATCGTGCAGCTGGGTTGACGGTCAATCCGAAGCCTGGCTTGTCCAGATCGGCTGTCGTCAGATAACCCTTGGTGGGAATAGGCTCGTCCAAAAACAGGTCTCCAAAGACTGGCAAGACGCTCTTGCCATCTGGGGAGTTTGCCAAGTATTCTTGGAACGGAGTGTTGGGTTGTGAAATGACAAAGTGGTAGCTGTAAGGACCGCTGGCATGAGGCACAACGGGCACATCGTAGGCTGCGGCCATGGCGGCAACTTTCAGAAGCTCTGTCATGCCTCCGAGCCACATGACATCTGGCTGGATGATGTCGAGATTGCGACCTTCGATAAGCTTTCGGAAGCCATATCTAGAGTATTCGTGTTCGCCGGTGGTGAAGGTAGCAGTTGGGTGGGCTCGCTTCAGGAGCTCGTATCCTTCGTTGTCGTCAGGCGACAGGCACTCCTCCCACCAGTTGATATTGAACTCTTCGCAAGCTTTTACCAGCTTGATGGTGTATGTGACATTAAGACTCATGTAGCAGTCAACCATGATGGGGAAATCAGGACCGACAGATTCGCGATGTTTTTTCAGAAACTCGACGTTTTTGCGGAGGCCTTCATGGCCTTCTTCGGGGCAGTACGGCAACGGTACCTTGGCACCCCAGAAACCCATCTTCTTTGCGGCTGTTGGCTCCGGGCCTGTGCAGTAAAAGTTGATGTGCTCTTTCGTGGCACCGCCAATAAGACGATAGACCGGCTCGTTTCGGAGTTTGCCCAGCAAGTCCCAGATGGCAAGGTCGATAACAGAAATGACGGCTAGCGTTACACCTTTGCGACCATAGTACAAAGAGCCTCGGTACATTTTCTCGAACAAGTCATTGGTGTTTCTTGGGTCAGCTCCAATTATGAATCTTTGGAAGTGGTTATGAACTAGAATGCAGGCGGCAGCACCTATGTCGATCAGGTCAGCGATTCTGTAATTGCAGTGGCTCGTGGAGCGGCCGTGACTTACCACCCATGCCAGTTGCAAAGCCAACAGTGCCATCAGAAGCCTCAATCTCAACGAAGAAAGAACCGAGAGCATCAATGCCCCAGCTCGTGCGAGATCCACGATATTGCTCCCATTGAGAGCATGGTGTAGAGATGGGAGAGTCAATTAACCTGTGAAGCCAGAGTCAGCGCTAAGCACTCAAACAATCTTCGTGTTGAAGCCTATCGTACCAATGACCGCCCTTAACATTGTGATAATCACCACCTGTCATGCGAATTAGTTGAGTTGGTTTAGAATTGTCATTTGCCAAGACGCGTACCTGAGCCAACTCCCCCGATGACGAAGGCCCTTACGGCCTTGATAGTAGGAAACTCTCTAGCGGTAGCCATGGTTGTGAGGCTGATGATGCTTCCAGTCACAACTGTTGACAATGAGTTGGAATGAAAAGCCCTCAGAGTTTTATGTCTGTTGCCGTACGGGCAGCAGTCCGCGGATAAATACAGCTTGAATTATGCCACTCCGTGCGTGGTGTCGGCCAGTCTCGGTGTCCCATCTTTAACTTTCCAAACTGGTGGGTCAAAAGGCAGCCATCGATCAATAGCCGCACAGAACATGCGATTTGTGTGGATGAAGTCGGCACCAGATGACCCGAGGAGACAGACTCTGAGGCAGCTCAACCGGCGACGACATGCTGTTTCACTGTATGCATGATGCAGAACGGAGCAATCAATTCCACCGTTGGCAATAAAGATGACAACTGTTCGAGTTTGGGAAGTCGTGCATTGACGGTTGTAGTGGTTGCGGCTGGCACGTTGGACACCGTCGGGTTACAGCGATAAATAGCGATTGAGCGTTTAGTTCGCGCTCTTGTTACACAGCGTCGCACAAGTTCACAAGGCAATTATTTCCGTAGTCTTTTCGATTGGCCGGTCCGTTGGTTCGGAATACTAGCCGGTTGAACCTTATTTTTGGTGTCACGACGGTTCTATCCCCCCCCTGCAGCAAGCGCAGCCTGTTGCTTGATTGCTGGCTCAACCACTCGAGCAGCACAGGTTTAGCCGGCCGCCAGCTCAGACATGGCGAAAACAGTGCCGAGATGCTATTGATGGACGAATTGTTTCCAAGTGGGGTCTCGCGTGAGGGTTCGTGGAAGGGTTCGTGCTTGGAAACGGGCCTCATGCGATGTGGAAAAATTGCTATTCGCCGACGGTGAAATGGACGACGACAGATGAGACAACGAGCTGCTGGCGGTTTGGTGCTTGTGCTTGGGCTCAACAACTGCCACGACTGCCATGGGGTCATTCTGGGGTAAAATTCACATGGGGGGACGCCATCAGCTCGCAACTTCTCGGCCGATTCAACACGAGCAAAAGTGGCTCAAATAGACAGACAAAAAATTGAAAAGGTGGAAAATAAATTAATTGATGCAATAACATTACCCCGAGATGCACGTCAGTGATCCAGCTTCTTTTTTTTTCTGTAATCGTTGTTTGTATTAATTGCCTTCTCATGGCGACATCTAGCCACGAAGCTGGGTACCTCGTATGGTACAGCGCTGCAATAAGAGCCTAATTAGCCCCGCCACCACTCACTAAAACAGCGCCAGGCCTGCGTGCTAGTGGGCTAAAAGCACTGCAGCAAGGGTCGTTTAGTGGACGTTCCGGGCTATTTCTCCGCAGAGTGGCCGGCAGGCCAGTAATTTTACCTGCTGTGCCTGTTGCGCTTGAGCACCTGGCGCAAGCGAGTCGACTGAGGGAGAGCGATGGGCCGCTGACAGCTGCTGATGCTCATGGGCCTTTTGCCTCTGCAGAAATGATTTCATTTTCGTTTGCCGCTCTTACTTCTGCAATCCTCCATTGACATCCCAGGCATTATTGCTTCTCGTCAGCGCACGAGCCGCGCAACCTTGCAGCTTTCTCTTCTACGTATTGATACCCCGAATCACACCGTGGTCGTCGCTGCAGACGGTCCATACGCACATCCCGCACCCTTTTGTCCCGAAATCCTACAGGGCCACCTCCACACCTGCGCTGCCAGTCGCCGCATCCTTCGTCTTGTCGCTCGCTTGTCTCGCTGCGGGACTCGCCGAGCGATTCTGGAAGGACAGTGGTATTGCTAATAAGGGAAAAGGGAAACTAGACACGAATCACTTGATACGTGATGCAAAGTGCTCATCCCGATGCTCCGTCCCTCTCGGGCATGGACATGCCCGAACCCGACAGTGATTTTCATAGCGATGAAGACGACGGCAGCAACCGGGGCACCAAGCGCAGGCGCCCATTATCCGTATCGTATGTAACTCACTTTTCATTTCTTACATTGGAAGCTTCAGATGTCCGGCGCAAGCAATAGTTTCCGCTCTGGTCTGGATTTCCACAATGTCGTCCCCATCTGGCTCCACGTCTTCTTCAGATAACGAGCCGTCTAAGCCGCCTCTGCCCAGCAAAACGTTTACTAACAATGATATCCCCAGGTGTGAGCTATGTAAACAAAGAAAGGTAAGACTCTCATATATAAAAACAGACTCTGCTGGTGCTGACTTCAACCTGCAGGTCAAATGCGATCGCGGTCAGCCATCCTGTGGGTGGTGCAGCCGTCATGGAGCCACTTGTGAATACAAGGAACGCAAAAAGCCCGGCTTGCGGGCTGGATATGGTAAAGAGTTAGAGAGCCGACTTGGTTTGATGGAAGAGGTGCTCAAGACTCACGCTGTAGCTTTGAGAAACTTGGGGGTCGATCCTGATCGATTGGCGTCTGATCCAACCTATCAACCATCTTTAGCAAGCAGCCAAGGAGTCAAAGCCGAAGCAAACGGTTTTCAACGAGCAAGTGAAGCCTCTGACAGTCAGATCGGTCCGCAAAATACAGCTTTTGCGGCACAACGGTCGCTTGGCTATAGCCCTGGGCAGCATGCAGATTTTGCCATGCAACGACCGCCAACAGAGCATTACCAAATTCCATCTGTTCCTAACATATCCCAACCGACACACAACCCTACCATTTCACAGCAACCCTTCAATGGGGTAACTGGTACAAATCCATCTCCTGCGACCCACTGGAGTCCGGCAGAGACCCAAACCCACGTCTCGAATCCCATCGACAATGATTTTCCGCCATTTGAAATCTGCTACGCGCTGGTTGACTTATACTTCACGCATATCAACACGTGGTGTCCTATCCTCCAAAAAGAAGCTACAATGAACTCTCTTCTTAATCAACAAGACCTGCCAGCAGCGGACAAGAATCTTCTACACGCCATCATTGCGACATCGATGCGCTACTCAACTGACCCATGGCTCACTCCAGATCGCAGGAAGTTTTTCCACAAGGTGTCATCTGAAAAGGTCCAATTGTATGGTATGGCCAACGCTTCGGTCAGGTCACTACAAGCCCTTGTAATCCTCGCGTTAGACATCTGCGGCAACGGCAATGGCCACCCTGCTTGGAGTATCATGGCCGTCATTGCGAGAACCGTCATCCACATGGGACTGGCTATTGAAACCAACTCGTTCATGGTATCACCTGCAGTTGACTCTATTTATACGTTACGAACTGCGTTTTTAGAAGAGCCCAAAGACTTTGTTGAGGATGAATCTCGAAGACGGCTGTTCTGGGCCATTTATCTTTTGGACCGATACGCTACTATTTCAACGGCATTCGAATTTGCACTGCCCGACAAGGAAATTGATAGATTCCTTCCATGTCACGATGATTTCTGGAACAGGAACCAAAAAGTCGACACGAGGTGGTTCAAAATTCCAGAGCACGAGGGCATGGTTTACGACAGAGAGGCTGACAAGCCTGAAAACCTCGGAGCCTTTTCTTACTACGTTGAGATTCTTGGAATTTTGACCAAGATTCACAAATTCTTGAAAGAACCTATCGACATTAGATCATTACCGGATGTTGAGAAGTGGCAGAGGCGATACAAGGAGCTGGATAACACCCTCGACAACTGGCATTATGAGCTTCCTTCCACTTATCGCAATTTGGCAACTGTCTTAAAGCAAGGGAATAACAGAGAGAAACCTTTGATGATCATGCTTCAGGCAACATATTACACAGCCGTCATTCGCCTTCACTCGTCTGCTGGCTATCCGCCCATCCGCTCTCGCATTTTCACCTCCTCTCACATTGCTGCACGAACTTGTTACAACGCTGTCGAAAACATTGCACGAATCGGCGAATATGTAGTACAGAACGACTTGCTGTCCAAGCTTGGAATGCCTTTTGCTTTCACACTCTGGGTATGCGCTCGACTTTTACTCGTTCACGGCTCGTCGGTCGAGCGAGAACTCTCTCCACGACTGCCATTTTTTGTCGAAACATTAAGGGAAATGGGAAAATATTGGCCTATTGCTGCTCGCTATTGCAACCTGCTGCAGCGGGTTCTAGATGAACACCGAGCGACTGAGGGCGGCGTCATGGCCAACACAGTTAGAATCTTGACAGACATGCGCCGCACTGCTTTCGATCTCGACGTACTCATCTCTCGCCAGCCTCGATTGTCGTCGCAACAGACTATTCCCCTGCAGACGGATACACCAGTCAGAACACCGGGACAGGATCAGTTTATGGCGCTTAACATGTTTGCCTTTTTCAACGTTCCACGTCTTCCGGTTGGCGTGGAAAACAATGCCATGGGACAACCTGACATGGACATGCAGGCTACGGCCAATTTCGTGGCGAATCCGTACGGACCAGACCACGAGATGAACAACATTAGTAATTTCATGATGGATGCGAACAGCGATTGGCTGTTGAGACAGGAAGCAGCACAGAGCCAGGCGTAGAGGTGCTGTGCATTGCCTGAATTAGCAAAACGATTGATTTGGAGTTTGGATATGGCAGATAGATACCCGTACATTTTGTCAATACCGCCAGTTGGTGCGAAAACCGTGGAACATACAGTACATAAAAAGTCGCGGCAGACAATGTTTGAATGTACGAAACAATTTGAACATGTACAAAATAAACGCTTGCTTGCAGTTGAGGGTATATACGGTCTAGTCTATGATAAATATGTGCACAAATAAAACAAATGGTATAATACAGTGTTGATCAATCAGCTCACAGCTGGGTGGTGTACTCCTTGCCATCGCAATAGCGCACAAAGCCATCCAAATCCATCGTCTTCATCACCGTCGTGAAGCCATCGGCACCCTCGGAATCACCCTTGCGCGAGCAAATGTTGTCGGCCTCTTCTTTCGTGATCTTGGGCGCGTCATCCGGGTACTCGATGTTGAAGACGGGCTTGCCGGCCTTGATAAACTTGGAAAAGGTCTTGCACTCCTTGTACTTGACGCACTGCTCGTTGACGGAAAAGTCGACGAAGCTGATGACGTCGTCAATGATGTCGCCGGCGTTCTTGAGGCCGATGCTCATGTTGTGGCTGGCGGCTTCTTTGTGGAGGAACTTCATGAAGTCGATAGAGTCTTCAGCCGTGAGACCGAGGCCATTGTCTTCGTTTTGCTACTAGAGTCAGCTTGCAATCTCTTAATACTCTCGGGAGTAAACTTACGAATCCGTCCACGTTGTCGGGGTCGATGGCATCGCATCCCTTGGAGGCTGCGACGGCGATACGCTTCGACATAATATTGCGAACATTTTGGCTCGAAAGCTTCAACCAGCGCTCGTGAGGCCAGCCATCAAGCTTGTTGCCCTTATCCTCGGGGTGGAACTGATCGGCATCATCGCGGTAGTCTTCCCATGATCCGGCACTGAAGTAGCAAATGACCTTCTTGCCGGCATCCTGGAGCTTCTTGAAAGTAGCGGCGTCGTTCTCATACACGTCAAGATCCCACACGGCAACGTCGGGCTTGATATCCACATCGGTCTTGATGGGATCGTGTAAGACGATCTGGAAAGAGTCTCCGACCTTGGGACGCCAGAGGGAAGTCCGGTTGGTTGGTACACCGCGCAATTCATTATCGGAAGAAGACGAGTCGTTTGAGTTGTCGTCGTCGCCGCCTTTATCTCTGGTGAGGCCTACGCCCAGCCCGACGGAGAGGCCGATGATGACGGCGAGGGATACACCGGCGATGGTGAGTTTCTTCCATAGTGGCCATGTAGGCTTGGAAGCCTTGGTGGCCTTTTCGACAGCGATGTCGTCAGACATGACTTTGAATATGAGTATAATATTAGACTTGAAGACCAGAGTTGAATGATGGTATAATTAGTTATGCAACGAAAATGATCGACAGGAACGTGGACAGTCTTTAAGTATTAACATGAGATGGAGCATCATAAAAAAAATAAATTAGTTTGGGGGGCACATTCGCTGACATGTATCAGATGCTCCAGACCCTTGGCGCAGCGGACGTCTCGGGCGGCAGTCGAGCGAGATTTTTCTCGCTCTAGCTGTGTCTGAACGATATTGGCCACAGGGTTCAACGAGAACGACAAGAACGTGGCTTGAGTGGAACTCGGGGGACTGAACAATAACATTTACAGTGGAAGAACGAATACAACGTGAGCGAGAACGAAGCGAACTGTGGCTGTATCGCGCGCGGTAAGTAGTCGTCGTCAGAGGTTTTGACTCGCGCGAGCCACTGTAAGGCAGATTGGACGTTGTAGCGCCTTATGAACCACATCAGACATTCAGAAGGTTTGCGCTATTGAAAGGCGCAGTGCCAGAAGTAAGGGTGGCGCAGACTGGAGTTGAGGTTCAATATACGGAGGGTTTTTTGAATTTGATGCACTGCCCGAGCTAGGCTGTTTTGGGCCATGGGCTTGGTGTAAGCAATATCGCGCTGGGACGGACTTGATATGGCTGTCGCTGGGAGATGACTGGCGAAGTAATATTAGTGAATAACATGATTATGGTATATTCGCTTGATTAAAACTGCTTGGCTAAGGCGTAATGCTGCCCGGCTAGTTGGTCCACTCGCTAGGCGATGCAGGGATGTGGTGATGGTGTTGAGGCAGCTTGCTCAGCCTTGCATGACAGGCTGAGAGTTTGATGTCGTGAAATGTTTTTTATGCATCGGAATTCTTGTCATGCATCAGCCTGGGAGTCGTGAACTTTTTTGTGATGGTCATATTGGGGTGGTTATGAAGCCGGTGGTGATGGTGCTATGTGGTGTTGACGGTGAGGCGACTTGTCACGACATGGCAGACAATAAATTCCTGTATCATGTCAAATGGTTTGGGAGTAACATTTTTGAGAGCACAATGCATTGTCTTTGGGCTTTCTGACTGTCTCGCTGTTTTCAATTTGATGCATGTAGCTGATGTTTAAGAGAAACTACTGGTGTTAATAGTACTGGCAGAGAAACGACAACACTGCGGCAACAAGCACCTGCGAAGACATTGAACCTATTAAGATTACAAGGCAATGATGGAGCTCCTAGATGATCTTGTTAGAAAGGCGGAATAGCAAAGTACTGCGCAGTACATTCTAAGAGGTTACCACGCACCAAGTCTGGTCCAGCCGATGCATTCAGCCCGGAAGAGCACCGCAAAAATTCAACAGTGGCTGCGGCATTATCACGTGTAGTGTGTGAAGTGCAGGCGACCCAGCCAGCTCCAAGTAATCAATGTCGCGCATACATCAGAATTCATCACCTCAATTGTTCCTTTCGCGTACATTTATCCACACTTACGGAGAACAACAGCTATGGACTCCTCAAATTTTGAACGCACTAGTCAAGAAAATGATGACAACAACGACGAAGACGACAACGACGCTAGCATCGAGACAGAAGCCTTTCTCGTGCCATCATCCCCCGTTTCGTCCACCTCGGCAGCCCTGTCAGTTTACGTCAACATTCACCGGTAAATGTTACAGGGATATCCCTTGCTTCTTAAGCAGACTTGAAGCATTCCAGAGACCGCTAACGTGATAATCAACACAGTATAAAACGCTTGGTGCTAGCCAGCATCGGTATACTCCTCAGCACCATCTTTTGCCCTCCCAAATTTTGCTAACACATAGTAGACGATCCGTACACAATTGAGCAATTCCGTGAGCCCAGCCTAAATGCCCTCGTAGTCAGGCCGCTAGTCAAACGGCTGTATGATCCAACAAATTTATCCACAGGCAAGCTCGTCACAAACACCGCTATATCACGTTGAACTTATTCCCGCATCAGTCTTTTGCCTCCTCGTCAATCGTGTCTCTTTCGCTCGCGATCAATCAGGTCTCGCGCATCAGAGCATCAACGCTGCTCGGGCTACGCTGTGCGAACTAGTCGCCAGTCGCCTTCTTCGCCGCTTTCACGAGGACAATCCTGGAAGGCTTGGGCTACTCCAACTAACGCGCATACTTGCCGAGGGGTTTGACCCATTCGAAGGCGCGCCAAACGATGTCAAGCGCGAGTGGCGACATTTGCAGTGGCCTATGCAAGACCGCGCAGGTTACGAGAGAAAGCTGACCGCACTCGAACTCGCGATTTTGTCTGAGAGCAAAGCTTTTATCAGCTCTTCTGCATGCCAGCGTGTCGTTGATGCAATGCATAATGGGCAGATCACTTACACCCCTCTCTCATTCGTCGACATCCTTCCGGATCATTTCAAGCACCTTCCCATTGCTCTCTATAATCCGAAACTGGTTCCCATCTTGAATCATCGTCGACTGATCGTACCTCGCATCAGAAACACCATTGAGCTCTGTCAGTTTCTCATACTGATAGTGCTCTACACCATGACCATGATTAATAGGCATAACAATAGCCCAAGTGTATGGGAGGTAACCTTTTGCGTTTACACCGCAGGTTGGGTCCTCCAAGAATTTGCTGCTATCATTGAACACGGCTGGGAGCTCCACTCGCAGAACCTTTGGTCTTTTCTGGACGTGACTTTTGGAATGATATACAGCGTCTACTTCTCCTTGCGAATCTATGACCTGCTCGTCGGTCAACTTGTAGATGGATACGGTTTGCGAGTCCTCTGCACTGCCGCACCCATTCTCCTCACTCGAATTGCCTTTAGCCTCATGCCAAACAACATTGTCTTCATCTCGCTGCATGCAATGATGAAAGACTTTACTGTCCTTACTCTGTTGGCTTTTTGGTGCTTCACTGGCTTCCTAGTTGCCCTGCAATGGTTGGTCACGGCCGAGCAGCAAGAGAGCGGTAGTGCTCCAGCCTGGACGACCGTTTGCAGATGGCTGTTGTGGATTTGGTTTGGTCTTGACGGTACGGGCATCAGTGAATCTACTCATTTCGACGTTATTCTTGGCCCCGTCCTGATGATAGGCTTTGCCTTCTTGGGCAATACGCTCTTCCTGACGGTTCTCGTGGCAATGCTGACCAACACATTCTCAAGAATCATTGCGAATGAGGGCGCGGAGATCAAGTTTCGTCGCACGGTCATGACATTTGAAGGCGCAAAGAGCGACTCCATCTTTGCCTACCCCCCTCCTTTCAACCTTGCTGCGTTGGCAACTCTACTGCCTCTAAAGCTCATGGTATCTCGCCGACAGTTTCACACCATCAATGTTTTCCTCATCCGAGTTTTAAACGCGCCGGTTTTGCTAGTCATTGCATTTTTGGAGCGGCGCATCTTGCCCTTTCCGAGAAGTAAAGCCAAGAGCTTTTGGGGCAGGTGGCATTTTGCCGGCTTCTCTCCACACGGGGACATTCAAGCAGTTTTTCGGGCCCTACCGCCTCCAGCTATCGCGGACAGGATTAGCGAGCTCGATCCGCTTGATGAGGTGCCCGTTTTGGAGGACGACATGGTAGCAAAGACGCGAGTCGATACTCAGCGTGCTGAACTCCGTAGGTCGGCAATGCCTGCCTAGTTCGCCGCCAGCTCAGGACTCTTGCTGCTCAGTGTCATTGCCAATTGCATAGCATTACCCGTCAACGAAGGGAGGAAAGATGTAGTGGTGCTGGAAGTGTAACCACCGCGGTAAATTGCGAAGGACTTGACCAGATTATGTGAGCTTGATAGGATACGCTCGACTTCTAAAGCATCCAGTAAAAGCCAGTGCTATTACCGATATCTAGACAGGATTTTTTGCAACTTTGTATTGAACAGACTCTTCACCATCTTTTCGAGGTGCTGATTTACAGCACTGCATTAGCATCGTAGTTCAATAGATGAATCTTTTTTTTTTCAAGTCTTTTTGTTCATTCATTAAGCCCCGAACGCTTTTGGTTGTGTGGCTGAATCGGATGCGGGGTTGGCGAAGGGGCACCTCGACGCCTCTGCAATTGTGAGGGCGCTTCGACAAACAACAGATGGGCACCGTATGAGTATGGTAAAATATAGGCGTGGATATATGCCGGAGAGAAGAGCAATGGACAGAGAAAAAACAAGTCTGCGTAATATCGGGAAAAGCTGATCGTAATCTGTAAATCCTTACATCACTGTCAAGTTCAGAAGTCACAAGGACATATCTCGGCCACAAGGGCCGCCCGCATGACCAGTCTCTACGATAAGTGCCACGGGGGACCGCAACGAATCTGCTATCGTTGGCCACTTTGCTTTTTTTTTTTTTTCACAGTCGCCTAAGGGAGCTGTATTGTATTCATGCTGCCTCAAGGGCATTCCAACAGTCACTTCTCCACGGTTTCAAGCCTAGATACAGCACAGTCGAACCGCAGACATGGCATTTGCACTCACCGGATTTAACATCTTTCTTACTACATTTGGCGGATGGGTCACCCTGTTTGGCTTGTTTTCCCTCCTTCTCAAGGAGAAGTATTTCCTTTCTGAACCTTGTCAGTTGCAATCAATTGCTGTTTGGCGTACAATGCCTGGGTTAGACAAGACACAAAAATATCTGACTACTTTTATTCAGCACTTTCTCTCTTCGTGGGGGCTTTTCTAACTCATGTCCTAAGAGTGTTTAGGCCAGTAGACTATGCCGGCTCGCCTGAAACATTAAACACCATTACCCTCGATTTCTGCCGCCTGGTGCTGGGCATTCAACTCTTCATAGCTGGCGTCCAACTGCCCAATGGCTATCTGAAGAGAGAAATCAGGTCACTTGCGATACTGCTAGGCCCAGGAATGCTTGGCATGTGGCTCTGCAGCTCCGTGGTTATTTGGGCCGTGACTCTCAGTCTGCCCTTGCTGCAAGCCATGGCCATCGCTGCGTGCATCACTCCAACTGATCCTGTTCTTTCCAGCAGCATCGTCAAGGGAAAATATGCAACGGACAACGTCCCCGAGGAACTGCAGCACATGATTATCGCCGAGTCTGGTGCCAATGACGGGCTCGGGTACCCATTCTTGTTCTTTGCGGTGTATCTGATAAGATACACCACCGACACCAGTACTCAAAACGGAGTACTCGTGGGAATGCAACAATTCATCACCAACACCTGTGGCCGTGTGGTTCTCCTCAGTGTGGTGTATGGCTGGGTGGTTGGATATTCCGCCAAGGCAACGTTGCAATGGGCGCAAAAGAATAAATATGTAGACCGGGAAAGCTTTTCCGTCTTTGCCATTCCTCTCGCACTGTTCATCATTGGGACTTGTGGCCTCGTCAACAGCGACGATGTTTTGGCGTGTTTTGTCGCTGGAAACGCCTTCACCTGGGACGACTGGTGGCGTCTCAAGACCATCGACGACTCGCTGCAGCACACAGTCGACATGATGCTCAATATTGCAATCTTTCTATGGCTCGGTGCCGTGTGTCCCTGGAATTTACTGTGGCATAACGACGTCCTGTCTTTTCCTCGGCTTGTCCTGCTTGGGGTGGCCATCTTGGCGATGAGACGCCTTCCAATTCTGCTCGCAACATATCGGCATATTAGACAGATTCGCGATTGGCGACAAGCGTGTTTTGTCGGTTATTTTGGACCCATTGGGGTTTCTGCAGTGTTTTACTTGTGTGTTGGTCTTGAATATTTGGAAACTTGGTCCGTCGATGGTGAGAAGTCGGCAGAGGCACAACAGCTTCAGATGACAATGACGGTCCTGGTGTGGTTCCTGGTCCTGTGCAGTGTTGTAAGTGGTTTCTTTTCTCTTGCACGGTGGTGCTATCCTATACTAACGGCCTACGAGGTGATCCATGGGCTGACCATACCACTCATGACGTTGAAAGACTCTTCCGCATGTTTGCCAACACGACGTATTGCACTTCCAGCATAGTTTTTTTTTATTTATAACAAAAACAATGGACATGTTTCCATATCGTCAAGGCAGCATTGTTCCTCAGTCACGGCAAGTGAAAAGGGAAAGAAACCTTACAAACCTCTGGAACTTATGATAAAGCATTGTAAGTTAACTGAATCAGTTTAAAACAATACCTTTCCTTTGAAAGTGGATATAAATTTTGTTTAACATCTTTCTCTGTCTAAAATATAAGGCAGGCTACACCTCGTGGTGTACTCCGTAAATGAAAGGTGAATTTCCTTGCATAGAAACAATTACATTGACTGTAGGGTGAGCCAGCCTCCCTCCGTGGCCCAAAAGGGAAACGAGTCGTGCCAGGGCCGCCCGATCGGGAACCGCCATGACTGCATGCGGCGGCCGAGTGACGCCAGCAACCCTGGATGGCTAGACAGGGAAAAAGAGCTGCAAGACAGGCTGACAGGACAAAGACATGGATGGACCTCATTTAACTTGCAGCTTGGCGGGGCAATTTGATGCAACTAATCTACTGTCCTGGCACACAGCACCATGGCAGTAACATGTACAGTACATGTATGTCCTCCACACATGTACAGTGGTGGGTGAAGCACTCGACCCGAAGAGAAAAATAAATAATCTATCTACGCTCTTAAAAAATAAGAAGAAAGATCGAAAGTAATGGATTGTAGCATAGGCATTCACTTACATTTTTACTTTTCTTTGTCCTTGACTTCTTGGGGTTCTTTGAGCTTCCACGGCCGCCTTTGTTAGATGGCAGTGGATATTAGTGAACAGCCACCCGCAGCAGCTCGTAACTGTCCCCAAAGCCCCCCCCAAGCGCCCCAAAGCCCTAAGCCTAGACCGTACGATGGCGCGGTGGATGGCACTGTAACCAGACGCTTTCAGCGCTAACAAACTCTAGTTAAGCGTAGTCACGTCATAGCTTGCATCAGGGTACTAATGCATGTAAATCATTACAACGCCATTGAAATATTCAAAGAAATTCAAGGGAGTCAATTCAAGCAAAAGGAGATGATGGCACAGTAATATTGATTTATTGATCCTTTGTAACACCAATGAGTAAGTCGTCACTGACGTACAGCACAGTAGACAGGCCAGCCACCCAATTTCGGCTCGACGTCTTTGGCCCCTCCTGGTGCTCCACTGGAGCTCTGGGCCGCCCACTCACAGCACTCGCAGCGGTGCAGCCAGTGATAGTCCATTGGCAGCCCGGCGGTCCAGTGGTCCAGTGGTCCAGTGGTCCAGTGGTCTAGTGAGAGCTCTCATTATCCACCCACTGCAAAGATCCAGCTCCTCTTCCCCATCAGTCCAAAGCAACCCTCTCCTCTCACACAATAGATTCAACCACTCTTTTCTGCTGAAGGCCCGCCGCCCGAAAAAAAAAAGTAGAGAGCGAGCCACTTGCAATAAACATTAAAACAAATTTTTACACCGTCCACAGCATACGTAATTGCCATCATGGGTAGCTACACTTTCAAATGGTACGTTGACACCGGCTCTACTGCTCTCCTTCCTCCCCTCTTCCTCTGTCCCAAACAGCCGTCAAACACCCCGAAGCTCTCGTGCCCTCTCCGACAGCTCCGCGCAACCAATTGTCCTACATTCCAACCCCGACCGACCACAGCCTACCCCGTTTGCGGTCGTTCAGCTTCATTTCACACAATCATCCATCCATTCACTCATTCATCTGCAATTATCCGCTGCTCTGCGCGCCAATTCACTCCTCACCACTAACCATTGCGATCGTTCAGGGAGCATCCCGCTGAAGAAGTCTACGTTACCGGAACCTTCGATAACTGGACAAAGAGTGTCAAGCTCGACAAGGTCAACGGCATCTTCGAGAAGAAGGTCGAACTCAAGGACGCCTCTGATAAGATTTACTACAAGGTTTGTCGCATCTCTCCCAACACCCCCAACACTCCAGTTGTCCAATTGTCGCCACGACCATACCCCGAACCCGAGCGCCCGTCACATATGATGCGATCGCGCCAGCTTCATTTGTCGTAGCCCGCATGGCAAAACGCAAAACACAATACTTTGCGACGTTTTAGTCTGTGGAGCTAGCTTCGTCAATGTTCTGCCCGCCCTGCATAGCTTGATCCAACGTCGAACACCTCTGCCGTGGTAGAGCTGACGGGACGGTTGCTACCACGCCGAGCAGCTCCAACAATCTGAAACACAATTCGCCCTCTCATTTAAGCCACCGCACACCTCTGCACACCTGCGCTAACTTTGTTCTCTCTTCAGTTCGTCGTTGACAACAACTGGACACTAAACGAATCATCTCCCAAGGAAGCCGACCACGAAGGCAACATCAACAACTTCCTTACCCCTACCGACGTCGCTCTCGCCGGTGTTCTCCCCGCCATCACCAACGTCGGTGCCGGATCTACGACTGCTACCATGGCTGGCGCTCAACCCCTCGAGAAGGACTTGAACAAGTCTGTCGGCATTAACCCTCTCCCCGCTTCTGGGGATGCTAAGAACCCCATCCAGCTTAAGCCTGGTGAGAAGGTTCCCCAGGACCTCGCTGCTAGTGACATCAACAAGAACGTGAAGCTCGACAAGGAGTCATACGAGCAGAGCGATGCCCTTACCGGAGGTGGTGGCGGCGCTGCCATCAGCAACGTAGGACCTGGTGCCACCACCGCCGCTCTGGCAGGTCAAGTGCCTCTGGAGCCCAAGTCTGGTGCTACCAAGACCCCCGATGCCACATCTGGTGACGACGACAAGAAAAAGAAGAAGAAGAACAAGAAGAAGAACAAGAAGAAGAAGAACGCCAACGGTGGTGCTACTGCTGCCGACGCCAAGGACGACGAGGACGACAAGGACGATGGTGAGGCCGAGGAGGAGAAGACTACCGGTGCCGGAACCGCTGCTGCCATTGCTGGTGGCGCTACTGCTGCTGGTGGTGCTGCCATTGCTGCCGCTGTCGCCGCCAGTCAGACTGCTAGCGACAAGGCCGCTCCCGTTCTCGAGAAGGCTGCCCCTCAGATCGACTCTGCCAAGGCCGCTGCCACCAAGGCCGCCAACGATAACCTCCCCGACTCTGTCAAGGAGAAGCTTCCCACCGCTGCTCAAGAAGTCCTTGCCGGTGGTGGCGAGAAGCCCGCGTCCGACGTCCCTGCTGAGGTCAAGGAATCTCAAAAGGAGGCCGGTGTCAGCCCCGAAGCTAGCGCCAACCCCGAGGCTGTTGAGGAGAAGAAGGCCGTTGAGTCTGAGTTGCTCAAGGAAGTCAAGGAGGAGGATGCTGGTGACGCCAAGAAGGAGACTCCCGCGACCGCTGCCGTCCCTGCTGCTGCCGCTCCCGTAGCGGCTGCTCCTGTCGCTGCCGTCCCCGCTGCTGCTGAGACTGGTGGTGCTGCTCTGCCTCTGACCGATGAGGCCTCTGAGACCAAGCCCACCGAGACTAAGGGTGCCGCTGTTAGCGACGCCAAGGATACCACTTCCGCTTCTACTTTGCCTCTGACTTCTGATGATCCCGCTGCCAACCAAGGCACTTCTTCTTCCACAGCCGACAAGGCCGCTCCCATTGCTGCTGCTGTTGGTGGAACCGCTGCCGTTGGCGGTGCTGCTGCCATCGCCGCCTCCAAGGCCAACGAGAGCAAGCCTGCTCCCGCCATCGCTGTCGACTCTGCTGCTACCCCCGCTACCACCACAACTCCTTCCAGCACCGCTGCTGCCATCGAGAGCAAGCCCGTCGCTACCCAACCACCCGCTGCCAGCGCTACCGAGTCCAAGCCCGTTGAGGCCAAGCCCATCGCCACGCAGCCCGTCGCATCTACTCCTGCTGCTGCTCAACTTGTTGCCGCCAAGCCCGCAGAGACTACCCCTGTTGTTGCCTCTTCCACCGAGGCCAACACCACCAAGGTTGCCGAGTCCAAGCCTGTTGCTGGTACTCTTTCTAACCCTGTCGAGGCTGCTAAGAGCGCTGCTGCCGACCCCACCGGAACCGCCAAGGCCACCGTCGCGAAGGCTGAGGAGAAGGTTGATGCTGCCAAGAGCAAGGTTCAGAACTCTGCCAACGGATCAGGATCCAAGCCCGCCGCGTCCAGCTCCAAGCCTGCTGAGTCATCCGCCGCTGGTAGCGAGGGCCGTCCCGATACTGCTGCCTCTGAGTTGAAGAAGAAGAAGAACCGCTTGAGCTCCATCTTCAGCAAGATCAAGAGCAAGTTGAGCGACAAGAACTAAGATGTACGATGAGAGGAGAGAGCGCGATAAAGAGAGAGAGGCTGTGATGTAGAAGAGGGCGCGATTTGCCTGAGTTTTTTCTTTAGCTTGTTTCATTGTCTGTGGTTTCTACATTCAAGATTCCCCAAAACGCGGCCGTTGACGGATCTTTGTCATATACCTAGGTAATTTCATATTGGTGGTTTTTATTATAAACGAACTATTTTGTTTCAATTGATTGAGTGACTTGGCGTGACCTGATGTGACTTGACTTGAACTTTGACCTACCTCTCCAAGTTGCATCAATTAATCCATTCGCTTTCATCTGATCTGAGCCCATTGGGGCAGGACAGTCTGAGCGGCTGCAGGGGTTGGGGCCAGCCAGATCTGAGGAAACAAATTGATTCCAAACGCATCCTCACATCATTCCCCACACCAACCTAGTCAGCCCACCAATGATGTCTCCGCGGCGACTTGACATGCATGGGGTAAGGACTCAATTGGACGAATCGAGATTGGGGTTTTAGTCTGGACATGGTAATAATATTTGGTTAGGCTGGGCTGGAATCATTGGTGGGGAAGAGATGAGATGTCGTCACTAACTTGCTCTTGGGGGAGGCTTTGAGCTTGGCTGAGATGGGGGAATGTATGGAATCACGGCTACACGGGAGAGGGATTGGTTTTACATTGGACGGTGGTGGACTAAAGATTTGGAAGCCGGATAGTTGAAAATTGGTTGAGAGGGCTGTGTAGACCTGGAATGAGGTTGGAATATAAATATGATGTGTTGTTCGCGCTGTTGGAGTTGGTGATCGCACTTCATCACACTTCTACAATATTCACTTTCTGGCGATTCACTTTACTCACGATGAAGTTCTCTAACATCTTTGGACTTGCTGCAGCAGCTCCTGCTGTACTTGGCAGCCCTGCAGCGTCCAATAACCCGCCCAAGGGCGAAGTTGGCGCCGTCTTTGCCATGACGAACGAGAACCCTGCCAACAAAATCGTTGCCTTCTCTCGTAATGCCGATGGCATCCTTACCCAAAGTGGGATTTATCTCACTGGCGGCATTGGCCAGGGCGTAGACTTTGACACGCAGGGTGGTCTTACTCTCAACCACGACAACAGCTTCCTATACGCCGTCAACCCAGCCGACGACCTCATCACCGTCTTCTCCGTCAAGGGCTCCAAACTCCGCAAAGTGCAAACCATCTACGGCGGCGACCAACCCCTAAGCATCACCCTCAGCAAGAACGGCTACGCATACTCCCTAGCCGGCTCCGTAGCCAACAACGGCATCTTTGGCTTCAAAGTCGACTCCAACAACGGCAAGCTCACCCCGCTCACCAACAAGACCATCCCACTCAGCTCCCCCATCAGCGTTCCTGGAGATGTCGTCTTCGCCCCCGACGGCAGATCCCTCGTCGTCACCAACAAAGTCGGCAGCACGCTCGACGTCTTCGCCGTTGATGAGAACGGCCACGCCAGCGACGGGCCCATGACCACCATTGCATCGAGCGGTATTCGACCTTTCGCCGCTGCTTTCAACAACGGAAGTTTTCTCTATGTCATTGAATCTGGTCTGCCTGCGCTGAAGAACGCCGCGTTGTCTACATATCGCCTCAATGGGGGTAATGCACCCAGCTTGACTGCCTTGACGAAGGCGGAGCGTAATGACCAAACTGATGGATGCTGGGTTGTTGTGACACCCGATGAGAAGTATGCCTATACGGCGAATTTTGTTTCGAGCACCATTTCGAGTTATAGGCTGGCGGAGAATGGTACCGCGGAGCTCATTAAGGGCGATGAGGCTATGCCGGGGGGTAAGGATGGAAATCCCGTGGATTTGGTGTTGAGTCGGGATGGGAGATTTTTGTATAATTTGCTGAGGGGTACCGGGGCGATTGCGGCTTGGGAGATTCGGGGTGATGGATCATTGAAGCAGGTTGGAGAGTTGTTTGGGAACGGGGCCATTCCTGCGAACTATGGCGCTTCGGGGCTTGCGGGATACTAAGATCCTCCATCTCACCCGGTTTCACTACGTTGATTTCACTGCTTATTTAGTCAATCACAATTAAACAAAGGATACAAGATGAAATTGATGATAACATGAAACTGTATATTTATTGCGTTGTTCATTATTATTAGCGCGTACATGGCATCACCTTGAGGGCCATTCGCGGTTATATGGCAGAACCCGTGACGTGAGCGACGGCTTCCAATGGAGCAATGCTTCTCTGCTGTGACGATTTGCCCCGCCATTGACTCAACTTATTCCTGTTCCCTTTTCCTGTCCAACGCATTTCCGGGGTCCTCTCCCAGCCTTTGGACCCCTTTGACGCATCGACAGCATTTCCATCAACCCCATCATCACTTTTCTTTACCAATCATCTTTATCGCCTCGCAAATCCATCCCCGTACCCTCGCCACCCACCCATCGCCGCGCCGCCGCTGCATTCGAGTCATCGAAAACGCGTTAACAGCACCTTAGTCCGTCTCATCGAACCGGGGGAATGGGAACGTTGGAATCGTCGAGGCGCCGCCACATCCGAGATTGAATGTCCCCAGCATTCGATTCCGAGCTGCTTCGATCCAAATATACCCCACGAATAATATCATGAATTCATCGTCATCCGCTCCGGGCAAGTCCCTCTCCACGACTCCGAATTATCCTCCGCCAGCTCCCTCGGGCCCAGCGCCTCTAACCTTTGACTCTTCCCGTCGTCCAGGACCTGGTCCCTCCGGACCTGCCGCGGCGCAATCTATGCCCAGGAAAAACCAGGGCGCTCGCAAACAACACAAGAACCAGAGACGACCCGCCATGCTCGACAGCGAGGATTCGTTGGCGGAGCTGCGCGCCGTGAGGAATCCAAATAGTCGCCGTGGACAAACCTCCATCACTCATTTGCTGAATTATTCTACCCCGAGGCCGTTCCAGGACCATGGCCATCACCATCATCACCCCCGATCATATCGTCGCTACCCGACTTCAGGCCAGGGATCGGGCTACCATGCCATGGACAAAGCTCGATATGTCCATGCAAACTATCGTTTCGTGGTATCGCCTGAAGGCTCATACGCCAAGCAGGCCGCGGATGCTGATATCTACTTGGATTGGGGACATGTGCTTCAAGTGATTGCTTCGACAGAGTCACAGGCTACATCGTGCCCAATTTGCCTCTCAGAACCTGTTGCGCCTCGTATGGCTCGCTGTGGCCACATTTTCTGCCTTCCATGTTTGATTCGATTTATGAACTCTACATCGAGCGATGACGAAGCAAAGTCTGGCAAGGGCGCGCGCTGGAAGAAGTGCCCTATATGTGAAGACACCGTCTACCTACACGAGACGAGACCAGCGAGATTCTACGCTGGTCAAGAAAGCAGTCTACCCCGAGTCGGAGACGACGTCATACTGCGACTGATGGCAAGAAATGCCAATTCGACCCTGGCTCTCCCCAAGGAGGGCGGCTCAGAGGTGCTGAACTCTGGCGAAGACATCCCATGGCATTTTGCCGCGAATGTATTAGACTATGCCAGAGTCATGAAGGGCACCAAAGATTACATGTCCGAACAATACGACGAAGAAATACAGGCGCTAGAAAAGCAAGAGAAAGAAGACGAAACACTATACGGGCAAGATTCTGAGTGGACGCAACGGGCCATCAAGGCCGTTCATGCCTCAAAAGAAAAGATTGAGCCCTTGAGCAGTGTAGAACAGGTCCAGTCCGCCCCGAAAGCGGGTGCGTCGAAAGCGTCCAAGGAAGCAGATTTCTACTTTTACAGCACACCGCCACATCTATACCTGTCTCCTCTAGATATCCGCATCTTGAAGACCAAGTACGGCTCTTTTGCTGCGTTTCCATCGACACTCCTCCCTCGAGTTGAGCACATCTCAACAGGCCATGTGGTGGATGATGCCATGCGGAAGCGAGCCAAGTACTTGGGCCACTTGCCTCATGGATGCATTGTCAGCTTCTTGGAATGCGATTGGACCGATATTGTTCCTGCAGAGACCCTGAAGTCCTTCGCAGACGAGATTGGTAGACGACGAAAGCGCAACCGCGACAAGGCGGCGCAGGAAGATCGGGAGAGAATTGATGCAGAGCGTGTGGAAGCAGCTGCGTTACGCAGTTCAACCCATACACACATCAACTTTAGTGCCGTTGAAGAGGAGAGAGTGCCAGCCTTGAACATGGCGGAATTCCAGCCATTGAACTCTGGCACTACACCCCCAGAAGCTCGTACTGGATTCGACACACTTGCAGCCATGTCGACGAGTCCTTCATCTCATAGAACCGTTTGGGGTACACGTGCCATTGCTACATCGCCAGAGCTGGTGGCCTACCGACCTTCAAATGTTGATGATGGATGGCTTCGGGATGATGACCTATTTGACACTTCAGAACTCACAGCGCAGATAGATGCGATACATGAAGCTGAAGCAGTTGAGAAGGAAGAGCCCAAACCAGCGGCAGCGAATGGAAATGCTGGAGGCGGAGGAAAGAAGAAGAAGAAACAGAAGATTACATTGATGAGTACTGGTGGAAGGAGAGGCATGTGAGAAGGCGAGGAGCTGACAAAGAAAGTGGCATTATTTTTCATACGGTCTTGGGCATGGCTGGCGTTTTGGAACTTGCTTGAATGTTTGTTCTAGTGGACATTAAACTAGAAAATGGAAAGTAGCAGAGACATGGCTGTTGACGTACATTGGCTGGATTTGTATAGCGATATCATACTATGTCGGTTGCTTTAGAGTTGAACATATCTCGAAGACATTGCTTCAATTTACATTTACTACAAACTTTGAATTTATGTATTCAATTTTTCAAATCTAAATACTTTTGCGATACTTGTTTGTGTTTTGTTATTTGGGTTGAAGCATAAAGCGGTAGTCGGTGCTTGGTACTCCGATTTGGCAGTTCTCCAATAGTGGGGTCAGCAACCCGCTAAATTTTTTGTTCGAGGCGGGAACCAAACTTTTTTTTTTGGGCAGTATCGAATTGCACAGCAACATAAAATCCTCTCTTTGGACACACAAAACACCAGCACTCCGACCGTGAAATATTCTTTCTGGTCCGACCTGCGCAGCGCAGGAAATGGCAGCCGACACTGCATCATTATCAACGTCGACATCCCACACGCTTTCAGCAACGACACCCATCATGGCTCCCGCGTCTGCAGCAGCGTCGTCGTCTTCGCCAGCCCACAGCCTCCTCCTCGAAACACTGCGCCGAGAGAACCGTCATGCGTTCTTGCAGCCGACGGCGACTCTGCCGACAGAGTCGTTGAATATTGTGAAGGATACGCTGGAGGCGTTTGCGGCGCAGGTGAGCGATCAGCAGCAGGAAAGGCTGAAGGAGAGTAGGAAGAGGAAGAGGGGGGGAGATGTGGATGCGGATGAGGTGTTGAGGTTGAGGAAGGTGTATGTGGATGGGTTTGAGACGAATCAGGTGTGGCAGCAGGCGAAGAAGATAATTGGGGGGGTGTTGGGGCATGCGGAGGTTATGTTGGAGGAGTTGGCGGATGAGATTGTGGATGAGGATGAGGATGATGATTCACAGGAGGAGGATGATGATGATGATGATGAGGGTTACAAGGAGATTGATGTTGAAGAGGAGTTTGATGTTGAGGAAGATGAGGAGGACGAGGAGAAGTTGGGTGAGGATGAGGAGTTGGAGCTTGAGGATGGCGAGGATGAGGATGCGGAAGAAGAGCTAGAGGAAGAGCTGAACGGAGAAGAGGACGAGGAAGACGAAGAGGACGGCGCATCATATACTGAAGATCCTAATGGCTTGAACGATGGCTTCTTCTCCATCGACGAATTCAACCGGCAAACACAATGGTTCGAAGAGCAAGATGCTCGTGGCGACCCTTACACCGACCACGTCAGCGACGAGGAAGAAATCGATTGGAACGCAGACCCCAATGCTCCTTCAACGAAAAAGGCCAAGTCAAAATCTACAGACGATGACGCCGAGGTTGGAGAGGAAGACTCTGACGAAGATGACGGCCCTACATTTGGTGATATGGCATTGAATGCCCCCGAAGGCGACAGCGACGACGAAATGGGCGAATTGGCCGAGGAAGACGACGTCGAGAACAACGCCAACGGCATCTACTACAAAGACTTCTTCATGCCACCACCCAAGAAAAGCAAGGGCGGCGACAGACCCAAGAAGAAGGTACAATTCAAGCCCGCAGAACCCACACAAGAAGACGTCGACCGCGCCATGGCCGACGTCCGTCGCGATCTCTTCGACGACGAATCCGAAGTCGACGACTCAGAAGATGCACTCTCAGATGTATCAGCAGGCGACCCGCGCTCAAGACGCTCCGCCCACGAGCGCAGACAAGCCAAGCTCGCCGAAGAAATCCGCCAACTGGAAGCCGCCTCGGTCGCTAAGCGCTCATGGACCGTCTCCGGAGAAGCCAGCGCTGCCGCCCGTCCCGTCAACTCTCTTCTCGAAGAAGACCTAGACTTTGAATACGTCGGCAAGCCAGTGCCCGTCATCACACCCGAAGTCAGCGAAGACATCGAATCCCTCATCAAGCGCCGCATTCTCGCCCAAGAATTCGATGAAGTGATCCGCCGCCGGCCCGAAACTGAATCCACACCGTCCAACACGCGCCGCGGCCTCGTCGAAGTCCAAGACACCAAATCCAACAAGGGCCTCGCCGAGATCTACGAAGAAGAACACATCAAGAACACCAACCCAGACACCTACGTCAGCCAATCCGACGAGAAGCTCCAAAAGGAAGAAAAGGAAATCGAAAACATGTGGAAAGAAATCTCTGGCCGCCTCGACTCCCTCTCCAGCTGGCACTACAAGCCCAAGCCCGTTGCCGCGTCGCTCTCCGTCGTCGCGGACGTCGGCACCGTCACCATGGAAGATGCACAGCCCGCCACTGCACAGGGTGTCTCTGGCGGAAGCAGCCGCATGGCGCCCCAGGAGATTTACAAGGCTGGTACTACGGAGGCTGCTGCCCAGGGCGAAGTTGTGTCTAAGAGCGGCATCCCCCTCGCGAGACAGGAGATGTCGCGCGAGGACAAGACGAGACGTCGTCGTCGCGCCAAGGAGCGCATTCGCAAGGCTGGTGGCACTGGTGGTGCCAATGGTGGTGGTACGGTGAGCAAGAAGGCGCAGACGATTGCGGACCTCAAGAAGGGTGGTGTCAAGGTGATTAACCGCAAGGGAGAGATTACGGACGTGGATGGAAATAAGGTCAAGGCTGTCAAGGCTGCTTCGAGCGGAAGCTACAAGTTATAAGCTGCTTTACGCTGGACGCTGTTAATTAGAATGTACATATACAACCCACATTATGACTTGCATTGGGATTGCGAATTTAGTCTTTTGAAAATGAAAAGCATTTATCCATTTTTGTGTGTCCTATTTGAAGAAACAAATACAATGATACAGTGAACGCCCAAACTCCTTTCCTTGATCTATTCATCAACCTTAACCTTCTTAGGACTCTCACCCCCCGTCTCAGCAGGCTCCTCCGCCTTCCTCTTACCACCTTCCTCCTTGGTCTTCTTCCTCACCATACTCGTCAAATCCACCGCCGTCTTTTTCGCCTCTTCGACCCTCTTCTCCGTCTGCGCCGCCGACTCACCCAGCACCGCGCCAAAGACACCACCAAGCGCATTCGCCTGCGGCCCACCCAGCAACTCATTCGCATCAATGGGGCCCTTGCGCAGATCAACCACCCGCTGCTCCATGTCGGCAATGACCTCCTTCATGTCGGCGATTTGACGCCTCAGGAGGTCATTGTCCTCGGGGGAGGCGCTGGTGGCGACCTCGACCTCCTTGTTGTGGAGTTTGAGGTTGGAGGACTTGATGGCGAGTTGCATTTCGGAGACGGCTTCGTCGCGGAGGGACTGGTCGATTTCTTCGCGCTTCGAGTTGGAGCCGTCGTCTGAGGTTTGGGTGATGGAGGCGAATTCGAGGGCGAGGGAGAGCTTGTAGTGGGCTTCAGCGAGGATTTCGGAGTCTTCTGGGTAGAGTTCTGTGGCGTATTTGATCCAGATTCGGGTGTCTTCGATGGCGGCGGGGTAGCTGGATATACATATTAGCAGTGTACAAGTATAAGAGTGCGAGTAGACAGATCATGAGAGTATGAGAAGAAAGGGTGTGAGAGTGCGACGGGAGAAAAAGTGTGAGTGCGAGGAAAAAGAAAACTTACCGTTCGTTTTCGAGAGAGATTTCGGCGAGGGCATCGTGAGTGTCGGCGAGGCGTTCCTTGATGTGACGCTCCTTGGGGGACATTTCCTCAGTTCCCTTGCCCTTGCCCTCGTCTTGCAGAGCATCTAGTTGCTTGTTGTAGCAGACTCTGGCGAGGTCGAGGATCTCAAACGCAGTACCGAGATCATCGTCCTCCTCTTCAGGCTCACCCTGCTCCTCTGGCTCCTCATCGTCAGAGTCATCAAAGTTCTCGTCACCAGTAAACTGGAACAACGGCTTCTTCGCATCAGGGACACCCGCGTCCTTCTCCTTCTCCTTCTTAGGCTCAGCCTCAGAAACAGCCAAAGCCACACCCTCCTGCGTCACCTTCTGCTCCTCCGTCTTGGGCTTGGCGCCATTGGCCGGCTTCTTTTCGCCAGCGGCAGCACCGCCGAGGACATCGCTCTTGCTCTGGCCGACCTTGAACAGACTTCTGCCGTAGTGGAAGAGGATCTCGGCGTTCTCGGGGGCCGTCTCGCCGTTGAGCTCGGCCTGGAGCTCGCTGGCTGTGGCGAAGACCTCGGCGGCTTCTTCGTAGTTCTTGTGCATGTAGAGGGTTGTTCCCTTGGCGGCGAGGTCGGCAAGGGTAACTTTTCGAGATTTGGGATCTGTGTCGACCTCGGGGGTCTCTCCGGCCTCTTCGGCGGCTGTGGAAGCTTCGGCAACTTCTGCGACTGGTTCTTCAATCTTGGGCTCCTCGACCTTTGGTTCCTCGACCTTGGGGTCTTCGGGTCGCGTTTGTTCGGTATCAGCCATTTTGAGAAATTGGATGGAACTAGAGTGGTTCAAAAGGAAAGGAATCAATTGGTGAAGATGGGAGATAAAAAGTGTGTGAAAATGCGTTGCGCGCAACAAAACTGAATGAAAGTGGGAGTGATGTTGGACAAAGCATACTAAGCTTTAATTGATTCGACACGACTTTTGGCGTCGTGACGCAGGGTCTGGCGACGAGCGCGTCTGATTGGTGGATTTGGCGTCGGTGGAGACATTTCCCAATCGGGACAGCAGCTGTCCAGCTTTGGCTGCAAGCGGCGCAAATCTGACATTTTGTCGTCAAACATATCAGAACTGTAAAGTTGGTATTGACTATTGAAACTAATGAAAGTATATCAAATCATCATGATAGCTGGCTCTCCAGTTTTCGTGCCCCTCAGCTCCTCAGCTATCAGCGCATTAATGGTAAGCGTTAGCGGTTCCTCTTTGGGATAGCCCATCCAGCTACGCAGCCACCAGAAGACAGTCACCAACAAGAACCAATACGACTCATACAGCACCGTATTCTCATACGCCTCCTGCAAGGAATCAAAATGTAGCCACTTCGATGATGGGCCAACCGGTGCTAGGCCAAAAGCATGCAATCGCGGCCGCGTCCGCCACAGCGCACTCAGCAGATAAACACACCCATAGCCACCATCCAGATGAGCACGCGGGGGGCCATGAGTGACCAAGACGTCAGTATCCTCCGGTATTTGAGATTCCCAGAAATCCATGTGGCGAGGATACTGAAACGCCAAGTTTCCATTCTGCGGCGTATACGGGCTGCCGAATATCTTGAGCTGGCGGTCCTTGCTCGTGGGGATGGTGACAGTCTTGGTCTCATTCTCTAGATATATGATGTCGTGCCAGCGCAGCCGCGAGCGCAGCTTCGCCGCCTGTTGCGCAGAGTACTGCTTTGTGCCATCTAACCTAGAATCGAGGAGATAGTCGCGATGACCCGCAATGGCAACTTTGACTGCATGGGGTTGTGTTGCTAACCAGTCCAGCGTGCGTTGGATCTCTACCGCGGAGCCATCCTGGCTGAGACTCCCGACATGGATCAAAATGCTGCCCAGTGTGATTTCAGGTACTAAATTGTGCACGTCGGTTATGCAGACTGCCAGGACGGGGTTGGGAGATGGTACTGGCTTGCTTTTTCCCTGGCCGCTGCTGAACAATAGCTTGGCGATTAGACCGAGTGGTTGGCTGTTCCAGCGCTCCGCCATTGTTAATTTTCTGTAAGTGATTGCGGTGTCCATGCCGTCTAATTGGTAATTTGGTGCTTCTGGGCGTGCCATGGTGCTCCTTTATTGTCTTGTTGGGTGGTGTTGGGTGGGCGAATCTTTGAGGTCGATCTGGGCGGCCAACCAACACTGCCCGCAGCCTGAGAATAGCCGCGCCGCTGGGCGGATTGACCACTTACAAGGCGCCATTTGCCGATGCCTGCGATGGGCACGTAGACTTCACAAATAATTGATGAAACTGACGAAACTGAAGAAATTGATGTAAGACGGGGAGATAGTGATGCCGAGTAAATTAAAAGTGGTGTAGTATTCGCTTGGCTTTCCTTGGTTGGCGTTCACGATGGCTGATTTGCATGTGCCTCGCTGCGAGCTGAACGGCACGGCAACTTCACGCATCCAGTGCACCATCACGATCAGACCCAGCTGAGACTACCACCGTTCAGTACCGAATATTCTTGGCGGACAGCGAGATTTTCTCTCGGTGTTCATTCGTTGATGATTTAATTGAAAATGTGTAAATGGCTGTTCACATGGCTGTAGCTGAAAGGTGCCATGCGTGAAATGAAAGATATAAAGCAGGGACGAATCTCCCATCAACCAAACAGCATCATGTAACAAACACAAGGAACAACAAGTAGAAAATCATCACAAACAGAAACAAGGCATACGCTTATAATAACCACAATGGCCGACAATGTAAGTGAGACCAGAGCTAGCACTCCCACCCGCCCCGAACCCTAGCGCTGACTACCTTCCGCAGAAGTCCATCGGAAAAATCAACTTCTTAGAAATCCCCATCTACGACATCGAGCAGGCCAGGAAATTCTACACTGCCGTCCTCGACTGGGAATGTAAGTCCGAGGCATATCCCGACGCCGGCGCCGGCCTGCACGCCATGTACTTCTTCAGCAAGGGCGACGTCCTCCACGGGGCCTTCAACCACATGAAGGACGGCAAAGCCATGAGGAACTACAACGAGCACGATCCTGAGGTGCTCCCATTGTTTCCCACGGTGGAAGTTGCCGACTGCGCGGAAACCCTTGCCAAGGCGGAGGCGAATGGTGGAAAAATCCATTGGTATGTTGCCATCCATCACGGTCACGTATGATTAGTTAACCTGTGGCCATTAGTCCCAAGACTGTCATTGGAGGAGACAAGGGCTGTTATGCTCGAATGATTGACCCTGAGGGTAACATGTTGGGATTGTGGTCGAGCAAGTGAGCTGTCTTATCGGTAGTGACATACAGTGATGAGATGTGTTGTGATAAGTAGCCCGAGGGACATATAACGCGGCGGGTAATTCAGTGAATGCAATTCGTGGAAATGATTTCCTTCCCCATCGGCTCCGTGTGTTTGCTTTGAGTAATACCACAGCCTGGCTGAGGATCAGGGCGCATCATAACATCGTTTGTCGTATAGGCATTGCCATCGGAGCCGACGCCGCGCTCCGCCGGGTTGCAGCGAAATGACGCACAGGATTTGTGCTGCAGATTCGGCTCAGAACAAGCTCCCGAATGGACGGAATCGCAATTTCACGGCGCCAATATCGGTAGTTTTGCACCACACAGACCTAACCAACATCAATAGACGGCGGCGACGCGGCGGATTCCCCAATTTGACAAGCAGCTCCGGTCTCCGTCTCGCCCAGATCCTGTCCAGATCGGGAGAAAGCAAGGACGACACTGTAAACAACGTGTAAGATCAACCAACGCAGTCGACATGTAGAGTGCAAAATGCTGACGGGAGATAAATCTTCCAGCTCTCAGCTCCATTCGGTAGCAACCGAGCCAAGCCTCCTCCGCCGGGTAGGAAGGATACCTATTCGTGGGAAAAAGAGCTTACACGGCGGGCGTCGACCCACATTGCCGTTGGACCGTAGCGGAGGTTTCTTTGGGGATTCTGTGTGTGTTATTCCGGAGGCGCGGACACCGAGAGCGAAATTAGGCCTTAGGTCCATCGCTGCAAGCTTGCGAGTATCGCTCAGTAGTGCGGATTAAGCAAATGATCTCACGAGGTAGACATATGGTGGTTAATCAAACGGCAAGAGTATAAAGGCTCCGCGCGCAAAAGTTGGCCAGATTGAGATGCTGACAATAGACGGGATGTGGGTGTGTGTCTCGAAGGATTGGGACGATGCTACGTGCAGCTTAGGGTTGTGAAACTGAGTTTTCTGTAGATTGGGGGACCATTTATTATGGCATGGCATGGCATCAACATGAGTCGTCGGCCTCGCTTGTACAAGTGTACATGAGCACATCTAGAGAGCCGTAGTAGCCCAACTTGGCTAACCGAGGCCACAGACCTAGAGGCAGAGGCAGAGAGCCCGGGGTCAGGGTCAGGGTCACGAGAATGCCAGCACAGAAGTAGTCGTGTGCTCGCAGGTTAAATTACACGGCGACAACGGGGGTGAAACACGCGACATGTCATCAGTGGCGGATAGATGAACTAAACTAATACCCAGTACAGTACTCCGTAACAGCAGCAATGGTGGATCGAGCTAGTGCTTCTAGACGGCGTCGACGGCGAGCGTCGGTTATTGAAGAGGAGCGGCTGCCGTCGCATTGGAAATGGAACAAACCTCGCTGATAATGCTGGTCTGGATGCTCTCGAAGTGTCTAAGAGGAAGCTTGCGTCTGTTCTGGTATGGTGTATCAGGCCGGGAGATTGGGAGCTGGACAAGATTCAGGACGCCAAGATCTTTGGTGTTTGGCTCGTTAGATTGGGTTTTGGGTGTAACATCGTGCAGAGTTGAAATGGGCAAAAGAAAGGAGAAGGAATCTGGCGTGGAAGCGAGATGTAACGGCGGGAAGGGAAGGGGAAGAGAAAGGAGATAGCAGGGTTGCGCAGACTACAAGTAGATTCTGTGTGGAATAGAGTAAGTTTAGGGTAATGGCATTTGTTCCGGCTGTGAGTGGTGGCAAATGGTCCCGGAGGAGTTCTCATTACATATCGTCATGACAGTCATTTATCAAAAAATACTGCAGAGACGGATACGCTGAAAAGAGAGACAGCCTGAAATCATTAATTACTGTAAAAAGTAAAAAGCATGTACAGCGTGGCGTGGAGTCTCGGTGCTTCGGGTCGTGTGCTTGACCGAGATGTCTCTGCCCACTGTAGGGGTTACAGTGGGCTTTAGGCTAGAGGCGAGGGGCTTGAGCTTGAGGGGCGCTTGGAGGGGGTAAATGGATGTTGCTGGGTTACAGTGCAGTTGGCCGCTGAAACATGGAGGTCAGCAGCATCGTCATTGCAGGCTTGAATTGCAGAACAGGAAAAAATAGAGGATGGAAAACGAGTAGCTAGAAAAATAATAGATGAGAAGGAGATATAATTCCAAGAATTTAGATTGACGGAAGCATTTTTGTAGAGGGTGGAAAATGGACAAGGCAGAGTTTGGATTTGTGTTGGAATTGTCCGCGCGGAGTTTCCTTACAGGGATAGTATGCCTACAGTACACCTACCTGCAGGCAGACTGTGCCCTGTAAATTACAGAGCCAGCCTGCTAGGTACAAGATGATACCGCAGTGTAGTATCAATTACAGGGCAGTTCGGTACAACACAGCAGAGTTCAAGTGTGTACAGCTACATCAACTGCAATATACTTATCCCAGACAACGTTTCAAAAACAATCAAAACATGATGTACAGCTTGCAACTCGACATCTTCCGTCACGGCCCTAGTCTAATTAATTCATCCCACTTTGCCGTGCGCGCGCGTGTGTTGTGCATGGCGATGGCGAGCTGCGATTGGCGGAGAATCTTCGCAGCGCTGTAAATCCAAGCCAAAGAGGAAAAACTGGGGGCATCTGGCCACGAAACCCGCCCAATTCAACCTTTTTTACAGAAGACCGCACTGAGGGGAGAGGGCCCACCATTCCCCGGGATTAGATTATGCCTGGCTTAGCTCCAAATCCTCACTCACTCTCTCGTCCGTCCCTCAGCGTCTCTTGTCTCTCATTCTCATCGACCCTTTCAAAAGCCGGCCCTCCAGTATCCAGTGTCCATCTCCTCTCTTTCCCCCGTCCCTTCCCCGTCCCCTCCGCCTCTACTTCTGCCTCTGCTTGTCCCATCTACACCCTCTTCCAACGACGACTCTTCCTCGTTTTGACACACCTTCTCTCCATCTCACTCTCGCCTTTACATCCTCCAACGCCTTGAGCAATCAGCCCTGTCATCTCGGCCCCTCACGGCGAGTTTCAATTACCGGGCTCTCATCTGACTCCCCCAGCGTCAGCAATTTATCTCTCCGGCACTGGACATAAAGCCAACCAGAGACATCTGTCAACAATCACTCACTCGTCTCAATCGCATCTTCGATTCGCCTCCTCAATCTACTTCTACTCGTCCGTGCAGCGCCATCAACTCACCAACATCCTCTTGTGTAACGCACCTCCTCCCTCGTCGCCGGCAATCGCATTCTGCCTCACCACTTTGCTCGACGGAATCACGGCCCGTTATTCCCCTGCAGGACATATCGACACGCTATGCTCTAACTTGGAGTGAGACCTGGCTCCGGACTAATTATTAAGGATTCGTTTCAAATGTAACAACCCGCCAACTGCCATTGGATATCGGTTGGGACTGTTTCGAATCCAAGAGAATTATTCCATCCAATACATATGGAACGACATTAGGCGTCTCATCTACCACTGGAGGACTGTCGCAACGAAGCATATATACTGCTTCCTGAGAGAGGAAGTATACACAGCTGCTCACGTCTTTGACAGTCTGTCATCACACACATCACCTTTACATTTATCATTTATATCTACACACATACACACACACCATGGCTGCCGTACAGTCGCTGCTGGCGAGCCCGACACCTAGCGCTGGCCCGTTGAACGGTGCCAATGGACACGTCAAGTCGGAGGAGATGGACATCGACAAGGCTGACCAGAGTCCTCTCATCATTGACGGAGGCTTTTTCGGAGAAGCTCTTCAGAACGGTGACTTGCGCATCGCCGTCATCATCTACGGCCAAGGTCAGGAACACATCGTAGCTGAGTTTGCAGAAGTATTGGGCAAGCCCGTCCGTCTCCGAGACAGCTTTAGTGCCGTGTGCGCAGAGGACCAAAACTCAGTTGTCGGCATCCCCGCATCTGAAGCCAAGAACGATCTCGAATCGAGAAACAAGGACCTGGTCGTCGCCATCAACGCACATTGCATCCACTTGGGCATGCCGCCTGACCTGTTCTTGTCGGCTCACTGCGACTACGAGTTCCTCTACACCGAGAGACCTTTCTTCCGCAGAGACTTGTCTCGATTCATCTCCTTCATCCTCGGCCAAATTAATCACCACAATGAACTCATGGCCAAGCCTCGAACACTCTTCATCTCCACCACCTTCCCCGATGTACGCGCCGCCTTACCTAACCTCGATATCTTGACTGTTGGATCCGATGCCGTCGAACTGCGTGTAGATCTTCTGCGAGAGCCTATTGGCGATGGAAAGTTCGCCGAAGTACCCAGCTTGAAGTATGTCGGAGAGCAGCTTTTACTTCTCCGTCAACGTACCGAACTTCCCATCATCTTCACCACCCGTTGTACAAATGAGAATGGACGATTCCCCATGGACAAGCCCGAACTCTACTATGAATACTTGTATCGCGCCATTCAATGGGGTGTTGAATACATTGATGTCGAGCTGTGGCTTCCCGAGGAACTTCGACGTACGTTATACGAAAAGCGTGGCAATTCGCGCATCATGTCGGCATTTCACGACTTCTCCGGAACCTTCAAGTGGCCCTCCGAATATGCGCTGGATGTTTTCGAAAGATCGATGAAGTATGCCGACATCATCAAGATGATTGCCATTATCAACGACCACAACGAGAACTTTGAACTTGAATACTTCCGCTCCAAGGTTAAAAACGAATACCCTAGAGCACCGCCTTTCTCCGCTGTCAATATGGGCGAAGTTGGACAGTTTTCGAGAACCCTCAACAAGACCTTTACTCCCATCACACACCCTCTGCTGCCCCTCATCGCAGCCCCAGGTCAACTGAGCGCCGCAGAAATTAATAATGCCCTCGCCCAACTTGGACAAATACAAAAGAAGAGCTACTATGGAATCAGCAGCACGGCATCACGCGTACAAGGCCACCGAGCTCCATTCTACGAGAAGTGCTTCAACGAACTCGGTCTACCTCACCAATTTGCGGTCATTGAGAGACAACCAAACAACCCGGCAGGCTTGGAGAGTTTGCTCAACCAGCGTTGGTTTGGTGGTGCATACTTGGACCCGGGACTGTCATATGCAGCTCTAGCGAAACATAACCGAATGCTGGCGACGTTGAACAATGGTGAAGGACCTTTGTTGACAGAAGCGGTCCGAGTAATTGGAATTGTAGACACCATTGTAGTTAAGAACACACCACCGTCAGGATCAGGATCAAGATCGCCATCGATACCGGCGAGCCCCCGACGACAAGGCGAATCCTTGACGACATCAACCCTGCGAGCAAACACCAATGCCAGCAACACCACCTTGATTTTCGACAACGCGAGCTGGAAGGGCATACTCAGCACACTGACGCGAGATCTGGCACCATCGGCATACAGTGGACGAACCGCCGTAGTAGTGGCCTCGTCGCCAGACGACGCAGCACCGGTCATCTTTGCGATGAAGGCATTGAAGATTGCCAAGATTTACACCGTAGGATTCCGAACGCCAGCGGCTCTTGCCCGCAACGCGCCACCGATCGAGCAATTCGTCAGTATGGAAAGCCTGCAACGCGCACGATCCGATTCGGAGGAGAACACGCCGTTCCTGATCGTCTCAGCCCTAGGCCCCGACAAGAGCAACCTGATTGCGATTCTTCTACGTGTATTTGGAAACTCTGCGCCACGCAACGGTGACACGTGCAGCTCGAAGAAGGTATTCCTTGACCTCGCGGGAGGCGGAGAGCGACAGAGCAACGATTCAGCAGCAGCAGCAGAGAAGAATGGATTCGCGGCCTACGGAGCGGCAGATGTAGCTGCGTTTACGACGGTGGAAAGCATGAGATTGCTGGTTGGACAGAACGTACCCTACAGCTTTGTGCGTTTGGCTAGCGGCAACGGCTTTGGATTTTAGCGAGATTTTGTCAAAAAGAAGATCTTACAACGAAGATGCTAAAAAGAAGTGTTCAAAAAGAAGATGGTTGGAATGTTTGATTTACATGAGAGAGGTGCAGGGTACGACAGGGGCAAGGAGTTATGTTTTCTGATGTGTATATTTCTTTGGTCCGGCAAATGCATTTGGATACCAGGATATTGAAGTCGGTTTGCGTTATGCCAGGCGTTAAATGAAGGGGCAATTGTTATTAAGTTTTATTTCAAGTCATATTTTGAGTCTTGTTGTTACCAGCTAATGTTAATCTGGACATTATCCTTGGTATTGTACGTTGGGGGTCACAAGTACCGAGCGAAGCGGTGACTCTCACATCGCAAATTGAAAATTTGGTAAAGATTGTTTACATTTTTGGAGAGTGGTAATGGAGCAGATTTGTAACAATGAACATGATTAAAAAGGCTGAGCGTTAGATTTAGGGATGTAACCCGTTCGTCAACATCTTTCTTTCAGTTCTTCTGGACCGCACGCGATGGGACGTCGAGAGCCGTGCGTAAATTGCCACGCACTCGAATGTAGGTACGTTGTGACTATGAAATTTGACGGGGCATGGATGATACAGTGGGAAATGATTTTCTAAGGGCTCCAATTTCCAATGACGAGCACGATGATTCTCAGCAGGCACCTCAGCACAGTCAAATCCACAGTCAAGCATAGTCAAGCTCGTATCGGTGGTTACAAATCATTGTTTGTTTAACCAACATCCTTGCCCTCGTAACGGGAAGCCTGGTAACAGCGCTGCACTGCCCTACGCTGACGCGATTCGCGACCGTTTACGCAATGCAGTAAACCGCAGGGCCGGCAAAGGGCCACGGCAGTCAAGTGTAAGCCGAGCATCGCCAATGTTGTGTGAGTCTGGCCGAGCCTCACCGGCACCCCCCTCTTACTGGTAGGGTAGTTACTGCCTGCTGAGGGGACTTTCAAGTTGTCCCGGCTGTCGGGTCTAGCGGCGGGACTTTGGACCGCAGGACCAGAACTAGTGCTGACGATTTGCATTGGGGCAATATATATGTACGGGACAAGGTTACGCACGCCCAGTGCTGCTGTTGTGGAGGCAATAATAAGAACGATCCAAGCCAATGTTTCCACAGTAGGTACTTGTAGCAAGTAGCAGCTTGTTGTCGTAGGGGGTTTGGGCCCGATGGTGGGAACCAAGAGCCGCAGATGGGTTGTTCAATGATGACAGAATTTTGGTAAGTGAGGGCACACCGGGTTCATCCTCGGGGGACCCTTTTTTTGTGGTCTCTGTGATTTACGAACCGAACAATAATAACGCCATGGAAGGGGTTACGCATTACCTATCTTGATCAGTTCTCAGCCCTGTGCTTACATGCTCACTGAGGCCTTGTTACACGTATTATGTACACACACACAAGCCTGCATCTTACAAGCGTTTGTACTAGTACTCTTGGTCTGGCACACTGTACAGCCCATCGTTTGAACCTGGCGTAGCATTGATAGGGCTCCGGAGAATATTGCGGCGTGGTCGGTGCGGTGTTTTTGAAACCGTGATTGACCGCGATCCCCATTCTTTCCCATCTGATGAGCCATGTGGTTTTCTGCACACTGCCTCTTGGTCTGTGGGTTTTTTTTGGGCTGCGCTACGGGACTTTTGTTGCTCTGTAACTTTGCTGCGTGGGATGTATGCTTTACTCTAACACTCCTACCGTGTCTCGACCACCCCTTTCCTTTTGCGCCGCTACTGCAATTCGCTACTGCAAGTCTCGAATGCTTGTGTACACCGTGAAACGTGGAGATCTGTAATGCCGACGGCAAAAGAGAGACGGTGAGAGATCGATACTAGCCTGGAGTGGTGCATCCTACGTAACTTCTTGACATCCAGTGCACGAGCTAACCTTGCTGGTTTCGATTGGATCTTGGGTAATTATGCACAGTCAATATTCTCACCAATGATTCTCAATGCAGTTTCGCTCGGCTTTGACTCTTGATCCATTCATCTCGGTGGATCGTCCCAGACTTGAACTGCACAACGTGCTCATGTTGGCAACTCAACAACAATAGTTAAACTGGACACTAGCGAACGTAGCCAGCAGTATCGAGTAAACAGTAGTACGCAGCAGCGTTGCGTTCAAGTCTAGCGCTCCCCATCTTCCAGTCTATCGATCATCGTGGCTTGCGCTCGCGCCGCACGTCAACAGGCAGAAGCCAATACTGCGCATTGTAAGTGTCTCACGGACTATATCGCGCAAAAAGCCACGCACGACTTTCTTTTTTTCTTTGGCTTTTGTAATTTTGTTAGCTCGTAGACAGCAATTTGTTAATTACACATCTTGATCGATGCGAGATGAGCTAGACTCCTTGGTCACGGCAACCCCATTTAGTAGGCTGGTCATTTTATGAGCTATTCCCAGTCTAATTTGGCACTAACGGGTCGGAGGCTCCGAAGCCTCTTTTTTTTTTGCTAGGCGTGTCTCTGATTTGAAATGCCATGGAATTTGTTTTCCTGTGTTGGCACAAGTTTCAACCAATGAATTATTGGATTGCATCACTCGTTCATTTGGATCAATGGATCCGTGGATATTCACGCAATGCTGACCGGGTCTATGAAAGCCAGCTTGAACTTGGCGCTTTTACACTACACCTTTACACTACTGGGAATTTGTAACAGTCAGTAAATAATGGGTAGTTTGTATTCGCAGCAGTAGCTGACTCCACGTTACGTCGTTTGCGAAGCTCCTTCATTGGCTGATCTAACCAATCGCGACGTTATAAATTGCCGGCCGTGACAAAGCTTCTTTCCTCGCGCTTACGGCAGGGCTCACGAGCACATGCAAGGCAAGCCATGGCACACTGCATGAGAGTATACCAAGTAAAATGATGTGTGGCGTCTGAGCTCCAACATACATATGCCCAAGATGGGAGATTACGGGTTCAGAGCCAAGTACATCACATCACATGCATGCATGAACGAGAGACAGTGACTGTAACTGCACCATACGGTAACAAGCGCAAGAGCTAGTGACTTTGACTGCCGTAATGTCCCGCGGAGACGTAACAGAATGAATGGCTTGAGTTTAGTAGTGGTATTGTTCTTTGCAATAGGGAGCCAGCAAGCCAAGAGACTGAAACAAGCACCTGCTACAGTCGTTAAGCGTCTTGGGAGAATGGGTCAAGGACTCCATAGTCCAAGTCTAAGTCAAGTCCAAGTCCAAGCGGCCCATCTAGTACGGATACACAGCTCCATTGATCCACAAGGTCAACAAGCTCGATACGTGTAATGGAGCGTGGACAAGCGAGCGCCTGGGCTTGGAATTACGACAGTGGCGTGGGTTCGACAAGTTGCGAGCTCTCGTGAGAATGATAACGGCACCCTATGCCACTGCCACTGCATCTCGCAAGAGGCAACCGAAAGAACGTGGCTAGAAACTAGACAAGAGGAGGAGTGGAAGCAAATCTAACAGCGATATCCCTGCATCCATCCAACCACTGAGATGGCCTAGATCTTGGAACAAGCCCGGCAGGAAGGCTTAGCGTCATGTACATGTATGGTTTCAATTGAGTGTGGTGGGTTGACGGCGACAAGAGAGCAAGTTGATTGGCATGGTATTCTCCGTTGGAGCAGTATGAGAAGAGAGTGCTGATTGCCACGCGACAAGGCCAAAAAAAAAAAGAAGAAGCTGTGACGCCCTAATCCCCAGACACAGGTCATGCATGGTGCATCACGCCGAAGCTTGGCCGAGATAGCGTGGATGGTGTAAGTGCGTGTGTGCTCTTTGTGAGCGATGGTAAAACAAATCCATGCAATTGAGAACAAAGCTGTATGCAGTAGTGTTCGGGTCCTTGGGCATGTTGGCGCAGATGACGGGGTGTCCGACGATGAGGTGTCTCAGCCAAAGGGGGCATCCGGGCAGCGACAGGGTTGTTTAGTGCGAAAAGGGTCTAGCTGATTTGCGAGCGGCAGTCTGATTCGGGAGCCATGATTTTGTTTGGAGATGATTTGCCCCAGAAAATTAGTTAGATGGGCGCGGCCGGCGAAAGGGACGGCGCATGCTCCGGCGACGCTCACCCGACTGCCACCTCAGTTGGACTGTGCTTGTCTGGACTGGCTGTAGCGTAAACCTTGTGTGTGTAATGTGCTTTTTGCGTCGAGCACGTTGCAGGATCGATTCCACACACACAATCTCAAGCCCATCCCATTTTTGGACGAGCAGGCAGGGGAAGACTGCCGATAGCCATTGTTGATGGTGAGATTGATCCGAAAGGGGTGTGTGAGTAACCGAGAACTAGTTTTGAGTTCTTGAGATGTTTCTTTCTTGTACACTTCTAAATGAACGAGGTTCGTCAGTCATCTCGAAGCCCATCATGTTTAGATCCACCTTTTGTTGACTATTCTTTCTTGTTGTTGCTAGTGGTTTTGTCTTGACGACATGCCAATTTTGGCTTGATGGCATTCCTTGGCGATGGACACTTGCCGTACGTAGACCGATATTATGGGCAAATAATAGAATTCCAAGACAAATCAGAAAATAGCTTAGGCTCGTACCTGGTGTGTCCTAGACAGAGGACCCTATTTTCGCTACGAGGCCGAGAATCAGAGACATGCACACATATGCATCAGCGTGACATGAACAAGGACAAGGAGCAAGGAGTCCGGCAACAACGGAAGACATCCAGGAGAGTGAGTGAAAACACGAGGTACCATGTCTTACCCCAGAAAGGAGAGATATAGCCTCGAGAAGGCGTGAATGTGAATGTAACGCTAGGAACATTTGGGTCCTGGTCCTGGCAGAGGAGAGACGAGAGGGCTTGTGCAGCATGTTCATGTTACCGCATGCATTGGCCAGCCCTGGGCTCTGCGCCGCCTGCTACCAAAGCAGCTGCAGCAGCACGGCACACGAGGAAGGGAGGCAATGTTACCATTGGCAAGAAATATACTATTGCCGATGAGTGGTGAGTGGATGTGTGTAGACCCGTGATGGATGTAATATTTGTTGAAGTATAATTCATTAAATGATTAATAGAGGGTAATTAGCACAGTAGAGAGTAGCGTGTAGAGTGTCAAGCCACTGCCAGTGGGAAAGTACGGCAAGGGTACATGCGCGCCTACCTGCAATCCACTAATTTGCCTCTACACACGCCCCCCCAAAGCACCCAATACCCCCCTCAAGCCCCCCGTAAGGCCTGTGGACTCGCCATTTTACAGTGGACAAGGGGGTGATGTGGTGTGGTGGTGGGTGTGGAGCACGCACGACGGCCGCTATAGACAGCACTGGCACTGGCACTGGCACTGAGAGAGGAAGCCCCCCCCAGTGACAGTGACTTGTCTTGCTCCGTGGCCTGTCACTGCACTAGACAGTATTAGTGAGTAGAGAATTGCGCTGTGCACCTCTTCAGGCCCTCCCCACCTCTCGCCCCGGTTCCGCTCAGTCCACACTGCCTAGTGTCGAGGGTCCGGCTCATCTGGTGCTTTATTACATCTTCATGTCCTCCTCCATCGATCCTCCTCTCCATCGTTTTATTTCCAAGATTCCAGATCGCTGTCTTTGCCGGGCCACCTCTTTGTTTCTCATCAATCAACTCCCACCTTTTCTTCCCTGACAACCTCGACTTTTACTCTCACTACTCACATCTACTTCGACGGCTACTCCTACCACCAGACCCGAAGCTGCTTCCGCCTTCCCCTCCTCCTCCCCT
Source organism: Simplicillium sp. C3G150-2 (assembly GCA_022702485.1). Lineage (NCBI taxonomy): Eukaryota > Fungi > Ascomycota > Sordariomycetes > Hypocreales > Cordycipitaceae > Simplicillium > Simplicillium sp. C3G150-2. Next base: position 2,234,396 of record JAJIYY010000005.1, on the reverse strand, counting down.
CAACTCTCTCCTCAATTGCCGCCTCTAGCTGCGGCAAGACCTCACGACAACTTTAGCACTTATGCTGTCTGTCCAACATCCCATGGCGGACTCCCAGTTCCCTGGCCCAAACCGTGTCGCTATCCCGCGTTCACAGGTCGGCATTGAGCGACTACCGGCCAGACGCCAAACCAACGAGCCCAGGGAGTCCATGAACTGCAAATCATGTCGCAAGCGCAAGGTCAGTTCAGTCAACTGGCTCATATCCCGGGAACCGTGTGTCTTTACTGACTCCTACCAGATTAAGTGCAACAGATTACGTCCCTCTTGCGAGGCTTGCCAATTGTTCCAATGCCCTTGTGTCTATGGTAAGAGCTGCCGATGGCGCACGAGCACGCCAAAGTAAACTCTGGATAAACTATTCTAACCTGTCGCTCTCATTAGATGCCGTACCCAAGAAGCGTGGTCCCAAGACCGACGTGCTTGAAGCTCTTCTGAAGCGAGTAGACGGCCTCGAGGCCAAGCTCAAGGAGAAGAATGCCGAAGACCCTGAGGGTACCGCCAGCGAACTGCAAGCTGCCATCCTCGAGCAGGTCGAGGCCGCCGACAACGCAGAGCCAGCAGCCAAGCGCCAGGCCTCCGAGGGCAAGAGCTCGCCCACTGCATCCCCAAGCACAATCGCATCCAAACAATCCGCTCCCATGTACGTCGTCAAATCGACATGGACTATGCTCGCGATCCTGCAGGCTCACTGACTACCGTAACAGGCAACCTCCTACAATCACAATACCCACAGAAACCCTCTTCGCAACCTACTTTTCACGATTTCACGCAAAGCCATACTCGGTAGTCGACGAGTCGACGGTGCGACAGCGTTTACAATTGAAGCAGCTCCCCGACTATCTTCGCGATGCGATTTCTGCAGTTGCCGCTAGGTGTGTTTTTGCAGACTGCGACTGCCCCCACTTGGTTTTTCTACAGCGCTAACTTCCGTCCGCAGATACACGCCGCATCCCCATGGCCATGTCGCCGCTCTCAAGCTCAGCGACCAATATGCCTTCAGCGCGCGCAATGCCATTGATGTCGACGAGCCTTCTGTCGATGCCCTTCAAGCGCTTCTGCTTCTTGTTCTAGCCTTTACGGCTGCCGGCAAGGGCAAAAAAGCCTTCATGGCCATGTGTACGTAAAACAGCTTCACTAGCGTCTTTTTGGCCTTGACGCTAACAGTCTGCAGCCAACGCCGTCGGAATGGTTACCGCTCTGGAGCTTCATCGCGAATTAGATGCCCAAGCTCAGGCTACTGGGCTGGAGCGCGAAACAAGACGTCGTCTCTTCTGGACTTGCTACCTTCTTGACAGATTCGTCGCTTGCGGCTCTAAGCGACCTTCATTGATCAGCGACGATTCCATCGTGCTTCGCTTGCCTTCCTGGTCAACCAAGCCCTCAGCTACCCCCGTCGATGGCGAATTCTTCCACTGCGGATCCAACCTGCAGTACTTGCAAGGAAATGGAAAGAAGAGCCAGGGTGGCAGCGGCATGCTCATCGACATTGTTCGCATCCTTGGCATCACCAACCGCTATTTAGCTGCTGGAGGCGTCAAGGGTGACTCGCATTTCCCATGGCACTCCTTGTCCAACCTGTCCAAGATTCGACAGGATCTCGATGTCTGGGCTTCTGGAGCTGGTAACATCTTTTCCAACATGCAAGCCGTTTTTGGCCAGCCCGACGCTACGAGCCTGGTCTTGAGCAAGCTCATCTTCCACTTGGTACACTGCTTGATCTACCGTCCTTTCCTGCCCATCGACCTCCAGGAACTTGCTGGCAATGGCCAGCACCAGTCGTGGCAAATCGAAGCCACTAACCTTTGCTTCCTGCATGCCAACGCCATTGCGGAGCTCGTCGACCTTGGCCGTCAAATGGGCAAGATTGAGTGGACCGCCTTTGTCGGCTATTGCATCTGCACTGCGGGAACCGTGCACGTCCACGGAGCTCACTACAACAGCGCCCTTGCTGGTGGAGCAGACATGAGCGTCTTCCTCCCGTCTCCCGACTTCTTGTCCCGTGAGCTTCAACAACTCACTGAATTGCGATACATGTGGGGCTGTGTTGAGCAACAGCGAGCCACTCTGCAGAACATTTGCAATGCTCACGCAGAGCTTGTCAAGGCTATTGCCAATAATGCCATCCGCTACACACCTGGTTTCCAATTGGAAGACTTTTTCGACCGCTATGCCAGCCTTGGCAGCGCCGGTGGCCAAACTTACCGCTTCGAGTCTGCCAACTTGACCCTGTCTGATGTGACCGGTGACTTCATGGCTGATGCTCACGCCAGCCAATATCTGCAGGCACCACCCCAACAGGGCAAGGGGCACCAGCAAGGCGTCAAGCGCAAGAACACAGCCCCCAGCAACCGTGGTCAGATGCAGCAAGCCTCTCCCACTGGATATCAGAATCGATCAGGCTCCGCCCCCCCAAGCGGCTTGTACGAGTCACCGAACCAGATGGTGACCTCTGCGCCTATGCAGTCGCCCATGGAGGGCCACGGGCCACACCACAACGTCAGCGCTATGCGAAGCACCATGGACAGTGGTGCTGCCGTCACCAGCGGTCCCGGCCAGGCTGGCATTACTGGCTACGCATACTCTCCTGGAGGCATCTCTGGCGCGAGCATGACGCCGGGTGGCAGCATGTCGTTCAGTCCATCCTTTAGCTACGCCACGGGGCCCGTGGGTGGGATTACGGATGGCAACGCACCCTATGACCCCATGTTTGGTGGCATGTCCACCAACGCCTATTCCAGCCCGGCTGCATGGCAGAGCATGGATGGGCAGCAGCCACTGAACCAAGGCGCCGCAGCCAGCCCTAGCACCAAGAGCAACACTGGCAGCACAGGCACACAGGGCGAAGAGAAAGACCCATTTTTGACTCTTCTTGAGCAGTTGGCTGAGAATGAGCAACGATTTCACAACGGAAGCGGAGGAGAGCTTGATTTCTTCCTCGCTGGAGCCGGACAAATGACTGAGGCTCGATGAGGATGACCGCTATTTCTTGTATACCCGGGCAACGATTTTTTAATTTCTGAGTTTTTCAATCTTTGGGTATGGAACTTTTACGACTTTGGAGTTTTTGTTACAAATAGTGTGTGTATAACTAGAACGGAGCAAGGCAACTCAAGGGAGCTCAAGGGAGCTATTCTGGGAACATATTTGGGTGTGATGGCTGGATTTAGCGTTAACGAAATGAAGCATGTTTTCTCCTTGAAGAACCAATAATACACGATGATACAACAAGAGCCATAGAGTTCGTTGTTCCCTGTTCCCTGTTGATGGTGTTAGTGTGTGTGTGAGTTTACATGGGGATTGGCAGTTGAGGCTGGACGCCACTTCATTTTGGGTACAGCGGTGTGGTGGGTGAGGGCTACAGCGATGACTTGATGAAAACACGGGATCTGAAAAGTTCCAAGGTGAAAACGTGAATGCCGAACCTGTTTTTGGAAAATGGGCTTGAGGCGGCTTGGATGTTTGGAATTGATTGAGATGGAATGTGCCGTGATTTCCACGTGGAAATTGGTGACGGAGCGTCCGGGGTGCATGAGGTCTAGGATGACATGATTTACAGTACATGGTGCATGGCTAGGTTAGGTGAGGGAGTCGGTTGGGTGAGGTTGGTTGGGTGAGCATTGTCGCGTGGCAAAATGTGGCTCAGAAACATAATGGTATCTGATGAGAGATGGTTTCTAGAAGGGATGACGAATTTCTAGAATGGGATGATTGGGGTGTGGCAGTATTGCATTGGTTGAAGGTATGTGAAGGTACTTTGTGAAGGTACTTTGTGAAGGTACTTTGTGAAGGTACTTTGTGAAGGTTTAGTGGGTGGTAAAGGTGCTCTTAGGGAAGCGCCGTGATTGGTGGATAATTATTTCCGTCCACATGGAAAGGCTGAGTGGGCTGGGTGTGGGAGATGTGAAACGAGATCTACAGCAGGACAGGCAGCAATACCTACAAATGACTCTTGGCTTGGGGTAATGGATTGGTGTGTGTAATTGAGTGGTTTTGTGCATGGTGTTGTCGGGATTAATGCACGACTTGGTGAAACGTGCGTGTATGACAAACAAGAGTTGAAAGGCAAAGGAACTTGCCGTGGTCTCAGGTGGTCATGGCGTGCCATGCAACATGTGGATTGATTCCAAAGCTTTTAAAGACGTCAACTCCTAGAATTCTCCTAGGATGACTGTTACGACGTGGTCTTTGCGGCTTACACGAGGCTATCACCAACGCGGAAACACGCTTTTAACTCTGAGTGGAATGGAGCATTATATGGAGTAACAGAGGAATGGAGAATTGTATGGAGTAGAGTGGGAGGAGCAATTGCGTGTGCTCGTAAAAAGTAATTTGGTGCAATTTGGATGAGTGCCAGAGTCAAAGAAGCGAACCCGGGTAAATACGTAAGGCTGGGCGGGATGGATAAATGCATTGGTGCGATCGGGTAAAATGTTAGTGGGAGCACCATGGGGGTGGTCTTAGGCGTGTGTACAGCACTGCAATTATAGTACGTTGCAGTGGACAGTGCGTTACGGTGGACAGCAGGCAGTTGACAGTGCAGTGGGTGGTGGACTGGCAGTGGACAGGATAGTGGACTAACTAGTGCGTTGCCTGCAATGGCTGCTCTCCCGCAGTGGGCTCAGTGGGCAGTGGGCAGTGGCTACAGGCGGTGGACAGCCAACTTACAGTGGACAGAGACCCATTACAGGCGGTGGCCCGATTGAGAGGGCGTCAAGCGAACCTTGGCTCCAACTAACTACCGGCGCCAACACCATCCTGAGTTTTTACCCACCCATTCTCCGTACACTACTTATTCCAGTAAAATAGGTAAGCACACTGTTGAGCCCAAGTGCTCCCGCAGCACAGTGTTGAGTGCGACGGTGAGGGTCGGGCCCCCGCCGCCCATTCTCCCGCCTCAGGTACACCTACACCTCCAGAGTTAAAAGTAACTCAGTGGTAACGTTCTATTGGATCGTGGTTCGTGTAAGGAGTGAGATCTTATGTTCCACTTGGAAATAGACTAGGACTAGAACTATTTGGATTCTTTGCTCAACTCTAGATTGTCTAATGGTGCATGGGGGGATGTGGTACACGTATCGGTGAGATTAGATGGCCGATGAATGCCGGGTTTGCCGTTCTGCTTTCCTCTCGATCGCTCAATTGGCGCAGTCAAATAATTCTTGAAATAATTCTTGCTAATTTGAGTAAAACAATCCATTACAGTAAACATATGACTTCACCAATGTGCCAGCTAAACAGACCTCTGATTGCATCGCAGATCACTGAGACACCGGCACACCACGGCAAACTTCACCACATGCAGGCCGGCTGTCGCTCAACGAGATACGAGTCAGCTGGGGCGAGTCTTGGGCAAAAAGTGCAATTCCTGGCCCCGTCATCCACTATACTTGTAATCTATTCCGTACCTGTACGTGTATAGTGCCGACAGGCATGGCTGGTCGACGACTGAGCCACTCAGCTTTTAATCCTTGCTTGCGGGGTGGTGCACAGGACATGCCTTTTTCGAGAGAGCATACGGGCCGAATGCTGACGCAGCAGAGAGCTTGGTGTCGTGTGCATTGATGGCAGAGGCAACAAGGTAGGGGTCTTGATGCTTCGGCTCGGTGTAAGTAGCTGAAAGGGCTTGCTGAGATGAATGACACGGAAAGAAAAATAGAGTGAAATATTGAAAATGATTGCATTGCAACATATTGAAGTAAAGAAAAAAAAAGAAGGCGATAAAAAGACAAAAAAAAGGTCAAAAGAAAAACGCGTTGAACATGTCGGACATGTAGCAATTCAAGCTACATATAACGACTCGATGGCCTGGAAACTTCCACCCAGCCAGGTAAACCCTGTCGGGCACCGTAGTACTTCTGCATGATCGCATGTCTGCTCTGCTGGTCACTGGCCGTCTCAACATCATCAACGCTGGGAGTTTCGGTACGGTCAGATGCGGCGCTGCCAAACATTAAATGATGTCCAACATGAGAATCCGTGCGTGAGTCGTTTCGCTTCCATATCGGCACCTTGCTCTCAAGAAGGCTGAGCAATTCCCGTCGCACACGGCCAATCATGACGCCTAACAGCTTTGCGTCGGTGCAGCTGTCAGGGAGACGCCACCTCGGGTATACATTCATATGAGAGTCCCGTACCTGAAAGTCCTTGACAGCCTCAAAGTAGAAGCGACAGAGACGGCAGGGGGGTTTGCTTGTGGCTATGAATAGATCCTCGTCCACGTACTGGACAGGATCGATGCGATTGTGTTGAACCAGATAGTCACGGAGCTGCACTTCGCAATGCACCACAGTCGTAGGATCCTTCTTGTCCAGACAGGCTTCGGCCAATTCGGGCATGCCAAGCTCAGATAGTTCATCAATATGATCCATTAGCGCTGGTATATCGCGTTCGTCGAGGCCGCCATCGACGATGTCCTCAAAGGAAGATTGCTGGGCGATTGGATACGCCTTTTCCGGAGCAGAGTCGACCAGAGTGATTGAAAAGTCGCTGAAAAGCTCAGGTCTCCTCAATGACATCTCGACGATGGTATCAGCTGCCTGCCTAAATGAAAGGAAGCGTCCGAAGTAATGACGCACTTGGCTCCAGGAATAAGAAGATTCCCTGTCACCGACTACAATCTGCCTGTCGATATTCTTGTTCAAGCCAGACACATTGAAGTTGAGGATAGCCTTGATCAGGTTCAACCAGTCCGCCATCACTGTTTGCAACGTTGTTAAGAATCCATCAGGCGATATTACTGTATGTTCAAGGTCAACTTACGTTTGTTCTCGTCGGAATACATGTCAATAGCTTCCGCGCGCTGTTGAATGAAAAGCAGCTGCTTAACAAACTGAGATTCTATAGAGTGTTAGAACGCATTTCCACCATATAGCCGCATCAACCTTACCCATTTCGCTAGGAGAATCTTTAAATTCAGTAAGACACTTCCGCAGTTCTGCAACCAACACCTGCAAATATGCCACGAGCCGCGGAGCGTTGAAACTAACAATGCGCCGCAAGACTCCCCGTTGAAGCGTCTGCTTCTTCACCAGATCCCGGGTGTCTTTTGCAGTAGTCTGTAGGAGCTCTGACAGGAACTCTCTGGTCTGTTGCAGCTGGTTGAAATTTCTCAAGTTGCTGGCGAGGATGTACTCTCGGCCATATTGACCATCAAGGCAAACCAGCGCAGTGGCGGTCTTGCCGCGTCTCTGGCTGTCACAAACCTGAGCAAGCTTGCTCAGAAAGGTTTGAATTGATGACGGACGGAAATTGCCAACTGCGCCTGAAGAATATCGGCTTTGAGTTTTTTCCTTGTATGCGTCCGTAGCGGCGGAAAGAAGGATGCCGAGACAAGCGAGCTGTTTCTCTTTGTTATCAGAAGCTTCTGGCTCGGCTTGATTGATTGAAGATGACATGGTTCAGGGTACTATGCAGCTCTGCGGATGTTACACAAGATTTGGTCGTGGGGTAGGCACAATGAATCTGATGGTTGCTGTAGCTATTGGTGTTGAATGTTGGTGCTGAACCATTTCATGTGCAAACTCCGCAGGGAAACAGTATGCTTTTATAGCTTTATCGATGCCATAAATTGTGACTTGGTTTTTCTTTTCTTTTCTTCTCTCTTCTCTCCCCTCCAATATGAGTACTGAAAATCACCAGTCAACCCCCGGAAACAGCCTGGCCTCTGAAGCGGCCATGTGGGAGGCCACCCAACAATGCCGCTTGAGGCGCGCCATTACTTCAGACATGGTGTTGGTACACTTTTCTCTGATACTGCATAATTGCGCCTCGTGCCAGCGCATTGACGTATTTTTTGAGACGTTTCAAGCCGCCTCATCCTCAACTGACCAATTGTGAAGTGAGTTGTTGACGCAGGCGTGAGGCTGCACTCAGGCGGCTATGCTGGCGGCCTATTGCATCGACCGGATGGGCGTGGTGGCTTTGGTTAGGCACCATCGATATGATCTGATGGAAATTATATCGATCGACGTAAGTTGTTGCGTATCGTTAGGCTACTACCTTCATCCTGTTTGTTGTCACCTCCACCCCCCTTTGATAACGGAGCAAAATGTGAAGCACAAACGACACGAATGGTAATAAGAAACTCTTCAAACATGAACTAATTGAATTTCCTATGTCACATCAATTGTTGTTCTTGATTATTTCTTGAATAAGCGTAGAAGATAAAGAGTGAATGATGCACACAACATCTGTGTTGACAGGAGCAGCTTCCACAAGCTACCCGGTGGTTGGCCAAACTGTTGGTCATCGCAACTTACCCGTGAACCGGTCCCAATAAACAGATCATAAGACCGTGACTGTAAGTAGCTCACAGAGGAATTACGGAACGACAGTGGTCGGCTCAAACGAGACAGATGTCGAGGAGACGGGTTGGAAGCAGATGCCGGTTCACAAGAACCATCTCATTCTGTCGACAGAACGAAACCTTGATCAGTTGTTGACTCTGAGGTTCCGCTCTCCTCAAGTGGAAACGCCACTGATGCGCCCCAGGACGAAGAAACTCTTGATGGAAAGGTCTGGGGCTTGCAGACGGAGTTCAGAATTCAGATCTCGTCCTTCACAGCTTTGCAACCCGATATTTCCCACAAACGGGGCATTAACATAAAAATTACATTTCTAATCCACCAGGCGATTTTGTTATATGTATCAGGATTTGAACACAAGATATCCTGGCGTTGTAAGCGAGCGACATTCGTTGCATGTCCGTGGAGATGTTGCATCTTGAGATCTAAGGGAGAGAGTCCCGGCCGACATGATATCTTTGCCAGAGTGCCTTACTTTTGTTTGATCGTTCAGTATAACAACCCTTTCCCCGTCTTGTTGCGACTTTCATTTTATTTCATTTTACATTTTTTTTTTTCCGTATACGTTTCTGGTTACGCTGGCCAACGACGACGTGAAGAGCGTGTAACTGCGATTTTATGAATGCTGTGCATAAATTATGCAGACAGCACTAAATGTTTTGTGCCTAATTAACCACTAATTCACAGTGGCAGAGGCTAATGCAGCACAGGCTCAGCACCAACTGATGCACCATGACGCGCGAAACACGGACTAGTGCTAGCTCCAAGGAATTAAGCTAGCGAGAGCTCCAGTCACGACCAATCATGAATAATAATCACGTTAGTTTCTGATATCAGTCTTTGTCTGATTGTTCAACACCTGTTCCTTTCACTGAGAGTTTCTTTCCTTGAGGGTTTCTGTGCTGATCATGAAAACTCTTACAAAATTTGGCTCATTAATTCTCGGTCAACAGTCGGTATTGCGCCGGAGGGAAAAAAAAAACACCTCAAGCGGAGTCTCGGCACATAGGCAGCGTATCCAGTTTCATTTCCTGCGTTGACAGTTGACAGTGCCATTGAGCCTTTGGGTAAATTGTCTTTTTTTTTTTGTTTTCCGTTGCTGCGGCTGATTAGATTAATTACTTTCTCGGAATCAAATCGTCGTTTACGAGACAGCAATTCGGCGAGTCATCCAGCTGCACGCTAAGACCAAAACCTGGGGATCATCACGGCGCTTTTTGTGTCGGCAGCGCCCCTCCGCAGAGACATTTCCCCCTACCAACGCATCCAGCACTGAGCCCTGTCTGTCCTGTGCTGTACGGCTGTGTGTTGTGCGTGCCAATGTGTGTGTGAGCGGCGAGTTTAGACAAAAGCCTTGCCCAGGCAGCACCTTTTTTCTAGCGGCCGTCTGATGTCTGGTGTGGCCGCCCTCTGCTGTGATTCGCCGTGATTCGCTGTGGCAGTGGCCTGAGATTGACTTATAGGTGCTGGCTGCGGTACTTGCCTGCCGAGCGAGAGCGCTACTGTGGTGCGGGCAGAATCGAGCTGGGCAGGAATGTAATTTCTGTAGCGGCTGCAAGTACCTGTGGGGAAAACGGCTTTTTTTAGAGGAGCCTTTGTTTCCCCCTCTTTTTTTTTTGGTCCTTTACAGCGCACAAGTCCCCCCCCAAGTGCTCCAAGTGCCCCCTAAAATGGCTAAATTGTAGGCGAGCGACCACTCGTTCGCACCGTAATTAGCGCCTTCTCCAGTGTAATCCAGCATCCCGTACCGCTGGTTTGGTTCACCGACGGGTCCTTTTGGGTCCTTTTTTTATTTGGTGTCGCTGCATGACAAAGTGTCGACCGCCACACAGGCTGTTTCTTGAGCCGAGCCAGCCATCATTCTCTTCTGTCCCGTCTCTCTCCTCTGTCTCTTGACTCTAATAAACAACTCATCTTACTCAAACCTCTTTCTCGTTTGCATTTTACAGTTCCCATCAAGGGCAATACTGAAACATCCAACTCCCTTGCGTGCAAGTAAGCTGTCGTGTTTCAACTACATCGTCAGCCATCGTCAAACCTTCACCCACGTCATTTTTCTGACTAGTCCCCGTCCACTACTCCTCCGTACCACAACCCCGGCTCGACGCTGCCCCAGCGCACCTGAGAGGACTTTTCGCCATTCGAGACCGTTTCAAGACGCCTCACTCGTCATAAACTTCCCCTCGTCCAAAACATCGAAACAACATCATTTATTTTTTTTGCTGCTCTCACCTCTCGACCAATCATTGTCGCCCGCGGCAATGGCTTTTTCGTCGCCGACATCGCCACATCAATCGCATTAAAGCTTCAACGACTGCTCTCGCCGATTCATCCGCTGCCGATAGCCGTTCCGATCAGATCAGCGTCACCATCATCACCACATCATCTTCACGTCGCACAAGATCTCAACCCATGTCTCCTTCATCACCATGCCCGAGTCGAGTATAGCCTCCGACAGGCACATTCCCGATCGAGGACCAGCGGTATTCGCAGTCACCACCGCGACGCTGGTCCTCGCTTCGTTGTTTGTCGCCGCACGCCTCGTCTGTCGATATTTCATCGTGCGCAAGGTCACCTGGGATGACAAGGTCATGATCCTGGCATGGCTAATTACTTTTTTCTTGTCGCTCACTATTGACATTGGTGTCGTCAACGGTCTCGGTAAACATGATGCAGACATTTCTGCATCAGACTGGCCAACACTGCGACACTGCGAATACGTCTTTTCCATTCTTTATGTATTGCCACTCTTGCTCGCCTCGACTCTTGATGAAAGTAAAATAAACTAATAGTGTTTGTTCTCTTAGAATCCCGCCTTGATGGCCACGAAAACTAGCATCCTCATCTTTTACTTGCGACTCGCCAAAAATACCCAGATTGTCCTGCGCTATGCGTCCTGGGCAACCCTCGCCGTTGTCAATGTCAGCGGCATCGTCCTCACCTTCATGAACATCTTCCAGTGCAGTCCCGTACACGCTGCTTGGTCGGCAACCGTCCCCGCCAACACAAAGTGCATCCCTCTGCTTACCGAATTTATCTGCGCCGCCCCCGTCAACATTGTCACCGATCTCGCCATCCTCGCCCTCCCTATACCCGTCCTCACCGGCATGCGGCTGCCGTCCCGACAGAAAACCATTCTCGTCCTTACCTTTACCATCGGTATCTTCGTCACAATAGTCGACGTGATCCGAATTTATTATTTGCAACAAGCTATTCGCATTGTGCCCACAGGAAGCACTACCGATCCTCGATCGCGCTTTGGTGGGCAGGAGGATTTCGCATGGAACGCATCCATGTCGCTCATGTGGAGTGCAGTCGAGGTCAACATTGGTATGACCTGTGCCTGTGTTCCCACATTGAAGCCCTTGGTTGTTAGACTTTTGCCTGCCATGTTGTACGACCCCGATGGCACCAGAACCATGGGCAATTCCACCAAAGGTGCTTCTGATTCGGACAATATGCATTCTGGCCCCGAACAAAGCCCAGTGGTCCCCGAACCAGCTGCCTTGCCACCAACTTCTGGAGAGCACTCCAGTGCTGATGATACACGACCAATGACTGGACTGGAGTTTCTCACCACTCCTGGCATGGACGAGGCTACGGCGCTTGGCCGCATTCACACCAATGCCACTGCCTCTACCAGTGTTCCTACAGAGAATGGAGTCTACTTTGGCTTTGTCAACATGACGCGACCTAAGAGTATGCTCAAGACAAACGCCAGGGAATCATTGAAATATTGCGCCATTGTGTCTATTCTCTTCCTGCTCTGGGGCTTCTCATATGGCTTGCTTAACACGCTTAATAACGTAATTGCCACGATCAATCATATGACCACAGCTCAGACCTTGGGTTTGACTAGCGCATACTTTGGCGGTGGTTACTTCTTTGGACCATTGATCGTGGGTGAATGGATCCTCCGAAGAGACGAACATAACCGCTCTCGACGCCATCGTAAGAACGATGCCGAGCATGTTGGCGGATACAAGGTCACTTTCATTGTTGGCCTGTGCATCTATGGCATAGGAACTATTATTTTCTGGCCATCTGCCGTCACAAATTCCTATGGAGGCTTCATGTTGAGTAATTTTGTCGTCGGTTTCGGCCTCTCTGTGCTGGAAGTCGGCGCCAACTCATTCATGATCCTCTGCGGGCCCTCAAACTACGGAGAGACGCGTCTTCTCTTCGCGCAAGCTATCCAAGGCGTGGGAAGCGTGCTTAGTGGCGTCCTTGCCCAAAAGGTCTTCTTCACTGGCATTCACGCCACTGACAGCAACAACAGCAAAACCCTCATTAATGTTCAATGGACATACCTGGGTGTTACGCTGCTGACAGTTGCCCTCGGGCTGTTCTTCTTTTATATGCCGCTTCCCGAAGTCAGCGACAGAGAGCTCGAAGAAGCAGCTAGGAAGTTGCCTGTGGACCCAGAGAAGAAGAGCTTCTTTGGCCTGCAACTGCGAACCGTCAGCTTATCGTTGGCTGTGTTTGCCCAGTATTTATATATTGCCACGCAAGAGAGCAACAGCATCTTCTTTGGCAGCCTCATCACCTACTTTGCCGACCACAGCCACGCCGACACTTCCACCACGTCCAGCAGCAAATCATCTGGCGGCGATTCAAGCGACAAACCGCCTGGTCTAGCCCTCAGCATCACAGATTATCTCCTCATCGCCCACAGCTGCTTTGCAGTCTCGCGCTTCCTCACTGCCATCCTCACCTACCTGTCCGTAACGCGGCGCTACCTCCCCAAGCCACGAACCATTCTCACCACCAACGTCCTCCTCTGCTTCGTTTTTGCACTTCTTTTCGTCGTCCTGCGTCCCAAGAACCCGAACCTGTCATTCATTCCCATGGCGCTCTTCTTCTTCTCAGAGGGACCCATGTGGCCCCTAATTTTCGCAATGGGTCTCCGCGGACAAGGTCGACGCACGAAGCGAGCCGCGGCATTCATCACTATGGGAGGTTCTGGCGCGGCCTTCTTCCCCTTTGTCATGTACGGCATCATGGAACATGGCGGGACGGTGGCGACGGCGTTTATTCTGATTGTGGCGCTGCAGGTGGCGATGGTGGTGTATCCTGCGTTTTTGGACTGTGTCAAGGACGCGAGATTGTTGGTTGATCCGAATGCGCCGGTGGTGGGGAGTAGGGATGTTGAGGAGAAGGGTGGAGGCTAGAATTGTTTTACAGCAATGTATGTTTTTTGGTATGAATTGTTATGAAGCGAGGTGTTTGGGATTGGGTATACCTATTGAATTTACGGTTTTATATGCAGGTCAATTTCACAGCCGGCTCTCCAACGTGTTTTCAGTTCAAGTGTAGTGAAGTTGTGTCACCAATATTAAGGTAGTTTGATGTGAAATGGCGGGGTAACAGTGAGGCTGGCCCACGAAGCAGACAATTCAGAAGCCACACGTAACCTTCTGACGACGGTGCCTGAACGTCTCATTCACATGTTGAGTTACCCGTGAACCAGTACTACACTGCAAGGCAGTTGGACTTACGTCTTCAAGATATGTCTTCACCATCACCAACCATCGATTTCACAACCAGCCCCCCCTCAGAAGATGAATGCTACGCAACCACCCCCGAGCGAAAATACTACAGAAATGCCCAATGGTTCGCCAAGCGATCCCTGCGCCCTAGTGAATACATAGAAGGCTACCAGGGCCTAGTCATCCCACGTGCGGGACCGCAGAGGATCCAAAACGAAGCTGCGACACTGCGGTACATTGCGCGCGAGACAGACATCCCAGTCCCAAAGGTATATGCATCGTTCGAGGCCGACGGGGCATTTTGGTTGATTACGGAGCGTGTTGAGGGTGTCGACTTGGCTGAACTGCCCGAGGAGAAGAAAGTCATCGTCATGAAGGAGTTGGAGCGCCATTTGGAGACGTTGCGGAGGTTGAAGTCCAGTGTGATTGGCGGTCCGACGGGGATAGTCGTGCCGCCGTATCGGTTGACGCATGCTACGAAGCGGGATGAGTGGAAGCTGAGGGAGGGTTTGGCGGGGGAGTATGTGTTTTGTCATAATGACCTTTCGCAGTATAATGTCATTGTTGATCCGGAGACGGTGAAGATCAAGGCTGTTATAGACTGGGAGTATGCTGGATTCTATCCCGATTTCTTTGAGGGAAGGTTCTATACCAGACCGGGGCCGTCGGATGCGCTGGAGAGGTATGGTGAGGAGAGTGACACGGCGAGATTACTTGAGTTTTTGGAGAGCAGGTTGGTCCCTGAATAGAGGTCTTGTAGGATATGTATACTTGAAGTACGGATTACTTTTTCATTTCGTCTTTTCTTGATGATAGTCTCAAGCAATGAACCTGTTGTTGCCAAGCCGGTTGCGTACGATAGCGTCTGGGAAAATTACTTGGGATCGTTAAGCGACCCCCACCACTTGGAGCCTCGTGTTAGTTCACGCTTGAACCAACACCTTTATAAATACCGCATTGCGTGTGGACTTTTCAAGTTGTGAACACTCAAAAAGCTCAAGTATAGCTCAAGTAGAGCTCAAGTAGCAAGACCTTGTACCACACCCCTGTTGCCAACATGAGCGAACCCTGCAACCCATCCCGCCCATGACCACGTATCCAACCCTGACCGACACACCAAAGCCAGGACCGAGCTCCCACATGGGCTGCATAACATGGGCTATATAAAACCCCCCTCAAAAGCGCCATCAGTATCTCCGAATCCTGGGCTGACCCAGACGGGCCGCCCCATGCCCTACCTTCCAGCGCAGCTCGAGTGGGTGAACAAACACTCCACCTCATCTCCGAAAATTCCATCTTTGAGCCGCCCGTGTCGTCCTTCGAAGTGGAGAGTATGGATTGGTATGGCTGGCATGGCAGCATCTGGGAGGAAGTCGATCTGGAGGAAGGTGAGAGGGAGGAGGATTATTATGATGATTGTGATTTACCGTCTCCGCCTGCGGTGATTACGATTACCGCCAAGGAGAAGGGCTATATTACTATTCATGATTCTGTTAGTCAGTCGCATCCGTGGCTGTTTGTACATAGGACTATGATTGTGAGGTCTATGGATCCGGAAGATCCACCGATTGACGAGGACTTGGTCATTGACGTGAGTGAGGTGACGGATTTTAGGGCTGAGTTGTTGGAGGGTTGGCTGGCGAAGCAGAGGGCGCTTGCCGAGAGGTGGAAGACGTGGAAGGCTGAGAAGAAGTGATGATCCGCAAATGCTGTGTTTTTCTATGCGAATTGGGCTCTTGCACTTCATAGACCCCTACGTACGCCACTGTCCCTCTCTTCATTCTGAGTTAATGACTGGTATTCTCCCAACCTTGTTCCCCCCAACTCAGCTTCTGCGACCTCGACTCCCGACACAGTCATTTTGGACGAATCTGGCAATGGCTTGCGAGATATACGCAAGCGCGAGTCTTCCCTGGGAGATAACGGCTGTTCCACTTTGCCCTGATCCTCTTCATTGTTCTGATCTCCTTCATTTTCGCGATCTTCATTGTCGTGATCTTCCTTCCTGTCACCACCTTCCTCATTGTCCCTATCATCGTTGTCCCAGAGTCGTAACGAGACATTACCAACTGCATCCAACCACTCCTGAGTCGATGCCTGCATGAAACTTTTACTGTCAGGGTTGATAGCTCTAAACGCAACTCTCCCAAGACTTGTGCCATTCAAAATCAGTTTGAAGTTCCTCACAAGACATTTGTTGACCATTGCCAAGACACACACCATCAGCAGCAGCAGTACCAACATGGTGATGAACAGTATTGCAGGGATAGCATATCGAACGTCATAGGATATCTTTCGCTTGAACACTGTTACCCTTCGACCTGACCTGCCAGGCAGAGAGCTCTTGGAAGATGAGTTTACGTTAAAGCCCGAGTTGGTACCAACCGTAGCACTAGCCACAATGTCAGTCCACACGAGGCGAAGAATCGCTTCCGGACCGTACTTTTCGTTTCGAGATAGCATTTCCCACTTATCATGTACCGCAAGGTTGTCTGCACCAGAGTAGCTAGGGACGCGTGCGTTGATTGAGGTAAAAGCGTCGCTCAGTAATTGGACTAAAGACCCGTATGGGGCCACTGGCCCAGCAAGAATATCCAATGGCCCGGCAGATCCAAATAGAATTCTGTTCGTATCGGGGAGGTACAGAGCCGGTGCTCGAGTGAAGTTGTACCCAGGGGTGCCGTTGTACGCTGGGTCGACGATACCCCAGAGTGCTGTATAGTGAGCACCTTCGCTACCAGGATACCGCCAGTTTTCCACCGCCCAGAGTGGGTGGTCTGAAGGGTTATTATAGTGTTTGGATGTAGCATTATGTGCGACCAGTGATGCTAGCGTTGTGCCGTTCATTGAAAATGAGACAGTCCTGACTGAGGCTTTAACGGCGCCCGCGCATATATGTAGGGGCATGTTCCATTTCGAACCTGGTACTTCCTGAGCTGAATCACCTCCGTCTAGTCGTATAGGCATACCGAAGAAGTAACCGCATTCCATATGATGATTGAGCCTGGTTGATACATTATTGTATTGCCCTGAGCACCAGTATTGTATGTCCCACATGAGAGCTTCAGCAAGTACGTTAGGATGGTCGATGGGATTAGAAAGTGTATGGTTGCCTATTGTAAGGCTCCCATTTGCATTGAAAAGAGGGACATCATAAGCTTCAGATGAGTACAGCCAACCTGGGTTAATACTCTCTGTCCGAGGTTCCAAAGTGGACGCAAACCACCGGGACACTATGTCTGACAGGGAATACTCACGCCCCTTCGTTACATTAAAGCCATACTGTGCCGAATGTGTATTTTTCGTGAGATTAAGTACCATCCCAGCGAGGTAGTTATGAAGCCACGCAGTTTGATCGGCCTGTAAATTGAGGTTTGGGGCGTCATAGGATACATTTATCCAGTCATCGTACGGGTTTCCATGTCTCAAGTCTGAAAGTCCTCCATTGTCCACGAGTTTCACATCTTTTAGTGTGGATCTTCCAGGGGACATTTCGGGGTCTGACAATGTGAGGTGCAAGGACAAATTGGTGTTTGCACAAGAGAGCTCTGGCTCAATCCATAAGATGTCCTCGTCCCATTGTGCACCGTATGTCAATCCGAGCGGTGCTGTATGGTTTCTAAAGCCAATACCACCTAGACTCATGTCGGCAATTATTCCTTCGAGGAGAACCAAGCCTTCACGAGAAAGGAGCGAATCAATATGTCGAAACGTGCCTTTTGGATAAGGTTTGTGATCGTCGAAGTAACGCGAAATATATGGCATCCATGACCGGTATTGAATATCCAAGATACTTGAAACTGTCGAATTACCCGTAGCGCTTGTGAACATGGTGGTGATATTCGTGGGAATCCTGGTCGTGGCTGTGAGGTCAGGGTTGGCTGAGACGTTGCCTGTGTAGTTGCCACCGAAGTTCTGGTTTATCACAGAACCAGGCACGAGTGCTCCTGGACAAAATGCAAGCTCTATGTCGCAGTTCCGAGACAAGGGCATGTTAGGACGTGCCGGAGTACTTCTCCCATAAGAAGTCAGATCTGGCACGTAGCCGAACTCTACAAGTTGATCCGGCACGGCTTGAACGTCCTCCCACAGCCCTAAAGGCGTAACAATACCAGACACAATGCCCAGAAATACCATAAAAAGCTTGACATATGCTAATATAGAAACACTTCTGGAGACATGCTTGCTGGCGGCGGAGTCCAGTCCGAGCAGGGATGGCCATGCTGTTGAGTGAAGCTGTCGAGCGACGACGGACCTGAAAGAGGTTTAGCTACAAGGGATCACAATAATCTTTTAGCTTGTTTCTTACCATGTTGCAGCCGACATTGATTTGTTGAAATGAGAGACAAGGAAGATGGATATAATAAGCGGTGCGCTGAAGGCAGCTGCGATCCCGATTAGCGATGTAATACGGCAAGAATGACAGCACCGCCTGCCTACCAACCGAATGCCCGAGGGCAATAATACTGGAAACTCGACCGACGGTAAGCGACTTTATAGCTTCCATTTTGCTTAAGTTAAGTCGAAACAAGATGTGAAATAGAGTAGTTGGGCTACTGCGAGGAAGGTAATGTAGGTGCTGCTTTGAAGCGGGTTGCTCTTTCCAGTTGAGTATCGTAGGGAGGTGGCTTGTGCCGATATAAGAACCTGTGAGTTGACACAATTTAGTCTATCACTTTACAAACTGCAGCCCATTAACTAACCAGTCCCTCATTCTTGAAATGACAGGCACTAAGTATAGACTGAGAAGGTGCACAACCCTGTCAAGCTGATCGCCCACAGCGGCTCGCGCCACACACACAAGGCCCCCCTTACATCAGTATTTCCTGACCGCAAAGGTAACCAATTCTGGCCAAATATCTGAGGCTAAGCGAGGAGCAGACCCAGTCACGACACAATGTTCAGTGCCCAGACCACCTCCAAAAAAAAGAAAACATCAACTTGAGCAGCACGCTAATCTGAAGCAAGTTACCGCTGTTAAATGCCGTAGTCTAAGTTACTGTTGTATGTATAATAAGTGTATGTTGAGTATATGTTTTCTATCATGAATATCTGCTGTATCCAGGGCCTTTGTAGGGGTTGCACTATTATTGCAGCTAAACGAGTGAACCGCTGGAATGTGAGAAACTTGTCACAGGGCGTACACAGGAGCTCAAGTTTAAAGGTTACTTCTGTTATCGTCGCAAGTTGCCTGAATCAGTATGTCTCAGGCGCCTTCATGAACGGACGGCAAGTGGGCATGAAAACGAGGCGGCGAGTCCGGTTGATGAAAATCGGACAAGCTAAAGTATCGCAGCCTCACTTCTGCCACACTCAAGACAGGGGTAGCTCGCTATGGGTGTACGCCTCATTTTTATAAACGAGATGGCATCCACACACCACACCATCATATTGAGAGGATTTTATGCTGAGCTTAGAGAAAACGGCAGCGCTCTTTCTTAGCTTCCTGCTTTGAGTAGGCTACTGCCAACCCTGCAGCGGAATCGAACAACTCCTTCACACCATCACCCGTCAGGCTAGAGCACTCCGTGAAATGCGCTGCTCCTATGTGCTTCGCCATCTTTTCGCCCATTTTCGTACTCACGAATGAAACCTCTTGCGTGTTGGGCTCATTTGACGCTCTATCACGGAGGTCTTTCTTCAACCCCACCACGACGACCGGGACGTCCTTGAGAAAATGTCTAACCTCTGGAAGCCACTGTATTTGGTTAACCAGTGCTCTGGGGTGAGATTTATTTCCATACTTGTTCTTCAATGCTGTCAAAACTGTCTATTGAGTTTATCGCGTACACAATGACGGCAACTGTAGATCGTGGATACCGAAGCGGCTCAAGGCGGTGGTTGTCGTAGTCGCTGGCTTTGTCCCATAATGACATCTGCACATGGCGCTTTTGGCCATTCTTATCAAGATAAGTGCAAGTTATCTCGCCTGGGCTAACGCAGTATTCGTAATTCTGGACGTGTTAGCGAGGGCATAAACGTTGAATCCGTTGACAGCAACTTACTTCGGGCGGGTAGTATTTGTCATGAAGGGCAGAGAGGAGAAGGGTCGTCTTGCCCGTATAACCTGAGCCAGTAATGACTAATTTCTGTCGTCGCTTTTGATTGTCGGTCATGGTTTCTGCTGCTCCGAAATAGCTGTTTCGTTGGCAGAGTGCTACCGAGAGAGAAGGGTCCGCCGTTGCTCCAACATTGACATGATTTCTGGGGAGATTCGCAGCCTAAGATCTCCAGGCTTCAGAATACGAGTTCAGTGGGGTTCATTGGCGCCGAACAGCTCAGCCGTGGGTATGCCCCATGTTATATCTGGCTAGACTTGCAAGGATTAACACAGCCGCATGGGTGTGTGTGTCCTCTCACATAAACTCACATTTATCGTCAAGATGCGCACGTATTGGTTTCATCTACTATAATCTAGACAATTTTGTGTCACGAACTATCTAGATCGAATTTACATTTATTCAAAATTATTCACGGTCATGTACCGTGTTTGCTGTAGGACGCTATATCATCCGTATCCTTGTACAGCTTTTGGCCGAGGATGTGTCCTCTTAGCTTCCTCATCACCACCTCTGGAATCTCAGAAGCCGGGCGCTCCCATTCCACAAACTGCTTTTGAAACGCCTGTCGAACATGGTATATAAACTCTGCACTGGTTTTTAGTTCAGAATCGACCAAAAAGCCACTAATATCCCGAATTTCCTCATCAGACAAATCCACAAACTCGGCCATCTGCCCGGAGTCGGTCTTGTCCTCCAAGACGACAATCAAACACGTAAGATCAGCATAAAACTGCATTTCATATACTTGCTCACCATCTCCATCAAGTTCCAACCAATAATTCGCCTCGATTGCAACCGTACCTACATCCGTAGGATCTAGGCTTGTGAACATAGGGCGGTTCCAAATCCCATAGGGGCCGTCATATCTCTCGCCAACGTTGGCGGAGCCATAGTACACAATGTCCACTTTGGGCTGCACGTAGACAAAGGAGAATGCAAGACTATCCAAGTAACTGTAGTCAAAGACTTGTTGCGCTAAGCGCCGAGACTGGCTGCATGTTTGTAGCAGGGCGGGCATGTGGCGGTCGCGGACTGTTCTGGTTGTGCTGTGCTTGTTTGCGGTGCAGCAGATTTGGATGATTCGGGATATTTTTAGGGCTTCTTGCCAGATCATGATTTGTATTTCTGGGGGAAGGCGGGGAAATTGAGGAAATTTTGCCGGGGCGACGGTCATTGTGAAAGGTACAGTACCGGAGAGTTGAGTATTTGCGCTATGGCGGGTCCTAAAATGTTTGAGAAACTGTACAGTTTGCTTGAGTTGTGATGTTGAATTAAAAATAGAAAGACGAGTATGACAATTAGAAATGATGCTGTTTTCTCAACGCCGTGCACAACGGGCTGTCTAGGTGTGGCTGAGACAAGGATGACGGTGAACTGCGCCCGAGGCTGCTAGGAATGTTACATTTTCACACAACTACAACTGGCATACAGCGATGTCAGATACATGGGAAAAGAGAGAGTCAGAATTGAAACTTTGTTTATTCAGTCTAAATATTGCATTCATGGATAAGGCATGCCCAATTTACAGTTCAATCTGACTCGTTAGCTATGCTCGAGAAAAGACGGGAGCAACTTACACAGAGGCCAGCAACACAGCCGAGAGTGAGCCCGCTCTCGCAGCAGTCGGAGTTGTGGACGCAGTTGCCTAGGAGACCCTTGCATTCTGTCTGATATATGTTAATTGCTGCAATACTGAAGTGTTTTTGGCTGACTTACTGGCGCTGCGACGGCTTGGGATGCGAAGAGGGCCATGCAGGCGAGGGCGATGTTGGAGAATTGCATGATGGTGTTTTGCAAGGGGAAAAGTCTCTAAATTGAAGTGGAATTGGTCGAAAAATTGAAACTGATTGTTCTTCTTGTTGTTCTGCCTGTTTTATCTCTGGTCAACCTGTCCCTTTTATAGACAACCTTATCAAGACATCATCGACTCAAGCCTATCATCCTCGTCATCATGCCCTTAATTATTCAAGATATCAACCACCGGACTTTGAACGAGTAGTGACCTTGAAGGTTCCTATCAAACACCTCGTATATCATCACATGCAAACAGTACCAGCGACATGGTTGGCGACCCCAATATTTTGAGTTCACTCGATAAGCCACCTCCGCTATCTCGATCGTTGCGCCGACAGTCCGAGTCCGACAATGCCCGCCGCGCGACTCCCGATGATCATGATACGGGTGTAAGCCAGCCAGCCTCGGCTAGATAAAGTATGAATCATAAAGATTGGTATTGCGAACATTATTGCCAACATCATTGTAGCTCATGTGAAAACTCCGACCCCGGAATTCATTATCTAGAGACTCGTCACCTTCCAAGCATCGACTAGTCCTTTCCAATCTTGCGGAAGATATCAACTCCCCACCTCCCGAGTGCCGTACCAACAGCCACTGCCATTGCTCCCGCGCTCTTCATTCTCTCAAATCCATCCCTGTCACATACGCCACCGACGCCAATAATGTCAATCGCCAATCCCCTTGCATCCAATCCCTTGCGTAGCATCTTCACATTCCCCACTGCCAGTGGATGCAGTCCAACTCCGGCCATGCCACCGGCAATATCTCCCACGACACACCCGCCTAGGGTATTCACCGCTGTCACAAAGCTGATCCTCTCATCCACTCCGTTCAGGAACACTTGAACCTGATCTGCATATGTGAAGGGGGCGACCTTCAACCCCACCGGTATCTGTGATTCTGTCGGCAGCGCCTTGACATATTCCTCCGGTGATCCATATGCAGGTGGCGGCTTACCCTCGATATTCGGACAGGAGAGATTGATCTCCATCGCAATCTTGAATCCCACGCTGCCCTCCCATGCAGTGATCCTATCATAGCATTTTCGTACCTCCTCCGCCGTGCCTGTGACGCTAATTATGACTGTCTTGGTAACTTGCGGCATCTCCACGGAAAGTGCCGTCAAGATTTCCAAGTATTTAGACAGCGATAACGGGCTGTAGCCCAGCGAATTGATACTGCCTGCCTTGTTTGCGTCCGAGGGTACATCCCAGTGTGAAGACGGTAACGGCCCATCAGCTGACCCTTTGGAGTGTGTTTCTCCTGTGAGGGGGTCAAAGAACTGATAGCGATGTTTCGATGGTTGATGATCAAAGCCAGCTTCGTCGAGGATTGATGTGCGAGTTGTCACGGCGCCAGTGTGTGGGCATTGGAGCAGCTCGCGGAGGTTGTCTGCGGTGGTGGCCCATGGTGATGCGGAATTTAAGAGGGGCGGGCTTATGGCCAGCCTAGGTGTACTATTTTTGCTTGCAGTTGAAGCCATGACGATAGGGGGACAATGCGATGAGTTGTGGTAAGAGGGAGATGAGGCAGCTGAAGATGTGTCGTGGTGGACGGAGGGGCTGACATGGCGCCGCCTAGTTGATTCAGTGAAGGCTAAATTACACAACACCATTCCCTCACTTCCATCACCCTCCCATCATCAACTTCACTTCACTTCACTTCATCAAAATGCAATCCTCCATAATCTGGCCCACCAAATTCCTCCCCGGCACTACCGACAACTTCGTCTCCAACGAAGTCATCATCCTCAACCTCACCGCCGCCCAAATCTGGCCCTTCCTCTCCGACATCACAAAATGGGAATCCTACTACAGCAACTGCTCCCAAATCAAACCCCCATCTTCCGGCCCCATCCTCCAAAAAGGCGACACCTTTAGCTTTTCCACATTTGGCTTCCTGCCGCTTCCCTGTGAAGTGTATGAATCTATCCCACCGAGTGCGTCGCAGCCGGGTCGTCTTGCGTGGAGGGCGAAGCAGGAGGGGGACGTGAGTGAGGCTCTGGATGTTTATCATGCGTGGTTGGTGGAGGATTCGGAGTATGGGGCTGTGAGGATCTTGACGCAGGAGTCGCAGATGGGGGAGCCGGCTAGGGAGCTTAGTGTGAAGAAGCCGAATCCGATGTTGATTGGGCATCAGGAGTGGTTGGATGGGCTGGTTAAGATTACGAGGGCGAGTTTAAGTTAGCTGTCAGGACTAGAAGTCGTTTACACGGTGTTGTATTCTTTTGCTTTTTTTTTTCATGGAGGCAGTTTCAAATTATAGGATATAGAATATTAGTACACTAAACAACCGCCACTTGTCCAACGAGACGCCTCTTTCGACGGAATTTTGGCGGGCGGGATAGAACTTACGCAGTGAAGTTATTCGGACTAATAATGAAGTACTAGAATCTGATACTCTGATTGATTGTACTCATATATTGCAAAATTGATACTACAGTCTGTAGGTTAGACCGAGGAATGTACTGCTCGTTTCTGTCGTCCAATTCAGACCCCGCGTCAGTTGAGCTGGCGTGAGCGTTTCGTCAACAGCTGTCTCTTTGGTTTCAGAATTTAATTATGAAATTATATTTGAGAGTAATAGACTAAATTGAATAAATGCGCTATCAATCCACTTTTTCAATTACTCGTGTCTCAGTAGAAGAGTATCAAGTGATTCATTGAGTGTCGCTAAGAGTGGATTTAAAGTGTCCTGTTGCCCTCGTATGGTTTGGATAATGACATCGATGTCACTTTCGCGAACGACTCGCAGACTTATTTTGAGTGCCAGCATTAGCAACGACCTTTTCTGTTAATCTATAATGTTTGAGCTTACTCTTCGTCGGTCAAGGTATCGGGCATAAGAAGGAGAATGGCATAGCCAAACTCAGCAATTAGCTTAGCCCAAGGCTTGCCCAGTTTCCTCCAATACTGAATCTTTTCTACCTTTGTTCTATTACCAGTGGTGGTGGTGGATTGCTGGAGCGTGGGGACCAGAAGATGAGAGAAGTACTGGGAAACCATGGCCTTGGGATTACCTCTTGGAGCAACTTGCATGACTTTTCTTCGCTTGCACCAGGCCAAGAACGGTTCCGGGTTCGCCTGGGCGAGCTCGTATGCGCGGAAAAGGTGAGCCAGAGCAATACGTCTCCCGATCCGGTAGTGCTGCTCAGCCATGGTGTTGGATTCGATGGCTCGGCCGAGGTTAGGGATGGTCTTGAGGAATGCGCTGTGGTCCTGGACGGCAAAGCCAGGCGTCAGGCTATGGTACTGTACTGGGTTGAAGTACAGGATGTTGGGGGAGAGAGTTTGGTTGAAACTTTGGGTATACTCCATGGCAAATTCGACGGTGGTTACGGTGCCGATTTCGCTGATTTTCTGGAATAGCTTGGAACTTCGAGGGCATTTGAACGGCGCTGGGTCGGCGTCGGCTTGGCTGCGTTCTGAGGGGCTCGTTGCGGCTGAGACGTCTTGGCTGTTGGTTGAGGTAGCCATCGGTAGCGACCCTTCGCTAGTGCTCTCGTCGATATAGGGGATAGAGAGGTGGTTTGGGTCCAGGTCAAGCATCGTGTTGTACAAGGATGGAGAGTGCAGTGCTGGGCTGCAGTAGTTGAGAGGAGGCTGAAGCGCTGTCAGTTTGTCATGAAACCAGGTAAATGAGGAATGAAAAACGTGTTACCTGTATTCCTTGACTGTTATTTTGTTCTAGAAATCAAGTTGAATATTGCGTATTTGTATTAAATATAATTGAAAATAGCCGTGACTGCGATGCAGCTGTATGAATGCAGGGTAGTACTCACCATTGTAGCTGTCCCCGAGTTGTAAATCGAACAAGGTTGAGAAATCCTCGAAAAGGCTACTCTCGAGATTCAACAACTTGGATATAATCTTTTGGTTCTCGTCGTGTATATAGGTGTATGTGTGAGACTGTGATGTGCCCAGAATGAAGTGCAAGAGATCAAGGGAGGCGTGTAATTGGCTGTAGACGTCTGAAACGGTGGTTGTGGAATACAGGTCTAGGCCATCGGCCTCGTGCATTATGTCAATACTAGTCTCCATTGTGTCTTTTGGTGTGGTGGGTAAAAAAAGGTAAAAAAAAATTGTTGAATGTTCTTGAGCCTCAAGATAACCGCAAAGCGAAGGTAAAAATAACCGCCGAAAAGAAATGTATACAAGGCTGGCTTATGCCCGCCACGAGCAGGTACTGGCGTTAGTTGGCCGTGTCGATATACTAATAGACGAGGTGTTAGACTATCCCTGTCGCTATGCAGCGCTAGCCCTGGCAGGTATTACCCGAGCATATGTGAATGGCCTTGCTTATCAATTGAGTTGAGCCTTATAACCTACTGTACCTCCCCTCGTAGTCGTCGGATCATCGCCCGGAGTTTGTGGGGTGCCGCGTAGGTGTGGTGGATGGTGTTGCAGATATTCATCGACTCTGTCTTTGGCTATACAGAGCTCAAGCAAGCTAAAGTCGCCATTTTTTTCTTTTCAGGTAAGAAGCCTTGCATTCATAAAGTGATGCTCCTCTCAACAAGCTTACTCTGCAGACGACTCTTCCCACGACCAAAACCCAGACGTGTCAGACCACAAATCCATCCCATCCCCATGACGTATATACACGATCCTTCCAAGTTGCCTTGCATCATCATTTTCCCTCGAATCACTTCTGAATCTGACATTTCCCCTCCCCTTCAACTTACGCGTACTGTAAAGGTCCACATTCGTGGAACCAACCAGTAAAAGACACTCATGCTGGGTTGTTAGCAACTGTGTTATGCAACTGCATCAGTAAGTACACGCAGCCTTGTGCTGGTTTTTTTTTTTTTTTTTGCGCTGGGCACCGAGAGACCATGCTGCAATTCTAATTGTATCGACAGTGGGGGTCCTCTGTATCTTAGGGCGGTGGTTCGCGACAAAGAACGTCGCTGAAATGTAGATCAATGCATTACGACTCAAAAAAAACTAAAAAAACTCAACAGTCCTCTGCACAGCTTTGATACCAGATACACTTTAATTGAATTTTGAAGCTGTGAAAATTGGGCGACTAATCATTTCCATCCAGCGTCTCTGCGGCTGAGTTCCCACTACGCCTAAAGTCCACTAATTACAGCAGCACATGCCGCCAGCTCCATAACTTATTTAGCAGCCACAGCCGCTAGCGGCGTCTCCCCCCACGCTGCAGCTTTGGCCCTTGTTGCCGCAATCCGCATCAGAGGCGCACTGAATCCAGTCGCCGTAGCCCTGGTTCAACGCCGTCCAGCACCAGTGCCCATCTCCCTCACACCGTCTCCAGCAGTAGCCCTTGTCGCAGCCTGATTGTTTCGGCCCGTCATAGCAAGCTCGAGCCTGTAATGTTGCTCCACCATCGGCCCCAGCGTGCCCAAGGCCGTTTTGCTCGACTTGAGGCGCTTTCGAGTGAGAGCAACGCACAAGTATAGCCACTGAGACGTAGACTGAGAGTAATGAGAAATGCATAGCTTTGTAGTGGCTGACGGCTTGTATTGTGTCTTGGTAAGAAGGGGGGAAAATATTATGAGCCGGGCAAGTAAACACAGAAGAGGCTTGAAATTTATGCTCTTTTTAAATGGCCACATTTAGACGGATATTTGTTCATTTCATTTACTCTAATTACTGATGCCGTCAAGGTAGGCGATCAACATGAAAACACGACCGTATCCTACACACAATGCTTATCCCTGACTTGGGCAGATATCTGCCCCATTTACACACGCAAAGACATGCTCTGACACGTAGGTATATATCTAAAACGTATTCCCGCTTCTAGTTGTCATTTACTTCTGTATTTACACATGCTGTGGCATTTAAAACATTTGTCAACATGCACTTCTTATCAGTGGTTTCAACTGCATTGCTCTTCTGTACCTCCGTCATTGGAAAACCTACCACACAGACACCAAACCAGGGCATTTCATTCGTCGAGAGCGAGGGACTTTTGACCTTTGACTACTCTGTTGCCCAGAGTCACTCCCGAAACTGGATTGGCATTTACAACGCTTCTGGTGGAGGGCCAGATGATGGGCGCCGTGTCTCTGACTCTCTGACATGGGCGTACACTCCTCTCAAAACCGGCCGTGTGCGCATCGGGTTGCCTAGCTTACCCCCCGGAAGCTACAAGGCCTATTTCCTCGCTTCCGATGGCTACAAGTCGCTGGCAGACCCAGTTCAGCTATCATTGTCCGACTTTGGAGGCTCTGTTTCTGTTCACTTTGGCAACGAGTCGCCTTTTGTCTTTTCGTTCAAGACAAACAAGCCGCATGCAAAGAATTGGCTAGGCATCTGGTATGCCAACGGCGGCGGCCCTGCCAATCAGCAACGCAAGGCATCGCCGACCAAATGGCAATACATTGCCAAGGCCAAGGCCGGCACCGTCAATGTCGATGTTCGAGGCCTCCCGCCTGGCAAATATGTCGCGTATCTTTTATACGATGACGGATATGACTGGTTGGCAAACCCAATTGATTTCTTTATCCCTGGGAGCCCAGGCTCTGTGTCGTTCTTGGTTGATTCCTTCACAACACTACTAGCTACGCAAGAGGTCCCTTTTGTTGCTGATATTTCTGGTCTGTTGGCTACTGCCCCCAACAGCCTTACAACTTTTGCACAGGCTTCGGGTGCAAATGACAGCTGGGTAGACGTTTCATCAACCGGCTTGATATCTGGAACACCTCCATCAGGGGCCGACGGCTCTATCACAATTACTGTCAATGCAACGACGTCTACAGGGTCTACAGCCCAGCTACTCGTGCACATTCCAGTACAGCAACAAGTCAAGCAACTCAGTGTCATATCGTTTAATATTTGGCAAGGTGGTGTTCACGTCAACGACTACCATAAAAAGCAACTCAAGCACATCCTGTCCAAGGGAGCAGACATTGTCGGTCTACAGGAAAGCAGCCCTACGCACGGCCACAGGCTGGCCCAGGCACTTGGATGGTACGCTGTGCAAGGCGGTGATACAAGCATCATTTCTAGATATCCAATCGTGCAAACCCACCAAAGCACAAATCGGTGGACAGCCCTGCAAGTCGCCCTAGACACCAAGGGCCATGAGGTTATCATCTGGAACGTACATCTTGGATATACTCCCTACGGCCCGTATGACTTCTGCTACTCCCACATGAGCCAGCAGCAGGTCTTGGACAGAGAAGCGTCTTCGGGCCGCACACCGCAAATTCAAGAAATCGTCTCTCGCATGTCAGGTCATCTCCAAAATGCCGATGCTGTGCCGGTTCTATTGACTGGCGACTTCAATTCCCCATCGCATCAAGACTGGACAAAGGAGACCAATCGTTGCAATGCAGGATATGTGCCTTGGCCAGCTACGAGATACCCTACAGACGCCGGATTAGTCGATTCTTTCCGGTATATCAACCCAGATCCGTTTTCCGTTCCGGGCATTACTTGGTCTCCGATTTACCTTAGCAACGGCGACTATGGAAATCGCCCTGAGCCGCTCGATCGGGTTGACTTCATTTTCTACAAAGGGAAGGGTCTGGTACCGTCAGATTCAGAGGTTTTCGTCGAGGGAACACCAAAGGCAGAACCAAACCAGGCCAACAATGAGTGGCCTTCTGATCATAGAACAGTACGTACAGTATTTCAGATTTCAAAATAGCTTTCAAATTATACAATTGTACCATGGAATACAATGCAAGGATACATTCGCACGCGCAGTATAAATGTTCATTACCATAATGATAATGAACACAATTCCCTCTGACCCTCGCTTTTGAACTGGGAAAGACAAATGCTCACAACCGTTTTCCCTATGTGGTCTATTTATAGAGGACAATCAATGAACAAGCTCGGGAGTGAATGTCATCCAATCAAGGCCAGTTGTCTACAACTACAAAGCAGCACGTCTGAGTCGCTGAGTCCTCGTAGCTCGAATATAGGTGCTCTATTATAATCTATAGAATAGCCACTATAATAAATATCTACTCTTCACTACTTTGAGTAACCATAGCAAATTCCAGATGGGTTCATGTGAAAACAGCCTTCACAACCCTCCGCTTGACAAATTTTATCATTCTGGCACGGCAAGCGTGCAGATGGGCAGCCTCGCTTCTCCAGAGCGTTCCCGCCTTGGAGTTGGTTTGGGGTGGCCTCTTCCCGCTTGGTTGCGATGGAGGCCAAGGCAATCTCGTCGCGGATCTTTGCTTCCTCGAGGGGCGTAATAGGCACTTGGTCAATGACGTCGCCGTTGGCATTGACGGCCTGAACAGATTTGTGGTCTGCACTGAGCTGAATCCATGCGTCACCACTCAAGTCGCGGTTGAGGCCCTGAGAGATATTGTTTAGACCAGCGTTGCTGAGTGTGACCGGCTCAACTTACATGGATGACCTCGTTCAGGGTCTGGCTGACTGCTAGAACAGTCGAGGCAAAAAGGCCTACGCTAGATAGGAGCATAATTTGGGTGTTGAAGCGCATTTTCAGGAGCTTGAAAGTATATAGTAATGGTAAAAGAGCTGTTTTTGGAGAGTCAGACTTGTGTGTGATGGTGATGTGGTTGTAGATCATTCAGATTCGTCTGTACGAATCAAACGTGGTATTTATATTCGAGAATTACTTTCTATTTACTATGCAATGTTACTTTATTGAAATGATTTTCTTCTCGATACTTTACTTTATCAACATACGACATGGTGATTGATATTTGGATTACTATGTAGAAAAGATTGTGTAAAAGTACCCTTCAGTGTAATTATCTATTGTTAGCAACAAGAATCAATATTCAAGTTAAAGTTTACAAAAAACATTACACTTACTTTACATGTTCAAATCTAATTCAAATCAGAGTGTCTTCCTGCACGCTAAGAATATAACTACTACTTTGCTATGAATATATAATACTTCACCACCAACCTAATTTAAGAGAAACGAACCTGGGTCGTTGCGTAAACAATACCACCATCAGTTAAAAACTTTTTGTCTCATTGAGAAATATTTCACCTCAAATCATTCATCATGAATCTATTCAAACTCACCTTGGCACTCTTTCTCTGTGAACTCAAGAGTGTTGCTGCTGCCAGGCCCTCTCTAGTCGAGGCAGCCAACATTTGTGGTAGCTTGGGCGTCATGAACACCACCGAGCTCGGCCCAGATGTGAACCTCGATGAGGTCAGACTTTGTCGAGAGCATCCTATGGGCAAGACTAGCCCCTATACTCAGCCGGGAGCTGCGGGCGAGGACAAGCTCCTGGACAAGCGCAGCTGTTGGTATGGCAAGGATGTTGGGTGCTCCAACGGCTACTGCTTCAAGACTTGCGGTATCCACGGCAACGGCGACTGGTGTTGGACAGCACATGGGGATACTGGCATGGGCCCATGGATCAAGTGTCTGGGTGATAATCAATGTAGTTCATACGCTACTTGTGCAGGTGGAGGCTGCAAGAGCTGTGGATGTGGCTGTTAGATATTGAGAAACAATAGCTTCTATATTTGATCTTATTTCAAGCCGTTGTTAGTTTGAGAGACATAAATAAAAACTTGAAATAAAAAACCACAAGTATTTCATAATATTTCATAACATTTCCAAGAATTGTTCAACAGGTTCGTGTTTCAAACACCAAGGCGTGTGGGAGACAGTAGACTTAGTGTTTCATAATATTGCTCACAAACAGTGAACAATGACTTTTCAAAGACTGAGCAACTTTTCCATTCAACTAGATTAAATAAAATAATACTTGAGCCTCTGCGTCAGACCCTTGGATCTCTTGAACTACCTCCTCGAAAAACTACCCTCTCACCAATCCGAGGGAATTAGAGGTTGAATTACGGAATTAGTCATGACTGAGTGCAAGCCTCGCGTCCATTATGACCTCACCTATTCTTAAAGACTATCTCTGCATTGAATGTAAAAAGTAATCGTAAATACTACCTTAAGTCGAGTGTGAAGTATATAAAGCTACTTACTCCTCCTCTTACTGGCGAACATCCAACTTCCTTGCATATCTTGCACAGCTACCACTATTGGAATTACTTTTCTTTCGAGTCCGTTTCTCAACATATCACCAAAATGAAGCTTTCCATGCTAGTTTTCAGTTCCGCAGCGCTTCTCAGCCAATCTGCCGCAGCGGCTCGACCCTCCAATGTCGAGATTGAAGCACTCTGCGGAGATCTTGGCGTCATGTCTATTGAGGGCCTAGCTACAGATGTCGATATCAGCAAAGTCAGACTTTGTGCTGAGCATCCGCTTAGTAGCCTCGAGCAACCCGAGCCTCTGGAAAAAAGAGGATGCTGGAAGGGCAACCCCTACGGTTGCACCAGAGGCTATTGCTGGAGAAGCTGTGGCAATGGAGGCCAGTGGTGTTGGGCAGCCAAGGATGGCGGTCTAGGGTCCTGGGAGACTTGCAAAACCGATGGAGACTGCAATCGCAGATTGTATTGCGGCTCTGGAAATTGCAAGTCATGCGGATGTACATGCTGAGATAACTGCGAAAGACATAATGATCTCAGCAAACAAGGTCTACAACTATATAAGCTAGCTATTCTCCCTCTTCTTCTGATAATCAATCAATTAATTCTCCCCTTTTCAACTGCGCCCAGCTCCGTCTCCACTATCATTGCGCAATAACATGTTACTTGGGTAGATATTTTCCTTCCAATACAAGAAATTTATATTTATTAGTATACTCTCCTCCTGGTAATAAGCAAATGTTATTCTTGGTTTGTGTGTCTACAAGATTTCTGTCCTTCACCATCATTCATCACCCTAGAAAGTAGTTTGGGACGTGATACTTGTTCAGATTTGTTGGGATTCCAGTAAGCAATTTCTATCATCTTTCCTAGAACTTGAAGACTACATTTTAGACACTAATAGCAGAATATTCCGTCCATCGTTTAATCTAGAATCAACTAGATAGTACTGGAGGCTAGAGTATGGTCTATTGCTGTAAAATGTCTACAACTATATAACCAACACACTTTCCCCATTCTTAAATAGTCAATCCAGCACTCTACTCAGCCCCGTACCGCATATCTACTAGATTCTCCTTTACCCATTTCCAAGTATGAGTCCTACTATACTACTTGCTCTGGCCATCGACCGGTCCATCATCTTCACCCGTTGCATTGCAAAGTGCATAGCAGGTCAGACAGTCAATAGACGGCAAATACTCACACGCCTCGATGCATTCATGCTCGCAAAATTTCTACAGGCCACTTGTTAGCATAATTGTCTTGTTAGGAGACTGGCTTGGATTGTTTTCTTACATCACTAAACCCCTATGGTATGTTAGATATTTGTGAACAACAGGGGTAGAATAGTGTCTACTTACTCTGGATTCGACTTTGATGTCGCCGTTTGTGAGCGGATGGGCAGTTGCCTTGGACAAGACGACTGCCATGACGATAATGGTGGTCTTCATTTTTCAGGAAAGTTGTTGATAAATGCTGCGTACAGTAATTGTGATGTGAAGGTGAGTGGTGTTTTGTAGCATATCGGGAGCGACACAGTGACATTTTTATAGCCGCGAGGGTTGGAGATTATTTTCTTGGCCAACTGTAAATTTAGCAAATTAGTTGTGAATTAGTATAGAACGTGTTTATCAATACATGTTCGCCGTATTACTGAGACTTTGTAATTGGGAACATGACGACTGATTTAGTTTGTCAATCTAAAGCAGACTTGAAATACATTACTAACCATAAATCACTGGCAGCGCTAGTTTTTCAGAATCAAAACAATTGGCTATTTAAACTCAGAGCTAGTGACTAAAAGTTGCTGACGTTGATAGCATCTACCTTTTAGTCCTTCTTCCTATTCTCCCATCTACCATCACCACCAGCTTTGCAAGATGTATCGAACTGGACTCTTCATCTTTTCTCTGCTCGCCCAAATTGTTGCGGCTTTCTCTTCTCTCGATGCCAGAGCAGCTTCACCCACAATCCGAGGGCTGGGCCAAGGATGGCTCAGAAAAGAAAGACCACATTCTGATGTGAACATCACTTTGGAACTTTTCATGTCTGCTCCGGATCATGCCATTGAGCAAGCTGAGAAGGCACTTGAGCGTGTTTCCGATCCTCATTCCAGTTCATTCAGCAAGTATTGGACTGAAGAACAGATTTCGCAACACTTCTCTCCGGCAACCAACATTGAGCATGTGTTAGCCGAGCTGGCTTCCGTTGGTGTAAGCCGCCATCAGATTACCATATCTGATAGTCGCAGCGTTCTATTTCTGAATACGTCCGTCGCAGAGGCAGAACGTCTGTTCCATGCACAATACTACGCCTACGTGAATGGAAACAGCAGCCAATTGTTTTCAGACACGTTTTCAATGCCAGCGAGTTTGTCCAAGTTTGTGGAATTTGTTATGCCGCTTCGGAAAACTTCGCCGTTACTGTTGTCAAACCCAAGAGCTTCTGGAGCGCTTTCTGTCGAGTTGCTTCAAACACATCAAGAGGCATTCAATTGCTCACTTTACACAACGCCAGACTGCTTACGATATTTATACAACATCAAGTCCATCGAAAATGAAAAGATGCACCCAAGAAGCTCGCTTGGGATCTATGAGCCAGCAGGGGCAACGTGGTTAGCGGAGGACATGGACGCTTTCTTTGGCCGCTTTGAACCATCGTTTGTTGGCAAGCGACCGATTCTACAACCTGTCAATGGTGGCTATCGACAGACTGATATCAAGCTCCCGCCCTTCAATCTCGAGCCGAACCTGGACTTCCAATATGCCATGCCCCTGGCACATCCCGTTCCAAGTACCAACATCCAGGTAAGTTGTTCGCATCAATCGCATTGAGATTAGAATGAGTAACTCATTGGCAAATCAAGGTCGGCGACAAATTCTTACGTGGTAATCTGAATACCATGCTGGGTGCATTTGATCGACAGTACTGCGAAAGAGCCATGGATCCTACACATGACCCAATCTACCCAGATAGTCAAAACAAAGGAGGCTACAACTCGTCAGATTGCGGCACCCAGACGGCACCGCTCGTCATTTCGATATCGTACACCCAAGCTGAGGCACAGTTGCCTGAGAAATACTTGCAGCTTCAATGCCTGGAATACTTGAAGCTAGGTCTGCGAGGAGTTACCGTACTTACAGCATCTGGGGATAAAGGTGCCGCTGCGCACGACACTACTTGCCTAGATCGCAATGGCAAAGGAAATAGCACCAGTACATCGCAATCTCGCTTTAGCCCGAATTTCCCTGCGTCTTGCCCATGGGTGACGACAGTGGGCGGGACGAAGCTGAGTACTCAGCCAAAGTCTGGCTCATCATCGTCATCCCCCAGAGAAGAGACCTTTTACCGACTGCTCGCTGATAACAAGACTGTTTCCAGCTCCGGGGGTGGTTTCAGTAACGTCTTTCCTATGCCCTTCTACCAACGACACGACGTATTCAGCTATTTGCACAACTCTGCCCAGGCCACTCACCTGCAACAACTCCAGCACCATAAACAGTTCAATGCATTTGGCAGGGGATATCCTGATGTATCCGCTTTAGCTGCTAATTACCTTGTGTACATAGACGGCGCCTTGCACAAAGTCCATGGCACATCCGCTCCAACTCCAGTACTGGCATCTATGATTGCGCGCATCAACAACGCGAGGCTCAACATGGGAAAGGGGCCAGTCGGATTCATTAATCCTGTTTTGTACACGTTCAAGCATAAAATCACAAGAGATGTAGTTGACGGTTTCAATCAAGGATGTGGGAAAGCGCAAGGCTTTTCAGCTACCGAAGGATGGGATGCAGCAACGGGCTTGGGGTCCTTGGACTTTACAAATCTCCTCCAATTATATACAGAGCTACGCTAGCATTAACATAGCATTCCACTAATAGACTGGATCGTAATAGCAGCAACTCGCACCCTTGTCGACTTTACCAAAAGAAAATGAGAGGCATAATGTATTAACAACGAGTTATGGAAATGACGTGGCAAACTTACGCATGTGGCCTACATCGGCTTACCCCGCACCGCCGTTATAAAGAGTCACTGTGTCTGTTACTCATATTGCAAAGGAAGGACAACGCAAGTTCACGCCGCAACAAGCATCCAACAAGCTCCCACCATGAATCCCGAGGATAATAACAAACAAACCAAGCATACCGTTCAAGATACGGGCAATGAAAAAGAGACGCAAGTCCAGGAGAGAGAAGTTGAAAGCCCAAGTACAGAGGCAGTGGCCAACTTTGCGAAACAGATGGCAGAGTTCAGCTACGCGATAAAGGTCCGTTGCCATGAAACATCTCTACGATATATTGCATTGTAGAATTAACCGTTCTTCAGAATTCGCTCAATGATGAGAAAAGAGCTGAAGTTAATGCCGCGGTCCAAAAGGCATTCGACAGCGACTTCGATTTTGAGCAGACAAAGGCTGCCCTTGAAGAGGCGAGGTTGTGTCTTGCCGGACATGAGGACATTCTTCGAATTTATGATGTTGCTTTCTCGTCATTTGATGAGAGCAAGGCTGAATACATGCGACGTGTTAATCGTTTAATGATGCAGAATAAAGCTTAGTGTTTTGTTCTGTAGTGAAGCAGGGCCAAGCTGGCGATGAATACGAAGCAACAGAGCCGCACACTTGGTCAGAAGCAAATATCAATTTATACACGGTCGACTTAAAGCAAGATTGAATAGTTGAGAAATATACATTTAATCATTAGCATATAATATATAAAATAATACAATAAAATAATACAATAAAATACAATAAGTAAGGTCGACGCAGATGTTCATTTGTGGCGATTCGCAACACCCACGCTTGCCAAACCAGTGCAGACTTCCGCGCTCTCAAAGGTATTAAAAATCAGCACTCGCCGCATTATACTTGCAAAAGTCGATGTTCCTATTACCATTCGACCCCCCATTATTCAACGCATACGTAGGAAAATCATACGCCGGTCCACTCGCCCGATTTACAGTGCTCATCCACTACGACACACCCTCAAACAGCCGCTATAAAATATAGCTTCATTTATTTCACTTCATACTTCTCAACCACTTCTCAATGTCGCCAGCCAAACCGTTCCCAATATCATCATCAACGACACCATCCTGCCAATTAACCATGACGCCCAAATTCCCATCGTCCACAGAAACCGCGTCAACATGAATCGCTGCCCCGGCAGTCTCCATACTAAGACGAAATTCCGCCTTCTTGAACCTCCAACTCTTCGCATCCTTATTGCTCAACACGCCCAGATTCGACACCGACCACGAAAACGTTCGCTCTCTGGCTGCATGATTTTCCATCTGATCCTTCCAGTCTGAGACAAATTTCATTAATCCATTGACTTTGTTCGCATTTCCCATGTCAAGTGATGCTGCTATTTCAGACCGGAATCGGTGGGCGATAGGCCAGAGTAACGTAGTTATTTCGTCTGTCGAAAGCCTCTTTCGCAAACCGCTTACATATTTCGGATTGAAACGATGCTCAATGCTGGAAACCATATTGCAGATGGTATTAGATGCGTCGAAAGTCCTATTGGGCAGTGGTTTAAACAGCTTTCGCAGGTCCAAGGCTGTTTCGGCGACGAAGCCTGGACTGGTCTCAGCAGGTATTCGAGACGCCAAACTGAGGAGGGTCATGGCGTGCAAGACTCCTGTTAGAGTAGTTTTATTATTACGCGACTGTGACAAGATTCTCTGCAGAGTGGCGTTGTCGATGGAGATGCTGCGCGATGTGGTTTTGCGTGATGATTGAGTAATCGGCGCCCAAGTTGCCATCGTCTGGCGGTGTGGATGTATAAGGCCTGGACAATACTCTTTCCAGAACTGGCCAAGCAAAAACATTGGCGTGACTGGATATTTGCAAACCGTCTCAGGCGCTGGCGGAAGACTTGCGTCTGGGAGAAGAAGTATCCCATCATCCGATAGTCCTTGGACACGGCATCCAGCGTTCAAATGATGTAGTATTGTCTCTTGAACAATCTTGCCGCCAATTCCATCGGAAATATCATGGCTCCAGATGAATCCAACGTCTACGTATGTGAGATCTGGTGCACAGCTTGCTGATACGCGCCAGCCCGGTTTCGACTCGCGGTTGTCGAACTTATCGTCGATGGATGTACTTTCATCCAGGGCAATGGTATCCCCTGAAGGCGTGGAGTGTGACCAGATGATATGTTCCCGCAGTAGTATATGCTGCAGCCGGACCCAAGTTGGCTTCGTTGCACTGTTGATGCCAACCTGGAGCAATGGTTGGTCAAGAACTGTGTTCGCAACTGCATCCAACATCGCCTTCTCAATCTCTTGTTGTGTAGAAAGTTGAGGAACACTGTATCGGCAGTAGAGTGCGGTCTTGCCTAGTTGTCCGAGTTCTATAACCGCATGATGATATTGCTCGCTGCACGATTAGCGTTGTGTTGGACAGTCAGCGCGCGACATACTCACAGATGAGACAGCTCGCGCAATTTGTAGTTGCCGAACATTGCGCATAAATCAGTCGCACGGCGATTGATCAATTTACAGTCAAAGAAGACAAGTGAAGTTATTTATATAAATGAAGTCAACAAAACGACTGAGGGTAAATGCGAACATTATTTATGTATTCAATGTAAATGTGACTAGAAGTATTCAGCCCGTATCTCAGGCACGGGCAAGGCTACGTAATCGTCCAGAAGGAGTACACGAGCCGAGTGCGGCGCGGTGTAGACGGAGACATAAATCAGCTAAATTAGGCTACATTGCAGCTTTGCTAACAGCAGAATGGAAATCTCACCCATCAATGTCAGCAACCTCCACCCCTTCACACCAGAAAACGTGTACTCATTAGCACGACGCTGGCAAATACAAAATCTACAAATAAACTCAGCATGCAAGGCAAAGAGCGCAAATATCCCGGGGAATCACTAACGTGGCTCCCCGACCCCGATTCCCCCAATCTTGAATCCGCCACGATGACCGTCCCCATGTCCCACTTCAACAACACATCCCAGAGCCTCGCCATTCCACTTCTTCGCCTGCGTGCATCCTCTCCCTCGACAAATCTCCTCCTCAACCCCGGTGGCCCTGGTACGAGTGGCCTCTCCCTACTCCGTCGCCGAAGTGCCCAGCTACGCGCCATCGTCGGCCATAACTTCCACCTCGTCTCTTTCGATCCTAGAGGAGTCAACCAAGATCCTCCCATATCTGCACCTCAATTGTCTTCAAACCCCACTCCTGAAGAAGTTTCATCATGGGCAGAAGAAATAGCTGCATCCGCAGTGTCACAGATATACATCAATACGCCGGAAACTGCGGCAGATATGAACACCATTCTCGACGCGCTGGGCCAGCAGGAAATGTACTACTGGGGCTTTAGCTATGGATCGCTCCTCGGCCAGACCTATGCTATGATGTTCCCTGAGCGCTCAGAACGCATCATCATCGACGGCATCGTGAATGTCTTTGAATGGTACACTGCACTTCTTCGTCCGTCACAATTTGAGAGCAGAGCTGCTGTTATTGATGGCTTCTTCGACGACTGCTTCAAGACCAAGAACACTCTTTCAAGCCTCGCCCCAGATGCCAAGCAGCTCCAGCACAAGGTTATGCATTTGCTCCACACACCGATAACTATGGACGATGGCGGCATCCTTGATAGGCACAGCCTCTACGATGGCCTATTACACGACCTCTTTTTCTACGAAAGGTGGGAACCACTTGCCAACAGACTTGCTGCCCTATTACAAGGTGACGCCATGCCCGCCTTCCAAGCATATGGACAGAAAAAGCCGCCATCCATCGATGGAATCATCATCCGCTGCAATGACATGGTATCCGGCAAGGACAAATGGCCACAGGGACAGGAATTGCTGAATTTCATCTCGCCTATTCTAGAGAAATACCCAGACGATGCTTCAGATACAATGCAAGAATATTTTACTCGAGCGCAGTGGCGGATTCCCAAGTCTCACCACTTTGAACCACCAACAGCCACAAAGACCAAACATCCGCTTCTAATAATGTCAATGACACATGATCCTTTCACGCCACTATCGTCGGCACACAAAGCCAGCCAGGCGTTTATTGAGTCGCGTGTGGTTGAGATTGCTGGATATGGACACACTTCTCTTGCAGTGCGCTCTGCAGTCGCCGCGGGCTATGTGAGACGGTTCTTGAATGAGGGGGGGTTGCCTGACGAGAATGTCTACTGTGAAGCAGATTCTGTTTAGACATGTTACTTTATTTGCATATATTACTTTATTTGTATATACTATATAGAAAATATTTTATCTTCAGGGAAGAATTGTGCTCGTAGACTCGTCACTAGGCAATGCAGTCGTGGGACCGGGGCCAATTCAGTGTGCTAAGCACCAGACGCTTCATTGAATCTACATAGCGTGTATCGAATTTAAATGAAACCCAATCACAGCCACCAGATTGGGCGTAATTTCCACGGAAGGTCTACCAGCTTATGCTCAGGAACTGCGTTTATGCAGCGCTCTCGCATTGCCGCTGCCAATTGGCGAATTGTGCTGTAACCACTGTTCTCATCCATGATATTAGCGACACTAATGTTTAGACCTTCTTTCCGACAAAGTGACGCAAGTTCCATGGCACCAAATGAGTCGCCTCCCATTTCGACAAAACTGCGCTCTTTTCCGCTTGAGTCTAGCGTCGTGTCCAAAGTCCAAGCTGTCGAGGCAGGCAAGTTCAACACTCGCGACCAAGCCTCCCTGACGAGTTTCTCCAGTTTATCTCCCCGGTCATCATCTTGCCTCATAAGCTGTGTAGTTTGTTCGAGATTTTTGGGCTCTTCCATTTGAAATTGAGACATCACGTCAGAGATGCGAGCGGATGCTGCGAGCGTTTCCACAAAGGCTTGCACTGCTGGACGATTCATCTTTCCAGACAGCAAGCGCGGGATACTTCGCACGACTATCCATGCTGATGGCAGCATGTAGACCGGGAGATTCGAAGAGAGATGTTCTTTGACTTGCTTAAGTTTGGATTGGTCAGGGTTCTCTTCTTTTCGGATCGGAGCTGCTTGAGTGTCGTCTGCCGACTCAGTGTCTCCGAGGACGACGACTGCAACCAAACGTTTGGCGTGTAGTCCTTGCGAGGGCACCAAAGCAATGCATTGCGTGACTAGTGAACACGTGGAGAGACAATGTTCCACTTCTCCTAGTTCAATACGCCTGCCGTTGAGCTTAATTTGTGTATCTTTACGGCCCAAGAAAAGGAGATCGCCGTCCGGAGTATATTTCACGAGGTCGCCAGTTTTGTAGAACCGCCTCGTTTTCTGTGTTTTGTCTGTAGCTGCCCACTGAGGATTTGTAATGAAGGCGCGACGAGTTTGTTCAGGATCCAAATATCCCCTA
Organism: Simplicillium sp. C3G150-2; assembly: GCA_022702485.1. Classification (NCBI taxonomy): domain Eukaryota; kingdom Fungi; phylum Ascomycota; class Sordariomycetes; order Hypocreales; family Cordycipitaceae; genus Simplicillium; species Simplicillium sp. C3G150-2. The sequence goes on along the minus strand of JAJIYY010000005.1, from coordinate 2,193,430 downwards.
GCGACCATATCACCCTCAACAAGCAACTCTCCGATGGTGCCGATGGGCAATAACTGATCGTGATTGGCACTGTTGACTACCCATAGCTTTACTCCAACACCACGGCCGATGATGTTCGGCGGGCTGCTCTTCTTCATCTTTGTGGCAGAAGTGCACCAAACAGTACACTCAGACGGGCCATACATAACATTCAACCGAACATGTTCTGCCCAAGTCTCAAAGTTGTCACGCGACAGAGCTTCGCCACCAAGTGAGAGCGTTTTGAGCCCAGGAACATCTTGAGGACCAAAAATACGAGCAACGCTTGGAATCAAGCACGCCGTGTCCACCCGCATTCTTTGCATTGCACCCGGCAAGTCGTTGATTCGCTCGTCCTCTGTAGGAACGCAGATGCAACCCCCTTGTGCGAGTGTGACAAAAATGTCCCCAAAGCTAAGGTCAAACATATAGGCTGCCCATTGAAGCATACGGGAGTTTTTCGAGATGTTCATCGGCCCCGCTAATGCAAATGATGCAGTGCAAAGTGAGCGGTGCTCAATCAACATCCCCTTTGGCGTGCCAGTACTTCCAGACGTGAAGTGTATGTAAGCGATGTCAGAAGGAAACACACAAGGGGTGTAGGCGAGCTGGCCTCGTGGTGGCGCCAGCTTCGCCAAAAATGAATCATCCAAAGAGATCACGTTCTTCAACTTGCAGTCATCGAACAGGTGTCTGAACTTTGGGTGAGTGAGAACCGCGTTGGCGGCGGTTGCTTTGATAATTGCTTGGATGCGAGTATCGGGATAGGAAGGGTCAATAATCACAAAAGAACCACCGGCTTTGAAGATGCTAAGCATGACCACAAGTGCGAGAGGTGACTTTTCGAAACACATAGGGATAGGGGTACCAGTCTTTGTGATTCTAAGTTCCTGTACGAGGTGATTCGCCAATTTTGTCGACGTTGCATCCAGCTGAGCGTAGCTATAATCCAGTCCTTCAGAAGTGCAAATCGCTGGCGCGTTTGGAGTCTCTCCGGCAACCTGACTGACGATGTCATGAAAGCATGCATCGATTGTTGGGTCAACAGTTTCATTCCAGCCACTGATCATCTCTATGTCGCGATCGCTGACAATATCCAACTCTTGCAGAGTCTTTGTTCTGGAATCCGATGCTATCAAACTTTTCAAGACCTTGAACCAGGTATGAACGATATCGGCGGCTCGCATTGGTCCTTGCGAGGAATCTGATGAAGCTCTCACCCTTAGTGTGGCTTCTTGATTGTCATCTAGCAACACGTCCGCCAAGACTTTGAGGCTGCTTGATTTGGGAGCAGCGAGACGCACTTCAGAACTGCTACCTCTCGGAACGATACGAAGGGCGGTATCGAAAGGGAGGTCGGTGTCAACGCTCAGAGTGCCAGTCGTAGCGGCTCCATTGGCAGGCTGCGTCTGGAACAGATCTTGCAAATCGAAACCAGTAGCCAAGTGATGGGAACGCAAAGCAATGTCTTGTTTAACCTTCTCGAGAAGTGATCGGACATCAGTGTTGGCGGCTAAGTTGTGAGATGTGGTTGTAATATCATTGCGACTTCCTTCGTAGTAACTCTGGTAGAGATATGTGATATCCTCAACTCCAGTCAGACACGCCAAAATAATAGCCCATGACGCCCTGAAGAGGCATTCCAGATCAACCTCAGAGTCTCTGCAGAATGCGGATATGAAAGCCGCCTGTAGGTCGGTCTTCGTGCAGTGCAACTCTGCTTCATCGATATTTTCAGAGATATTTGCGCTTCCAGGGGCTCCTAATGGCAAAAGATGACAAGGCCGCAAGCCTTGGAAGAAGTCTTTCGATCGATCGTTGGATTTCCCCATGCGGGAGACTTTCGCCCTTGGTGCCGACATCGTCACCACTGGTACGCGACACTCGCTAGCAGATTGACGCTCGATGTCAATATCGTCAATTTGACTTATACCTCCATTGAGCGACAAACCATGGTAAAGCCTCGTCTCCACTTCTGTTTCGCGCTGTGCGTTGAGCATTTTGTTGCTGATATCGTGGCTGACAAGCTGACCGTCAGGCTCTGCGTGGTGTGGTGTCAGCAAATGAGATCATCCCGTGCGGCATCGGGGTTCAGTGGAATGGTGTTAATTGCGAAAGAACTACTTGAATTCTCAATTGTTCCCGTAAAGTGTATTTTGGGAGTGAGGTACCGATACTTCAACTCAAAAGATTAGCTACGATGAGTCCAGCGGCAGTGGAATATATGGTGACAAATCTCACTGCGCTTGATGCGCAGGGTCGAGAAGGTATGTTTAAGCTTAATTTGATTCGCATTCAATGCAAATTCAACAAGCTAATTGGTGTGTTTTACCGAGAACAGCAAATTTCAGGCTTGAATGGAAAGGAAATCACACATCTGCGTCGAAATCAGACCCTTTGCCCTCCGTCAAGTGCGTTGACGTGCTTTTCACTGACATCTCGAATACCGGCCCCATCCCCTGGTCAAATGAAGAAGCAAAAGAAACAGAGAAGATTTCAATTATTCTTGATGGTGAACATCTAAGCCCTGCAAGCTTTGGAACTGTAGAAGCGGAAACATTCTTCACTAAATGCCTTGCAGCGGCCAGCTCCAATAAGGCTAAAATCAGTCTGGCCCGGCTGATCATACCAACATCGAGCGGGTATATGGCTCGTGGGGACATCGTGTCCCAGCGCTTCTTGGATTGTCCAGGTGTCCTCGATATCTCTAGCTTCGCCAAACCCCTGCAAAAGATTGAGGAAACTGATCGAGGCACAGGCACGCTCTTGGAATCATTCTCCGGTGCCATTGGTGCCTTGCGATTAGACCCTACAAATTCTGATTGGGATTGTTCATCCGGTACTCCACCGATTCCAGCTTTCAACATCACATTTGAGTCCTTGGACAGAGAGATTCAGGATCGGTTGAGTTTCCCGTGGCTTGGTCAAACACTGCCAAAGCAGCAACGGCCAACTCTTGGACTTGTCGATGCCGGCCTGAGTAGCCCCGATACTGGTGGCACAGGCGGGAGCATTTACCTTGCCGCCCAAGCTCTAGGAATCGATATCGTTGCCTTCGACAGCCCCAATCACTGGGTCAACAGCGAAAAATATCGACACTGGCGAAAGGATCATGTCGAGTTGGAATTGCTGTTGAAGCCCAACGCCGACTTTTCAGACCGAATTGTTGACGCTGTGCGCTCCTATAAAGGCCACCTCGACGGTCTTCTCACTTTCCGCGATCATTACAAATTCTTCGTCGCCCAAGCAGCTGAAAGACTAGGACTCCCCACCAGCCCATCAGCATCGTATGCCACCGCTACAGACAAATATGAGACCAGTGTCAGTGAAGGACATGCTGCTTACAAGGCTTCCACTGCACAGGAAGCTGTGGAGCTCATTAAGAAGAATAACGTCACATTCCCACTCATCATCAAGCCAACAAATGGCTTCCTTTCGGAGGGCGTGCACCGAGTGGAGAGTCTAGACGACTTGGAGAGCCACGTCCAGTCGATCAACACTGACAGACACGGGATGGAGTTTGTTATTGAGCGATATTGCGACGGTCCAGAACTTGATATCAATGTAGTAATGGTTGATGACGAGATCATTCTCTTCGAGGCATCAGATGATTTCCCAAAGGGAGCGGACACGAACGTTGTCCAAGGCACAGTGGGCACTTTCATTGAGATTGCCAATGTGCTACCAACGGCCCTACCTCAAAGCGAACAAGACATTCTCCGGGAAGACCTGAGAAAGAGTCTGATCCGAATGGGTTTTCACGACGGCTTCTTTCACATCGAAGCGCGTATGGACGGTTCAAGCATGGAATACACCACCGAAAATGGGGTCCTAGACTTGCATCCTCGCAAGGCCTCCAACAGTCACGCAACACCAACTACCTGGCTCATCGAAGTCAATCCTCGTCCACCAGGCATTCAAGCGTCAGAAGCAATCCGCTACACCTATGGAGTGGACTACTGTGCTCTCGGCCTGCTCTTTGCGCTCCATGACAAGGAGCGTGTAAAGCAGCTCAGTCACACATTTGCGCGAGGCCACCAGTATTGGTGCGAGATGGTTTTCATTCCTGTCGAGACTGGAGGAATATTTGAATCCGACAATGTATGCCAAGAGTTGTTTCAGAGACGGCCAGATCTTGCAAAACAGATTACAAGCCACTTTTGCTTTTTGAACAGAGGAGACAAAGTGCAGGATCCATTGACTACGGGAGTCAACTCGTGGGTCGCGTACTTTAATGTCTGTTCGAGGGAGAGCCGTGCTCATCTACTCGAGTTGGCCGACACCGTGAGAAGCGAAGTGAGGTACACGATTGCGTAACGACTAGAGTAGAATTGACACTTCGGTCGACGTTTATCACTTGCTCTGCATCAGGTTGGCAACGGTTGGTATCAGATACCAAAATAGTAGGCTTAATTGTCGAGGGAGAACAAACAGAGTGAATGATGAATGATTCAGATAGCTACTCAACTATTCCATAGTCTATCCAATCCACAATCCATCTTCTATCTTATCTCGACCTGCCTAAAGCTGCACCTCGTTCGCCCCTTCATCATTTCTCGTCTTTAGAAAACTTCCCTTCATAAACGCCTCCACGATATACGTTGTCGTATATTGAGGTCAAAAATTTCTCCACCGTGATAGGCGGGTATTTGCTTTCCTTGTCAAAGGGACTCACAGAGTAATCGGGGTTACCGTTGAAATTGCAGGCAATGCTGTATCGTCTCAGCCCACTGTGATTGATGACTCGATGCTTACACGCATTGTAAGTGTCATTCGTCCAGCGCTGCATCAAAGAGCCCAGATTGACAATGTACGTGTTCGAAACGGGCTGCACGAGATGCCATGTGTCCTTCTCTTCGTCCAAGACTTCCAATCCCGCGACACTGTCTTGCAGTAGAAGAGTCAGGACTCCGAAGTCGCGATGCGCGCCAATGCCTATGAAGCGTTAGAAACGGTTGACGGGAGACTGCAAGACATAAATCCTACCTTGCTGACGAGGATCTGCATCTGGCTGCTGTGGAGGATAATGCAGCATCTTGTAAAAGCACATTGGCTCCTCGCAGAATTCTTTGAAGTAGCCCCGATCCAGATTCAAGCTAAGGGCTAAAGCTTCCATGAGTTGCTCCGAAAGCGTGATAAGGTGGGAAAGATAATCCATGCAAGTGGTCTTGAATGTCGAATCCAGAGCCTCCGGCCAAACATTTGGGCCGTGCGCAAATTTCCCACGCTTCACTTGAGGGTGGTCGAGGGGCAAATCTCTGGAAATGTAAAACCCTTCTTTGAGATCTGGGATTCCATCAGATTGCACCGTCTGGCCGTACAGCCTCTCGTACCCGCGGTTGTAATTGTTCTGGCAAATGTTAGCTGAGGCCAAGGTCTCTTGCTGAAAATGAGGCTTGCCTTGGATTTGTCCACTGCTAATTTCTGCTCCAGTGGAAGATTGAAGAGATCTTTTGCTGCTTCGAGGATGTCCTGCTGCATCTGGAGAGGAATGCCATGGTTGATCAGTCGAAAGACTCCTGCAGTAGCGCATGCATCATGTATCTGCTTCACGCAGTCTGAGATCTTGTCTTCATCGCCAGAAAGAAACAGCGAGAAGTCGATATTGGGAATCACGTCTGGTACAGGAGACATCGTTGGGTGATCGCACAAACGCCATGCAAGAAGCCGAAATATTCAGTCAAAGACGTATGTGCATAGAATGTATGTCTAGGGTCGGGTCTAAAAATCCAGGGTCTTCGGTCAGCCGTAATACCGAATTCAGGGAATCCCCGTCCGAAGCCTTGACGTCGGCGGCCAATCACCGACGCGACTAATATGCAGCAGTCGTGGAGCTCGTGCCTGAGCAAGTGGCATGACAGTGACGGCATCTGCTTACAAACTCTAAGTCAGATCTTCAAATCAATAGCTATGTGAGTAAAAATTAAGGCGCGCACCTGGACAGAAGCGAGTTTCCACCGGAGCCCTGCTAGGTTGTCAGCGTGCATGATTGGAGATGGTCAGCATTTCAACGCCTTGTAAGTATAGCCTTCAACCACTGTACATCTCTTCAAATTATTTTTTCTTCAAATTGTTTTATTTTTTCAATTTATAGAGATTGTATATTCTTTTGTCTCTTTTTCCAGGCAATCAATATGGATTACACTGAACGTATTTTCTCACGTCCGCCAAGAAGCGTCGACCGCGCGATTCTCGTCGATGCCGATGCACCAAATGCACCAAATCGCAGCATATCCTGGAGGAAATATTCGTCGCTTGTGAAGCGAATTGCTATTGGCCTGCGAGAGCGAGGTCTAAAGCCTGGCGAATGTGTGACACTGCTGAGCACAAACAATGTCTACTACTGGGTGTTTGGCGATGGAGTCATTGCAGCAGGTGGCATTTTCTGCGGAATGCCCATGATCAACAACCATGATGTGGACCTTCTTGCATCCAACCTGAAAGTTACTGGAGCAAAGTGGCTGTTCGTCGAATCAGATTGCATGCCTCTTGCATCCGGCTGGATGTCATCGGCAGACTACTCCCCCGCCGATGCGCCTGGAGTCTACTTCTTTGACCCTCCTGGCTACCCTGATACCACAAACGGTGAAGCCTTCGCTGGAAAGGAGAACATTAAAGGCACTTTCACCGATCTGCTAGCCAGCGATGAGAAGCTCTGGGACACCATCGATCGCAAGGACTGTGCGCCACCCAGTGAGCGCATCGCGTGGCGAATGTTCACCAGTGGTACAACAAGTGGTCTGAAAACTGTTGAAATTACTCATCAACAGCTCATCGCAAGAATCGATGCTGAAGACTTTGTGCCAATGCAAGGGCTCGATCGATGCCAGTTGCAGTACATCCATTTATCAATTGCTTCAGGGCAGATGATCTGCCAGCGCGCAGCTGCTGGCTATCTTGCGGCTTTTGTGTCTCGTTATGATGACGCGCAAAGCATTATCGACACAATCTACCACTGCCAAATCTCCGTCGTTCAGCTAACACCTCGAGTGATGGAACATCTCACGGCAGCGCTGCAAAAAGAAGAGAACCCAACCTCAAAGCTGAACAGCCTGAATCACGCACTGGTTGGCGGAGCAATCTCCTACAAGTACCTAGTTGAGAAGTTTGCAGCTCTCTTGCCTACTCATACATACTTGAGACCCGGGTATGGACAGACTGAGGCTGGTCTCATTGCCCTTGCCCCTCCCGGTCATTCAACTCTGTGGTACGACAAGGGTCTGTGTGGCGCCATCGTGCCCGGTGTAGAAGTACGCATTCTGGATTACGAGACCGCCCAGGACATCCCATCTGAGAACGAGGGAGAAATTTGCGTACGATCTGCTTGGACATTTGAACGCTACTACGAGAACCCGGCCGCCAATGAAAAGACATTCATAGCCGACCCTAACGGCGGAGACAAATGGGTACGAACCGGTGACTGCGGCTACTTTGACAAGTCGACTGGCCAACTGATTCTCACTGGCCGCTTCAACGAGGCATTTATGTACTCCAACATGCGAGTCATCCCCTCTGATGTTGAGGCTGCATTGACCGAGTACATGCAGGGAGCCATCTATGACGTCGCCGTCACAAGTTCAAGAATGCATGGGTACGAGGGCGATGAGAGACTCATTACCTATGTAGTGCGCAAGAATGAACAAGACACTGTCAAGCCGGTTGACATTCACGGATTTGTGGCTGCCTGGGTTGTCAGAGCTAGACGCTTCGCGAGTGTTAAGCCGCCCAAGGGCTCTGTCGTGTTTGTCGAAAGCATTCCTCGCAACGCAATGAGTAAGATTGTGCGTCGCAAGTTGCCGGAGCTGAAGCCCCTGGAGGGCTCTGATATGGATGTGATATTGGAGAGCGACTTTTACAAAGTCGTGAAGAACTAGTGACTTGCATGGCAGGATGCAACTCAGGTTTTATTCTAGTTATTTAGAAGTCAATCACATTTTTAGTTGCGATTTAGTGGCCACAAAGTGCTTGTAAACTATATGTTCCATCACCTTTTTTTTAATTACATTCGCAGCGCGTGGGTGGTTTATCTTTTGCGATTTAATCTGCGCTGTCTCATGAACGAAACAGCGCTGAGCGCCCGACAATTTCCCAACATAATCGCCAATGCTGAAATAGCACCAAATCATAATCAAAGAATTATTTCATTATTATCTCAAGCTAAACCGGTTAGCATCGACCCAGGAAGATTCTCCAGCTCCCTCAAACTCTTCCTCATGATCTTGACAGCTGAGTTGCGAGGAATCTTTTTGCAAAACACGACGCTTTTTGGTGCCTTTTTGGTGGAGACACGGCTGGCAATGAAATCATGCACCTCCTTGGCCGTTAAGTCCTCGTTACCTTTAACTATGTACGCCAGACATTGCTCAGGGCCATCGAATCCTTGAAGCGCCGTCGTCGTGATTGCTGCGTCAGCAATTGAAGGGTGGTTCAGCAACTCGGCTTCAATCTCAGATGGGATGATTCGCACGGTACCGAGGGTGATCATCTCGTTGAACCGGCCTACGAGAGCCAGCTGCCCGCTCTTCTTGTCGAAGTAGCCTCGATCGCCGGTGCGGAACCAAGGCTTTCCATCTTTACTTGGCAAGAACGTCTTCTCTGTTGCTTCGGCATTCTCGTAATATCGGGTGTAGACAGATGTAGAGCGGATGCAGACTTCGCCCTCTTCGCAAGGCTCAAGTGTTTCATGATCGACGATCTGCAACTCTACGCCTTCGATGATGAGGCCGACTGTACCCTGTTCGAACCAAGAATGACTTGGAGGTGTCATTGCAATGAGTCCGCCCTCTGTGGATCCGTAGCCTGTTCGAAGGAAAATGTGCTGTGGGATGAGAGACGCAAATCGCTTGACCTGTATGTAGGTTAGCTAGTTTTTCCTTTTTTTACATCAAGCACACTGCGCTTACCTGGTCCTTGTGAGATGGCGATCCTCCAACCAAGATATGATTGAGGCTTTCCAGACTCTTAGCGGGCCGCTTGCCACTCTCGATCGCGTCTGCGATGAGTTCCATCGTACGTGGTGGCAACTGAATCAGGGAGATTTTACAGCTCTCGATTCGATCAATGATGGACAGCTCATCGTCGAAAGCTGTGACATAAATTGGCAGGTAGCCCGCGGCAGCACGCTGACATATAATCTGCGAGCTACCAGACGCCAAATGAATGAATTGAAGATGACTGGAATCAGTAGGATCCGGCACAAAGTCCTTGGCATCAATGCGAGCAACCAGAGCCGCATGTGATATCTCAACGGCTTTGACACCACCAGTCGTTCCACTGGTAAATGTTCGCAAAGCAATCCGTTCCTCAGGGGACCCAAAGGACTCCAGTTTCCATTCTGACTCGTCACCAGACAGCAAGAAAGTGAAAGATATGCCCTTGATTTGAACCGGCTCTTTACGAGCTGGGGAATCAAAAATCAAGACTTTTGGTGCACGATCTTTCACCTGCGATGCCAGATTCTCGTGCTCAGGAGACACGAAAAGACATTTGATATTTGCGGCCGCCAAATACGTGGCCAGTTGGTCCTCTCGTTCAAGGACAGGGAGAGGCGAAAAGATCCCGCCCGCCGCAATGATTGCATCTGCCAACACCCAGTAGTAGATGTCGCTGTCACTCAGAAGCCCAACACAATCCCCTGGCTTAACGATATCTAATTTGCGTAAGCTCACTGCGGCTCGTTTGACATGAGATGAATAAGTCTCCCATGTCACTCGTTGGTCGGGGGAGTCTGCATTAACGAATATCGGATCGTCGGCCTTTCGGTCGGGATGCGTGAACACTCGTGTAGTATAATCCATTGCGTGATTTCACGTGTGTTATGCAGAATGTAGTCCGATGATCCGAAGATGTGTTTTATATCGCGGCGAGATGTTGAACCTCAACACGACGGCGATTGGCCTGGGTAAGCACTGACTGCGGCGAGGGTCAGCATGTCAGCCCGACAGTCCGACAGCCGTTCCATCTTGCATCAGGGTCTTCCTGCAAGGAACTCTGCAGGATTAATGCACTGGAATCTAAAATTAGCTGTCCATTTCTCGATTCTCAAGCATGACACCCCGCGATGCTTCTGTGGCTGACTGTCGTATGGTCAGCAGATATAGGTCCTGACCTCATTACTTGAAGAGTTAGAATTGATCGTGTAGTGCCTGTAGGAGAATATTCACTCTAGTTGATTAGAATCAAAGAAACACAATCATCAAAATGACGGCTCTTAATACGAACGGAAATGATTCTCAACATGAAGTTCCACGAGACCATCGGATACCGAATCATGGTGTCCCGAGATCCTTCGCGCTTGGAACATCCATACCACCAAATGATATCCATGCAATCAGTGTATCTCTTCCCACTTGGGAAGATATTGTACTATACATGAGACAAGATGCGACATTGCACGGCAAGCTGCAGAGCGATTATCCTAGGTGCGCCGTTCTCTTCCCCCTTTCCTACATCATAAGCAACGCACTAATGCATATCAGATTCTACCACCATGTCGCGGTGGAAAAATTAGGAAATATTGTGCTCCAGCGTTTGAACACTGATAAACAGATGCGCTGTCTCGTATTTCCTTCCTTGGCTGGCGCGAAACGCTGCTGTGCCTACTTTACACGAAAGAGTCTACAAAAGGGAGACGCAAAGCCACACCTCGAGATTTGGTCATTTCAATTACCCGACGGCAGTTCTGTTTCAGACGAGTCCAAGCAATGGTCAAAATTCTTCGTGGTCATCTACAACGAGCAGCTTGCAGAGCTCGCCGTCGAAAGCTGGGGCTGGTTTGGAGAAGGCATCTCCAGTCGGCACGCTCTGTTCTGTAGCGATCATGTGGAAGACATGGAGGCGGTATTAATTTCGGACAATGACCGATGTTTGAGGTTTACTCCGCACCTCCAATCTCCAGTATCGACCAATATGTTACCGGCTCATGCCATTCCTTCGCGCAAAGTCGATCTCGCTACAAAGCAAGAGCTCAAGAGATTGATTGCTGAATGGATCTCACCGCAAGATCCTGAAGCCGCACCCGTTTCTTCTTCGGATGTATTCCTGTTTCCAAAAGGCATGGTCGCCATATCCGCGATAGCAAGAATCTTACTCGAAACCTCCGAGTTCCGCGAAGCGGTCGTATTTGGCTGGCCATATGGATCCACGCCGAAAGTCGTACAAGAGACAGAATTCGAACGATACACTTTCTACTCTCAAGGCAGTTCGGGAGAGTTAGATCTACTCGAGAAATCCCTCGAACGCGGCGATCGGATTTCCTGCTTCTTCTGCGAGGTTCCCTCGAACCCGCTGTGCGCCACACCGGATTTGACACGGATTCGAATCCTTGCAGACAAATATCACTTCGCTGTCGTATGCGACGACACTATTGGGACATTCATCAACGTGGATGTACTTCCCTTGGCTGATGTCGTGATCACGAGCCTCACTAAGCTGTTCAGTGGTGGCTGCAATGTCATGGGCGGCAGCGTCGTTCTCAACAACCAGTCCAGGTTTTATGAGCAGATAAGGGCAAGTTTGGCAAAGAATCACGAGGATTTAATCTTCCCCGCAGATGCGCAAACACTCGTTGAAAACTGTGTCGACTTCCCCGCGCGAGTCAGGAGGACAAACGCGACAGCTAGAACGGTGGTTGACTTCCTGCTCTCACAGCCCAAGGGGTTGATCAAGCAGGTAAATTATCCCACGCAGGTCAAAACTGCGCCGTTGTACGAGAAACTGCGACGTAAACCGCAGGGAGGTTATGGTTGTCTCATCAGCATCTTGTTTCAGAGCGACAAAGCTGCGCGACAATTTTACAACGCAGTGGACCTGTGCAAGGGGCCAAGCTTTGGGGCAGATTACACGCTGGTACTGCCTTATTCTCAACTTGCGCATGCTTATGAGTTGGATTGGGCTGAGTCTCTTGGTATGCCGAAGCATATCATCCGTCTCAGTGTGGGGTTGGAAGATGCATCTGCCATTGTTGAGAAACTGGCAAATGCGATCCAGGTTGCGGTTCAAGGGACAGAAACATATAGAGCTAGCATGTAGAATGACTTATTAAGATGTATTTTATTTCATTCGCGTTTCTAAAAGCTATTTGACAATGGCAATGTGGGAGTTATTGCATTTGAGTGCCCTTTTCTAGATTGTAACTTTGCAATTCATCTCAGCCAGGCTGATTTAGGGACACTATTCAAGCCTGCTGAGATACAGCTAGGTCATTGTCAGGTCTGCCCTTCTCGCTCAGACCGCTGGTGAAGCTGTTGTGTCTACTACATTGGCTGTCTGCGATGAAATTCAACGGGCTCTGCTTCAAAGCGCCAGGAGGTGCAGCAGGGGCAGTGGTTGCATCCACCCTCTGAACGGGTTCAAGAAGGTGGTCGAACAGCTTAAACAAATTATCGATGCCTCTTTGTTCGATTTGATGATGAAGCACAATCCGTGGGCCATCCAAAAGTACACCATACGTGCTTGCAACCATGTTGAGAGTAGGTCTGTCAAGACCCAAGACCTCAATGTCCAGCCACACAAGATTCGTCTCAACAGGTTTGGTTAAACGACCTCCTCTACGTAGCCATTGGGCTGCCACTAGTCTAGCAAGTCGCTGTGAAGCACCCAAGATAGGGCTGCTGATGTCTTTCCCCGGTCCAAAGTTCTCGTATAGAGCTTCGCGCGCTGCTGCGGTAATGACACCACTTTGTCGCAGACCTCCGCCAATAGCCTTTTTTGTGCGTCTCATTCTTTGAATCAAGGCCTGGTCGCCGAGAACCATGGCGCCCATTGGGGCTCCAAGATTCTTGCTGAAGTCGACAGACACCAAATCTACGAGTGTGCAGTAGTCTCGGAGAGAGCCTGCGCCTGCAGCTACTGCTTCGAATAAGCGCGCGCCGTCTAGGTGAGTCTTAATACCTCGTTCTTTTGTCCAGTCGCGAATCCGGCTAAGCTCATTCAGAGGTATTATCACGCCGTGTGCGGTGTTTTCCATGGAGACAAGTCCAGTTGGACATTTGTGGACGTCTCCATCTTCGACAACTGCATGCTTCTCCAGATCTTCAACGCGGAGGTATTTGCCGTTTGACGGCGTGATGGGCTGAATCATTCCGCCGCTAAGTACAGAAGGACCACCGCCTTCAAAGTTGATACTGTGGGCATCTTGCGCAACGACGATCCCACAGGGTCGACTCGTGACAAGGGCATGATAACACAACTGATTGGCCATGGTCCCAGTCACAACAAACATGCCTGCCTCTCGGCCGCAGATAGCAGCTACATGGGCTTCAAAATCAAGAGTAGTCTTGTCTTCGCGGAAAACATCGTCACCCAGAGTCGTGTCGATGATGGCAGCAAGCATGCCATGACTTGGTCGGGTAATCACATCGCCTGCAAAGACGTCAGTTCTGCATGGTGATAAGTCATGTTGCATCTGGCATCAGTACTTCGAAAATCATGACCAACTGCCTCAGTGCGACCCCAATTAGTGGATCGCTCAAGTAATCGCACCAATTCCAACGTCTCTGGACGCACCGACTGAACGGCAGAGGACGAGCCGTCGTGTGGGAAGGTAGAAGTGGGCATGGCTTTGCGTTGAGTTGATGCTGCTGAGTAGCTTTGATGAGCCAGATTCATCATCGGCATCTATTCCAAGTGTAATTGTAGGGCATTATTTGCTTGACCGTTCTGTGCCCGATCGTGGCATCGGTACCGACTTGTTGACATGGTTGCTGACAGTGGTGCTGACCAGGCACCCTACAGGATGGACTGCAACATTTTGCTGACAAGGCTGGATCTCTGAAGCTCCAATGCAGGCCTTAATGGCAAATTTTCTTTCGGAATCAGTCTTTGCCTTTGCATTGTTGCAAGTTCAGTTGTGCTTGCGGCCTCCACTCTCATCATTGTTGACTTTTATCGTTGGTAGCTGCGTAATTGTTCTTTTCAGGTTGCTCTCCCCAGCTGGCGCATAAGCAAATGGATCTTACCTGCTGTTGCCAATGGAGACAACCAAAAAAAAAAAAAAGGAAAAACAAAAACAGAATCAATTTCAGCAAATTACTCCGTAGACTTCAAGCAATTTTGTTTTTCAATATTCCAAGATATAATTTAGTTTTCTCGTGAAAAGATGGCTTCCTTACTTCCTGTCAGTGCTTGGGCTGAAGCGTAGTTTATGGTTAGTGACGGCGCTGGCCAGGGGTTGAGCGGGCGAATCTCTTGATGATTCAGATCCACCCCCTGTGGCGGGCACCAGACGGCCCTTAGCTGGAGCCCCAAAAGCCTCCCAGCGGTCCTATTCCCTCGCTTATTTGATAGCTCTTTCTCCAATACCTGCTTAATGTATAGAGGTCAGACCATAACAGCAATACTACAGACGAATGAAACAAAAATGAAATTAAATGTAATTAGTTTTGAATTTGAAGATTGAGTTGCAAGGCTGACATTTACCTGACTCCACGTGATATTGTTTCGCGGGGACTTATTCACGAATTGGGCTGCACCCGGTCCGCACCTGGGCGCACCTGGCAGGCAATCAGGCTACAGTATGTAATCCAGCGCCAACCGACGGGCGCGCCCTGATCAACGACAAGTCCCCCCACTGCATTATTTACGCATAGATTCGTAACGTAACTCTTTGTCCAGTGTTTAAGATACACACGGTCCGCTGTTTCTTGCTTCTTCAAATTTTAGACTGTCCTACAGAGTATTTCGCTTTTGGATTTGCTCCTACAAAGAGCCAACGGCACCATGTCAGACGCTGGTTCTCTCGGGTACCAGAGGAGCATTGCCTCTTCAAGAGACTCCATGGTATGTTTTCCATGCCATTGGCTGAACTAACGTTGGAGCCACGCTTACAGATTGCCTAGTCCGACATCGCCAACGACGACCCAAATTATGTTGCCAGTTTTGTCCAGGGCATGCGAGCCGATGTACAGCATTTGTACAGGTCGGATGATCGGTCAGCTTGGACTGACAATGTCCCCGCCGCGCCAACCACCGACACCGAAGCTGCGTCGTACTCTCAAGAATGTGCTCTCGTTGCACGACGGGAGCTTGACCCGACCACTCAGCATGTTATGCTGCATTCAGTCACTGTTCAGAGTCCACTGATCAGGAAAGTTCTAGGAATCACCTTCAAGGGTTTGGAGGGTATCAACACCCAATTGCGCCAATTGACCTTCAAAGCACCATTTCACCCATTCTTTTATCGCTGGCATCGCTTCGAGAGGCTTTGCGAGGACGAGGAAAGTCTGGAAGTCAAGGAACACCTTTACCTCTTGTACAGTATTATGAAAGAAGAGATAACTCCACACATTGACACTGTAACGGACCTTATCAAGAATGGAGTTGCCGGCTTTGACTACCTCTGGGCCATCTTCACGCCCGGCGTGGAATTGTATACCCAGTGGGAGGGCCAAGACCGAGTAGTTGAGTTGACTGATAGCCGATATGGGGCCAACATGGGTGGCGAGTACTTCACCCTGGAGTATCGTTACATTGAATGCGATGGGACAGATTTTGGGTTTGTTTCCGGCTCTGTCGACATTAGCAAGTTTGATGGTGTGAAAGAGCTGCTCGACCTCGATGCATTTCCTGTTCATCTTTACCCCGAAATCGAGCAGCTAGTCGACCGACTACGTTTTCGCGGCAAGAAGTTCGAGCAGCTAAATGGGTTCCACCATGTCGGTTATTCTGGGTTCTACACGACCAGATCTTCTAGACAAAACCGAAAGCGTCATGTAAGTGGCTTAAAATCCTTTTAACGCGCTGTTTGTCTAACGTGGTATTTTCTCTTAAGCTGGATCACGGCCGCATCATTATTGACACAGAGACCTTCACTCTGTATGGCACTCCGGGACCTGGTGTTCAGCCTATTGAGGCCGGCCTGCTCGCCGCATCGGTGAATGACAAAAGACTGGACGATATCCCGAACATTACAAGCCGGGCTGCTATCCATAAGCTTCATAAGTATCGAGCAGCTCTGGCAAAGTACGAAGAAGAGGACAGAAACGACGCTTCGGCATGTAAGTGTGGCACTTCATTCGGTTTTCCAATCTAGTGACGTTTCAATTGCTCACACCATATCCAGTGCTCAATACAAAGCAATACCTGCTCTGCAACCCCTTCGTTCGGGGATATTGCCTCACATTCAAAGCATGGGGTAGGAAGAACTCAACAAAGCAAACAGTGACCATGCTGACCGGACAGCCGAGTTCAACGTCGATAACATTCGACCAATTCAATGGAACAAAAATGCATTTCCTAGGCTAGTCTTGCCTCGCGGCTACAAAGACATCATTCGCGCTTTCGTGCAAGAGCAGCTGCTACGAGACGATGCTTTCGATGATATTATTCAAGGAAAAGGTTTGTCATGAATTGGAACTCGTGGAGCTAGTCTCGACATCTAACAAGTCAATCTTAGGCCTGGGTTTCATCATGTTGCTGAGTGGTGAGCCAGGCGTCGGAAAAACGCTCACTGCAGAATCTGGTAGCGCCTCAGATCTTTGCGATGTCTTAGTGCTCTGCTGATAGAAGTTTAGTTGCCGAAGAAATGCACCAGCCACTATACATGCTGAGTGCAAGTGAGCTGGGAGAATCAGCCGCTGAAGTTGAAGAATCACTTGAGCAGGTCTTGTATTTAACCAACAAGTGGAATGCGATTTTGCTCCTCGATGAGTGCGACATGTTTCTTGAGGCGAGGACGATTACCGACATGCGACGCAATCGGCTTGTTTCCGGTGAGTGATGTGCTCAACTCAGCAACTCAGTAAAAAAGACATTTGAAGCGATTACTGACGTTGACACGCGATTTGTAGTATTTCTACGCCAGCTCGAATATTACCGAGGCGTCATGTTTCTCACCAGCAATCGTGTCACGGACTTCGATGCAGCATTTGAGTCTCGCATTCATCTCACCATTCCTTACCCACCGCTTGACATCCCAAGCCGTCTGCATATTTGGAAGACCTTTGTTGAAATAGGAGGTTGGACGAATAGCCTGAACGAAACAGACCTTGACGCGCTCTCCAAAATCGAGCTCAATGGAAGGCAGATCAAGAACATCGTCAAGACAGCGCGACTCCTCTCGCAGCAAGACAGGACCCCTCTTGCCATGGAGCATGTGAATCTGGTACTGAAAGTTAAGCAGGGAACTACTATATAATTGCTAAAACGTCGATAATTCCAGCGTCACGGGCGATTGGATACAAAGTTGCCTGCGATAGACAAGAGCGCTTGATGCGTCGTTCCTTGCCGGACATTGCATCAATTGAAACTCTGCATTGCTTCCCTCTCTTATCTTTCGTATCTGCCTTATTTAACTTGTGACTGTTATTGTGAGTATCTATGGCTGTCTTTTGTCTAGCCTACCTGCCACAGGTTCAGGACACGGACATGGCATAAGGTTCTGAGGCAATGCTGCCGCGCTATAAGGGGTTTTTTTTTTGGTGGCGAGCTATGCATCCACCCAGGACCCTGGTAAAGACGGCATCTCCCATTCGACGAGTTCCCAAAACTCTCTCGCATATCTAGGTTCGAAGTAGTCCCATTCAAGGATCCAGTCTTTAGGTTCCGGCCCAGAAATTATGCGTGCCACTCTCGGTGTATAATAATGGAAGTGTTGCAGCCATGGCGTTTGCCATGGTACTTCTGCATAGGGATGCAGCATAATCTGTTCGCAGTTGCCATAGGCTTGAAGATGAACACCTGCTATTTGTAAATCTTCAAGCCAAAAGCGCAGAATCCTCAGCACTATCTGGCGCCACGCTCGAGCTGGCACCCGTCTTCTCCAGTTATATGCTATTGCAAATAAAAGAGGCGTTAGCGGGCTAGTTGTCGGAACTGTGCTTAAATCATTTACTGAAACGCGACGAAAAGCCAGCTGGCACATTGAGCGCCATGCTGCTGGGGAACCGTCTCCTTGCAGATGCTCGTCGGCAGGCATCATGTATTGCTTTTCCCATCGGTATGGTTGAAAATAACGGTAAGCAAAGCTATAGATATTTCTTGGTGTTATTAGGGTCGAGTTGGAAAGGGGGTAGGTCAAATCAGCAAAGGCACGGCGCTCGATAAGAGCCAGGATTGCTGAAGCAGAAGCAACTTCCCACCTGATGTCTTCCCATAAAACTCTACCGAGCCCTGCATCCATAGCAACAAGCCTATCGAAAAACTCTACATTCTGCCATCTTGCCCAATCTAAAACGAGAGTCCCAGAATATACACGGGATTCGGAAAGATCTTCGAGTATGCCCTTCTGTGCAAGAAGTTGAAAGAATGAGTTCCTATATCCATGGTTTTTGAGGGAGATCAATGCCCCTAGTGCAAAAGGAGTGTACCCAAAATGGTCTAGTTGATCAAGCCGTGCTCCAGCTTTTATGAGCTCTTTGGCAGTGTCAAATTTCTCGTACTTTATAGCAGTCTGCAGAGAGTTAGCATGTCCAGAGGCCTGAAGTCGGGGTTGGCAGTTTACATGAAGTACGGTGCAACCATCAGTGTCGCAGCTGTGAATACCTCGTCCTTTTTCGGAAAGGTACTGGAAGAGTTCAGAACTGGTTCCCTGCTGCACAATTACATGCAAGTCTCTATCGAAGCTGAAATATACTGTAGGTTGCAGTGAGATATTCCATCCAGCTTGAGCTGTCTGGATGAATATATCCCACGTTGTCCTAGCTAGCCATGACGGAAGTTGAAGCTGAAGCTGAGACGCTGGGGTGATGAAGTAGGTAAGCATTTTGAAGCCAAAAGTAAACTGTGTGAAATTCTTACTCGTAACAGTGCCGTTTTTAGCGGATAAGGTGCTGGATTTGTAGCGAATGCGTCCAAACATATTAGGAGCATGCCTTGAGAGCAAGCTAGATATGCGCCAAGGATCCGCCGTGGTAGCCCTCTGGGGATACGTCGACATGGCTGTATCTCGATCGGCAGGCAGCGATTGCTCCTCTTCTTCCCGCTTCAGCTGCTTGATTACGGCGTTTACCAACTGCTGCTCCGAGCGTGACCTAAACTTCGCGTTAGCTTGTGAATGCTTAATTTGGTGCGTTTGTTACAGACGCAAGATATGTCTGATGGCAAAGAATGAGGATCTGCACCGCCGTCCCAACTCTTTCTTGGTACTGCTGGATGCGATCATACTTCATCACAGCTTTTGCTTTTGCTTTGGCCCTCTTTGCAAGACTTT
The DNA here is from genome assembly GCA_022702485.1 of Simplicillium sp. C3G150-2. Lineage (NCBI taxonomy): Eukaryota > Fungi > Ascomycota > Sordariomycetes > Hypocreales > Cordycipitaceae > Simplicillium > Simplicillium sp. C3G150-2. The sequence continues at coordinate 2,174,265 of JAJIYY010000005.1, read as the reverse complement.
TTGAATCCAGATCGGCTTTGAGTTCTTCTGAGATTTTTCCCAAGTCGTTCAAGGCCTTGATGCATCGTGATATGCACAGTTGCGCAACTTCTGGTTTGGTGTTTGAGATGACCAGCGAGGCCTCCATATCCATCACCATGGGCTGCAGCATTTCGAGTTGGTCGAGCAACCAAGTGATATCTTCAGGGACATCTTGGAACTTATCGCAGAGTTGCTTGATGGTGATGGTGGCATTGATGAGGTTGCCTGCGAGACTTGTGGTGACGGCGCTGCTGGATAGCATAGCGCGCGGCCCTTTCTAGCGGGTGAACAGTCCTACAACAAATCAAGTGGAAAAATATGAAATAAAACGACTACAGCTCGAGAGTTGAGATGCTTCTGTCGTTGGAGATGTCTGAATGTGATGCTGTGCGTCTGCCGCCTCACTACTCCGCCAATGGGCAAAGGGTGCGCCTCAGCAGTCAGCCTCTGTGGCTGAGCTTCTAGGGCGGTCAGAGATGCATGCATACTTGACAGCATCTTTATTTCACCTTCGTTTCTCATGAGAGTGTATGCTATAGGATGTCCCTATGCTGCCCGAATGCCTTGGAGTGGATATTGGTGGACTACATGTAATTGGTGGAACTTCTCAGGACAGATGTGTTCAAACATTGTGAAAAATCTAGTAAATCAATCCAATAATGAATTATTTATTAGTAAACATACTCGAAGCAATCTCTGATGGTATCGATTTAGAGTAGATTGACGGTATGATGCGAAATGAGTGAAGGCATTCAGGCAGTAACAACACTCTGCTTTGACATTGTCTGTCTGTGCCCTATAGGGAGGACTGAGAACCCCCCGGAAATGAGGACGTGGGGGCCAGTGGTCGGGGAAAGACGCAAGGTAGGGTTCTGGGACTAATGGTTGAATCAATGATTGCTGATCACAAAGTTCACAGGTAGCACGTATATCTATCTAAATCAGGTTATTTGCAATGATGACACTGGAGTAGTACGCTTACAAGTGAGCAACGAAAACAAGCTTTCGCGGCAGGCAATCAACTTTCTAAATTGCAATAAACATCGCCGCTTGCAGGCGGGATCCACAGCATTGAGTGGGCTGTGCATTGAATAAACAACATGTAAGCCGCAACTGGAGCTCTTAACTGGAGTCGCACAATGTAGCTGTAATTGTAAGCTGGGGAAATTGGCCACTAATAGGCCACTAACAGGCTACTAACAGGCCACTAAGAGGCCACTAAGAGGCACTAAGAGACCCCTGATCACAATTAGCTCCCGGCCAGTTACCCATTTAGGCAGGCCTGTCGGACTCTCGCTTTTTTGTGAGTGCGAAGTCCCGAGAAAGGTCAACTCATGCAGTAGTTGTCGATGTCATGGCTTCATACTCTTGAGCTAGATATAGAGTTCTAACTGATTGTATTGCCAGTGTCGAATGAAATCACTTTTATTATCTACTCTAGATGGCGCACTTATCTCGCGATTTGGGGGCCGCATCTCCACCAATAATACCGATGTCGCCCCCATTGTCTTTGTCTCACATATTGTCTCGGTTCGGAGACTGGCATTGAGCGAATGAGAATGATTCACACAGCCCACGATGCCGTCACTTCCGCAGCGACCGATTCACGGTAGCTTTCATGTCTGCTCCATTATGCAACAGCAGCATGGCAATTTCCATCTGGTCCTTCTCGACGGCTAAATGCAATGCCGTACGTCCCATGCCGTCTCTCGTCTCAATGTTGGCGCCGCCTTGTAGTAGTGTCGAGACGACGTTTTCGTGACCCCGCAGCGTAGCGTAGTGTAATGCACTGGACCCCTCATCATCAACCGCATCTGGATCGATACCCCGTCGAAGAAAGGAACGAATCATGGTGTCGGAGCCATGTATTGCGGCCAAATGTAAGATGGTCTGTCCACCACGCGCGGGCATGCCATCGTGTGTATTTTCCATTATTGACGAATGCCGTCTGTCTCTGTCTCTTTTCGATGCGTCATCCCATCTAAAGTCGTCGGTGGAGGGTCTGCGGATGCTTCCTCTCGAGGGTGTAAGGCTTGGTGTGGCCGGCATGCGTAGTCTTTCTGGGTCCATCATGGTAGACTGAGGGAGCTCGATGTCGAACGGTGTGCGGACGGCAGGTCGAGAAGACCTACTGTCGTAAGTGAGAGCAGGGTCGAGGTGGAATTCGTTGTTGGGCTTTTTATTTGAGTCTATGAGTGATCTGGATGTGTCGGGGAAGACGCCGAGAGAGGAGTCGTGGGGAATGGAATGGCTGATGTCAATGTCGTTAGGCTCGTTGGCAAAGATGTCGAACGGGTCTTCGTTGTGGCCAAGAGGACTATCCGTGGGAATTTCTCGTGGTGATGGGAGGAGTTGCGGCCGATATTGTTCTGTTGTGCTTAGGGCGGGTTGGGTTGCCTGCATCGTCTGTTTCCGCTTGCCTGACAGTGTAAGTCAACTCGACTTCCCATTCCCACACACTGACAACTTGTCCTCACAATGTACCACTTACGATGGTTTCTCTGTGCAATCCGATTTTGCTCTCGTCGCCGTTCAGCCCGCTCATCAATACTCGCCGCAGCTGAACCATTCGCGGCCTCAGTTTCAGTCGATCGATTTGTCATGGTTTCTTAGTATGTACTAGCATTGATATATCGAGCACCAATCGCATTTTTCATCTCAATGTCACGACGCAAGAGCCTCGTCCTTATATTCGGCTGGCCGCCACCTACAGAGCCCGGCTCTCTGCGGCAGCGGTGCGCCGCTCGCCCTACAATGTCTCGTCCCTTGTCACAGTAACTCTGCCAGTAAATTGCGTTGCGCGTTCCAGAGTGAAGGCCCACAATTGATGACTGCAGACAAATACAGCCGGCAAGCCACAAAGCCTCGGCGACTTCTTGATTAAAGTTTGTCCAGGAAGAGTTGTTTCCTGTTAGATTAGAAGTACAATGCGGTCTTGGCTTTGCTGTACCAATAGAGTCTGTTCGCTGTGCACGAGGAGAGTCAGAACAACTGGAACATGTTGTTAGTGGCGTGGACTCTGTCTACGGGCCGTTTAGCGTCGATAGAGTTGGGCTTCCGATTGGTGGGGGGCGGACCAGGGGCCGAGTATTGACCAGTTCGTTATCCACGATCCTCTTTGCCGCGTTTTTGCCAAGAGTGCGCCACTCATGCTTTACGAATAATATGTTTAGGACCAAGTTGGAGACACAGCTGAGCAACAGAGTTGGGGATACACAACTGCGAAAACAAAGAGACGGAAAGGTTGCCGTAGCGTCACCATTGGGTCTTGTATTCACCGACTATTCCGCACCCTTCTCCTCAATACATGTCCGCCTCATAGGGCTTGCAGGATTGTGCTGCAGGACAGTGTGCCTTTGGTCAGACTTTACGAAGCGGCTCCGAGTCTGCGTCAAAGGTGGGACACTGCATAAACGAATAAGGCTCAGCGAATAGACGAAAGACACAATCATGTTCCCGTGCGAGTGCGGGGGACTAGACGAGACAACAGCCCAATCAGAACATACAGTATGACTGTGTCGTGGTGGGAATAGCTGAGGCAAGCACCTTTTTACAGGGGTAAGGAAGGGAAAGAGATGGGTCCGGCATTCATATAGATGAGATGGGAAACTGTCCCCTTGCAAGACGCCACACTATATACTGCCCTGTCTACAGTCCCCGTTGAATGTTCTGCTCGTGTTTTCATCACTTACAGGGCAGCCGTGACGTTTTTCTTACAAAAGTGACAAAGCTTGTATGACACTCACGTCTCACTTTATTTCTCCATGTGGACAGATGTTTCGAGTGGTGGAGACGAAAAGTACGAACGAGGCGGTTCAAAGTGCAATTAACTTTGTAATATGGCCAAGGATGTCGCTTACACGGCTGTAGATCTGTTTTCTTCATTCGCGGTTTTCGCAGCAAACATGACTTGCGAAATAGCAAACGTAATAAAATTGGCTTCTAGAACTAGCGTACGCCACAATATGCCACAAATTTTATCTGGTGGTCTGCTTCGCTCAAATCCCGTACACAACCCATTTCGGGTCATTCCCGTCCACATGCTGCACCTCGCTTCCACGCCTGATCAGGCTGCTCGCGAGTCTGAACGTGCATGCCTCGCCAGAAATTCAATCCCCTCCACAATCGCACCCGCCCTCTTCCCCCTCCTAAACATGTCAAACAGATGCACCTCCCCCTCCAACACCCGCAACTCCCCCACGAGCCCTCGTCTCACCATCTCCTCCATCGTCCGCTGCGACTGCTGAACCGGCACTAAATCATCTGCCGTACCGTGAATCAGAAAAGTCGGCGTCCGATACGTACCGTCTTGCACATGCGCAAGCGGGCTAATACTTCGGATTCGTTCCCGATTGGGCATGGGGATGCGATCCTTGCTCGACTGGGCGTCTCGCTTGGAGAGGCCATTGAGTAAAATCTGGAGTGCGTGGCCGTTCCAGTTCAAATACAGAACGATGCGGGAACGAGGGTCGTCAAGCGACATCCATCCACCCAGTAAACGTGTTCCTGCTTTGGGGTTGTATGAGACGATGGGGTGGGAGGAGAGGCCGTCGTACAAGGCGGAGTAGTACCCTGATGAAGCGGGGGATGGGGTTAATTCGATTGGTTCTTGTTGGAATGGCTTGTTGGGCTGTGACCAGAAGGGATCTTCGTAGTCGGTTGGGCAGTAGAATGCTAACACAGCTTCGGGAGGCCTGATACCCCGCAAGGCAGCTGTCCATCCTAGTGATAAGGCGAGAAGACCACCGGATGACCATCCTACTGCGACGACTCTGTCTCCATCTGCGTGTAGATCTGGTCGACCAGGGAGGTCGATTGTGGGAAGAATCTTGCGAGCCCAGTAGAAGGCGTCGCATGCATCGACCATGCCGCCTTGCACGAGTGAGACTTCTGGACAAAGTCTGTAGTCGATGCTGACGGGGAGGAAGCCCGCATCCAGCAGCATCTGGGTTTGTTCTGGGCGAATGTCTTTGCGGGAGTGCATACAATGTCCTCCGCCGTGAATCATCAAAGCTACCTTCGTTAGCGGCGGTCTAAATCGTAGTGAGAAGTAGCCTGGAACACACCTACAGGGAGTGGTTGTGAGGGTGCTGCAGTAGCAGCAGAAGGATAGTATATATCCGCTTCGAGCTTGAGCCCATCACGCTCCGCATAGACGACAGTGGCTTCAGTCTGGGCATACGCAGGTGAATTTGTTGCAGGGGCGGTGTCAGCTTCGGCATCAACCATTGTCCAAGACGAAGGGCGAGAGGTCTTTTCAATCAAGTCTGCGAGATCTTGTACCGTCTGGACACTGGAAAATTCCTTGTGTGAGATTGAAATTGAGAACCGCTTGCTGATCTCTGAAAAGAGCTCCGTTGCTAACAAAGAGTCCACACCAAGATCTTCAAGAGACGCATGGGGCTGGATGGACGCAAGCGGGATCTCCAAAACTTCTTCTAGCATTTCCAAGCAGCTCTTGAGGGTTGCGCTTGTTTGGTGCAATGCAGGGACTGGTGACTGTGCGACGCTGGGGACCACACTGCGAATCGCACTGGTGGTTGGAGACTTTGGTTTTGATAGATCGTTTCTCTGAATATCTCCTCTCACTTCCGTGTTGGCCCCAGAGTCGGCGATCAATCGTGCGAGATCTTCAACTGACTCGGCTCGAGCCAGATCATTGTGTGAGATTGTGATGAGGAAACGCTTGCTGATCTCGGTGAAGAGCTCCGTTGCAAGTAAGGAGTCGACACCCAGATCTTCCAGTTTGCATGAAGGTGCGATGGATTCCACCGGAATCTCCAGGACATCCTGAAGCATGGCTAGAGTCTCGGTCATGGTGCCAGGTTGGGACTTTTTTGGATTTGAAGTTGCTAATGTACTTGTGTTGATCTTCTCGACAGCGGTACCTCGAGTTGGTGCCTGCAGCTGTTCCTCTCTCCGCGTTTGAGCGGGAGGATTGATTTGTTTTGGCGCCAATCGTTCTGGCACTGTCATTTGTCTTGTTGCTGGTATCGTGGAAACCGCATCCTTCTGGTTCAATTTCCCCAACACCTTCTTCAGAGATTTGACAGCCACCTTCTGAAAACTGATCGACCGAATGACAAACACAATGTTCTCCGTCACTACATCGATCACAAAGATATCACACGCGAGTGACTTCGGCTCCGGCTTCTCATACTTTCCATATGCGATCCACCTGTGCCCTTCCTCCCTCGCATGCCGACTGAACTCTGGACTTAGCTCAATGTCACCAATGTAGTTGCAGATCCACATCTCCCCCGTCGAGGCCTGTTTCGCCAAGTCAAAAACATTGGCCAGCACACCAGATACCTGCGTAAAACTATCGATGAGCACAGGATCGCAGACACCGTCTCCCATGTTGCGTTCACGGACACGTGGAAGGGTGATGTGGGCGGCGGCCTCTTCACCTAGGTTGTAGATGCTCTGGATGCCTTGATAGTAGTCGACGTATGTTACGTGGGGGAGAAACGCTTGGTAGACTGTCGGACCTTTGTAGCCTACTGAGTCTGAGGAGGCTTCGATTTCGCGACAGCGCGAGAGAATCATGTTTCGCATTGGGCGGAAGGTGAGGTCCATTGACGAAGAAGCGTTGGTTGGATCTGGGGCAGTTAATGTTACCATGCCGGTTGCGTGAGTGAGGTCTTCGGTGTTCTCAACGGAGCTGTAGAGAGTGAAGTTCCATGCGGTAGCCGAGTGACCAGTTTCAGTCAGTTCCAAGAACACATTTCCTCGTGGATGAAGCGTCAGAGGAGACGACATGGATAGCTTCGATACCCTTGCTGCATGTTCTGTCCCAGCCCCCGTTAAGATACGCGATGCAGACAGCGCGAACTCAGTGTACATCGAAGCCGGACAGAGACTCTGCTCAACAACTTCGTGACCCATCGTCCCTAACTGGTATAGTTTATGGCGAGGATTGATCTCAAAAAGCGCCGAGCCCTCATCTCGACCAACCACTTGTCGAATGTATCCAGTAAACTCTTCTTCAACAGCAGACACAGTAGCTTCATTGCTACCGCTGGTTTTCCAAACTGAAGTTTCAGGGCTGTATTCCAACCAATGACGGATCTTTGCAAATTGGTATGGTGGCAGGTTAAGCCAATTATACAGTGTGCGCTGTGACGAATGGAATGGCCAGAATTGGACATAAATACCAGCCGTCCACAATGTACATGTAGCTTTGGTGAGGCTTTCCTGAGCAGAGCTGTCTCGCAAGGATGTTGAAATGTAAGTGTGATTTTTGTGTTCATCAAGCGCAGCAGTCTTGACCAACGGTATAATTGGACCAGAGCCTGCTTCAAGCCATACGATACGTTGATCTTTTGCGATTTGTTCAATACGTCGGACAGCTTGCATGAAATACACAGGCTCTCTCGTGTGGCGAGCGATCTGGTCCGCGGTAATATTGGTGTACCAGCCATCGCCATCATCAGTGCAAGCTTCGATGGGAATGGATGGTGCTTTCAGATTGAGCTGTTGAGCTGCTGTTCGTAGAGGGGAGACCAGGTCGTCTAGCAGTCGTGAGTGATATGCATGCGAATTGTGCAGTCGCCTCATGCGGAACTGTTCCATGCCAGCCCCGAACCTCTCAAATGTCTGAATGGATGGCTCGTCGCCTGCAATGACAAAACTGCGAAGTCCATTGTAGCATGCAACATCGGCTGCAAAGGCGTTGCCGTGCTCGTTTTCTGCCAGCTGCAGTACCTTCGACACCTTATCCTCACTTCCTTGGACGGCCAGCATGACGCCATCTTGCGCAGCACGACCTTTATCCGAGAGCAATCGTGCACGAGCAATAATCAATCGAAGTGTCTCTTGTAGGGACAAAGATCCCGCGACACATAGTGCAGTGAGTTGCCCAAAGCTGTGGCCAATCAGCCGGTCAGCCTTCAGACCTGAATCAATCCATGACATCGCACACGAATATTGAATCGAGAACAATGCACAATGAAGCGTCACAAGGTCATCGATCGGGTCAGCTTCAAAAATGACGGGGAACAAGACGCTTTCAACACCCAGCTCTTGAACGCAAGCCAGTTCACAATCCGCCTAGACCAGTTAGATAAATGCAATTGGCACGACACCGACAAAACTTACCAGATGTTTGCGCAGTAGGTGACTGCCATTGTACAGCTCTTGCGAGGTTTGTGCAAGCCTCCCATCCTGTCCACTGAAACAGAGGACCGTGAACGGTCCTGATCCTCTTGGCTTTTCCTCAGGCACGACTTGCAGGAGTTGATTTGTGAGGTCTGAAAGGTTCTTCGCTGAGAAGCTCACATGTGGCTCAAACGCCCGGCTCTGCTTGATGGCCAAGTTGTAGGCAATGTCAGGGAGAGCCAAACTAGTATCAGACAGTACGTACTCCCTCAACCTGTCGCAATACGCTTGAACAGCTTCAACCGTTCTACCAGATATGTAAATGGGCCACGAAGACCAAGAAGAAGTAATCTGTCCACTAGATATCACACTCCCCTCCTGGATGACCAAAGCAGCATTGCTCCCAGAGGCACCGTAGTTATTAATCAACGCAACTCGTCTCTTCTCACTCTTCCACGCCTTATTCTCAGTCGGAATCAACACATGATCCATACCCAGCGGCGCCATCTTAGGATTCAACTTGTTGAAATTCGCCAGCTTCGGAATCATCTGCTTCTGCAACATCAATAACGTCTTCACAAGCGACGCCACGCCAGAAGCTGCTTCAGTGTGCCCGATATTATCTTTCACAGATCCCACATACACGGGATTACGTCTGTCAACAGCACCAAACGTCTGGCGGATACTCTGGAATTCAGCTGGGTCGCCTACTTGTGTACCTGTGCCGTGTGCCTCGACGAAGCTGACTTCGGACGGGTGTATCTCAGCACGTTTCAAGGCCTTATCGTAGAGGGAAAGTTGTGATGGGGTATCGGGCACAATAATTGGAGAGGTGTTCGATCCCTGATTTACGGCTGAACCTGTAATGATGCCCAGGATATGGTCACCGTGCTTGATGGCATCTCCCAGACGTCGTAAGACCACCATGCCAGCGCCTTCAGCACGACAATAGCCATCAGCAGTCTCATCAAATGCTTTCGATCGCCCAGTTGGACTCAGAAAACCCGCACCGATCAGATTCTGTGTCATGCGAGAACTCGTGATAGCACAGGCACCTCCTGCCAACGCAACAGAACAATCCCCCGCCTGCAAAGCCTTGCAAGCAGTGTGTATAGCCACAGCCGACGCCGAGCAAGCCGTATCTATCGTGACCGCAGGACCAGACCAGCTGAAGAAATGATTTATACGGCCGGCAATCATCGCACGAAGCGTGCCCGTCAACGAAAACGCATTTATGTCATGCGACGCGACGTTACAATCGTAGTCATCGTTGGCCACACCCACGTACGTGCCGACATCTCGATCAAACTCGTCCGCTCGCAGCCCACAATAGCCCGCAGACTCCATCGCTTCGTAAGCAACAGCAAGTGACATCCTCTGCTGCGGATCCATCGAATTGGCCTCCCGCCCAGAAATCTTGAAGAACTGGTGGTCGAACTTGTCCGAGTCGCGAACATAACCTCCCCAATATGGACCGCGGGGCTCACGTCTGAGAAGTGACGGATCGAAGCGCTCCTGCGGGAATTGACGAATCACGCAGTCGCCGTTTTTGATCAAGTTCCAGAACTCTTCTAGTGTGTCTGCCTCGGGGTATCGGCAGGCCATGCCAATTATGGCAATTGCGGATTCGGGGTAGTCGGAGGGATCAAGTGGTTCATGGCTGATTGAAGGCATGGTTTCTGATGGCTGATCCGTCGCCGGCGTGGGAAAAGAACTTATTGAGCTCGAGGGCAGTGCGGTATGGATTCTGCTCTTGGGTACGACGACCTTTTCGCCAATCATGACATGTGTTTCCTCCGGCAGCCAGGAGTCAAAGATCAGGTCGAAGCGCGACTGTTCGCTGAGAATGTACTGTATGACATGGTCGTGTAGTTTCACGTCAGAGATTGGCAGACCGTTGATGTTCGACAGTAGTTTTGTGTTGAGAGCACTGGCGTTTGGGAACTGGAAATGTTTGTTTTGCTCGCAGATCTTGCGCAGCAACGTAACTCCGGCGCTGTTTGTGCGAGAATGCCAGCGACCGCGACATGGAAGTAGCATCTTCATGATATTTTTCTCAGCGAGGTCAGCCATGAAACGTTTCGATATCGACTTGGGTAAAGTGACTGTGGAAGTAGTACTGTCCGAGACGCAAGATACGTATGCCTACTTGTGTCAGTGATGCTCAACAATTCACAACTTCAACATCTCTTACCTCTGGATATTGCGATAAAATCTGATCCAAATGTTGAGCATTAATCGCCGATTTGCATCTCACCGCAATAGCGCAAGCACTATCATCTTGTTGATGCGCATCGAGATCAACCCACGCCGCCAACAGCAGCGATAAACGAACTGCCGTCGAAGCCAACCGACCAAACTCAGCCTCAGATTTTGAGCATGATACTGAAATCGCAACTAAGATGCCCAAACAGAACCCTTGAACATTTGCGATATTCGTTGGAAAATCGGACAAACCGTACTCGGCCCCTGCTGTTCTGTTTGACAGTTTCCAGTACTCAACGATTTGGTAAACCACACTCAGCGGCGTTATCGTCACATTATTTTTCTGGCAGTCTTCCGATACGATATCTGATGGTGCAGTCTTCCCATTGACAAAGAAATCCGCCACCTTCTCCAATTTCTTTCGTCCATTGACCTTGTCCATTCCGGGACATGATTGAGTTAATTTCGTCCATATTTCGGGCAGTTCAGCAATGGTATCTGATAAGAAACTAAGTTGATTCGTCTCTTGGAGCGTTCTGCGCAAATCCAGCAGAGTTTCTGGTGTTATCGCCCCCTGTGGACCAAAGAGGACGGATATCGTAGCTCCTTGCTTCATGTTTGAGTTGCTCTTCGCGCTTCGTGCGACCACAGTGGCAGTAGAATATCGTAATATCTCTCTCTCGTTTAACTGCAACGAATTTTTGACGATCAATTTTTCAATACTACCTTTTGAACGGTACATCGTTGTGATGACATGCAGACAGCCATGACGACAGCCTCGCGGTCAGCACCGGGTCATCAAGGCTGGTTCCCCGTCAGCCTGCAGGTCAGCCAACAGTTGATTCGATTGAATGGGTCAGCGAAGGAATCCTATGGTGAGATCATCATTTTACGTATCCGGCTCGTCGCAGTACATCGAGACAGTCCAGTCTGTTGCCCGGAACTCGCTCGTCTTGTCACACGATATCACGATCCTAGCATCGCATCGATTGTACCGCAACGCATCGTAGGGTACAACTCATTTCTATCAAATCCATTTAAACCACATCAATGGGTTCAAAGCCAAGCTTCACAGCAGAATTCATGTCCCAGATCTCAACAATGGACACCCAACCCATCGAATGCGGCAGCGACGCCATGAAGAAAGCCTTCCCATTTGGCTCCAACTGGAAAAACATGAATCACGGTACGCCCTCAATCCCATCACATCCCATTGCCACCAAATCTAACATACCCGCACCCAGGCTCCTTCGGCGCATACCCGTCTGCCCTCCGCCCCATCTACCAGCGCTGGGAAGAAGAAGCCAACATCCGCCCCGACAAATTCCTCCGCTACGACTACCCTAAGCTCCTCCTTCAATCACGCCAAGCGATCGCCGACCTTGTCAAAGCCCCCGTCGAAGATGTTGTTTTCGTCCAAAACGCCACATTGGCATTCAACGTGATTCTGCGTAATGTTGTCTTCCAACCGGGAGATGTCATCATCTATATGCCCACAACGTTTGGGTCGTGTATTACAACGATTCAATACATATGCGAGACTACGCCTGCCGAAGCGGTGGCTATCGACGTTACACTCCCGTTGTCTGATGCGGCGCTGTGTGAGAAGTTTGAGACGACCATTACTGAGATTCAGGCCGGTGGGAAGAATGTCAAGATGGCTGTTTTTGATACCATTGCTTCATTTCCTGGTGCTCGTCTGCCGTATGAGCGCTTGACGCAGATTTGCAAGGCTCATGACGTGCTGTCTCTCGTCGATGCAGCGCACAGTATTGGTCACCATTCTGTAGATCTGGAAAAACTCGACCCAGACTTCTTCTTCTCCAACCTATACAAATGGCTCCACGTTCCTCGACCATGCTGCTTTTTATATGTAGCCAAACGCAACCAGTCATTGATTAGAAGCACAGTTCCGACCAGCTTCTTCTTCATACCACTTCCAGAAGCCAACGGGACTGGCAACGCACTACCACCCAGCATGCAGGACAGTTTTGCCTTGAGCTTCGAATTTGTCGGATCGCTAGATAATTCAGCATATCTATGTGCCCCAGCAGCACTAGAATGGAGGAAGATGGCCACGTGGAAGGAACTCAAAGGCGAAGAAGCCATCATGCAGTACTGCATCGCCATAGCCAAGCAAGGCGGCGAGATCGTCAGCTCAGCATTGGGGACGGACGTGATGCAGAATGACGATAGGACATTGACAGACTGTGCTTTTGCGAATGTGCGCCTACCTCTGGACTATCAGGTCGTGGCGGGCGGTAATGCCGGTGCTGCTGGAGAGGTGGAAGAGTGGTTGAGCAATGTGTTGGTGGAGGAGTATGGGACGTTTATGAACTTTGGGTTTTATGGTGAGAAGTGGTGGGTGAGGCTGAGCGGGCAGGTGTATCTTCATGAAAGTGATTTTGAATGGGCTGCGGATTTACTGAAGGAGGTTTGCGCTAGAGTGGTCAAGGGCGATTGGAAGGCTAAGACTGGATAAGGTCAGAGGATATCAGTTAACCTTGAAATGTTATTAATCCAGGGGGAATTCGTTATTGGGTACCACTAGTTTTTGTATTCAGTGGAGGCCCTGCGAAGTGTTGCGTTGCATTTCCAACATAAATTGCATTTTTCTCGGGCTTTTCTTGGGGTTGTTGTTTGATTCAAAGATTGGAACGCCTTAATTTCTCAAGAGCTTCATATTTGAAAGATCATTTACTATAGCCACCACTACATTGAACCGGTCGTTGCTCGCTCCCAACTCTTATCTTGCGACATATTCTGGCGACCAAGAGACGTCAGCTCGACTGTACTCTGTAACATGCGCAAATCAACGACAACACCCTGGTCCAGAGCGACGCTGTGCGCCAACCGGGCTGCATTCTTTATCTGCCGACCATTCAACCGCTCTCTCGCCAATTCCCCAAAATCATCCTCACTAAGATCCATGTCAGGAACACTGCTCAATTGGCTCTTCCAGACCTGCAGCCGCGCCGCTTCATCAAGAGCTTCGTAGCGCAGCGCAACCGTGATTCGGCTCTCAAACGCCGGATCTAGGCTCTGGACACGATTTGTGGTCAGAAACAAAATCCCCGGGTGATACTCGAGAATGCGCAGCATCACGCAAACCATGGCGTTGCGGACGAGGTCCGAGGTGCCCCGTGTTTCCAGAAACACGTCTGCTTCGTCCAGCAACGCAATGGCGTTCCACTCGGCACAGAGACCCAGCACGTCAGTCAGTCGCTGTTCAAGCTCAGCTGGCGTCGTACCAAGCTCGCCCATGGTGATGTAATAGAGCGGCTTGTGAAGCATCTCGGCAACTGCTTCTGCTGTAAGCGTCTTGCCCACACCGGGAGCACCGTGCAGGAGGAAAATAAGGCCGCCTTGTTTTCCGCTAATGAGGTCCTGTGTCTGCGACGAAGCCTCGCACCCGCGTCGTACTACCGCTTTGATCAGACTTTTCCGTTCGGGCGAGAGCAGAAGTCGGTCAAAAGCATGCTCCTGGAAGTCGATCGGCGACAGACCATCAACTAGCACATGGCCCCAAGCTTTGGCCGTGAAGCTCATGCCAACCAACGCAGGCCAGCAGGTGATCAAAAAGGCAGGTGGCACATCGTCCCATATGTACATAGCGTCGTCTCCATTACCGTTGTTTTGCGATGACTTGCGCTGTAGTGACCATTGTCGGTATCGTCGGGAGAGTTCGATGATGGCAAGGGACGGCTCGTCTGCAGCTTGGCTCGGGTAGTGCCCAAAGGACGCTCCGCGTGCAACATCAATCATGATCCGCCCTCCTTTATGTGACAGCGACCCGACTGACGAGTTCGAGAGAGATGAGTTGTTGTTTTGTCTCGATCTGGTGGAGTGAATATAAAAGCTGTCTGGCGAATAAGCAGAGTACGCTGGGCTCTGAAGACCATATTGAAGAACCTTCTCAGCTCTGCGGGAAAACATGTTCTTCTCCGAATCCAGAACCGGACGGTAAGCGAATTCCGAAATGCTGCGAGTTTTGGAGCCGCTCCATGCAAGAAACACTTCGGAAAACGTCGCTACAGAGAAATGGCGGCCAACTAGGACGACAAACTCCAAGCTAACGCGAAAACGCCTCTGCGAACCGAACAGCGTTGCATGCTCCTCGTAAAAGGCGTCCGTCACCCGAAATACGGACGGGATATTGCCAGCGAGAACTGCGGCTTGAACCAAAACGTCCGGTCGGAACAATTCACCGAGAGCGTCAAAGGTGATCATTCCAGCATCAACCAAGCTTCTGGCTTCAGTTATGGACTCTGCATGTAATGTTTCTAGCTTTTCAATAAGCTCAGAGAGCCCAGATACATGAATAATATCATGTCCAGGACCGGCACGGTATCCAAAACCGGATAAAAGATTGAGGGTATGCTGTCGCCAGTAGCTTTTGAACTCATGAGACTGCATTTGGCGACCCGCGTTGTATTCCTGTAGAGCATACGCGAGACATCGCAATCGACCAAGAATCAGGAAGAGTTTGCCAGCAGAAGCTCGAGATGCCTGTGAATGGCCAAGGTACTGGCCTACTATGAGACGAAGTGGGAGGCCATTGACGGCATGGGCAGGTTTTGGAAACTCAAACTCTATGCTATCCAACTGATCTCCTCGAACAACGAAAGGCGTCTCCTCTTCATCCTGGGATTGGTGTGTACTATGCTCCAGGCGGACTGGGTGACGCTGAACGGGCTGTGGAAGTGGTGGCGCGGGTGGTGCTGAACTTTCTCCTTCAGACATTGCCATCGTAAGCGTTGGAGAAGTTGCTGAAACACATTGCAACGGTTGACTTGTATGACAGACAACAATAGCATTTATAGTTATAATGTAGCCGATGCAGTCGCAATACCTAACGCGGCTCACAGGAAGTTTCCACGACCAACAGAAATTTTGACTAGGCAGCCATGATGAACAAGGCAGCAAAATTAGATGTGGTGGTTCGTTGAATTAGGCAAACGTAACAGATAGTCCACGGACTATTAATTGGATCCGATCCCCGAATGCGAGTGGATTCTGCATCAAAATTGGAGAATGAACTTTTCTATGTATTTACAGGTTTCACAACTCGCAATCACGGAGTACCATCTTGCCCCCGGTGTTGAGACGTCAACTCCACCTCATCCGGCCTCGTCTTCTTATCCCGCTCCGACAAATTCTTCAACCCCGTCTTCGTCTCCTCGTGCTCCTTGCTCATATAACTCTGCCTAATAAACGGACTTGCCAACAACGTCAATCCCGCAATCGCAGTGTAGAATATAAAAATGCGTTGTGTACTATAAGCATAAGCCTCCTTGACAGCCTCAAGCTGCGCAGGGTTGGTGATGTTCCTAATGAGCTCAACATTCGCAGCCGCGTTGCCTCCGTTGAGGCTATCTTGCAGAGAATCACTGAGTCCAGCAGTCGCCAGGGAAGAAGCCCTCGTGTTGATGCTGTTCTGGAATATGGAGCCGCCGATTACAACGGCCAATGATGACGCCAAGCTGCGAAGGAACGATAGCGTAGATGTAGCCGATGCCACGTCTGATTTGTGTACTGAGTTCTGAACAGCGAGCATGGGCGTCTGGAAGAGGAGAGCCATGCCTACTGCGGCGATGATTTGGAAGCCAATGAGCTGGCCGAGAGGCGTGTTGACCCAAAACTTGACGTAGAGGCCGGTGCCCAATGTCATGCATGCGCAGCCCAACTGAAGAAAGATTACGTATTTGCCGGTTCGATGAATGACAAGTCCGCCCACAAAGTCAGCTACTGCCGCTGCCAGAACATAAGGCAGAAGCAGGAGACCACTGTGGAGAGGTGACGCTTGTTGGACACTCTGGAAATACAGAGGCAGGTAAAATTCGGTTCCTGTTGCGACCATGCTGTGTCCAAAGGCTACGACGATGACAGCAGTGTTGGACAAGTGTCGGAAAGCGCTCAGCGGCATGAGCGGATATTTGGCCAGACGCAGCTCAGAGTACAAAAATAGCGCAATAGACGCCGAACCAAACACCAAGAGACAAATAACCGTCGAGCTGTTCCAGGGGAAAGTCGCTCCGCCCAGGTTGAGGCCCAGCAAGATCATAATGACCACCGCAAGAATCGAGATGGATCCATACCAATCCACCACAGCAAGACCCTTCCGCAGCGGCGTTCTTGGGTTATGAAGGTCCAAAAACACGATTAGTAGCAATTCCGCCAGTCCACAAACGGGCAGATTGATCCAAAAGCACCATCGCCACGTAACATACTGCGAGAAAGCACCGCCAATCAACGGGCCCGCGCCCCCAGCCACAGCCCAAACGGCACCCATGATACCAAAGTAAAAGGACCTATCGCGAATACTAAACATGTCGGCAATGGCCACCGCGACGAGCTGCATGAGCCCTCCAGACCCAATTCCCTGCAACGCTCTCGCTGCAATGAGCATGGGCATGTTGACTGCTAGTGCGGCAATGAGGCTCGCCACAGCAAACACAAACACCGAGATGAGGATGAGGGGTTTTCGGCCCCAGATGTCGCTGCATTTGACCCAGATGGTGCCGCAGGACGCGCTGGCGAGCAAGTAAGCGCCTCCGATCCAGGTGTAGCCGGCGGCGGAGTGCAGGTCGTGGGTAATGGTGGGGATGGCGGTGGCAACGACAGTTTGGTCTAGGGCGGCGATGAACATGACCATGTAGAGGGCGAGGGTGATCATGAGGGTGCGGAATTTGGAGCGCGGAGGCATTTCATCTTCGGGCGGTGTTGCAGTGTCGACTGCCTCGCTGGCTGGTGCATCGTTTGCTACTGCATCGCTGGGGATGTCCTGCTGGACGCGTTTCTCGTCTGCCATCTCTGACGTACGTGGTTGTTAGGTCGTTGTTAGTGGCATGTAAACGTAGTGGATGGAGCAGCCTTGGAGAAAGTTGGTTGTTTCTGGCCCCCTCAAGATGGAATCTGTAGCCTGCGGGCAACAAGGCTGTATCCGGTCACATGGCCGTCCGCGTTGAGCGCTGCTTTAAAAAGTGGAAGACAGAATGTGCAGGGGTTGGGGCTATGTCCACTTTAATTTCAGGCACAGCATGCCACAAACTTTTAAAGCGGCATTGAAATTTCCAAAAGTTCCTGGTCAATTGCGCCCTTTGTTGCTATTTATGTCCAATACAAACTCATTATCATATTCCCGGAACAGTCATTGCACTCTGATCATAAAATTACATAAATGAATTGAGTAATTCGTTTCACATAACAGACACCAATGCGCTGCCTTTCTTGGTGGAATGTCACCATGGTCGTCACCCCCAAATTCCAGTGGTCACCCTCTCCATTAATATTTGGAGCTGGAGACGGGACCTAAGATTGCCATTAACTTAGCTCTAACTAGCTCCGATGCACCCCTGTCGATAATTGTCAGCCGTCAGCGATGGCCCGTCAGCCGAAACCGTCAGCACCAACACCAACTACCCTACAGCTTCTGTTGACGAAATTTGCGACGATAGCTGCCATCGCGTCGATAATACACTGTTCAACTTATTCCGCTGTTGATAAAACTGTAAAAACAAGAAATATCTGAAAGTCTGAAAAACGTTCCTGCTCAAGTCATGCCACTGTACCACTGCAACGTAGTTTCAGGGTCGTACACAACCAACACCAATGTTTCAAACGAAGCCAATGTTCGTGATTTTGTGTCCTAAACCTGAACCTCACTCCCATATCCTGAATCCAACTTGTCACTCACCAGATCATAATTCGCTTTAATCGTCCCCTCCAGCGGCGCAATCTCCTGTGAATCCTGCATCAATCAGCACACACAACTCACCGCCAACATCACCATGTAAGATACTCACCAACATCTGCCTTACAGTATAAAGCGCCGAGTCAATCGCACCCGCAATCTACACACATTAGCAAACCCCAATCCAATCCAATTGCGACTCCCATCACAATTCCAGTTCACATACCCAAGTATGATGCCTCGACAAATGCTCACCCGCAAAATAAACCCCCCCTTCCGCCCCCCTCGCCACCTCAAAATGCCTCCTAAACTGCCCCGGCAAAAACATCGCATCCCCCCCATAACAAGTCTGCGCCCACGAAACATCCGCCGCCTCCACAAATTCTTCTAGGATATCAAAATCACACTCATCCTTAAAGAACCTCCCCAAATCACACAACACCACATTCAACCTATCCTGCTTCGACAGCAT
Source organism: Simplicillium sp. C3G150-2 (assembly GCA_022702485.1). Classification (NCBI taxonomy): domain Eukaryota; kingdom Fungi; phylum Ascomycota; class Sordariomycetes; order Hypocreales; family Cordycipitaceae; genus Simplicillium; species Simplicillium sp. C3G150-2. The sequence continues at coordinate 2,155,774 of JAJIYY010000005.1, read as the reverse complement.
CGAGAACCGCCCCGCATCCTCCATCCAGCAATACACCAGCAACACGCCCGAGCCACTCGACCCGATCCCGTTAGACGGATAGATAATCCACCGAAATCTCAGATCTGTAGAATCCTGTCCGCCGAGACGGGGATTGACCCCAAAATGTTCCCAGAAGCGCGTTTTGAAGTGTAGGCCCATTTTGTAGAGCGGTTGGAAGTGCATGCTGCGGAGGGCTTGCTCCTTCTGGGGGGACCATTGTGGGCGGCGGGGGATGCGTTGGACAGCTTGCGGAGGGATGGCGAGGATGATGTTGTCATATACTCCCTCAATTATGCCGGAGGGGGATTTGGCGCGGATGGAGCTTGACCCAGAGTTTAAGTTGGTGAGCTCGATGACTTCGGCGCTGAGGATGATGTTTTGGAAGCCGATGAGGGAAGCTGCTCTCTCTGGCAATCGTGACATGCCGCCTTCGATTGTTGTCCACTGGAAATGTTAGAGTGTATTTCTGTAGTGTCAAATGGTTACTTACATTCTTGGTCCCGAAATCGACACATTGCATAATAATATCCGTAAAACTCAAATGATACTGGTTCGTCTGCGAGCAAAACAACTCAACATAATCAACCACCTCCGACGGCCACTTCGCATGCTGCCTCAGATACTCACGAAACGACAACTCATCATACTTCAACAGCTCCGCAAACCCAAGATCAAAGTCCTCCAGCAATAACTCAACCCACGGCCGCACCACGCTCTGCAGTAGCTCCTCCGCCGATTTGCCCCGAAACTCCGACGGAAGATCAGCTTCAGACGTCCATTCATGATCACTTCTCGAGCGTTTTCTCCCATTAAAAAACGCCTGATCATTGCCCAAGAGCTCATAGGGAATAAGCTTGATGCGGTTGCTCTTGGTGCCCGTCTCATTGAGATAATTAATCATCTCAAAGACCCTCGAGTGTAGACGCGATCGGGGGATACGCATTGCTCCCGCCTCGAAGAATGCATCCTTCGAAGCTCCTGCCGACGTGAAGTGGTGAGTGAAAATGCGTCCTCCCACTCGCGGTGTGCGCTCATAAATCGTCACTTGATGACCCTCTCGGCGGAGCAATAGTCCAGCATACAGGCCGGCGATGCCCGCTCCGACAATTGCCACATGCATGCTTCAACCGAACTTCTGATATCTAGCAAACAGAATTGTAATTGCCAGAGCTATGCTATTCGAGATCCAGGGTCTTTTGTGGCATACAGAGCCTTGCCGTGGCTGCATCCATGCCATGTCAGCACGTCAGAGTGAGCGATTGCTGACCGGCAAGTTTGAGTCGAAGGTAGCCAATTCGTCAGAGGAAAATCCTCGTCAATCAGACCTAGGCAAAATCTAGGAAGTGCACAGATAATCAATCAATTGCAAAACACTTGTCAGGTAGATAGCCACATGGCTTTCATTGCGCTCAGCGTGAGGCGGCGACGCCTTTGGGTTGATAGCAGTGCTGTAATCGCGACTAGATGGCCAATCCTCGCACGGTATGTAGGAAAGCATGCATACAATAAGTTTCGCACAGAGGAACAGTCGAGTGAAAATAAACAATTTCAGAATGACTCTGCCTGCCCAAATACTGAGACAGGACCTGAGAGAATCGCACGCCAGACTCCAATCTAATCAATTCCTCTCCCCCACGCCATTCATAGCAATCACTACCCCGGTCGCAGCCTGTTTTAGGCATCATGATATGTACAGAAATATCGAAAAAAAGTAACAAAGAAAATGAGATAGAAAACCAACGCGTCCAAGAATCACCATCCAAACTGCTCGCAGTGGAGCTCAACCTGTGGTCCGTCGGTGGTCATGCACTTGGTGACCGTCTTGCGAACTTGCTTGGTCATGCCCAGAGGGCCACAAGCCATGACCAAAACTCTCTCGCTAGATGAAGAACTTCTCACAATTGACGAAATTAGCTCATCAACATCAGGTCGCCTGTAGTTAACAGGGCAACCATGGTATGTTGAGGGACAGGTATCCTTGAAACGGCGAATTGACTCGGTTGGTGAGGTAGGAGACTTCTCGCTGTCCCAGCCAGAGCTCTCTGTTGATGGCGACGCGCTTCCCAAGTTTGTGACATAGACCTTGGATTCATCAGCCTTCTCGGCAGCTTTTTCGGTTTCGACAGCAGCCGCTTGGTCAGGAGCTTGCAATGACACTTGCTGAGAAGCCTTTCCTTGCGCAGTGACATAGAGATGCGTGTTAAATCGGTCATCTTCCTTAAGATCATCCAAATGGGTAGCGTACCACTCCAAATAAGCTGAGACATGTTAGTGAATGCAGAGAATTGGGGGGCTGTGTAAACTTACAGCGTTGCTTGACGCTCCAAACAAGAGAGATGCTATGAGATGCATGGACGTTGGTCTTGTGCTCGAGGATGCGCTTGGCAAGGCCAAAAGTGAAACTTGCGCCACTTCCACCAGCAATGAGCACAACCTTGTCGAACTTCATGGGCGAAGGGAATGAACCGTAGGCGCCTTCGACAGATGCGTTCAGGGGCTTGCCAGGGTGATCAATCGCATACTGGTGCAATTCCTGGGTAAATCCATCGTGCGAAGCAACGACAAATTGCAGAGGGTTCACCGAAGTGATTGTGAAGGGATGGGTCTCAAAACGTCGAAGCTTGGGAATCCACAAGAAGCAGTGCTGTCCAGGGGCAGCGCCGATGGGAGCCTTGAGTAGGGTGACCAGAGTACCCTTGTGCGGGAGAGGGGTCAGCGACACAGAGTTGTTTGCGGTGTAGAACATCAAACGAAGGAATCTGACGGTACGATCCAGGATCCAAAGGCCAGCGACAACAATGGTCATGTAGATGAACGGCATGGCAAAGTCGGGCTGGTGAATGGCAAAGGTGACAACAGCGACCATCCAGAAAGAGACGTGGATGATGTAAAACAGTTCATAATACCAGGGGCGAATGAAGATGGCGGCAACGGCAACGAAAACAAAGGCTAATCCGGCGACGATTCCACAGGCATCCTTAACTTCTTGGAATCGAGCGAGAAGACCGATTTGCTCAAAGACAACCGCATAAGATGCGCCATGGATGATGACATGAACAACGGTAGCGTAGCCAGAAATCTGGTGAAGGATATTCAGTCGCTCGTAGGACCAGCCACTAAGAAAACCCAGAGGAGTGTTTTTCATAGCAAGGAGGATGACAAACATGAGATTGCCAATAGCCAGCCTATTGAGTTAGCATAGGACGAGACATTTGGACATATTGGACATGCAGGGACTCACCATCCATTTCGGGAAGCAAAGTTGGTGAGGAAGGGAAAGTTGTTGTTATCCATGTGAACAAACGAACAAACGATATCAAGAGCCAAGTATACAAAAGTGACCAAAGCGTGACCAGAGGATGGAAGACCAGGTGCTTTCTTAATCGTCATGACTCGGAGTGTTCTAGAAAGTCAGTCACCATTGCCCATTGACGTTTCATGTAAATACATACCGAAGAGCGCGACGAAGTGCCCCAGCCTCGGCAGGTTTCCTTTCAGCTCCATCACCGCGACGACTGGAAATCTTGCGAACCAAGTTGAAGATGATAAAACCGACCATCATCGTCAACAAAACGCCAAACCAGACATACATCACCTCCAGGTTCATCTTCTTGCGCCTGGCAAACTTGACGAGTTGCGCCGCCCCGTGAGCCATTTTGAAAGCAAAGCAAAAGTGCGAAATAACTCAAATAAGAAAGAAACAAGAGAGTGATGCTGCCAAATTGATAAATGAGAGACTGTAGTTGGGAAACGTCGGACAAAAGCCTACAGCAAGCCGTGGAGGAGGGTTTGTCGAAGGAGACGAAGTTGTTTGGAAACGACAACACAGGTCCAACAAGCAAATAAACCGACGATCTGACGGGAAGCTGGAAAGAGGAAAGCGCGAGCCTCAACGGAAAGGTGCCTTCCAAGTGTCAGACAAACGGATGGCCAGCTGGCAGCAGAAGATTGTTTGGTCTGGGAGAGTGTCGAGGAGAGGGCGGTGGGAATGAACGCAATGCGATGTAATGTAATTGTAATGTGGTGCACTACGGTGATTGTAGAAACGAGGTCCTGCGTCGTGGTATTGAAGCAAACCAGCGGTAAGGTTTTCGTGGAAGCTTAATGGCTGATGGTTATGAGCGTCCAAAGTACGGTGTTGCTGTGGCGTGGAGTTGTGTATGTCGAGGAAGTGGTGTAACTGGGAAGCAGGAACAGATACACCAAAATAAATCGATGAAAAAAGACGACTAAAACTTTAAAGCAAAACGTTATCTCGTCAAGACAATATGTAAAAGCTCTTAAGTTAAATCGTGCTTAGTAGTGGTAGTGGCCGAGGAAGAAGGGAGGAAGGGAATGGGAGGGAAGGATTACACGATGCTACGCAGAGATCTGATAATGGCGGCAGTCCAAGATTAAGGATCGAACGGTTATATATTTATTACTTTGAGTGCATGAGCCAGCTTAACAGCCCACGTATGCAGTTGTCCCCGTGGATCTAGTCTAGTTGCAACGGAGTCTACGCCCCATGCCTTTGGCGTGGCTAGGTTAAAGTTACATGCGGCATGTTGGATGGAGACAGATAACGCAAGCAAGGCAAGTTAAGCACTGTCCATCAATCACATTATGATCAGTGATCCATTAGACGCCCACAGAAAAAGAAGGAGAGACAAGGACGCCGCTTTTCCCGACGTTGCCTGGGGCCGTGGCCCTGCAAGATTCCTCAATTCCTCACGTCCTCTTGGTTGCCGTTGGAGCCAAGCCAGACGAGCTAAGCCAGAAGGGAAACAGGTACCCGAGGCACCGCACCAGGACAGGAGCAGTGTTCTCTTCTCGTACGAGAGATGGAGCCTTTTCAGCACGGCCAGGGCCAGAAGCCAAAAGACTCGAAATAATTGAGGCAACGGTGACCTGACTAGTGACATGGATGGACCAGCGTGGTATCGATGGTGGGCAGTCTGTGGTGCCATGCCGCAAAGGTAACAAGCGAAGGTCCCCGATAGGCTTTTCTTGCGCAGGGATCAGAATTTACGCCGCCATGCAAGAAAAGTCCCAAAACCCATGCACCTTGTTTTAGCTAGCGCAAAAGCTTAGCTTCGTCGATTGACAGGCACCTTTGGGTGGTGGTAGCTTGGCCGACGGCGCAACATTCCTCCCGCGCCCCCAAACAACAGAGCAACAAAGCAACGCCAGCGCCACGCCAGCGCCACTGCAGCTAGACGGCACGGCACTGCAAGCCACCACTTTACCCCGTACGCCTCCAAATTACCGCACTCAACTCGCTGCAGATGTCTCCCCGGGCTCACTGTTTAGGGCACCACCTCCACTAAACACAGAATGCAAACAGCATGTTCATGCCCTGTGCCTGTAATGCAAATCCCCCGCGCAGCATGCACGTAATTTATTTCAGTCTCTTCAATCACCACCACAATGCAACATGACAAACGTCCCCCAGATAATCACATCGTCATACCTCTCTCTTTCATCAGTACATGTTACCTCACGCTTCAGCCAATCTATTTGCCTCGTCGCCAAAAGATCCAGCGTCAAACCCAAAACCTTCTCATGTCCTGCTCCACCTCAACACGACATGGTGTTATCAATCACGCCCACTACCTTTAACTGTGGAGAGACGTTACACTCAGACCAAGGCCTCAATCAATAAAGCAAAAAATAAAATAAAGAATAAAAAAATAAAAAAGTCATTGACATAGAATCAATTCCACCAATACTCCTGACAGGCACGAGACACAGGCAAAAAAGTGCCGACATACAGGATCGTCATCTCCTCACTGCTCCAGCTATAAGCTTGAATTCATCCTAGTCTGTCCCGTCAATTCGGCCCTACCACCAATAATAGCACCAATAAGTACGATGCAACTCCAGAGTCTCATGCACCATCAACGCCCAACACTACCTTATTCTCCCCTGCCGACCGCCACTACCCGACTCCTAAACTGACCCCCACCCGCGACACCATACATGGGCCATACATGGACCATGATAATGACACCTACACCTGCTTCCCACGGAACCAGCTGACCCTTTCTCACAGCAACATGTGAACCAAACAAACACCACCGTAAACAAGCAATGTCTGTTGCTTGTCACGTCTGTAGCATCCAGCATCAAGGTTGCATCACCCCTCTGGCCGCTGAATCGGCACCCCAGGTGTCTCATTTACATGAGATGAACCGATGATCAATTCGTAGTATGCTGCGCTGCACCAGTCATAGTGAAATTCTCCGCAACACGAAACACTCCCATAGTTCAAGGCGAAACAACTGCGTGGCGCCAACTTCCACCATTCCTGCCTACGGCACCCCAATCTCATCTCATCTCATCTCATCAATTAGCTGCTTTACGCCGCCCAACTTCTCCTAGAAGACTGCTTAGCTTCAATCGGCGCAATATTGAAGCAAACGGTCAACGATTAAACCGTCCGCCTTACCAACTTCCTAATCCAACCCAAAGCTTTTCACACTGACCAATCTGACAAATCATCACGAAGCCTCACTGCCGCAGCTCAGCAAATATCCAGGCGCTTCAAGGCTACAAGGCCGGCCCCTGCACATCGCCTGTCGTGTAAGCCGTGCAGGCCCTGTCGAAGCAGCCCATTTCTAGCTAATTGCCCGATGCGGCTCCTCCAGCCAGTGCCAGAACTAGAACAAGCATCAGTCCACATGAGAGAAGGGTGAGAAAAAGAACTGTCCCGATCCCTGCGATTCCATTGGCAGTTCAAGGCACAGCGTCACATTGTCGATTGCACCACCGCTATGCTCCGTTTTGCATTACATTATCGGTTCATGGACGTATGGAAGCGGCATAGCTCCCTCGGCCAATTTCGTACCAGAACAGTAACAGAAATATAATAGCTCTCAAACTCACAAAATAATGCTCACATCATTATTATTCTCGAACCTTAGCAAATCTCCATCCGACAGTGGATCACGAGGCGCATTCGAAGCCACACGCGCTTCATCTTTGACGGAACAACCCTGCTTCTCAGATTTCGCCATTTCTCACCCTCAGTCACCGTAGCAAAATAATCTCTGCTAAAAAATCTTCTCAATGCAATTGTGCCGCTTATCCGTCGCATGATTCCACAAGAGGTCCATCTGAATCACAAAACAATTGTCGTCTGGAGAATAAAAACACCCAGCATTCCAGCCGAAGAGAACTGCCGTTGCCTCGGAGAGTCTAGCCTGGATCTTATCAGATTGGCGGAGACCACCGCCCACAAATTTATCCGACTCGTTGGATACGTGGCTAACACGGCATTACTCGACTATCACCTGTTCATGACGCGAGATACGCCTCTGCCGGCTTTTCTTCGCCGCGCATTTCCTCGGAATCAGATCTTATCAGATGTTGTGCTTGTGGAGAACGGACTTCGGCTTCAGCTTCCAGACCTGGCCTCTTAAGCCGCGAAGCATGGTCCTTGCACTATTCTTACAAATACAACAGGCACCTCTTGTCGTCATTGTTGTAGTCGTCTTTTTCTCTTGGGATCAGATGGATTAAAAAAATTAAGACGAGTGGACTTAAGCTTTGAGAAATATGTCACATCTACTAGCTAAATATTACACCCTATGTATCAGATTTCCAGTCTTACACAAAACAAGACACACCCAATGTACAGCCATCCAACAGCGCTGTATTATAATACGCATTGAATCCAATTAGCTTTCAAGAGCCGAAGTGCACATGAAACACAGAAGTACTATCTTAAGAACAGGCCCAGATAGCCAACTATCAGCATAAATGGGTATGGGGCCCGAAGGCGGTTCACCGCAGAGGACTCCGAGGTCTCCGATGCTGTAGCAGCCGCCGTATTCGGTGCCTGTGTACCAAAGAAATCCGAAGAATCAATGCCGGAGGGGAAAAAGTCCGAAGGAAACACATCCGATGTCCACGGCTCGGCCGTAGAAGTGGGAGTATCAACTGTCGGAGTAGTAGTGTAAACTATGCGAGCTGGGTTGCCCTCGAACACATTGAAGGCATTCTTTCCACCACACGTCTCAGACCTATTCCCGGGACAGGGAATATTACACTCGTCCTGAGTATTCGCCAAATTTCCATTAACATAGTCGCCACACCAGCACTCCAGGCCAGCTTTCAACGCCGCAAAGGCAAACTCGGCGTTCCAGCACGCATTTTCACACTTGCGACGACTGAGATCTTTCCCCGCCGGCGACGGCAGCTGGGTCTGCAATGGATGCAGTGTTGCCACATCCGTAAAACAGCTCTGGTCGGTCCAGATGATCGAGCGAGTAGTGGTAGTAGTGGTGGTGGTGGATGTCACAGGATGTATGGGCGTGTCTTTATCGACTGCGACGCAGTACGAGTGACGCCCCCAGCCTTCGCAGTTGACTGAGATGGATGGGTTCCAGATATGGAAGTCCTCAGGCGAAATGCCGTAAACGGTGCGGATAGTCTCGCAACTCTGACCATCGAGGTTGTCGTAAAAGTAAATACAGCTCTTGATTGTGTTTGGGTCGTGTGTCATTAGTGGGTGGTCTAGGGCGGTAGCTGGATGTGACACGCTGAGAGTCCATGCTAAAAACGGAAACAATATTCGCTGCATAATCGAGTAATAACGATGAGCTTTGTTTGAAAAAGAGAAAGAAAGAAAGAAAGTGAACATGAAAAATGAATTAGGCAGATTTGACAACACGGCAATGTGCCTCTAGAAGGTCAAAAGTTCAGCGCTAAAGACAGAAGACACGCAAGGGGGCGCGCGAGGAATATAATATGAAAAGGATAGCATAGGCTTGTGTTGGTTGCGAATTACCTGCCCACTACGGTCTAGTCAAGCCACCGGAAAGTTATGAAATTGGCCATGGGACTTTTACGACTACTGCCAACCAACACTGAGTGGATCTCGGTCACCTTTTTCTTCATTTCATTTATTGGCGGGGACGCAGGTGCCATTTTTCTCGCTGTTTTGCGTATTCTTATCGACTTGGCCGGCGCCATTGTAAGGACTGTTAAAGTATGCGAGGTCTTACACGACAAGGACAGTAACTTTGAGACTATCATGAGCATCTTCTTTTGGGCAGCGAGCATCGGCGGTAGTTTTAAGGGCGGCGCCGCAGCCGCGAGGCATGACAAGAGGCGGTATTGAAAGATGTGCAAGCCGTTCTATAATGAGATGAGCAAGATGAGAAGATACCAAGATATTGCAATCGTAATTAGACAGGCACGTAGTCGGAGAGATAGTTGTACCACGTATAGGAAAATGGGAAGGCACCAATTAGCAAGCCTTTTAATGTTGGTCCTCTTGTTTTCTTTTCACCAGAAATATGACCATCTTTGAATCAGACATCCGTATCTGAAGATGCGCGGAAGCGATGACCCGGAAACGAGCGCCAAGTGGATAGATGCTTTGCGTGGAATGCCGCAGGATCGCTGAGTTGTTCATCGGTTGCCGAAACTAGGGTTTCCATCAGGTTGCTGTATTTACTCAGCATCTCCCTCCATCTCCCGTCTGGGTAAAGCGGTCCCAAGTCGTCAATATAGAGACTCTTCTGTATGCGTAGATAATTTTGGGGCGTCAGCCACTCGCTTCCCGGTATGCGAGGGCTGAGAACACGTACTTGGAAGGGCAGTAGAAAATTACCAGCTTCATCGTAACATGTGCTGTCAAAAAGCCCAAACCAATCATCTTCGCAATGCCTGGTTTCGAAAGTGCGCAACTCTATTGACAAGTCTTTTAGCTGTTTGAGATGTTGTATGATCCAATCATGGCCCTTTTCTACCCTATCAATGCTGGCATCGTGATCATCATCACCGTAATCACTCCTTTCATCGTAGCGGTTGCGTGCGGGATCAAGGTACGCGCCTATACTACTCTTCAAGTCAATATACAAGTGTTGTGTCTGTAGGTACCATGGATGGTTCCCGATACGGTGCATCCAATCACCCTGGAAGCGGATGGTGTCTATGTCGAAGCGAAACCAGCTGGGCAGGCCTCCGCCTTCACGCACAGGCTCGGCGAAGATGTGCGCAAGAAATGCGCGGGATTCTTTACAAGCGCGATAGGCGGGAGTAGATTCAACGACATAGGACATGCGAGAGGAGCCATCGGGGAGAGCGACGTAGCCGTAGTGTCCGAATCCATTGAGGAAACGGTAGGCGTACTCCCACTTGTCGATTCTTTCTTCCTCGGCGAGCCAGCCATCCTTTGGTGCACTCCAACCATTCTCTGCGGTAAGGGAGAAATCAGTTACTCTATGGTTGATGGCCTCATCGAATGAGTCTGATGGGTTGTCTCTACCCACGTCACTCTCGGCGTCCCAATACACTGTTTCGGGAGAGTCTGGAGGGGTGTCGTCAGGCAAGGTTGGTTCCCATAGTGGATTCATCGCCATTCTGAAATTGTAGTCTTTGCTGGCTTGTAGAGCCCGGATATCATCCCTCAGGCTCTGTTCTATGCCGTATGAGGCGGCGAGTTGCTGTCCCGTGACGTTCATCTGCTTGAGAACCTCTGGATTCCAGATGGTGAATTGAAGAGTCATGGGGCCCAGTGTCTCGAGCCAGATCTTGCGACGCAGCTCAATGGGAAGTTGGGGGAAGAGCGAAAACATTTCGGCCCTTGCAGCCGTGAGGCGCAAAGCTGCTGACTTGAGAGAATCGGAAAGTAATTGGTGACGGTTGTTGGGGGTTAAGATGGAAAACGGGAAGTGAGAAAGGTGAGGCCACAGTTGTGTTATCCCCGCTACCCCCTACCCTAGCCTGGTGCACTAACAGCCACAACTGAATTATAACTTCCAATTTAATTACGATGAAAATCCAATGACTCTTAACATGTAAAATGATATAATATAGAGACAATTACTATTAAATTGTACGACATTATTTGCTTTGGGCCACCATCCCACCCGGTCAAGGGTTAGGGTCATCATTGTACGCGAGGATAATGAAGTGAGGCTGGCGAGCGCGGGGTTGTCATCAGCATTGGTGAATGAATAAATGCTGTTACGCGCGTCGACCCTGTCACCGCTATCATCCAACTTTGTAGCTATGCGATGTTGTCGGCATTGAAACGTCTCAGTCCACAGATGAAATCCAAAATTAAGAACCATGCCATGTACAATACCAGCCGAGCCAGCGACGATGACCTCCATCGCATCGGCCATTCACGGCTAGCCATGCGCCTCATCAACACCAAGACCCTCGAGGTGTGTCAGTTTGCTGCCCGAGAAACGCCAGCGTATGCGATCTTGTCGCATCGCTGGGGAGACGATGAGGTGACGCTACAAGATATCCAGAGAAACCGCCACACAGAGCGACGGGGATTCGCCAAAGTTCGCTCTTTTTGTGAGATAGCGGCCGCCGATGGCTTCGAATATTGCGTACGTTTTGACTCTAATACCCATAGAAACATGCCCACTCTACATCCCAGTTCTAACTCATACAGTGGATGGACACATGCTGCATCGACAAGTCGAGCTCAGCCGAGCTATCAGAGGCCGTCAACTCCATGTTTCAATGGTACCGCAAAGCCACCGTCTGCTACGCCTACCTTCAGGACGTCCACGACCACCAAGATGCTCATGCCCTATCGCGCTCCTTTCGGAAATCAGAGTGGTTTGAGCGCGGCTGGACGCTACAGGAACTCATCGCACCCAGCACCCTGTACTTTTTCGGATCTAACTGGAAAAGAATCGGGTCACGACATTCGTTGACCAACCTCGTCGCTCAGGTCACAGGCATCGACTTGGATGTTTTCACAACTGGTGATCTCAGCAAATACTGCGTCGCGCAGAAGATGTCATGGGCATCCAAAAGGAAATGCACACGTATTGAAGACGAGGCATATTCCTTGCTGGGAATCTTTGGCATAAATATGCCGCTGCTGTACGGCGAGGGCTCAAAAGCCTTCCAGCGACTCCAGGAGGAAATTCTGACTAGGACTGGTGACTATTCCCTGCTCGCTCATGGATCTGAAGAGCCAACGTCGCAGCTGAGGCTATTCACACCGCATACGCTGGCGACGTCCCCGTCTTCGTTCCGTGGGTCGCATACGCTCCAGCGTAACGCAGGCATGGCGTTGCCTCCATCAAGTCTTGCTCCGAATAATACCGTGTCTATCACTCCAGCTGGTATAAGACTCCCCATACAAATTGTTGGCTGGTCGTCGTTCTCGCACGAGATAAAACAAGAGGTTATGTTTAGCGGAGGGAAGCAATCCAAGGTAGGTCTTGCTTTGCTGGGCTGCGAGACACCGGGCAGTGATACGGTCGCGGCCATCTTGATTCGAGAGACGAGTGATGGGTTCTACGAGAAGCAAAGACTCAAAGTCTATGGCGAGGATGGATTCTGCATGGTTCATCGAGCTCTGGTTGACAAGGCCACATGGAAATCGATTGTTCTCAAGCATAGTGTTGTCCATGTCCCCGATGGATGGACCTTTGACGAGCGACATCATCATTTCTCGCTGGAGTTTCCGCCCTCGGAAATATTAGGGTACAAGCTGGTCAAGTCTTCTTCTCCAACCGGTCAAATAAGTCAGGCAGCTTCAATGGGAGACAAGCTCAGAGTTGAAGCTCGAATGGGGCAGATTGGGTATCCATTGGTGTTTGTGTTTGCGGACGCCAATGAATCAAGATTTGCTTTGACTGTCTGTCGGTCTTCGGAATCGCCTTTCATCGACATGAATCTCTCCAGAGATGTCGAAAAAGTAGAGACAGAGAGCTTCAGCATATGGTCTGGATTGCAAGTTTCTACGACCAAGCAGGGCGACAGAGCCGCCAAAGAGTACACGTCCGCGGTTGTGCCATGGCCTAATAAAGACGTTTTGATTGAAGTGTCTGCTTTTAGACGACGAAACGGATGGCACATTGACCTTTGCGTCTCCGAAAAAAATACTCCGCTAACACTCCCTACCTCGACATCAGCCAGCAGCGCCTTGGAAATACCCGCCACCCCAAACAACCACAGAACTACCCCAGCCAGCCTACATACTTGGCTTGGTCACATAGCTACAGAGCACTACAGTGCCAAATACGTGCAGCTCAGACATGAGCTATCCGATGCAGCCTACTTCGGTGACTGGCAAACATTGTTTAAATGCATCGAAGAGGGCGAAGATCTATTTCAAGAATCATGGGTCAACGCTCCCAGAATGAGTAAGTCTCGGCACAACTCGAAGGAAGCACAATTACTAACCAGAGCGTCGTCTTCAGGAGCCATCTCCCAAATTGAGTCACTTTCGTTCTGGACACCACTCCATCAAGCCGTATACACCGGTGCCCCACGAGACGTAGTACAGATACTAATTGACCTCGGCGCATCAAGTATTGCTCCTGCTCATGTTGATGAAACGCGCAACTAACAAATGACAGGGACTCTGAGAACACGCGAAAATACTACGGCACTTGAACTGGCAACAAGACTGCGCCGCAAGTCATTGTTTGATCTATTGCAGCCCGTGCAGCAGACCACGATTTCGCCGCAGCGGCTGCAAAAGCTAGAGAACCACTTTCATAATCTGATACGCTTTGAGGCAGGGTCTTTCGTCGAGGCTGGGAAGTTGTATTTGCCGACGTTGGAGTACCTGACAGAATTGGACGGAGATGATGTGTGGTTTCCCATTCAGCTGGAGTACGCGTCAGCCGTAAGTTTTCCCATGATCTTTGACTGATGTAACGCGGCGTTGCTGACTTCTCATCTTGCAGGGTTATATGTACAGACTTGCGGACGGCGTGCTGCATGTCAAGTCAGTTAATATCCAGGGACCAAAGGATGAGATATCGTACCAAATCACAGAAGACGGGGTGACTTGGATTCACTAGACCAGCTAGCATTAAATACTTACCATACAACGATACCCACACATCTCACAGGAGATCTTTTTTAATTTTCATACATATGAAGTAGTAAACGTCATATATGAAGTTATTTTATTGTCCTATGGTATCAAATTATTCCTGCAATTTAGTAAACGCAGCCCATCACCAAAGACTGCTCGTATCCACCATCCTCTGCGGCAGCTTCCCCCTCTTCTCCGATCTACTACTCCTGTGCGAAGTAAACGTCCGAATCGACGTCGGCGACGGCATCTTTGGGCTCAAGGGCTTGTGTGCCGGTCTAGGGCTTGAAGGCAGCCCCGGCGATCCCTCAGGCATATCCGGAGGAGGCGAAGCAGGCAACAACCGCTGTGATGTAGGTGAGATATGATTCTTGATGTTGGGATCGTAGCGATGATGCGCATTATAGCCCTTGGGGTGTTTAAGAGGTGCGGGAGGAGCGCGTCTCTTCTTGCCTCGGACGGAGGTTGGTCCCCATGCTGGTCCAAAGGCGGCGCCAGGGTGGAAGATGGTGAGGAGAAGACAGGCTATGAGGGGGATAACGCCGTCGACGACCATGAAGCCTGTTTGGCTTTGAAAGAGGGTGCTTGTGGGACCAGTGGCCATCTCTGTGAGTCGGATGATGGTGTATATCAGGATGAGGATGGTTGCTACTTCGAGGCCTGCGGAGGTTAGCACAGGGGCCTAAGGTGTGAATTTGCTCGGGATTCCTTACCTCGACGGAACCTCATAAAGATTGTAGTGTTGTAAATTGATGAGTGTTTAAGGTCAAGAAATTGCCGACTGATGTGTAGACCAAACACGAAGCGTAAATACAGCCCAATCATACCGAGGAGCGCAATCGTCTGCAACGCTAGACCGGCCGCGAGAATAAAAGAACTTTGCGATCGCTGAAATAATTAGCATAAATTCAGATCCAAGAAGACCAAAATAAATACCGCAAGATTGTGAAAGTTCCTCGACAGCAACCCAATCCCAACCACCTGCACAGCCAACGCCGCCGCAACCAACCCGTGAAGAATCAGCGACGCGAGCATTGGCCGGCACGGCGCAAACCGCTCGCCATATATGCTAAAAAGATGTGTCAAAACCAACACCAGCGCCGCAGAGGTACACGTCGGGCCTAGCACGGTGCCAAACAGCGACAGGGCGAAGAAAGCCTCATGGCCTCTCGCAGAGTGCAGCAAGATGCGACCGGCAAAGCCGAGGATCTCAACCAGAATACCCGCAGCCAGAGTAGCGGAGAATCCGGGCGTACGGTAATGGACTCCCAGGAAGAGAACGACGGGCAGAAGGAGAGCAAATAGGGCAAGTAGGGTTACGTTTGCACCTAGGTTGGGGCGGTAGACGTAAAAGTCGCAGTTGGGACCACAGTCGACAGTCATTTTGACAGTTTTCAACATAGACACGGACGGCAGAGAGGAGAGGAGACGGAGAGGCACCGCCTCTGGGGGATACATCTATATATCGGCAATTTTCATCGCGGCAAAAGCCACCGCCCATTTGAACGAGAACGCGCTTGTTGGATGGGGTCACATATGAGCCAAATCACCACCTAACGCCGGTAGGATGTACCACTCTTGACAGGGGATAGTTACTGGGGGATAGTTACCAGGGTGTGAGAAAGAGGGGGTGTGTTGGTTGTAGGAAAGACAAAGGTGCATAGCGAGTAGCCAATGAGTGCGCGTATAAGGCTAGCTAACCGCCGGATGGTGCCCTACTGCACAAGCCAAAGCGGGGGAAGAGGACGCCCTATCGCCGACTAGAGGTGAGTGTGGCAGGGAAGGGGGGGGGGGATGTTAATCTAGACGAGAAGCCTTTTTGAGGGATTTAGTGCGTCCATGGTGTGCAGATGGTGCCGGAGGCGGAGGAGAAGAGGAAGTACAATGAGTGAAAGAGGGGAAGCCAGCTCAGAGACTGGTGAGAGAAGAGACAACGGACCCGAGGGAACGGTTCGCGCTAATTTAGCGTGCAGGGTATACAGCCAGTGATTTGAGGCGGATCGGCAGACGAGTCGTTGCATTTTGACCGGTTCAGGCGTAACCGCGTGACGAGGAGGAGATGGCTGCATGAGAGACATTGGTGATGGGGGGCGTAGAGGGTGGTATTGCAGCCTGATTTGAGCTGGATGGTGCAGCGGCGACTGTTGACACTATCGCACTGGAAAAGGATGGACGTGAAGATCAATTTGAGGCATACGAGGTGATGTCGTTTACAGCAATAAATGGTGATCTATTGAAGGGCATGAGGAGGAAGCTGGAGTGCCTTGGTGTGTACTGGGGCGACAAAGAAAAGGAAGCCAGGGCGATTCGGCTATCAATAAGGTAGAAGAATTACCATAAAATAAGTGACTCAATTAACATATGAAGAAAAAAAGGAGAAAGTAAAATAAAAGGAGCGATAAAAACGAGGAAATAAAATCATTGCGTTGTACATGTAGAAACGTACGATGGATGTTGATGTCACACTGTCGGAGACGTGGAATCAGTTTGTTTCGGCCTGCAAAATTCGCAAACAATTTTCACCAAAATTGCCCTTCCAACATACATTTAGCCCAATGTTACAACGCAAATCCAGAAAGTCCCGGGATTATTTAAGGATGTGAACAACGCTGGATTAGCGACTGCTTTAAGCGAAGGCTTTTAGCGACTACGTTAGCGCCGCCATCGGTCGCTACAGGTGCTCCGTGCCCTTTCCCAGCGTTTCCGCAGCACTGCTACCGCCTGTGGCAGATGGATTCCAGAGTCCACAGCGGCCCTTTCGCGGGCCTTGAGCGCTAACGCCGCCAGAACCATCGGTTATTTCCATGCTTTGCCCCGCCACAGCTCGCATTCAACGCTCTTCGCTCCGCAGCGCAGCACAGCAACACAGTAATACTGGCGACTGCGCACTCCAGCTGTGACCGCGCCACAATCGCATTATGTGTCGTGGCGTCCGTCGTCGTCACCCAAACGCCAACCCTGCACAATCGACCCCAAAAAGACCCCTACTAATAATTACATCAAGCTACCTTTTCCCAACTTGATGAACATTCACCTCTGATTCCTTCATTCCTATTTTCTCCATCACTCATTCCCTCTCCATCAACTCATAGCCCACCGTCACGCAATTGCAAACGCTCCAAAACATCGCCACCGCCTTTATCCCAGAGCTCTAAAGCTCTCTCAAGCTCTTCACCCCAAGAGCCTCATCCGCAATGGCCGTCCGATTTGAGCTAGACAATGCCCCAGAGTTCTACACCAACCTCGACAAAATCAGCGGCCAGGTAGTCATCCAGCTCAACCGCCCCGAGCAAGTCGGCAGCATCGTAGTCAAGCTCGAGGGCGAAGCCATCACCGGCATCCGCGGCGACTCGGCAGCCTCCAACAGCTCCTCAGACACGCACCAAATCGGATTCAACACATCAGGTTCCCTAGGAAACTCCCCCGTTGTCACGGAAAAACACAAGATCCTGTATCAGGTGCAGCAGGTATTTCCCGATGACTACCACGCCAGCATGAATAACCCCTACGGCGCCTTTCCGCTGCAGGTGGGACGCCATGCGTTTCCCTTTGAGTTCAAGATGCCCATCAACAACATATGCAGCAATCCTGAGGAGATGGCCAGGTTGGGAATCACTAGTCTGACGAGTAATGGCATGTTTGGGGCTAAAGTGCGGGTTATGGATGGCACGAGACAGCTGTACCTGCGGCATGTTACTCAGACGCTGCCGCCGTCGTTGACCAACTTTTACGGGGAGGCTGAAATTCGATACTACCTCAAAGTTACGGTGCAGCGGCCTGGATTCTTGAAGGAGAATTGGCGTCATATGAGACAGTTCAAGTTCTTGCCCATTGAGCCTCCAAGGCAGCCGTCTGGTGGTCAGGAAGCATTCGCGCGCCGTCCATTCACATTCAAGGGAGTTTCCGCTGACCCTCAAGGACCCAAAAAGAAGACCAACTTCCTGGGCATGAAGAAGACTGGAAAAGAGGCTGGTGACGCAGACGCAGAAGCGGAAGTTATTCCTCCACAATCGATCGAAGTATCGGCAAGACTACCCCATCCACCCATCCTAACCTGCAACCGCCCTGTACCGCTCCGCATCCTCGTCAAGAAGCTCGTCAACAACCCCGAGCAAGTCTACCTCACATCATTCCAACTCGAACTGATGGGCACCACATTACTTCGAGCTCAAAACGGCCAATCATCGAGGGAAAACAGCTGGATCATAGCCAGCAGCACCAAATTAGACCAACCACTCTTCACCGAGCCCAAGGGCGACATTGGCACAGAAGTGGTTATCCCCGACGACCTCTGGAGCAGGAAACCTCTCCCAAACACCGTATCACCAACATTCGTCTCATGCAATGTCATTCGTCGGTATCAACTCAAGCTGCTCATCGGCCTGCGACTAGGCAAACCCAAGAGTAGCAAGACCATTCCCGAAACCATTGTCCTACCTCTTCATTTCCCCAAAATCGACGTCTTCTCAGGCATCCCACCACCCAGAGAACTTCTTAAACCTAATAGCACAAATGCACAAGCTAACCCGACCTTCCCTCCACGTCCATCTGTCTCCGGAGTAACCAATGCTCAGAGACCACCACAGCCTCCAAGACCCAATCCTCAACAACCAAACGCGCAAAGACCAAACACGCAATCTCAAACTCAACCACCACTTCCAACTCGACCAGAAACAGATCCATTGTATCCGCCGCAATTACTACCGGGAGAGACGGGAGCAGGTGACGCGCCACCAAGTTATAGCGAGGCGCTTGCGGATGGCGCATCGCCCATGTTTGATAGCGAGCATCCCAGACCACCATACAGTGGCGTAACTGATGAGAACGCACCAAGTGCATTTCCACAAGAAAAGAGATAGCATACTAGCCTAATAATATTCATTCTGATCCTCAAATTCATTAAACTCATTTCATTGATGCATGCTCCGTCACCCATCATGTGAATCCAGACCCATATCGACCAACACCCCACCCCCTGACGTCAACCCCCCTCCAACACCAACACCCATCCCATCAACCATGCGCCTCCGCGCCCTCACACGCCGCTTCAGCACGACTCCTCGCCTCTTCGACCCTCGAACTCGCTCCATCTACGACGACTACGCCCTCCTCCGCCCTTCCTACAAAACCCCTCGGCACCCCATAGTCCTCGCCCACGGCCTGTTTGGCTTCTCCGAAATCCCCCTCCCCTTCCTGAAGATCTACTACTGGCACGGCATAACCACCGCCCTCACATCCCACGGCGCGCGCGTCATAACCCCTTCCGTCCCACCCTCTTCCTCCATCGCCGACCGCGCCGCCGTTCTCGCGTCCCACATCCGCAGCCATGGGCCGGTCAACATCATCGCGCATAGCATGGGGGGACTGGACGCGCGATACATGATTTCCAAGCTCGGCGTGGAGGTTGCGTCGCTCACTACAATTGCGACGCCACATAGGGGGAGTCCGGTGGCGGATTACCTGATTAATCCGGGGGGAGTGATTCACTTGCCGAAGTTGTATGGGTTGATTTCGCGGACGGGGCTGGGGACGCAGGCGTTTGAGCAGTTGACCACGAAATATATGGAGAGTTTTAACAAGACGATAAAGGATGTGGCAGGGACAAGGTATTACTCCTTTGGGGCGGATATGGGTGAGCCGGGGCTGTTTAGTACGTTTAGGAGGTCGTATAAGGTCATTGAGAGGCAAGAGGGGGGCAATGATGGGTTGGTGAGCGTGGGGAGTAGTGTTTGGGGCGAGTATCAGGGGACGCTGATGGGGGTGAGTCATTTGGATTTGATTAATTGGTCGAATAGGGTGAGGTGGGCGATGAGGGAGGCGATGGGGATGAAGAGGAACTTTAATGCGGTTGCGTTTTATTTGGGCGTGGCGGACATGTTGGCCAAGGAGGGACTATAACACGGCTATGGCTACCAATTGCACTGCTAGCACGGCTACGAATGGCAGCAGCCATGGCGAGGAGGTTACGATTACAATGTACATTGATTATAGATAGGGTGTATAAAAAGCATAGCGTTGATTCAAGGAAATGGTCGTGTACGTGGTGATGTATACAGACTAAAAGATGAACAATGTTAGCACAATCAACAATTGAAGCAGACAAGCACAGTCGCAGCAGTTAAAGCACACAAAGCAGTTAAAGCAGTTGAACCAGACGCGCAGATAAGGTAGTAGGTATCGTATTATTAATAGAACACAACAGCCCAACAAAAACACCAACACCGTTTACTCGCCAAACAGAAAGCCATTTCGCAGTAAATCCCATGTTGCGCTCCCGCAGCCTGCTGGATGCAGATTGTACATATGCTTTCGAGAAGGTTTCAGTGCCGTACCGGAGATGCGATGCCCCCCCAAAGCGTCAGGCAGTCGTTGAAAGTCAATGCTTGTAAGCTTGTCTGTGGGCTCATCCTTTAGAGCTGTCCTCCCAAGATTATTCGTCAGACATTGACCCCGGCGCTGTACTCCTCGTCATCACGACATGAAAAATAAAAACTCCGGATCTCCCTCCCCGTGCAGCCCCCCCAATGCTAGGACAACAATTTAATTGACAACGGCCTTGCGCTCCTTGCGGCGCTGGAGGAACTTGTTGACGTAGATACCAATGACACCGACGGCGACTGAGAGCGGGTTAGCGGTTAGCAAATACAAAAGAAATAGAGAGAGATAGTATCGTGTGTGTACGCACCCAAGAAGACAATGCAGAAGACGACAATGACACCGGCCTCTTTTTGGGCCCAGTTCTTGCGCTTGCTGAGCTCGTGCATGACGATTCCGTGTTGGGTGGAAATGGCGGCCATTTTGATTGAGGAGAGAGGGCTGGGAGGCTGTAGAGACAAGTTAGCGACGCGGCTTTTGCGAAGACGAAGTTCAATTGGCGCGAGAGCGAGAGCGAGAGAGGAAATTGAAGTGTATGAGGCAATTGAGGCAATTGAAGAGAGTAACGACAATGCGACGCAGCTCGCAGCGACAATATTTGACTGGATTTGACTGGGCGTTCTTGGCTGGCAGCGCGCGGCGTCGCAGCGTGTTCGGCAGAGTGCGCAAATTGCGATACGAAAATGCGGGTTTTGGAGAAACAACAAATCCGGTCGCTGGTCGCCGTGGGAAAGAGCCGGGAGTCAAATAAAGCGATTGAGAAGCTGACGTGCGCGTGTCGGATACAATTTCTGGAGGACTGGAGTAACGGAGAGGAGGGCAGAGAGAATTACCTGGTGTGGTGGGTGTTGTGGTTGTTGTGAAGCTGGGAAGGAGGATGGAAGAAATAAGAGGTCAGAGTGTGGTCGAGGCGAGCGAAGGAAAAAGGCGAGGAAAGAGAAGCTCGGGCTCTGGGGGCGCGTGGGAGATGAATTTTGATTTGTGTTGATCGGACCAGGCAGTAAAAAAAAAAAAAGCGCTAGAAAAATTAGAGCAAAAGAGGCCCCGAAACCGCCTAGCGCGGTATAGGCTGTCCACTAAAAGGATGGACTGTCCACTAAAACGCACTGGAGGTGCCAAAGAGTGGGGAAGCACGTCACGGCTGCAGACTACAGCTACAGGCTACATAGGCAAGTAATTGAATTTTGAAGATGGGACGAGACGAGGCAAGGAAAAAAATGATTGAGGATAGGAAAAGCATCTAGAAGCTGTAGGATAGTTGGGACATTCATGACGAAGCGAATTCAATTTTTTATCTGTTGTTTTGGGATGTCTGGAGAGACGGAAATGAGTGGATGAGCCTGTTAGCGGACGAAATGATAATAAGCGGCTTGTGGGTGGGCCGGAAGTACGGCTCTGTCCTCCACGCTCCACGGGCCAAGTTACAGAGAGAGCACCCTGGGTAGGTACCTGTAAGGAGCACTGTACAGGACCTTTCTGTGTACAGAAGCAGTTTACGTGCGCGAATTTCTCTGCCAGCCTCGACTCCCGCTGGGACGATGGAGTGCCCGCTGTGGCCGGTGCCCACTGTGCCCGGCTAACACGGGGATTCCAGTGGCGTCCACTAACTGGCAGGACATTAATCACGCACCAGACACAAGAGAGATTGCGCACAGGGCCACACGGTATCAGAGAAAGAGACAATGAAGTCTGCTGAGACATGGGGGTAGATAAACACTGTCAGTAACTCCGTAAGCACTGGACTTGTGCATCGGCTTTGTCTGTTGCATTAGACCAAGACATTTCATTCCAACCACAGCACAACACAATTCACGTTCGCATTCACACTCACAATACATGAATGCTCAATTGAAAAAATGGCAATGAAAATGACAATGGAATCGATAGCCATTGACTCATGAGTTATAAATATTCCGACTCTTCCACTACCCCTACACATGGCGCCGTTTCCGGTGTATCCACCCTCTTCGCTCCCGACACCGCCGACTACAGCGACTACAGCGGTGCCGACGCTGAAGAGTGCACATAACAGTGGATAAGAAAAGAGCCTTGCTTTGTCCTTTCTCCATGGACTTTGCGACAACGAACCGAGGAAAATACTCACAATTCCACTCTTTTTTTTCTTCCTTTTTTTTCTTCCTTTTCTTCTTCCTTCTGTCTTATGCCCTTTTTATGTCCGGGTTTCCCGATTAGTCGGCAGTGACAGTCTGTCTCTACAGCAGACAATCCGTGGTTTTTACTAAAGCGCAGCTCAAGGCTTTCAGCCCATCATGAAAGTTTTCCAGTTGGCGGCTTGGCATGCGCCTCCATCGCCCGCCTTTTGCTTTTGGGGCAATTGCCCAGGCCGATTCGTTCATGTAGGGTGATGCATGCCTGCCGGCCGCTGTCAGCAAACCCGTCGGCATGACCTCATCTGCAGCCTGGACCCCTGTAAGTTAGCCGTCAGTGCGCGACGCGGTGCGCTGCGGTACTGAAGAAACGAAATGCAGGTGGCTGGCGGGTCAGGTGAGTTTTGTTTTTACTAGAGCATTTCTACAGGTCGGGCGAAGAGTGAATAATCACATCAAATGAATGCAAGTAATTCTCAAATGTAGTGAAGAGTTATGGCGGACACTACCCAAACTGCAGCCATCATTCTATATGGGAATTGTGTACTGCCATTCGAGGATTTTTTGCACCGATAATAAATTACTGCAATAAGTTCAAAATTGACACAATGCTCTGTTCATAATGAATTCATCATCAAAATATTTTTAATTGATTCTGTTGATGTGGTATCTTCATGCCACATGGTATGTCTTCGTCTGTCGCTTGTGGTGGTAAACGGCCGCCGCCGCCTTCCCCAAAGCTCACGTGGGGCTGGAGCTCTTCCCCAAACGAAGCCTTGACGTAACCTCATTCCATCTCTTGTTTGACAACCATTCTGGTTCCTTTTGCTTGCTTCTTTTTGGTTTGATACAACATATGATCCGTAGCCTCGCACGAGGCATCGCCAGAGCCATGTCCATCTTCTCCCACCTCCGCCAGCGCAACCGCCACAACATATCCACCTTTCGCAATGCTCCCCTCGCCGAGATATCGGGCTCGCTCGGAGACCTGGGAACCCTGCTTCCCTTGATGATTGCGCTGGCTGTCCAGCACTCCATTGATTTGGGATCAACCCTGGTGTTTTCCGGATTTTTTAATGTTGTCACGGGTGTTGTGTTTGGCATCCCGTTGCCAGTGCAGCCCATGAAGGCAAAACATCCCCAATCAGCACCCAAATATGATGACATTCACTAACACAAACTGCAGGCCATCGCTTCTGCTGCCATTTCCATGCGCGAAGACCCGTCTATGGGAGTGGTAGTCGCCGCTGGTCAATGGGTTGGAGCTGCTGTCCTTATCCTGAGTGTGACCGGTTTGCTGCGTTGGGCCGTTGCTGTCGTACCCATTCCCGTCGTCAAGGGCATCCAGCTTGGCGCCGGTTTGTCCTTGATTCTAGGAGCTGGAACATCTCTTCTGCAACCTCTCCATTGGACTCATCCTATCCTCGATAACCGATTGTGGGCCATTGTCGCTTTCCTCGCTCTCATTGCCACTCAGCGCCTTCCCAAGTTCGCATACGCATTTTACTTTTTCATCATCGCACTCGTATTTGCCCTCATCCAGACGGGAGGCTCACATAAATACCTGCCCTGGCTTCACATCTGGAGCCCCAAGTATGTTAGGCCTTCTTGGTTCGGCGGTTTCGACCATCCTGCCCTGTGGATGGCTATTGGACAGTTGCCTTTGACGACCCTCAACTCCATTATCGCTGTGAGTGCGTTGTCCAGTGACCTTCTTCCCAATATCCCTGCGCCTTCGGTGACTTCTGTCGGACTGAGTGTGGCCTTGATGAACCTGACTGGCACCTGGTTCGGAGCCATGCCTGTTTGTCACGGAGCTGGTGGCCTGGCTGCTCAATACAGATTCGGTGCTCGCAGTGGAGCCAGCGTCATCTTTCTTGGACTTTTGAAGATTGTACTTGGACTATTCTTTGGCGAGACTCTTGTTGGGCTGCTGAAGTTATACCCCAAGAGCTTGTTGGGAATCATGGTGCTTGCAGCTGGTCTGGAACTAGCGAAGGTTGGCCAGAGCCTCAACCAGGGGGCTCGCGATTTATGGCAGGAATCTGCCAGCCAAGGCTCCTCTGTACTTACTCGCCAACACCGAGAATTATCTGATGAGGAACGCATGGAGCGGTGGACAGTGATGCTCATGACCACAGCAGGCATTCTCGCATTCCGAAACGACGCCGTTGGTTTCTTGGGTGGCATGCTTTGTCACTGGGCATACAGACTGGCGGATCGTCTTGCCAAACGTCGAAGCCGTCTCGCTGGTATTGCCACCGAGCGAGACCCACTGCTTCGATAACTCTATTAAACTCATGAATAACGTCTATATAATGATTACACCCCAACCACGTCTGTCTATCGCAACTGCGCCATGTTTAAAAATGCGTGCCACCGTAGTCACGAGCCTTGACCTTGGCGCTATCCAGCTTCCCCAGCTGCACCGAAGATGCATTGGGCGACCACTCGTCATAGTGAGTCCCATGCTTGGCCTTGACCTTGTCCAGGAAGTAATGATCGATGCAGAAGAATGTGCCCGCACAGATTGCCAGTCCAACGCCCTCCACTATGGCCGTAATCTTTGCAGTAGGACTCCACACGCCATGTTGCTGAGAGTAGACACCGACGAGGGTTGAGATGAGTCCCGCCAGACAATTGGCAATACCAGGCAAGAAGAGCTTGTTGAGCAACCAGACGAAATTCTTCATGTGTCGCCATGCCAAAACCGACATGCCAATGGCAGAAATGGAGCACATGATGGCAGCAATGACGAGCAGGGGAATATTCTTGACGCTCTTGAAGATCTTCTCGGCCGTTTTGTCTGTCCAGTCCTGGCCATTCTTGTCTTCGATGGATTTCTTGATCGTTGTAAAAGTACCGGGAAAGACAATGAAACTGGCAAGGAGGAGCCAGACGAAGAAGGAGGCGAGGATGTTGTGTAGTTTGGGGATGCGGTCGAGGTCGAGCAGCATCTGGACATAGCGGGAGTGGAGGGTGTCTTGGCGCTTGGGGGGTTTTGGGATGAAGTCGTCGTCAAAGGTTGAGGGGGGTGGGCCAGCCACGGAGGGTTCGGGTGGTGCGGGTTTTGTTTTGAGATTGAACATTTTCATGATGAAAAATATGCAAAATACAAAGGAAATTACAAAGGAAATAAGAAGGGAGGGGGGAGGAGGATGTGAAAGCTGTGAGATGTAGAGAGAGAGGAATTGGTGTAAGACAGAAAGTGGTGTAGGAGGTTCTTATATCAATGTGGGAGTGATGGTGAGATGAATGGTCATTGTTCTAAAAATGGATGAAACAGACCTGGTGGAGAGACCGTGTTTGCAGGCTGTTCTGAGGGCCTGTCGATGGGTTGGACGGTGTTTTGGTGTGTTGGTGAGATGGTTGGCTGAGAGGCGTCGGTGGGGTGTTGCGCTAAGCGCTGGGGTGGGCGGCGGCTAGAACGGGACGTAAGAGTTGGGTTTGGAGGGTGGGCGTAGGAGATTGTTTGGTTTGGGGGATCTGATGTTTTTTTTTTTTGGTGATTTGGAGTTTTTGGATGAGTTTTAGCTTTGTTCTTTGTTGTGGTGGGAATTGGGGGTGAGGATACGTAGATTGGCTTTGCTTCAAGGATGGGTGTCCGCGAGGATGACGGTAAAAAATACTAGAATTAATTTAATTAAAGTCTATTCATCTCAGGAACTCGTAAACATGGAATAGCTCAACACTTGAATAAATTTGATGGTCTAGATGGCTTGGAGAGTGCAGAAGGCTCAGACAGCCCAGATTACTTAGATTGTGCAAACGAGGTCAATAGTTTGGATGATATGGACAACTTAGACAATGCAGATGCAGCAGTTTAACCTAGGAATGCAATATGTCTCGATTGATGCCTATTGAATTGACCATTCTAACGAGTCGGAGCTATCGCAAGCAATCAGCAATATGGGGAGTGTTTACGAAAGTGCCTTCACGACTCTCTGTCCCTTCTGGGCAGATAGCCGTCACGGCCTTCACGGCGTCAGTATCCCATTCAAGTCACCTCAAACCTATCCCCTAGCGAGAGATCACATTTGCTGGGCATACGGCCGATACCACCCTCTCGATAGAGACATAACAGATACGCCTTGGCATAAGCGAGCTTGGATCTTCCAAGAGAGCATGCTTTCCCGTCTCCGGCTTTGTTTCCTCCGCGGCTCTGTCCATCTCAGCTGTCTCAAACAAAAGATGAACAGTCACTATCATTATCTGCGGACCTGTCGACACAGCAGAATACCAGTCTGAAGACAGCATCAAGATGAATATATGGAAGACGGAATGGGACTTCTCGCACTACAGCAGCCTAATCCACAGCTACTCACGTCGAAAACTGTCCTACGCAAGTGACGCCCTCAACGGCATAAAAGGTATACTTTCCCGCATTACGAAACAAACAGGCGTTGAGTTTGTTTCACGGCCTGCCTCAACCAGACTTGATCAACGGTTTTGTTGTGGTATCACGATCCTAATCGACCTGCCCTGTACACTACTTTTCAACAACATCGAACTACGGTTGATAGCAGTAGGAGAAACACGTTCCCCTCCTGGAGTTGGCTCAGCTGTATCCCAAGAGGAGTTGACTTTGCCCACCTGCAATATACTCCTGCCCAAACGACTTATCCAGCCCGCGCAATTTGGAAGAGCAACTTCGGCAAGAATGACACTGTATGGGTCATTGACACAGCTCAAGTACACGCCAGCAACAGCAGCACTCTACTCACCATCATGACGGAGTCAATAACAGTCACCATGGTGCCAGACCCGATGTCTCCTGGCTGGTATCTCCATACAGGCCCTCCCCGATGGGCAGTGGAGCAGCTTGAAGGCGAAATAACAACAATCGTAACGCAAGACCCAGGCTATGGGGGTCGGGGATCCCCGACTAAATTAAGAGAACTGGCTTTCATTGAATGTTGGGTGATGCCTTATAAGACTTCGCCGGGACTGTATGCTGATCTCGGGAGGTGTGCTGTGCGGCTACTCAAGTTGGTACGAATGACCCGGAGAGAGGAGGACATAGTCCTTTCCATGGTTGTGTATGAGACCAAGGATGGGATGCTGGAACGTCTGGGTCTGTTGGCAATTCCTTATGAGTACTGGGCTGGGCGGGATCCTAAGCAATGTACGGAATTTATACAATGAATAATCTCAATATAACAACAGCATGTCACTCACCATGTTTGAATGACTATATATATGCCCATCACTCACTGCACGTAAATGTCCGCGTCTCTTGTGTCAAAAGTAACTAATATTATAAACTAGCATTCGCCAAAGGATATCATCATAGCATCATGGTAGAGTTACAATACACAAAAAAATAACTTTCAGCCGAAACACTCCCTCTCCCGAAATCACATCGGCTCATCTCCCCCCAGAGAAATAAAATTAAAATAAAAGTGAAAAATTCCAATATCTTGACATGTAAAAAGGTATCCCATCGACGCTTTCGCTATTATATCAACGCAATCAAATAAGACTCTTTTTCTGTACCCTCACCTCCATCTCTTGCCATCTTCCCCTACTAGCTTTCATTTGCACCTTTCCCTCAACTTTCGGGTCACTTCAACTCCTTATGTCGCTGCCGGTGTGGACTCCTGCAACTTCTGGTTCATTCCCAAAAGAAGCTGTCGAATCGACTTCATGAGGTGCTGTTCAACTCCCTCAAAGTTACCGGGCGTTTCGCCCTCGGCGGCAGGTGGGAGGATGCTGGCTTCAGCGAATCCCAGGACGCGATCAATGGCTGAAAGGGTCACGGCTTCTGCCTTGGCTTCTCCGAGACGGGCCTTAAGTGCTCTGATGGATACGTCCTTGAAGCCATTGAGAGATGCTAGCACCTTTTGTTCGAAGATTGGCGGTGGCTCGGTAGCTGGCGTCGCGGCGCCTGGTGTTGGGCTTCTGTTCTTGATGAAGCCGTCAATTACTTGTCGGATACCCTTGATGCAAATGGTTTCCATCCTGTCGTTCTCGGTAGCCTCTGTCTTGAGACCAATGCAGCGGTTCAACGCGGACATGACAATCGCTTCCGCCTTGGGGTTGCGGGCCTTGGACAGATTCTCCACCAAGCCGTTCTTGAGCCCAACCACGGCCGTCAGTAGTCGTGGATCAATGACTGGTCTCGAGGGAGCAGTTACGGGTGGTGTTGCGGATGGTCGATTGGTGGGTGATGCTGAATGGCCAGCAGGGGCTGCACCAGGGGAAGGTCTCACGCCTGCAGGCGCAATAGGCGCAGGCTGGCCTGGTTGGCCTGCCGCTGCCGCTGCCGCTGCACCGTCTTCTGTCTTGACTGGCGCAGGAGGCGGTGGTCGTGAGGCATACGGTGAGCTGTATGAACCAGGAGGAGGCGCACCCAACTGTGGCCTGGCGGGTGCGGGAGGAGGTATGTATCCAGGAACCTGCGCTGCTGCTGCTGGTGCCGCCGCGGGTGGTGGTTGAGCCGCAGCCGGTGCAGGCATCTGGCCCGGTGCACCAGGAAACTGCTGCGCTGGTCGGGGTGGCTGAGCTTGGGCTTGTTGCTGTTGGGCTTGTTGTTGTTGTTGTTGCTGCTGCTGCTGCTGCTGCTGCTGAGCATAGGCCGGCATTTGGTAGCCCGGAGGAACTTGGCCTGGAGGATATCCAGGTGCGCCAGGAACCATGTGCTGCTGTTGGGCTCCGTAGCCGTAGTATGCTCCATAACCCTGTGCAGCCAGGTTCCTGTCGGGAGAGCTGGCCTTTCGCTTCTTACCAGCATCCAATTCGACACCTGGCACTCGGGACCACAAATTAGTGGTCTCGTCCTTTTTGAAGGCCTCGTTCCCAATGAGATTGTGACGAACACTGCTCTCCCAGCCCTTGGTCTCGGTATGGAAATAAAACCATGGGTATCGCTGACAAATTCTCTTGTAAATTTGCTTGAGTGTGAGACCGTCTGGTCCAGCAGCCGTAAGTGTTTCGTCGATGAGTACACCGTAGTTCTTGTTCGGTTTCTGTAGCTGTTCCTCGGTGTAATCTTCGATCTTGAGCTCCAGAGGCGGCGACTTGGGACGAGCTTTCTTCTCCTTCTTCTCTCGTGCCCGCCTCTCTGCATCGGAGCCCTCGGCGCCATCCTCCTTGGGCTTTCTCGGCTTGTATTTGCGCTTCTCAGGTTTGTCTCCAGCATTCTCTGGAAGAGGGTGCTTGCGAGGGCGGCCAACCTTGCGCTTAATAGGCGGCTCCATAGGGGGGACTTGAGGTAATGTCTTCTTGGCCATTTCCTGCTGTTGCTTCTTAAGCAGACGTTGTTCTCTCTTTGACATGATTCCGTTCTTGGGTGGCCGTCCAGGGCCTCGCTTCTTGGGAATCAGTGGCAGACCGGTGACAGGATCAATGACAATCTCCGTCTTGATCTCAGAGTCTCCTTCGCCACCCTCCTCATCACCGTCTTCGTCTTCTTCATCTGCACCCAGATCGGAGAGTTCGCCAGGGCTGCCCTCCAATTCGGAGAGCTCGTCGCTCGTATCTACAATCTGGCCGTTTCCGTGGGTTTGTTCGAATTCGAAGCTCATTTCTTTTCCTCCATGAGTCTGTCTCTTCTTGGAAGCCGTCTTCTCTTCCTCATCTTCAGCACCTGTTCGACCCTTCTCAACACCATTGATCATGAAACGAAAATCGATATCCTTGATCTGTAAACGGTCGCCACATTTCAAGACTACCTTGTCGCTCTTGTAATGTACATCCTCGCAGAAGAAACCGTTCTTATGAAGAGGAATGGCCTCGAATACGCCTTCGTCTTGGTTGTATGCGATTTTGAGATGTTCTCGAGAGATGGCTTTCGTCTTGCTGGCGATGTTGGGTCCAGGAGAGTGAATACCGATAAAAGGGACGTGCCAGGGTGATGGCCGCAGAGATGTCAGGTCTACGGCGGCGGCACCGGGAGTGTGTGATACGTATTGGCGGTTGGAGATGATGTTTTCTTGCGATTCGTCGTTGTCCTGCTGTGACGAGCCAGCCGTACTAGTCTTTCGACGCTTGGCAGGGCGACCACTCTCTTCGCTGTCGGATTCGGGGCCCAGCATTCCACCTTCCTCGGAAACGTACGATTTGCTAAACTTGCTACGGTCGTGGTTAATCGGAGAAGGCGGCGGTAGACCTTTGCTGGCGTTTTCCTCTGCGCGGCGCTTGTGGACCTCGGCTCGCTTCTCATCACGGCGCGCCTGCTCGAGGGCTCTCTGATCTCGACCGATGATGACGGCGTAGGTGGTCATTTGGAAAACACTGTCTGCGAACTCTATGCGCGCGAATGATTCCAGGGCCTTGTCGGTGCCAGCTTGGCGCATTGCGTTGGCGGGGCCGAGACCATTGAACGACGTGGCATCCATGGGATTGGGTAGCGTAACCTGCGAGGGAGTAACGGTGGGAGGCGGCGACATGCCATTGCCGGCTCCGGACATGGCGAGAGCCATCATCATGTAGGCGTGCTGGTCGAGCTGGCCGTTTGCCGGCGTGAAGGGTGTGGATGGCATGAATTGCTCCGATACGTTTGCCACGTTTGCGTCCTGGGAAGGTTGTGATAAATTTTGCTGCTGCTGCTGTTCGGTGCCGTGAGAAGCAGAAGAAGCGGCTGCTGCTGTGACGATGGCGGGACTCTGTAGTTGGTTAGGCTTGGAGGAGGAATTGTTATTATTTGTCGGCGTCGCAACAGGAGCGTCGGTCATGGGATGATCTTGGCTATTGGCAGCGACGGGCGTCTGGAAGCTGGATGGTTGCGCGGTGTGGTGGTCGTCGGGATTGTTGCTTCCATTGGTGGGCGGTGTCACTGGCCGCGTAGCAGCGGCAGCGGCAGAGGCAGGCGGCGCATGAGAGGAAGGTTCAGGTTCGGCAGGAGCAGGGGCATCAGAGTTTTCGAGACCTGAAGCTTGTGTGTCTGTGGCGCTTTGGGTTTGGATGGTGTTGTTGTTGGCGTCGCTGGCAGCCGTTGAGGAGTGCGGCGCCGTTGATGTCGATGTCGATGGCGCCGTGGTCGGTGGTTGGGGCGCGGTGTCGCCCGGGTCGGCGCTGGACGAAGTCATCGCTGATGGTACAGCTCCTTCGCCGTCGATGGATTGCCCTTGTTGGAGATGGCCGTGTTGGGCGATGGGCGCACCAGGGCAGGTGGCAGGCAAAGGGCTCGGGGAGGCGGGTTTGGTTGGAGGTGGGATGTTGCGAGCGCTGGGGGGAGGAAGGGAAAAAAAACAACAAGGTTGCGAGAATCTTCAGCCTACGGCGTCGCTAGTCTCCAGTTGACTTTCCGCTACTCTTCCACTGTGGTGCCCCTACCTAAAAGCATGAGTACAGCATGAGTACAGCAGGGTACAGCAGGGTACAGCAGGTGAGTGGGGATGAGTACAGCGCTCTCCTCTTCCTCTTCACTGTAAATGCGCTTCTTACCGCAATGCCGACTTCCCATCCACCCAAACCACGCGTCCCTATTGGTCAGCCTGGCCCCTCCACTCTCCACTATACTGGACTCGAGGCCCCTCTGCTTCTGCTTGAGCTTGTGCTTTTGCTTTTGTTTCCTCTTTTTCCGCCTTCAGCCATTTCTCCCCCAGCGCTCCTCCTCCTCCTCCTCTTCCCGCTGCACCACTCTCACATACGCTAATTCACCACGCTGTATTCACTACGCTACTACACTTATTAACTATACGCAGACTTCCGAGTCCCTCATGCAATTCACCTAATCGCCATTCATCTCCGCGCTGAAGCTCTCAACTGGGCTTTCCTCGCCCAAGGTCAAGGCCCACCTGAACCATCCATGTCCACCAATTCCTTTGTCCTTGTTCTCGACATAATCGCATTCACATTCTCCATTCGTCATTATCCAGTGCTCTCCATTGTCAAACTTCTCACTTTTGTACTGGTTTCCTCGTCATAACATATCACCGTACCAACTTGAGCTTCCAGAGAATAGACGCGGCATCACTTGAACAAGAAAAACACCCCCCAAAAAAACCCTTGGGTATTCACAGTTAGAGTCAGAAATAAGGAGTATAAATCATGCGCGTTAGTTTGCGGCGAAATGACTAGACTGTTCCTTTTCTCCCGATTCCAGCAAAGTTCCCAACTAGAAACCTGCGAAAGCTTTACCCAATGTCATATGCGTGAATACGGCAGCTCGCAGGTCCAGGGGGAAGAGAAACTTTTCGGCTACTGTCAGCGGCGCCTTTTTGCTTAGTCTGCAGTCTGTCCTCAGGTCATTAGAATTTGACCAAGAACAACTGGCTTCTGGTTCAGCATCATGCCGCGGCCTGCAGTCGTCCTCGTTCCTGGAGCCTTTCACGGCCCCCATCGCCTGGCGTGAAGTCGCGGAGCACTTACGTGCTCAAGGCTACAAAGTGCTCACGCCAGCACTAGCCACCGCTTCCAGCTTACAGGACAGCTCCAAAACAGCCGGAAAGACGTCCTTGGATGACACGCAATCCATTCATGAACATATGCTACCAGAGCTCGACGATGGCATCGAGGTGATATTGGTTGGGCATAGCTACGGCTCGCTGCCCGCCACCCTCGCCGTCCAAGGGCGAACAGTAGACGAACGAACAGCCCGCGGTTTTTGCCTGGTGGCGACAGAGAGTGTGTGGTTTTGACGGGATTTGCGTTTCCCGTGCGTGGGAAAAGTATCATGGGGGATGACAATGACCCGCCAGTGCCTGATTATTTCACTATCAAGGTTAGTTGGTCCCAGCTACGTCTTCATTGATTTGGATATAGTTCTCGTTGGTTTGGATACAAGGTTTCCACTAACTTTGAAAATTGGATAGGGTGGTTTTTTCCACCTTGAAAAGGAAAAGGCCATGGACACGCTATACAGTGATTTACCACAGCACAAGCGCGATGAAGCCTGGACCAACATTTACCCTGCACAGAGTCGTGCTTCGTTATGCGCCTTTCCGCAATTTCTTCCCTCGGATATCACGATTCCCAAGACATAGATACTGACAGCGAAGGACCAGGCGATTGGTGCGGCATCTCAGGAGGTGCTTGCTCAGTCTGGCAAGTTTGACTACACAATTCGTGTGGATGCTGGGCACATGGCGAGCATCACAGCTGCAGGGAGGATCGGCGATATTTTACTGAAAATTGGCAGAGATATCTGACCAGTTAAGACTCAGTATTATATTCATTACATTGTTACTAATCAAGACCTAGAATAGCCCATAATTACAAATAAGTAAATGAAACAACTGGTTATTAACGTGATCTGTTATTGACCAAGATGGCTGCAGCAGCAGCGGGGGCAGCCGTTTCAGGCCGCCCTTCCCCCGCAGAATACGCCAAACCCGCCCCCCCACCCCCTCCTCGGCATGCACCCTCAGCGTCCCCTACTGCACGTCACATGTACTGTTGCGCCGCAGACCACCACCATTGTCCAGGGCGATTTCCCCCATTGATTTTTTTTTTTTTTAGTTATCAATGTACTTGTTCCTTATAATCCCACAAACCCCAGCTTATCGCGCGAATCGCACCAATAGTTGACACATGGCTGCCGTCTCAGTCTCCTTTAAGCGAATCCCGCCCTCGCTACGGCCTGTGGCTCGATCCTACCTCTTAGGCTACGGCGCAGCTATTGTGCCACAGGTCCTAAGCTTGGTGCTGAAGCATGCTAAGCGTTTGGGAAGAACAAAAAGCAGGAATGGCTCCCACGAGGAAGTACGACATCAAAACAAGTCCTTCTTTCGAGCCTTGATCCGTATCTTCACATCCAGCCTTGATCCCCGAGGCTTGGCTGCGTTTTGTGCCGTCTTGGCTGCAGGGCCCTCGTTCTTTCAAGTGAGCTTTTTGTTATGTTTTCTTCTTGGCCTCTGTAGCTTCTAACCTTGATTTAAAAAAAAAGGTACCCGTTTATCGCCTGCTTAGTTGTTCAATTACTCCTCTTACCCACATCACCAAGCTCAGGCTTTCACGATGGCTTTCATCCTTCATATCTGCATGGGCCAGCCTGTGGCTATTACAGACTGGGCGATACCAGCCCTTCTGTGACGACAAGTCAGACGCACAAGCACTAGATGACAATAACAATAACCTCAATAGGCCCAGGCCCAAGCCCAGGTTGGCTGGTAGCACAATCGATATTACTCTCTTCACAGCTACTCGAGCTGCCGATGTCATTGTTGGCGAGATTTGGGCTCGCCATCAAGCCAGCCGCAAGATGCGCGGAAAGTGGACAAAGGTGAACAAAATCCATCAAGATTGTTGGACCAAGAGATCATCGTCAACTAACCAAAACACACACCAAATCCAGGCTGAATCTGCCATCTCCTACATGGCCGACCCTGCCCTTTTCGCAGTCTCTTGCAGTTTGATAATGTGGTCTTGGTTCTACCACCCGGAACGCCTGCCTGCACAGTACAATAAATGGATCACCTCGGCCTCACGGTGCGATGATCGCATCATCCACATCCTGCGTGGACTGCACGATGGCTCCATCGTCTATGGAGAGAAGCTCGACGACAACTGCGATGTTCCCCTAGCTGCTGTATGCAGAGACTATAACTTGCCCGAGGACTGTGGCGACCCATCCAAGACATGGCCCTTCCCATGCGTCCTGCTCCACGCTGGCTGCGGAACTACCTGTGAAGAACGAGCCATTAGGCGTTTCATCGACTCCTGGCGGATGGCCATGTTCACATACTTACCGCTAGCCTTGACTTTTCTTCTACGGCGCTCCCCTTCTAAAAAAAGGTTTCTCAGGTCATTCTTGTCCGCATCTCGGTCGTCAGCCTTCCTCGCCACCTACATTACTCTGAGCTACTATGGCTTCTGTCTCGCCCGCAGCCGCATCGGACCCCTTATTGCTGGCAGGAGCATGGCAGCATGCCAGCGCTTGGATTCGGGCATTAGTGTCGCAACTGCCAACGTCCTCTGCGGCTGGAGCATTTTTATCGAAACAAAGGCGCGCCGCAAGGACATGGCTCTGTTTGTAGCTCCCAGGGCACTGGGTACGCTCGTCAGCAGGCGGTACTCGGTCGACAAGCAATGGCGGGAGAGGTTTGTCTTTGCGCTCAGTGCAGCCGTCTTGTCGACTTGCATACGAGAAAATCCAAGGCGAGTTCGTGGATGGCTTGGTCGCTTACTTGCGTACGCTATTCGCAAATAACCTTGTTGAGTTATCTACCAAGAGGGGGGTTTTGACAATCACGACCAGAGTCGGGGTCAAAGCACGCGACAGATTCTCGATTCATAGGTACTCGTGGCTGCAGGACTGCGGATCTACATGATTAGTACCAGGCCGAAGTATCATGGTGGAGACCAGTCACATTGTGGAGTTTGCACCGTTGGAGTTACAAGCTTGTTTTCATACAATCTTCTGATGCAGAGCATCTATTGAAGTTAATACATTAATCAGTACTAATTAAAAATGGTTAAGAATAAACGCTTAGACTCATTATATGCAGAAAATAGAAGATAATATAGATAAGATTAATTGGTATTTATTAGAGCGAGTAAAGAGATAATTTACTCTATTAAAATACTATACAGGGTAAGACGGAGAGCTCTAATCTTTGTATGCAGCTTCAAGTACCAGCCTTCACCTAATAACTCCCTTTGAGGCATGGACATTGTCACTGCAACACCGTTTCCCAGCTGCAAAGCGCTCATCTGTACCTGAGGGTGCCATGATTATGCGGGGTAATAAACTATGCACTTTTTATCACATGTCGATTTTTAGGAGAGAGAACAAGAGAACATCGCCCAATGGGACGAAACATGGCGCTTTCTACGTCTGATAACCACCGTAGGCTTCATGGTCCTTATTGGACGATAAGCCCATGTGGCATCGAAATAAGGAAAGTCCTTATCAACAGGTAAATGCAATTGCGAATACTGTCCTGGCACTCCACAATATATATACAGCAGAATAAAGATATGGACTTCTTATCGTTGGCCAAACAAGTGCCTACTAGCTATCCGTCCGCCATGGTATTTAAATCGAAGCCACCACCTGCAATCAATACCACCTATCTACATACTGACAAATTGCGATAGATATTGTTTTTTGCTGCATCTTGCCCGAGCTTCTCCTCAAACTCCGCTAGAATTGGATCGACACATGACCCTCACGCGACATGGCTTTCCTCAGCGACGTCGACGATGTAATTGAGTTTCTGCTTCTGC
This sequence comes from Simplicillium sp. C3G150-2, assembly GCA_022702485.1. Classification (NCBI taxonomy): domain Eukaryota; kingdom Fungi; phylum Ascomycota; class Sordariomycetes; order Hypocreales; family Cordycipitaceae; genus Simplicillium; species Simplicillium sp. C3G150-2. The sequence continues at coordinate 2,119,363 of JAJIYY010000005.1, read as the reverse complement.
CGTACAAGGACATTGTGAGCAAAGCGTCAACGGCAGCCAACAGGGTCGGCAACGAAGATCCAAAAGCCCGCAGCATGGCAGAGGCGCTGTCCGTGGAGGGCCAGCGCGCGCTTAATCACTTGTGGCCACTCTGCCAAAAGGGACATAGGCGACATGGCACATCTTTCGTTGGCTCTATTGAGTCAAACGGTATGACTACACAAATCTGTTTTCCCCTCCTCCATTTTTTACTAAATACATCTGGACGCAGAGTCTACTTATACTTTACGCACGGAACTTACAACCCTTCTCTGGGACTTTGACGACTACCTTTCAGCAGAGGCATTCGATGAGCAGCGTGCCAGAGAGCTCCTCACGCTTTGTCGCAGTACTGCTCTGGAGATGCATAACATTCTTGTGCGAAGGCACCTTGAGCTTTTGTCAAAGATGTCAGACTCTGAATCATCATTTGATAGCGTACAAGAATCACTCCACAGGTCTCATCATCCTGAGTCTAGGGCATCTTCCTCTCAATATTCGCAAGAAGAAATCGAGACTGATGCTGAAGCACTCTCGTCGGGCAATGCGCCATCCCATATAGTGATCGACCGTTTATCTCCTGTGTTCCAAAGTGGCCGAAGAGACCCAAGCGTCACTTGGGGTCTGGAATTCGCAGCCGCCGATTCACAACAGTTATATAGTAGTGAGCTTGCCCCGGGCTGCGAGAAAAACCACAAAATTACTCCGTACCATTATCAGGCTACTAACTGACCCCAAGAGAGTGCTGAGCCAAGTGTTTCTTCACCGCAGTCATTGCGATTTCCAGAGCGTCTATCTTCTCGAGACATGTCCGAACCCTACATCCCATACCGTTACCCGCCTTCTTCGGACAACCAAAGTACATCAAATCCGTCAGTCCTTGGCGGCGCCGTAGCCAACCGGCATCCACCATCCAAAGCTCTCCCGCCGACCCCCACGATTCGACTGCCGCCTGAGAAATGCAAAATTGACGAGTCCAGCTCGTTTCATAGATACAAAGGATTTTGCTCCGGTGCAAAGGATATAGTGAATGGGACCGGTGGTGTGACACAGAAACAGAAGCCGGTACACAGAACACTAGTGCGCCTAGTTGCCAAGTGTACTGGCTGTTCTTTGGAGTTGGACTACGAAAACATCGAGAATGATGTAGCACATCGACGTTAGTAGGAGCAGAAGATGCTGCAACCTTTTCTTTTGTCGAGTTTTCCAGCTAATATATTTAACAGAAAGTGGTTCAATGACGAAGCACAATATCAATTATCGCTTTCGATTTCTACAAAAAAGCCACCTCGCTGTAAAACGACCGAATGAACAACTATACGCCTGTGTATTCTGTGTCAAAACGGGATATACCATGGACGAGAGCGATGCAACGGTCTTTTTCTCTGCAGATGATCTGCTGGCGCACATCTCCAGGCATGTCAGACCACTTCCTGTGGTTTCCGGCATTTCAGTCATATACGGCACCAACGTCCCATCGCACTTGGCACAAAACTACGATCTACATTTCAAAGTCCCTAAAGATGCAACTCCAATACCCAATGGGGGGAGCACAGAAGTGGTGGAGTCTCGACCAACCGGGGTGGTCATGAAAGAGTTGCGTCGAGACGAGACGACACGGCGAATTATTGCCAATCGCAACCGCACGGAACAATTGCAAGTAGCCTTCGGAGCCAAGGTTACTGGGATAATTTGGCCACCTCAATATGACGGTCGAAAAATATTTGCCTGGCACAACGGAACGTTTGCGTCAGTCCCCTCCAATTTAGTAATGCTAACCGCGCCGCCAATGAGTGACAGCTTGGTCAACGTTGGTGGAAATGGTGCCAGAGCGACGGCCAAGTGGAAATTTTCTCCTCCAAAGCGTGACAAAACGACATGGCTTAAGTTCGACAAGGGGGATGAAATAACTAATATAGGTTGTGAGTATTTCATAAGATACCTTACCTGAGAGATGAAGTCTGGGACTGATTTCAATAACAGGGGAACATCCGGACCACTGGTGCTGGTGTGGCAACAATAATAAAGGCGAATGGGGGATTTTTCCGCAAGCATTTATAGATCCTAACTCTGTTTTCGAGGGCTCCGCTGATGATGTTCTTGAGTAATGAAAATATATTTTCTCCTAGTACCAGTACTAGTATGATAATGTGTAGGGCACACTGCTTCACTTTCGCCGAAAAGGATTCACCATGACTTTCGACATTACTCACTAGCGTACCTGGCTGTTTTGTTTTGAAAAATTGACAGAATCATCTAAAGTAGTCTATGCATAATGAGTGCTACCGAGAATGTAGCCGATGCGACACCAGTGAAGAGCCAAACCAGCAAAGGGTCCTTTGAGACGGGGACCAATGCCATGGACAAAGCGCTGCCCGCAGCGACAGTCAACAAGAACAAAGCTTGCACAAAGCTTTTCAGACCTGCAGGAGACTTCACATAGGCGTATTCGACGCACGCAACATTGAGTAGGATGGAGCCAATACCGAAAAAGATGTATGTCGGTACCTGCATCGCGACGTGTATTCGATTGGGGCGCACAACGCCGTCGCCAGCGATAGCACCAGGGCAAGCAAGCGGGTATCGATAGCATGGAGGAGCGCTGTAAACCAAATGCTGAATTATGGCAGCAAACGAGACTCCCAAGCCAACGAAGACGAAGCCGATAACAATTCGTCGAAGTGGGCTGAGGACGATCCCCCGTTTGGCCAGCAGAGGCGTCACTATCCGGTCGACAACAGGCAAGAAGACCATGACGGTGATTTGCTCCAGGCATTGCATAAAGTCGTTGGGTATGCCATGTAGCTGCATCTGACTAGCCTGGGTCACCAAATTGGACGAAAGCTGGGTGAAGCAAAGCCAAACGATGGGCAAGAAGACGAAAACTTTGCATGCTGCCAACGTGCTTTTCACGTCTTGCACTAATTCTTCATCATGGCGCGAGGAAGCGTGCAAGTCATCAGACACTCTCTCAGCTGATTGAGAGTCAGTTGATCGATGCAAGAGCATCTGCCAAAGTATATAGAACGATTTGGTAACTGCTGAATTTCGTGATGGCACGGCGCGGTAAAGATTACGCGCGCTCAACAGAATGATAAGGGTTGCTACCAATTATATTCGTTAGCAAAATAAAGGAAAAGAAAAAGCTCCCATCTTATTGCACCACCAAGAGGACGTACCGCAGAATATCACAAAGGCCAAGAGGAACGGTGCCCAGAAGCCAATGTACTTCTCCATAAAGGGAGCCACCACAGCGAGTAAGGAGCCGAGCTCAGTACTGCCAAAATAGACATTGTATATCCGGTTATAAGTGAGACCAGGGTCAATGATGACGCGACTTCCATCGGTGTCGAGCTTCGCGACAAATGCGGCCCTGTGCGTGTATTGGTCTGCAATGAGCGGCGCCACGTTGGACTTGATGCCGCCGGTTCCCAGCGAGATGATCACAACCGCCACAATAAATGCAGAGAGCTTCTGGTCGTGACTCAATATTCCCGGGAGCGACGTTACCCATAGAATACACAGACCTATAGTATAAATGCAGGCAAATAACAAAATTGTCTTGTAACGGCCAATGTACTGATCCGCCACCACCGCACCAACAATCGGAGTCACTGTAAACAACCAGTTAGATAAGAGGCATATGTAGTCCCTCATGCTCTGAATGTGAAGCAAAAAAATCAAGGGGAGCAAAAAAAAGCGAATGCAAGAGAGCTTCCCAACGTACAATATGAGAGAAATGTGAACATGAGGTTGAGTGCCGTTGCCGTAGATCGGCTTGTGTTTGGGCCGTTGCTGCTGCGCAGATAGTTCTGGGACAAGTTTTTGCAAGTATAGAATGCAAACCTCTCGCAAAGCTCGACCAATGCAACGAGGTAAATTATTGGCGGCAGTTTATCGGGAACCCGGCTGAGCGTGTTAAGCTCCTGTTCAGTCGGCGGCTGCTCTACTGAGAGCCCATGATTTCTCTCAACCTCATACATGGTTGAATCCGTTTCCGTCATGATGGTGAGATGTCGAATTTCTACAGATAATTCGCAGTTGAAAGATCCGCTAAACGAATGTTTCTACTAAATGCCTTTCAGAGCAATTCTTCAGGATAAACACGTTCTTTTTTGACTAATACTCATACTTGCCAAGGGATTCCTTGAATGCCGCTTGAATCTCGATAACAAAAGGTGGCACTCCTGTATCGCAAACTAGCCCCCAAAGCATGCAATGCAATGGCCAAAGATTCACCAATAGTGACGTGAGACCACCCTCCTCCGACCTCCGGGGATTCCCGCGACTATGCCTTTCGCGGGCTTTTCGATCATAAAATTACGGCAATTTGCAATAACTGGCGTGTTCACTTCAGGCATATTTGGTAATAGGTTGAAACAGCAGACACTTGTTGGTAGACACTGTCTCACATATCCATTCTAACATAATTGTGATCAAGTAAAGCGCATCCTCTTGCACATCTTTAGGCTACTATAAGATCTGTACTATTGGTTTGCTGCGAGAATGTCGTCGCAGATGATTCAATCAACGGTGTCACGAACCCTCCTTCACCGAGACCAATCTTGTGAACCTCATCCCGTGGCATAGTCTTCAGTGCTCGCCGATTAATTTTGAAGCCAGTTGTAGGGTAAGACTTGATAAAATACACGCCACCAGAAAGCTTCTTGAGACCAGTGAGTCTCGGGGCAAGGTATTCTTCAATATCAGTTGCAAGCTCTCGGCCAACCCGCGTTACATATTCGGGAGCAGGAACCACGAAGGCAGTGGGCAGGAGAGTTGCAGTGGCATCATTCCAGATACCGACAACAACAACACTACTCACAGCTGGATGTTCAAATACGGCGTTCTCTAGCTCCGAGACGCTGATTCTGCTACCGTAGCCATCGCCAACCCGCAAGAGCTCTTTCAGGCGATCAACAATGAACACATTGCGGTCCTCGTCGATGTATCCGTAGTCGCCAGTATGGAAATATCCCCCTTCGTCAAATTCTCGATTTGCCACTTCATTGTCTTTGTAACCACGGTAACGAGCCAATGAGTTTCTGACCAAAATCTCGCCCGGCTCATTTGGTCCAAGCTCAGAGCCAGTCTCTGTGCAAATGACACGCGCCTGCACTCCATTGACGAGGATGCCGCTAGATCCAACTTTTCTGGATACCGGGTCACTTGTCTGTATGGCCAGAAGCATTGTTTCGGTAGTTCCCCATTCGAGTGTCAAATCAACTGTTGGAAAGCGATTCGCCATGGCGCTCCGCAGGTTCTCTGGAATGGTCGCACCAGCTGAGAGTAACCACTTGATGGGCTTCACATCTTGAGGGTCTAGCGTTGATTTTGCAAGTTTGGCGATCAATGGAGGGAACACTAGGATAAATGTGATTTGGTGGCGCATTATGACTGACACTGATGACTCGTCCAACGGCTCGGGCATGATGACGACGGGGATGCCGAGGATGATGTTGAGCGACATGAAGAGTTTGGCGTTGATGAGGAACCCAAGAGATGAACTTGCCAGCCAAACATCTTTATTTGGGTCTGTGTTTGATGGCACAGTACGCACTGTTGCTTCTAGCGCTGCAATATAGTGGCTGTGGGAGACGAGAACAGATTTCATGGAGCCAGTGGAACCACTTGTGCGATTGATGAAGGCATCATGGGTCTCTGCTTCTTTGTGTCCGTGCAGTTCAAAGGCGTTTTCTCCTACCACGGCTTGATCCAGGAGCTCTTGCAAATGAACTGTTTCATTTCCAGGTACTTGGTCAAGCGTGATGATGGGTACTCCTCCCGCCAGGTCGGAAGCCGTCTCACAGAGCTCCAACAAATCACTGTCCGTAATGAACAGCTTACAGTTTGACTGCGAAAGCCTGCTGGCAATATCACTCGCAGAGAGGTCTTTCTGGTGGGGGATCAAAGCAACTGTAGCACCAGCAGCCAGTGACCCAAAGAATGCAATGGGATATTCAATCTAGACGGGAGAATGTGTCAGCGACGATGCACTTGTACCTCCAACTCATATCTGGTGTATACCTTGTCTTTAGCAGCGATGGAAACTACATCATTTGGCTGCAGTCGATATTTCTTTTTCAGAGCCCGTGCAAATCGTCGGCTTTTCTCTTCCAACTGAGCCAACGTCAGCGACTCGTCTGTGCCATCAACTCGATACAAGACGCGACTCCAAGGATACGATCGCCGACCATAGTGAAAGACGTAGTTGAAAACATCACTTGCTGGAAGTGGTGGTTTCTCTAAAAAGGAATCAAAAACCATGTTTGCAGTGTAAGAAGGTTTGTGCAGCGATGCGATGTATGTCAAAGCCGCGAAAATTTCAAGTTGCTTTCTTCGTCTCCTGGAACAGATCGCAAGATGTGACGTTTAGTGCTCTGTAAATAAAAGCTGAAACCCCCATTTCACTATTAGCCGAATTAGTGGTTATCAGGACGCCTTGGTACGTTCCATCGGAGATGCTGCTCGGATGGGTTCGGAGTGCTGACTTCAGAACCTTGCCATCGTATCCGAAATCAGGTCCATCATCAACCGTGGATAGACACAGGATACATCAGAGATCATTGTCTTTGGAGGTAATTAGTTTTGGGTGTACGGTCATGAGCCGTTCGGGATGGTCAAGGACGCGCTCAAACAGTCCGGAGTGGTGTGCGTCCATTCAACTCCGGCGCTCCGAAGGCTGAACTTCAGCCGCTCGGGAGACACGGAGATAAGGCAAGATAATGTTCCCGGTGATAGACATATTCGTCTTCGCTCGGGCAGAACCTGTTTCGGCGACTGAATGGGGGGAGAGTAGGAAGTGACGTGTGTCGGCCCAAGTTCTCCTCCAGGATGGCAGACGAGCTAGATGATTGAAATAGACGTCTATTAGACCAAAATTTATTCAATAAGGTAGCATTGCGTTAACCTCAGCTTGCGCTAAGAAGAAACATGATTAGCTACACAGAATCCAAGTTAAGCCAATACCTGCCACAATGGGAAAAGAATTCATGGAAATCGATGCCTGTCCATGAACAGCAAGTTGTTTACAAAGATGAAAAGCACCTTGACGATGTGTTGGAGCGTCTCTCCCAACTGCCGCCTTTGGTGTCAACTCATAGGATTGACGAAGCCAGGAATGCTTTCAAAGAAGCAGCGCATGGAAGAGCATTTATTCTTATTGGTGGCGATTGCGCAGAGAGCTTTGCGGACACTACGGAGGAGCTGATACGCCACAAGATTGAGCTCCTGGTCCGCCAGGCTGAGCGGCTGGAGGCAGTCAATGGCCGACCAGTCTACACAATAGGCCGAATTGCTGGACAGTACTCAAAACCGAGGTCAAAACTGACCGAGATACTGCCCGACGGCAGAGAGGTTCCTGCTTTTCGAGGTCACAACATCAATGGTGCGGCCATTGAGGACAGAGAGCCCGACCCTCGCAAGTTGATGCATGGGTACTGGCATTCCATTGCCATTCTATACAGAATACAGTCTGCAGAGTATGTTGCCTCCATTTGACAAACAGGATTTCCAGCTATTTGGCTTACATGGACCTAGGCGATTAATTGCTACTGCCCATGAGTCCCTTCATTTGCCGTTGGAAACCGCCGTTACCAAGGGCTCTTACAACACCTCCGCGACTTTCCTTTGGGTAGGCGAACGGACTCGGCAATTGAACGGCGCGCACCTAGAGTATCTGCGCGGCCTTCGCAACCCGATTGGTGTTAAGATTGGTCCGTCCATGACGCCAGCTGAGATGGTGAGCATTTTGCGCACTCTTTGTAACGATACGCCTGATTTTGCTGGCAGGGTGACAATTATTACACGTATGGGGGCCGGAAAAGCTGCAACCGTTCTGCCGCCAATCATTCAAGCTGTTCAGCAGAGCCCATTTGTACCAGTGTGGATGTGTGATCCCTGTCACGGTAACACTTTTACACACCACAGCGTCAAGACCAGGAGTATCGATGAAATGCTAGCCGAAGTTCGTGAGACTGTTGCTGCTCTAGCCGATCAAGGCTTGCAGCTCGGCGGTCTTCATTTGGAGCAGTCCGGGGAGTTGGTTGAAGAATGCGTCGCTACAAGGCCAGGCGCCGATGAGAAGATTGATATGACCAGGAACTACAAGAGTCTATGCGATCCTCGGCTTTCGCGTGAGCAGGCGCAAGGCTTTGTGGAGCAAACCAGCAAAATAATGCAGGAGGTGGAGAAATCAAGAAATCGAGCTTCAATGGATAGGAGAATTCAGATGCGGAATCCGAGGAGTCTTGAATGGGTGTATGAGCTGTTCACTGCTCGGTCAGCTCGGCGGAGTGGATTGCTTCGGGCGTGATATGAGAAACAAGGATTGTGTTGATGTATGCCAAAAAGGGTAAAAGGATGGTATCAGAGAACAAGCATGTGGTGCTAAATAAAGTGAGAGATTCTATCTTTTCAGCCCCAGTGCAACATGGCGATACCAATGAGCCCAATCAAACTGCCCTTCAGCTTGTGTCCTGTGTAGCATTACTAAAAGATTACATCCCTCAGCCTGCTGCAGTATGATGTCCTTGAATTCGTCGCATGTTAGGGGTTGCAGCGTACCATTTTGACAATACCTGGGGTCGACTTTAACTGGCGCTCTCGGACAATAGAAGAGGGGCATGTGTTTTCAGCTTCCAGTTTGAAATGATGTACAGTATTTCAGGTCATTGATCAACCCGAGTATGACGCTTGCTGCTGATGGCGGATGAACAATCTTGTGGCTACAGGCTCTCAAGATCGATCTGCCTCTGACTGTGCGACGATAGGAACATATCCGCTGTGGAGGGAGAAAACGCCGTGGCTTACGGGAAATCGAAGCTTTGCGTGGCCTGCCAAGCACGCCATCGTCGGGTGAAAGCAGGCTGTCCACGTTTCTCGTTTCTCGGTTGCGCGGCGCACCCAATAAGTAGCACAAAGGCTGTGGCTGCCGATCGCTCATTACGAGCTGCGTAACTTTGTCAGCACAGTGCAGCATCGGCCTGCAGGAATGCATTTCCCATTACAAGGGCGTTACGAAGGACGGCAACTCCCCTTTTTGGCTTTGTCACGGCGCCGTCCAGGACGACTGCACATGTCTTCCCAGTTGCGGTGAGACTGCAGAGAATTCACAGCTTTGCCTTCCCCTGAACATGTTTCCGCCAGCCCATTCAATTTCCCCTCAGCGATAATGTCGAACGCCAACGCAGCTACAGCAGCGGAAGTTGGGGCTACTGCCGACCTACCCGCATGTCCTATCTGCCTGAAGCGATTTAGTAGAAGTATGTGTCGGTGCGCGTAGCTCTGAATGGGTGGCTCTGGTAGTGGAATGCCCGGGGAAAGCACCAAGATAAAATACCAGCAGTCGAGAGATGTGCTAACACCACTCGATTATTCAGAAGATCTGCGCGACCGACACAAACGCCGCTGCGAAAAGACAATAGGAAAGGCCATTCCGACAAAGAAACGGGCCTGCGAGCGCTGCATCGCTTCCAAGGTAAAGTGTGACTATGAAAAGCCAGCATGTATGTAGTATTACTGAGACCCCCTTCCCGCGAGGATAGCTAACCATTTTGTCTTTTCTCCTCCTTGCAGGCGGTCGCTGTGTATCACGGTCGATTGACTGCGAGTACAATATTGAGCCCAAGCTGCGGGTGCCCGCTGCGAGCCAAACAGAGAATCCAGGCAACTCAGCACTGAGGTCCATGGACTTTAGTTTTGATCTGGATGCAGATATGGACATGGATCTGGCTGATGCATGCATCCCCTCGACATCTGTCGATGTGGTAGATTGTCTGGGTGAACAGTCCCAGCCGAACTTCCTCAGCCAGCTCGATGCACTTCCCCAACAAACCATCGAGCCTTCCTACACATGGCAGGCCGATAATCTAAACGGCAATGGCTCTTTGTGGAACAATGGTGCCATAGACATATCCTTGGCCCCAGAACAGCGTCCCATTGAGAGCATGGTGCCACCCACCATGTCCAGAAACAACGAGATGAACTGGTCCTCAAACACATCCAGAAAAGGCCTTTTTTTTTCTGCTTCGCAGCGAAATGACTCAATATCAACCAGCACATCGACAGTTCCACATTCTGTTTCGCAACCTCCGCGGCAACAAGCACCGCTCTCAGCAGAACACCAAGCTCTCGATCCGCGGTTAAATGCTAGCACTGAGACTTGTGGCAATAGTCCTCAGTCTGCATCATCTAGTTCAACGGGTCATTCTGTTGCTGCGTCGCCCTCTCTGTATTCCAGTTTATCCGAGCCACTGCTTGGAGCGTCCAAATCTAGATCACGATCGGCAAGGTCAGACAGTATTGCAGAGAAATTCAGGCTTCCCTTTATTCCAATACATTCATCGGTGGCGGGGCTAGTGAGCTTAGAATCTGCGATTTCTATGGTCGCAAACTACCCAGTCCGCATGCTGTCTGAATCTTTCCAGTCTCCGTTCATTCATTCGAAGCTGACCCGGCAGTGTCCGGAAGGAATGCCTGGGCCTATTGCGGAGGCTTTGGCTTGCGTTGCAATGAAGACACACTCTGAACAATCTGGCATGAAGCTAGTTTGTCAAGTCTTTCAAAATCAACGTGATAAGTTGATCAAAGAGCTGGTGAGTACTCGCATTGAACCAAGAGATATGAGCCGCAGGTGCTAATGTAAGACAGCCGACATTGACAAACCAACAAAACCTCGTCGATATCTGCTTATCACTTCACGCTATGTGCATCTACCAAATCGAAGGATTATTATCAAATACCAGATATGAATCAAGGCTGGCAACAGCTGTTCTTCATCAGGAATATCTCATCAGGGTAAGCTGATTTAGAACATGATCGCCATCTGCGACTCACCAGTTATAGGCAACGAGAAAGCTTTTAGGTTCAAAGAAACAGCGGGAAGCCACGGCACATGATGTATCCTTCCTGGTTGCACCCTCATATGACGATGTTTCTTGGCGAACCTGGCTTGTACAAGAAAGCCTACGGCGCACTGTGTTTCTGATATTCATCATACATCACTTGCTCGGGGCAACGAACGTCTTAGATCCAGCCTACTTTGAGTCCCTGTTTGACGAAGAGCTGATGCGTTCTATATTATTGCCCTGTGATGATGCGCTGTGGCATGCCGAATCAGAAGAAGAGTGGCAACTGGCTCGACGTAATCTTGAAAACAGCGAAGCTCACAGTCATCTCACTAGACTTCAGCAGGCCACGAGCCTGGTGCGAAGAAAAGGGGCTGCCGCGACAGAGGGTAGCTCGGCCAGCACGCCGGTTGTCAATGGAGCAAGCCAAGGTATCCGTGTGAGCACAATACAGGAGATGTCTGAGATTACGAGACTTATTGTGAGCATAGCAGTTGTCGATATTGATGCCCTCTAAAATAGATCCATGAACCCTGGACCTTTTTACATGAGTGATGTATCTGTGTGTCTTCAATATCCGCACGAGGTTAGCCAAGATTCAATTTGCTCTGCGCGACTGGCCGCGTCCTCAATCTCAACCCAAGCACTGCTTTTACTCTCAACACGTGCGGTCTTTAAACCGTCTGCAAAACTGTACAAGACCGTTTGAACAGATCTAGCTCTGATGGGAACGGTTTTCTGCAAATCTGTCCAATCCCAGCCTACCTCAGTTACCGCGTCAGTCGCAAAGTCATTGACATGAATGGTAACTGGTGTTGCATATGCATCGGCTTGAAGGGATATCCCAGCAGGGGCTACAAGTCTAATCTCTCCTAGGGTTCCATTGATTGACCAAACCAAGCTGGGAGTTGACGGAAACGGCTGTCCTCGTCGAAACGAGAAGCTGAGCGTTGCCGAGTGCTGAACTGATGATGATTCGGGGAGCGTTCCTGGATTCAGTCAATATTGAGCAATCTGAGGTGGCTCCAAGAACTTTGACGAACCATTTACAATAAACAAATCCGGAACAGTGGAAGTCATTTCTTCGACTATTTCGTTGGTATCTGGATCTCGGATACGGATGTTTGGTCGCTGGAGTTGGAAGTGTGCATTGGCAGAACCGGGGACAAAGTTGCCGAGCACTGATTGAATGAAGTCAATAACTAAAAATGAAAGCTGTTAGCTCAGACTTTAACAATGGATCGTAGCTAAACTTACCATGACCGACCCCAATGGTAATTGGATTGCCACCGACGTGTCGTTGGGCAAAATATTTCAGACCAGTGGGTAATATCTCACGATCGCGACTGCCCCCAAATGCTGTAACATTGCTACTCAGCACTTTGCCAATTGCGCCGCTGTCGATGACCTCGGCTACCTTTGTCACTGGCGGCGCCCATCGGCCCTGAAGCCCAATCAGCGTCTTTCCGCTGCTAGCCTTTGAAGCGTCGACGAGTTGCTGAATTTCCTCCTTTGAAGCAGCAATGGGCCATTCTATGTAGACGTGCTTGTTGGCTTGAATGCTTGGTAGAATTGTTGCAAGATGCTTGTCGACGCGTGTATTGCAAATAACAAAGTCAACGTTGGGGTCTTTCGCTAGTTCGTGAGGGTCGCCGTATGCCTTGACTTCTTGTGGCAATTTGTACGCTCGAATTGCCTCTTTTGCTGCTTTTTCGCTACTATTGCAGAGTGCTACAATGGTGAATCTTTTCAGGCCCTCTGGAGTCAGGAGGCCAGGCAGGTGTGCGTCGGCAGCCCAGGATGTAACAGCTGAAGCCGAGAGGCCAATGATTCCAACTCTTAGAGGCATATTGTCGCTGATGTTGAGGAAGAGGTAGTGAATGAGGACTTGGTGTTGTTTAATTTATACAATCGAGAAAAAGAAAAAAAAGACTGATCTCGAGATTTATTATTTGAAATCATCATTCCTCAAATCACCATCTGTGGGTTTGTGTGCAACACCACACAAGTCCGAAGCGGGCTAAAAACAGAATGGTCTCCGTTGTGGCTCCCCAAGACACTCCGTTGGTGATTGTCCAAAGTCCGCGTAGCAATAAATACTCTAGCAAGTGAGTTTATAAACACAGTCAATTAGGAATGTGCAGAGAGATTTTTCTTCGACTCGGAACAAATGAGTGAGTGTGAATGAATTATAGTACGAAGTGTAGCATATTATTCTTCCTTGTAGCATTGTAACATTGCTCAGAGCTCATCGCTGCGTTCAAAACCGTCCTGCAACAGATGTTCTGGCCACCCATTGACTCTGCCACCGGGCAGGTTCAGGTGTACCTTTTGCACTCCTCCTACACCAGTAATCCAGATGTCCTTGCTGCCTTTTCCAGCCCATGTATTGCCCACGGCCGTGAAGTTGGTCTGGATTTTGACCAACAGCTCTCCAGTGGGGTCCAAGATGTCGATTCCATCGCCGACACCGACCAAGACGTAGCCGTTGTCAGCGACACGTAGTCCATCGGGTAGCCACTATCGAGACAATCGTCAGTATATGGCATGTCATTGTCATTGTCGTCAATTTGTGACTATCTGAGCTTACCTTGTGAGTGAGATGGAAGGGTCTGGGGTTACCAAGAGCCGTGCCGTTGTGAATGACGTCAAAGGCCCAGACAACATGGGGATCAGTGACATTGTAAGGGTTGTAGATGACGCTTCCAACAGCAGGTTTGTGGTCCGGAACCGTCTCAGCGCCTGAGTCGGCGATATAGAGGGTCTTGAAGTCTGGTGAAAAGGCGATACCGTTCGGCTGCTTGAGACGCTGCTCGACGATGCGTACAGAGCCCGTCTTGGGGTTGAAGCGATACACAGCGGGCGCCAAAACAGGATGATAGGCGCTGACACCATTTCCAAAGGAGTAATCTGCAGAAGGGAAAAAATGCGAGTCAGTAAATTTCCAGGAGGGGAGGCTGATTGCAGCTTTCGTAACTCACCATCGTCTGTGAACCAAATATTTCCTTCACCGTCCATAGCAATGTCATTACAGGTGCTGAAGTAGTAACCGAAGTAATTGTTCAGTAGTACGTTGGATTCACCCGTAGTAGCATTAAGCGTGTAAATGCCTGGTCGAGCAACGGTACCATCCGGTCCGGGGACATCTTCGCTGGAACCGCCCACGCAAAAGTAAAACAGCCCGTTGCGATAGATGCCACCAGTAGGCGAGTACAGTGGAGGATTGGCCTCTTTGCGCTTGACTGAGAGCTGCTTCTGCTTCAGATCAATGACTTTCTGCGAAATCTCGCCTCCAGAGAGCTCTGAAAAATAAACCTCGTTGGTCAGAGGGTCAAAGACTGTAGCATCGTGGAACAGTGGCTTGATCTCAAACGCCAACTCAGATGTCGGCTTGTCGCCCAAGATCTCGAGACCGCGCTCACGGTCATAGACGATGAAATGAGCATCCTTGACCAAACCCCAGGATTTGTCGTCTGGGATGTTGGTTTGCGCGTACGAATGCTGATCCATGGGGTTGATGCTGTCTGGAGGACGGTCTCGCTCAAATTTGCCCGGCATCACGGCAGAGTAGCCATTGATGCAGACGATGTTGGCAGTGCTGGGGCCGCATTTCTCTGCAAGTGGCTTTCTAGTCGAAGCTAGAGATGGTGACGATAGAAGAGCACCCATTGTGAACAGAAGCTCATGCAAAGTCAATTTCATTTTGGCGGTGGGTTGTTGCTACAAGTTTTTTTTGTTTTTGTCTTTTGTTTGGGTAAGAGAAATGAAACGTAATTGCAACAAAACGCACAATCAATGGTATGTAACAATTATCTATCAAATCACAATGCCATTTTAACATAAAAATCAATTTTCCAGCTCCTACATGGGTGCGTAATTGGAGAATGTCCGAACTATCCAATCTCGCATGCAGCACCTCTCCGATCTGAACTGAATTACATGGCGAGATTTCGCACCCAAACAGGTGAGCCCCGACCATCGCACACCGATTTCTTTATGTACCGAAATATGACAATTTGTCATTCATGAGATATTCGTCTCAAGGGTGCGGGCTTTCGGAAGATTATGGCGATTGGTAATCCAATTGGACGGACAGCCTCGACTCATCGGACATGGTTGGTTGCTGTGTCGGAGAGAAATGGCTCGGAGTTGTGTGGCTTCACATACTGGAGCAATATGCACCAACGGACTCCGGTGGACTTTGGTGGGTAACTGGAACTTGCTGTCTTAGCTCAGATCCAGTAGGTACCTACACGCATGAATGGTCAGCACTCCGACAACGACCGCGGTTTTGTCGGCCACATACGGTAACCCTAGAGCATCATTTGCATCGTTTTCCATTCGGCGACCAGCTTAACAACGTGTTTATACAATCAGTTTTGATAGAGAAGGTAATAATTGAGATAAATCATCATTCATTCGTATCAATTGGAAGCTATAATAATTTACTCTGGTTTCTGCGCAATGACAAAGTGCAAGTTGGGAGCACAGCCGTGTTCCAACAACTCATCATGTAGACCTTCCAATACAGCGCTGTACTCTTGCACAGTTTTTGCGACTCCTGGAATTCCTTCCTCTGGCCATTTAGCAGAAAAGCCTCGAAAGCTATCTACCCAAAGTTTCGCAGAACGTTCTTTCCACGCAACATCCCTGGCTTGTGCGCCGTAACCTAGACTGTAGAGGGTCGTGGAGATATTATGGAAGCCCGCAGATTGAAGCAGAGACTCCAGCCGATGGACGAGAGACATGTCCATACCAAACTGTGAGCCACACCATTTCTGGACCTTGGTTATTTTGGCCAGGTTAGGTAATTTTGCAGCGTCGTAGCCTTCGTGGATCCATTCTGCCTCGACAAGTTGAATCCATCCGCCGGCTTTGAGCAGAGAGAGATGGTTCTGCAACACCTGAGGCCATTCGTCTGATTGCAAGCCCCAAACGAGTAGACGCTGGTGTATAATGTCGAAGCTCGACTCCCAATTCAAAGAAGGGGGTATTTTGCTGCGAATGTCCAATTTGTGAAGATCCAGTGCTGGATACGACTCTGTCTTGGGTGGGAAAAGCGTCGAGCCAATATCGGCGCCGTGTAGCGACCATTCGGTTGAGGGGTAGAGTCGAGCTACATCCTTGAGCCAGGTGCCTAGAATACTGTATTAGAATTGATTCAAGTTTGAAATGTACACAAAGTAGTCAAAGGTACTGATATAGCTCACCATCTGCTGCCCCAGAGTCGAGAATTCTGACGTGGGACTTTAGGGGCGTTGTCAGCAACGTATTGCCCGTAGACGACAATATCAACCCTTGCTGCGTTCTTAAACGCTCAATCTCTTGCACATGATGAGGCAACAGATATGCACCCTCTGAGCCAGCAAAGAGGTCATTGTTATGTTCTGATTCATGTGCTTGTGTGGTTGTAGCCATGGTTGAAACTGCACTCAATTGATGAGCCCTAGTTTCAAATATGCTAGGTTGAGAAGCAGCATACTGTTTATATTATGTCTTACAATGACTGTAAATCCAACTCAAAAGCGAACAGCAATATGCTGTAACCGTAAACATACAAGGCCATTGCCACCGTCGATTGGTCAGCCTTTTTCGGACTTCGGAGGTAGCCTTGTGGTACCACACCCAGTGGCGGGGTACGCGATGCCAGCTGGAATAAACTTTGTCGTGTGTAATGCAATGAGTAGCGAAATAATTAGGATAAATCTCAAACTAAACAACAATCGTCGTTGAAAAGCTTGCACCAAACTCATGTTACGAATTGGCCTGACAAGAACGACAACCCCGATCCCAAACATGGCCCGACACCTTACTCAGTTTACTTCTTTCAATGATTTCTTTCAAACGAGCAGGGTTACAGAAAGTCGAATCGGAGATCTGATAAATTCGCAACCAGCTCCTAAGCCCCAGTTTGGTGGAAACTCGTGGCAGTTCCAGCCCGGAGTCTACACCCCCAAGCAATTCATTCGAGAAATTTCCGTGCTGCTGGAGAGTATCATTGTGCAGCTCGGCCCAGACAATCCGAGAGATGAAGACACGCGCACTCTTTTGATATCAGGGCTCAAGTCCAGCTTGTCGCATCAAGGCAGAGAAGCCACGCTGCAACTTGAAGACTGGAACAGCAGCAGACCGTCGGAAATCACCAGCCATATTCTCAATATCGGCAACGTGCTCTACGAATATGCTGTTGAGGCACAACATGCCGTGATAGGCGACCCAGAACTTACTGTGTTCAGCCCATGCGAAGGCCATCGCTGGATCCCACCGATTGGACGGCTCTTGCGTGGACCTCGTGGCTCGCCCAACCTCATGATGCTCTACAACGAATGGCTGCATCAAATCACCTGTCTACGAGATGGCCTCATTGCTTTTGAGAATTTTGAGGACGTCCTTTTACGTCTGGGTGACACAGCCAGGCCAGGAACAAGAAGCATGGAAGATGAAAGGATTCGTCTTCTGACACATGTTATTAGGAGAACGCTCCCGCTACATGTTTTGGTCGACGCTGCTAAAGCACTGACAGCGCCGCATCTTGTCCCAGGAGGATATGGATTCCAGTATGCTAACGGCATAGCCCTGCCCGCAGCTCTATTCTCTGGAAAGAGAGAGTCCAATTTTTTGAGATTCTTACCAGGATCGGTCCTTGATCATGCAGGTCTGACCTTTGACATGCCGAACCAAGGCAAGACGGACGGAGTCGACGCCTCCACCTTGGGAGATGCTGCTACTGAAGACAATTCTGTTTCCGAGATTGCGACAACCTTGACTGTGTCGTTGTTGAATGAAAGCCAAGAGGCTGCGAGCGCAGCTCTAACCATTACCGGAGTCGTCAGTCGCGGCAGGCCTTTCTCCGTAGATGTTGGCAGCATTTATGGAGGCATTTCAATGTCCCAGCAGATATCGACAAGCTACGCAGCAGACCTGCTTGACCGCGAGCACAGAGTTTGTAGCGCCTCGGACATCCTGTCAGCTCCCGCAGAGGTACGAAACCCATCACTTGTGCCAGTGGTGGTCAAAGTCTCAAGTACTGTAGAGCGGCTAGCTGTGTTGGGCAAGCTTCAGAAAGGAGGTGTTTACTGGGCTTCCAGAGCTGCTGAGGTGGAACTCGAGGGCCATTTGTCTCTGGAGACGTGCTCCAATCAAGATCCCAGATTTTTAATTGTGCAAGGAGACATCTAGACCTAAATCGGACAGAAATTCGGCAATGCTGATCCGGAAATTGATCTGAAGAGAACAGGCTTTCCCATGGTGACATATGCGTAGTGAACGC
This sequence comes from Simplicillium sp. C3G150-2, assembly GCA_022702485.1. Taxonomy (NCBI): domain Eukaryota; kingdom Fungi; phylum Ascomycota; class Sordariomycetes; order Hypocreales; family Cordycipitaceae; genus Simplicillium; species Simplicillium sp. C3G150-2. The sequence continues at coordinate 2,101,228 of JAJIYY010000005.1, read as the reverse complement.
AGTATGTCACTGTGCAGATTGATCCATCGCCGGGCAGCGTCAGTCCATGCGAAATCAGATCTCGGCTGTGACGGCGCGCGATTCGGAGCAAAATGGTCCTGGTCCCTGTGCAAAGAGTAGCCGAACAACCAACACCGCATGCCATACAGGGCATGTTAGATTAGCAATCATAGTCATGTGTGTCTCAATTCAATGGTCTTTAAAAACAAAATCCAAGTTCCCCATGTTTCCTGTTCTCAGTGTTTAAATTATAATGCGCTGTCAGTAAAGCCTACCTTGCGGCGCCCATCAACACCATCAGCTCTGTTTTTGTCCGACCTGTTGCAATGGCAAGCCCTTCGACTACTGGCGACCAAGCCAAAACCAGAGAGGAAACCTCTCAAGAGAACATTTGGCAGAACATGTCGAAAAAAGACACCAACTTCTCATTGACATTTGACAATCTCAATGTCTCTGCGCCCGACCTTGGTCGAGTCCAGGTCAAGACGCTAGCTCGCGCAATCATCAACACATTCGGTTTTGACCAGGCCACTTGGATTGTTCAAAAACTTTTGCGTCCAATTGGTATTGTCTCCCAGCCCAAGCAAAAGACTCTTCTGCATCAGATTTCAGGATGCGTCGAGCCAGGACAGATGCTGCTCGTTCTCGGTCGGCCTGGGAGCGGTTGCTCTACTTTTCTTCGGGCAACTGCCAACAGATCTATCCTGAATATCACAGGTCACCTTTCTTATTCCGGAATCAACCACAAGGAGTTTTACGAAAGACACAGACGCGAGACAATCTACCTCCCCGAGCAGGATCAGCACATTCCGTCTTTGACCGTGCGACAAACTCTTGCGTTCGCCTTGCACATGAGTCTTCCTCGCCAACAACGCGACCATATCGACGAGAAGACAAACAGTCTCGCAGCAATGTTCGGTCTGCAGCACGCTTTGGATACTCCTGTTGCTAGCGTATCGGGCGGAGAGCGAAAACGGTAAATTTCGCTAATTCATTGTTTGCGTGGAATGAAAAATTGCTGAGTCTTTGTCTAGCGTCTCAATTGCTGAAGTTCTAGCGTCCGGCTCTTCAGTGCAATGTTTCGATAACAGCACCCGCGGCCTGGACTCATCCACGGCATTGGACTTTGTCAAAGCATTACGCACTTTGACAGATGTGTCGCAGAAGACGACTCTCGCTACTCTGTACCAGGCCGGCGAAAGTACATACCAGCACTTTGACAAGGTCATTTTGCTGGACTCGGGATATGAAGTGTATTTTGGACCAATCAATGACGCTAAGCCATACTTTGAGAACTTGGGCTTCATTTCCCAGCCGGGTCAGACCACTTCGGAGTTTTTGAGCATGGTCACAGACCCCGAAACTCGTCAAACTAAGCCTGGTAGTGTCGCGGCCTCGCTCCGCAGTGCTGAAGCCTTGGCTAAGCAGTTCCGACAATCCTTGGCATTCTCGCAGGTACAGGCTACATTGAAATCACAAACCGAACAACAAAAAGATCAAAGCGCCGTCGTTGCCTCATCCAAGGTGAATTTGTCATATCCCGAGCAAGTCTTTGCCTGTCTTAGACGAGAGGTTCAACTCATCAACGGACGGCGCCAAGTATACTACCAAAAATGGATCAACTGTGTTATTCTCTGCCTAGTGGTTGGCAGTGAGTACTTTCAAATCTCGGCAAATGCGTCTGGAGCCTTCACACGAGAAGGTGTCATCTTCTATGCCATTATTGCCAACGCCTGGATGCAGTATCCTGAGCTCTTTGATGCACATACCAACCGCCCTATCTTGGAAAGACAGTCTTCTTTGGGCATGTATCGACCATCCGCCGTTGCTTTGGCACGAGTAATTATCGATATCCCGATGATTGCTTTACAGCATGGCTGGTTCATGGTCGCCTACTACTTCCTTGCTCACAATACCGTCAAGTACACTGCAGGCGACTTTTTCTTCTTTTATTTCGTTCTTTGCCTCTCGACTATCAACTTTGCTAATCTGCTTCGCATGTTTGCATGTAAGTTTACTGTTATTATTATTATTATTTGTATCCTGTGCAATTCAGGCATTGATGTTGTTTCTCTAGACTACGTTCCAAGCGTGGAAGATTGCTTCCGATTTGGCGGCATTGCCTCTACGACTACAGTCTACTTCGCTGGCTTCCTGATTCCCGTTTCCAAGATGAAGCCAACATGGGCTTGGCTTCACTACATCAGCCCGCCACGGTATACCTACGAAGCGCTGTTGACTAATGAATTCCACCGTTTCGATCTAACCTGCGAGCCATCCGACCTAATTCCACAATCTCCCTCGGCATCGCTTGTGAATCAGATCTGCCCTGTTCGTGGCGCTCGGGCTGGTCAGGCATCTGTTCCTGGTCTACAATATGTAGAAAGTTTTGGTTTCGCCTATGGACATCGTTGGCGCAATGTTGGGCTTCTCTTTGCGTTCGCTGCTGTTTACATCCTAGTGGGACTTGTTGGTAGCGAAATCATGCAATTCTCTTCACAGGGTGGCACCCCGGTCATTTATGCTAAGGAGCACAAGAAGAAAGGTGTCAAAGACTCAGAGGAGAAACCTGGAAACAATAGCGCCTCTTCTAGCGACATTGAGCGGTCGGCTGCTGCCCAAGACACATCGGCTGCATCGACGGGTCGCCAGGGACCAAGTCTGCTGTGGGAAGATGTTGGTGTGACAATTGGCGACAAGTCCATTTTGCGCGACATCTCAGGATTTGTTAAACCGGGCCAATTGGCTGCACTATGTGGTACTTCTGGTGCTGGCAAGACAACGCTACTAGGCCATTTGGCCAAGACAAATCCGACCGGAAATCTCACTGGCACGATTGAGTTTGGCAACAAGCCTCAGGACAATTACTTCAAGAAAATTTCTGGCAAGTACGCCCTTACACGAACAACTGTATGCTCTTTTTTCTTTCTAACAACTATTCCGCATAGGCTTTGCTCAACAGTCAGATATGCACGATGGTACAGCAACAGTCAGAGAAGCATTGGAGTTTTCAGCCCTGCTAAGACAGCCATCATATTACACAAGGGAAGAGAAGCTTGCCTATGTGGATAGCGTCCTGGACATTCTCAACTTGCGACACTTACAGGATGCTTTAATTGGCGATGCAGATTCCGGCCTTGGAGTTGAAGTAACAAAGCGCATCACAGTAAGTGCGCAGCCATTCCGCTGGATGCGCGTCGCATTATACTGAAAGATACTCTCAGGTTGCTATCGAGCTCGTCGCTAGGCCGAAAATACTCTTCGCCGATGAACCCACATCAGGACTTGACTCCCAGGGAGCCATGGCAATCGTTGGCTATCTCAAGCGTTTGGCCGGCCAGGGTCAAGCGATCCTCATTACCATCCACCAGCCATCCGCCTCCATATTTGCCATGTTCGATACACTGCTTGCGCTGTCTTCCAACGGCGACCAAATCTAGTAAGCATCACAACCCTTTTTTAAACATTGTATTCAAACTTTCTGACCAAAAGTTAGTTTCGGTCCTGTTAAACAGGTTCTGCCATATTTTGAAGGCCACGGCGCAACAGTTCCCAAGGATGTCAACCCAGCTGAGTTTGTCTTGGAGACTATCGGAGCTGGTATTGGCGATAAAGAGAAGAACTCTGCCTCAGCTTGGGCAACAACGTGGAAAGACTCGCCGGAAGCGCAAGAGATGAAGTCGGCCATGGCGAGTATCAAAGCACAGGCACTTGGATGGGACAAATCCGAAGAGACTGACGAGTTCAGCACCTCCCTCATAACGCAATCCGTGCTCTTGACACGCAGAATGCTTCTCAATCAATGGAGAAAGCCAGCTTATATATACAGCAAGATCTGGGTTCACGTCATTCAAGCGATTTTGATCGGCTTCACCTTCTTTCAACTCAAGACATCTCCTACAGATCTTCAAAGCAGGTATGTTTTGAACGATTTCCCGTTCAATCTCATTCATTCACTAGAAGCTTACTGTCTCGTACAGGGCATTTGGTGCGTTTGCACTAATATTCCTCGTCAACACCATCGTCAATCCCGTCTTGGGAAGGTTCTTCGGCCAAAGATTGCTCTGGGAGGCCCGCGAAGGTCCATCCAAGACGTATGGTTGGGTCGCTCTGTGCAACGCCAGCTTCTTGGCCGAGATGCCTGCAGTCATTGTGACGGGCACAATTTACTACTTGATGTGGTATTTCCTGACGGGTTTGCCTCTTGGCGCTGCAGCGGGATACACATTTTTGATGGTCATGATATATGAAGTGTACGAGATGACCCTCGGCCTTCTCGTGATAGCATTCAGCCCCGATCTCAAATCGGCAGGCTTGATGCTAGTCTTCATTGTCACTTTGTTCAACTGGTTCAATGGTGTCGTTGTTCCTTATGATCAAATACAAGTCTTCTGGCGATACTGGGTAAGTCTTCAATTTTTCGAACGTTTAGTTCAAATTCAAATCAAAACACAGGTCTCCAAGCTAAACAATATCTGCTGCAGCTGTACTACATCAACCCTTTAACCTACCTCTTTGGCGGCATGATCACCGCCGTCAACGAAAACGTCCGCGTGGAATGCGATCAAAGCGACCTCTTTTCGTTCCCGCCCCCCTCGGGACAGTCCTGTCAAGAATACGCCGGAGACTGGGCGCGACAAGTGTCGGCCAACCTGACCAATCCCACGTCTACACTCCTTTGCCACGTCTGTGAGCTTACTTCCGGCGACCAGTATCTTGCCAAGTACAATCTTCATAATGGGCAGCTGGCAAACAACAAGTGGTTCTATTTGGTCATTTTCCTTGCATTTACCTTGGTAAATATCGGGTGCTTTTACCTGCTAACATGGGCGCGGAGAGTGAAGAAGTGGAAATTGTCTTGGTGGTAATGGTGTCGCTGTCGCTGCATTCGATCGACATGCGGAAGGCAGAGGTTCAATATGAATAAAGTGCGGTATCCATTGCGGTTGATTTTTTTTTTAAAAAAAAAAGTCTTTGTTAATTAATACTTGTCTTTTAACGCAAAAATGTCAGTTCATGCCCCTCGGCTTATTATGTGTTGCCGCTTTTCTTGTCGCCGTTGCACTGATATTTCACAATATACGTTATCCCATTCCATTTGCATCATCCACAATGTCTGCCGAATTTGAGTTCCTTTTTCCTCATATACCGTATTTAAAGTGTCTCACTTGCAATTCATAATTTCGTCTCCCAAACCTCAGGAGCCAAACCCGCACGAATAGCCTCAACGACTGACAGAGTCAATTCGTACGACAGCATCATCTCAATCAACGCCCAACTCACAGCCCTACAACCCCCGTCAAACCCATCACAGTCCCGGTCTCCAGGCCACCAGAATCCGTTCTCAAATTTCCGAACTTCGGCGTCTCACACAACACCGCCCTCAAGGTGCTGCGGCGCCCAGCACCACGAGTGGAGCATCTCACCAAGACCACTACTTTGAACCTTCTCTGTTAACTAACACGTTCTCGCACCAAAAGGGATTGTTTGTGTCAATACCATTGATCTGGATGGTACCCGTATATTCCCCAATTTCCGCCCCGCAGGCAACCCCTACGCGAGCTAGAGCGCTAATGAAATGTCGCCGAAGTGAGGCGGCTTACGCTCTGGGGGTTGAGGGAATCCTAACCAACGGAAATCGACCTTCTCCAATCATCAACGAGGACAGCATTTTCATTGCCGTAAGCTTTGGGGTTCTAGACATCGCTTAACATGTCTAGACGATTGCCAAGTTATCCTGAGAATCAAAAGTCTCCGTGAGGCACCTCCAGCGACCAGTGTCCAAAACAATGAGGTCGTCGGCGGCGGCCTCAGGTATATAAAGAGTCTCAATATTCCCAAAATATTCCTCCCCAATCCCAACCTCAACCTCATATCTTCACTCAATATCAAGTACATCCATCGTAACTACAGGTGAGCTGACCGACCCCCAAGCATACTTTCTGAAACAGCCAGCTAACGCCGACTTGTAACCACACACAGCCAACATGCAGTTCAACACCCTCCTCGCCATCTTTGCCAGCTGCAGCCTCGCATCCGCCGCAGCACTGCCCGCTGATAACTCGGACTCCCTCGAAGCTCGCAGCTGCCCTGCAGGCGACTACCACACGGGCTCTCGCGCCGGATCTGGAGGAGGATGTGCCTGGTACTACTGCAACGGAAACGACTACCAACTTTGGATTGACTGCGGTCCTGGTGGTGCTTGTTCCAGGAACGGAGGACAGCCTTCCTGCAATTAGAGTCAGATGTAAAGCTAGCTTTTTTTTGGATCCGAGTTTACAGGACCAAAGTTGCCTTTGGGCATCAATACACCTTTACAAATCTGATATCGAAGCTGTTCACTCCTTTTTTTCTATCACTCAAGCGCGCGTTTCTCCAACAGTAGTCGCAGATCCGTGACACGAGCTTCTTACTGTCATTACTACATCGCTCATTCTAAACATGTCACAAACGTCACAAGAGATAAAAGTTCCAGACTCCTTTATTGTAAAATGTCTAAATACATGTCCCTTAGAATCATCCTCAATCTCTCCTCCTACCATAGCTGCCTATGTCCTCATTATAGCTGCAAAAGAAGCGACAAGATAACCGTAAAATGAAACACGAGAAAGAGTAATTGTAAAGAAATTGACAAGCAAAAAAGAAAGGTTAAAATATAGGCCACGTGTTGTTCAACATCAAACATAAACTTTGTCATAAGCCGCTGCCCATGGTAAAATAAAAACGTAAAATATGGGGAAAATGTCAAAAGTGACGGACGAGAGCAGTCAAATCAATGGCGTGACGTTTCCTTGCGTTGCTCATTCATTAAAGTTGGTAATCCAGCAAATAATTCATATGCGCCAATTATTGCTCTTGTTTAGAATATGGATGTTATTTTCGGTTTGCCCAGTTTGAGCCGTTTGATGCGAGCTGCGCTGTGACGAAGCGAAGCCTATGCGCCTTGTTGCACCGCATTGCCCGAATCCTGCTGTAGCGATGGTGCGTGTTCCGACGATGGCGTTCCGGTCAGTTGGATCGAGCTGTTGTTGGTGCTGGTAATGTGCGGCAGAGGCGTGCTTGATCCGTTATTCGTCGTGTTCACCCCTGGAGCGAGCTTATCGACGCCAGACACGCCGCTGTCAGCTTCACCATAGATGCCGAGGCCGCCCGTACTGTTGGCCACTTGATGGCCGCCGGCTGGCTTCTGCTGGTCCTCATTGGGCGCTTCGTCGAGGTTCATCAGCGCGGGGGGGCGATGGCGCATTTGTTTAGCGCGGGCAAGAGAGATTGTCTTTTGTTGGTAGGTAGTTGTAATGGGTTGGGTGTCGTCGCGGTCAATGGTAGCCTTCATCATGGCCGCCATCCAAAGACGGCCTTGGGTGACGTTGGGTACGGCAAAGTAGTGCACCGTAGGCTTGGTGAAGGTAACAGCACGGGAGAGGCCAGCGCGGGGCGGAACGAGCTTGAAGATGAACACTGACTCGCCCTTGGCTCCGAATTGATCCTCGGGAGACGTTGGCGATAAAGTAGAGTTGGGGATAGAAGGTCCACCGACGGCGTTCGTGATAGTAGCATGAAGGCCTGTTAGTTTCTCATTGTCCGCTGGCAGAACACGGTGGAATGAGATATCGATGAGACCCTTCTCCTCTTCGTCGTCCTCAGAGTAGTAGTATGAGAGGCGGCGGCCCTTGAGAACAAAGAATCGGGGCTTCCATGTAGTCATTACGCGAGAGCTCTTCTTCTTCATCCAGCCACAGTAATCGGCACCTTCCTTGGCTTCGCGTGGCCCAATCTTCAGAAGACCGCGAGTGTATGCGCTGGTGCCCTTCTTGCCCTTCTTTCGGCTGGCCTTGCTGCCAGGAGTGGTGGAGACGCTACCGCCTGTCTGCGTAGCATCAGGCGAGTCAAATTCGAAGCTGGGTCCAGCAGAGGGGGTACTGGAAGTTGTTGGAGCGGGAGAATCCAAAGATGGGTTCTTGGGCGACGGTTCGGCAGATCCAAAGGGACGTGGTCGGTCCATGCCCAGCTTGTCGGAGATGGCTCGCATGCCGGGACTTCTGTCCTTGGGTGAACCTCTACCAACCACCGAGGAGAACCAATGCGATTGAGGGGAGAGCTGCGTGCGACCAGCGCCGGGCTCCAGCTTGGTAACAGATGGTGGAAGGGTATCTTTCAAAGGCGGCAGAGGGCGGACAGATTCGGTAGTGTTGGTAGATGCGGTTCGGCGATGAGCTGTTGATTGCACACCGTAGTACTTCTGAGCAGCTGTGGACGGGCCATCGCGGTATGAATCAACGCTTCCAAATCGAGAATGCCTCGAAAGAGCGGTGGCATTACGAACACGCTGCTCTTCGGCGTAGCTCGAGTTGCGTGAGTGCAGCGTGTTCCCTGTGCTCTCACGTTTGCGCAAAACGTTGCGCCGACGTCCATCAACTTCATTACCAGAGAAGTATCCCCTGTCGAATTCGGGACCGCCGTCTTGCGCATCAGGATCAGACTGAGCAATGATGTCTTGAAGGCCAGCAGATGACAGGGGTCTAGCGGGAGGAGTCCCAAAAGCGTTTCCGAGAGTCCAATTTCTATCAAACGAAGGCTGTTTCTTGTGAGAAGATTCTGGTGGTGGCGAAGTGACGCTGCTTTGGAATTTAGGGGCTCCGCCTGCTGATCCCAGTCGGAAATCGGTCGATGAATAACGTCGAGCATGCTGCATTTCTCTTATCGATGCGGCAGAAGGGCGTTTGGCATGGCCGGAGGGTTGGTGCGGGGAAGCCGGTGAACCAAGGGTGGTGGTAGGTGACGCCTTGGGTGTTTGAGTGCTGGATAGATGGCGAGTTTGAATAGATCCAGGTCGGCCGGTACCAGAGGTGGTGATGGTGTTGTTGCGGCTCCTATTTCTTCTAGCTCCCTCGGAGCCAGCTTCGCTTCCATATGTCTGAGTGGTTCGCTTTCCAGAGAAATCACTGCTGCCAACCTCCTCCTGAAGAGCCTTAATCTTGTGCCATGTCTTCAAACGCCTTCCTACCGATCCCAGGTCGAATGCCTTGATGAACAGCGAGCTTTGGTCCATACCCAACAAGACTTCGCCTGATATCTCTTGATCACGGAATACTTCGCAGTGCTTCTCCTCTACACCTGCGACGTAGAGGTATTGGGCAACATCCTCTGGCGTCCATCCCTCCACTTCACGCCTCGTATGCGAATCATCTTCCTCCTCGTCGGTCTCTTCACCCTGAATATAGGACATGCGCTGCTCAAGAGGTACACTATACTCGCTGCCAGAGTCGGTGGCTGCAGGTCGCATGGCAAGGGTGCCTTCGGAAGGAGATCGCAGATCTGTAATGTGTTCATTGATGACATTGAGGGTATCGTTCAGAACCTGACTGTCCTGGGTCGTCGTATTTGCCAGGCTCAGAGACGATGCCTCGCTGGCAATGCTTGGTGTTGTGACAGTGTCGGGACCTTGTTGGAAATTGGTGTCCTCCTGTCGTAATTGCTCCGGCCTAGGGGATGCCGTTTCAGAAGCTGCACGAGTTTGATTGCTTGGGCTACCGGCCACGCTGGAATCGATCGGTGAAGGTGGGACGATGGGTTTTGGCGACGTTAATGTTGGGACGGGGACATTCTTTGGTGCGACTCTTGTATACACTATGAATTCCGTTGTTAGCCTGCTATTGCATAGTTTCAGAGGCACGGTTGCCAATTAGGTTTGAACAAACCTTCGGGGAATAAACCAGTATTGTTGTTGACGAGATGGCGACCCAAGTACCAGCCATCTCCGAATTCGTCATCGCGCTCGATGAGCTCTACGCGGTCTCCTTTGCCAAGGCTCAATTCATCAGAGCTGCGAGCTTGGAAATCGTCTGTTTTGCGAGAGAAGAGAAGAGGGAAGCAGTTAGCAATGCCTTGTGGTGCGGTGCGGTGCGGTGCATGAATTGGATGCGATTCGGCGTCGGCACTTACGAATGACGATGAGAGTATCGCCAACCTCGGGGCGCACCTGGCCCTCGCTGGGACTCTTGGAGGCCATTTTGTTCCGACGCCAATGACCATTCAAAATAGACGTATGCTGTCGGAAGGCCGTCAAGTCGAGCTGAGGGAGTAGCAGAGGGACAAGTCGAAGGAATCGGTCGGGCGGCGCAGGATCTTTGTGAAACGGCTGCAGGCAATGCGAGGGGAAATTGGGCACTTAATTGCGTTTGGTTAAGGCGGCGAGGGAATTGGAGTGGCCGGGGCCATCAGCGCAGTCGCAGGCGGCGGAGCAGTCGGGGAGCCAAAAGAGCCAAAGAACCGCAATCGAGGGGAAGAGACAGCGACAGAGACAGGGCCGAGGCGAGGAATGCGATGCGACGAGGCCGGGGCGTTGGGGTCTTGGGGTGGCGTGATGAGTTGTCAAGGTTTTGGGTTGAATCTGGAGATGGTGGGAGTCTTTCTCTCTTGGTCTGTCTGTGTGCTTGCTGTCCCCAAAAGTAAAAAGTGCAGCGGGTGGGTTTCTGTTTTTAGTGGTGTCAATCTGGAGGGAGGGAGGCGATGGCGGGCCGTGATTGGCTGATCAAGCGGGCTACAGCGGGCCAGACGGCGCTACAGGGGAGATGCGAGCTGGAAGCTGGACACTGCGGCTGCACGGCACAGCGCTGTGAGGGATAGAGGGATAGAGGAATACCTGTGTGGCAGCTACAGCTAGCGACAACAGCGCTGCTGCAGTACCTAGCGCAACTGTCGAGATGTGCTTGGATGCCTACGCCTAGCCGGTGATACGGATGCAAACACAATTCCTTCATGGCTGATATACCCAGGCGAAAAAATTCATGCAGCGTGGAAAAAATATACAGCTTGCATAAAACATCTCCAATTTACTTTTGCATCCATCAAAATAATTTTACAAGTCCACAATGTCCATCGGACATGTGATTCACGTAGCCTTGTTAAGAATACGGCACAGATCGACAGTCGCTGTCCACTGCAGTACAGGCTGTTCCCTGCTGTAGTCTGCTGTAGTCTAGTGTAGGCTACTGTAATGTATGCTGTAACTGTGTCATGCTTGTGCTGGAGAGCGGCCATTGACAGTGGCACGTACAAACGCCTCTTTGACAAGGTATTAAGTAAATCAAACATTTCAAAATTAATTAACAAATACTCCCTCTTCACTCTTTAATTTCGCATTCTTCTATTATATTTCTTCCCACTTTTATTCTATTTTGACCGTTGATTGCCGCAAGCCAATGGGTGCACGCAAAGAGGTCCCTCCTCTCCCGTAGACGCCCAGATGCAAACGCCCGCTGCCCAAACTTCCGACAGCCAATTGTTTCCTTTTCTCCCCCACCGTCCACCTTCAACCATTGCCGCCATCAATTTCATTTTCATTTCATTAACTCCAAGCAAGCAAGCAAGCAAGCAAGCAAATCCCCTAGAATATATACGTAGCCCTCTCCGCCATTCGCCATCTTTCATACCATGCAGACAATCACCCTCCAATTTCTCACTAATAATACCATGCGTTGACGACTCTCACCTCCACCATTGTACCCATTCATCACCCATCACCACCCATCACCACCCATCACCACCCACCATCATCATGGCCAGACAGCGACAGCCACCTCAACAGCCACCGCCAAATGGATGGCCCTCCAGCATGGTCCCGAATGCTGCACAACAACAGCAGCAGCAACAGCAACGACTTGCACCTGCGCCAGTGCCGACACCTACACCTGTACCTATATCATCTGCTGGCAGAGGTGTACAGGCTCCAAGAATGTTTGTCAAATCAAATTCTTCAGTATCCCGCATGAACAAACCATTGGCCATCTGGCTAACCCATGACTCTTGCCAGCAACACCAACGCAAACTTTCCCCCACCTCCTCATCCTGTCCCATCTCGCACAATTCCCTCTGAAGGAAACGCTCCTAATAGGCGTGTGTCGTCACATTACCCAGTACGTACTTTTCTCTTACGACCAGCACTGCACGTCCCTCAGCTTTAACACTCTCGGCAGCAATATCTTCAGTCTGCTCAAGGCCAACCTGCTACCAATGCCAGTCCACGCATGCCAGCTACCGCCAACCGGCAGCAAGCACCAGGTTCAACCCCTCCACCGCGAAGTAATCAGGCCAGCCAAACGGTACACAGACAGCTTGCCTCTCCGCAGATTCCTGCCTCCGCTCCACAGCAGCAAAATTCAGCGTCAGGAGGTCAAGCCGCCATCCAAGGAGGAGCCACCATGGATGCAGGCTCTCAGCTTGTGAGCGAGTGGCGTGGTATCGCAATACGCCAGATGCAAGAACTCAAAAAGGAGGCCAGCCTCAGCCACCCAGTCGAACAGCCTCGATATTATCTGCTGATAGATGCGTGTGGACGAAAGGATGTATTCTATGTTCTGTTTCACCAGGTATTCTGTCTATGGACTTTGAATAAGAGCGAAGTATATAGAATGCTCGCATTCGAATCGACGGTCATCGACGATGCATTCACCAAGCTCACTTCCATCCTAAAGCCAACCGACGACATGGCCCTGCGGCATATCACTTGGTTCACCCAGTTTCCTCCTTCTTGGACTGATGACAGATTTCCTCCAGCCGTATTCCAACAACTCCTAATGCAGGTGACCGAGTTTATTCGATCTTTTTCCAGTCGATGGGATTCACTGCGCGAGGATGTGAAGCAGAGGAACTATCCCCTCATGGCCTGGGAGTCTTGTCAGGTACTGCAGTGCAACTCCATTATCCTGTCGGAGCTTCTGTTCACGTTCTTGCGACGCACGCTTGGTTGCGAGGATGGATTGATCGCCAACGAGCTGATTCAATATTTCTCGGAAGACTCTCACAACGAAGCCATGTACGGATACATGGTTGCTCCGAGCGTCGACCCAGCTGTGGACAGGCACAGGCAAGAAATGTCTATTAGATACTCTACACTACTTGCAGTAGGGCAGAGAGAGCGCTCACAAAGAAGTAAGTGGAGGATACGGATAGTCTGCTCCTCAGCAGCCATCTCAATTTCGAACTCGTATTGACAGTCGACATAGGAAGAAACGACAATCAACCAGTGACTCACAATACACAGCAACGCGCTGCGAGCACCCCCAGCCAAGGCCAAGCACCCTCCCCTCATACCCCAGTGTCTGCTTCGCTGCCAGTGATGCCGTCGGGGTCCAACCGTCCAGCATCTTCAAGGTCCACGAGTGCCCAACATACGACCACGGCCGCAGCTGCTCGCTCTGCGATGAGCCACGCAAGTGGAATCTCACCTCCGCCCCCCACGGCTAGCCCAAGAACTACTGCTGCTGCTGCTGCTACTGCGACTACCACTACCAGCCGCTCATCTACCGCAGCGCCCACAACTAGCCCAAGAACTACCGCTACTAGGACTGCTGCCACTACTACTTCTTCTGTCACTACAAGCCGTCCATCTTCCTCAGTGCAGCCTCAACAGCACTCACCAGCATCAGCAATTTCACGACCATCGCCATCCGTTGCGCAGCAGGCGCCTCCAACAAATACAGCTGCATCACCGCCGTCCGTAGCGCGAAATGCACCGCCAACAAACACAGCTGCCTCACTGCCATCTACTGGCGATCAATCTATCAGCGGACTTCCCGACTATCCTCCCCTTTATACATTCGACTCGGATGGCATCAAAGAGACGTGGATTAGAGAGATATTGGCCAAGGGTGCAACCCACCGCATTCCAGTCAGCTATCATGCCAGAAGCCCCCATGATTGGACCTCTATCAGAACCAGCTTACACCTGGTGGGCTCACGCAGTCCGAGGCGGATGCCTGCCAGACCTTATCAAAGCAGATTCTATCAGACACTCAGTCACCTTGCCGTTGGGCCACGCGAGACACCGGCCATCTTGGGACTCAAGATTCTTGAATTCGAGATGACCCAGGCAGACATGCAGCTCCTTCCACGTCTTATGCCTGGACACGAAACAGTGTGGACACCCGTTGTGAGCTATTTCGAAAACTGTCGTCGGTACAGACTTCGAATTTGCAAAGTCGACAACACCACAAACGCCATTACAGATGCGGAATGGGCAGTTTTACCTGGGTATTGGCCGGAAAACATCCAAGTCAACTTCAACAATGTCGCACTTCAGCTACATAGAAAGCACCACTTTCACTTTGACTTGCCAGCAGAACTCACTTCTCTCGTCAGACAAGGAACGAACACTGTAAAAATCAGTTTGCCAGATTCCAAATCAAACATTATTGAGGGCTCAACATTCTTTGCCGCCATTGAGGTCATCAACACCATGAGCCACGAAGCCGTCATCGACCTAGTTCAGAAATCACCGCATTGCACTCTTGAGCAAACGCGAAACGAGATTTCTAAACGACAGGGCCTCACAGGTCAAGGAGATGACGACATCATGATCACAGACGACTCACTGGTAGTGACGGTAGCCGACCCATTTACCTCATGCATCTTCACTATTCCAGTGCGAGGCGTAAATTGTCAACACTTGGAATGCTTCGACCTGGATAACTGGCTGCAGACGCGACCCAGCAAGACCGACTTGATTGCCCAGGACTCGCGCCCAGAGCCTAGCCTGGCGGACAATTGGAGGTGTCCGCTGTGTGGTGAAGACGCGAGACCTCAGAGTCTGCGGATTGATGAGCTGTTTGTGGGTATTCGTTCGATATTGGAGGCGGAGGGAAAGCTGGATGTTAAGAAGATTAGGATATCGTCGAATGGGAACTGGAGGGCGTTGGAGGAGAGTCCTAGGGCGTCGGTGGATAGGCAGCGACCTGAGCCTCAGAGGGATATCAAGGGTGAGAGGAGGGCGATCATTACGAGTACTACGGAGGTGATTGAGTTGGATGATGATTGATGGGTTTGGATGTGCATGGCATTGTATTGTGGGAATATTCAGAACGTCAGCTATTGCGATGTAGACGATAATTTTACATGAACTATACTATGAATAGACCCAATAACATCAATAACAGCGATAGTAAAAATTCTGGATCCTGAACTTACCGTGAACTTTCAAATCCCGAGGGCGGTCCAACGACACAGTTCAACTGGTAACGGGACAGGTCGTGCGGGCCGCGACACCCACGAAGCACACCCCGTCCCGCAAGAACACCACCAAGAACAACACAGTATTTGGTGGCAGACAAAGCGGAAAAATAATTAAAAAGAAACTAAAGGCAAAGGGTCTTAGAAATAACGTTACTTGGCTAGTCCGCAAGAAAAAAAAATTCTCTTCTTGATGGGCGGAAATGCAAAAAAAAATGTCCCGAGAGAGACTCGAACTCACGACCTCTGGATCACTCAAACTTTACGTTTGATCATATGTATGATGACATATCTGGGGAACGGTTAGCTTTAGCACTAGTAAATTGCTAGGTTTTGGGGAAAACTGACGAGACCAACGCGCTAACCAACTGCGCCACCGAGACACATTGCGTTGAAGGCCGGGATGGTATTTATTGTTATAGACGCTTCGCCATCCCAACTGTCGCAAGTTTTGTGTCGCAAAATTCGGGGGCAAGGCGCCGTCCAAACTTCATTCGTGCCTTCTCCAGGTGCTGCATATTCTGTGGAGACGAGCTTTTACAGTGGAGAAGGAAATTCCAGGCGCTGAACAAAGGGAGGAAACCCCCTGTACTGTACCTAAGGAGTTGGGGGTTGGCATGACTGTATTTATTAGGCTAATTATTGCTTTTTCTCCAGAGGGGGAACCTAATTATCCTGATCTGTTGGTTCATCCCACATCCTCAATCCCTATTTCTTTGGTTGTCCATCCCACTACAGCCAGCATGTCTCGTTGATCTCGCTGCCATTTGCTTTTCTCTAGTCTTTTTTTGGATTATCAAAACCACTGCCCTCCATCATCATCGAATAGCTTCAATCCCGCGACTCGTAGCCCATCATGGTGCTGAGTCGCCAACTCCTCAGCGTGCGGCGCTTCGTCGTCAACACCTTCAATCCACACAACTGGTCCTCGCGGACCATTATGCGCGGCAGCTTTACAATATTCATCATCTTCTTCATCTACGCCAACTTCCACCTCTGGACGGATTCGCCACGATGGGACGCTGGCCACGGCGGCAAGAAAGTCCCTGGTTTGCTGGGGATCAAACACCCAATCGTGGAGCTAATGAACGAGGCTCGGCACAGACACGAGGCGCTATTATCGAAACAGACTAAAGATGTCAAGGCTGCGGCGGCTGCGTATCGAGATCGACGCGGACGACACCCGCCTCCTGGTTTCGACACCTGGTACAAGGCTGCGCTGGCGAGCGATGCGATTATGGTCGAGGACTTCTTCGATCGCATATATAAAGACCTGACGCCGTTTTGGGCGCTCGATCCCAAGGAGCTGGCTACGAAATCGGCGGGCTGGAAAGAAGGTGTCAAGGTGCGCGATGGAAAGGCTACGCGACAGGGCAAGAGTGCCGTCTCCTGGATCCAACACTGGACGGACCTGGTTGCGGAATTCTCAAAGGATTTGCCCGATCTCGATATGCCTGTCAATATCATGGACGAATCTCGCCTATTAGTCCCGTTTGAGAAGATCGCAGAATATGTCCAAAAGGAGCAAAAGGAACGCACCATACCGGACATCTCGCAAGTCACGACGAAAATGACGGGTCTCAAGGATATCGATGCCTCCAAGCCAGAACATCATGACCCGGCTTGGCTCAGCTTGGCGCCTGGCGAGCGATACTGGGACTTGGCCGTCAAGACTTGCAACCCCAACAGCCCCTCATATAACATTCAGTCGCCAAAGGACTGGAAAGCACCTGCGGAATGGCCAGTCAATTGGCAACCCTCATACGCCTACAAGGGCTATATTCGCAATTGGACCGAGGCAATGGATGCCTGTGTACAACCTCACCTCGGCGGACTCCACGGCACCTTTGTAGAACCAATCAGTCTTAGCTCTACCGCCGAACTTATCCCCCTCTTCGGCGGAAGCAAACTGCCACAAAACAACGAAATCCTCATCCCAGGCGCCATGTACCTCGCCGACGACGAAAGATACTCCGGCGGCAACACCCACGGTGGCCCATGGGGCGGAAAGCTCAACAAGCTCATCTGGCGCGGCGTGGCCTCCGGCGGCCGTGCCCACGAAGACACATGGCATCACCTCCAGCGCCACCGCCTAATCCAGATGCTCAACACCACTGTCGTCGCCCAAATGGAAGCCGACAACACACGATCCCCGGCCTTCCGCCTCCCGCCCCAACAACTCTACCACAGCAAGCGCCAAAAGAACCACCAACTAGGTTCATGGTTGTCGGACTTTGCCAACTTCGGCTTTATCGAGCTCTGCCACCCCAACGACAACTGCGACTGGCTGCGCCGCAAGTTCAAAATCGTCAAAAAGATCGACATGAGCGAACAATACGACTACAAGTTTCTACCGGACATTGACGGAAACTCCTTCAGCGCCCGCTTCCGAGGCTTTCTCCAATCCACCAGCTTGCCCCTCAAGGCGACCATCTACGCTGAATGGCATGATGACCGCCTCACGCCCTGGCTGCACTTTGCGCCCCTCGACAATACTTTTCAGGATATGTATGCGTCGCTGGAGTTCTTTTCGGGAGCGGGGGATCTGGCTGCGCAGCACATGGCTGAGTCTGGGAAGGAGTGGGCGGAGAAGGTGCTGAGGAGGGAGGATATGAAGCTGTATGTGTGGCGGTTGTTGCTGGAGTGGGCGAGGGTGTGTGATCCGCAGAGGAAGACGTTGGGGTACGTTGATGATTTGAGATGAAAACTCTGTCTGGCGCTATGGGTTAGGCTCTTCTTTACGCTTTTCTTGTATATATGATATTGTTTCTGGCATAATAGCGATTCATTCAGTTTGAGGTGGATGTCATTGTAGAGATATGTGGATGGGCGCAGCGGCATCTTGGTTTGAGCATAATTAATGAATATGAGACTTAATCATTACTATGTGATCGACATGAGGCAATTGTAGATGAGTGATTGCAGATATGTAACGCAGACATGTAATGATAGACAGGTGAGCGAAAACATGTGTGATTGTAGAATGTGACGTGAAATCGCATTTATCATGAATGTAGCAAATGAGTAGCAAGAATGCTGTATATACAAAAAAAAATGCACCAACATGATCATACCTTGGGTTTAAAAACAGAATAGCTACAGTTTTGCGACGAAGATAAATAAAAAAAAATCATGCATTTTCCCACCCGTTATAATTGCAAATTCGTCAGGAGCGGTCTATTCGGTTGACCCTTCAAATGAGCAGCAGACCCCTTAAACAAACTCTGCCAGATGAACGCCTCACTCAGCAGGAGCTCAATGTCCTTCTCGGTCCAGGCTTTGGTGGGCAGACTCTGGAGGAACATCATAATTTCTTGAAAGTCCATCTTGACGAGCTTGTCAGACCATTTGACGAGGAGGGCGGCGCAGACGTAGAGGTGGAATTCGGAGAAGCCTTGTTCTTCGGCCTGAAGGGAGTGGAGTTAGTAGAAGTTCAGGTTTTGTAAGTAGAAATTGGAGACTTACGAGATATGTGTCCCACATGCGGATTATGTTCTTGACGCTGATTTCTCTCATGAGAAGACAGTTCATCCACCGGAAACTGAATTGGATGAATTCAATGCCTTCGTTTTCGAGGTGCTTGGAGAGTCCCGCGTCTATGCGGGCTGTGAGGTCGCGTAGGGCTCCGACTTGTCGCTGGATACCGGGTTGAGCGACAATGTAGTGATCTTGAATCCCGTCGAGGAGCTTGGTGAGACACCAGAAGGAGTCAGCTTCTACGGCGTCGAGGACGGTGCGGGGCAATTGACCCGGATCCATGCCTGTGTCGATGTTGGGGTCTGCGATGTATAGACCCAAAAACACTTCCCAGAAGGGTGTGACTAGGTCGTTGATTCCTTGGACGTAGCCGCTGGCTGGATGGCGGACAGCCCAGAGGTAGAGGATGCGTTCTAGTGATCGCTGCGTGGCTTCGTAGCTGTAGAGTTCGATGTGGGGGTTTGTACGGGGGACGTCGATGCTGATTTGGTGCCAGATGGCTTCGTCGAGTCCTCTTGACTTGCCTGAGGGCGTGGAGTTTGGTCCTGCTCTTTCAAAGGCCTGTTTGACGCCGTCGAGGTATTCTTTGCGCTTTCTCTCTAGGGTTGATACTCTACGTTCGCTGTTGGTGGGGAGGTAGCTGAGAAGGAGTTGCCATGTCATGGCGCGCACTTCGCCGGGTACGCCTGACCATGCTAATGAGCGGAGATCGGGCAGGGATATTGAGCTTGCTTGGAGGAGTTTCTTGAATTTGTTGATGCGGCTTATTCGTGAGTTGATGATGTCGGCTTCTTTCGGCGATGCGTCTTTGGGGACAGTTGGGTAGTTAATTAGGTGTAGGGCGTTGGCGGGATCTGGAACAGGTTAGAACAGTCTTTAGTTTCGCTTGTGTTGGCGCGTACCTCGCAATATGTCCTTGTATTGTGGTCGGAGTATCTTGCCCTCGCTCTTACGAGGCATAGGATACGTCGAAGCTGGTCGCTCGACTGCAATATCGGCACTATCTGAGTGGCGTCGATCCATTGCGCCAAAGTTGGCATCCAATCCCCCAAACTCGCTCTTCTGCTGGGCTGCAATCTTGCGTGTCCGTCGCTTCATGTTGGACAGACTGGGCAGTCCAAAGTCGTCGCCATCGTCGTCTTCGTATCCAATGACTTCATCTTCGTCGGCTTTCCAGTCGGCGTTGGTGTTGGAGAGGAAATTAATGTAGCTTTTGAAGGGTGGTGAGATGTTGCTTCCGGATGGCCGTTGATGCGGGGAAGGTTCGTTGGGGCGTCTTTGTTTGGATGATGATGCGGAGGGGGGTGTTTTGGGTCGGTTCGAAGAGTTTGAAAGGCTCCTGTTGCGATTGCAAGTTAGACAAAGCATAGTCCCGAGACTGAAAGGGTGACCTCACAAGGAATCGAGCTTGAGCATGTCGGCGTGTGAGTAGGCGGCACCGACCACCATACCCGAATCTCGACCGGCCGGTGTTGTAACACTTCGCTGAGGAGCATTTTCGCGCACTGATGGTCTCCAGAATGGGGATGTCGAGCTGCAATACAAATCAGCGTGGATGTTCAAGAGATGGGAGCTGTGGACGGAGAGACTTACTCGGAGCGGTCTATGCGAGAGTAGGATGTACTGTTAGCTGTCTGCACTCTTCCAATTGTACCTTTTGAGTGGTTTTATATGTTCACAGCACTTCTACATACCGACTTGGACCATCTCCTGGGGCTGTAAGGAAGTCAGTAATGCGTTGGACAGCTTCGCCATGGACACGGACATTGCCCATGTCCAGCGCGGGGGAAACAGGTTTGAGATGGGCAGACGTACAGAGTTGGCGGGCTTCTTGCTACTGCCGGAGGAAGACCACATTTTCACGAATGGTCAAGAAATAAATGCAGCGCGGTCATGGTTGTATTACTATGCCAGCCGCCGGGAACAAAGAGGGAGTTGGTTGATGTTGCACTGGCAGGCCGGTCGGAGGTCTTGCACAGGCACAGCACTCGCTCACTGACTTGACCCGCCTTGGCCTTGAGTCGATGCCCGCTTTCCGCCTCCAGCAATGTGCCGCCCTTCGAGTCAACAGCCTTCGACCCCACATTGCGCTCACTGTGCCGGCCTTAGTCAGCAAACGCAAAATGCCCCTTCAGCTTCAGCTCCTCTTTCGCTGCGTTTGCACCACATACACGAGCCTTTCACTTCCCTCTTTCATCAATTTAATTCCGACACGACAAGGCAAATTGGGCCGTTTGGTATCGGAATTTGCTTTTATTCTGCTTCTTTGGAGGATTCTTGATAATTAGCACATTACTCAACTCTGCGCTCGGGTTGTTTTGATTGGGATTAACGGCAGTAAACAAACGACACAATGACCGAACCCGAGAACTTCGAGGAAGACCTCTTCGCCGATCTGTATGTAGCCATTGCACTTGACCCAGAGTATTAGCTCGATCAAATATAGACATAGACTAACTGGACGTTCCGCAGCTACGAGGACAATGAAGCTCCCAAGCCCAGCTCCGGGGCTGCCCAACCCGCCGCAGCCGCAGAGTCTCACAATGCATCAAGTGGTGCACCATCGGGGGACAATCAACAATCGGCCCAAGACGACCAAGGCAATGATGAAATGGACGACGATGACGACGACGTAGACTTCAACCTTGGCGGTAGCGGCTCTGGTGGTGGCCCTAGCGCTCCTGCTCCGTCTTACGGACAGGAGGAATCCGAGGACACACAGATGGGAAGCGTTCATAAGTCGAGTTCTAAAGATGATGGGTAAGTTTGCTAGTTTGCTGATGCGCTGATTGTATTTCGATTTCCATTCTGCTACGATTCATTCAATCCAATCCCCTGGGGCCGACAAGTTGGTGGTAATGGAAGTATCATCTTTCACGATGTTGTGTGCGCTGCTGCGCTCTTCTGCGGGCTACTTGGTCTTGAGAGGCAGTACAATGTTACTATACAAGGCATGAGGAAGATAGCTCGAATAGCCGGCCGCTGGTTGATGTGGCCTGGAATAGCTTGCGCACTTGAATGCAAAGTCGCAAGCCATTGGGTGGTCTCTTGAAATCTATGCGTCGGCAGACATTCAACGAGCCTCATTGAGCCAAACTGTGCATAGCATTGGGGCATCAAGTCACTCCTACATATCATAAGCTCTTCGACTACAAAGATACTTCTAAAGCTCGGGGGGTTCAACATCCTCTGAACAATAGCCAATATCAGGGCGAGTAGCGCTTCAAGACAGCTTTACCCTAGCAAGAGTCAAGAGACAGAACCAGAGACAGCCGATAGCCAGAAAAAAGACAGATGAACAAGAGAACAAGACAAATCTGCGACACCTGTGGATTGGGAACTTGTCACTGCGATATCCTGAGTATTGTCATTGATCAAATATCATTGTTTTCATATTCAATAACGGCCATATACGACACTGCTACATGCGACACCGCCTCGGGTACCGTACTGGACAGACATTAATGCGCCAAACAAACCTGGCCATGTCGTTTTGTATCCCTGCCGTCTGCCTTCTCAATGGCTGATTCCCCAAGCGCTATCACCAACTTTCGTCAGTGCGCACTGCACAACACATCTACCAACCCTCTTCAAGTAACGCCTCTGGACCATCTCGACCAACGCCCTCCTGAACGATTGCCACCCCATTGCCCACTCCTTGCGCCCTCAGTTGTGATTTCTGAGCGAATTATGTACCACACGCGCCGTATGCAAGACTAACACTGATCCATAGTAAAATGTTCATTGGAGGACTAAACTGGGAAACCACAGATCGTGAGTTCACGCCGCAAGAAATCCATCTCAACCCATCTAACATCTCCAGAATCCCTGCGTGATTATTTCTCACAATTTGGCGAAGTGGTGGAATGCACCGTAATGCGCGACAGCAACACTGGTCGATCCAGAGGATTTGGCTTTCTCACCTTTAAGGATGCAAAGACAGTCAACATTGTCATGGTCAAAGAGCACTTCCTCGACGGCAAGATCGTAAGCTCTCCCTCATGATTGCCTCTTTCACAACTAACACATCCAGATTGACCCCAAGCGAGCCATTCCTCGCGACGAACAAGAAAAGACTTCCAAGATCTTTGTGGGAGGCGTCAGCCAAGACACCACCGACCAGGAATTCCGCGACTACTTTGCCCAATTCGGCCGCGTCGTCGACGCCACCCTCATGATGGACAAGGACACTGGTCGCCCCCGCGGTTTCGGCTTCGTCACATTCGAGTCCGAAGCCGGCGTCGACGCCTGCATCAACATCCCCCTCGAGATTCACGGAAAGCCCGTTGAGGTCAAGCGAGCCCAACCGCGCGGTAATCTCCGCGAGGAAGAAGAAGCAGCCAAGCGCAACAAGTTCCGCAAGGACGACTCGTCTGGCGGCATGGGCATGGGCGGCGGCGGCGGCAACAACAACGGCATGAGCCCGCAAGTGATGGCTCAGTACTTCCAGCGCATGCAGCAGTACTTTGCCATGATGCAATCCCAGATGGCCATGAACCGCGGCATGAACATGAACCCGGCCATGTGGCAACAGATGCAGCAAATGCAAATGCAACAAATGATGGGTCGTGGCGGCGGCGGCGGCGGAGGAGGCAACGGCCAAATGAACCCCCAAATGATGCAGCAGATGCAACAGATGCAGCAACAGATGATGCAGCAGCAGCAACAAGGCGGCGGTGAAGGTTTCGACGGCGGCTACCAGGGTCATCAGGGCGGAGGAGGCCGTCGCGGCGGCCGTGGCGGATATAACAACTACCAAGGCGGAGGAGGAGGCAACAACGCCTATGAGGGAATGTACGATGAGCCTCAGCAGTTCGACCGGGCTGGTAGTGCGGGCGGTGGTGGAACTCCTGATCCTCAGAATGCACCTCCGGCGAATGCGCCGACTGGACCCAAGAATGCTGGACGACCTGGTGCGAATTACCGTGGTGGAGGACGTGGTGGTGGTGGAAACACGAGGGGATATCATCCTTATTCGAGATAGGTGGAGGAGGGAGAGAGTATTGAAATACAGAAAGAAACTTAATTTGAGTAAATCTATGAATAAGATAACAATAAATGACTAAATATAAATATAAATATAATGCAATGCTGTTGGCCGTGTATGCGTAAATTCATAACAATGAAATCATAATCCCTTCCATATTACAACCGTTCCCTCGTAACTTACACAACTCAACCTCACACACTTCCATTTCATTTACACGGCTTAGAGCTGTACACAGTCCCAACCAATTCACTTACACAAAACCGTAGCCCATCACTTACACTAGAACCGTACGCAACTCCCACCCTCATCCAACTTGGCCAACACACCCGCCGCATCAGCAAGCAAAATACTCCTCCCACCCAGACATTCTCTTTCTAGGAACTCCTTTGCGAGTCCAATCGCGCCCTGCGCATGACTCCTCCCCGCCAACGACATGATTTGCGTAGGCGCCATCCTCGACGCCTGCTTCACCCACTGCACGGCCGCTTCTCTCGTGGAACCTCTCAGATCAGCTGCATTGCGTCCCGTGTGCCCGAATGCCCAGCATATCAGCGCGCAGACATATATGCCCCAGAAGTCGGATATGTTCTTATGAGGACGGTTTTTGACTTCCGACGCTGCGCGCTGGCAAGTTGGCTGCTGGTCGAGGTCGAGGAAGATGCGGAGAGCGCGTGCTGCAAAGGCGACTGCTACGACGGCGTTGGCGGAATCGCGCCAGATGGCGAGCTGTTTCTGGTGCTGGGAGAATGAGGAGGGTCGCAGGACCTTTTTGTTGAAGACCCAGCTGTCGCCAGAGACGGAGAGGACGACGTGGAGGGGCGTGTAGTGCAGGGCCATGTAGGCGTGGGCAGTGGCGGTGTTGGTGAAGAGGGCGGGGATTTGGATGCGGTCGATGTCGATGTCGGAGAAGGAGGGGACGAGGTTGACGCGGGTTGCGCTGGCGCGGGGGAGGAGCTGGATGCATTGCGTCAAAAGGAAGAGGCAGCGGTCGAAGTAGGTTGAGGCCGCGACGTGGGAGGTATCGAGGCCGTGGTCGATGACCCAGCCTGCGGTGGTGGGGAGAGGTTGGTGGTGGATGAGGGTGTTCCATTGGGGTTCGGTGGCGGTCCAGAGGGGTTGCGTGCTGGATATTAGGTAGAATGGCATCTTGGTGGGAGTGGTGAGGTCGAGGCCGTCGATGGTTGTTGGTTCTTGCTCGAAGTACCGCACGCTGTGGGCGTCGAGGATGAAGCTGGCGGACAGGAGGCGGCGTTTGGATTCTTCTTGGATCCATTCCTTTTGGGTGGTGGCTGTTGAGTTCTCAGGGAGGAATTGGGGTACCGCGTTGGCAATCTGGGGATGTTAGTATTTTCGTAAAAGTAAAGGTTGACGGAGGTTATGTACCATTTGATACATGGCCGCGAAGATGGCGGAACCGCGGTAAGAGTCCTTGTCACGACCGCGGAACCGGGAGTAGTACTCCCAGAAGAGGATTGCATGCATCAAAGATAATGGCCAATGCTCTGCTTGGGTCATCTGGAGTGTGTTAGTGTTGAGTCTGGAGTGATGGAGGGGGGATTGCATACCTGTTTCAACTTGTGGCCAACGTAGACATGGAGTTGGCTTCCGTTGGTTCGATGATCATCAAGATCCAGGAATTGAGAGCCCACAGCCGCCAATGAACAGCACAGCACATCAATGACCTCCGTGTTGTGCTGACACTCGGCGTCGAACGTCGCCTTATGTATGATCGGAAAGTCTGGCCCGACTTCAGCCCAGAAAACCTCCAGGTAGCTAGGGATCGCTTCGCGCACGCTCTGTCGCAGCGTCGTCGGGGACGGGGTGGTGCTCAGCCGTTGCTGTGCCGCGTGCGATGAGGCATTCATCATCACCTCCGATGGTAGCGTCGCTGGGGGTGTGAGCGGAGTTTCAGACGGAGCCCCAAGGGGAAGCGGTAAGGGTAGGCTACGAACTGTGTCATTGCTTTGCGTGACGTCCCCTCGCGATGGGCCTTGCGAGAACCCGCCATATGGAACCGACATGGTCTCTCGCGGAGGAATGAACCCGCCAAATGATCCCGCTGGATGGAATCCCATTCGGCCGGCGTTGGGATCAGACCCTGTAGCTGCCGAAGGAAACGCATTGGCGCTGCGGCCATCCCAGGTCATCAAGGAAGAGGCTGTGAGGGGATGTTGGTTTGAGTTGAGGGATGGAGAGGGGAAACCCGTTGAAGGGATATGTCTGTTGTTGTTTGTTTGCCAAAGATTGGAAACCTGTAATTCTTGAACGGTGTCAATATGACTGTTGCTGGCAGATGAGTATGGCATGCCCTGGGTATATGTTCTTGGCACTGTAGAGTTGTGTAGAGAGGCGTTGCCTTGCATGTAATGGCCGGCGGCACCGGCATTCATACGAAAGCGATTGGGATCATCTCGCATTCGAGGTGTCACTGGAGAGTTGCCCATTGATGCGTTGCTACTCGATGACCAGCCTTGACCACCAGCAGAGTCCATGTGCGAGGCAAACCCTCCTGCCGTCGTGGGACTCGGGCTCGGATTACCTGGCGACGGTGCCAGTGTTCTTATGGGTGACGGCGCTAGGGCTCTCAAGGGCGAGCTCTTGTAGCCAGCCATGGGAGACATGGATGCGCCACCCGAACCGTCTTCTTGTTCACTGCGAACAATCAGCAACTGTCACCATTAGTTTATCCGGGCAGAACATGGCGTGGGTATGAGGCGTACTGTCTTTGCTGGTGACGATCCAGTAAATCTTTACGGTGGAAGACTTTATTGCAACCGGGAACTGGGCAAGGCAAGTCTGGGGGCTGGTGGCTTAATTGATGCCGCCTATTTGCAAGTTAGTCGTCACATTTTGAGTCTCACGTGGATGTTGCTGGAAATAGGGCTACGAACCGTAAATGTTCCGCGCGTGTAAAGGTCTAATTGCACATAATGGTTAGTCTGGCAAGTTTCTGTAGTCCAATTTCAAATGAAACTTTACCTTTGGGGGTCGACACATTTCGCAAATGTGCACAGGAACACCCTTCTTCGCTCGACTTACTCTCCCCGTCACGGGCGTAAGTTTGAAGGGTACCGCATCGTTGGGGTTGTGTCCAGGAGCCAATTGGCGCATTCCAGAGGTAGAGTAGCCTTGCGACTGCGCGTAAGTCGGACTTTGCGCATAAGTATACTCGACAGATTCTGTTGTTGATCTAGCCGGAGAAGCCATTGTGTTGCCCTGGTGGGATGATTCTGGATCTTGGTGATGCGAAGAGTAGCCAGAAGGCCCTCTATAAGAACCAGCTCCAGCCGTGGGGTTCATGGAGAGCTCGGGTGGCATCTGGTAAGATCTTGACACGTTGGGGGGAGTATTGCGAGACATTGAGGAAGCGGATTCTCTGTTTGATGCCATTGTGTGAGGAGTATCTGCGTGCTCATCCTCCACGTTCATGATATTTCGAAGGCTTGCCATTGTGTATAAATATTGTCGCAGTCTGTCGTCCACATGAACACAGCAACAAGGACAAAGCGGAAGTTTCCACAATGTGACAGCCAGGAGCGCATAAATTTGCCTCGCAGCCCAATCACAAGCGCCTGTTGGGTGGTAGTGTGATGGTGGTGTTTTAATGCACAGCCCTGCTTACAGGCGAATTGGTGTTTGGTGTTTCTGGTTGGGTGGTTTCGTCGCTTGGCCCGTATTATGTATGTATGCTTGGACCAGGTAGAGCATTGAAAACAGCAGATCCTTTCTAAACAATGCCTTTGACGGAGATCCTGTGGTTGCAGGTAAGAAGAAAAAAATAGGGCTGCGTCTGGTTTACTTTTGATCTGGGGAGGGGAATAAGACGCCAAGAGCAGAGAGAGGAAAAGGCCGATTGAACCTAGACAAGGTGAACTTCCTTGGTAAGACGACAAGGAAAATTGGGTAAGAAGGCGAAGTCGGTCTTCTTTATTCAGCCTCGTCGTGTTTGGCACCAGAAGGGGAGATAGTAACTGGGCTTTTTCGGAGCCGATTATGTGCGTATATGGGGAAGTGGAAGGAATCCTTGTCAGAGAGGTGCAGGTCGATCCGAACGAGGCATTGCTAGGCCATGATATGAGGTCAGATTTGGGAGGGTGGGAAAGTGGTGGAAGAAGGGAAGAAGGGAAGAAGAAGGAAGAGGTAGGGCAGGCAAGGCCTGACATATGTTCTCCGTTGGATGGGATGGGATGGGATAATGATGTGAATGGAGACCGGCCGGAAACTACAATGTACAAGAGCCAAAGTGGCTCCAACGCGGCGCTTGCGCCATGGAAGACTAGGCACGATGGGCCATTGACAAGAGAGTACAGCTACAAGGGCTTTGGCAGAATGCAGGGCCTTGCGGCAGAAGATGCCAGAGCCCAAAGCGGCAGCCGTGTTGGGTTTGTTCCCTTGCTGCCCCCTCCTCGGCTGCGCAGTAGCTCCCCCGTTTAGACTGGGAAAAGGATGGAGACTAGGCTGTCGTGTATTTGTCGTGTCGAGCCAACAAAAACAAGGACCCCCAGTCGCCCTCCGCTCTGCGCCCCGGGGGGGTGGGCGGCGAGAGAACGAAAAGGGCGAGAGAGAGAGTCATCGAACGAGCCAAGGCTTCTCTGGCGTGTGGGTGCGCAGGGCACCTGCAACAGGCGAACAAGAACAGCTAGGGGAGCTGGCTAACTAGCTTGGAGCTGGAGGGGCCCTCCCCCCAGCCAGGTCCAGCCAGCCAGCCTGAATAGCTAACAAAGAAGCTAGCTGTGCTAGTGGAATAGCACATTTCCTCAGTTTGTTAGCCAACCAACCAACACCTGCCCAGAAGGGGACCAGTCAGAGCGAGGGAAAACCACAAAAACCATGGCGTGGGCGGTGGGGAAAATAAACGACCCATGAGCGACTTGCATGGATTCGTGCATAGCCAGTACCCGTTCTGTCTGACCAACCGCATCCCACTGAGGATACATTGGGTAGCCTTGTGATTAACGGGCAGGTCCTTGTACCTTTTGATCGGCGGCGCGGGCACCTCTTTGCTTGCTGCAGCCAGTAAGCCAGGGCAGAGCGGCGGTTGGATCCAATCCAGAGGGCTGGCAATGCTCGCTGTGTGTTTGTGTGATGTGCAGAGCTTGCGTTATGAGAGGGGGATTTTCATGGCGATGCATAGACAGTCAGAAGAAGCACTCATCATCCTTGGTCCTTAAGGATTCATCAAGTTGTTTGAGCACGGAGAAAAGAACAGATGGCTTGATGACAGGGCGCAAGCATGAGCAATGCATGCAGGTATGCTTGCATGTACATGTACTGTGATGGGATTTGCGGGCAGGCGAGTGAGCTGATTGATTGATTACGATGGTGATAGCGCGTTATGTCCCTGGTCCTTTCAGGGCGCACGCTGAGCGCTGGGCGCTGGGGGTGCTGTGCATCATGTGTTGCCGGCCGGAGATGTCCAAATATCGCAACGGCCAACCATTTGGGGTATGCATTACAAGCGGGGGATCCGTTTAGTTTTGGTTTAGCTGAAGGCGTTTGTCCATGTTCATGGGAAACCTGACCTCGTAGCTGGGCTGCGGCGGTTGGCGTTAATGCAAGGTCAGGCAGGGGAGCGGAGGGGGCCAGAAGGGAGAGCAGAAAGCGAACGACATCGTTGTGCGTGTGTGTGCCTACCGATTGAATGAGATAACAATGTGCATGTCAGTAATAGTTCAGCACCACAACAGAGAACGGACCAAGGGGGGAGCATAGCAGCAAGCCATGTGGTCAATGGAACAGGACAAAGCAGGAAAACGGGCAGAGCAGAGCAAGCGAGTCAGACCGCCCCGCCGATGGAGAGCTGCACAGCGAAGCAGAGGGGATGATAGACGACGTACAGGTGAAGAACGGACGGGAAACAGGGGTGGACAGAGCCTGAACCTGAAAGGGTGGCAGGACCTGGGATGGGAAAATGCGAAATGATGGGATGGCGTAGAATGTGGATGTGGATTGTGAGGGGTGGACGTGGGAGTGGGCGCTGGATGGGAAGGGTAAAGGCGACCGAATCCAACTGCTTGGGCGGGTTGTGGAGTTTTTTTTAGTGGTGAGTACTGTATGAGTGCGAGGGGCGGGGGATGGAGGGGGGCAGAGCAGGGCCACGGGGCGTAAAACGGTGGCGAACAGGCCAGTGACAGGAGGGAACGACGTCGAAAAAATAGAGGTAGCGCTAAAAATGATTTAATAAAATAGTCAGGACACTGTACAATATGATGTGCATGTTGAAATATTTTTTTACCATTTTATTTAGAGTGTCTGTCCATCCATGCAGCGCTGCCTTGCAAACTGCCCCCAATGGTGGCTAGGCGGCCCGAAGGCATGGCCCAAGTGTGTTAGCAGGGAATAGGCCACTAATGACGGGCGCACCACGAGCGCTAAACAACGACAGGCCAGCGTGCTCTACAGGTAATTTACAGCGAGCGTCCAATAGAAGACGCCAGAGACTATTATTATTACAGAGGGAGGTAGAGGCTGGTGGGAGGCAGCGTTTGGCGGTCACGCACGCCATGCCATTCCGACAATTTGCCAAAGAACGGGAAATGATTCGAGAACAAATAAGTTGAACTGTCCGACGATCAGAAGTGGATTGGTTATTTCACGAGCTGTGTTGTGCTGTGTTTTCCTGTCCTGGTCTGGTCTGGTGCGGTCAGGTCCCGCTGGCCGTCCATCAGCCTATCAGCCTACCAGCCTCGTGGACGCCATCTAGTCCGTGAAGGGTTAACAAGGGCACATGGGCATGGAGATGTGGCG
Organism: Simplicillium sp. C3G150-2; assembly: GCA_022702485.1. Taxonomy (NCBI): domain Eukaryota; kingdom Fungi; phylum Ascomycota; class Sordariomycetes; order Hypocreales; family Cordycipitaceae; genus Simplicillium; species Simplicillium sp. C3G150-2. Next base: position 2,071,008 of record JAJIYY010000005.1, on the reverse strand, counting down.
TGTGAACTATCATTAAATCAGTCGGAGGGATTCGCGTCCGCCATGACATCCCACGAAGCTGTACTGCAGGGTACAGCAGCAGAGTCGAGATGATCACTAATGACTCGATATCGATTTGTGTCTGTCAGTATTAGTACCTGTAATAGACCTGTAATAGACCTGTAATAAATCTACAATTAACAGGTAATTTGTCTGTTTACTCTGCCAGGCTCTCCCAGGATGTTTATCCGTCGGTTGTCATTGTTCTAGGCCCCTTCCAGCACAGCCTACAACCCAGTCAAGTCTAGACAATTAGTTCACAGACACGCTTTTTTGCTAGGTACTGTATGCATCGAATCCTACCGGTACATCATGTGGCATGCATCGGCCAAGTACGACAGCTGCTCATGCCCGTTACGGCCGTAGACTCCCTTGAAGCTGGCGAGCTGGGCCAGACTATTCCCACCAGCTGAAGCCGTTTAATGTCCATGCGAGAGGGGGATAAGGAAGCCAATATCTGGCGTTCCTTGGCAGCACCTGTTCTCTTGATGGATGAATGCACATGGCAGCATCCTTCAGCCATTCAGTCATGGGCTTTTCCCAATGGAAACCACGGACTACTGACAACTGTCAATCATTGCCAAACTTTCTGGGTCCAGATCCATGCTTGCTCGGATACAACGGCGTGTGGGAACGCGCCCCCCAAGCTAAGCCAGCTACGCCAGCTAAGCTAAAGCTCTCTTCAAGAAAACAGACAAAAGATGGACAAAAATGAGAATATTATCCACACAGTCTCCGTCCCAAATTCAATTATCCACTCGGTAGCCCCCCGACCCGAGCGCCGCTGGATTTGAAAAAGAAACAACCTGATGTTTATCAGTGTTGCAATTGCCACCTTGCAGAGTCGCAGTGAACGTGCCCTGGACACTACAGTACAGTGCAGGACCTGCAGCGGAGCGAACAACGAGCAGCTCTGTACCTAGCGGGCGAACAACCCTGGAAACCCCCTCTAAAAACCGTCTGAATAGTGGACTTGGGTGCTGCTGCGCGCTGTAAGCCCAGTGGGTGGGAGGAGCAAGGCGGGGTGCAAACGCAGCGTTAGCGTCTAAAGTGGCCCCCAAACAGCCTGAGGGCGCCCCCATCCCAATCAGTACATTTACGGTGTAGACGTGGTACTGGTACGCCAACTAAATAAATCATTAAATGAAAGCAGACCGATAAATAAAATAAATAAATAAATAAATAATGATTAAACATGGGTAGGCGTTGTAATGCTCGCAAAGCAGGTACCAAGAACCCCCCACTGCAATCACTCACATGGCACTAAAACAATGCGCCGCAACTCGACAGTAGCGGCCTGCACCTGCTGCACAGGGGAGAAGACGTTCAGCCTGGAAACAATTCGACCTGCACATTTATTCTGTTTGCTCAGTGCGGTGCGTGGCAGCCATGCTTTTTTCAACACACCATTCCAGAACATGCACCCTCCACAACAAGTCAACATGCAACAAACGCCATGCCTTGTCATGCCTTGCATTGCATTGCATCACATCACATCAGGCTCACAAACGAGAAAACAAAATTCTGTCTCTTCCTCAGCGATGAACTCAGTATATGTGTCTTCTCCACGTCTACGCTACGTCCATGTCCACGTCCACGTCCACGTCCACTCCATCTGTGTGCTCTCTTCTCTCATGCAATGCAGGTCAGCGATCTACACCACAAATCAAGATGTCATAAAGTGCGAGCGAGCCTTGCGGGCTATTCCCACGAAGCCACCATGCACATGCCACGCTGTGCCATGCAATGCCATGCCATGGATACTGAAGTCCTGTCCTGACCTGTCCTGAGAGTGGCGTGTACGTGCGCTGCGTGTGTGTTGTACAACCAACGTGAACAAAACCCAGCTCGCAAAAACGCCACCAACAGGTTTTCCATCAAAAGCGGTCCCCCATGGCTGTCTCCGTGGCTGTCCCACGCCTGTCCCACGCCTGTTCCTGTAGGCTGTCATTCTTCTTCGTCTTCCACAATGGCGCCCACGGCGGTTACCACTTTGGGGATGGACACAAGTTGCAGTAATAGGGTTGATATGGCTGGCCCCCATTTAGAAGCTCTGCAGTCAACGACAGCCGGCCAGTATTCGTTGCATTTTCCCAAGGACAAGAGTTGAGTAACGCAAGCTACATTGAGGCTAATCATCCCATCAACAACAAGATCAGTTAGACGAGCTTAGTTTTGCTCCCCAGCGCCGCCATAAGCACACCGCAGCCCATCACTAGGTCTTCCCCGTCGACCTGCCATACAGCGTATTCACCATTGGCATTCCCCGTCTTGCAGTGGGGGGAGCGGTGTTAAGCCCTGCACCGCTAAACAAGCCCTGTCATGGCCCCCTCATCGACTTTGCGCACTTCGTCAAGCTACTGCATGCCAAGTCGCTCAGTCACTCCTTCAACAGCGGACTACCTATGCCTTGCACTTCGTACAGTGGGCTAATTAGTACGGCGCGCTCCTAGCCCGTCCTGCTAAGGAGCAAAGTGCGCTCGTCAGTGGATCTTTTGTTCGTTTGAGTTTTGGTTTCCTGCTCTCGATTTGAGCACACAGTCGTGCCAAGACTTGTGGAAAAATCAATTCTCGTTTGCTTTCTTGAAGAGTGCTAGCTTCGTTACTGATCCTTGTCAACAGGGATGACAGGAGCAGACTCGAACACGGAACACACTCATCCTGTTGATGGACTTCGTTCGTGGACTCAGTTCATGTACAGTACGTACTCTTGGTGCGCACACGCTGCCCTGGCTAGTATGCAATCTCGGATGTCGCCCCGTTGGGGATTTGGGGGCCCTTTGCACCATGGCCTGAGCTCCAGATGATCTAGCATCACCATCTCCAGCATCTGCAGACTTGGACATATTCGGGGAGATTTGGACGGTAGCATTCGGTCCTGATTGGGCCACGAAACTCGTTCTGTCACATCCATGACTGGCTGTTTATTCTTTCCGAACGAGCGTGTCTACAGCCGCAAATGCTTCTGGAAGGCGACATCTCCGGCCGTTTCTCCGGCTTCCCACTCACAGTCTCTTACTATGCTACTCAGCGCCCCATACGGACTGCTACGGAGACTGAGTAATTCAATATTGCCCGCAAAATTTCAAATTTCCGACAAGGCTCTGGACGTTTCCCCACCTGTTGGTAGCACTATAAGGAAATGTGACCCTTCGTCTATGCAGCCATTACAGCCAATGTTTGCTCGCCCGCTTCTTTGTTCTGTCCTTTGTTTAGCGGTGCGCGCTGCTGCCCGTCTGTCTGTTTGCTGTCTGTCTCCGGCAATTCGAGTCGAGTGCGGAATTCACCCCTATCGCAGATTTTCCGACCTGGGTTGTAGCTGACTTCAGCTAGCCATGCCGCAAAATAACCGTAAAATATCCCTCTCATCAGTTTGAGTTGATATTTTTCGTCGTCAATGGCGGCCAACTTCCGTCGCGCTCCCGTCGCAACCTAATTATCCCCATTGTCCGCCATAATCATCAGTTGTCATCGGGCCATCAATTCATCCACTTACGTCAAATCATGCCGGCGATCCCTTTTCCTCCTTCCAGACTGGACTTGCGCCCCAAATTCAGGCGCTTATCCCGCCATTTCACACTCTAGCATCCAGCTTAATTACCACCAGTGACTGTCTTGAGTGGCTGCACCCTTCAGCGACTGCACCCCTCCATTGAATGCGCGTGAGGCTCTGACTTGCAGCGCCACACAAATAGCGTGATGGTGCAATTCGCTTCCCCCCATTGCCCCCCAATTGCAGTCTCTGTGGGAGTCTCTGTGGAAATCTAGTCGCCGACTCAGTCAGTTGCATTCGTGCATACGTATTCCCTGGCTTTCTAGCGCAACGCACGCCCTCGTCATGTGGTTGTGCCTTGCGTGCGTCATAACCTTCCGAAATTCTCGTGCGGCGGTTACCCAGAGGGGAGAGATTGCTGCGCTGGTATCTTCAGCTGTACGTGCATCTCGTTCATCTTCCGCTCATGGCCACTGTATGGTACTTTGTTTTCTTTTTTTTTTTTTTTCTGGATTCTTTCATTTTCTGATCACATTTTTCTGAGTGATGTTTTTGGCTTTTATTCTGACTTGCTTCTGACGCATGGTACATGCACACACCAGAAAGCCTCGCCTTCTCTACAGAATACGACCACAGCCTTATTTCACGCGCAAACATACCACACTCCTACTGAACCAATGTACGCTGTACGCCAATGTACAATGCAAAAGTCAACAATCTTATTCGCATCCTGCTTACAATGTAACCCAACGATCTGCCAGATCTACCTGCACAGCCTCCGACTTCAAATGTTAAACGAGAACGGAACAGTGCCATCTTCCCCTTCTAGAACGAGTCGCTTATTCCGCTATTTTTAGCAAGCGAGGCAATTCAGGCACCGTGATTGACTTGTCTTGTGCACCATGACCTGCGATGTCCACTGTGACTTGTGCTGTCCACTGTAAAATGCGGTGCTGTCCACTGTAAACTGCTGTGTTGTCCAGTATGACTTGTGTTGTTGCTGCAAGTGATACTTGGTGACTAGCCATTTCCTCTTCGGGGGCTATTGCAACAGCGAGGGGGACCCTGAACAGATGGTCTAAATAAAGAACATGGGTCTTGGGGTCGTACAAGGCCTTGCAGATGGCTGAATGATGCTGCTGAATGGACGCTGGCTGAATGCTGAATGGAACGCTGAAATGCTGAAATGCTGAACGCTGAATGGAACAATGAACGAAGCTGAATACTCGTATATCGTACCAGTCATGAGCCCTTACCATACATGTCAGCTGGTCCGTTCAACTCACATCCAAACACAATATGCATTACTGCCGATTTGTACATGAAGATTCACGTAGTTTCAAGATATTGATAATACCCTTCACTGAAATTCACCATAATGACTGTGGTTACCGAAGTCACTGTTGTCACTTAGTTCACGTTTCGCAAATCCTTAGCATGACATTCATGTTTTACTGCCAAACGAGTTCCCAATTTTTTTGTCTTCTCCGTCAATCTCAAAACTCCCAAACTCCAAGTGGTAAAAAAATATCTCAAAAACCCAAAAGCCCTAAAATCATATGGTCAGAGAGGTCAAGGAGAGACGTCGTTATGCTGTGGTCTCCTTTGTGGAGTAAATTAGATTCCGTTTCTCCTTGTCCCTGCCAGACCATTACTGTGTTGAGATGCTCTCTCATTTCAGTATCCCTCTTTCTACACTGCAACCACACTACACACCATATACTTGCACATATTAAGGTCTGGTAGGAGTAGGCGCAACAATGTGTCCGTTGCCGTGCTCGTCGCTCTCTGAATCGTCGTCGCTGGCAGGGCGGCTATCCCTCACCGTTCGGCGGTTCTTGGTCATCTGATATCATGTTAGTTGAGACTCTCCTTCTATCGAATGAAAGTCTGGCAAGTCACGTACCCAGGAGCGAACACCTCCCACAAGACCCAGCGTATATCCAGTGACAAACTCCTTCGAGTTGCTGCCTCCTGGTACGAGGGACGTGGGCGATCGCGCGGGATCGCTGGGGCCGGCCTGAAATCGCGCAGGGCTCTGAGGGCGGCTGGCCGGCCAGAACTGGCGAAGCTCTCGGCTGAGCTCCTGGCCCGTCGTGGTCCAGTTGTTGGTGATGTTATCGCGCAGCTCCTGCACGTGGCGCTTGAGGTCCATCTCGTTCTTCTTGAGCCAGCTGACGTTGAGTTCTTGTCGCGAAGTGCCGCGCTTGAATTGGCGGGCCAGGTACTTCTCGTAGTCGCGCACAATGCGAGTGATGAGTCCCGTCGTGCTGATGCCTTCGGTTCGCTGGGTGACGAGGAACTTGCCTGCCTCCTTTATAGGCTGGTAGATGTCGTCGCCCTCGGCAGCGCCGTAGGGTAGGTCGTCGTGCGCAACGTAGTCCAGACGGTGTTCCTCGAGGAACTCGGGCGTAACGATCCAGGGGCAGTCCTCAATGACTTCGTCAACCCATTTGCAGTGTCGCACCGACTCGGCACGCTCCTTGGCGGACATGACTGTGAGGCCCTTTCGCTGGTGAGTCTCGCTGTCACCAGTGACACCGACAACGAGAGTAGTGTTGGGGAATGCCTTCTTGGCCTGTTCAAGCTGGCGCATATGTCTGTAAAAAAAAGCTCATGTTAGAGTTTCAAGCTCAATTGGTTCAAGCCCATCCGTTGCAACTTACCCAAGATGGAAGACATCGAAGACACCATCGGCGTAGACTCGCACGGCACGCCCAGTAGGAGGGCTGTTTGTTCGGTAGCCACCAGCAGGGTGTGTGAGCTCGCCAATTGGGGGAGGCTGCATGACGCCGTTGGTCTGTTCGTCGGTAGTCTTGACGCTCAGGGAGCGACCCTTGCGTCCGACTCGCTCGGCAATGTCAACGCTGGCCTCGGTGGTGTCGCTGGGCTCTCCAGGATCGACTGCATGCTCGACAGGGCCTTGGTTAGCAGTGTGGTCCGAGTTGGCCCTGTGCCGCTTAGGATTGGGGCCGCCGGCGTCGTGTCGCTCGTTGGACTCAGGGGCAGTGGTGTCGCCGTCTTCGGCAGAGGCATCGCGAGACGAGTCCTGCAGGATACCGCCGCCGACGGGGTCATTCAGAACGACGTCGCCGTCTGCGACTCGCTTGCGCTTGCTCTGGGAGGTAGCTGAGGACGCCATTGCGGGTGCGTCAAAGCTTCTGGTGATGTTGGCTTTTGCGTAGACGTAGATGACGTCAAGTTTAGGGGATGGAGGATGCGGAGGCGAAGATGGCGAGGAGAGGAGACAGATGAGGATGCTGCTGGGGAGATATTAGATGAGAAGGAAAAAAAATATCTAGGAAGCGTAGTCTGTCGTGTGACGCAGGTCTTGGACGGCAGCCAAAAGCAGGAAGGTGAGGGAGGGAGAAGGAGGCTAAAACTATGGCGAAGAAGACCGGGGTATTGATTGGGCTGTTGATAAATTGGATTTGGTCATATAAATTGTAAAATTGTCGCGCTCCAAAAAAATGTCGCGTGTGCTGGAGTCCTCCTGCTCTTGCTACTGTAGTTAGCGGAGGGAGTTGGTGGGTCAAAAGGGGGAAAGCCAATTAACTGCTCGCTGTGGTTCGCTGTGGTTCGCTGTGGGGGAGATACTGTAGGTACCTACTAAAAACCTGCTGAACCTGCTGCAGACGCTCCCCCGAGCTATCCAAAACCAGATCTCTACATCTAAATACGTCAGTGATTTACGCTTGAAAAATTCATATTTGAAAATCCTGAATGACGTTTACTCACGGAGATGTCACTGTAAGAAAATAATGGTCCCAATACAATTAATTGAACGGTGTAATTGCCATGCTACCGTTCTGCGTGTCTACGTGTCTGTGTGTCCAGTGCCAGTGTCTAGATCAAGGGTCATGTCCAATTGACCACGCTTCATCATCTCTCACAAGAAACATTTCATGCGTTTACATCTCACTTCTCTCGGCCCAACTTGCCGTGTTTAGCGACATGGACATGGGACGACGCGTATATGATCTGGCTGCCAAGGGTATGCATTGAGTTCGACAGTGAGCCATCGGAGGGCACGCTTACATGATACTTCATCAACACGCTTGAATAAAAGTAATAAATATTAAACCAAAAAAAAATCCTAACGAGTCTTTTGATAAACCTTGTCACTAACGCCATGCATATACAGTTTTAAGAAATTGGTTGGCGCTTCGATATTTTCTATTTGTTTAAGCTGTATGTCTTAGGTACACAAGTATATGGATCGATATTTGCCTAAGCTAAGCAACCTCCTAGCAATTGCATACAGTTTACGAAAAACATCGTATTAAGCGTCTTAAAAATTGCCGAATACCAGGAACAGTACATAGAATCATGTGAACATTTTTCATCAATTTACTTTGCAGTAATTGTGTTGAGGATTAACCTCGGAATCTTCTCAACAAAATGTGCAGGGTAACCGAGGAACTGCAAAGCGGGAGGCAGCCACACTCACGCTCTCCCTCACCGTTCGCCCACAGATGGAACACACACAGCTGTTCCGCCAATCCAGCTAAAATTACACTTGCGTTAACACAATTGACAGCAGCGTCGCGCTACTGGCCAGCGTCAATTCACACCTAAAAAAAAAAAAAATGGAAACGCGGCAGACGGTGGAGATTGGCGTTAATTTGTATAATACTGAGTACGTATTTGGTGCACGCTGGCCTGATCAGCCCATCATTGGCGTCATTGGCAACCCACAAAGGGTCCTTTCCTGCGCCGCTAGCACCAATGTGACATGACAAGACAAGACGAGTGAGGACTAGAAAGGTATTTTACGACTAAGATGGCATTGATTACAACAGAGTGTAGAGAGTCAAGCAATCAGAAGCTGATCACCTCGCCTCGGATCGGACGGTTATTCCCCAAACCGTTTTAGCTCATACCTACCACACTGCGCCAGAGCTGCGCCAAAGCTACCACAGTTCACCAATGAGCTATCGCTGCACAGCTTCCACAGTGGGACTGTCGCACTTTGGCACCAGGGATCGCTGTCTCGCACTGTGCCACGCTCGTGGAGGGGTAACAGGCAGTAGACGCAGCACACGATGGACGCCCTGCTAGCATGTGGGACCGCTGCTGTTCCCCTGTGCCTCCCTCTGTACCACTACAGAGCCACTGTAAAAGCCACTGCAAAAGCCACTGTAAGATCTGGCCAGTCGCTGTATTTTGGCAGTGCCACCATGGCACCAGCACCATCAGGCACTGCTGTCCACTGCTAAGCCCTACTGCATCCCACTGTACTCCATTTAAGTCAGCGAGGCATTGTCACTGTTAAAATGGCAGTGTTGATTACCTGGAAATTTAATTCCCTTGCCCAATCAGAATTCATGACACCCCAAACATTAATGACCGAAAAAGGGGCCGTCAACCTCACTTGCAAAAATGCCCTCAAAAGACACCCCCTCAGGCCAGGCCCTGGCTCAAATTCCCATGGGCTGATTGGCTCCCTGGTGGTGCCGTGCCACCCGACGGCGCACAGTGCGAACTGCCACCTTCGCATTCAGCATGTGTCGTCACCGACTGATGCTCCTCCCACCAGATGCAGATGCCCCCAGATGCCCCCAGCGGTGGCCCAGCTCGGCGTCTGCCTCCCTCTCCAACTCTCACTCTCTTAAATCCTTCCCCAAACCCATTCTTATTGCTAAATTCTCCTCCTCGTTAAAGCCTCATGCTGGGGCTCCCTCAGAAATACTCGCTTCCAATCCACAGCGTCAGACGCCGGGTCCGTTTTTTCAGCGGTGGGCTTTCGACACACCACACCCAGAGAGCCAAACGACCGTTACTGCAAGCTACCTGCCCCGACACCACCTAGCCTCCCAACCCTGCAACCGCAATCCGCCTCACCGATGAAATCCAAATCCGATAATGGCTCGCCCCCTGGGGAGGCTGCCCCTGGTCTTGTTTTAAAAATCGTCATCATCAAGGTACAGAACCGCCCTCGCTTAGCTTCTTGGCTGCATCACGATGCTGATTGACCGGCTCCTTAGGCTCGAGACTTGGCTGCCAAAGATCGTGGAGGAACATCCGACCCTGTAAGTGTGCACGTGCTCGACATATTTGTCCTGTTCAAAAGACTCTCTCCAATTGCATCTCTGTACTAATTGATGTCTAAATGGCCTAGTATCTCGTTCTTACCCTCGGCGAATCTCGTGTCGTTACACACTCCGTTTCTAAAACCCTCAACCCCGAATGGAATGTCATAGAGCAGCTCCCAATCAACTCAATCCAAAACCTGGTCCTCGATGTTATATGCTGGGACAAAGATCGCTTCGGCAAGGACTACATGGGCGAATTCGACCTTGCCATTGAGGAAATCTTCCAAAATGACAAGACCGAACAGGAACCCCGCTGGTTCCCATTGAAGAGCAAGCGGCCTGGAAAGAAGACTGGCGTCGTTTCCGGAGAAGTTCAGCTTCAGTTCACGCTATTCGATAGCTCAAACCCCGGTGCTTCCTCGGAAGAGATTCTAGAGCGACTACGAAGCCTCGCTCGCTCCGTTCCTGAAGCGCCATCGAGAATCCAGGCCCCCGCCACAACCCCGCTAGAAGCCCCCTCGCAGAGGGTCAAGTCCAACCATAGCGACGGTACTGCAGATGAGGAAGACGAAGACGAATTGAGCGACCTGGAAGAGGAAATGATTGACGAGGGCGACGATGCCACCAAACCCGACACAGCTGAGAAACGTCGCCGACGTCTTAGAATCAAGGGCCTGAAGCGCAAGAACAGAAGAGACCCTTATGCATTCTCCAACGGCAGCTCAGATGTTGTTGGCATCATCTTCCTTGAAGTCACCAAAATCTCAGACTTGCCTCCAGAATCCAACCTGACTCGCACTGGCTTCGACATGGACCCTTTCGTCGTTGCTTCTCTTGGAAAGAAGACGTACCGTACCCGACGAGTGAGGCACAACTTGAACCCAGTCTTCAACGAGAAGATGATTTTCCAAGTTCAAGGACACGAAAAGGCTTACAGCTTTGCCTTCACTGTCATTGACCATGACAAATACTCTGGAAACGATTTCATTGCTTCGTGTTCTCTGCCCGTGCAAGATTTGATCAAGAAGGCACCTCAAGCCAACCCTGAAACTGGACTGTATGAGCTGAGACAGCCTCCTGCACATGCGCCAACAACAGTCAAAACACGTCTACAGCGCATGGGACTCTCCAGAACTTCATCGTCTCAGAGCATCAATAAGAGTGTCCGACCTCCACTCGGCAAGACAGTTTCCTCCGCCGGGCAAGCCACTCCCACCAGTGTGCCTACAGAGGGAGTTTCAGCGCCCGCGGTCAGCTCTGCGCTTCTTGCACCTGCCGATGCACTGGCAAACACAGGTATTGACCACACGGAAGTTGTAGCTGAGGACGAAGACGGTGACTTCCACGAGTTCTCCATCCCATTGAAGATGAAGAACTTGGACAAGTGGGAAGCCAAGCATAACCCTGTCATTTATCTACGAGCCAAATACGTTCCTTACCCTGCTCTACGTCAACAGTTCTGGAGAGCTATGCTCAAGCAATACGACACAGACGAGAGCGGCCTGATCAGCCGCATCGAATTGACCACCATGCTGGATACTCTGGGATCAACACTAAGAGACTCGACCATTGACAGCTTCTTCACACGATTCCCTCACAAAGCAGCGGATAACGAAGAGAGTTGGGACCTGACGTTCGACGAGGCTGTGATTTGCCTTGAGGACCAGCTCCAGAAGAAACGTGGCTCGCCAACTCAAACTTCGATGGATAAATTCAAGGGTCTTGTGCCTGACCTCCAGCACCTTCATATCGGCCAAAAGCAAGGTGAAGCTTCTGACGTGTCCGGTACCTCTACCCCTCAACTGCCGCTTGACAAGCCTTCACAGACCTCGAACCTTTCCAATGTTACTACGCCGATAGACGAAGGCGGCGACGAGTTCCTTGACGGTGGAGATGACCGGGGCGAGGAGCACGTAGTGGAAATCCGCGAGTGTCCTATTTGCCACCAGCCTAGGTTGAACAAGCGATCGGACACAGACATCATCACACACATCGCCACATGCGCCAGTCAGGACTGGAGACAAGTCAACATTGTTCTCATGGGAGGCTTTGTCACTGCCAGCCAAGCACAGAGGAAGTGGTACTCCAAGGTTATCACCAAGATTTCATACGGTGGTTACAAGCTTGGAGCCAACTCTGCCAATATTTTGGTGCAGGATCGACTTACTGGTCAGATTAATGAGGAGAAGATGAGTGTGTATGTTCGATTGGGTATCCGTCTGTTGTACAAGGGTCTCAAGTCTCGCGACATGGAAAACAAGCGAAGTAAGTCTCTCCCCGTCAAAACAGCTCCCTTATAAATTGCTGACGCATGAAAGTCCGTAAAATGTTGAAGAATCTGAGCGTCAAGCAAGGCAAGAAGTTTGACGACCCTGCCTCTCGAGATGAAATCGAAAAATTCATTGACTTCCATCGTCTCGACATGTCAGAAGTCTTGTTACCGATTGACCAGTTCCACAACTTCAACGAGTTCTTCTACAGAGCCCTCAAGCCAGGCGCCCGCCCATGCTCCGCCCCAGATAACAATGCCATTATCGTATCTCCAGCTGACTGCCGAAGCGTGGTATTCAACTCCCTCACACAAGCAACCAAAATCTGGGTCAAGGGACGAGAATTCAGCATCAAGCGTCTTTTGGGCGACGCATACCCTGAGGATGCTGCTCGTTACGAGAACGGCGCTTTCGGTGTCTTTAGACTTGCTCCCCAAGACTATCACAGATTCCACATCCCCGTGGATGGTATCATGGGTAAACCCAAGACAATTGCTGGCGAGTACTACACGGTAAACCCCATGGCTATCCGATCAGCACTGGATGTGTATGGCGAAAATGTACGAGTCGTCATCCCCATCGACAGCGAAGTCCACGGCCGCGTCATGGTCATTTGCGTAGGAGCCATGATGGTAGGCAGCACGGTGATTACGCGCAAGGAAGGCGAGCACGTAAAGCGTGCAGAAGAGCTAGGATACTTTAAGTTTGGCGGCAGCACAATCTTGCTGTTGTTCGAACCAGGCAAGATGCGCTTCGACGACGATCTAATTGACAACTCCAGCACAGCATTAGAGACTTTGGTAAGTCTTCTTCCCACTTTACTTAATGATTCGTATTACTAACAGAAATAGATCCGCGTGGGCATGTCAGTAGGCCACTCACCATCCGAAGCGCAATGGGCACCAGATATGCGCAAGCAGGACGAGGACATCACAGAGGAAGACAAGCGCGAAGCCAAGCGTCGCATCCAGGGAAGCGTGCTGATGCAGGATTCGCCCGACGACAGCAACGAGGAGGATGGCATGAAGCGAAGGCAGTCGATTCCACCTACCATTAACACGTTGGCGGCATCATCGATGTAGTGGGTGGGTGGACACACAATTTAGAGGGATAGCGTGGGAGTAGGGAGTACCAGCGTCGAAGTTCATCAGTTCGAGTCAGCGATATAAAAGGAAAAAGAGTCATTCAACATAGCATAGCCCAGCATAGAGAGTTGAGTTTTTGATTACAGACCACGATGAATGTCAGCGTACGTCAATGTCACATTCCCGCAACACAATGCATAACAATACGATAAAATGCAAATGATGCAAATCCAATAAAAGTTGTAAATTTAATGCAATATTAAGTGAACGCTAATCAACAATCGCACTCTCCTCCTCCAAACTAACATTCTGCACCGCCTTATTCTGCGCCTCCACAAAACTATCCCAACTCTCCTCATCCATCGCCCTCATACTCTTAGCGAGTAGCTCCTTATCCTCCTTATACGCCCTCACGACGCCCTTCTCCTTGACTTTGACCAAAAACTCCCCGCCGACTTCCTCCGCCCAATCCGTCAACAGCCGCACATGGTTCGGATCCGACTCGATATCCTCAATCGTATTCACCATGTCCATGTATTCCTGGCGCGCAACACCGGCGCGGAACCTATGTCCCGCGCGGAGGATACGACCTTCTTCCTCAGCGAGGGTGCGTGATAGCATTGAGTTGGAGCGCGACAAAGTCTTGGGTCCGTACTCGGCGGGATCTTCTTCTGCGTCGGAGAGGGTTGTGATGGCGGAGTCTTCGTGGGGCAAGGACAACGGGGGTGGGTGTTCTTCTTCTTCTTCCACGGGGGATGCGTGACTACTGAGTGGTGGGGGCGAGAGGTCGTCTTCGCGCGTGTCGGGGAATTCGTCCTCGAAGCGCTTGATGATGCCGCGGAGCGTGTCGTCGAGGAAGGTGAGTTTGCGGAGATTCATTTCGTCAGAGGGGTTGGCGCGTGCCTTTGTGAGGGCGGGCTGGATGCGTGTGCGGATCTTGCGAGCGCCTGCGAGGAGATGCTTGGACATGTCCTTTGCTTTGCCGCCCGTCGCAAGTTTAGGACGAGGAATACCTTCTTCGCCTTCTACGTCGAGGGTGAATTCGCCGGATTGGCGACGCGAGTCGACGTCGCCGCCGCGGTTCTCTAGACAGCACTTGAGGGCCTTGACAACACCGGTGCCTCCAATGACATAGTCTTCGTCGGGGGCGGAGTCGTTGTCTTCGTCACCGTCACTGGCTTCCATGACATCGTGACCCACCAGATGGACCAGAACGTCAGGATACGCAGACGGCTTGCAGTCGGTTTGATCTGCCTGGGTTTCGGAGAGGGCTGCGGCGACGGCGGCGCCAATGTTGGTGTCGGGCAGTTGTTCCATGTTGCGCAGGCAGTAGGCGACGACTTGCTTGGCCATGGCTTTGACGATCTCGCCCGCCTCGTCGTTGGGCACTTCAATGTCTACGCAGATGATGCTCTTGGAGACTCGGGCGGCGGCCATGAGGGATGCGAAGAGCGCGCAGGCTTCTTCCTGGGCTTCTTCAGTCTTGGCGTGCGCGAGCTTGACGAGTTCGGCGTTTTCAAGGAGGTTGATGTGTGCTAGTTGGTGGACTTCCGGGACGATCTCGACGAGCGCGATGGCTTGGTCGGATGTCATGTTGACGTCTTGGAGGTGCATGCGTTTGAGTGCTTTCATTTTGGGGAGGTATCTAGATACGTTAGTGAGACTTGTCACAGAAGTGAGTGAGTGAGTGAGTACATACCGTCGTAACAGTCCAACTGCGCTGGGCGTAGAGTTGAACAATTCATGGTTATGTGACAGATCAATGAATCTGAAATTCTCCAACTTCACCAACGCAGGCAACACCTTACACAGCGCTGACGGCGTCAGACTGCAACCAGCCAAACTCAGCGCCCACAACGGCGACTCGCCCTGAGCAATCGCCTCTGTAATCTTATCCATGTGAGGACCAAGATCATTACCACCCAGATCCAATCCTTCACACACCCCAGACGCCAGATATCTCGCCACGTGCTCAACGCCATGCTCGTCAAGATGGTTGTGCGCAATCCCAACGCGCTTAATCTTGCACTTGATGGCGCCGTCGATAATGACGCCAAACTGCTCCATCGTCGCCTCAATCTCACCAATGTTGAGAATCTCGAGCGTCGAACCCGCAAGCCGCTCCGCCAGCGCCGTGGAGAAGATGTTGTCTATGCTCCTAGGTATTTGTGCGCCGTTGGGCAATGCAGCTCCGTTGGCCTGCGCCTGCGCCTGCCGTGGAAATGGGACGTGTGAGATGTCGAGTGATTTGAGGGATCGACACATGTATATGAATAAACTCAGGTGTTTCCAGCCGTCGGGACCAAGCTTGTTGTTCTTCAAGACAAGACGCTCCACTACGCCTCCTTGGTCTTCTAATTCGTGCTTGGGTCTTCTGCGCTTCGTGTCGGGAATCTTGGCGGCTAGGACGCCGGCCAGGATAACTCGAAGACCTTCATCAGTCAAACCTATGTTTTCTAGCAAAAGGTCTCGCACAGGCACGACGGCGAGCCAGTCGCCTAGTGTGATGAGATCAGCAAGCTGGAGCCAGTAGCCAGTCAGGTCGAGCTTGTTGACAACGCCATTGGCGGAGGTGTTGGCAGGGTCGGTGAGCTGCTCTGTAATCTTCTTGAGGATAGGTGTTTCTCGTAGCTGGCAGCATCTTCTATATATTCTAACGGGGCTTGTAGTGGGGGATGATGTGGTCGATCTTGGAGTACCGCCGCTGACTGGCGTGTCAGCTGGTGAAGAGTCGCCGCTATCGTCGTATCGAATTTCCATGGGGATGGATCCGTTGTCTTCAGCCAGTCGTCGGCGCTTCTCCTTTCTAGCTTTGCGCTCTTCCTCGCTGCGCTTCTTCTTCTCCTTTTTCCTAGATGTGGACTCCTTGTCTTTATCGTCGTCCTTCTTCTCGGTGTCAGGCGGTGATGTCGACAGGGCAGATTCCGGCGCGGCCTCAGAGGTAGATATGGCAGCACCATTGCTCTGTGTAGCAGGCACTGCAGCAGCAGCTTGCTCAGCAGGCTTAGCTTCCGCTTCAGTCTCCTTGGCCACTTCTGCAGCCTTGGGATGTTTCAGCGCCTCGCCCTCGCCCTTCTCAGTAAGCTTCTTCTTTTGCGTCTTATCAATCGGTTTTGGCTGGACATCGGCATCTGAATACTTGGGCAGTGGCGCAATCTCCACGTCGACGCAGAACGATACGCGCCGCAGCTTAGCTCCATTAAGTTCTGATATGGGACATCGCTCTCTGTTCTGGTCGACGTTGAGAACTCTGCGCTCTACCAATCCATGACCAAGCTTCCCAGCAGGGCCTAGACCTCCGCCGGAAGACGACGACAGTCTGCGGAACACGCCCAGGATACCAGCCTGTCCTGACCTGGGCGGCGCGGGCGTATACGGAGCATTACTCGCGTCAGGCTTCGTGCCGTGCTGCAAGACTAGGTTCCTCGACAGCGAGGTCTTTGGTACGGGAGGCTCCTCGGGTGTCGGTGAAGTAGGTTGGGGTTCGGTGGCATTATTATGGTGCAGTAGATGATGGTGTTGACCCGGCTGTTGCGCCTGCTGCTGCGGTTGCGCCGCCGTCGGGCTCTGCGGCGCATTCGACGACCCGGACGAGAACTTGGATGAGATGCTAGAGAACCAAGAGTTGCGACGGCCGGGCGGCGTTCCATTAGGACCAGGCTGCTTATCTACCGAGCCGGATCTCGACAGGCGGCGGGGGTTGTTAGAGCCAGCGGCGCCATTGGCAGCTGCAGGGTCTGGTTGGCCATTTTGTTGTATGGGAGCTCTGGCATCTGCTTTTTGCTGGCTTGGACTGGGCGACGCGGGAGGGATCTGTCTCGGCTGGGAGGCGAGAGTCGATTTGGGAGGGGAGGCGGATTTGTTCAGCCGATCTGCGTTGAGGGACTCCAAGGTTAGTAATGCGGCGATGAGGATGAATAAGGTGGCAGGAGATGCGCAAATGCGCCGAGAATCATCTCGAGGAAGTGTCAAGAGGTCTAGACGAGAGTAAAAGACATGCCTTTGGGAGATCCCTGCGTCATCCAGCTCACGTCGACTCCATGAACTTGCTCCATGTTGCCGGAGGGGCGAAGCGCAGCACAGCGCAGCGGATGGGTGGCGGGTTTGGAGCTGGTGGGAAGGCGAGCGTCACGGAATCATGCGTACGGGGGAAGGGGGTATAGAATACAGGGCGTAGAGAAATACAAGGAGAAACAAATAAAAAAAGAAACTGATGGGGGAATAATTAAAACGAGAAGAGACGTGAAATGAAGCAATGCGAAAGAAGATGGGAGAGCGTAAGAAAAAGAGGCTGTTGGAAAGACGAGGAAGCCCCAGGCCAAATGCGTCGTGGTGGTCCGAAGCCAGAGGCAGCCCCAGTGGATGAGGAGGTAATGGACGGAGTACTGTATCTAATAGGGTATTACAGGGCCCTTGATTAGCCCAGCCAGCCCGCCTGGGGCAGCCTGGGGCTCTTCTCTTAGGGGCCTTGAGTAAGGGCTGGTTAGGGGCCAAAGCGGGCTCCGGCTGCTCTGGAACTTGGTATTTTCGTCATTGATCAGAGGCGAGAATTAATTATGGGCCTCCCTCCCAGCTTGCTGCTTTGAAATTGGGTTTCTTCCAGCGGGGTAACACCCTGAGCCCACCAGCGTACAGCGGTACATCAGTGGACATCAGTGGTCTGCCCACCCAGCTACTGATTCTTTAGCGCTGCAATATTGTGGGGGAGCCGCCAATCATTGGAAGTTTCCTCACTGTGGCTCCCCTCCTCTGGCCTCCTTTGGGCCTACTTTTGGGGGGCCTTCGGTGCTTCTGGTGCCTCTGGTCCCCCAAATCTGCCCTAATACAACGTTAGCCCCAAAAAGCCACTTGCACCATGCATCATGTCATGAGCCATTAATCCTCCTCAGGCTTACTTGGAGACATTTATTGCGTCCATGGCTTTTTGCCACACACCATCTCATCCCGTTCCATCCCATCCCGAGGCTGTCTGTCTCTCACACCATCCATCACAAATATTAGACATCCGTTAATAATTGAGACACCATCCCCGGCCGGTGGCTGACAAACATGACCTGAAATACCCGGCACCCTCGGCTACAGATTCATCTACCTGCGCCTCAAGCGCTGCAGACCAGCCCCTACCCTTTTCATTTTTGCCGCGAAATATTATTATTATGTCGCATTTTCCGATCTGCGAAAAAACTCAATTCAACGGTGACTACCCCGTAGTGTCTGCAACAAGGGGCCGCTCAAGCTATCCGTACAACCGTGCTAGTAAACTCCATCAATGAACCTTAACCTGTAAATAAAGTCTCGAAAATAAACAAACAAATAAACAAAACAAAGAGTCACATTGAAAAGGAGGGTCTAAATAACGCAACTTGAATTATAGTCCTGTAAATATGCCCTAATTTTCCCCGAAAAGATACGTATACTTCTGTTCTCGACAAATTCATATGCATTACCACCTCATAAATCGTCCCAACCAATTACACCGCAGTCCCAGCATGGCTGCGCTTCTTTCCCTTCCCCTGCAGCGAGCCGAGCTTCTGGGTTACAGTTTCGCACCTGTTTGATAACTGGGCGATTGTCTGGATCCATGTCCAACATGGACAAGGCCAAAAAATAAGTAAGCCAACGTTCTACATCGTATAGTGTCCAAACTAAAACACCCATTCCCAGAGAGATGGGTTATTTCAGACGAAGCTTATCCAGCACTCGTCGCTCAACCGATAGTTCATTGGTTGGCTAACTTTTGCTCTGTTGGAGCCCTTCGCGATGCTTCTACCCATGACGATGGCCGGCGACGGGTCTGCGAGCAGCATTCTTTCTCTGGTGTAGAGGCTGGAGTTGACGAGGACAGGCCCAATTGGTGCAAACTTATCGAAGGCCTTGGCGTAGAAAATTGGCCACCAGATTGCCCCGGTAGCTGGAAGAATCGACAGGACAGATCGTTACCGATAGTGTACCCCAAGATGGACTCTGCGGCTTGCTCCGGGGTTACATCGCGGCATTCCCGCGATGTGACAAATACCAGCTCTCCCTCGAAAAAGCCTATTAGCATAATGTCTCTCGGAGCATGTGGTGGCACTGAAAAGACCTTACTTCCCAGTCAAGAAGGTTCGAGGCGCAGAATCGGCTTATGGAGATGGTTTCCTCGGCGGCTGAGAGAGCTGCAGGCGGTTTGGTCCAAACCGACGGATTGGCAGGGATACGGAGCTTCATTGCATGTCAAAAACAATTCTTTAAAATGACAGCGAGAAAGCGACATTCGACTCACGCTAGCCTCTACCGCATGGCTCTTGTAATTGAGGCCAACGCAATAAATTGGAAGGTCGGATCTCGGCAATGGTGAAAGAAGCTACATAGGAAGTCAGTTAATCAGTCGTCAAGTCTGATGAAAGAAGCAAAAAGTACTAAACTTAGCGACAGTTGTTGTTGTTGCATTATTGTCGAACACCAAGTCTTCATAACTTGGGTAACCTGTGACCGATGTCCCAATAGCGAGATCAGTTAAACTAACATTAGCGAAGAACCTTTCTCCAGCTGGGTTCTTGAAGTGACTGAGATATTGAAATGGTAGCATTGTGAAGTAAGGTGCGATAGCTATGATAAATGCGTTGCATGCTCCAAAATAAAGACAGGCAGGACAGATCAGCTAAACTCAAGCTGTTATAGTCTTGATACTTGGATTACACGGTGATGAACTGATATCAATCCCCCTTTTTACATTGCTACGGCGTTGTAGATCCTCCGCAGAACATCATGGTTGTAGTGAAAAGGCACAGGCTTACGCCAAGTTTCATCATGAGTAATTATTTTATGCTACAGAGCTCCGCAACCACCTTTCAGTACTGCCTCAGGCAATTAATTGGTGTCTACTACGATTACGACGACCATAAGTCACGGACATACACGTACGAATAACACCTGCTTTTGCGATTAAAATGTCGATCCTTGCCCTGGTCCCTCTACTCAGCGAGAGTTTTCTCGAAGCTGAATCTGTCTTGAACGAACGCCTGAGCTTGTTGGTATCTGAGTCTAAGCTGTAATATAGACAACCATGGATAGAATTTAGACTACCCACTCACAAAATGGTATATAGATTTGTACGTTACTAAGAGCTAGTGTCTGAAGGCGCTGTGTGTACTGTCGATGCTAGGTGAAGAGGCTGTGTGAGACGAGGAAGTTTGTTAGCCTGATTCAGGCCGCAGGCGATAATTCGCGCCTTGAAGGTAGCGAAACAGGTAAAGCTCGGCTAGCGACGATGCTAGTTTTGCCTCTCGCCCCCAAAGCAAAAGGAACGAGAAGCAATGGGTGACATTTTACATCATTAATTTTTTTGAGCCTAGGTATAAACCAGACTGTGTCTCAGTTCTTGTGAAACTTATCCGACTCTTACGTTGGTCTGTCTTTTGCAACATGAACGTGCTTCCGTTCCGGTGAGATAATCAGCACTACATTAAGTTTCTTGCGTTGTCTTGTCAGCGGAAATTACCGATATATCAACTTTGGTATTTCAACGACATGACATGAAAGGGAATCAGGATGAGTTTGTATTAAATATCGACCCAATTGGGTGAGCGCGAGGAGATCATGTCGTCCTTAGCTCTCGCCTGCAACGCAGATAAGAGAGTGGGGCGTTGGGAAACGGAGGCTCATCAGGGAGACAAGTGACGAGTCTCTCTTTGCCGACACCTTGTGCCGGCGTGGCATCCTTGTTTTGTGGCCTGGACTTGGTCGCCGAGCGAGGGGCAGTTGGTCCGCGCTTGATGTCTATTATCGGTGTATATTGTGTAGATTATTGTAAGAGTGCATATAACCAAGAATGTCCTGGTTAGCAGGGTAATGTAGGTGCACCCCTGCTACTATAGCTTACGTTGCCAGCCACGATGTCGTTGCTGAAAGTGATCAAGGCGCACACAAATCGATCGGCAAAAAATCACGGCACTTGCGTTATAGTAAAATGCACATAATTACTTGCATTGCACCGGGTAAATAGGTTCCAACACAGCTGGGGGCTCGAGCAATCGATTTTCGTAATGTTCCCCTTGTTGGGGAAGCACTCCGGACCTCCGTACATTGATCAATGGCGTTTTGCCCACAAGTCAATTCCGCCCGTGCTGCATAACAATGCCTTTACTGACGCGTAGTATGATTTTCATATTTATATAGCTCTGAGTGACAGCCCATTGATTGTCTGGTGTTATCGTAACGCGGTTTTATCTACAGTTCTAATTGACAATCGTGCAGTAATCGCTTGCCACAGACACTATGAAGTTTAGCACTGTCATCTTGGCAGTCGCAGTCCCATGCCTGGCCAACAACTGCCATACCAGAACCCCTACCGCACTGCTCGATTCTGGGCCCATCGTTGGTGTGCAGACGAGCCTGCCCAATGCTGTGTCGCCTGTCAACAAGTTCCTCGGTATCCCCTACGCCGAGCCACCAGTCAGGTTCAGCATGCCCGTTCGGCCCAGGCCATGGATCACTCCGAAGAATACTACCACATTCCAGCCGTCCTGCCTCAGTGCCGCTGGTCGCCTCCGTAAGTAGCCATCCACTACTTCTTTCAAGTTGCTGAAATGGTGCTATCCCTACAGGCTTTAACAATAGTTGCTAATGACTGAATAGCACAAAATCCAGGCGGGTCGATATTGGGCCTGCTCACACCACGGACGGCTGAGAGCGAGGACTGTTTGTATATCAATGTATTTGCGCCGTCAAAGCGTCCTATCGGTGCAACCCTTCCAATTGCTTTATATATTCCAGGAGGCGGCTTCCAAGCCGGGAGTGGCACAGTTGATTTGTCTGGCTTTGCAGCCTACGAGGCTATCATAGTCATGTCCATCAATTACAGAGCCAACAGTAAGTTTCAATTTCCTACACAGTTCTCCTCACCCAGCCATTTGTGAGATATATATTTACTTATGTACTCCGCTAGTCTTTGGATTTGCTAACTCGGATGAACTCCCTACTAGCCAGAGAAACCTTGGCCTCCATGACCAAAGGCTTGCTATAGACTGGGTTCAGCGCAATGCAGCCGCTTTTGGCGGTGATGCATCCAAGGTGACCCTTTGGGGCGCCTCAGCTGGAGCCATCTCTGTCGGCTTTCATATTCAAGCGTACTCCAACACCTCACCCATTCCTTTCCGTGGTGGTATCTTTAGCAGTGGGCAGTCAGCTGCAGGCCTACTGCCTACTCTCCCTGTTGATCCTACCGACTACTCATCTTGGGAACAAATTACCGCCGCTGTCGGGTGCAATTCGACCAATAAATTGAATTGTATGCGAAACATCCCGGCAGCGACCTTGCAGGCGACCCAGTTGGCCCTGGCCCAAGGGTTCGTGCCTATTCGAGATAATGTCACTGTTCCGCCCGCACCGTCAAATGCCTGGAAGAATGGAAAAGTGGCAAAGGTTCCCATTCTACATTCAAATGTGGCGCAAGAAGGCCGGGCACTGGTGGAACGGAACTATACGGAGGCGCAATTCGCAGAAAACTTCCTTGGTGCGCCGTATGTCACTGCAGCACAACAGGCAGCTATCCTGTCCCATTACAAAAGCCAACCAGGTATCAAAACATCATTTGATCTTATTGCGGCTATATACACTGATATGGTCTGGGTCTGCGTAGGTTATTCCCGCTCTTCATATATTTAAAGCTTTATCGTTTTGCCAGATACTAATGTTAACATTTAGGCGCAAACCAAAGCATCCTATTACTCATTGGCGAACGGAGTGCCCACCTGGAGAAGCCATTTCAATGAGACGATACATCAATTGATTGGAGATCAGTACAGCTGGCTGGGTGCCTTCCATGGGTCAGATGTGCTGTTGGTGACGAGCTCACCCGCTTTCAATTCTCCAGGCATGACGTCTGAGCTCAAAGCCATTGCCACATATATCAGAGGTGCCATGGCCAAATTCGTCAAAAGTCCAAGCAAGGGCCCTGGATGGCCAGCCTTTGGATCACAGGCTGGCAACGACGCCGTCGCCATTGGAAATTACAGTGACACAGTTGTTGGTAGCACGACTCAAGTAAACCACAACGAACTTTACTCACAATGCTCCTTGTTCGACCCGATCTACGATGCGATAGCCGCTGTTACTCATTAAGCCTAGTACATCTCTCGGGTCTTCTTGCCCCTCACAGGTATATACCACACAACTTTTGGCTGACTTGCTGCTTTCCTACCGTTTATATTGATGGCACACATATTTTATATATATGTTCCGGGCCAGTCACGAATACATTCAATTCGCGAATGGCCCCGGGCGATTCGCGGATGGACGCCGGTCGTAAATATGAAGTAGCAGTGTAGCTGTAGTTTACTCTCACAGCCAAAAGAGAAAAAAATCTCCTACGTGCCTTACGCCCTCAGAATAAACATTTAAATCTTGATTCAAGCAAAGATGGAAGCTACTACCGCCGTGATTAACCCATTTCCAAATGATGTGCGCAGCGCTTTCGAGGCCTGTATGTAGAGCCCGACCTACGCTAACAGAGGAGCATATCGAATACTCAAAATGGAGAGAGCTACATATCTTGCTGGATAATCCGCCCCATAAGCCCCTTAATCAGACTAAATCTCGATGAAAGCACCGGGCTCATATAGAATTTGGAGATTAATAATAAGCTCTATCGCAAACCCGACATAAAACATCCACAGCCACGATATGTGGTACCAGAGAGTGAAGCTTTCGACACGATCGCCAATCAGCATCTACAGCTACTTCATGCCGGGAAGAATAAGACCAACGAGTGCATGATGGATGTCAAAGCCCTTCCACCATTTTGAACAAGAAGCTGTTATAATGGTCGGGACTGGCACTTACCGTCAAAAGTCTCGATGATCGACAACATGGCAGCGTGGAAGACGGGATTGGGTGGCCGGGAGACAACTCAGCCGCCCGAGAGAAGAGGCCTAATCTCTTGGAGGCCACCCGCACATTCCCCAAGGCACGAAGTCAAGGCACAACGTAATTAGTGAGCCGCTTGAGCTTGGACACTTTTTTCATTTTCATGGGCGTATCTTGTGAACTTGATAGGTAGATTTTTTTGCGTTATGCGAAATCTTTAATTAAGTGGCTGCCAGGCAGGGCTGACCAGGGTGATTGCATTCCGCCATCTCATCTGCCCATGCATATTTCCGCGTGCGTAATCTACTGCAATTACGAGAAGTGAGACATGGCCTGATGTGTTTGAATTGTGTTGTTTTTATCCTGTTGAAGAATGACAATAATGTAGGCATCACCACCCATTCTCAGCACCGCAAACCAGATAGCTTCGCAGAATGGTTGCAGTACTCATCTTGGCAGCCGCTGGACAAAGCTCTCAATATAACCCACACACAGGATCAATTCACTGAAACACAAGTCAAAGGAACAAGTTTGAACGTAAAAAATGGAAGGATTGTTATTCATCATATGCATGGACCCCTTCCGAACTCCAGACCCAAGCGACACTAGGGAATCATGGCATCTAAACAACACTTTTTGCAAGTTTTTGTAGCAGCATCCCCTTACTCCTCGTCGGCCAGGAGCTTGGCAATTTTCTCCTGGACGCGCTTCTCCTTCTGCTCCTTGGTGAGCTTTTGGCTTCTGTACTTCTTGGAGATAGCCTTCCACTCCTCCTTGGTCTTCTGGGGGGCAGTCGGCTCGGCCTTCTTGAAGGGGTCGGCGCGGATAGCGGCGTGGGCCTCGGTGTAGAGGTCCTCGAGACCCTCAGCCTCGACGTCGTCCTCGATGTACTTGACGAACTGGGACTGGTAGCGCTCCTCGTCATCGTCGGCCAGAGTCTCCATGTACTCGGCGACGTGGCCACCGTAGATGTAGTTGCGGAGGACATCGGTGTCGAGCTCCTTGGTCTCGACATCGTAACCGGGGAATCGCTTCTCGGAGTGGGGGATGAAGATGCCACCGTCGGAGGCACCCTTGAGGGCACCAAAGACACGGGCACCGGTGGAGGTGCGGGCAAGACCAATGTCGAGGAAGGCCTTGAAGGGGCGGCGCTCCTCGCCGTCCTCCTCGGCGGCCTCGGTGAGGGTGAACTCACCGTCAGCCTCCTCAACACCAGTGAAGGTCTCGTCGAGGCCGAGCTTCTTGAGGGCACGGCGGGCGATCAGGAGACCGGTGGCGTAGGCGGCGGACCAGTTGGTGAGACCGTGCTCGATGCCGTAGGCGCGGAGCTCGTGGGCGTAGGCAGAGGCAAAGACCTTGTCGCCGCTGATCTCAGAAGTCACCAGCTGGCAGATGATGTCCTTGTTGGTGAAACGGACGACGAGGCGGTACTTGGGCGCATTGTACTTGTTCTTGGCCTGGGTGATGAGGCGCTTGCGGGCGTAGTAATCGGTCTTGCCTTGACGACGACGCTTGAACTTGGTCTGGTAGCGGCTGCAACACATGTTAGTACTCCAAAGGTTATTTCAACATCTTGATTGTAAAAACTCACCTGTAGTAAGCGCTGCTCTTCACCAACTTGTTGAAGGCCTGTTACAATTCCCCGAGTCAGCAATTTGCGCTTCAGATTTGCTCATCTATTCCGAAGCATCTTGTATTGACTCTCTTTATGAGCAAAAGGCAAAGGGTCGTGTGCGTGTGTCCTGGTTGGCAGCGAAACATTTCTGTTCCCCCAAAAAACCAATTCCACAACGACACCAATGCAAATCAAATAACCAAGAACTCTTTCATGTTTCCATGAGAGCCTCGCTATAGATAGGCCTCAACTTACCATTGTGACGGTATTGGATCGGTCGACGACGGCTTTTTGGACTGGTTGAAATTCGAGGGTTGGTTGAGGGATGCGAAGCCAAAAAGAAAGGCCGTGTAAAATTTTGGTGGGGGATAAATTCAAGCCCTAAGCGAGATCAGTGGCTACCAAATTGGGACGACAGTGTGGTCGGGTACGAGGGTACATTTGCGGGTAGATGGTGTAATCGATAAGCAGCACATCATAATCGATAAGAAACAGACCAATATCGACAGATCGGTCACGTGTGTGGTGCTGCTTCCCAAAAAATGGTGCTCGTCAACCAACTTGGCAATTTATGGGTCTCCTACCGAGGTTGTGGATTAGACCTCCGTCTGGGGAAACGCCGTATTCTCCGTTCAACGACAGTTTCCTCAGCATCCAACATCCTTTCCCCCAGCTTTATAAAGCGGATTGATCGCCTTCACAATGGACGGCTCTAGCTTGGAAGATCTCCCGGTAGACCAGATCCTGGAGATTGTCGACGCCGAGATGGACGGAAACAAGCAACCCAAAGTCATCCTCTTCGACATTGGCGGTGTCTGTGTAAGTCGGCACCATTGATACTCAACATTCGTCAATCACCTAACAACCGCGCAGGTCGTGTCGCCATTCCAGGCCATCCTAGACTATGAATTGGGTCTAGGCGTACCCCCAGGCTGGGTCAACTTCTCCATTTCCAAATCAGCCCCCAATGGGTTCTGGCACCGACTCGAAAGGGGCGAGATTAAGCTCGGCAGGGACTTCTACGATGGCTTCAACAGAGACTTGCACGTCCAGTCGCTCTGGGAGGAGTTCTACCGACGGGAGCACCATAAGAACCCCAAGCTTCCTGATGCTCTGCCGCCGCTGCCCCGCGTGGATGGCGAGTGGCTCTTCAATGAGATGATGACTGGTTCTGTGGGTGCTGACCCGTGGATGTTCCCTGCGCTGCAGAAGCTAAAGGCTAGCAACAAATATATCTTGGGTGCGCTGAGTAACACGATTATCTTCCCACCTGGTCACCCTCTTCACTCCAAAGCATGGGGTGGACCTGTCAAAGATGTATTTGATGTGTTCGTCTCATCGGCACATGTTGGCCTGAGGAAGCCAGACCCCAGGATCTATGAGCTTGCTGTTCAGGAACTCGACAAATTTGCAAAGGCCAACAAGGAGAGTCCTCGGAATAGAGGCTTGGGCTGGGAGAAGGGCGTCCAGGCAAAGGATATCCTGTTCTTGGATGACATTGGGGAGAATTTGAAGGCGGCGAAGAATGCTGGCTTTGCAACCATCAAGGTGAACTTGGGTCGGGCGTTTGAGGCGGTAGACGAATTGGAAAGGGTCACTGGACTCGAGTTGGAGGGTGATCATCCCAAGATTCCCGTGAAGCCCAGACTCAAGTTGAAGGCGAACATTTAGAACACATAGAATCAGCATCAATGCATCAGAACTCCATTATTTCATGCTTTTGCCATGACTTCATAAAACACCATTATTATGCTCAACCACTTCGATGCAAATCAAAGCTTCCTCGCCACATAGACATACAGCAACTCACAATTCTGCACCTTTCCATCCACTGCAGCCTTCTCCCACTCCTCTTTAAACAATGGCCTCGCCTTCGTCTTAAACTCCTCTGTAGCAAGATGCTCCCCCAACGGCACCCGCGTAATATACTCAAACTGCTCATCCGCCTCCTCCACCCCATAGTACGTATAATCCCTGCCCTCCTCTTTCGCCAATGCCTCAATCCTCTCTACGACGTACCCATTCGCCTCCAACATAACCCGAAACGACTCCCTCGACTCAATCCACGCCCGATCGGAGGGAAACGTCCCGCCCAGCCTCTTTGTCACCTTTTCCAAAATACTGCCGCTCCTAAAATTATGCTCATGGGGGATATCCACGACCAACGTCCCGCCCTGTTTGAGATACGTGGCCCAGTGGGCGACCACGGCGGAAGGATTATCCAGCAGCACAAACGCATTGGAGCACACTATCACGTCAAAGCTCCCGGGAGTCACATCCGGACAGGAGGATAAATCGGAAACGTCGTGGCGGAGGAGCGTGACGTGAGGAGACCCAGCAATGTCAGGTTTATCTCGCGCGATGGCGAGCATTTCCTCGGTAGCATCGATGCCGACTATGTGACCGGGGGAGGTGAGCGTGGGTAAGAGGGCGGATATCTCGAGCCCGGTGCCGCAGCATAGAGACAGGATGCGGTTGGTCGGGGAGACCGAGAAGAATTGCAGCAGGCGCTGGGTGTAAGCTGGGTGCCAGGAGTGGTCGTAGGAGGTGGCTCGAGCGGCGTACATGGCCTGGGCGACTTGGTGTTGGGGTTTGTTGGAGGGGGAAGTGAAAAAGGCGTAGGTGGACATTCTAACGACAGTGGATAGTAAAGTTGTATAAGTTTTGATGTAGTTGATGAAATGAACTAATTAATGTTTTAGTTGGTGGTTGTGAAGTTTGTTGTATCTTCAGCCACACAGTCACACCGAAGCACGAGCTGGCAGTGACGCCAATCGGCTCCCACCCGCACTAGAAGAAAAGAAAACAAATGGAACAATCAATGGAACACGCAATGGAAGGACGATCGAAGCACGACAGAAGTACGACCAAAAAATGCAACGCTAATTTCCTCTTGCGTATGGCTGCATACTGTACAATGCACCGGCCAAAGCAGACAATGGAGAACCAGTTTCAGGTGCGGCCAGTCAACTGACAAGCAGAAACAATGCCTTTCCACTGGTCTACAAGACGACAAACGAGAGAACTGGAACCAGCTGAAGGGCGAATGCAACCTTGCTAACGTGCGCTGGCCACGTTTTGGCCCCTGGTCGTCTAGGTCAGAACTAACAGAGAGTACCTGGGCGGAACGTGGTTTTGGGCCAGGGCCAGGTATCGTGCTGACCACGTTTGCATTTAATCGCCGATGGTCATGAATGAAGAAAAAATATTTACGAGCCGTAAATCGAGAGATTTGCTGTTGACGTGCCTGTGCAATTCTTATTTTTGGTATTTTTTTTTATTTCTCATGGATGGTAGCCTGACGCAGCTTAACGAGAACCACCGCGAATCGACGTGGCGTAGAGGATTTCACTGCCGGGCTGAAAGCGAATGCTACGTATGCAATTCCCAGCCTCACAAAAATTGTAGAGCCTTGATTAATTATTGTACCACTCTAAACCTCCTTCTAAACATGTTCCAGTTGCCAATTTAGTTTTATCTTTCGTTTCACGCCTCCAGATGCAAGCCATAGATGCCACAACGTCTCCAGGTTCCTCTTCGAATCTGATCGCTACAAACCCACCGAGCACCCCCACTGACAGCGATGGATGTGGGTGAGTGATTAGTGGACTGTTAGTGGACCACAAGCTACCCAAGCCACCCCATGCACTAAACCACACGCTAAACCACACAATGGGCAGCCCCTCCCTAGCGTCCTCTCTAGCGCATCTCCCCTTCCAGCCTAGCCTGCCGAACCCTTGTTTCAGCGCTGGCCTCGAATAAAGGTACCGTCCTCACTCCCAATTACCTCACATATCTCTCACTATTTTAATTTTCTACTTTACATTCACTTCATGTCTCTCTCTTTAACCTTTACTCTTCAATAAAAATGTCAGACTCTGAAAAACCAAAAGTCACAACCTCCCCCAAAACCATCACCAAAAATGACCACACCATCATCCTCGTCCCTCAACCATCAGACGACCCCAACGATCCATTGGTAACAACCCTCCTCCGTCTCTTACACTAAACTCCCCTCATTTGACTTCCGCTAACAAGCTAGAACTGGCCCATGTCCAAGAAATGCCTCATCTACGCCTCCGTTACAATGGCCGCCTTCGCCTGCCAAATGTCCCCCAACTCCAACATGCTCGTCTTCGTCAACCAGATCCCCACCTACGGCGTCTCCCTCAACGACATGCTCAACTCCGTCGCCGCCGCCCTCGCCGGCTGGACCATCGGACCCTTCATCTTCATCCCCCTCACCAGCTACATTGGCCGCAGCGCCGTAATACTATGGTGTCTTTTGGCAATCTTTGGCGCGCAGGTCTGGGCTGCCGAGATGACGGGCGCGAATGATTATGTGCCGTTTGTTATTTCGCGCATGTTTGCGGGCTTGTTTGGTGCTATCCCCGTCATATTGGGTAGTGGCTATATCATTGACTTGTTTCATTTACATCAGCGTGGAAAAGCGTTTGCGGTGTTTGAGATTACAATCATCTTTGCCGTTATTGGGGGTGGTACGCTTGGCGGGTTTGTCACGGAGGGTCATTTTTGGGATGTGGTCTTTTGGTGGACGTTGGGACCGTTGGGATTGGGCATAATACTTGTCTTGTTGTTTGTGGAGGATACGTCGTATAATCGTGATCCCAACAATACGAATGTTGCTGAGCCGTTGCCCAAGAGCTGGTTTGCGAATCGCGTTGCTACCTTCTTACCTGGCACGCGTACACGGCCTCCAGTGGGAAAGACGAAAGACTTTGTAAGTCACAGGCTCTCAGCTCCAGTTCATATCTAACACTTTCCAGATCAAGAGCCTTGTGCTTCCTGTCCAAATCGCCTTCACGCCAGTCCTCATCCTCGTCGGCCTCTACATCATGATCTTCTTCGGTCTTGCAGTCATGCAAGCATCCACACTCGCCGCATACCTCCAACCGCCTGAGGTAGCAGGTGGCTACGGCTTCTCCTCACTTCAACTAGCTTTCTTCACCATGACCGCCTGGGTGGGCATAGGCTGTGCCGAAGTCTGCGGCTTTCTTTCCAACGACAAGGTGCCTCTCTGGGTGGCTCGTCGCCGTGGAGGCCAATGGCATCCAGAGTACCGCCTCGCCAACGCCATTATCCCGTCATTTACTTTGCCAATTGGCTTGGGTCTCTGGGGTGCCGGTCTGCAATATCACTTACACTACATGGTGCTTGCGCTGGCGTCCTTCATCATCTGGTTCTCGGCGCTGCTGGCCCTGCCAGTGTGCTGTAACTACGTCGTGGAGTGTTTCGTGCAGTACCCCATTGAATGCTCTGTATCCATCAACTTTTACCGTGTAGTTTTTGGACTCATCACCGTGTTTATCACTACGCAGTGGGATAATGCCGTCGGCATCGGCTGGCTCTGGGGCATGGGGGCCTTTTTTATCCTCTTTGTGGACATTATTATGATTGGAATGGTCTTCAAGGGCCACGTGGTTCGCGAGTATACCGCCAAGATGAACAAGTCTTTTGTCGACTCCGAGGACGGAGCTGTTCTCAATGTAAAGGTGGATAACTCATCTGCTTAATGTTAGCATGTTGTAATATGTATTGGGAATCTGTTAAATGACGAATTTGAACGCATTGGTTGGGAGTTTCGGTATCTCTGGGCATAGAATAGACTTTTTTACTTTGCATACCACTTTGTTTTGCATCAATTTGTCAATATCAAGTCGTTCGTGTCAACCACGTGGAATGGCACAGCTGTCATGAACCAATCTCCCGAGATCATCATAAGATGTTAATGTGCTCAATTGGCCCTCAAGGTATATGACTCGACGCGCCGAGCCTGCTCATCCGATTTCGATCTCATCTCCGAGACCTGGTCGCTGTCAGACAACGGGATTCTCCGTTGACCATGGGGCTGCATTTTGAAGATTGACGTGATCCATTGTTCCCTGGCAATTTTTCATGTGAAGGAAATTCGTCAGTTCGACGATTGCGAGATACGAGTACTGCGATGGACATGGTTTCACTTTAATGAATCAGCCCCCAGTAGACGGTGACGACGACCCACGAAAGGCCCAGAGTTTATCCTAGCGGTCGGAGCTCGCAACCGAGGATCTAGCCAAACGTGATTGATGACGGG
Source organism: Simplicillium sp. C3G150-2 (assembly GCA_022702485.1). Taxonomy (NCBI): domain Eukaryota; kingdom Fungi; phylum Ascomycota; class Sordariomycetes; order Hypocreales; family Cordycipitaceae; genus Simplicillium; species Simplicillium sp. C3G150-2. Next base: position 2,039,532 of record JAJIYY010000005.1, on the reverse strand, counting down.
TGAAGGTGTGGTACAATTTTTCAGGACTCATGCCTTCGGTGTGGCATGTTGAGCAGGGAGGTCTTGAGTTCTGGTAGGTGCCCGGACGAAAACGTCCATATAGTCGTACGACTGTTTCACGTCAAATGCGATAGCGCGTTTCTCTAACACCTTCTTTTCTTCCATGCAATGCAATACTGCAGTGTCATGAAGTCCGATTGCAATCAACTTTCCCACAACAAAGTCGGATCAAAGCCAAGCCAACTAACTGCCGAATTGTCTGAAGAAAGATGGCTGTAACATTTTCGGAAGACTGTCCAGATCAGGCAATGCTTGACGCCGCAAAACATTTGGAGGGTGTTTCGACCCAGAAATAAATGAAATGCGGCGTATTTTCTTGGAGGTTCAATTCAGCACTCTTTCACTTCCAAGAACCATGATCCATAATGCTGAAATGGCCGTTTGCAAGGACAGGGTAGACTGACCACGCACTTGCATGCACAAGTTCTCCATCTTCCTGCGCCGTTGCTGAAGAGCAATAACCGAGGGAAGTCGCTGTTGACAGGGGTGGGATGCTGTTGTGCTTCAAAGAGTAAGCGACAGCCGGAGCAGATTGATATCACTTTCAAGAAAGCTCGTAGAGACCAAAAATTGAGCTGTCGTATTGGTCTTCAATCCCAAGCAAAGTTAAAAATCGTTCTTCCACGTATTGGGCCAGTCATTAATCATGGGAAAGGGCCAGAGTCTTTCCTTCCTGCTGGCTTGCACCTCATTTCACCATTTCGTTCATAATTCGTTCAGTGGAGCTTACAGCGCTGTGCCAAAGACAACAAGACCAGGGCCATGGCCTGCTGAGGAGAGAAACAGTGGCCAGCCAAATCTCGGTGGTCAACACTCCGGTAGTTTGTTCTCTCATTACTGTTGCCTTTACGATCTTTGGACAAAGATCATCACAGATGTTGGTGGCGCTCCTGCTGCATTCACCTGAGCAAAAATCGACACTGACCGGCAGTCTGTGCGAGCGCCATGCATACAGGTTAAAAAATAACTGTAAAAACAATAGGAAGTGGAGGCAGGTTCGTCACAATTGACCGATGAAATTCAAAGCCAGGGTTGTATTTCAAGGCTTTCAGGGCCTCTAGCTTTGCATCGCCATTCTCAATGTTGATGTGGAAGCGACAATGCAAGAGACACATGCAGCACCGGGCGACCCCCACATCAACCAGCGCACAAACAATACCAGTACGCAAAGGGACGAGCACATTGAGATGTCAAATACAGCGTATTGAATCAATCCCTGTTGCCTAGTTGCAGTGGTCTGCTGCACGAGAAACATGTCCTGAAACTTGACAAGCAGCGACAGCCAGTGGCGCTGCCACTACGCAGTCGTCAATGCGTACTGCGCATCTTCGGGCAGGGCATGAAATGAAAATTGGACAAGACGACGGATCTGTGGCTTCCGAGCGGAGTGGATCTAACAGAGAAACATCCCTTGATTATGGGCCATTCATTGATTAATTGATTAACCGAGTATTCGGATTTTCGATTGATTGAGCGCTGCACGCAATTCCGCTGGTCCCGGCAGCGCGGCGCAATATGCTGGTAATTAAATTAAACCAGGGGCGGATTCCAGAAGCGCAATAGAAGGATGGATCCCGAATTCTTGGACGCAAGGCTAGAGTTATTGGACGGGCCACCGGTGAACTCATTCATGAGCCTCTCTAAGCGAAACTGTAGGCCGACGCAGAACAGCGCCGCCTTGAGCTGGCCGAAGGGGGGTTCATTTTTCTGAAATGATACCTGTAGGCTCGTATGGCAATGCACTGTAGCATTGTAACTTGCTCTAGTTTGGAGCTAAAACCTTTGGTGGATGCTACAGAAGCCAAACATTGAATAGGGTGCTAGGCTCAAGACGGCAAAGGCGCTGTTTGGTTGCGAGGTTGACGGTGCAAGTGTGGTACTCCCTGTAGGCTAAGCCAAAGTGCTTCATTAGCGCTGCAAGCCCTGTCGTCAACCCTGCACAGGCGTGACAGGTTATCAGGCATATGCATGCACTGAGGGTATCATTTCCAGTCTCGGGTCGCAGTGGTGGTCAACCATTGGCGGACAAGGACCGAATCAAGAGAAGAAAAGAAGGCCGAAAAGAAGGTTGGTCTGCTGGCTAACTGGGCGATGTGACGTCCTGTGACGGATGGTTGCATGGCTAGGGCAAGGGCAGGGGCAAAAGCATTGATCGTGTCTGAATCTTAATAGTACCAGCACAGTGAGACGTTGGGAAGTGATCGTCGATGGGATGATTGGCAGACGACAAGCAATGTCTACTGGTGAATTGATGTCGCACTAATTTCATCGGTCGAAACACTAACACGGTGTTGCATCATGGTGGCTAGAGAGGCAAAGACTGGCCAAGAAAGACGAAGCGGTAGGCATAGAAACTATTTGTGATGCACGTTTGCATGCAGATGCCGGTTCATTGCTACGCCCGGAGATGTGTGCATGCATGGTCTGATGTGTCGGCGGTCTTGGGGAGCTGTACAGTAGGCGCAGAACCTGACGGAAGACAGTGGCAGACAGTGGTACGCATGGCTGGGAATACGCTTCGTGAACGAAGCAAAAAACCCACAGCTGTAGCATTGCATGGTCGATACTTTGCCATTCGTGACGAGACTAGGACGAAAGCTGAGGGGACATCGCGGGCCGTTTGCCTAATTGTCGATAGACGACTGCGCCCTCCCGTGGCACTATCTAGCATTGACTCGTCGGGATTGTATTTCGTTGGGCTCTGGCTCTTGGGGTATTCTCCGTGTGAAGATCTGACCGCTTGTCAGGCGGAGAAAGGTGGTTTGGCGACGAAGCTAAGACCGAGGCCGTTGGTTTTGTCGAGGTTGAACCTTGCAGGTTTGTGCAGGAGACATCAGCACCAAGAACCTTAGGACCGTGGGCACCACATCAGCAAGTGTTAGTGGGCAACCAGCCAGCCAGTGTGGCGAGGAATACCAGTAAGTGAGTAATTTAAAATGTTCTCACTGGATTTCGCTACAGACAATGTGAAAAATCAGAACGAAAAATCTTCATGTTCATTGCAGCAACGAGATCCTATTACTATTTTTTTTTACTTTTGTTTTTACATGTCGAATTCGGATTGATATGAGTTACTTGGTGGCTGCCCAATAAATGTGCCGCGACTACAGCACTGTATAGTTCACCACTGGTCCGCTGTAGAGTTCACTGACCACCACCTAGGTACAACACCATCCATTCGCTAGGCTATGGGATCTCCACTCACCTGCTTTACATCTCGTTGGTAGCTGGCTTGTGCTCGCTAGTGATTGTCTCCTGGGATTCAACTGACTCTTGCCAGGCTGCAAAATGCCAAAGATGTACATTGTCGCCGTGGCACTGTCTCTTATTCTGACCCAATTCGCTCTGCCTTACGGCGAACGAACCTAAACAAGGGAGGAATTGTTGCAAGGCCCCAGTGGTGACTCCATTATCAAGGCACCCCTCCACTCAAGACCCATCTCCACTGCGCGTTCTCTCCATGTACCTACAGAGGCACAGTCTGCAGTGAAGCTTTGGGGCCATCTGGTGCCCCTGCACTGTCTTTCAGGCTTGTCTCGGTCTCCCCCACCCCTGGCGCTGGCTCGTCATGGTGGGTAACGCCATGGGCCCATCGCCCATCGCCCATCGCTGCCACTGCCGCTGTCCTTTCTTCCCTCTAATACTTACTGCGTGCCACCATCGCTCCCCCTCCATCTCTGCCACCACCTTCTTGAAACTTTATCCCCATTGCCGATTGTTTGAACAACACCACCCGTCTTCTGTCGAATCTGCACGCCTCTCTCGGATCGTCTTCTTCCACAATCCCCCGTGCGGCTCCCGCATTGCCCCATCTACCGGGTTTATTTTCGTTTCTCTCGCTTGCTCTTCCTCCTCTCTTCCCCTCTCCACATTCATAAAGGAAGCCTTCGCCAACTCTCCCCTGCGCCACCGTTTGACTGTCCTTCAGCTCAGCTCAGCTATTACTTGTCCTGCATCATACACTACCCAGCGCAGCATGAATGGAACCATCTTCTCAGTAATCTAATCTGTTCCTGTACCTGTTCCTGTTCCTGCTTTTGCGTTTGGTTCTTGTCGCTTCGCCTCACCAGCATTCCTCTTCATCCTCTGGGCGGCCTTCTCTGATTGAATTGTCAACTTCCTCACAATGCCTTCAGGTTCCGATTCAGCCGCTCAAGCTGCTGCAGCCGCCGCCGCCGCAAAAGCCTTCCACCAAGCCACCATCGAGTTATGGACACTCTACTCAATTGCTCTCGCCTCGACGTTTCTGCGTACATATGCTCGTGTACGGGCTGTCGGATGGAGTAATCTTCGCCTGGATGAGCTGTTTGTATGGATTGGCGTTTTATTCCATGCTGCGCAAACGGCGCTCGGCTATCAAATCGGCCCTACCGCTCACGGGCTGGCTAACAATGGCATGACGGACGCCCAAAGGGCGGCGCTGGACCCCATGAGCGACGAGTATCACCAACGGTAAGTTAACTTTGAAATATGTTGATATGATTTGTTGCTAAAGCTGTGTGGCAGAGTCATGGGTTCCAAGATCCAAGTCGCTGGATGGTCAACCTACTCGTGCCTCATTTGGTCTTACAAACTGTCCATGCTTTTCTTCTACATGCGATTGACAGTAAGGATCCCTGGTTTGTCCACGATGCCGGTGAGGCAGGTTGCTAACGCTACCATAGGATGGACTTGGACGCTTTTTCCGTACACGTATCTATGTTGGATTTGTGCTGGTTTTAGCTTCCTTCCTAGCCGCAATCATTTCCATCTTCGCTGGCTGCAGACCATTTCACAAGTATTGGCAAATTAACCCCAATCCTGGCCGTACGTATTCTCCCCGTCTTCAGCTCAACTCTATAGCGTTCATGCTCATGCCTTTTGTAGGATCCTGTCAAGCAGGAATCTCACTCCCCATCGTCTGGTCATCCTTTGCTGCCAACGTTTCCACCGACATCTACCTCATCATGATTCCACTTCCCATGCTATGGAGGTCTAGCCTGCGGACGTCGAAGAAGGTTGCCTCTACCATTGTACTTGGCGCCGGTATCTTCGTATTAGTCTGCGCAACGCTCAAGAGTATCTTTGTTCTTATTGTAAGTGTGACATCACTGCCGCAGGCTTATATGCCTTGACTGACCCAAATAGGACCCGAATAAGGGAGGAGCTCTTGCTGCTGCGTGGGGCATCCGCGAAGCCTTCGTCGCCTGTATTACAACTAACCTTCCCATGATCTTCCCTCTCCTCAAGGCCTGGTGCCGCCCCTTCTACGACACCATGATGAGCCACCGATCGGACGGCTCCGAGAACAAGACGCCGACAGGATTCCGCACCATTGGCGGCGGCGGCGGTCCTGTGGGCAACTCAGGCCGCAGTGGTCGCAAGAGGCCTCACACCGCAAACCCCATCACCACCAACATCACCTTCAGCGAAAGCGAAGAGCGAATTGTCGATGACATGAAGATGCAAGATCTCAAGAACTCCAACTCAGCGAACACCAGCGAGAACCGAGAAACGCCAAATCACATATTAGTCTCGAAGCAAGTGGACGTCGTGCACGAGGACCGAGAAAGTCACACGAGCGAGAACACAGCACCAGTACAAGAACATTGGTGATGCTACACTACATATAGGAAGCCACAAAGGTATTAACGCGTTCACGTATGACAGGATACAGGGATATTGTATTGGGTAATTTGGTTTTTTTTTGGTTTTGTTTTATATGATACCTAGGATATGTTCGGAGTTGGACGTACAAAAGTCTATGTACATTATGTTATATACACGCGTAATATACGACGCATTCGACCTCAAGATTAGCGTAAACTTGCAATGTGACTCGACTATGATGGCAACCGGACATTGGCTGCCACACAGACAAGCATCAAAAATGTTCTTCAGACATCCTTACACATCTGCAAGTTCGACAAGAAACGAACAAAGTCTCAATTTTGAAAGAAATTGAAATATCATCTAGACAGGAATCGACTCTTCCAAACCCTTCCACAGATCCCCTCGAGTCTTGAAGACCAGATTCGGTCCATCATGACGGGTCACAAAAATATCCCCAAGCTGATACTCATCAGGACTACCCGGCTCACCCTTCTTCCCAGACCCTCCTCCCACAAGACCCTTCTTACCTGGCGCACTCTCAAAGTCAAAATACCACAGCGTCCGCGCCAACGTCAAGCTCGCCTCCGTATACGCCATCGTCTTACCCACACACCCACGATCACCCAGCAAAAACGGCACAAACGCCTTTCTCATCTTTGCACGATCACTCGCCTTGTCTTTAGCTTCGCCATCTTGCTCCAGCCAGCGCTCGGGTGTGTAAGTGAAAGGATCGGGAAAGGTGTTCTCGTCATGCATGATTGCATACGGACTGATGCCGACCTGCGTGCCTCGTGGGATGATCCTTCCGTCGACGATGAAGGGCCCTGTTTCGTCTTCATGTTGCTCTCGCCATGATACTGGGAGAAAGGGAGGGGACATGCGCATTGCTTCGTCGAGGCAGGCGCGGAGGTATTTGCAGCTGTTGAGTTTGGGGCCCATGACGATTTCGGAATCGGATGAGAATGTGGTGCGGATCTCAGAGGCGGCGGCTGCGTAGCATTGGGGGTTCTTGGAGAGGTAGAAGAAGACGGAGCTTGTGGCTGTTGAGGTGGTCATGCCGCCTAAGAATGGTTAGTTTTGTGCTGTGAGGGATGCTTGGTGCTACTTCCCTGCTGATAGGAGTAAGATTGATTCAGGCCAAAGTTCGCCCGTCTGGAAATCATTCTCACGATCTTCGAGGATCAAACTCTTTTGCATCACCGAGTACAAGTCATTATGGGCATCTTTGTCCTCTTTCATTCTCGCGTTGATGATACCCCTGATGATGGACATGAACCTGAAGGTCTTGTACAGGTTGAGTGCCGTGACGACAGATTCGAGGAAGTGAAGAAGCGGAAGCTGGATGTAGACATTGCCGCGGTATCCAAGGAAAGTGATGAATTTGTAGACTTCTCTGTTGACGGCACTGGTCTGCGTGTTGAACTCGTAGCCAAATGCCAACGAGCCAATCACATCGACTCCAAGACAATCTGTACGATCGGAAATGTTGACAACCTTTTCCTTCTGTGCGGCGTCAAGGAGAATCTGGAGGAAGGTGTCGATGTGGGACTTCATCTTGGGTTCGAACTCTCGGAGTGCACGGTCGGTGAAAGCTGGGGCAAGGAGACGGCGTCTTTCGCGATGCTTGGCGCGATTGACACAGACGATGCTGGCGGGATATTTTGAGTGCTGAGCACCAAGGTAAGCCCTTCCTTTGTTTGCGACAGGATTTAAGTAGATGTCTAGACGAGTTAGAAAGGTCGTTGGTGGGGAGAGGGATGTTGCATACCATGGATGGAGTTGATAGTGTTGAAGATGAGTCGATTTGGCGACTGGCGAATGACTGGACCTGATTTGTGTGATTTCTGTGAGACTAGCTCCTGAAATAAGGAAGCGTTAGGCACAAGGGGACCTCTTACCATATTTGCGAATGTTGTGGTAGGTGGTAAGGTGAAGCGTCTCTCTTGCCGCCCAAAAAGCGGCGTAACCACTGAAGAGTTTGCCAATCAGCGGCCCGGGATATGATCGCAATGAATGGAAATAGAGCCTGTGAACAATTTTGCCGATGATCTGAAGCTAGATGTTAGAAATATCACACAACACAGAGCAGGGGATATACTGTGATGGGCGTACAAGAGGAGCGGCTAACAGCACGATCCATCGCGCCAAAGAGCTAACAACAGCAGCGCTGTCAATGACCATGATTGTTGAATGTTTGCGGATACTGCAAGATTTACTTGGGATGGCAAAAAAAAAAAAAAAAAAAAAAAAACAGATTTGAGACTACGTTGTATGAAGCCAGCCTCCTTATTATGCTTGGATCTCCAATTATAGTTTTTGGCTTATGGGAGAAGGCGGAAGTTAACCTGGGGTTTGTCATTCGGTACGCCAAAAGAAGGCCTTTGCAACATTCATCGGAGTAACTGCCCAACTTGAAAGCCTCGGTCCCTCTCAAACTGCTCTCAATTTGGAATGAGAGCCGTTCCTGCTTTGACGGGCGCGGCGCAACGGGCACCATCAAAGGGGAGCGGAGAGGGGGCCGGGTCGGTCTGCTCCAAGGCTCTGCGCGCGTTTGCATTTGCTAGATCGACACGGTGTATGTAGCACTGTAATGATCATCGCCTTGTTAGTCCACTGGCTGAGAAAGCTGCATGCCTGCCTGCGCTGCGACCTTGAGCTTGTGAGGAGGAATCAATCTGTTTTCCCAAGTATACAAAGGTGATTGGCCAGCTGCCATGTACACAGTCATGTACTCAGTCATGTGAAGAATCCTTCGACCATTCTGAAATTGCGTGATTTCGATGTGCAGCCTTCCCGCACAGCGGTGGCTTGCAGCAAACCTGGCTGCGAAATGCACGCTTACGCATAGCCAGCCAACCAACCGAATGTGCCCAATTTTGTCTGTGCGGAGACACGGCTGGCAACGGAGATGGGGGAGAAGGAGGGAGATACGCGGCCCGTCCAGTTATCCACCTTCCACAGACTGCACTGGCAGATCCTTCGGTGGCGGCACGCCCGAGCGTGATAATTCGGAGGGCCAGATTTTCGAAGGATTCGACGTGGTGGCTGCTGCTGAGCTGTACAAGAGAGTCATTCCGCAGCCAACGCATGTCGTGATTAGAAAACAAGTAACAGAAACCAATATATAGCGACATGTGCTGCAAGACAGTCACTAAGCACACCATTCTGCATCTGCAGCCAAATCCTTCCGACTATTCTCGCAACCACACCCGTAGGAGTCTGGAGCTGTCGTAGTAGCCCGTCTTCACCTCCAATACCAAGCATGCGTTTCCTTTGTCTCCATGGAAAGTGGACAAACGCCGAGGTGTGTATACGTGACGCGTCTCTTAACCCAATCCATAACCACAGAGCTGGCAAGGGATACCAAGGAACGAAGGCTAATGTGCAGCAATGACTTTGGCACCGAAATAGGTATTCAAGATCCAGACAGGTATATGCCCCCACTCCTCATAAACAAGTGCGCCTGGTATGGTGCATACACCAAGGTTTTCAGGCTCACAAGTCGATAGCCCGCATCCGCGACGCCATCGATGGAGAGCACGAGTACATTTTTATCAACGCACCTTTCGATGACACTACTCCCTTGTTCGAAGTGCCCATCTCTACAGGCAAGTGCCTCGATTGGATGAAAAAGGATTCTGAGCCAAGCGATCTCATTGACTTGCTAGCTCAGCTGAAAGGCATCGTGCGGGCCCGAGGACCGTTTGACGGCATCATGGCCTTTTCACAAGGTGCAACAATTGCCACAATCATGTTGCTTGAAGATGCTGAGGAGGAATTTGGTGGCTTCAAGTGCGCAATCTTCTTTTCTGCCATCTACCCCCCATACATGGACGCCAACCTGTTGCCTGATAAACTCAAGGCGCCCAATGCAATGCCCGACATTCTGAACCTGCAAGTCCAAGGACACAGAAAAATCAAGGTGCCGTCTGTCCACTTTTGGTCTCCCACAGACCAGCTTGCTGGTGGTGGGCCAGCCAAAATTGCCGAGTTTTTTGACGCCGCAGACCGGCAAGTCATGACACATAATTTGGGACATGAGGTTCCGGGTTCGCAGTCAGGTGAAGGCTTAGAGCATGCTGTTCTACTGATTGAGCGCATTATCGAGGAAGCAAAAGCATGAAAGCATAATACTGAAGTATATAGTGCCTTGAAAAGAGATTGGCTACCCTGGTAAATACAAATTGCCTACGTTAATTTCCAATCGCCAAAGAGGCAAAAGAAAGCAATTCAGTGGCATACCTAAATGTCTGAAACTCTAACTTGCCCTTTTCTCCTCCAGAACAAAATGACAACCACTACTTGAGCAACACCACAAGCACATAAGAGCCAGGCTTGCTCGTTATACGCTCCGGACAGAAGCCGCCGGAGACTTGCGAGAAGCTCAGGATCCAGCTTTTTGAAGTCAAAATTGTGAACAAGAGACGTCGGATCGTTGATGCCAAAGTTCTTCAACTTGGAAACAATGTCGCCATTGAAAATTGATGTGCCGATAGCAATGAAGACCGCACTGCCCATGGCTCGAAACTGGTTTGCAGTACCTAGGGCGAGAGCTATGCAAGGGTATTGTTAGTGACCGCGGGGCACTAAACAAAGCGGGGGCAAGTAATGAAAAGAACTAACCATTGTCTCTCTTCTCAGTAGTGTATGGGATTGCCATCAATACGGCCTGAAGAACGATACCACCACCGAGGCCCGCCAAGAAGAGATAACCATTGACGGCTCTTGGAACAGGTTTGTCCAAAGGCAAAACAGCCACAAGAGTAAAGCCCACAATTTGAAGTACAGTAGAAAATGCAAGAAGGTAGACAATTGGCAGCTTGAGATTATAAGCAAGCTTTGCCGTGGCAATAACGCCAACTGCCATACCTACTCCTGGAGGAACCAGTCGCACTGCTGCATCCATGGCCGAGAACCCATTGATCAACTCAAATCGCTGTGGCACCTGAAAATTCATCACAGTGAGACAGCCTCCGACCAAAAACGTCCCTCTATAGAATAAAGTTAGAAAAAATGAAATAAAGCGAAACGTATTGGTCCGGTGAGGACTTACAGGAGTGTGCCGCATATGGCGCTGTTTGTTAAGAATCGCCAGGGTAGTACAGGCTCTCTTGCACCATTCGCAAAGGTAACATGCCGCTCCCAGGTGATTAGAGCAGCCCAGAACACAGTAGACAAAACCAAGAGTGTAATAACATAAGCGGACCTCCAGGCGAATCGACCGCCCGCTTCTTGAAATGCGGCCGTAAAAGATAAAGTAGCCAAGAAGAGTAAGCCACAGCCAGGGAAGTCTACCCGCGCAATCAGGTCGGAAAAGATTGCCTTTTTCTTTGCTTGCCCATGGAATGGGAAACCGTTGGGCATGCCCAAAATACCCAGTACCAAGGCAATGGCTCCAAGGGGTACATTGAAGAGGAAAACCCATCTCCATGTTGTGTGTGCGGCAATCGCACCACCAATAATAGGACCAAGAATAATGGCAACAATAACAGCAAGGCCGGTATTGGCGACTTGTTGGCTGTATTTTGCAGGCGGTACAATCTCGATTAGGACAACGGTTGAAATTGCTTGGGAGCCTCCTCCAGCCATGCCCTGAAATGCACGCAAGATAATCCTGTTTGTTCATATCATGTTAAAAAATGCTATAAAACTAGATTGAACTAGATTTAAATGATTCGCGTTTGCAGACTTACAGTTGGGTCATGGTTTGTGATGCAGCGCAGCCAGCAGAGAAAATGGTAAAGAGAGCAATTGACGTAGTGAAGACAGGTTTGCGACCAAATATGTCGCTGAGCTTCGTAAGAATAACGGCGGCAGCTATAAATTATTAGCGATCAATTAAACACTCAGTAGTGATGCTCTGTGACAAGATAACGGCTGAGAAGAAAAGGACATACCGACATAGCCAAGCAGGTAGCTCGAAATGACCCAACTTGCGTTGTCGAAACCTCCAATACTATTGCTAATAGCAATGACTGACGTGTTGATGATGGATGTTTCGATCTGCACTAAAAAGAGCATGATTACCACTTCGAAACTGACAGCCCAAAAGCGGAAACCCTTCAAGTACTGAACCTCGAATGGAGGCTCAGCCAGCTCAGGCTCATTTGTTTGTGCGGCGCGGTCTTGGGAAGTGTGATCGCTGCCAGAGATGCCAGCCTCAGTACGTTGCGAGCCATCAGCCAGCTTTTCTTGAGGACTTGAAGTAGTCATTGTAACGAGGAGAATAAGAGGTCGAATTTCTGTTTGTCAAAGCAAAAGCAACACAGAAGGAGACGAGAGAGGCGGGAGGGAGAGAGACGCAAAGTGACAAGTGTGACGCTTTCTTCCTTTACAAACTAGGCTCGGAGTTAATCAGGCTGTGGAAACGCCTATGCGGCCGTCGCCCCTCCGAATAAATGAGAGACATGATCCTTGAAGGCGGAAACATGCGGGCGCCAAATGTTCAATAATTCTGGCCATGCCTCGGCAAAACAAGGAGAGACAGGCAAACAAGCTTCAAGCCAAACGAAACAAGCAGCCTTGCCTGGGAAGTTAGCTTGTCTGCCCGTCCTAGGCTGTTAGCCCGTAGCCAATAATTACCTGCCATCCCAAACCTTGCTCCTTAACGCTCCACTACGCCATATCACCAGCATCGTTCTTCCCGTGTCCCCCACATCCGATGTGCACAGTGCGATCCTTCGTCAGCACTTGTAGTGCCTCGATGCACCCTTGCGGGCTGTACATAGGGACCACCCACCTGGATTTGTGTCAGTGCTTTTGCGCGAAATTCTGGGTGGCAACGCGGCATTTCGAGACGGGCAGTCACAGTTGGCTTGGATCAAAAGTTCCCTTTCAAGTGCATTCCTTGTTATTACAAAGTTTTGAATCCTGAAGGATGCGCCCTGCCCGTGTCTGCATTTTGCATTCTTTATTTGGCCGACTTATCCGGTTATCTGCAGTGATGCCTAATATATTCTTGTCCGAGCGGGCGCGTGGCTTGCATGTCGGACGAAAGCTCGGCCGTGATAGGCAGTACTTTGCTCGCTTCCCTTGACAACCTGCCTGATAAACGAAAGGGCTGGAGGGCTGGGCCAAGTTTTGTTGCTACTCAAGGCCGGATGCTTCCCTATCTTACCCGTCTCTTACACGTCTCCACCACCATCCTCGCTAGTGTCAGGCCCAAGGCTGCCCCAGGATGAATACGAATTGGACTCACTATGACAAGGAGCTAATACTAACTAGCGAATCAATTACGCCATTTTTCATGGCGTATCCAGTGTTAACCAAGGTGACAAAACTGAAATAGCGTAAATGCTGTCTGACCACCAACTACCAATCGCCTTTGAACGGTGCAGGACGAAGAACCAGGGGTACAATTTTAGCTGCACACCCCATTCCAGGTCCATCGTCCTTGGTCAGCGTCTTGCATGGACGAGTGAGTAATTGTAGGATTGGACTGCATTCAGTATTGTATCAGCCGTCTGTTGACGAGGATCTGACCACCAAAGCACAGCAGGATAAAAGAAGTCGCGTCTTTGCGATTGGCCTTTAAACTTCTATCTATGTAAGGTGTAGTACCCGTACTGTACCTCTCTGCACTTTTTAGAGGCGTGCTTTCTTGTCACCGTCCTTTTTTCTTTCATCAGATTTGAAAAGTTTTCCCTAACAAAGCAAATACCCATTATAGCGGACATGGATCAAGTTTTGGCGCTCGTGAAAGAGCTTCCACATCTTCCACCTGATGTGCAGGAGGCCCTTTTGAACGGCCCTGCCATGGTTCCTCCAGCAGGTGTGAAGCCAAATTTCGAGAACCCCCCAAACCGCAACCACATGTCATTCGCTTTGCTGGGTGTCTGCATCTTTCTTGTGCTGGCTTTTTTCTCTCTCCGGGTCTACGCTCGTGTTATTGTCGCCAAGAAGGTCCGAATTGACGACGGTATGTTAATGTGACTCAACAAGTGACCAAACATGCTAAACACTCTCTTTTTATTCAACAGGTTTGGCTTTTCTTTCAGTGGTAAGTCGTATTACACATGGGCACATATTCTGCGCCTTCGTATCCTAGACTAGCAGCTAATTATTTGTATCTCAGGTGGCTTTTGCAGCGTTTTGCTGGGACTACGTCGCATTCTCTCAAGTTACTGGATACTGGGTGCATCAGTATGATATTCAACTCAAGCATATGGGGAAAGTAATTATTGTAAGTAATGAAACAACTTAACAACTTTTAGCCGTTGTGCCTTCAACCTCGCTAACAATGACAGGTGGGAATCTGGCTACCTATTCTGTACAGCCTCACAATGTTGTTTGCGAAGAATGCAATTCTGTTGGAATGGAGTGAGTTCTTTCTTCCCTCTCATACTATTCAAAGCCTTACTAACAACATATTAGTCCGCATTTTTGTTCCCGGCCGCAACCGCAACCTATTTTTTTGGTCTTGCGTCGCTGTCATGGTTATAAACACTTCGTTCTACAGTGTTACAATCATTCTGGAAGGTCTTGCTTGCATCCCACTCAAGGCACTCTGGCAGCCATGGGTTAATGGAAAATGTTTCAACAAGAAGGCTTTGGATACCACTTCGGCCTATGTCAACCTTGTAGTTGACCTCTGTATCCTAGTACTACCCCAGTGGGTGATCTGGAAGCTGCAAATGTCCCGCGACCAGAAGCTTGGTGTTTCTATGATCTTTTCAGTGGGCATCATGTAAGTCAAACCCTACAAGAAGAGACACTAGCCATGAAAAGCGGTGTGAAAGCTAACTGGCGGTGGAAGATCTGTTGCATGTGCTATTGGACGTGTCATCTTCAACTACACTGTGCAGTATGTTGGCGACAAGCCTGGCGACCTCACCTATACCATCGCTCCTCTTTTCCTATGGCTGCTAGCGGAATTGACTTGCGTTATCATCGTCCTTTGTAAGTAAACCAAAAACATTTTTTAAATATTGAACAGAAGAGACCTCAGAGCTAACCAAAGGGCCACTGGGCCTAATAGGTATGCCAGCTGTGCCCAAAGCCTTTAAAGAAGGCTACAGTGCAACACGCCTGATGGCTTCTGTACGCTCGTGGACTAGGATGCGACCCGGCAGCAGCCGAAATGGATCATTGAACAGTGATGGCGTTGTTTCGCATCATGGTGCCAAGGCACCATCCTACAAGAAACACGGCCAAACCAGTTCTGATCAAGAGAGCCAGGTGGAGTTGACCAGCCTAGACTCTTCCCGTGGAATTCACTACCGAGAGAACGAGACTGGCATAGTCTGCAAAACACATATTGCTGTGCACAGCACCACAAACGACGAGCCACAGTCCGAGAACCGCAACTATCCTTGGGAAAAGAAATAGCTTGTATTTGTTTGGAGCTTTTTGTGATGCTCTCGGGTTTAGGCTACTAGAAGCAACCGGCTAGTGCTACTTTTGGTTTAGTTTAGTCTAGTTCTTGACTTTGGTGTTCAAATCGTATTAGTTTAGTTTCGTTTAGTTTTCAATGTAAAGAGTAGCCGGTCAACCTCCAATTTTCCTTTCCACTTCTTTCCTGTACTCCTCTGTAGTATCGTGACCCAATAAAGCAGTTGCAGAGAAACTACAGACTTGAAAAGGTGCCCCAGAATTGAGATTTCTCTTAGTATCTCTGAAGACACGCTACAAAGCCGCTTGAAAGTCTGGCAAATTAGCACGAATAGTACTGGCACATGCCCGCTCCATTAACATGCTTGGAAGTGGTCATGAGGACGGGACAAGAAATCCCTCAACAATCCTTCGCCAGCGAATATGATAACGCCATGCGAGAGAGTCTGTTCACGTCTCATGTGATAGTACTTTTGTACCTAAATGCATGCGCTCAAATCCTTCTGAATGCAGGGTGCTGTTGTTGATACTGTTGTTGTTGTCCTGTAGTGAGTGGGGTATCCTATCTACACACCACCATGGACAGACCCCACTAGAGGTACAACTTGGCCACAGCCACAGCGCACCAGGCTTGCTGAACCGGCCCCCAAGTTGACCCCCCATAAAAGGATTCAAAGCATCTGCAAAGCAACCTCGGCGTCAGGGCTTCCACAGGCAACTGTTTTTCCTTGCTTCGACACATCAACACTACCTGCATCATTTCAGAGACGGCTGGTGATTTCGCGCACATTTGCATATAGAACTTTGTTTAGTTGAATCCTACGGAGAGAAAGCAGGCCGAGCAATACTTGCCGTCTGTGTCTGCAGTCCACGTCACAACAATCCCTCCGCATCCCCAAGCCATCATTTTGAAGGAATTCTGTGCAATGGTGCTTCTGGGTCTATAGCGGTGCTTCGGCGTAGATATTCGAAGTCGTTTAATTGTATCTACTATTCTGGCTATAAATAGGGTATCGCCATAACCAGGGATACCAAGGGGTTGTGTCTTCACGCATCTTCATGATATTCACAACATCTCTTCATTCAGAGGCTACAATCTAGTTTCTTTTCCACGTACCTTGAGCGAAATTACTTTACTCTTTTTGTAACAATTCTTTTCTCTTGCACTTCAAATACTTTTGACATAGCTTTCTGTTCGTCTTGAAACGTCTATCTTGATCATGGAGCCTCTTGCCATTGTCGGACTCGCGTTTGACCTCCCACAGGGGGTTGTTACCGAGAAAGCATTCTGGGAGCTGTTGCAAAATCGCAAAACTACCACAACCGATTGGCCAGAAACAAGGGCAAAGATTGACTCTGTCCTTGACGAGACCATGCCGTTGAACACTCTCGGCCACCGCCGTGGCAACTTCATCGAGAGCAACCCCTATGCGTTTGATGCGCCTTTCTTCTCCATGTCTCCAACCGAGGCTGCTACCCTTGATCCACAGACAAGGCTAGCATTGGAGACGGCGTATCACGCCTTTGAAAACGCGGGACTACCGTCACAGAGCCTCAAGGGCTCACAGACGGCGGTGATAGGATCACTCAACCCAAGCGATTTCTCGGATATGGTCACCATGGATCCTGACACAATGAGCCGGTTTGCTGGCATGGGTTTAGGATCGTGGTCGCTTCCCAACAGAATTAGCTGGTTTTTTGGCTTCCAGGGACCGAGTCTTACTGTCGATACGGCCTGTTCAAGTTCGTTAACCGCCTTTGATGTGGCTTGCAAAATGATTCGCAGCGGTGATGCTTCCACAGTATGTTGATCTACCTTTCACTATCGACTACAATATAAATTGCTAACACTGTCTTTTATAGGCTCTAGTTATTGGCTCAAGCTTGATGCTGAGCTATGAAAGCTCCGTAGCCCTTGCAAATCTCGGTGTTTTATCAGCGGATGGCAATTGCTATACGTTTGACCACAGAGCGAATGGATATGTGAAAGGCGAAGGCCTTGTTGGGGTTGTTGTCAAGCCACTCCACGCTGCGTTGGCAAGTGGTGAGACAATCCGTGCCGTCGTGAGAGCTACCGGATCCAACCATGATGGGCGCACTCCTATCATGACACAGCCGAGCTCAGACGCACAGGAAAGACTGATTCGACAAGTCTACAAAGCTGCGAAGCTTGACTTCAATGAGACTCGATACCTCGAAGCACACGGCACTGGTACCCCAACTGGAGATCCTCTTGAGATTAAATCCATTGGAAGAGTCTTCCGAAAGTACCGGTCTTTGGAAGAACCGCTATTTGTTGGGTCTGTCAAGTCAAATATTGGTCACTTGGAAGCAAGCAGTGGCCTTGCGGGACTTGTGAAGACCATCCTTTGTCTCGAGCATGGCCGTATCCCCCCTAATGCCTTGTTTGAAAAGATCAACCCTGCTATTGATGCAGATTTTTATCGCGTCAAGATCCCTACAGAGGAAACCATTTGGCCGACTGATGCCCTTCGACGTGCCTCGGTTGCGGGTTACGGTGTTGGTGGCGCCAATACACATGTTATCCTGGATGATGCATTTCACTATCTCCAGGCTCACAAGCTCAATGGAAACCACAATTGTATCAACCTAGTCACGAAGGCGAATGGAAATCATGCCCAAAGCAGTGGTTTTGAGCAAAATGGCCACTCTGGTACCAATGGCCATTCGGGAGCCAACGGCCATTCGGGAGCCAATGGCCACTCTGGACTCAATGGTCACCCTGATATCAATCAGCTTGTTCCTTCGAGAGATCATCTGGTGGATGGACCAATAGGCCAGCCACAGACCATGACAGATCCTCAGAGAAACTCATTGTCAGTCCCACAGCTTTTAGTCTGGAGCGGATTTGATGTAGGATCTCTAAAACGGATAATTGAAGATTACCAGGAGTTTTGCATTGGCAATATTATTGGGCATCCGAGCAGATTGGAAGACCTGGCATATACTCTTGCAGAGCGTCGCACTCGGATGAACTGGAGGTCATTCGCTGTTGTACGGCCTTACGGCAAAGGCAGTCCGGAGACTACTACTGGGGACTCTATAACAGAGCTCCAAGCTTCACAACCAATTCGTGCGGCAAGCTATGATCTCCACTGCGCATTTGTTTTCACCGGACAAGGTGCTCAATATATGAACATGGGCTTAGAGTTGGCGCAGTACCAAACTTATCAACACTACATCAATAAAGCTCAACAAGTACTAGCTGAATTGGGCTGCGACTGGTCGATCAATGAAGTTATCAATGACGTTGACCTCATTAATCTACCACAGCACAGCCAGCCAATCTGTACTATTTTACAGCTAGCACTGGTGGAACTACTCAAGACATACGGTATCGGCCCATCTGCTGTCGTTGGCCACTCGTCTGGCGAAATTGCTGCAGCATATGCGATTGGAGCAATCTCCTTTGAGAGCGCTTGCAAAATTGCTTACTACAGAGGTGTTGTCGCTGGTAAATTGAAACAGGACCTGGTGCTTAACCCTGGCGCGATGCTGTCTGTCAATTTACCAAAAGAAGACATTGCGGGTTATATGGCTGATATACCTGCCCTTGAAATGTTTGCAAACGATATTCATATTGCTTGCATCAACAGTCCTCTCAATTGCACACTCTCCGGGAGTGAGGAAGCACTGGGTCAGATGAAGAAGTTTCTTGACGCTGATAATATCTTTGCGCAGAAGCTCAAAACTGGGGTGCCATATCATTCGCCGTTTATGAAAACAGCCGCTCGCGAATATTTGGATCTACTCGGTACTGCGCCTTTGGCGTCGGGAGATGCAGTAGCCAGCGCGATACCAATGGTGTCCTCTGTTACGGGCTCCATTGTTACTGCCTCGAAGCTGCTGACAATGCCGCAATACTGGGTTGATAATCTAGTCTCACCTGTGCAATTTGCGGATTGTATTTCGAAACTTGACGGGTTTTCATCAACGCAGTTGGGAGCAAATGATATTACGGATATTGTCGAGATTGGACCGCATTCTGCTCTTCGTCGGCCGATTTTGGACACACTACGCGAGACAGCAGCAGCCAACAGCAAAGCAGCACAAAAACAAGAAACTAAGGATCAAGATACTATCAATTACAGATCAGTATTGCATCGAAACAAGCCAGCCTCAATTACTTTATTGGAACTTGTTGGTTCCTTGTTTTGCAGCGGATTTCCTGTCTCACTCAGTGGACCTGCGCAGCGAAATACCAAGCGAAAACCGCTTACAAATTGCCCAAAGTATCCATTCAATCATTCCCGAGTCTACTCTGCGGAATCAAGGATTGCAAAAAACTTCAAATGTCGTGAAGCTGCCCCCGGGTATCTTCTGGGCCGTCGCGCAGTTGATTGGAATCCACTTCGACCAGTATTCCGCAACTGGTTCAGCATCGAGTCAATTCCTTGGCTAGCCGACCACGTCATTAGTGGCACAACGATTCTCCCGGGTACAGGCATGCTGGTCATGTCACTGGAAGCGGTTAGAAACCTTATTCCACAGGGTATTCTCATATCGGGCTACATGATCAAGGAGGCACATTTCCTACAGCCTATTCTTGTGGGCGAGGAAAGGAACTCAGCTACGGAAACGTCTTTGCAAGTGACTCCCGTGCGCAACGCAAATGAGAAGCAAGTCTCTCGCTATGAGATCAACATTTTGAGCTACCGAGAAGAGAGATGGACAGAAAACTTCCGCGCTATTGTCAAGGTTCAATTTCACGAGGACCTCGGTGCAACTCCCGTTGATCATGGCCTCGAGACACAGCTACGAAATTCACGCCTGGCCACGGCTCTCGAACTGGGCAATGCATCATGTACAAGTGAGATAAAGAAACAAGATTTCTATGACCACTACAAAAAGGCAGGGTCAGAGTTTGGGCCCAACTTTCAGCGACTAGACGATATACGCCACAATGAAGGGGCAGTGGCCGTTGCTGCGTTACAATTGCACGCGCCCTCACCAAACACTCATGAGAGTCCCGTCCACCCTGCCGACTTAGACGGTGCGATCCATCTATGTTTGGCGCAGTATGTTCATTTTGTGTCCGAAAATGGCCTTACATACGTCCCGCAGCGATTGCAGAATGCCTGGATCTCGGCCAGGTCCTGGACTGACAACTACCAAGCTGTAAAAGCCATGTCGGTCATCACAGCATCCAACCTCGCTGAATCTTACCAAGAAATTTCCGTCTTGTCCGATGACAGCGAGGTGCTTTGCCATATTCAAAGACTTGTTATGGTACCAGTGGCCAAGCCGGATAATATTGATGAATTGTCTAGAACAAAACAAGATCTTAATTTGCTTTATCGAATGCAGTGGCTGCCACAGCTGAGCACCCTCACAAGCGAAGAACTTCAAGAGCAGTGTAGCGCACTGTCAACCCTCACGGATAAAGAAGCGGAGCTCAAGCTCAAGCAAGAGAAAAACGCAACAAAACTCATGTTTATGCTGGAACACGTCGCGCGCTATACCCTCGCCCAATTTGCGGAAGATGAGCTCGAAGGTCTCCAAAACGCTAAATATCTCAAAAAGTTTGCTGCCAGTCTACAGTACTATTATGGCAACAAGGATCTATGCACCTCTCAAGAAATAGCAGATCTCATTGATGAATGTGAAGCTATTGAGCCATCGTGGGAATTTATTATTTCCACTGCTCGCAACCTGGAGAAGTTGATTCGTGGTGATATAACCACCTTGGAACTCCTATTTACACCAGAGACTATGGAGGCTTTCTACAGTTGGTCATTTAGTGGTCTTGTTCAAGGCGGACTTCACAGATTTTTACAGCTTGCCTCTCATGAGAATCCAAGTCTGCGTATTTTAGAGGTTGGTGCAGGAACTGGCAGTTTTACAAGCACAATCGTGGACAGCCTCCGAAGACTGGAAGACCAAAATGGTGGCGCACATTTTATCGAGTACACATACACCGATATTTCTCCCTCATTTTTCGAAGGGGCGCGCACTAGATTCTCTTCTTTGACAAATCGCATGGTCTTTAAGAAGCTTGACCTTGAAAAAGACCCATGCCAGCAGGGATTTGAAGCAGGGGGCTATGATATGGTTGTTGCTGGTAGCGTAATTCACGCGACTGCAACACTATCAGTCACACTGTCTAACATTCGAAAACTGTTGAAGAAAGGAGGACATCTCATCTTTTCTGAAATCACTGCTCCCGAAAATGCTGCTGCCAACGTTGGGTTTGGCACGTTCGAAGGCTGGTGGCTCTCGACAGAAGAATGGCGTCAGTACAGCCCACTGCTTACTCGAGACAGCTGGGGATCTGTACTACAACAACAGGGATTCTCGGGAATTGATCTGTGTCTTACTGGAGTACACATGGACCTGGATTTAATCGTATCGACTGTTGTTGAAAATAGCCAAAACGAAGCCAACACAACGCCACCAAGCAACGGAGTGAGCGATACTCATTTGATACGCCACTCAGAGGATCTTGAGAGCCGGTATATCTTGGTCGACCCTATGTCTACTCTGCAACACAGCCTGGCAAAGACGATCTCATTGACTCTTAATGCAGAGATTATTGATTTGGATACCTTATCCACCAAGAGCTTTAAAGAGAATGATATTGTTGTATCTCTGTTCGAAGTTGGACAACCACTCCTTGCCAAATTGGACGAAGTCAAATTCCAAAAGGTCCAAGAAGTTTTCAGATCCTTAAAGAAGATGCTCTGGGTTACTGCCCCGGAGCTTACTTCCGTCGAGACAGAACCCTTCCAAGGCGCCGTGAAAGGCTTCCTTCGCGTTTTGCGCATGGAAGACTTGACAAGACATTTCATCACACTGGCCATTGAATCTTCTCGAGGAAAAGAGCCTTGGACAGAAGAGAGCTATACAAAGTTCGTCTTGCAGGTATTTAACTCTTCTTTCGTCTCACCGAGCAGTCCAGTCTCCGAATGGGAGTATATTGTTCGCAATGGATATCTCTGTACCCATCGAATGGTCCAAGAGAGAGAGCTTGAAACTGAGATGAGGTCTCGAATTAAACCATCGATAATTAACGAGCCATGTCTCCCAGGCCCGCCTCTAATACTTAATGTTGGCACTCCAGGTATTCTGGACAGTCTACAGCTGATCGAAGATGTTATCGCGATGGAACCTTTGAAGCCAAACGAGGTAGAGGTTGAGGCTGCAATCTGGCCATTGGCATTCCGCGATGTATTTGTCGCGCTAGGAAAGTTTCCTGGAGAAGAAATGGGTATTGAATGTGTTGGTACCGTTCGGCAAGTCGGATCTGCCGTTTCAGACGTTGATATTGGAGATACTGTTTGCATTATTGAGGCAGGATGCATGCGACTGTATCCAAGGGTATCTTCTACGAGTGTATTCAAGATACCAAAGTCAATCCCCCAAGCTGAAATGGCAGCTATGATTTCTCCTGGAACAACAAGCTATTACTCGCTTGTTAATATCGCCCGGCTACAACCAGGAGAAAAGATTCTGATCCATTCGGCAGCTGGAGCTACAGGTCAGGCTGCTGTATCTGTTGCTCAGTTTATTGGCGCAGAAGTATTTGCAACAGTTGGTTCCGAGGAGAAAAAGCAATTGCTCATGGAAAAATTCAATATTCCAGAAAACAGAATTTTCTACAGCCGCAACCTTTCATTTGCGGAGGGAATCATGCGAGAGACAAAAATGGCCGGCGTCGACGTTATTCTTAACTCCTTGGCCGGAGAAGGTTTGCGTGCTTCTTGGGAATGTATCGCGCCATATGGGAGGTTTATCGAGATTGGCAAGACAGACATTTTTGGCAACTCGTCACTACCAATGTCCAAATTTGCCAAAAACGTCTCATTTTGCGCAGTCGACGTACTGCATATTATCAAGACCAATCCTAAGATAGTGCGGGATCTCGTTAAGTCAGTTACAGATCTCATGGTTGATGGCCACCTGACCTGCCCATTGCCTTTACAACTCTATCCACTTTCGAAGGCTGAAAGTGCGTTCAGATCAATCCAGAGCGGCCAGAATATGGGACGAGTTATGATCTCTGTCGATCACGAAGACACTGTTACAAAATTTGTCAAAAAGCGTGATTCCTGGCAGCTTCCAGGCGATGCATCATACCTCGTTGCTGGCGGACTTGGTGGGCTTGGTCGAGCTATTCTACACTGGTTAGCTGATAAAGGGGCGAAATACCTGATTGTACCATCTCGCTCTGGTGCAGTTTCGGAAGCGGCCCGAAAAGTGATTGATGAGTTGACCGGGCGTGGCGTACATGTGTATGCCCCTCGGTGCGACGTGTCCTCTGCGGATGAGCTCTCAGCATTGCTGAAATCATGTGAATCTTTTCCGCCTATCAAAGGTTGTATCAACTCGGCAATGGCACTGCAAGACTCTGTATTCGAAGGCATGAGCCATGAGCAATGGCAGAAGACAATTGATTCCAAGATCAATTCATCGTGGAACCTGCACCAGCAGCTACCGGAAAGCCTCGATTTCTTTATTCTCTTATCATCGCTCGCTGGTATATTTGGAAGCTTGGCACAATCAAACTATGCAGCAGGTTGTACGTTCCAAGATGACCTAGCCCGCTTCCGCAACGACAAGAATATCGGCAAGTCATCGGTCAGTCTAGACCTTGGCTGGATGGTTGACATTGGTATTGTTTCGGAGCGGGAGGACTATCAAAAGCATCGTGGTAATGCGCGTGATATGAACCCTGTTACCAGTGCGAACCTCATGGCAATTTTGAGCCACTACTGTGACCCATCGCTGGCAAAGTTCTCCAGTGCAGAGCAGGGTCAGCTTCTTATCGGTGCTGCAACCCCTGTGGATTTGAACGCAGCGCAAACAGAATCGGTTTTTGAGGTACTGCCAATGTTAGCAGGATTCGCGACTGCTAAATTAGTAGGCAAGAAGTCAGGAACCGCCGCAAACCAACCAGAAGATCATCCCGCCCAGCTCTTCCAGCAGGCTAGCGACCGGAAAGAGCGTACGCTTGTGGTTGTCCAGGCACTACTTTCAAGACTTGCTCGAGCGCTCTACGTTCCGCAAGATGATATCGACTCTAACAAACCACTGTCAGAATATGGTGTCGACTCTTTAATGGCTGTGGAGCTGCGAAACTGGATCAAGCGAGACTTCCAGGCTTCGGTGGCAGTGTTCGACCTTATGGGTGAGGGGCGGTCAATTACCGCAATCGGCCAGCTTGTTACGGATAAATCAGAAATTTGATAGTAGACTGTAATACAATTGAAGTTTCCTACCCAAGAACCGTGACGAACTGCAAAAAAAAAGAACTGTGATCTTCGCCACTGCATCGTATCCTGCCAGCATCTTGGGTCTGTCCTTCATTCATTTAAAGAACACCCATAGAAATTAAACTCTACCTCTGTAGACAGCATAATCTTGTAACCATGTCCTTATCAGAATTGAAGACCCTCACACATCATCAAAATTCCACACCGAACTGTCCAACAAGCCCCCAAACCAAGTCGGCCCGGCCGCCTGCATGGCCCCAGGCATCGCAAATCCAGGAGGCATAACACTCGGCAACCCCATTGAATCTCGCTCATAAACCTCCTCACTCTCGATTCTACTCTTAAACCAACCACCAATCCAGATCGTCTTCTTCGCAATATCCACATAGCGACCCCCTACAGCCAACTCCTCCTCTGAAGCCCTTATACCCATCTCCTTGATGAAAGCCTCTACGCATTCTTTCCTCCATTTCTCCGTCTCATACATCCTCATTGCAATCTGTTCCATGCCCAGTGGGAAATCCAGCGTCTGACGAGCAACCCCCACATCCCAGCCAGGCACATCATCAATAAGAAGCAGTCGCGTGGTGATGATCATGACGAACGTAGCTTGGCCAAGTGAAGCTAGTGATTGGTACATGAAATCGCGGGGCGGTACTGTAGCTAGCATTTTGTAGAAGTTCTTGGCCGCCATAAGGCAGTCTTGTAAACATGCTGTGCGGTAAGAAGTGGGATTGCCGGCTTCATCGGTCGTGTTGCGCAGATATGTGGCCGGTTCGTAGAGTCGGACGAGGAGGAAGTGGTATCTCATAACGATTGAGCGATGTATTTGATTGATTTTTGCAGAGGAGAATGTTGGAAGTTTGTTCAGTAGCTTGTCGTAGGAGAGAGATGCCATGGTGAGGTCGAGCTCGGTGCGGAGAGCAGATACATGGTCATCCAGCAGGAAAAGGAATGGGCGACCGCGTTCATCGTCGTTGGCTGCGCCGAATGATTCTGAAATGCGGTCGCCGAGATGGAACATGCGCACAATCTGGGTGATGAGGAAGTCGGTGGCGCATGTGGTGTTTTGGGAGAGCGTTTGGCAGCATATTTCTACGTATTGGCTGCGGAGCGGGTTTTGGCGACCGAATTGGGCCGAGTTGCTGAGGTGTGTAAGTGGGATTTTTTTTGGGAAGTGAGTGGTTGAACTTACAGAGAGATGAGGCAATAGCATGCTAGGAACGCTCGTTGTTCTTCCACGGAGTGCATATGCTCGGCGATAACTTGTTTTTTGTGATGGCGCACATCCTCAGGGAGGTCATCCATGCCGATTTGCTGTAGGATGGCAGGTGGGATCTTGGTGATGCCGAGATTATGAGCGTATCCAATTGCCATGTGTGTAAGATTTGTGATTTGAGTGTCGTACAAGATTTCCAAGTCGCCCCTACTAGTGTTAGTGGGAAGAGGTGATGGAGGTGGTAAACGTACCATGCTAGGAGAACGATTAAACCCTCTAAGAGATCGAGATTACGCTCGTTTTCGACGAGGATATGTTGACTGATGTATGCGATGACGTTTCTCTTCATTTTTGCGAGACGTGGGATAGGTAGTGGCGCGGCGACAAGCATGATGGATCTGAAGAGCGTTGGTTTTGTTTCGAAGAGGAGCTGGGCAGTAGTGTGTTCTGGTATCACGATGAAGGGGAAGTGTAGGAAGAGATGCTCTCGGTAGTTTTGGAGTGAAGATGCTGCTTGGGCCCATGTAAGGCCGAATGGGGGAGATGGCGTCTTTGGTCTTGAGGCAATGCTGTGATCAGACTCTGGCGTTGGTGCACATGTGGCTTTGAGTTGAGAAATGGTCTTCTCTTTTGCTTGGAGTGTGGTCGTCAATGCATCTAAGCGTTGTTCCAAGGACGCAACGCGACTAACCCAATTAGAATACGAGTCAACGTGTAAGTGAGTGTGCATACCTGTTCATGGGCCTAATCTGCCTAGCCTTTCTCAGGCCCTTGGCCTTAGCCTCACAGGCCACACCAAGTCTATCGCATCTTTCACATATTGAAGAGGTAGAGGTTCTGAAATGGCAACGAGCTTTCGCTTTGGTACACTGTAGGCAGGCACGCTGTCTTCGGGGAGGGCTCATCGGCCGCTCTGGAGGTGTGAGGAGCATGTCCATGGTTTGGAACGGGATAGTCGGGGACGGAAGGATTAGAGGGAGAAAGTTCCGGACATGATGGGTGGAGGGGGTATTTAAAGATGCGATGGCCTCCGTCAGCTTGGTAAATTAATAATGAGGGCCTCGTTCGTCTTTTCTTGCGAGATGATGGTGTTTGGTTGGTTGAGGATGACGGAAACAGCGGGTTAAGCTTATGCCGGCCCGACGGGATAATAGTGACCTTGATGGACACTAATACATAGTGTGAGTATAAGTATTTCATAACAATCAAAGCATGCGCGTCAGCATTCATCTAAGGCTGCGTTGATGCAAAGCTGGGCACGCCATGGGCAATTCGAATTAATTATTAAAAAGTTCAATTAAATTAATGTCGCTCTAAAGATCATGATGAATCTTCATCAGTGAATCCTCACTAGTGATACTGAGATGATTTGTTAAGCTGCTACTAGTAGAACATTGATTGGAAGCTGTCTGGGAGCATATCTACACCAAATACGGTGGCACTATTCAATGATACATTACGGTCCTATTTAAAAGTCCAAAAGTCTGCTTGACTATTTCCAGGTCCTGCCCAAATACCTCTTTTTACTTTAATTATCTGTTATGAATAAATAGAATCCGATGCGGCGATCTCTCCCGCAGTGGAGCAGCTGATCTCCCCAGCCCTGTTTATCGCTCCAGCCCGACCGTCCAGCGACCACTCAATCTCACAAAAGCAAACCTTACTTACCTCCTGCATACCCCTAACGCGAGCTCCCATCTCAGCCTACCCCATGTATTATTAGTCCATTTATTCATAGGGCGCTAAACAAATAAAACCGATTGCCCCCGCCCCTCTAGCTTCCCGCCTCGGGGCCCTTCAATTCTCATCCAAACAATCGCCAAACACTATGGCTACCAAATACTCCAAAATAACCCCTGACGGGGCGCAATCGCTGAATAATTCTTCAAGAAATCCAAACCGCTTTCGCGACTCGTTACTATTCAGAATTATCGTCGAGACGACGCTGGTGGGCTTGGTTTACGCTGCGCTGACGGTTGCGATATTATCGGGGACGTCGATCCAACGGCCAGTTGGATATCAGCAACTTCCTGGAGGTTGGTGAATGCGCAGCGGTTTTTAGGGTCCTTGGGGCTGACGGTCTGTTGCAGAATTCATTAGCGAACCGTCGAGGGTTGTGCTGTTTGAGCCGAATACGTCGTTTCAGCATTATACCAACGAGTCCAATGCGGCGTGGGCATCGCTGATGCCGAGTATGTACTACCAAGCCTTGCGCCGACCTGGACCTCGCCGCGAGCATTGAATAGTGCTAATATGGAACTCTAGAGGGCCGTGGGTTCATCTCAGTAGACACAAATAACCGCCAGGGCTTACCACCTGGGATACCAATGACGAAAACGACCGAACGATATTCGCTGTCAGCGTTCCACCAAATACATTGCTTGGTAGGTCGGGCAGCAATACAACAGGGGCTCAGAATGCAGCTAATTGGGTTTTTGTCACACAGGCAATTTTAAGAGAAGCATTCTACAAACAGCAAATGCCACATCAACATCAAGCCCGAGAAGATCAAGACGAACACGAACATGCAGAGCATCTAGACCACTGCTGGGACTATCTCCGCCAAGCACTCATGTGTATGGCCGATCCAGCTGTTGAGCCAGCTCGAGTAGACGAAAATGGCGAAAGGCGCGATACAGAGGGCTGGGGAGCAGAGCACCAGTGCCGTGACTGGGAGCAGCTGAAGACATATGTCACGGAAAATAGAGCATACGATGACGATAACTTATTAGGCGACTAAATAGAACATGATTATACGAAAGTATCTTGTAAATTAGATGTTGAATGAAATCCGGCGTCATGGAAGTATTGATATCCATTGTAGTGGTGCAAAGTACTAAGCCTTCAGAGACATCACTCATCTCTCTCAAGTATCAACAATCAACAGCTAGCACCTCGCACAATGGTGTTCCAGTCTGTCTGCTCGAAATTCTGGCCCTTAATCATATAATATCTCTCAGGACAAACCTGAAGAATCCTCGCAGCACTGTCGGCAATCTGGTTGAAGGTTCTAAGACTAAAATCGTGTGGGTACTAACATTTCCCATTAGCATCTCCGCTGCTAGATTTGTTGATACAGAAAGAAGCAGCACGTACATCATTGCACCACCAGATGGCAGAGTCGTAGGAGCAGCTCACGCGACTGCATTTTCCAGGTCCAGGTCCATTGTGAGGTTGACCAGGTACGCGGCGAAGGTAGCTGATTCCCTCTTCGATGCGGCTTGAGGATGCGTAGTCATAACGGTCGCAGAAAATCTGGTTATGCGGGACTCTTGCCTCGATCTTCTTGGTGGGCAAGGCGTTGAGTTTGAAGTGAGGGTTGATCTTGAGAGCTTGGGCGTGCACCTCTTCCACGGTACCGTGGAATATTTGGAATTGTCCGGGGGAGACTTCCACCTCGGTGGCTAGTATTTCAGTTTCGTAACCGGGGATGCCGTCGTCGGCGTCCTTCTGGATGGCGGCCTTGTCTCTTGTTAGTTCTGACATGGTTTTGAATCAAAGGGACTTACGCCACGGGCGAAAATGGCGCCGAAGAGGAGAGCAAGAAGACGCATGATGACACAGTCTGGACTCTCGGGGGTGTTCTGAATGACACGGCTCAACTCCTGATGAGGTTATAGAACGACGGAAACTGTTTGAAGAGAAGAGGGAATTGACTTGATTTAAATAATTACTGCGTGCTTGTTGCATTTAGACCATCCATCTGCTTCGCTTCATGACTTCTTGGCAAATGGCTTGTGGCTTAGAGACGGGCGCAAAGCCATGTTGGATTTAGAAGCGCAACCCCGCGCAGATGTATCTCTTTAATCAGAACAACTCTAAGCGAACCTAACTCCTTCGCTTTTTAAGTGTACGAAAAGAGGCTTGAAGGATTGCTGCATACCACCACAAACTTGGAGTCTGGATTCAAGTGGAATGGGTAAGTGCCCTGCGGGCTCCGCACAACCTGCATGTATGGCGTGGTTAGGCAGCTTTTAGTTGCAGTTTGGTTGGTTCCTGGACCAACCGATGGTCCTTTTGTCAATGAGCTGGCAGCATGCTTGACCAGGCTGTGCGTGTACGGCATTTAGGACTTGCGCAACGGGAATTCAAGCAACTATGGAGAAATTGTAGTCTCGTGCAAGTTGGTGGTGAGAAGATACCACTTGAAGCCGTTTGATATATCCAATCTGGGGGAAAGATTTAAGTGAGCGACCAAGCCCTGCCACATACATGAGATAGGCGAGGATGGTGAAGAATATCGATCACTTGGTATGACGCCGTTGGGTCCATTTCCAAAAACTCGGCGCTGGGATGTTACTTTTACCGATGCCCTGCGCCACGCAGAGCTGCAGCATAAGTCCTTTGAATGGGAATTATTGGTTTTGTGCATATCCAATCACCTCGTCCGCAGCAGAGATGCTAACCAGTAGCAAGCCCGCCACACAGAGCAAGGCAGTCGTATTATCCAGGAGCTTCAAATAATATTGCAAATAGAGAAAATAAATACAAGAAGAAACCAAATGTGCTGAATTGGCTATTGGAACTTCAATTCATCTTCTTATTAAAGTATTGTGCCGTTGATGAATAGATGCTGCGGCCTGTAGGTAAGCTCTCGTACGCTGCCGCACTCGCACTAATGGTGCTTATTAGAGGTGCCAATGTCCCCTGAAAATGCCGGGAAGTGCTCCCAGCAACGAACTCTTCTGGCCATTTATGGCGCTGATCTGATCATCTTTGCACAGCGCCAATCATTCACCTCCTAATTATCCCAGCTGCATCCAACACGCCCCAAAGAAAACTCAATATGAATTGACTTCTTGGAACATCTGTGACCCTGGAATATGATGAGCAGCTGCTGTAGCGCACAACAGTATTCCAGTAGTCATCCTCAAACTTCTGACCAGACACCTGGTTGTCACAATCACAGCTGTCAACAATCCTCTTAGCACTGTTGGCAACATCGGCGATGGAGTTGAGACTGTAGTTGGTACCATACTAACAATCCAACCCGGTTAGCGCATGCACCATAGTTTGCAAAGCAGAAAAAAGGACATCACATACATCACTGCACCACCAAATCGCAGAATTTCCAGAACAGCTGACGCGAGAGCAGGCGCCGGGTCCAGGACCAAGATGAAGCTGGCGACCGGCGCGACGGAGATATTCAATCCCTCCCCGAATCTCGTCCGTTCTTGCTTTGGGCCAAACTTTACATTTGTAGTCGTCACGGATTCCGTCTCTAGCCACAGCTGCTGAGGCCTTCTTATCATGAGAAGACTCTTGTAGCTTGAAATGGGGGTTCAGTTTCAGAGCCTGGGCATGGACCTCTTGGACTGTGCCGGTGAAAATTTCGAACCGCCCGGGTGAGACTTCGATTTTCCAAGACAAGTCTTCAGTTCTATATCCGTCAATGCCTTGGTTGGTGTGGATGGCAATGGCCTGGGATTGTTAGCTGGAGTGGTACCTATATGCAGCGGAGACCTTACATAATGAGCCACGATGGCGGCGCCGACGACAATAGAAAAGAGCTGCATATCGAAGAAAAGAAGGTCTGAGTACCTCGAGCGCTTCGTACGGTGACTAAGTATTGCTCAATGAAGTGATCTGGCGGGGGAGCGAGAGGAATCTGTGAAAGATGGGTGCTCTCCCTACTTGACATACTTGGTGTGCAAGTATAGGGTTATTCATATTTTTGTCTGTCGTTTCAACCCTATGAGGTAAAATTACCAAACCTACTCAAGCTACGCAACAAGGCTCTGTAAAGTGACGTGTTGCGCCTACTGTTGCGGCTCCGATATTGAGCAGGCTCATGCATTAGTGGAAGCGAACCAGTCGCAGAACATCCTAGATACGCTGCTACCCGCAACTGTACCCCGTCGGAGTCTCGACTGCAATGAGTAAGTGCCTGCCGCGTAAGCTCAAGGCAGGCTACAACCAACATGTGTCCAATTATGCTGGAAACTAATAAATTTCAGGGGATCAGTTGGACGTAATTCGATTTAGGCAATGAATTGGAGCACAGAGGCACTGATAATACACAATTTCAGGGCCTTCGAACAAACTGTAAAGCTATCGCGCAAGAGCCTTAGCTCTCTTGGGCGCTTGAACGGCTGTGCGAAGTCGGCAAAAATAACCATTGTGCAAGCCGCGTGTACTTGATGTTCTTGATAATCTTTCCGAATGAACTGTGTGCAATGTAACCGGCAGACAAATACCTGACTGATGCCGTCGCATTAGCTTGCATACATCCTGATGGGTCAGAGGGCAAGGGACCTCTGCCACGGATATCCTTGCGAATCAATCCATAATTAGCTCGCTAATTAGACTAGTGGGAAAATTGCCGATTCTGGCACTGCGAGACGCCCGAGCTACTCGCTCAGTCCATGGAAGACCTCAGACAAGGAATTTAGCAAAAGTCTCTTGTCCCGATACCTCAACTTGAAGACTAGTGGTACCTGAGCTTTGCATGGAGTTCAAGGTCGTGTATCCTGTTACTAAAATTGTCCCCTGTATATACACAAAAGAATACAAAAAAGTTCCAGACAATATGCCACAAGGGGTATTGAGAACGCCCATGTCTCGCAACCTTGAAGTCCCTTCTATCTGGAGTCCTTGATGGCAGATTTGATGGCAAATAGTAGTTTAGCTTGTGGTAATGTATTTTAAGGTTTTTGACTTTGTCGTACAATAAATTATCTGCCTAACAAGAGGCGGCTTAATTTGTGAAGATTTATCAGATTCGAAGTTGACTTACACGGGCCGCCGTCACGGCTGTTGCTCACTCTCACTACCCTACAATCTCAAAATATCCTCGATATTTTTCTTTTCATTCCTCCATCAATACACTCTCTCATACTTTGGTTGTTTCTAATAAATGTCGAAAAATTAACTCACGCTTCGAGTATGAGATTTTCCACTCTCTTCGAGACTCTTCGGAGTTGAATTATTAATGACGCCGCTTTTGCCCCGCCAAATCCGGCCCGGAGCCGACAACTTCAGTCACTCATCCGCAATACTCACCTCATTCACCTCAGCATCTTCATCTCATCAACTAACACAATCATCACAATCCATCTCAAAATCATGACAACAAGATTTGAAGCAACCGACATCGTCGACCCCTCTTCCGCCGCAGCCGTCGCAAACTCCCTCACCGACGGCAAGAAACATCTCCTCATAGCAGCCAGCGGCAAGTCACTCACTCACTCACTCGCTCAACATCAGCATATCGTCTAACACTTCCTCACAGGCTCCGTCGCGACGATAAAAATCCCCCAAATCGTCTCTTCCTTCTCCTCAACCCCCAATATCTCCATCCGCATCATCCTCACCGCCAACGCTGCCCGCTTCCTCGCCGGCCAATCCGCCGAACAGCCCACCGTCGCCTCTCTCCAAAGTCTACCCAATGTCGCAGCAGTGCATCTCGATGAAAACGAATGGAACCCCTCATGGACGCGAGATTCCAAAATCCTACATATTGAACTACGGCGGTGGGCTGACTTGCTAGTCGTCGCGCCAATGTCGGCGAATTTACTGGCAAAGGTTGCGAATGGGCTGTGTGACGATCTACTGACGAGTGTGATTCGCGCGTGGGAGACGGATGCGCCGCACAAGAAGAGAATTCTGGTGGCGCCGGCGATGAATACCTACATGTATGTTCATCCTGTGACGGCGAAGCAGCTCAAGGAAATTAGTGGCTGGAGGTGGTTGGAAGTGCTGATGCCGCAGGGGGGCAAGGAGTTGGCCTGCGGTGATGTTGGGGCTGGGGCGATGATGGAGTGGAAGGAGATAGTAGAAAATGCCAAACAGGCACTGGAGGAATGATCTCCCAAAAAAGGTCTGTAAATAGATACGATTATGAAAGCAAAGTTCAAACAAACCAAGGAAATTGTCGCGACGAGGCTCTGAGACTGGCCGGGAATAGCATCATCGCAGACGACGGGCGTTACACGACATCAAGCTGTCTAAACTTAGCAAAAACAACGTTACCTCTCCCCAAGGGTCCAGGGGACCGAAAATGTCATCGCGGAGACGTCCGATCCAATCGACAAACAGTGGCGTAGGCCAAGATCATCAACGTCGCAACTGCCAGGGCTCGCGCATCAGCCAAGAAGACAATACCATGATGAGGTATAGGGCTAGTGACGGCTTCGTATTGGACAGCATGGAGTGTGCCTGTGGTGTTACCAGGGCGCTGGGAATAAACATCCCAGGCAGTGTAAGCATATTATAAGGCTCGAGCGCCAGGGGATATTTTTGGAATACGAGGGCCTATTTCGTCATAAGCGCCGATCCGGAGCCGAATTGGTCGCTGGTGGCGGGCGGCGCATTGAATGTCTTTGATGAGTGCTGACCGGTAGTAAGTCAGTAAGGTAATAGGAGATGGATGGTTGTTTCAACTATATAAGTCGTTGAGATCTTCTTTATTTTGAACCATCATCATCAACTCAATCAATACTGACAACTGCGTTTACCACACCAACTTTTAACACAGCACACTCGCTTAACGAACATCTTCAACCATCAACATGAAGTTCACAATTGCTGCCCTCCTCGCTGCCACCGCGGTCTCTGCTACCGACGTCCAAACCGCTCACTTCACCTTCAGAAGCCCCTGCAACTCCCCTACCATGGACCTCACTGTCAAGGCTGATGGCAACGCCGTTGCCACTCGTAAGTTTGCAGTCGTATTTACTTAATTGACAGCTTCTAACACATCGCAGACGAGACGCGCCGCATTGGTGCCATCTTGGCCAACGACTTCCCCATCCAATCTCACTGCGACCTCGAGACTGATGGCAAAACCGAGCTCAAGCTATCTCGACATGGCGACGACCAGATCCTCGAGCTTCACCCACCTGTTGCCATCAAGTCCATCACCTGCAAGGGCCACTGCATCCCTAACGGATCGCCCGCCTACCCTGACGGTGTTCTCGACCCCAGCGTTCCTTGCTGCAATGGTCTCGTTCTCGATACCTGGTGCAAGGCCTACAGCAGCGTTGGAGGACACTAAAATGGATACAATGAAATTGATGACATTAGCATTGAAGGCGTTTGGATTACTGGAATTTTACACTTGCTTTACATTGCGCTGTCAGCGCTTAGCGCGACCACTTAGAATGTAATG
Source organism: Simplicillium sp. C3G150-2 (assembly GCA_022702485.1). Lineage (NCBI taxonomy): Eukaryota > Fungi > Ascomycota > Sordariomycetes > Hypocreales > Cordycipitaceae > Simplicillium > Simplicillium sp. C3G150-2. Next base: position 2,004,989 of record JAJIYY010000005.1, on the reverse strand, counting down.
CGTAAGCACAACACAATTTAACACAATCCCTATTATTTATCATGCAATTTATTTACTCATAAATGTGAAACATAGTTACACCGAAAGTATGTACTAAATCAAACAATATGTACCAAATCATCAATATGTGCAGTCATCCTCCATAACATCATTTGGCAATTTTGGACTCAACAAACTGCGCAGCCTCGGGCACGCGACGCTGGTAGTCCAGGTGCGCAGCCGTAATGATCAATGTGCCGTTGCATACTAGGTCGCCATCGTTGCAAATAATATCCGTCTTCTCTGGAGGGAAGTTGGGGATCCTGCCACCGTCTTGCTGTTTCCTAGTCGCTCGTTAGCTTGCTTCCCCTTCTCGCCACGAACATGACTGTGGTACTTACTGGGTATCTCCAAAGGTAACGGCGGCGCCAATCTTGGCAATGACATCTGGCGACAGCTTTTCCACGCCGCGGTGCGTGAGAGCAGCACCCTGGCTATATCCGCTAACAACAACCTTGGAGTTGGGGCATCTGCTAGCTGCCTCGTTGACGAGACCGGTCAAGACGGCAGCGTCTTTGGGATCGCAGCCACCAGGGAAGGTGTTGGGAAGGACCGTGGCGCTGTAATCGATGCCTTGGGTGGCTACGCGAGATTCGCCATAGTACAGCTTCAGCGCATCCGAGAGCAGGGGGCCGACATTTCCCTGGGAGGTGTAAGCTGTGTGTTTTGTGAGAGATGCAAGCTGACTTACCATGTTGCCAGGCTCAGTGGTACCTCTAGCAAAGAAAAAGATGATGTCTCTGCATCCTCCAGCCTTGAACTCATTCGCAGTCGTACCCGTGACTCTCTTACCAAGGGGAGAAGCAACAGCCGCGCCAGCGACAACAAGAAGGTTGAGAAGCTGCATGATGAAGTTCAAGTGATGGATGTCTTCGGATTGACGCCTTTCATCACAAAAATATTCACATATCGTGGCATTACTGGGCGGCTTAAATATTTAAGAGAATTTTCGTGCCTTCTTTTTTTTTTTGCTTTTCCATTTCAGCCAGCTTTGACATTTTCGAAACCCAATTCATCCAAGTGCCGAGGCATTAGTCCTTTACATTTACCGCATTATAGTCTACTCTAAGACGCTACATGGGTTTGGGTTGTTGCGGTTGAGGCTCGTCCGTGATTGTCGACCTTCTTGTTTGGGAAATGTGCAGTGTAGATTGTTTGCGGGGGTGGAGACGAAAAGGCGGGAAAGCCGCTGGAAATTGAAGTATGCTCCGCGTCAAGTTGCCTTGAGGTCAGCCACCGTCTGGAGCTGGGGAACAGGGCAGAGGGATTGAGGGAAGCGAAGCGAAGCGGGGAGGGAAAGGGGAATGAGAAACCCGAACCCGAACCGAAAAGGACGAACTGGTGGTGCTTGCGGCTGAATGGGATGGGGTTGTGGGAGGGCTGTGGCGCTGGTTGTTGAAGTTGATATGGTTTCATGAGACTTATTCCGAGGTATCTCTGGTTATGGTGGATGCGATTGGTTGAGTTGTGTCTTTATGTTGGGGGAGTTAACATGTGGTCTGAAAGTGGTGTGATGATGAGGTGGTGTATAGAGGCTGATAATTGATGGCGGTTTCAACTGTGTGCTCTTTGCAGTTCATCCGTATTTGTAATTCTTGTGTCCTGAATCGACATGTCCTGAGCATGTGAAGCAACTTGGAAGAGATGGTGAAGTTGACTGAGGACGAGTGAGGCGGATGAGAAGATTGTCACCTCCCCAAATCCGTCATCTTCAGGTCAAAATTGGGCATCAAGAGAGCAAAATTGAAGAATGTCATACATATTCACTCGGCATGTAATAATTCGTGTCAAAGATATTCAGCCATTCCTTGTGACTCAAACTGCGTAAATCCGTCATGACATATCAATACAAAGACCTCAAACCAGGCGAAATCCGCCTCATCAACCTCCTCCCCGGGCAAACCCAAGACCCCCTCATCTGCGACCTCCTCCCCACTCCAATCAACTCTAACCCATCCTACAAAGCCCTCTCCTACACCTGGGGCAGCTTCGACAAAACCGCCTCCATCGCCACCAATACCGCTCCCCTCCCCATCACCAGCAACCTCGACGAAGCCCTCCGCCACATCCGCCATGATACCCTCAACCAAACTATCTGGGTCGACGCCGTGTGCATCAACCAGGACAACATCCCCGAGCGCAACGAGCAAGTACGCATGATGGCGCGCATCTATAGTTCAGCGTCGGAAGTCATCATCTGGCTGGGCAAAAAGGCCGACAATGTCGATCTGGCGTTTGAGCAGCTGCGTACATCACACGAAGCTATTGAGCAGCATGGTGATAGGTATCAGCCTGGTTCGAATGCGGGACGTATCACTCATCCGAACCAGTCAAAGTCTTCGACGGCGATGGCGATGACGGCACTGTTGGAGAGACAGTGGTTTAAGAGGACGTGGGTTATACAGGAGGCTGTGTTGGCGAAGAAGGCGACTTTGATGTGTGGTGATTTGTCGCTGCCGTTCAAGTCGGTGACGACGGTGTGTAGCCATTGGTATAAACATAATTTTCGGCTGATTACGGGCTTGCCGGTATCGAGACCGTTGTTGGCAATGTCGGAGTTGCAGAATGGTATTGAGAAGAAACAGAATATTTCTTTGCTTGCGGCGCTGATGGTTACCAAGGGAGCTGAGTCGGGAGATCCTCGAGACAGGGCATTTGGATTGATGAGTCTGGTGTCTGCAAATGCGAATCCAGGCATTAAAGTGGATTATTATATGTCTTGTGAAGAGCTGTACGCTCAGATAGTTAAGCATGATATTGATGCGAATGAGCGTTTGGTGATGCTGGGCTTTGCTGGGCTGGGATTGTTCTCGGGCGATGTCAACCTTCCGAGCTGGGTGCCTGATTGGAGTCTGTGCGACAATTTCTTCATGGACCTTATGTGCAACACTGGGTACAAGGCTGCGAAAGAAACCAAACCTGCCGTGTCATGGCCGGGGACGGGGAAGGCTAGGATGAAGGCTGTTTTCATTGATGAAATTGTCGATACGGGAACGCATATGCTACCGGATGGGTTTGACCCTGCAAAAGCGGCCGCAGAAGGAAGAGGTAAGACATCTCACATGGATCATTGGCAATTTACTAACATTAAAGGCCACTACTTGCTAAAGTTTGACGCAGAGACTGATGTGGCCAGCCTCTTCAAAGATCTAAATCACCTCACCAAAGACTTCACCACCTACCCAACCGGCGAGCACCTGGAAGACGTCAAACTCAGAACTGTCATACTTGACTTCACAGGCCTCGAAAAAGACGAAGATTGGGTCTCCAAGTATCGTACGGCATACTTGGTTGTCCAAGAGGATTCCAACTTAGTCACCATGCTAGGAATTCTCAGCTCATCATCCGGCGACTCTGGTTCCGGGCACGGTTACCAAGAATGGACGTATTTCGACCACAACAAAGAGCGATATCTCCGCACAATTGCCGACTGGACTCGCTGCAGAGTATTATACAGCACAAAAAAGGGCTACATAGGCTGGGGGTCAGATGTTGCGCAGAAGGGAGATAAAGTGTTTGTGTTGCTTGGTGCAAATGTGCCATTCATTGTGCGGCCCGTTGGCGAGGGCGTGTATAAGCTCATTGGACCGTCATATATCCATGGATTCATGTACGGAGAGGCACTGGAGGGCGATTATAAAGAAGAAGACATAACATTAGAATAGCCCATTTGTCTACTCGCTCCTCAATCGCACCAGCAATCTCCCAAAATGAGCATTCTCCTCCCTCACCTTTCGCACATCATCCGTCAAGTTCTGTTTATCCCACCACTCCCCATCCTTAGGCAACTCCTCTAGCAGCCACTGAATATCCTCAAATCCAGCATCCCTCGCCGCCGCCTCGTACACTGACTTCTTCATATGTGCCGCCAAGAAATTCACTTTCTCGTCCAGACTGATCCTCACGCGCCATCCATTCCCATCATCAATTGTCTCCATGTATTCCATTCTCGGCGGAAGATCCCACATGGGAAGGGAATTACACACTTTAGCTCTCGTTTGCAAATCCTCCGTAGGATGAGGTATCACGCCTGCAAAATAACTACCTGGCTTTAGATTCAGTGCAATCGTCTTGAACATGCCCGTCAACTCCGCCTTGCTGAGCGCATAGTTAAGGAACCATCCACCAAATCCAAAATCAAAATAGTGTTCGGAAGAATCCGGCGCAAGGCTCGTGGGCTTGGTCCCGTCTGCGACGACGAAGCGGACGTGAGGGGAGTGGTTGACTGTGGCTTCGGCGAGCTTGAGCATCTCGGGGGATATGTCCATGGAAGTCAGGTTGGTGACACCCCAGGAGAGGAGGCGGCGGGTGTAGAGTCCTGAACCACAGGCAAACTCGATGACGGAGGTTGAGGGTGAGAGGTGTGGTTTGAGCATTTTCTCGACGAGGCTGATTTCGAGGGTCTTGAAGGCCATGTCTTCGACCACGTTGTAAGTGGCGCCGAGGTTATCGTATTGAGTCATCTTGGTTGTGTGTGTTTTTTTTTTTCAATGAATGTAGAACTTGGATGTGAAGGGAAGGGCGAGATTCGTGATGTTCATGATCGGGACTTCTAAAGTCGGGCACACGGATGCAACGGCGCTCAGCTGGATGCGCGATGCTACATACTAGCAGGACTTGCTTCTTTAGTGCCATTTCACATCGTCAGCGACGCAACCTGACGTTTCCAATCGGCTATTCGGTGATTCTACTGCGACGTAGCCCTCTCCATGGCGCATGTGTTCTGGATCTGTTCGATGTCTACGCCCTCATTCCCAAATGCCTGCGTGATATCGTTTCGTCCGTAGTGTTACGGTATTGTCAATACGCATTGATTCCGAGGCAGATGCTCTGGCCGTAAGCGAGTACATGGCGCTTGATCGATAACAGCAAGTCGAGGTTGACTTGGTGGTGTAATGGCAAGAGTCAAAAGTAAGCAGTCTCCTACCCTGCTTTGATGCGGTGTCACAGTACTTCGGCCCATACCCTGCCCGCCCAGTCGGATAAGACATATGTGCTTCTCGAGGAGAGGTCAAAGTAGACATATCGAACAATTCATTTAACTCGTGGGACGTTTTGCATGACTACAGTGCAAGTGGTTGTCATGTCCTTCAAACCCGAAGCGTGGTATCATAGGGAGGTCAAGCCGGTGACATGACTGTCGAATGCATTCGAAGTTGCCGAATGTCGCACTTGTTAGGATTGAATATCCGAAGCGATGGACGATCTGGGAACAATGGATGTCTTTTCAAGGCGGAATAAAATATACGACGTCGCACCATCGGTATGTGCAGACGGCACTGAAAATCGACGTAGAAGGATCTGATAAAGTCATACAGTACAAGCTTGCTTTTGAAGTGTCACATTACATGCAGAAATTTACCATAAACTTTTCAGCATCGCTACTTTGGCTACCCTGGCTGCCGCAGCTCCAGGATCTGTCTCTCTTTCCGATTTCAAGGTCGAGATCGAAGCCCAGAGCGGCGAATCAGTCAAAGTCATCTTTGACGTTGCGAAGAGTGATTATTATACGGATGGATATGAGGAGAGCAAGCCTTTGAATAATACGGAGCTTCTTAACCATGCGGGCTCATACGCGCTATTTGCGCACGAGACTGTCGCCAAGTGTCCGTAATGAGATCTGCATACACGGAGAGTTAAATGCAATATAAAATGATCTTATTTCGTCTTGAGCGAGAAATGATGATTGCACATGCGATGACCGGGAATGAAGTGAGGGTGAGCGCATGTTGTGAAACCGCAAACGAATCTTTTTGAAACTGTTTGCTTTGACATTCGGATGGAGATTCCGAGGCTGGCGGTGAGAGATGAGGGAATTCGATGTCAGCAGCACGTTTTAATGCATCGATGGTGAAGCAGATCGGCGATGACTGCTTGCTAGGAGTGTGGGAAGAATGAGAGAGCACAGTGAAAGAGTACAGTGAGAGAGATGAGGCTGGGACGTTTCGCCAGGTGGCATCGAGCCCCGCTACGCCCCGCAGCCACAGCAGCCCAAAACAGCTGGTGTAGGGGGGGAGCTCAGCGGGGCCTCTACAAGGTTCACGCAAGGTTTGGGGGAGTCACGCTGGGGCTGTTAGCGGTGCTTTCGTGCCTTAGCGGGGGTTTTAGCGCACTGAGGCTTTGCGCCATGACGTCTGTAAACCCGCCGCAACTCGCTATAACTCGCTGTAAGCTGCGCTGGCCCGTCCACTGAGGCGCCCACTGCGCTGCGTCGTTGCTCTTACACCCTCAGCAAACGCTTGCGTCTTAGTCTCACCGTGAACCTTGATCCCGACCAACCAAAGCGCGCTCAATTCAATTGCCCAATGCAAATGGACATCTTGGCGCCAAAACATGGGACAAATGCCCCGGCCCAGCCTGGTTTTAATAAAAGCCCATAGCCAACTTTCCCATTTCTTCGTATGCTGTGATTCACACCTCGATCTCCGTCTCATCTAGATCGAGGCCATTGTCTTTGCCCATCATTCCATCGTCATAGCCCATTGTTCTCTTTTCTATTATCTTTCAATTTTCTTTATTTCCCTTACGTACTCACTCACGATAAGCAACTCGAGACGCCATCCACGGGCAAAATGTCAAAGTCAAAAACAGAGCTGTCCATCAGCCCACCTCCCTCGGAACAGCATGTCGAGCGCGCAAATACCATGGACACCTCCGGCTTAGATGGCCTCTCCCTCTACCAAAAGAAATGTATTCTCATAAATCGAGAAATTGACAAGCAAGGCATGGGCCGCTACGAGTGGTACATCTGGGCACTTTGTGGTTGTGGCTACTTCCTTGATCTGCTCTGGGCGCAGGCTTTTGGTCTGGTGCTGAGTCCTCTCCAGCAGGAATTGGGGTTTGGAAATGGAAAATCTGGCAATATTGCGACTAGTTTCAATGCTGGCTTAACGGCTGGCGCTTTCTTTTGGGGCTTCATGTCTGATATTATCGGTGAGTTGCTTACACCCATTTACACCCATTGTCTCACTGGATTACTTTGTCTAACACATCACAGGCCGAAGATGGGCGTTTAACCTGACATGTTTGATATCCTCAGTATTCGGCCTCTGTCTCGGTGCCTCGAATAGCTACACCACATTCCTCGTCCTCACTGCCTTTGTCGGCTTCGGCGTAGGCGGCAACATCCCCGTCGACAGCGCCATCTTCCTCGAATTCGTCCCCCAGAACCGCCGCTTCCTCCTCGCCTGTCTCTCCATCTTCCAACCCCTTGGAGTTGTTGTGTCTTCCGCAATAGCATTCGGCTTTATCCCTATATACTCATGCTCGCCCAACTTCTCAGAGACGAACCCTCTTCCCTCTTGCTCCAACGTCGCAGCGGGTGCAGAATGTTGCTCCCGCTCGAGTAACATGGGCTGGCGCTACTTCCTCTTCACCACTGGCGCCATTTCGCTGCTTGTTTTCTTCTTGCGCTTTTTCGTATTCACATTCAAGGAGACGCCCAAGTTTCTCATCTACAGAGGTCGCGACGACGAGGCCATCGCCACCATGCAGCACATCGCCAAGGACAAGAAGAAGCCCTGTAGCATCACCAAGGATCTCTTTGAGTCTGTTGAGCGCGACCACGAGACTGAGCTCGGAAACACCAGCTCTCAGCCAATTCTTCCCAACTCGCCCAACCAGAAGAAGGATTCACTCCTGCAGAAGCTTGGCACGGAGTTTGCGCGCTACAAGATGCTCTTCAGCAGCTTTGGGATGGCTAGACTGACCATTCTTGTCTGGCTCACCTATGCCATGGATTTTTCGGGCTTCACTGTATCTGGATTTTATCTGCCACGCATTTTGGCAATCAAGAACGGTGCCGCGTCTGTGAGTTTGAAATTCACATACGCCGCCTACATCTACACATACGCACCTGGTATTCTGGGAGTTCTTCTCGGCGCATACATGTACCAGGTTCCTGCATTCGGTCGCAAATGGACCATGGTTCTGGCCTCTGGGTTAATGGGCATGTCAATCTTCCTACTGGCCAAGGTCAACTCTGTCGCCACGCGCGAAGGTCTCTTCACCCTCGAATACTTCTTCCAATCCATGTTCAACGCGGTCCTTTACGGCTGGACACCCGAGGCCTTCCCTGCGCCTGTTCGCGGCACAGCTTGTGGTGTTGCTGGCTTCTGGGGCAGACTCTTCGGCATCGTCAGTCCCTTGATCGCACAGCATCTCTACAGCAAAGCCGGCGCAGATGGCCATGGTGACGTAAATGCCGTTCTGTACCTCGCCGGCGGAATTACTTTGGGTTGCGTAGTTAGCACGGCTTTACTCCCAACTAAGCTGATGGAGGCAGAGGATGAATCGCTATAATGGGGCTGCAAACATTGGTACTGGATCTCCAAGTTTTTGATTTTCGTGTTTTTTCTCGATTCAGCATAGCGCGGCGTTTTTAGACGTGGTACATGGCGCAACTTGCCTTTTAAATATATGACGACATGAATATAAGACATGCAATTCCCTCCAACAGCTCCCCCAGATGACCGTGATTGTCGCCAGGGTAAATAGATCGAGAAATTCACGGCCCTGATTCCAATCAATGATATTCAGTGGACCGCGGTGGGTTTACAACGATCTCGCATAATTTGCTCCGATTGGACTGAAGCTGTGCGCCGCGTAGATCAATCCGCATTAGACTTTTTCTCGATGGGGCAGACTTTGTCGCGGGTGCGCATCGACGGGAATGTATGACGTGGGAATAACGATATGACGGCGTGAATGCAAACAGTTGATGATGGTGCTGAAATAATTGTTGATAAAATGCCAATTGATTCCGGATATGCTCCAGTTGGTCAAATTGCAAATTTAGCAAGTACAGATACAAACAGTACAGTTACAATTACAATTACAATTACAATTACCATGAAGGACGATAAGACCGTCATCCGCGAATTCAACGAGGTCGTCAACATGACGGCCTCCGAGCTCGAAAAATGGCTTAAATCCCCTCAATCGGGCGAGGCAGGCTGGTCCAAGGACGATGGCAGCGGCGAGACAGTCGGCCATGATTCCGGTCGCAAGATTACGGAGATTCTCAAGTCGAACCCTGATAAGAAGGCGGACAAGTACACGGAGGACCAGATTCAGCATATGAGGAAGGTTGTGGCGTATTGTAAGAGACACTTGGCGCAAGAGAAGTCGAGTCTGGAGAATAAGTCGACAGCGGAGGCGAAGAAGACCAAGTCGTATATTTCGTTGAAGAATTGGGGTCATGATCCTCTTAAGGGCCAGAACGGTCAGAAGCAAGATGATGGAGATGATGAGGATGAAGAGGAAGAGAAAGAGGAAGTTGGCGATAAGCGGAAGAAGTCTAGTGGTAATCAGGATGGTGCTTCGAAGAAGAGGGAGACTCGCAAGGGGTCGGGTAAGAAGAAGGAGGAGGAGGAGGAGGAGGGGGAGGAGGAGGAAGAGGATGAAGGAGAAGAGGAGGTCGATGATGAGAGTGAGGACTATGAGGAGCCTGAGACTCCTGATGACGACGGAGATGAGAAGAAAAGTAGTGGGAAGAAGGCTCCTAAGCCCGGCGAGACCGTCAGCTGGAACTGGGGTCAAGGACAGCCAGAGGGCAAAGTTCTTGATGTCAAAGAGGGAGAGTAAGTCACCGTCAATATCTTGTGTTTAGAAGTTCATACTAACTTTTCAGCGCTACAATCACCACTAAGAGAGGCAGTAAGGTCTCCCGAAAGGGCGATGCTGAGGACCCGGCTGTAATTCTGGACACTGGCAAGTCCAAGGCCATCAAGTCAAGCCATGAGCTGAATGAGACCACTGCCAAGAAGCAGTAGTGCAAAGGTCATGTAATCCTAGATTTGAGCTGTATAGTAATTTTTTTTTGTAAATCGAACGTATTGTAATAGTTTCTGCCATGATTTCCTATGTGATTGTGTCTACGCGATTACCTATCATGAAGTTTTTCATGCAAGTACATGGCGATGTCTGTCAGATATCTGTGGCGCCGCGGAAATGCAACTCATCTCCGCAGCGCTTATTTCCTTCAGCTGAAAGATCACCATTCCAGATTGGATCTTCCGCCACTAGATGCGACTTCATATTAGTCGATTCATGCAAAGAGATTCCTATAAAGCTCAGAAATATTTCCATCAATTCTCTCATCCAAATTTGATGGTGAAGCGCCAACATTGAACGAAATGAAGATATCTAGCATCTTTGCTGCAGCAGCAGCTTTCCACTCTGTCGAGGCGTCACTCACCTGGGCAGCCAACTTTGCCAATGCCAAAGATTCAAAGGGAGCTGGATTTGGAAACGTACAGGTAATTCCTGGAATCAAATACCTAATGAGTAGCAGCACTGTTGCTGATGCGATCCGCAGATACAAGACGGAGGCGGCGACATACGCAACAATGGTCCTGCGATCCCCGTCATTGACCACCCGAAACTGGGCAAAGCTCTGAATATCTCACTCGTGAGTATCCCATCTTATTCCGGCAATTTTCAGGCTAATTTTCTTCAGAGCCGTAACCAAATGCGATGGGAAGCCGCTCCAGGCGGGGGAGACAATCTCGGAGAAGGCAAGACGACCTACTTCCGAGTAGACTTCGTGCTTGGCGACAACTTCGATCTTGCCAACAACAATCCATTCTGCCTCGTAAATCAGATTCATCAAGCTAGCGGGTAAGTTTCTCCCCACGGTCCAGCATTGTTCTGTTGAATAATCACTGACTGCTGCAGCTCCGGCTCGCCACCCATCGAGTAAGTCGTTCATGTTTCACAGCCAAAAAGCTCCACTGACACAATGAAACAGGTTCGATATCCACGACAGTGCAATTTGGGTCCGAGGTGCCAGCACAGGCTATAACAAGAAGCTCACCGCCGCTGCCCACGACACGGTGTACAAACTCGTTTATGGCGTGACAACCTCGTCCTCCGCTTCGAAATCTCGCCTCAACGTCTGGATCAACAACAATCAAGTCCTCAAAGATTTCCAACCTGGTGTTCCATTCATGGTGGGTGGCAATTCCTACTGGAAAGGAGCTACCATGTATTGCGATGTGGATGTCCGGCGTCCGTTGGAGGTATACCAGAATGCGCATCGGGTAGGAGACAGCTTTACTGATGTCAATTAATATTTGCCTATATACACTGTATCAAATCAAATGAATCTTCTCGCTCCGAAATACTCCTCTCCAAATCGCACATCAGTCAGACGGACAGGTACCCCGGCGCCATATGCCTCCAACATCTTGCCATCACCCGCATACATCGCAACATGGTGGATGGTGTGCGCATTGGAAACATTCGTCGCATAAAATACAACATCTCCAGCTTGCAAATCGTCCTTCTCAACCATGTTACCATATCCTGGCATGTATGCTTGCGGGCCTGAATCACGAGGAATCGTCACCCCATGTGCGTCGTGGATGGTGTGGGTAAACCCGGAGCAGTCTGGCGCAAACCCAGAGGCGCCACCCCAGAGATAAGGTCGTCCTATCAATTTCTTCCCGGATTCAACAAGATCTCGCCCAGTCGGCTTGGGAATGTCTTTGGCTTTGTGGTAGATGGCTACACTGTCGGAAGGCAGGTATGCAAATCCGCCGCCGGGTACGGCAACCATGACTGTCTTGCCGACGTGCGAAACCACAGGTAGTCGCGTACTATAGGAGATATCCATGAGTTTTCTTGATAAGAGGAAATTGCTAAAAATTGGCGCTGTTGGTGCCTTGGTAACCAGTGCAAATGGTCTGTGATCCTGCAGAGTGGCAAAGACGGGATCATTGGTGTGTACCTGGCAAGAAGGGACCCAGCCAGGATATCCTTGGTCATTGCTGGGGTTTGGTTGGCGAGTAGTGAGGATCTTGTACCATCCTGGACTTTTGTCTGTGATGTACACTTGAGTCCCGTAGATTGCTTGCGTTTGAGTACGAGAACTATCCGTCAAGTCCAAAAATTGGTCCACAGTCATGGTATCTAGCCATTTCTGGATGCCAACTGGGCTCGTTAGGTCTGGTGCATCAACTGGACGAGGTTTACTCGAGTCCGTCCACAGCGTAGCAACAGAAACATTGATGTAACCAACTTCATAGTTGGTCGCGTGAAAGGCATGCGTAAAATTGACTGCTGCGAAAGCAGCAATTGTACCAATAAGCTGTCGGATTCCCATGGTCATGGAGGAGTGTACAGTCAGAGTAATTGAGGCGAACAGGTCACGGTCGGCGGAAACAAGCTAAGTTATATTCTCTCCATACTAGCTTAAACGACCCTGCGTCGGCCGAAAATCCGGGGTAGACATCAGTGCCATTATTAGGCTAATAAGCCCCGACACTAAAGTCATGGGCGTGTCCAGGACTCGGTGCGGACTAGGTAGTGGGAATCCGCAGCTAGGGTGGAGGATGTCGGCTTATCCGATGTTTCTCGCAGTCCGTGGACAACGGAAGCATTGGGGCTTTCTGGATTCAATTTCTGGTTGGAAACAAGTACCATAAAAGCGAAATGGGTACTGCAGAAGTACCTGGAGCCTCTATAAGGTAGTATTTTCTATCTCGGCCAAAAACTGTAAAAATTGGCAAAAGAGAAACTGCAGAAAACACTCGATCTACGAGATTGGCTCCAGAGCTGCACCTCCGGCCAATATATCATCTCGGATCTGTCCCCAACCCCAAATGTAACCCAAATAGCCCCCAGATCCCCCAGAGCTCTTCAATCCCTCAAATAACACAGCAGTACATCGGTGGGACGACCTATGGATCGACAGCTTCAAAAAATCATCTTTGGAGCTATTCCGTTCTTCAAACGAAGCCGACACATTAGCTCACATTCTCGCCCTTCCTCTTGCACTACTGGGTCCTGCTTGTGGCCCTATCAGGTCTGGGAGGAACTTCCATCGACAAGCCTCTCGCCAGCCATTGGCCATCCATTCATTGGCTTTTTTCGGAAACAGATCCACGACCTTTGCCACGGATGGATCGTGAGACAGCACGGTAAACACGTTTGCCATCCCATCAAATGTGCTCAGAACATCAATGCTACGCTGAGCGGCGCTCACGTCATGATGCGGACCTGTGGCTATGCAGTATGGTGTTGAACGTGCCTTTTGACCGTTGTCCTGGTCACTATATTCACGGTGTATAGACGTGAATGTTCGCCCACTATTGCACTTGGCAATGTTATCTGACGTATCAAACATGACTGTCTCAGGTAGCGGGCACGTCGGACTTGGTCGGAACAGCGCGCAATTATGTGCAACATCGCCACCCAGCAAAATGAATGTCGACTCCTGCGTTTGCCCTTTGTCAATGACGGAAGGGGTAGTCCGCGCAAGCGCTGAGATGTGAGCAACCGTATGACCTGGAGTATCAAGCAGGTAGAAGCTGCCATCGCCGAAATAGTCAAGTGCGCGAAAACCACCAATCTGGAGTTCTTTGCTGGGATCATCGCCTCGGGAGAAAGAGATCTCAATGACCTCCCGATCACGATACAGGTCACTAGTAGTTTCCCAAGCCTGTTTATTTTCCGGCCATCCAGGCAAGAACGCTTGCTTGTAGCCCGGACCGACGATTATCTTGGCCCTCCCCGAGAACCTTCTGGGGTCGCCTGTGTGGTCAAAATGCTGATGTGAAAATATCACAGCCGTAATTTCCATTGGGTCAATCCCACCTCGGCACAAAATAGAGGCGACGTCTTTTTCAACGCTTACTTCCACATTACCACTCCGTGCCCATTTTAAGACGCCGGGCGTAGATGCTGTCTTCCAATCCACTCGAAGACCAAGGTCAAAAAGCAGCTTTGTTCTTGACGGTGCGTGCTCAATTAGAAAGCTGTAACTGGGAGTAGGTTCACCAGGCATCGATAGCCCGGGGTACTGATGTGATGGTGCTAGGTAATAGGAGGCCGGGACGCCCCCAACTCGGGTGGTGGTGTCAATGATGTACACATCCACGGTACTCTGAGATGGTGGAATTGCCGGTGTGGAAGCATCGCGCGGCACGTCCATGATGGTTTCCAAACGGAGAGGCAAACAGCACAGCTGTTTGATGCGCGAGGAAAGTTCTTTCTAAGAACTCATGTGGGCACAGCCGAGACAAGTTTCCTTTGGAACTCGCCATGATTCTGTAGGCGGCCACACCTCAGCTGACTGATCACACTCCGGTTAAATCGCCACCACCTCCAGTCTTGCAAGTCTAAGCAAGAAGCTGATCTTTGACCCCGCATACGTGAAATGGCCCGTCGCAAGATATATATTTGCGCCGACCGATCTACGCACTATTCCGCATCTTGCAGCAATAACTAGCACTTTGATGAGCGACCGCTGGTTGGAGAAAGTTGCGGTACCATGATCACATTTAGAAACAGCTGAATGTAATTACAGAGAAGCAAGAAACATAAAACGGCCAAAGAAACAAGCAGCACAGAAAAATCTGGCTATAGAACTAGATACTCGCTTTTGATGTCTATGTACAGTAGGTCATTATGTCAGGAACAAAGACATTCTTCAAAGATATTCCTGCGCTTGCCATATCTTTCGAAACCATGTGAACCCGCGTTTTGCACTGCTATTTCTGGCTTAAATTTTGCTGTTCTTCACATGAACGCGCAAGTGGAGGAGCCGCGCTGGGCGTAGCAATTGTATCTACAGCCACTTCCGCGTCGTCTGAATGAGGGCCAGAAGGAAGCTCACCCCTACTCGGCAATCGGGAAGGGCAGCAGCATTCTTGTTGCAGTATCTTAGTTCGATGCCATGTTAAAGCAACATCATTCTCGGAAGGACTTGGCTCGTGGACCGGCAGCCCGAAACACAGACAGCCTCAGCCTACGATCCGGCAGATGAGGCGCTACTGCCGAACAGGCACAAAAGGCCGGCAAGCGAAATTGGATGGAAATAAAATCCTTGTTAGTCATTGTATCAGGCGATTTGAAGACATTACGGTAACGGAATAATTTCCACACAGCCGCATTAGCATGACGACTAAAACAATTTCGTGTCGATGATCCTTGAACAAACCTGCACGTTTCCATAATGTAGAATTCAGGAAAAGGTCACCACGTATTGAATTTCAATTCAAGGCGAGTACGCTTTTGATATAAGTCGGCAAATCTTCTTCATAGGGTTGTAGACGCAGCCGGGTGCTACCTTGTATGCGCGCTCGAACAAACCGGCAGATGTAGGTGGCGACGCTATCATTTACAGATGTTTAGGCATTGCTATACCAATTATAAATGGCTCGCGGTCAACCCTGTTTCTTTTCTAAGCTTCTCAACTTGAGATACACGCCTTTTGTCTTCTGTATCGTCTCATCACAACATGCTAAAACAAGGCCTTGCGAGCGCCATTCTGGCATGCATTGCTGGCACAGCGTCCGGCGCACCTGCCACGGGCAGCATTCATTTGGGTGAACCCTTGATTCGGGAGCAAGTTGCAGTTCCTGATGGTTGGAACCATGTGGGATCTGAGGATCCTCGCGCCACCATCACTCTACAGATTGCACTCAAGCAGAGCAACATCGAGGGCCTTCGCAAGAAGCTTATGGATATCTCAGACCACACCAGCCCCAACTATGGCAAGTGGCTTTCAAAAGAAGAATTGGAAGCCTACACAACCCCTTCAGAAGAAACAGTCCGCCTAGTGACAGCTTGGCTCGACTCTGCCGGGATTCCTTCCTCCGCTGTGTCCTATCCAGCGCCAGATTGGCTGCACGCCGACGTCTCCATTCCCGTAGCGGAGAAGCTGCTTTCATCAGAGTACTCTTTGTACCAAGATTCAATCATGGGGCATACCGTCGCTCGAACTCTGAACTATTCTCTCCCTCAAAGGCTCCACCAACACATCGACACTATCCAGCCCACGACCATCTTTTACCAAGCACCACAAGCTCCAGTCAGCAACGATGATGTCAACAGCAAGAAGACTGCTGATGACTGCTTGGCGCACTTCACCCCACAATGTGTACGTGATTATTATCAGGTCAACTACAAAGGCAACGGAAAGGCGGCTACCGGAGTTACTGCCATTTTGAACGCAAGTCATGATGATATGAAGGTGTTCCGCGACAACTTCTTGCCTGGCGTGGTTCAAGATTACATAGATATCAGTGCCGCGGGCAATTACAGTGCGACCCGAGTCAGCGCCGAAGCCGACTGTGATACGCAGCAGGCACTTGCAATGGGAGCACCCAACCCAATTGGCTTCTACAATGTTGGGCCGCCCACCAATGACCTGTTTTCGGACCTCGCTGTTTACCTCAGCTCGGCCACTGATCTGCCAACTTCCATCTCCACTTCGGCCGGTATGTCAGAAGGTGGTCATCCGGCGAACTATTTCACCCGCATCTGCGACGAGTTCATGAAGGCTGGCTCGCGCGGAGTCACTGCTGTCTTCTCGTCGGGTGATTATGGCGTGGGATCCAAGGGACAGCAATGCACAAAGTTCGTACAACACTTCCCCGCTTCGTGCCCGTACGTCACAGCGGTGGGTTCGACAAGTTGGAGGGCTGATGGAGTTGAGACCGCTGCAGAGTGGAGGGCTGGGTTAGCTTCCGGCGGCGGCTTCTCATCCATCTTCACTGCACCAGAGTATCAGCGTAAGGATGTTGCCGCCTATGTTACCAACCAGGTGCCGACATCCTATGACGGCAAATACAACAAAAACGGGAGAGGATATCCCGACGTCGCGATAGCTGGTAGTTACCTCCCTTATGTGGTCCAGGGCATAACCCACTATGGCAATGCAACATCACTTACAGCGCCGTTGTGGAACGGGCTATTGTCTCAAATCAACGACAACCGCATCAGCCAGGGGAAACCTACGCTCGGCTTCTTGAACCCGCGGCTGTATGGCGACGCAAACGTGAGGGCCGCATTGAAGGACCTCACCATCGGATCGAACCCTGGTTGCGGTACGAGCGGATTCAGTGCCTCTCAGGGCTGGGATCCCGCGACAGGGCTGGGCAGCATGAACTTTACCGCGCTGCTAACCGCGTTGAGCTCCTAAAGAAGCAACTTTGGAGCTCTAGTGCGAGCTTTGTTTCTTGGAAGATCAACATTGCGTCTTCTAGCCTAGAATGTGTCTACTGGTATGGTATATTCTCCATGTGAGAAGCTTTGTTACATAAATTCTCTTCAATCTGATATGTTACTTTTCTTTCTGTTGAATACTGTTTGAACTTTTTATCTGTGTCGATTGCACAATCATCAAGGCTCTAAGTTCTCGGGGTCTATGCCAACATCTCCCAATATCTCCCCATGCTTCGTGAACGTATCAGCCACCCTATTGGCCAATAGCTCTCTTCAACTCCGAACAAACATCGTCAAGATACATCTCTGCCTTCTTTATAGGCTTCATATGCATAAACGGATGCGGTACATCAGTATACCTCCTCATCGCAACCCGGACTCCAGCCTGCCCCAATTTTGCGGCATACGCCTCCCCTTCATCCCGAAGAGGATCCCTTTCCGCTACTCCAACAAACGTATCGCAGACGCCTTTCAACTCTCCATAAAGTGGGCTCTTGAAAGAGACATGGCGTTTATCCAAGGCGAGCTGCTCTTCGCGATTCTTGGGACGGTAATGTTGCTGAAAGAACTTGGAGCGCTCCCAGTTGAGGCACGGGGCGAATTGGTTCTCGACCCAGGAGGCAAATGGGGCGTCTGAGGGTTTGGCGAAGTCTCCCTCGTAGATCACTGCTGGAACTGCGAGGATTGCTAAATTGACTCCATTAGTTATTGTTGACGTGCAGAAAACCAGTGAGAGCGTACCTAGTTTGAGAGGCAGGTTGGCATCTCGGGCCAGTTGTTGAAGCGTCGCGCATATGTGTCCTCCAGCAGAGATGCCTCCTATTGACATGCATTCTCCCAATGCATTGATTTCATGTCCGTTTTTGTGTATCTTTTCACAGTATTAGCGCCGTTTTCATGTGTCAATCTGGACAACTCACCCATCGTATGGCAGCCCATGCATCGTCGGTGCCTGTACCAAAGGCATTCTCCGGTGACAGCCTATAATCCACATCCACGACCAAAATTCCCAGCCGATCTTTTATATCGTTGCAAATTTCCGCATCTCCAGTCAGGCCACCGAATGTCCAACCACCGCCTTCATACAGTATTAGCATCTGAGCTCTCTCTACATCCAGCGCACTTACCATGAAAGTTGACATAGACGGGATATGGGCCAGCCCCAAACGGCGATTTTACCTCATCCGGATAATAGCATCTTGCAGTGAAGACATGTCCATCGTCCGCGGTGAGTTTGATATCCTTGACGAAGGATTCGCCTGCAAAGTCTCGGCACCAAGGAGAAGCATACTTGTGCCCATTGGTTCTCATCTCCTCAATGCTTAGCAGATGTGTCTTAGGCATTGGCGCCAGAAGTTTATTGTAGTACTCAATGAAGTCCTGGTCGAGGAGCTCAAGAAAGTCCGGATTCAGCGGGTTAGGTTGTTCTGCCGAGGCAGCTGAGTTGATTGCTGAAGGTGCCATGATTGTGTACCTCGTCAAACAAGAGTGGCTTGCAAGTACAAATGCTAAGGTGTGAAGTATTGATAAGGAAAGTAAAGATGAATTGAAATACTACATACTGCGGCTACTCAATTTGCGCCAGCCAGAGTCGTGCTCCAATTATCCATCGGCATCTCTCCGACGTGGCTTATACGGCAAAGCCGACACCGACTCTCAGCTCCGACACCAATTCAACGACCAACTACAACCCGTCTCCGATAGTCGGTAACAAAAAGTCACCAAACTCTTGCGACCAACCTCCCGCCAAATACAGCCACACGGCCCTCATATCCTCAACACTGGCCGCCTCTGTCGTAATCATCCGCAAAGATTCATACAGATTAGAAACGCCAGAGACCAGCGGGCCACCGTCTCCGGGACTCGGCTTGTATTCGCTGGCGACTTCTTCCCGATGGGTTGAGGGCGACAGCTCTTCAATCTCGGCGTCGGGTGGTACTTCGCCTAAATATGCTGCCCGGTACGTAACTTCCATAATGCGCAGTCCTGTCTGCCATTCATGTGCGATTTCCCACCTGGTGCTCCAACTCGATAAGAGGGATTGTATGGAGTCAAAATATGTTCTGGCTCTGTTGCAAGTTGCTTCGTCTGCGAAGCCTTCTTTGCGGGCATAGCATAGCCAGAGGAAGACGTTGGCTGCTGGAAGGAGGGAACAGGCGATCCAGACGAGTTCTGTGGTGAGGCTGTTGGAGCTGCCGCGCTCAATTACTGCTTGAAGGATCTCGCCGATTTCTAGGGCGTTGTACAGACATGTTGATATAATTGCCTGTTCACGGTGCAGTAACAGCCAACCAGCCGCATCAACTTGGTCCATCAGGAGCGAAACTCCGTCCATCTGCGGCAAATAGCACTGATGTGCAACGCAAAGCGCACTCCTCAACAACAAATGCGTCGTTACGAACAGCCATCCCTGTCCCAATTCGCACTGCGCGGCATAATTGGCTGTCGACCACTCCAACCCCAGTGGGATAGAACCATGCCAATCCGTGACTGCCTTACTGCGCTGAAAGAACAGACTTTGGGGATCCATCGGCGGAAGTTTATCAATGAAGCGTCGATGGCACACATTCATGTCCGCCATGTCGCTCCACAGGCTGATGGTCTTGAGAAAATACGGCGCCAGTCCAACATTAGACGGAGTGTATGAGTTCGATAGTATGCTTCCCAACGTAATGCCTCTGGTCGGTTCACCATATGCAACTGATACGTCTGTGCTTGGAAGCGCTACACCAATATTATTCTCTGAAATAGTCCGTGGTTTGTTCATTAGAAATGCAAGAAGTCTGTCCATTTGGAAACAGGCCCAGAAGGTTCGCCGTCTGGTTTCTTGTTCTCTCAGACTGTGTTTCTGTTGGTATTCTTTGTTCAACCGCATCATCTGCGCCATACGAATTGCGGTTCCTGAATATAGCCAGTGGCTTGAGGCAGAGTTGCTGATTAGTTCCGACAGCGCCAACACCAAAAAAGCTTGAATGTTGGGAACTTGCTTTCATCAGCAATTAATTCCACTGTCTTCGGCTTCGAACATACCTGTAAGACAACTTGATTCTTCTTTAGCGAGAGACTTGGCCATTGCCGAATAGTAATACCATACATCTCTCCCACTCTCCAGCCCGTAGTCCCTTCTTGCTTCAATCGGTGTAAGATACCGTGCACACAGTGCAATTATAGCCGTCACCAAGAACGGTCTCTCACTGTACTCTGTCTCCAGCGTATGTCTTGACTCAAAAGAACAAAAGTCCACAGCAGAATGCCTCTCCAAAAACAGATCAAAAGTCCGTCTCAGACACACCAAATCTGGTATTGTGACTTGCATCCCCTGTCGAACCACTGGCGATGGCACAGAACTCGCTGGCGTCGTTGGATTCACCGACGGTTCCGAAGCGGACTCGTTCTCCAGTCCAATAAGCGGCCACTGACAAACAACATTCCTCCGACTGCAATATTGGCACCTAGGCCTCTTCCCGTTGCATTTCGTCTTCCGCCGTCGGCTGTGTAAGTCAGCACCATGACAGAAAACCGTCATTCCACACCCGACTCACCATGCATTGCATGCCTGTGGAGTTCGTCTCCCCAGCCGTGCACTAGCTTCTTTCATGTTTTGACGTCTAAACGTTCCACAGACCTTTGGCGTATCGGACAGGGCCCGACTCAGCGTCGCATCAGATCGTGCATGCACGATGATGATCCTGTATATGCGGAGAGTTAAAGGCACGAGTTCATTCCGACAGCGGGCTGAGTCGATGCTGAAAAAAGTCTCGGATAAGCCGATGTACGCTACGCCAATTACCGCTTCGGGCAGGTATCAACTTCAGCTCTCACATTAGAGCTTTCCCCATGATAAGGTACCCCACACTCGGGTTTGCTTGGCATTGAGACACCGAGCTGGAATAAAAGATGGGCTGGGGACGGAGATAAATGGACTTCATATGTGTTTGTGTACGTGCAAAGAGACTGTTGAGAGTGGATTGTAGTTCTGCGCATATCAAGTTACAATGGAAGACTTTCCTCGCGAAAAGCCTAGCCTCACTGAGGATCACATAGACTACATCGAGGAGCAAGAGAACGAAGCAGCGTCTCTCGACCCCAAGATTGTCAGATCAATCAAGCGAAAGGCGGACTTCATTCTGCTTCCAATCCTCACATTTGCTTACCTTCTAAAGTAAGTCGCTTCTATCACCCCGAAATGCCTCCTCTTACCGTCGCAGCTCTCTTGACAGAAGCAATGTCTCCAACGCAAACACAGCCGGTCTCGAAGACGACCTCAACCTCGTTGGAAACCAATTCAACCAGTACGTCCCTCAATTCTGCTTCGCTTCGTCAGTATAGACTAAAACCCCAGGGTCCTCACGTATTATCAAATCCCCTTCATTGTATTCGGCCCAGTATTCACAGTCGTCACCAAAATCATCGGCGCCAAATACGCCCTCTCCGCCATGATGGTAGTCTTCGGCATCGCATCACTGTGCACCGGCTTCGTCAAGAGCTACGGTCCATTAATCGTATGCCGTGTCTTTGTCGCTGTTGCAGAATCAGGTTTCCTCGCATCGTAAGTTTACTGCTCCCGTTGCCCTCACTGTACTAACAAAGGTAAGCGTATTCTACTACCTGTCCGTCTGGTACACACGCAACGAACTCTCCACCCGCGTCGGCATCTTCTACGGCGCTCTCGTGGCTTCATCAGCCTTCGGTGGACTTTTCTCATTCGGCATGTTCCAAGTCACGCCTACCCATGGTTTCTTCAGGTGGTCATACCTTTTCTTTCTCGAAGGCGGACTTACCACATGCTGGGGCGTCGTTGTCTTCTTCTGTCTACCATCCGACACCAGAACGGCGAGGTTCCTCACCGGAGAAGAGAAAGAAGTTGCCAGAAAGCGCATCGAGATGGATTCTGTCGAGAGCTTGGAAACCACCAACTCATGGAGAGAGTTTCTTACTGAATTCGCAGCTCCGCATATTTACATCCGTCTCATTTCCACCTTCATCCAAGGCGTCACGCTCACTTCCAACGCCAACTTCCTCGCCATGATTGTCAAGGGCCTGGGTTTCGGAACCGTCAAAACCAACCTTGTGAGTCTTTTTTAACTCTTCTCATTCAGTGATTTCACTAACTCCCCAGCTCACCATTGCCCCCGCCCTCGTCGGCGCCGTCACCCTCATCTCCTTCTGCAGATCGTCCGACTACTTCCGCGAACGCGGCTACCACATCGGCGGCTCCCTGATCCTCAGTTTCGTCGGCTACATCATTCTATACTGCACATCCGATCACACACCATGGGGAATCCGCTATTTTGCCATATTTCTCTGCACCATGGGCGTAAGTTTGACCTCCAATTGGTTATCGACCTCTTCACGTATTGCAGTTCACTGACAACCTCCCAGGCATATCCCAGTACTCCCCTCGGCGCAACCTGGACCATGGCCAACATCCCCAATTTGAATGCCCGCGCTCTCACCATCGGCATGTACAACTCCGTAGGCAACTGCGCCGGCCTACTATCCAGCAACATCTACCTCACGCGAGAGAAGCCCCGATACCAGACCAGCCTGAGCGTCAATCTGGCCATGGCGGCGTTGGGATCAGCTGTGAGCTTTGCGTATGGCGGGTGGATGCGATGGGAGAATCGGAAGAGGGACAAGAAGGGCGTTACGACGAACATGACGGCGAATATTACCGATACTAAGGATCCTAGGTTCAGGTTTCAATACTAGCTGGGGGTACTCGCTACGGTTCTGCAAGTTAATGCACGTTGAACTTATCC
The DNA here is from genome assembly GCA_022702485.1 of Simplicillium sp. C3G150-2. Taxonomy (NCBI): domain Eukaryota; kingdom Fungi; phylum Ascomycota; class Sordariomycetes; order Hypocreales; family Cordycipitaceae; genus Simplicillium; species Simplicillium sp. C3G150-2. The sequence goes on along the minus strand of JAJIYY010000005.1, from coordinate 1,982,235 downwards.
CTGTAATCCTTACGTTACCAAGACATGAATTAATACAAATACCCTTTGTGAATCATCCACTGCCTTCCGTCCCGCATCGCAGAGCGTGGTGTCTAACCTCGTTTACAACCCGGCGCCATGATACACAACTACTACCACCTACAGGGACCAGGGTCCTAACCAAGACTCCTCCAACATGATAAAACCCACAACATCTCAATCGACACAAGTCTCAAAAAGGCAATGTTTCACTCGAAAATCACACAATGAAAGTGTCAATCCTCCTCAGCTGCCTCGCCGCCGCGACGGCAACCCACGTCGTCCATGAGCAACGCACCGCTCAAGGCTGGACTCGCAACGGGCCCGCCAATGCAGCAGCCCACGTCCCCGTTCGCATCGTCTTGAAGCAGCGAAATCTCGATATTGTGGAATCCAAGCTCCTCGAGGTGTAAGTTACGGCCCGTTCCTGAGCAGACAAAGTACCAGGCTAACACATATAATAGTTCCATGACCGGCTCTCCCAATTACGGCTGACACTGGACCAGAGAGCAAGTGCACGCCTTCTTCGCGCCAAGTCAAGAGGACGTTTCCAGCGTCAAGAACTGGCTTGTCACTTCTAGCATCGCCCCGTCCCGGGACGCAATCGGGCTGTCCAACGCACGGAACTGGCTCTCTGTCAACACGGCCATTGACAAGCTGTAAAGGGCTCTCAAGATAGAATACGCTATCTACAGCCACCCAGACAACGATGGCTCCCACATCGTTACCGACTCATACTGTCTACCCGCCCACATCTCGCAATATATCGACTTTACCATGCCAGGAGTGGCCTTTGCCGCTCTGAAAAGCGTGTCACTCTCACCTTCAGCACAGACATCCGATCCAGGAAACACAACCTGTACGTTTTTGGCCACTTCTACTCCTCTCTATCACCAAAGCATTGACACTCATCCTCCCAGACATCTGCTTCCCCGACACAACCCCGGCATGCCTCAAAACATCTACTCCATCGCGGACATCTTTCACGACGTAACCGTCGGTGACATGTCGGACAAGAATAAGAACCCTAGTGCTAATTGTGGTACTGGAAAGGGCTTCACTTGTGCAGAGGGGTGGGATCCTGTTACGGCTTGGGGACGCCCAAGTATGATAAGTGGTTGGCTTACTTTGGGTCTCTCCAGTAACTATGTACATACATCAGCATATACTTATCAATACATTACACATCACACATCACACATCGTATAATATCATATCATATTTCATACAACATACAACATACATTACATCTGACGTCGCCCTTCAGCGTCACACCTTGTACTTGACGCTTTTTACTTTACACTTCACATCATAATCGCACATTCAATGGTAAGTCAAGTCAATCAAGTCATAATCTAACGAATGGCATTATATTCACTGCAATTCAAAAAAGACTGATTAGTTAATAAAAAGCAATAACATGTTCCTTCATGCACTCATAGACTCTTAAAACCGCAGGTCCATCTCGTCCCCTTCCCTTCCCTTCCTTTCCATCCACTGCCTCGTAGAAATCGCTTCTTCAATGCTCTTTTTCGCTCTATCCGGCTGGTCACTAATCAATCTTCAACACATTGATTCAACCAGCCATCAATATTCCCAGAATGCCTCCCAAGTAGTCGTCCCAATAACCCCAATTTCCCAGCAGGTCTCGTAGCGAATCCAAGCAAGCACTTTCCCGAAAACAGATACAAACATTCAAAAAAACAATAAACGTCAACAAAAAGGCAGAAAAAAGGTGCCGCATATAATAAACAGAAGCCCAAAGATCAAAACATGACCAACTCTCCCCAGAAACTCCGGCCTCAGCCAGTTTTCACTCTTGTCAGTTCGCTCCCAGCATGTAAAGCGAGCCCACAAGAAAAACAAAAACTGTCCAAAAGCCTCGTATCCAATTTGGGTCGCTGTTATCCATGTACAAAATCATCATAGGGCGTCAGCCTGTGCCCCTGTGCACAAGCACTCCTGCGCCAAGCAAGAATGTCCGTAACAGAAACAACAACGACGCCCTGCAAAGAGGTATCAAAGCCGCGCCCGACGCCATCAAAACACCCTTAAACGCCGCTTTCGTCTGTTTTCTCCAGGAAGAGGGCATTAGGCCGGGGTGCCAGTGGTTTGGGGATAAGAGAGTAGTTGAAAGACACTCCAGCTGAATACTATTTTGCGAGCGCGCAGCAATGGTATTAACAAAGATTCGGCGTTGCCTGATACTTCCAACGAGAACGAGAAAAAGAGAAAAAGCACCAAAAAAAGTAACTTCAACAGCTTCCAGCCCACATCTATTGTAGTAAAGCGTCAAAATAATTTCGTGAATTCGCCATGACCAGATGGCAAAAGTACTCGCTATCTGTTTTGTCTTGCAAAAAGACTAAACAGCCTCATTTGTCTCATGAGCGAGTTTACTTTCTCAAGGCGGCGTCGTAGATTGTGACCAGACCGGTGATGGCCGTGCCAACAAGGACGCCCTTGTATCCTCCGTAGAGGGCGTTGTTGAGGCGGTCAACAGAGAACTCACTCAAGAGTCCACCGAAGGTAACGCCCTGGGCATAGACAACATAGGTGAGGACAGCCTTGGCGATGCTGAAAGACAAAGGGTCAACGTTGGTCTCGTTGATGGCGCGGGCACGGGTGCGGGGACCGGCGTGGCTGGCGGCGCTCAAGTTGAAGAAGTAGCCGAAAGCGCTGGGGACCAAAACGCTGGTGAAGAGCCAAGTGAGGACAGGGGACCAGAAGCTCGAGGTGAGCAGGAGGAACATGTCGGGCAGGTAGACGGGGTAGTCAGAAGTTCCAATGGCGCCAATGGCGGGGATGGTGAAGGCATAGCGGTTGGCGAGGACCTCGGGGCGGATGTGGTACAGCTCAAAGGCAGAGACGACGAAGAGGATGCTGGTAACGGTGCTGAGAGTCTCGCGGGTGGCCTGGGTGGTCTCGTTGATGCCGCTGTCTTGGTAGACGGAGCTGACGCGCTTGCGGACGGCCAAGGTAGAGCGGTCGAAGGCGGAAGCAACATCGGCGGGAGTGGCAGGAAGAGGGATGCGAGCAGCGACCTGGGACAAGCTGCGGGCGGGAGTGCGGATGACAGAGCTGGAAGCAGCACGGTCGGCCCTGGACAGGTTTATTAGTTACACGTTTTGTAGTTATTAGCACAGCGCAGTCAACTTACTCGGCGGCAATCTCGTCGGCGGCCTTGGTGGCACGGCGCTTGGCAACCTTGAGGGTCTTCTCGACCTCCTCCTTGACGGACTCCTTCTCCTTCTTGATGGGAGAGGTGATGGACTTGGAGCGGCCCTGGCTGTTGAAGTAGCCAGTCAGGTCAGAGCGGGAAGACAGGCGGCTGCTGTGCTGGGTGATGAAGTCATCGAGGGCAGCCTCGAGGTCGCTCTTCTTGAGGCTCTCGTAGCTAAGAGAAGGATGTTAGAGACCACGCTCGAAAGACGTCATGGATAAAAATGAAGCTCGCTGAAGCTTGACGAACATCTTCAGCGCCCTGCTGAATACATTGCAGCTATGTTTGAAAGCTACGTGACGAAGGCTGGTCGGTTGGGAAGCTTGGCGCATCGTGACGTGGTGCCGCAGATTGCGACGCATCACGACGCGCCGACATCACCACAATGCCGTCAAATGAAGACAGCGCAATAAATCCAAGCAAAGAAATATTTGCGCGTCGCAAATACAGCTCCGAATAGCATTTAACAGCATGCGCAAGCGACAATAGTCGCGCGTTGTTGTCGCGCAAATCGCAATGCGCCGAGCAAGAAGCGGTGGGGAGACGGCGAGGATCCAACAAGATAGAAGAAGAAAACATGTCAACAAACTTACTTCTTGAGGCCAATCTTGTCAGCGAGTTCGACGAGTTCGCCTTTACGTTGGGCGCGAAGCCAAGCATTGGTGTTGTTGGCAGACATTGCGAATGTTGTGATGTCTTTTTTACTTGCAAGAAATAAAAATAGAACGTGGGTTGATGATAAGAATAGCAAAGACAGCTAAGATTTTGGTGTTGATGTTTTTTTGTTTTTTTGCGACGAGGTCCTGGCGCAAGAAAGCTATTAGAGAGCTAATGCTGGGCACTGCAAGTTGTGTTTGCGGAGAGAAGCAAAAGAGGAGAGATGACGATCTGGCGATGGATTTCACACGGCCGAGAACGAGGAGTTCTTTTTTGGGTTCTGGATGGCGAACGCTGGTAGCTGGGAGAAGAGACGGGCGAATCGGGGGGTGCTGGGATCTGGCGAGACTTGGATTGTTATTGTTTTTACGTTGGCCTGGGAGGGGGTGTCGAGAGTTGGACGAGAGAGGGGGTGTAGAGTTTAAGCGGTGGCTGGGGACCAGTCCCAGTCCCAGAACCAGAACCAGAGGCAGAGACCCAGAGGCAGACCAGAGGGAAATTACTTTGGGCTGAGGGGGGGCGTGTACTGGATGCGGTTGCTGGGTCAGGTACTGTGGCTAGTGTGGGCAAGTCACTAACACGGCGAGTACATGTCGTTACAGACACTCCCTTTGCTTCTGCTCTGAAGAGATGAATGCAGAAAATCATTGAGTGGGGCTGGGCAAGAGCAGAGCAGAGGAAAGGGAAAGCGAGAGCAGAGGGAAGGAGCGCTGCAGACAAGAGATGGAAAGGCAAAAGGCGGAAGGAGCAAACGGTGAAGACGCGCTCTGGACGCGTTCAGTTGCTCGCTCGCTCGCTCTTGCCTTTTGCTCATTTCGACCCCACTCGAGCTTATTTCATTAGACCAGGCTCTCATTACCGCTTGGTGCTAATAACCAATTACCAATACAATTTAATAATTTAATTTCATCCATCTGCTGTACGGATGTGTACACTGGAGGGCAATTTGGGACGACATGGAAAAGTGCGGAACGGCCAGCCTAGCCTGCAAGACCGTTGACGCCGGCTTGGTCTAAGAATGCCCAGCCCTGCGCTTTTCCGCTCCGTCATTCTACATGTCTCACTCACCTGCCTTCTACTGAAGTCAACTGCCATGAAATACTGTAAAGACGCAAGTGAAAAAAAAAGTGAGAAGCAAGAAGTCATTCAATTGATCAAAGGTAAAATCATAAAGAAGACACAACAAACATTTCTATCCAATAATAAGCCCATCTGTTGGATATTGTCCCCTACTCCATCCACTTCACAAACCTCTCCTCTCCCCTCCTCACCAACCGTACCGGCACCTCAGTCCCCTTGGCCAACTTGATCGTAATCCTCGTCTGGCACCCATCAATCGCCTCCAGCGCCTTCTTCTTCGCCTCGCCATACACCTCCTCCTTTCGGGTCCTATCCATCTTTTCCACTTCCTCATCCGATGCCCACTCATCCACAGCCAACTCAAAGCTATACTTTTGAAAAATCACCGCCATCGCCGCAATCACCTCAACCTGCGCAATGCGTCTTCCCAAGCACGCTCTCGGTCCATCGCTGAAAGGGATGAACGCCCCCCGTGGTGGCTGATACAGCTTCGCACTCGTATCTGGGCCCTGGAAACCTCCAAAGTCTTCCTCCTCTTCGTCCTGGTCATCACCTTGGCTCTCGTGCTTCTTGGACTGGAACCATCGCTCTGGCACGTAGTCGAGGATATCGCTCTGACCCGGTGTCACTTTGCTAGGTCGAGTTGGCCAGTATTCTTCCGTCTGTGAAGCAGTCATCACGGCCAGGTTGATGGCTGTCCCCTTGGGCACGACGTATTCGCGGCCGCCAAAGACCAGAGTTTCGTCCTTGCGAGTCATCTTGGGAACTTCTGCCACGGAGGGCAGGAGACGCATCGTCTCGTGCATGCATGCTGCGAGTCTGCTGGCCATCATGGAGTTGACAAGGGTATCATAGTCCCAGGTTGAGGGGTCGGAGTCTCCAAGAATGGCATCCACGTCTTCTTGTAGGCGGCGTTGCGCCGACGGATTCATGGCCAGGTAGATGAAGGTGAAGTTGAGCGTGTTGGCGGTGGTTTCGTGGCCGGCAAGCTTCATGATGAAGGCGTTTCCAATGATTTCATCACGAGTCAACACGGCCTCCTTCTCAGTGGCCTGGATTGATGTACGAGCCATCTGGCCCATGAGATCCATGCCTTCCTCTGCGTGATCACCATAACGTGCCTCATCCAGTTTGACATCCAGCAACTCATTGGTGTATTTGATGTAGTCATCCTGAGCCTCGTATGCGAGCTTAGCCCATCTCGCAGGAATCAGTCCTATTCACATGTCAGTACACACTTTACTCACTTTCCCACCATGGCAATGAGTTCAAAGAAAACTTACGAAGAGCCCACGCAGGCAAAATCAAAATTGGCAGCAAATTCTCCAGCAACAAAGACATGGCATCTGCAAAACTCCTATGATAGCCTGGCGGCGCCTCCAACGATCCATACTTGGCAAGCTTGGGGTCAGTATCCGGCGACACTGTCTGGCCAGGCCACAGCAGACGCAACCCAAAACCGACATAGCCAATAATGTTGAGAGCAACGCGCATGGTATCCAGGTCCAACCGTCGAATACTCTCCTTACGCACTCCCGTGCCACCGGTCCAATGGTTCAACATGCTGCGCGTCTGAGAAATCGCCTCACGGAACACGAGAGCCGTATTGCGCTCATTAAAGCTAGCAGCCATGATCTTGCGATGGAAGCGCCACTCCGCAGCCTCAGTCGTCACGACATTCTCCCCAAATATCCGCAGCACGTAGTACACCTCGACCCATTTCGTGAACTGTTCGCGACGCTTAATCATGTACGTAATACCTTCTGCATCACCCATTTGCAGTATGTTCTTATCCGGGGCGACAAGGATGAAAGTCCCGTTAGGGAAGCGTTTGGACCATTTGAGGCGCGCCTTGAATGATGAGCCGGGCATGCTGAGCCTGCAGGGGGCAAGAAAAATTAATGTTGTGTCTTTTTGGCATCGTACGTGCTGGCGCTGTAAACTTACTCGAGGCGCTCTCGCCACCAACGCTGAGGGGTAAGGAGACGCAGAAGGGGAATCCAGATTCGGTGAGTTACCTGCCATGTCCTATTGAACGGACCCCATGCTATGGACTGTGAGTACTTGGAGAAAAAATGGAAGAAGAAGAACCTACGTGTAACGATATAGGGGATACCACTCCTCTTAGCTTCTGCAATGTGATACAGCAACCCGCACGTATACGTAAAGATCTGATACGCCACCACTCCGCACACTAGCAGAGCGACAGTATGCATGGTGAGGTTGCAGTGCTTGTTACAACGTACACCGCTTCAATGAAAGATCTGAAGAGCACCTCAATCAAATGTGCAGGGAACAACCCTTTTAAAACAAAAGTCGAAAGATGGGGCACAAATAACAGCTGACCATACATGCAATCACCAGCTTTTTTAAACGAACCAGGAATTCCCCAAGCCAAGCTAACACATGCATGCAATGCACGTCAAGCTTCAGCGCGGGCGTCTAATGCAAGACAATGATTGGAGCAGACGCAACCCCCGAAGCGAATCCATGACGAAGGGAAGGACACCGACGTGGCAAGCAGGTTTTTTTTTTCTTGTTTTCATGAGCCTAAATTAATTTGTGTCTGGCCAGACTAAACCCGTACAGTATAAACTAAACCGTTTCAACGAATGGCGGCCTCGCTTGGGAAGTGAGTGCACACTCATTGCGCACGAGCAGTTGACGCCCTTGGCCCCCTCGGCCGAGAAAGACATGGACCAATCATGGGCGCGCCTGGTGCAAATACACGTATCGAACGTATTATGGGACGATCCCCGCTCGGATCTGTGGCCTTTCCTGGTAGGTCGAGGCCTCACACCGACCGGGGAGATTAGCTTCCGAGCCTTGTGCATATAATTAAGAAGGCGCACAATTAAGAGTTGTAAAAAAGATGAGGTGAAAATATTACTCGGTTTAACTTTGACTCGGTAGTTGTCTCGGCAGGGATAACGTTGAATGCTGTAGTCTATCGTCAACGAGGCTGTAGCTGGAGCTTATCCCCTGTTACTGCTGTAACCATTCTTTGTACACTCACGATCTTTGTCTTTCTTCAACTTAGAGATTGACAAACCATAACGCTAACTAGCTAACAGTATATGTCGGTATATTCAAGCCAAGAAACCCCCAAGCAGAGCAAAACACGTCATGACCTGCACGCGCTCCCTTCCATCCCTGCATTCCCCCACCAAGTCGGCTTAATTGTCTGCTCCACGCCGACTGCCCCTCACTTAGATGCATCGCATCTGTCGCAAATGATATTGCGGCGTTATTGCGGCCGTTGTGCAGGTGTTATTTGGTGACTTAGCAGTCCTGCGTCAAACTGTGTAATTGACACTCATCATCCGTCTCGTTAGTCTCAATCGTCCCATCTGGCCCCATGACCCCGACCAAGTCGGCGGACCCCCGATACCGTAGCATTGTCGCATGAGACGGAGTTAGTCTAGTGTGAATCGGCAATCAAGTGTCGGCGATGAAGTGCATTGCATGTAAGTGCCTCATGGCGAGGGCGGTTCTCAAAACCAGTACAATACTCTCAAAACCAGTACAATACTTGACCTTCTGCGCTTTCACATCCTTTCTGCAGTACCACTGGAGGAGTACTTTTCCAGATGGACGAAACCCCCACAGGCGAACTGGTGACTGACAGAAACTTCGACAAAGTTCGAGTCATCTGCTGGCTGTCACATCGATACAACCCAGCGGAATCAAGGTACCAAATGCCCGAGAAGGAAATACTTGCTATTGTTCGAGCACTCAAGGAATGCCACTTCTAATCCCCGGTTGCCCGCTAACTTACAGAGTGGGCATGGCACAATTTGACCAGCGACGCATCTTCGTTGCCGGCGGCGAAAACACCGTCGATACGCCATGACATACAGGCTCTAGCTGTTTACTCAATGCTTACTGTTTATTAAATCCTACCTATTTGCCGAGTCCTTACTGTTCATCACATCCTATCTGTTCATCAAATCCTTACTGGTCATCAAATCCTTACTGTTCATCAAATCCTACCAAATTCATCATGTTCATTAAATCTCACCTATTTCATGAGATTGTACCTGTTTTTAAAATTGCAACTGTTCATCATTACTAAGTCCGTTCTGTCTTATTCTAGACCACCTTGGGAGGGCTTTAATTTCCTGCAAATTACACTCCGTAGTAACCCAATCCATGACACCGCAAACATATCCATGACCAACTATGTATCTACCATCGAACAATCACTTCTAGACTTGCTGATTCATTTTTCATTGCTTTTATTTAATGCCCCAAGCTCGCTCCCATGGCTGTCCCCTTCCCGTCTCAGACTTGCACCAGCAGTCTCACCCAAGAGCCAAGCCCTCATCCTGACGCCCGAAATTTCCTTGATCTACCAACGCGCCTCTTGCTCCGGAATGTGTGCCAATAATCCCTTATACTCAATCACATACTTCATGATGTTTTTTCGCCTGATATGGATCCTGCGGGGCGGTTGGCGATGTGTTTGCCCTTCGACGGTCTGGAGGGCGTCGTCGGCCGTCGAACGTGAGCAAGGCCTTGGGGGGGCACGACTGCCAAGTGTCGGAGTTTACCAACGTCACAACATGACACCAATGGCTAACACAACTCACAATAGCACACCTAGACTTGCACTTGTACTTATTTGAGTAGTTTAATTCTACTAGATACCTCTGCGCCAATGTTGAAAGCACATCCCACGTACGTTGAGTTCCCAATATAAAGCAATATATATAAAATTCGTCCACCCATTGTCATCTATTAGTTTTTCGTTTTATTTTTTAAGTTTCCATCTCTAGAGTCCATCGTCTAGAAAAGTCCATCAATCTCTCCCGTCTCAGTATCAACATCGACGTTCAAGTACCCAGGCGCAGTAGGCAACCCAGGAATCGTCTGGATATCAGCAGCCAAAGCATACCTAATCAAGTTAGCATCATTCAAATAAAAGACAATAGGGACAAAGAGAGGAAGAGCTTACAAGTATCCCGCTCCAGCAGCCATGCGCACATCACGAATAGGTACGGTGAATCCAGTAGGGGCACCCTTCAGATCAGGGTCATGAGACAGCGAGTATTGTGTCTTGGCAATGCAGATGGGCAAGTTTCCATAGCCTTGCTGTGTGTAGGTATCGACCTTCTTCTGGGCGAGCTCGCTGAACTCAACAGCAGCAGCGCCGTACATCTTCTTACCAATAGCCTCGATGCGCTCTTGGATGGTGCCCTCCAGGCTGTAGGTGAGAGTGAGCTCCTTGGGCTTCTCGGCGGCGGCAATGACTCCGTTGGCCAGGTCGACGGCACCGACACCACCCTGGGCCCAGTGGTCGGACAGGATGGCGTCTTCGGCACCAGCGGCGATGGCTTCTTGGCGGACGACTTCGATTTCGGCGTCGGTGTCAGTGGCGAACTTGTTGATGGCGACGACGACGGGGACGCCGAACGACTTGGCGTTGGCAATGTGCTTCTTGAGGTTGACGCAGCCGGCGCGGAGGATGTCGACGTTCTCCTCTCTGTAGACGGGGTCGAGGGCAGCGCCGGGGGCGATGGGAGGGCCACCACCGTGGACCTTGAGGGCACGGACGGTGGCGACGACAACGACGACATCGGGAACAAGGCCGGAAGTGCGGCACTTGATGTTAAAGAAACGCTCACCTCCCATGGTAAAATCGAAACCGGCCTCAGTGACAACGAATCCAGCCTTTTCCTTGGGGTCCTCGTCGGGCTCAGTACCAGCAAGCTTCAGGGCAAGCTTGTCGGCAATGATGGAGCTCTGACCAATGGAGATGTTGGCGAAGGGTCCAGCGTGGACGAAGACGGGGGTACCCTCAAGAGTTTGCATCAGGTTGGGTTTGATGGCATCCTTCATCAGGGCAGTCAAGGCACCACCGGCACCAATATCGTCGCAAGTGACGGGCTCACCGCGGCGAGAAGTGGCGACGACCATGCGGCCGAGACGCTCACGCATGTCGTCCAAGCTGGTGCTGAGGGCCAAGATGGCCATACACTCAGAGGCAACGGAAATATCGAAACCAGTTTCACGGGTCTGGCCACGTTCAGTGGGAGCAGTACCAACAGTGATGCCACGCAGATGACGGTCGTTGACGTCGAGAACACGCCTCCAAGTGATGGTCTCGGGGTCAATGTCCAGTCTGGCGAAGCGGTTAATCTCATCGGGGGTGAGCTCGTTGGGGTCGGTCTTGTCGATGCCAAGCTTCTTCAAGCGACGGAACATGACAGGGGCGAACTTGCGAACGCCGTTCTTGACAGGAACTAAGCGCTTGTATAGGGCGCCATCCTTTTGTGTGTTCTCGTGGAAGATACGAGTCTCAATAGCAGCAGCCAACAAGTTGTTGGCAGCAGTGATGGCGTGGATATCACCAGTCAAGTGCAGGTTGAACTCGTCCATGGGAATGACCTGAGAGTAACCACCGCCAGCGGCGCCACCCTTGATACCGAAAGTAGGACCCTGACTGGGTTGACGGACGTTGGCAAAGGTGACTCTGCCAACGTGGGCACCAAGAGCCTGAGCCAGGCCCATGGTGGTGGTAGACTTACCCTCTCCGAGAGGAGTGGGGGTAATACCAGTAACAACAACATATTTACCATTTTGGCGGTGCTGCAGACGGTTGATCAATGACAAGTCGACCTTGGCCTTGTAGGCACCATATGGCTCGAGCTCGTGGGGGGCGATGCCGACTTCAGCGGCAACACGAGTGATCTGCTTGGGGGTCTGGTTGCGAGAGATGGCGATATCAGAAGGAACGGGGTTCTCGAGTTTGAGGGGAAGGGGGGTGGTCTTGCGGAGCTTCTCGTTCTCGAAGAAGAGGTTGGTGGCCTCGACAACGTTCTCGAGCAACATGGCAACGGTCATGGGGCCGACACCTCCAGGAACAGGAGTGATGACGGAAGCGACCTGAGAAGCAGTGTCGAAGTCGACGTCACCGACAAGGCGCTGGCCAGACTTCTTGGAAGCATCAGGGATGAAGTTGGTACCAACGTCAATGACGACAGCACCTTCCTTCAACCACTCACCTTTGATGAAGTGAGGTGCGCCAATGGCAGCAATGACAATGTCAGCCTGCTTGAGGAAGTTCTCAAGGTTGGCGGTCTTGGAGTGGCAGACAGTAACGGTGGCATCAGCGTTGCGGAGCAAGTAGCTGACGGGGCTGCCAACGATGTTGCTGCGGCCAACGACAACAGCAGACTTTCCGGCCAGAGAAACACCAGCTTCGTTGAGGAGGTGCATGACACCCTTGGGGGTGCAAGGCGTGAAAATGGGGGTGCCGCCACGCTTGGCGAGCTCACCAATGTTGTTGGTGCCGAACCCGTCGACATCCTTCTCGTCAGCCACGGCAGAGGTGATGTTGTACTCTGAGAGGTGGCCGGGGAGAGGGAGCTGAACGAGGATACCGTTGACGGCGGGATCGTGGTTGAGACGGCGGATGCGGTCAAGCAGCTCAGGCTCAGAGATGTCTGCTGGGTAGTGGAGCAATTCGCAGCTAACGCCAGCCTATTTACGTCAGTTGCAATTCATTTGTCAATCACAGAATATCAATTGAGATTTCTTCAATTATTTCTGTATTAAAAGAGTTAACTTACCTCTTCGGCGGCCTTGAGCTTCATGCGCACATAGGTGCCTGGAGTTGCGGTTAGCCAAATAGCGGGGGAGGGGCAATTTGGGGATTTGGAGGGACAAACTTGAGTCAGAGCGATCGCCGACTGCTCACGGAATTAGTATGAATTTTAATTTGAGAAAAAATTGCCCAGACTCAATTGATCAGGCTTAAGAGTTGAGAGTTGACATTGACATTGACATTGAGGAGAGGAACGCACCTTGGATAATCTTGAGGCATGGCTTGAAGCGAGGGTTCAATTTCTGACGCTCGGCAATTTCAGCGCCAATCTTCTCGCGGATGGCCTTTGCAATGGCGGTGCCGTCGAGCTTGGTGGCGACCATGGCTGCTGCAGCTGGGGATGACGAGGAGAAGCAGCGAGGATGGGGAGTCGGCAGGTGAGAGTAAGAGTGATGAGGCGAGGCCAAGAAGAAGGTCGAGGTTGAGGTCGAGAGGCTTTTGCGAATTGTGAAAGTGGATGCTGAAGGTCGGTCCCCACTATTGCTTAAGCTTGAGCTGCTGTAACCACTGTAATTGTAACCGTGAGCCGAAGAGCCAAAATTGGTGGGATGGATTCCATCAGCCCTGCGGGTTAGGCTTGGGCTTGGACTTGGGCTTGGGGATGATGATGCTGGGGAGGCCAAAGGGGTGCTTGTGCCAACTAACCTTTTGCTCTTGATGCGGTTGCTGATGATTCTCGCTGTGCCGTTGATGGCTCTCCCTCCTCTTGCTGCTCCTCGTCCTGCAGCCCGTCCAGCCATGCCGGGAATACGCGGCGACTGCACCCGTACCATCATCTTGTCTATCCTATCGCTAGGCGAGTCGGTCTGCGTCTGCTTCTGTTTTCCCTGTCTGATCTTCCTGTCGTCCGTCTATCCTTCTATCCGTCTATCGCGTTGGCATGTGCAAATGCAGAGTAAAAGAAGATACCCAGTCTAGTGAACAAAACGCGGCATTTCCCACTTCCCACGCGTTTCTTCTTCCCTTGTATTTTATTTTTTGTTGCCCTTCCCTTCTTTTTGCTTTCTTCCCTTGCGATAACAATTCGTTATCTATGAAGAAAAAAATTAATACAAATTAGTTTCTTCTCTTTTTTTTCTGGCCTAGTCCCTTGATGGTTTTTTTTTTTTCTGGTCCCTTTCTATTTTCTCTTTGTCATTTGCCCCAATCATGGACCCTCACCATGAATCAACGTCTTCAGTCGCGACGCTTTTTCTCCTCTCAGGCCCTGCACCTTGTTGAACTGACGCAAAATTGCAGGGAATGCGGTGCCCCAATGGGATAAATTGTCCCTCAACTAGCCGCAGCCTTCAATTGGGGAGAGGATGATGTGCTGGTGGAAACAAGAAAGGAATTGAATTTACCTCTTGGTGGCCCTTTGGGTTTCTGGGAGCCTCAGGCTGTTCTTTTCCCTCCCGCGAAATGAGTTTTGTCTCGATCGCAAAAGTCCGTCAGATCAACAACACCCTTTCGATGATGGGCAACAAAAAAAATCGAACAAAAGTCAATCTGTGTATGGGGGAGCAACAAGCAACAAGTCCAAACTCAATTGATGGAAGAAGCTCGACTCTACCCCTCTCGAATGATGACAGTCACTTGTCACAACGCATCCCGTAATAACAATTACAGTACACCAGAATCCTTCTTCTCTCCCTGCTTAGAAGGCGGGGAAAAGGTCGACAAGCCCATTGACCCTGAGCCGTCTGAGCCGTTAGGAGATGCCCGACAACCGGTGCCTCCTTTGGCTGCGATGCCCATTGCTTGCACATTATTACATGAGAGGAATTACGCACCGGGCAATCCGTGCCGCTCACGGGGTCGGCTTCGCTCATCTTGGCTCTCTCCAACGGCCACTAATTACCAAATATAAACCCAAAAGCGTGCTGTTGATGATGCAGCGCAGCCAATCACGACGCAGAGGCACCCTCTATTATTACAGCATCGATTGCTTCGCTTCGACCCCAGGATACGATCATTTACCCCGGATTATTCGCCCGACGTGACAATTAAAAAAAGGTAACAGAAATGTATATAAATATGCATGCCACGCTGACCCTTGTAAACAATTTCTTGACTGGCCTTTCTACACGTATTATTTTATGCTGCAATTTACAAACTGTTACGTGACCATCGCGTGACGTTGAACGCAGTGCGGGGAAGCTTCTCCCCGTTGCCTGCTGCTGCTACCCTGCGACGCCCTCTCTTCCTCGTTCCTCGTTCCTCGTCTCTCTTCCACTCAATACTCACATCAGCGTTCATCTGACGATTGAAATATTCGCACAATACACTGCAGATACAGTGCAGCAATCTCTTCAATATTGATGGACGTTATGAAAGCTGATTTTTATTTCCGTCGTGTTACAAATATCTAACCATGACAAGTTGTGCCCCAGCACCCGGCGAAGTTGTGCCAATGTGCAATGTGACTCTAGGCACGGCCGACTTACCATATGTGTCGCCGTTCCATTGATCGTCGCGGGGTTAACGCGAACTGCTGTTCCTCTCATTTTTTTTGCTTCTGGTCGCTGTTCTTTGCTCTGTCTCATATCGCTCTCAACGCCTCATCACCATCACTCTCCTATAAAAGCATCATCCTGACCAAGTGAAAACCAGTGACCTTCCATCAACCAAATGAACATATGAGACACAAATAAATTGTGGCTAAATCACAATCGAATTCACAAAGATAAACCAACCAATAAAACCCGCCCAGTATCATTCATCACCATCTCTCATCACACAATCACCAACTACGTCAATGAAGCTCACAACATCAGTATAACCCTCAGTCCTCCACCACATCAAGATCAAAATCTACACCTTTCCCAATCAGGAGAATCCAAGTATCAGGTACGTCCCTCCTGCAACATGTTTGCCTCTCCTGCCCCCCATGCGGCTCGGCATTTAGTCCCCGCATGGCTGCTTTTGTTTGCTCATGGTCTCCGGCTGCCGGCACGCCCACCTATCCGTCACTGTTTGTCTTGTCTTCTGACGCTTGTGATTGGATATATCTCTATTATAATCACCAGCAACTTCCCGTAACGTGCTCCCTCTAGCGTGACAACCACGCCCATCCCCCCTATAAGCCGCTCCCGCATAAGGTGCCTGAGTTCGTTGGTGTCGTTGGGAGTCGGGAGGTCTGTATCTCCCCTCGGTCAATTCTGTCATGTGCCTGATTTGTAGATCTGCGACCATAGTTTTTCACTCTGATCGCCAGCAGGGACAGAATCTAAACCAAAACGTCGAAAAACATTGCAAACATAAAATCATCTGAAGAATTCAATCATCCAAACATCGCTTATGTTATTTCCATGCAAGGCATACACTGTAAGAACCTTAATTTTTTCAGCTCATCTCACAAGCGAAGCACGCGAAGCGACCGAAGCTGCCTCCCAACAATCGCATGTTGTAAGTCTTACCCTCACCACCCAACTGATCGGCAATAACAGCGGTGTCGCTATAATGCAATGCACCATCAAAGATATCCATGCGCCCTAAAAACCCCGCTGTCACAGCTAGCTCTGGCCTCTCATAGCGTGATTTCAAGCTCTGATTGTTTCTCTGCCTCCAATTCGTCCATTTCGCTTTGAGGAGTCACTGTCCACGCCTGGCATCCGCTCATGCGGCACCCCCAGGCTCTCTCTGTATCCTGCAGCTATCCCAAATAGGATAAACGAATCATAGCACTAAAACGATGCTAATTCCGAATTGGTGCCAAGAGTTGTCACTCCTAGTACACATGTGGTGTTGTCAGGAACGCTCGACTACGCCAGGAGAGATTGCGTAGCCCAATCAGGCTTGCAACCCGTCTAAACAGTCCTGTGATCAGTGCTTGACGTGGAAACTGCCCGACATGTTTTTGAACAGCAAGAGACAAAGTCGTCATTCTCTGAGGCTGTGAGTGGTTTCCCCCTCTCATGCACTGCACCGTCGCGCTGGTTGCAGTTGTTCATTTCACGGAAATGTCACCATCCGAACGAGCACGACGCACCATGTCTTTTCAATTAATGACGGGCACTTTGCAGTCGTAGCTGTCCCTTTTATTTGCGCTCCAATGACTCGTATGATTGGATACAGGCGCTTTTTCTCAGTCGCGCCCGCGCGCTGTAGACACTGTTTTACTGTCAACCTTGTAAAAGTCTCAGAGCCATTCGGCATGTAAGTGGAAACGCACACACTGGGGTAGAGAAGCGCCCGCAAGGGCACCAGCCGAACGACAACCAAACCAACCTAGCGGATCATCCATGCATTTTGAATGTCAATCTATTGCATTGTTGCATTTCGCTATTGCCCACACCATGTCGTTCATTCACGCTTCTTTTTCAAGCGGCCGAGCTAGTTTCCAAGGGCGTTCTTTGCCTAATCAGCTAGTGTCGTCGCACCCCCTCCTCCTCGTCTGTCCAGTCAAATGACAGCACGATGAGATGTACAAGACGATACTTTTTGTTTCCTATTTCAATTGGGATCTTTTGTTTCATTGCATTAGCGCCCTGCTTGGCCTTTGTCTTCGCCTCCCAACCCCCCGTCCTTCCCCCCGTATCTTGTACATACCGTCGCGCTGGTGTACCGCGACGTACAAGGGCGGATGTGGAACCCAGAGACACATACCAGTCACAACATCCAGCCGTTTCGACCAGGTTCATGGGTTTCTTTTGTGCCAGTACAAGACAGAAACGGATATGCAATGTCATGCAGTGTGCCAGTGTGCCATTATTTTTAGTGATTTGGAAGGTTAGGATGTCGTCGCCCACCACCCATGTCCGTTTGTATTCCCGAGACAGAGCAACGCCGTATATAACTGTTGCATTGCCCATCCTCGCTGATCATGTTTGACATGTAAATCCTTTTGTTCAGTTATCCTTTGTATTGTGAGCCTAGTCAATCATGGTTCGTGTATCTCATCTTTTATCCGTGGTGTCAGCGTTGGCTACGGCCTTTGCTGCACCAGCAGCCAAGAATGCCACTATTGATTGGAAGGACTGTCCCAAGGACATCATCAGCAAGCTTCCTGTCAAATGTGGCAGTGTCGATGTTCCGTTGGATTACACGGACAAGTCAGCCGGCACAGTACAGCTGAACATGGTCAAGGTCCCTACCGTTAAAAAGCCGTCGAAAGGAAGCATCATGTTGAACTTTGGCGGTCCCGGTGAGGAGGCTCAAGCGACTCTAGGACTCTTTGGATATGTTTTACAAGCGTATGTTGCTATGGATAGGGTACGACACATGGTACTGACTTTCACAGGTTGTCTGGCGGTCACTATGATCTTGTTGCCTTTGACCCTCGGTAGGTTTGCGCTCTGCTGATTGTGAACTCACACTGACATTGAACAGCGGAACTGTCAAGACACTGCCATTTACATGTTACAACAACACCCTTGATCTCATGACTTACAGAAGTTACACATCCATCTTCCCCAAAGGCGATGATGAGGCTCTTCTCGGCAAGCTGTGGGCTCGTGGCAAGATTAATGCCCAGTCGTGCGCCAACATGCAGTCCAAGAATGGTCAACTCATTGGCACTGCCTTCACGGCTCGAGATATCAAGACAGTCTCCAACATGCTCGATAGTGATGGCAAGATCCGCTACTGGGGTAAGTTCAGACGAAGCGTACATTCAGCCGCATGCATTAAAAAAGTCCCTAGGGTTCTCGTATGGCACGACTTTGGGGGCCACGCTAGTGTCCATGTTCCCTGATGAGGTGGACAGAGTCGTCCTTGACGGCGTGCAAAACCCCCACGAGTACTACAATGCATATGCGTAAGCAACCTTTCACTAGCACACACAAGGCTGAACACCACTAACGAGCTGATCGCAGTGATTTCCAGGAATGGACACAGTCTGACGACGTGCTCGCGGGCATCTTCCACTACTGTATCCTGAACGCTGATCAATGCCCACTTGCGAAACACGGCAAAACTGGCCGAGAGCTCGAAGAAAAAGTGAAGCAACTTGTGGAAGACCTGCGTACTCACCCAGTGCCTTTGGGCCCCATCATCATTGATGACAGCCTTGTGCATCTTCAGCTGGCCAGCTCACTCTACGCCACGCAGACCTGGCCACTCGTCACTACTGCGCTCGACCTGCTCCTGGACAAAAAGTACGACGACAAGTTCCTTGGTCAGTACTTGGGTATCAAGGTCGCCAGTGACGCGGCTTTCCTCGAGCAAGCGACCAGGGTCCCCCAGTCTTTGTCTGGCATCCACTGCCTTGACAGGAAGGCTAGAACGAATTCGTATGCGGACTTCTCGGCGGCTGTTCAGCAGCTGAGCAAGTCTAGCTGGGCCATGGGAGGAGCCAGCGTCGCGTTGAGCATGAACTGCGCACAGTGGATGATGCAGCCCAAGGAGCGTTACAGCGGTGATTTCAGAGTTAAGACAAAGACAGGAGTGCTGTTGGTTGGTAACAAGTATGATGGCCATACTCCCATTCGATCAGCCCACAATGTCAGTGCTGGCTTCCAGGGCAGTCAAGTGCTGGAAGTCGACGGATATGGGGTAAGTTTACGAGCATCTCTGATCTGATTTTGTTTCATTGCTAATAGCGAACAGCACGCTTCCATGGTTCTGCCGTCCAAGTGCACGCTGGAGAAGGTCTCCCACTACTGGATGACCGGCGAGCTGCCCAAGAGGGGAACAGTGTGCGACATTGACGCACCTCCATTCTCGAATGTTACCTGGGATCAGGTTATTGAGAAGTCTGGTGCTCTGAAGATCGACAAGCGCGACACGATGGGTCATTTGTCCACCCCTGCCATGTTTCCTTGGATGAAGAAGTATCCTTGGTAGGAGAGGCAAGAAGGGTTGATTGTATCATTTTAGCGTCATTTTGTTTTTTCTTGTGTGCATGGCGTTTGTTTTGAGTATTTTTCTTTTGGAGATTCCGTCGTACATAGTGTCGAAATACACGTACTTAGCTGGAAGAAATGTTGGTGCATAGTGATGAATTGGTGAAGCTATCTAATCGTAGATGCTCGGCGTCGTTTGTCAGTCCACAACCGGTAATTTAGTGAGTGCAAATTTGCTATCCACACGTAGTGTCGTGCCTAAATAGGTTGTACACTTGGAAGCACGAGATGGCAATGACACAGGAGATATTACAGCGCCATTCATTCGAGAAGTATATAGCCGTAAATATTAAATTGTCGTCATCTCTCTTACCCTGACGCCCCTCTCAAAAATTTCTCTGACTCAAACTTGACACACAAAATGCCTGCACCTACACATCTCCTACAGTGAGTCACCAGTCAGATCCATTTCCGGCAGTTCGCCCCGTGCAAATCCCACCGCCGCCGCGTGCGAGGTTCCCCGCCAGCAGCCAGTCTGTGCCCCACCAAAACGCACAATCGCCAAAAATTCAAACCCCATTTGCTTCGACTCCCTCTCGATATAAAGAATCCGCTCGCCGCCTCCTCCCGACACCTCCTCTGCGCGCCAGTCTATTTCAGAGGCCCCTTACATCCGCCAATATGAGACCTATTCTTCTTTCTGGGCACGAGCGTGCGCTCACCCAGATCAAGTACGTTGCTGCCCGACCGGACGCTCAAAGAAAAAAAAAATGAGCTTGCTGCCCCTCCTACCCGCCTAGCCCCGAGGATGGAATCATAAGGCAACCACCCATACTGACTTTTCTTGCGCGTTACAGATATAACCTCGATGGCGACCTCATCTTCTCCGTTGCCAAGGATCAACAGATTTGCGCTTGGTTCGCACACAACGGCGAGCGTCTCGGCACATACCACGGCCACGTCGGAGCCATCTGGACCGTCGATGTCGACCCCACCTCGACCATGATTGCCTCTGGCTCTGCCGACAACACGATCCGTCTGTGGGATATCAAGTCCGGCCGTCTTATCAAGACGTGGGAGTTCCCTACCGCCGTCAAGCGCGTCGAGTTCAACGAGGATGGCACCAAGCTGTTGGGAGTCACGGAGAAGCGCATGGGATACCTCAGCAACATTGTCGTGTACGACATCAACCCTGACCCCGAGGGAGAGCAGAGCGACGAGCGCATCCTCACCATCGTTTGCGACGAGAGCAAGGCCACCGTTGCCGGCTGGGGCCCCCTCAGCAAGTACATCATTGCCGGCCACGAAGACGGCAGCATCAGCCAGTACGACGCTAAGTCGGGCGAGATCTACGACAACTTCCCCATCCACGAGCTCAACCAGCCCATCGTCGACCTGCAGTGGTCCACTGACAGGACCTACTTCATCACCGCCAGCAAGGATAAGACGTCCAAGCTCGTCGCCTCTCGCGACCTCACCGTCCTCAAGACCTACGTCAGTGATACCCCCCTCAACAGCGCCACCATCACCCCCAAGAAGGACTTTGTCATCCTCGGAGGTGGTCAGGCCGCCATGGATGTCACCACCACCTCGGCCCGTCAGGGTAAGTTCGAGGCCCGATTCTACCACAAGATCTTTGAGGACGAAATCGGCCGTGTCCGCGGTCACTTCGGCCCCCTCAACACCGTCGCTGCCGACCCTACAGGCAAGAGCTACGCCTCTGGAGGAGAGGACGGTTACGTCCGTGTTCACCACTTCGACAAGGGATACTTTGATTTCACTTACGAGGTCGAGCGCGAGCGTCTCAACCGAATGTAAACAAGGGATATTTCAAAGGATGTTTTGTGTTTCTTTTCAACTTTCGAAGCAAAGACACTTCAAACATCTCGATGCTTTTGACTCTTTGTTCTGTGGGTTTGCATATTGTATGGCGTTAATTTCGGAGGCGAAAAACGGACGGTATTTAAACGTTGGACTCTTCTCCTAGTACAGCCGAGCAGCCGAGTCACTTTATTCGGTGTATACAGCTGGTAAGAATTGGAGGTGAGGATACTTTGGCCAAAAAACAATGATGGCGTATTGTCGGATTTGAAGTGTGTACATCAAATACCAACTTCAGTCACATCTAGATCTGGCTCGATCACTTGAATGTCGAGACGAAATAAATGAATGGTTCTTTTTTTACCTGTGTTTCTCGAAACGTCTTCTTGAAATGTCTCGTGGTTGACTTATTACTTCTTTAACATATTACCTCCCATGACAGTCTCTGTCTCAACTTGAAATTGAACACCTGTAGGTAGCAACCAGCGCGCAAAAGTACGCACCGGGATGATGAGTGGTTGATCAAGCTGCGCATCCGACTCAACACTAAACTCTATCCATTCCTTCCCGGTATCCAACGTCGACTTAGCAACCGCCGGCAGCAGATACGGCTCCGGCAGGTCTGGATGCGCCTCATACAGAGGACGCACCGACTTGGCCGTGCTCTGCGCTTGCTTCTCAATGATAGCCGCATCGTCGCAGCCAAGGGCGACGCGAAGTCTGTGGTTGAGAATAGCAGGGACCCAGTAAGCAGCAATGGTGTACGCCAGCCATTTCTTGTCGTGCTTTGGCCCATGCTCTCTCAGTAGCGAGATGTAGTCGATGGGATCGGTGGGATCGACCAACTCGCTCAGCCAGCTGTGATGCCACTCCCGCAGGCTCCGTTGGTTCTCTTCCAGTCTCTGCAGGAGTGCGTCGCGGAGTTTTGGGTCTACATGTGGCTGCGACTTGATGAGCGAGCTGCACTCTGCAACAAGTGTGGCGATCTCTACGAGGAAGAAGTCTGCCTTTTTGTGCCGGTGTGAGTCCGCGTTGAGCCCGTCGTTTACGTCTTGCCACTCCGGATTGGACAGGAAGCAGGGTGTGTTTCCCATCATGCAAAGTATTGCCTAAACAAAAGCAAGTATGAGTATTTGTAACATGGGCATTAAATCGCACGAGATCTTACTATTATCCCTCGGTAGTGGCGGAGCACATCCTGCTCAAAGTCGCCGTCGTACTGTCCTGGTCCACGGTGTTGGATTATCCTGATAATCCCATACAAGTGCTTCTGTACCGTCAACTGGCTTCCTCTCCGAAATGACTGGAAAATATTCAAATTAACCATAACTCACTATAGTCACTTATTCATGTTGCTGGCAAACATACCTCGAAGCCACAGATCAGCAACGCCGCGAATAGCGACTCTCCCGTCTTGGATTGTACTGGATCATGCAAAGCCAATCTCAGTAGCGACAGCGCCTTCGCATATGACTTCAACGTGTCTGTGTTGTCAAACTCGCCAAAGAATACAATGTCCTTGTGAGTGGCGCGGTGCTTGAATACATCCTCAATACCCTGCGCTAAGCACTTGATCGCAGCATCCAAGATGACACTGTGGCCTGCCCGCCGGGGAAGATGGCCCAAAAGCCCCTCAACACATCCACGAAGGTCTCTTTGGGTATCTCCCTCAGGGGAGCCGAGCCATTCATTCATCTTGGGAAAAAAGCGCACAATATCGTGGAGCGCCTTGGACTCCGTCGGCGGCGACACTGACAACGGTATGCTTATAGATACTGCTGACAGCATGTATCCTCGGCACTCTCGCTTGCCCTGTATGCATCGCTTGCAGACTGGCTTGGTCTCATCGCATTTGATCTTTCTTTGCCTGCGTTTGCGTCAGTGAGATTGTCCACTGAGACGTGCGACGGTGTGAGTGCGTTACCTGCACGTTACGCATCCTGTTTTGACTCGATTGTGCCAGCGCTTAATGCGCTTAGGTACACCGTCAGAGGTGCCTTCAGTCGTCATGGTCTTGGAAATTTCATTCATTAAAGACGTGATCTGGTGTTGTGAAAGAGACAACTGTCCCTGGATGATCTTCTGGTCCACCCCAGCCTCATACAAGTTGTCTGGCTCAGCCTCACTTTGAATCAGAACGAGCAAGCGCAAAGCGAAGCCTTCGGGTGCTTTAGGCGGGGAAATATCCAAACAAATTACATAAATAAGGTCTATTATGAATACAATTCTCTATCGCTACTATCTACTTCTCATACTGAAAATTAACGCCTGTCGCTCGCAACCACCGTGCAAAGATGTCTACCGGGACGAGAACTCGGTTACCACCATCCGCGCCAGCTCTGATGCTAAACTCTCTCCATTCATCGCTCGTATCCAGCGCCGCATTCATGGCAAACGGCAATAAGAATGGCATTCGTAGCTTATCTTGCGTCTGAAATAGAGCTCGCACCGAGTGCGCTATAAGCTGTACTTCCCCTTCGACACCAGGAGCGTCGTTGCAGCCAAGGGCTATACGAAGTCGATGGTTCTTCTCATCTTTTCATCTTGTAGAATCAGCTTCTCAATCAGCGCCGAATATTCGACATGGCCAGTCGAGCCGCCCAACTGGCTCACCAAGCTGTCGCGCCACGACCCTAACCTCTGGTTGAATCTTTCCAGCTGTTCCAGGAGCAAGCTTTGCTGATCAACGTCTGCATAGTACCGTACCTTGACCAATGAACTGCATTCGGCAACCAGGGTGACGAGCTCTTCACGGAAAGCATCGCTTCCAGGGTTGCCTACGTACAAGTTCGAGGTTTGGTTGATCTGACTTGGTGTAGTGCGGATGCGTTGCCAGTCGACGCCGGATAGGAAACACGGTCTGTTAGCCAGGTAGCAGCTAGTTGCCTACTTATCGTGTCAGCCTTTTTTGTCCTCAGCTGCATATAGGTCTTCCACTCAATACTTACAATCGCCCCTCGGTAATAAGCAAGAGTATCTCGCTCAAAGTCACCGCCACACCTCGCCGGTCCACGGTGCTGTATAATCTTAGAAATCCCATGCACATGCTTCCTAACAGTTTGGTAGTGTCCTTTCTGGTATGACTGTGTCTGATTAGCTCAAGCTCTCGTAACGATACTTGTGAACACGTACTTCAAAGCAGCATATTAGAAAGGAAGCAAACAGCGTCTCTTCCGCCGCTGATTGCACTGGATCCTGCAACGCATATCTCAACAGCGACAGCGCCTTCGCATACAAATTCAACGTCTTCTTATTCTCAAACTCCCCAAATTGAGTCACTGCCCCCCGTGTAGCATGATACGTCAGCACATCTTGAATACCTGCCGAGATGCACTCCACCGCCGCGTCTAAGACAACGCTGTGTCCCGCTCGACGAGGGAGATGGGGTAAAAGCATCTCTACTAGTCCTCGCAGCTCTCTCGATGGGTCTTGTTTTGTTGACCCTATACATTCGTTCATCATCGGAAAAAATAGTATGATAGTGTAGATGTCCTTTGACTCAATGTGTGGCTGCCAGTAAATTTCTGTGGAATGGCGCACCGTGAGCATGTACCCTTCACAGTGTCGATTGGCGTTCAAACACTGCCGACAAGTTGGTTTTAACTCATCGCATTTGATTCTTCTCTTCCTATCTTCCTATTAGGTTCGTCGGTAAAGTGATTCTGTAGGAACTGCGGTACTTACCTACAGGTTAAGCATCCTGTTCGAACCCTAGGTGCCCATCGGCGCGTCCGGGAAGACACTTCCTTGTTTTGCGAGCTCTTATTGGCCATTTTCTATATCGAATTTAAACACAAACCCCTGTAGTGTAATTGAATTGTGGCATGATGTGGCGTTGCAAAAGATGATGTTGCTGCACAGCCTTGTTCTAAACAACAACCGTGTCATTTGGTGCTTCGGATCAGCCTCACTTACGTGGATGATTTGCATGGAACCAGCGGAGGGACATGATCGGTCGTTTTCAAATTGAAGCAACGAAAAAAAAGGTATTTCTTCAACTTGATCTCATTTTCAGAAAATGCGAACTCTGATGCGAAAGAAAGACCTGACTCTTGTATCCCACTTACACCTTCACATACCAAGGCGTCACAGCCCACCACAATAACTTGTCTCGAGGAAACAGCC
The DNA here is from genome assembly GCA_022702485.1 of Simplicillium sp. C3G150-2. Lineage (NCBI taxonomy): Eukaryota > Fungi > Ascomycota > Sordariomycetes > Hypocreales > Cordycipitaceae > Simplicillium > Simplicillium sp. C3G150-2. The sequence continues at coordinate 1,956,938 of JAJIYY010000005.1, read as the reverse complement.
CAATAATTTTTTTATTTCTATATTTTACAGTCTGTGGATTTTCACATCTCATTCTGTACACGAACCCCCGTAAGCCTCAACCACCTCACAAAAACATGCTTCGGCACAACCACTCTCCCACCCCTGGCACTCAACTTAGCCCATTCCTCCTTCGAGTCCACCACAGCCTTAACAAAATACGGCAGTAAAAACGGTTCCGGCAAATCTGTATGCTTCTGATACAGCGCGCGCACCGACCTAGCAATACCCTGAGTCTCTCTCTCAACACCGAACGCACCATTACAGCCTAGGGCTACACGAAGGCGCTGGTTCATGAGAATAAACACATAATAACTCGCCATTGAGTTGGCCAGCCATCTCGTACTGTGCTTTGTCCCAAACGTCTCGATTACAGAGAGGGCATTGCTATTGGGGCCGGCGAATGTAGTCACCCAGCTGTCTCGGCTGACATTGACACGCTTGTTGTAGCTCTCTACTTTCCCAAGAAGTGTCTCATGCCAGGCTGGGTTGGGCGACTTCAGAAACGAGAAGCACTCTGTTGACAGTGCGATGACTTCTTCGAGGTAGTACTCTGCACTAGAGTTGAGTTGGTGTCTCTCAGACGCAGTGTTTACGTCCATATTGATCTTGTGCCAGTGTGCATCGTACAGAAAACATGGCACATTGTCCAAATAGCAAGCAATGGCCTATCCTGTTAGAAATTCTTCCATTTGTCAAAATGTCATACTCACAATAACAGGCCGATGATGGAAGAGCAGCTCCCGGTCAAACTCATCCTCATACCTCCCCGGCCCTCTATGCTGCACGATCTTCGATATCCCAATCATATGCCTCTTCACCGTCTCCATATTCCCCCTCCGAAACGACTATCCCATCAGCTTTTATTCTTCCAACTTAATCAGAACCACATACCTCAAAGCAACATATCAACAGCGCCGCAAACAACGACTCCCCCGCCGTCGACTGCACCGGATCATCCAACGCCACCCTCAGCGCCGCCAGCGCCCTCGTATACAACCCCAGCGTCTTGTCATTATAAAACCCTGCGAACCTCACCACCGAGCCCATCGCTGCATGATGCGTCAACACATCCTGAATCCCTGCCGCGACACATTTCACCGCCGCGTCCAGCGCGACAGAATGGCCCGCCTTACAAGGCAGATGACGGAGTAATACCTCAACTTTTCCGCGGATTTCTCGCTGAGGGTCTCGCGCTGAAGCGCCCACGCACTCATCTACCCGGGGAAAGTAGAGCATTACCTCATGAATGTCCTTGGAGCCAGTGAAGGGGGGTGGTGCGGGTGGTGTGATTGGCGATTGGGTGAACATGTACCCTTTGCATTCGCGATTGGTGGCTAGGCAGCGCTGACAAGATGGTTTGGCTTCATCGCATTTGATCTTGCGCTGGCTGTTGGTTGAGGAACAGTGAGAGGCGGTTCTGGACGTGTGAGGAGGGTTACGCACCGGCATGTGAGGCATCCTGTCCTGACTCGGGGTTGCCAGCGCTTTTTGCGGATGAAGGGCTCTTTGACAGGGGGTTTTTCACTGGGCATGATGCTGATGGAACCCTAAAGTTTGATGACTTGGTGATGCGATTCGTTGCTGTGCAGGATTGGATTTCCCAGAGCCTGGTGGCGTGCCACCATTATGCATGTCGACCATTCTCAGCCTTATGACACCCATGAGCTCGGAGCCCGCAACGCCAGTCTCACTCATGTCGACATGTCAAAATACAAATAAAAGAAAACTGAAATCGTTTTTTAAACTATGAAACGCCATTCTATTTCCCCTTTCCACAACCAGGCCTTAAGGCTCTCTTGTCCTTGAAATTCTGCAATTACAACCATAAGTCCCCTTACAAGATAATACCACAATCAACAAGACAGCAAAAAGAGACACAGAAGCAAATAGATTCTCCACCACTCTTACTTTACATAACTTCATTTCTTCTTGTTCTTCTTGCCCTTTGTTGAGGCCGTCGACGACGCTACGCTCGATGCTCTTGAAGGGACGGCGGAGCTGGCTTTGCTTGACTTGACATTGTCAATTGCCTTATTCTATCATGTTGTTAGTCCTAAATCTGTTGTGATATTGCTTCAAATTATAAAAACATACCTTGACTCCGTTCTTGTTTTTCTTCTTTGCAGGAGCCATGCCCAATACACTGTCCTCGTCGTTCTCTTCATCGGGCTCTCTCTTCGCCTTGCCATTGGCGCCGCGTGAAGGGACATCTTCAAATTCCTTGGTAATCGTCGTGATCAACGTCGTGCAACGTCTCGATAATTCGACTGGCGTGCGGCTGAGGAAGAACCAGTCGAATCTGAACAGCGGTGAGTCACGAATTTCATCGCGCATCTTCTCGTACAGACCCTCGGAATCGATGCCATACTTGTCGAGCATGACCAGCAGGAATCGGTCTTCCTCCTCAGTGTACACCTTTTTATTTGTCGTGGACACTGAGTAGTTGATCTTGAGCTGTTGCAAGGGAACACGATATTGCTGCATCTTCTTGCGCAGAAGCTTGCGCTGATGTTCGATACGACGGGTTCGCTCTTCACCATCCTCGATGACCTTGATGAACTTGGGGTAGTCGGAAATTTCCGTGTAGCGCTGCCAGAACACCTTGGCGTATTCCTTAATCTCCGGAACGTCCTTGGCCTGAATTTCTGTCGAGATACCCTCGTAGTCTGTCCGGCCAAACTTTCCAGAACCATTGATGAATTGCTGGAAATCTCGCTTGGTCCATTGTCCGAAACCTTGCGACGAGAGCTCCTCCTTCTCTTGGCGCTCTTCTTCTGTCAATGCGACAGCGTTGTCGATTTCTTGCTGGTCCAGAGCCCGCTCAGCCTCGCGGTCGGAGAGGTTGTCGTCGTCGCCATCAGGCAGTGGCACCTTGTATCCGATTTCCTTGCGGTAGAATGCTGTCTCGCGCTCCTGAAGCTCTTGAAGACGAGGAGGGTAAAATTGGTAATCATGAACGGGTACTTGCTTGGGTGCACGAGGAGCCTTGGGCTTATCAGACTTGGGGTTGGGGTACATGGCCTGTCGGAAGTACTTGTCCATAGAATATGAACCTTCCTTTCGCTCTCTCTTGGCCGGGTTGATCCAACTTATGCCAATGTCCTTCTTGGCATTGGCAAAGTTTTCTCCATTCCATTCGTATGCGGACTCAGATGTGAATTTCTGCAGGTCATCGATTCCAAGTTTCTCATACTTGGCGTTGAGCTCCTTGGTTCTTGATTCACCCTTGTTCAAAATAGCATCGATATCGTCGTCGTCAATATCGGCACCCTTTCCAGCGAGTCCGGATGAGCCCTTGGACTGGAAGACGTTTTCAGCACCATGCTGAATCATGGACAACAGCTCATCCTTGTTGGCTGCAGCCTTAGCACCAATTTGAGCTCGACCTTGCTGAATTACCAGCTGATCAAGACGAAGCTTCTGGGCGGCGCGCTCCAAAACCTTCTCTTCAATGGCATTGTCCGTGACGAATCGGTAGACCACGACTTGCTTCGTTTGTCCGATACGATGAGCACGATCCATGGCTTGCAGATCAGCTTGGGGGTTCCAGTCACTGTCAAACAGAATGACAATATCGGCAGTTGTAAGGTTGATACCAAGACCACCAGCTCGTGTGGTCAAAAGGAAAACGAATTTCTCGGATCCGGGCTTGTTGTATTCGTCAATGGCCGCAATACGGTCCTCGTGTGCTGTTCCACCGTCAATTCGGCAGTACTGGTATTCTCTGAATACGCAGTAATCTTCAAGAATGTCCAACAATCGGCTCATTTGCGAGAAAATGAGTACTCTGCTGCCCTGTTTTTGTAGGCGAGCTAGCAGCTTATCAAGTACGGCCATCTTGCCAGCATTGTATATGAGATGCTCGTCGGTTGTGTATGGAGGTCCTGGTTCAGCCCCCTCGAATAGATAAGGATGGTTACAGCACTTTCGGAGCTGCATGACAATGTTGAGCAGTCGTGTCTTCGATTCTCTCTTGCCACCCGCGCCATTCACAGCATCGATATCCTTCTCCAGAATCTTCTTGTACCATTTAATCTGCATGTCAGACATGCCGAGATACAAGTTAACTTCCTTCTTCGGAAGCAGACTCTTCTCCACATCAGCCTTGACACGTCGAAGCAAGAAAGGCCGCAGGACGCGGTGCAGTTGCTGTACTACAGTATCTTGATCGCGGTCCTCTCCGGAGAACCATTGGTCGAAGGCATCCGAGTCTCCAAAAACGTCGGGGAGCAAGAAGTTGAGTAGGGCCCACAGTTCATGAAGGTTGTTTTGCAGAGGGGTACCGGTAATGAGGAGTCGGTTGCGTGATTGGAATAGTCGAATGACCTGGGACAGCGATGATTCTTCGTTCTTGATTCTGTGTGCCTGTTATGTGTTAGTTGATGCGCAAAGCAAACATTGGCATTGTTTCACGTACCTCATCAATAATGATGTACTCCCAAGCAAACTTCTTCAGATGCGACTTCTCGCGAAGGATCATCTCGTAACTGGTGATGCACACGTCGAATTTCTCGTCGATGAGGCGCTCATTGATGAGGGCATTTCGCTCATCCTTGGCACCCTGAAGCACCAAAACGTTGACTTCGGGGGTCCATTTCGCGAATTCGCGCTTCCAGTTGTCAAGCGTAGATTTGGGCACGGTGATCAGGTGTGGTCCGGTGATGCCCAGAATGTGTCGCAGATAGCCCAAAAACGAAATCGTCTGCAAAGTCTTTCCGAGACCCATTTCATCAGCCAGAATACCAGAGATACCATTCTCGTGCAGCGAAATGAGCCAGTTAAGACCTGCTACTTGATAGTCTCTCATTTGGCCCTGAACAAAATGAGGGGACTCGCGGAAGACCGTCTCGGCGGAGCCACCGCGCTTCTCATCCTTGAGCAGCTCTGCATCTTCTTCGGCCTCCGTTCGTCGCGTTCTGCCGTTTGTAGCGCCACCCTGTCTGGAAGACGCCTTTTTGCCCTTTGTGTTTGCCTCGTTCTGTCTATCGATCTCGGCCATGATGTCGCGAATCTTGGGATCGGGGTTGGTCTCGATAAAGTGGCGGAACAGATCAGTCAAGCCCAAAAGATAGCGAAATCTGCGAATAGTATCATCCTCCTGCATTGAATTGTCAGTATTGCGCTTTAGGGCACTCGTTTGCGACAGATGGCAGCATTGCGCACCTTGGACTCTCCCAGCAAATCGTGCTTCTTGCCGAATATGCTTCGCCGCAGGTTGTTAGCTTCTGATCGCCTCTTCCTACCATCGCCTATCGGCCCATCTACCACACTACTGGCAGTTGTGTTGGCGTTTGTATCAGAATCAGTGTAGTCTGGGGTATCGATATCCTAAAGGACATCATCAGTTGGGCGTTCGTCGTCAAAGAAAACTTATTCGTCAGGGCCTACCATTTCATCTCTGTGGTATGTCTCGGGCGCATCCGACATGGACGCGTCGGTGTCGACGCCGTTGGCTCCAAGTGAAGGCGCCATTGTGAAAATATGCTCGATACTCTCGAAGTGCCTCTTAACGCGACTGGCGCCTCTTTGACGCGTCGTTGAGCGAAGTGCGTCCGAAGTAGCTACGATATGACTTTTGGTTAAATTTCGGAGATGGATGGGATTGGGCAGCTCCGATGCATTGATGTCGCTGTTCGAGATTCAGACGACTGCTGGCGACTTGGGAAAGTGAAGGTGTTCGTGCTAAAGGGTGCTTGAGAAAGTGGAATCTTGACGTGCCTTTGGCCAGGCCGAACGAGGGCTGATCCCTTTTGGGTTTAGCGCCCAGCAAGCCGGGATTGCAGCTGCGGCTCCGCATTGACGCTGTTTGGGTTGGGTGGCACTGGCTACCCTGGACTAGGGACAGCCGTTGAGAGGATAAATTTCAAAATCGACACCAAGTCTTAAAATTAATTTAAGATTTCAGCTGTAGAGAAACTGTTTTTCTCAAATTTTCCATTCCAAATTTCACCATGTACAAATTTGCTACTGCCCGGAAATCCTCATCGAAGCTCGTCCATGCCTCTCCACAGCCCAACTACTCCGTCACGTGGAATAAAACCACGGCCCTGGAGGCTCCCCACATGGCTTTATGAAACGTTTACCATCACACCCAGATCAGCCATCGGGGTGCATTCCAGCAACCGCGGAGCAAAAACAACAGCGTCACACACGGCCAACGCTGTGCACGATACACAAAGCGAAATATACCTTAAACAAAGCGCGAATTTTGGAATATTTTAGACGACCCTGAAGACCATGGACTCCAAGAAGGCTGCCACTGCAGGTAGCTCCCGATCGACCGGAAAGCAAACAACGCAGGAGATGCCCGAGCAGCTGCTCGACGTCTTCAAGGCTGCAGCTCTGTCTGTGACGAAACTCTACAAGACGTCAGCCCTTGCGGAATCAAAAGCTCGCTCCGACGGATACCAAGAGTGCCTGGAGGACCTGCTATGCTTCCTCGACAAGGAAAACATTGGGTTGGGCGACGGCGAAGGATGGAGGATACGAGGATGGGCGACTGAACGACTCGACGGACGCGACGTGGCGATCAACACCATGGAAAGCGAGGACGAGGTAGAGAAGCCCGAGCGAACCGCGTCGCCGGAAATCACGAGGACGAGCAGCAACGAGCCTCAAACGAAACGAGACGCCACGCCCTCAAATGCTACATCACAACCCGAAGAACCCTATTCCTACACGGTGCCCTCTCAAGAGAACTTCACATTTCAGTCCTCGCATCCTTACCCGAACATCGCCACTCTGGACCTCTCTGATTCACGCTCCCACGACCCCGCGTTTGCTGCCTCAAGGGCTGCCAAGGCCCGCCTGTCTACCAACTCCAACAAGTCAGGCCATCGCACATCAGGCGGCTTGGGGCGTGGAGCTGGAACAAAACGCAGATGGGATTTCGACGACTTCTTCGGCGGATGCTTAGGTGGAAAGGATCCTTTTCCTCCTGGAGGCAAGCGTAACCGACATGCTTGAACGTAACAGATTTCTTTTGTAGGACGATTATGTGAAACCGGCCATGATACACATGTGCCGGATGATATATATGACGCGAAGGGAACGGGGTTTTCGGAAGGAACGCATATCATACAGCATTTGTGGAGTTTTCAAAGGGCATTTTGCATTTTGGTGTAGACAGGGGTTTTTTTGTTCTTTTCTCAGAGCCAGATCTGCGGGTGCAGCCAGGCAACATTAGGGATGGAAGGGAATATATACCATTATACTACATATACATAATCAATGTCAGCGATGACTTGTTTCAACACCAACAGTTTTCATTATCCATCATTTCGTCGTGAGTCGTGATTCGTCAGTCGTGTCCGGAATGCTCTTGTGATTCTAACCCCAGTTGGATTCTGAGATGCTTGTTCTCTGCCTCCAGCTCATCCAAGTGCTGTTCCAACACTTCCATGCGCTCTGTAGCTCCAAGGATGACCTCTTCTGAGATCTTGGCCAATCTCCAGAGTCTCAGCACGACAACAAGCGAACCAATGGACTCTGTAAGTCCGTGCGAGCTAACATCGATAATGAAGCTGACTAGAATGACTGTTGCATCAAACAAATGGAACCAGGATTTTAGGTACCTGTTTAACACAATGTTAGAGCATCTGTGTGGATTGTAAGATGCTGGACGTTGACTTACGCAAAACCAAAGGCAAAAAGACACGCTGCCAGCTCGAGCATGAAAAAGGAACTGAAAATCAAACTGAAAGTCTCAATCACCGACGAGACCTGTTCCACCCACGGCTCATCGTCCTGGTGCATCTCACAAGCAATAAGCTTGATGAAGACGTTGGCGAGCAGCCCAACCACATCTAGCGTCACTACGGCCATAACGAGGAAGTGCTTGTTGCGCGAGATGAGCATTCTCCGACATTTTTTGTGATATTTTTTCAACCATTGACGGTTGGTGGAATTGTCGTCTGAGCTGAACGCGTCTTCATCGTGTTGGCGGGAACTGGCGAGCAATGGTTCATTGGTGCCCGACATGGCGATTTGTGCAACGAAAATAGAGGCAGCGGTATAATTGCGAACATCCAACGGATAAGAAGGTTTAGTTAGGAGTCAGATAAATTAACGAATACAATTGAATAGGAAACTGAATGCGAGTGGCAGAGACATGCAGCACAGACACAGTTACACGACTGATCCCCCGCCTTGCCAAAAGGAAACGGCAACACGTGACTTGAAATCAGGGAAATGCAGTAAAATCATCAGACGATTGGAGCAAAGTGGCATGGATGAGATTCGGAGAGGACGATGAAGCCAGTGGAGATACTCATAGTTTAATTTGTAATGTTGTTGGTAAGATTAGTATGTGTGGTAGCTGGTGTAAATCGCGACAGTGCGTTTAGTCGGAAGCCACGATCTCCACGATGGCGGTCTTACGTTGGGAATAAAATTTGGATTATTTTTTAAACTATAAATCAAAGCTAACAATTCAACTCTTGAATCATAAACATGATATATTTTTTTTATTTAATTATTTTCCTTTGCATGTTGCCGGTCGAGGCTGACGTTGCTGGCTAATCATCGGCTCCCCACGTAAATCCCAGAAACACCACCGAAAGCCGCTAATTGCCTTCACGATCGCAACCCAACTTTCGCATCCTTTCTGGCAAACGTCACCTGTCGCGCGGGTCAGGAAGCTTTCGGTACGTACTCTGGTCTAAAGTATTGGCAATTTGCAGCTCTACACGCCACAACCGCCTGCTTTTTTTCTTTGAGACTTTCCTCCCGTCGCGTCCCGAGGCTAATTTGTGTGTCTAGGCATTTGCGATAGTTGACAGGGTCGAACGGTTCCTCGGCGAAACGAAAATCTAACCATGTCGGACTCGGAGAAGCCGACAGAGCCGGTTGCCGCTGAGCACGGGGAGGAGAATGCAGCTCCCGAGAATGAGGAGGTATGTTTTTTTTTGGGCACGTTCACATGCGATACATCACAAACTTACAAAGTCGTGGAATAGGAAGAGATTACGGCGATGAAGGCGCGTGTAGCGGAGATGGAGGAAGAGGCTAAGAAGCTGCGCGAGATGCAGGCCACGTTGGAGCAGCAGTCTGCGAGTCTGGCCGATGACAAGGAGTCGATTGATGCCCGCAGCATCTTTGTAGGAAATGTCGACTACTCTGCTTCGCCGGAGGAGATTCAGGCCCATTTCCAGAGCTGTGGCTCCATTAACCGAGTTACGATTCTGTTGGACAAGTTTACAGGTCAACCCAAGGGGTGAGTATACACCTTTTGATCTGTGTCTTGAAGCTGAGCTGCGCTAACATGGTTCAGTTACGCCTACGTCGAGTTCACCGAGCCCAGCCTAGTCGCCCAGGCCCTCGTCCTCAACGAAAGCGTCTTCAAGGGCCGCAACATCAAAGTGACGCCCAAGCGAACCAACGTTCCCGGCATGAGTCGCGGACGGGGCCGAGGTGGCTTCCGTGGAGGACGGGGATTCCGCGGCGGCTTCAGAGGCGGATTCCGTGGTGCTGGTCGTGGTGGCGGCCGTGGACGAGGCTACGCCCCTTACTAGAACCAAGGAAGTGATTACCAAAACGCGATGCCGGGCATGGATCAAGAGGCGGACATTATAGTGTCTCGAGGGATGTCTGGCTTCTGAGGATGACTTTTGCGGTTGTCAGGATGGGTGCGTTGACTACAAAAGTGAAAGAGAGGGTTGAACAAGAGAAAAAGAAAGACGGGTTGTATTACAGCGCTTACGGACGGTTGACGCATAGAGCGCAGCCTGGTTGAGCAAGTATGGCAAGTTCTGGAGTTCAAGGTGTGTTTTCTTTTTTTTGTTTTAATAGTTTGCAGGCAGAGATGCCCAGTTCGTTAGTCTGTGTAGAAATAAGAATATTCCGTGCCATTTTTGGGTTCCTTCATGTCGAATTTGCTGGTTTCTAAGGTGTACGAATTCTACAGTCACATTGGCGAACACGCACATTGATCTCCCATCTAAGTTTGATTAGATCTTTGTAGAACTGGATTTAAATGGTTTCATTGCCTCAAGGATGGCATTCCAATGTGATGATTGCGAATTCTGCAACACAACTACTCGAGGAACGTGCTGACGTCGATTTCGTCACCAAACTCTCCGGGAATAATGAGCCCCTCAATGGCTCTAGTCTCAAGCTTAGGATGCTCTCTTACATACTTTCTGTACTCCGGAGCTCCAGGACGAAGCACATTGTCAGCCACCAAAACACTTCCCTTCTTTAGCAGCTCCAAAGACTCAGCCACCTGAAGATCAGTATGGTACAATTCCTCAACATGATCCAGGAACAACATATCAATGCTGCTGATCTTGCCCTCCTTCTTCAGTCGTGCAAGAGACTCCACCGCTGGACCAGTAACAATCTTGACAATGTCACTCAGTCCCGCAAGATCAACCAGATTCATTGCAATCCCAGCAAACAGAGGATCAGCTTCCAGACTCCAGAAGATGGGCTTCTCACCACCAGCGTGGGCGTCTCTCACAGCCTTGCCGAACATAATCGCAGAGTAGCCCACGTAGCCGCCCAGCTCAACAAAAACCTTGGGCTTAGTCTCTGCAATGAGATCGACAACCTTGTGGCCCTTGTCAGGTCCAATGTTGATCAGGAAGTCGGTCTGTGCAGCAAACTCGTCCATGGCGTCGCAGATGACGTCTGGGTTGTTGCGCATTTTGGGGAATTGGGGGTGCTGGTATAGCCAGCGCAGAAGCACAGCTTCACGACCATCATTCCACTACAGAGCAGTCAGACCAGTACTCCAATAGTGGTAGAGAAGCTGTAGCGTACCTCTGGGTAGTCATCGCCAAAATCCTCTCGCTTCTTGAGGGAGGGGTACTTTGCGTACAACTTGCGTCTTTCTTCCATTGTAGTTGTAGCTTATAATGTTTTACGTGTAACTGAAATCGTTCGTGGGAAGGATTCGGTCTGAGGAGGGGAAGGAAAACGAGAAAGTAATCGACAGAACGGAAGAAGAACCACACTTTTATAGCCACCAATTAGCTAAGAAAGTGTGCCGGCTTCGTCAATGGCCATTGTACCGCGAGTGTCGTCATGTGAACTGCAGCCGGGTCTTTCTGCATTGGGCAGCTGTGAAGCGGGTTGGTAAGATGGTGTGGCTCGCGAGGGGTGGCTTCGGTAGTGTCACTGCGTCAGAGGAGTCGGGGGCACGTCGAGTCGAGGTAGGCGATGGTTGCGAGGGGGGTTCAAGCCATTGTAGTGTCAGTCGTCCTTGTTAACCATGTTGTCCGCGGTGTTGGGCTTGTCTGGTTCCTTGTCGCGAAATAATAGCATCTCACCAGCTCCGAGTGATCGACAATGAGCTCATTCAGTAAACGCAGCTTTCGAAGAACGAATAGGTAAACTTGGCCGGGTAAGGCTGCCAGTTACTCCATGCACCCCTTCACACGTGGAGGGCTGACACCCTAATGTCCCACGAATGGTTGCAGAGATGGCACAAGTTGCTTGCGCTGGGGAGCCAAGCTGTGGCGATTGGAGAGGGAATGCGGGTTGAATGTCGAGGTGAATGAATGAGACGAGTATTCAGTCGTTCTTGTGAGCACAAACTGTTGCTTGCTATGTTTGACAGTCCATGTTGTTGCCATTTGGTGAAGAAGCCAGAGGCTCCGACATCATTTCATCTGCTCCGAAAGAGACATTGGCGTGAAAGTGACAGCAATTGCTGCTGTCTCGTCGTCGTTTCTCATCTCATGTCAGTGTTCGTGCAAGAGGCGATTGACATTGTCGAAACAGAAGACACTTTGGAAGCTCTCTTGTGAGTCACAATTCAATTCCATCCCCTCTTTTCGGATTTGTTGAATAATGTGCCAGGCTGGCTTGAGACCGCTTTGAACGAGCTGCAGGTGGATTCACGCGAGCCATCTTACTGTGCGTGTGGGATGTACGCGTGGGGGGCACCAACTTGGGACTAAACCGTTTGTCCCAATGAGGCAATGCCAATCCCACAGATTCAAGAACAATGAGTCGGGGCGCTGAAGAAGATGAATATGAAGAATAATTGTATTCGAGAACGTTGTTCTGTGGAAGCTAAAGCCTATGAATTGGAGTATTTGTACAGACCTTTCCACCTGTGGCTATTAGTTGCCCAAGGGCCTCTTGTTAGAATAGCAGACTACTAGTAGCGCTGCAAGCTCGCATAGACGTGATCCAGAGACGAGACGGCAACGCTTTGCTTGTCATTGCAACGTTGCTCCTATGTCCTCCTCCTCTTCTAAAAATGTTGTAAAATCGCTCAGCAACATGTTGTCCTCCAACTGTTTGGCGAGATGCTCCACAGTGGCGGAGCTCGGATCAGACTGGGCCAAATCGAGATCGGCCATGAATGTCGCCCGAATATCCCCTAGAGTGGGATTTTGGTGCTCCTTCTCGAGATCATTGAGTATGTGGCGCGCCGTTCCACTCGGCATGTTGGACTTTTGCATCGCCAGGGTCAAAAGACTCTTGGCAATGGGAGCGGCAATTCGCCACGACCGACTGAGGCTCTCGTATGCACATATGCATAGTAAAAGATCAGAATACCAATTCTGTGTTCTTTCTCCATTAAGTATGGCATTTATGGCGTAGACCAGAGCAGTATGCCAGAGAAATGTGTAGGTGGACGAGCGATAGTTGAGTCGATAATCCGTAATCAGGTGTTTGAGTTGTGCGACGGATGCATCACACACAGTGTTAGGAGTAGTATGGATGCTAGAAAATGTTCGCAGCTGCACATCTCCTTTGTTGTCTTTGAGAAGAGGGCGGAAGACATCGAGAATAGCCGCGTGAAACCAAAGGCTAAAGGTTTTTAGTAAAAAGCAGCTTGAGTCAGAAAATGTATTGCCATCGTCGTAGGTTTTGCATTGCTCAAGTATTGAAAGGCTTACTGTAGTATTTGTACATGGTGTAAGTGATCGTGGTCTTGCGTCAGACGAGAAGGTAGGTTGTTACTCCAAGCGAGAAGCTCACGAAACTTGAACTCTGCGAATTGGATTGTGGCGGTAGAGCCCCAGCTGTTTTCATCATCTCCAGAGTACACCAGGCTTACCTCATGCAAGATGGCCCAGAAGTGACACGTTGAAGGGAATGTTGTTCCCATATATTCGAGTGCCGGTGACCATTTACACGGAGGAATGGCGATTCGGGGCGGGTGCTTTACATGACTCAAACCTGGTTGACGGTAGAACAGCGACATGAGACTGTTCGGTTATTGCCAGAACAGATCAGCCACACAAGCAAACAACATTTGAGGGCTATGGCTAGATATTAATGACTTACGTTATCCAGTTAAAAATACCCCAAGCGGCATGCATCCGCGCTCTCATAGGCTTATACGCAAATTCGGGCCCATGACTCGATTTCGCCAAATTTTCTTGGTTTTCGACACCAAATAGGGCCATGCGCTGGCTCATCTGTGTCGCTTCGGACACATAAGATAGGATAGCATGATCCCTACCCTGGCCAAGGTAGCCCAGGCCAAGGAACTCGACAGCCGCAATGTTTAGAATACTATCCCGATTATTGTTACGCTCGATAGCCCACAATCTTTCTGCTTCTATGCAAAAGCTCATAGCAAGCGCGTTTGTATTCGTATCGACGGAACTGTACATTTGCTAAACCAAGGCTAATCAGTATCGGTCGTGTGACGTGGAACGAGCGGAGGTAGCAATAATAGGGCCAAAATACTTACACATGCCCAGTATAACAGCGCGTTAACTAGCAGCGAAGAACAGTACTGGTCTTGACAAGAAACCAAATCCAGCACAAACAACTCAGGATCGAAATGGCCCAGGAGAGGATGGTCCGTCTCTAGATATAGAGATATGCACCGTGCAGCTGTATCATTATCGATGCTGACATCAGTCCAAAATTGAATATCCAGTTCTTCCAATCGAGAGTCGCACAGTTTTGTTGGATTTGCGTGTTGAGAACTATTGGGTTCATGAGCTGGGACAGTCGGCTGCGATGAGGCGGACAGATTGTGGGACAGATTGTATGGGAATGCCGGTAACGATGAACTCTCAGTATCAGGAACTTGTTTCCTTTCGAAAGAAATACATGTTAAAATTTTTGGAGATGTATCTTATGTCTCGAAACCTGTAGACTTACGTAGCCGAGGTCCAACTAGGAAGCACCACTCGATGATCGTTATTGGGGAAACTGGATTGACGCTTGATGCGATCAAATCGTGGTATAACAGGATATGCAATTGGGTTCTGAATCTCAAATTCCCGAAGCGTGGTGTCAGCCTCAGGCATGGTCGGGGCGTTGGAACTAGAAAATGATTCCGCTGTTGCTGTCGCTTCGTCTCGCAGGGTCGAGAGGATAATGGAGGCGTTGGTTTCGGAGCTCAGAAGTCGTAGAAGTCGAATCGCTTCTTCATCGGCAATGCTACTAAGTATACGTATAATTTCAACGACAACCTTCCTGGATTCGTTGGATAGACCAGACTCGTCTCTGTAGAAACATGGAGTGGTTAATCCCAGGCAATTCGTACAAGTTGGGCGTTGGCCATCGCACTACAAATTAGCTTAGGACACTTCTCACTCCTCATTCGCTTCAGCAGGCACAGAGAACATACTCGGACTTTTCTCCGTCTACATGCGTTGCAGGCGACAGAAATGCCAATACGGCGCTTCTTATGCTCGGGGACTAGTGATGCCTCCGCTGATGAGTCTGTCGAGCCATTGTCGGGTGCAGGAGGCGCGGGTAGAAGAGGTGCATAATGCCGCTCCATCTCCATGCAGTCGTTTCGCTGCCGGATGTTGGGGGAATTTTTTTCCCGGTTTTTTTTCTTTTTTCAGGCGTGTGCAGTGCGAAGCTCTGAACAAATGCTTCTACACTTACATATATTGAAAGCGAAGCTCTTGGCGAGACGAAGTGAGGGCTAGGATGCGGAGCAAGCTCCGTAGGCTGTGATTGGTTATACGCGAAGGTGGACGGTTATTAAAAATGTCGAATTAGCTAGACAATGTTGAGCTGCGTTGAGATTTTTGAAGAATTAAAAGTTGTGACTTAAATACTGATCAAGGCCATTTGGTACGATGAGTCGACTCGGAATTGCGTATTTGTCGTGGCTGATTAGAGGCGCTGTGCTTTGATGCCAGGTTGACCAGCATTTGATGTGACATGCAAACCTAATGGTACAAGTTGATAGTGCTACGTCATTCTTCAATCGTTTCGGTATTCACAGCACAACAGAGTACTGCACAGTAGGCAATATTGATTAATAACATTTAGCCCAAGTAATTAATTGGCCACAACTAGAGTTACTAGCTTTTAAAGCGGGTTGCTGTCGGGCAAAGCCTTCCGCATGTTCGTTCCTGGACCGTTGTCAGTGGGGTATGACGAAACTGTGTCGTGCCACTGTTTAAAAAGGCCCAAGATATAGATGGCAAGTAATTAATGCCAGCAGCAGGACTGATTACGCAATAACTACGCAATACTACAACGACGGGTTTTTCGTTGCACGTTGAGGATACACAGTCTCACGATCGCCAGACAACGAGGTACCATCGTTGTGGCGTTAGACGGACAATGGCCACCAAGCAAGCGACAAATTGAGTGGTCATGACACAACCCAAGCGATACCCCTACTTTGTGATTCTGTCTTAATTAAATTAACTGTATAGTAGAGGGTCCATCAAAACGGCGTTGTTGAAAGATATATCTTGAAATTAGAGTGAATCTCACCTCCACCATTCAACGAGATGAGATATGGAAGCGTCACTGCCAACCTCAAAAATAGATCTAAGCTTATACAATGGGCCAATTATGATATATTGAGTAATGTTTATCTTCAAAAGTGAATGGTAGGCTAGGAACTCGATGATGCCTCTTTACATACACACCCCAGCTTGTCGAATCCGTGGAGGGTAGGTTTTGCTCGGTAGAAAAGTTTTCCCAATCCAACTATCTGATCTTGTTCGATTTTTAAGACACTGCTTCCCGTGGCGAGCCATCTCATGCCTGATCCACTGGTTGATCTTGTCATCGTTGCAGCCAGAGTGAAGGAATAGTTGTTGCTTTAGAGCGACAACCTGATCCACCAGCTTTTCATATTCAGCCCACAAGATATCATGCTGTCTGTTCACTTCGGCTTTCCTGTCTTCTAGGGCGTTATTCTTCGCCTTGGTTCGTTGTCTGAGTCTGGAAGCTGCGCGTTTGTTGAGCTCTAATTTAGCCTTCTCAGACTGTTTGTTTGGCAGCGGTTTACGGACTTGCTTCCGCGTTTTGGGTGTGTAGGAAACAGACGCAATACTTGAAGTGTTCCCTCCCACGCTGCCCTGAGTTGGCCCGCTTGATAATGAATCGGATTCCACTGGAAAGTATGAGACGCGATTTTCTTTTGACCGTCGGCTCGGTTGCTTGCGGATTGGCTCTGGAGACTTCTGGGTCGCTTGTGCTGGGTTCTCTGGGAATAAATCCCCTGTGACAGACAGGTTCCAGCTTCCTGGGCCGTTCAAGGGAGCTATAGAAGGCGAGGCTCCGTGGATTGAGGGTGAAGCAGCGTATTGGCTAATGATGGTGGCCGATCGAGTGTCCGACACAGGCTTGTCTGTCAATTCAAAGTCTGTACCGGAGACGCCTGTGCCGCATAGGGACAATTCGAAATCAAAATTGCCAAAGGAGTTCCCTGAGATATATGGACTTATTGTTTCGTTCATCCTCAGGTCGAAATCCATTACGCTTGCGATAGAAGAATTAAAGTCATGTTCCATGTTGGCGACGCACAGTAAGAGGAGCCAAGAATGAAATGAAACTGAATCAAAATAAAAGCTACTCTGACTTTCCTTCCACTTCTATAGGAATTGTTCACTCAGCACATCGAGCTTTCGAACGTTTGCCGACGGAAACACTCAAGTATTCTACCAATTGAACGTTCACGATCTCAACGACTTTCTCAACGGCCTGGCGATCGGGGGACGATTTGCTGCCATAATTGGTATTGCAGTTCAACCGCCAGATAGCTTGTCTGTCGTTTGGTGGTGCCAAAGTGTGACGTAGTCCTATGCTTGAACGCCCTGTGATCAACACCTATGAAAGAAATATATAGTGTCCCAGCCCGCAACTTATGGTTGGTACTGACTGCAAAAAGCAGCCATACCTCGGAGCTGCGTCCGAACATCCACCTGCCTGTTGCGGGTTTGACCAGAAGTGGTAGTTGGCTTGAGGTGGGGGTTCGTAGAGCATCTCCGTCTTAAAATACATGCCACAGCTGCTACGCAGGTTTTAATCCCTGCTCTGGAGGAAATAGCCATGTGCTTATGAGCCTAGAGACTATAGCGTGATGGCAATGTCAAGCTGACAAAAGTAGGGGTGACGGTGGGTGAGGTATCCTGTAACTTACCTTCACGAATCCGAACCGATCCGAACTATTTGCGCGACGGTCTCATAAGATCAATCTTCTGCGCTCTTAGTCTACGATACTGGCGGCGCTTATGCTCAATGGCTACTTGTAGTGTCGAGGAAAAGTCCAGATGAGGATAGAGTAAAATACAGTCCATATTTTTCTATTCTACAACCAGCCTGCTCACTTAGACAATAAATTCTGCCAGCAAAGCATACAGACGACACACAATGTTCAACACCAACATAATCGTACCCCTCATGCAGCGCCCAACAAACAATAATATAGTTGCTACGGCGGCGAAAGACGACGGCTGCCGAATTTTTCTTACTCCGTTAACATGGAAATTTGCAGCCATGGTCGTGATTTGTTCGTCATACAAACAGTGGAATGCAGCTCGTCGCGACTCGGCTCGAGCAACAGCCTCGTCCTCTTGCTGCCGCAGACGCGCAATCTGCACCGCCGCATCTTCATGGGCTGTTGCGATGCTTTTCTTGAACTTGGTCTCGTCCTCGTCCAGCTTGATGACGCACTTCTTGACCTCCTCGCTTAAGCTCCTCATAGACGCTAAACGGGTTTCGTCCCTGAACAAGATCAGCAGACTCTCGCTATCCCTCAGCATATCCAACAAGTCCTGAGCTGTTAAGTATTCCCGATGTACAGCAGCATGTCTGATGCTGTCCATAGCTCCCAGAAGTTTGCCTGCAGTTGTGCCCTTTGGCAGCTCCGCGACGCCGGGCAGGTGTCCGTGATTCTTGTTCAGCGCCCTAGCAATCAGGTTGAGCTCTGCAGCCTCTGGACACTTCCAGTCATTGTTATCCAGGACAGCTGGCAACTTGGATTTGGCAAACTCAAAACAGGCAGCTTCTAGCTCAGCCTGGACTTTTGTGAGCAAATAATGCTGAGCGGAAAGTGGCACTCTGGTTTCAGCGGATAAGTATGTCTCCTTGCCCGTCTCCTTGGCTATCTCTTGAGTTGTCTCTTTAGTTTCTCCTTGATCCGTCTCTTCAGCTGTCTCTTTGGCTGCCGATTCGAGATCGCAAGGTGGGGTATCAGGGCTGTCTTCGACTTCTTGCACAGCGGCTTCGAAGTACTCTTGCGCAATTTGTTTGGACGAGAAAACATCGTTCTCATGCAGTGTCAACGCTGTTTTCTTGATGTTGATCAGACCGTATTCTTGGATAATATCGGCGAGTCTGGGATCGAAAGCATGGTCTTGTATACCAGCTCTGAGCTTTGTCTTGCTTGTATCGGAAGATATCTCGCCTAAAATATCGCACAAAGCGTCATAGATAGCCTTTTGAGCGGTTCGAGTCGACTGAGCCATAATTGAAGGTCAATTCTCCCCTACTGTCGGTGGTCGTTCATAGAACAGGAATCGGACAAGGTTAGGCTTTATAAAAAAGAGACCACTGGCCGTTTTCGGTAACATCACAGGCGACTTGTCTAAGACTTGCCGCAAACAGAACGACAACTTTCAGTCTTTGTGAATAATCATTGTTTGTTTCTATAAGCTTGTAACCGAAATTGGTCATACTGACTGTCTGTTAAAAGCACGATAAAAATGCATGCTGAAGCTAATATCCCGCATGCCCCAAGTCTTGCGATGAAACTAAAGGGATAGCAAAGCTCAATCGGTGTCCGAACGCAGTTGACTTCTCCCACTCTCTATGATTTGCTTTTGATGGAGCGACGGCTAGCCACCAACACCGTAGCCTATCCGTTTAGTAATTAAAAGCCTTGGGCGTTTGGTTAATTCTCTTGAAGGCAACAGTTTCCTTGCTCGTCTCGTCTCCCAGCACAGCATCAGCCTCCCACATGTCAATGAAGGGCAGGTTGACAGGCTTGTAAAAGTCACGGCCATGGATGGAATAAATGGCAGCGCGAATCTTGACGGGACCCTTCTTGAACTGGCTCGCGTAGCCTACGAACGCAGTCTTGGAGTCGCCATCTAAAATATGTCAGTGTGAGAACGATGCGTCACTTAGTGAACCCAGCCACATGAGATGAGAGGTAAATTGTGTGAACCCTACCGGAAGGAGTGATCTCAACGCTGCCTGTGGAAGACCCAAGAGTTGTCAAGTCGCTGTACTGGTCGGGGTTGTCGATGATGCCAACATAAATCTTTTCTTGGAGGAATGGTACTTGACGTTGAGCATCCAAAGCGATGGTCAAGTTGAATTGGCCGCCTGAGAGAATAGTCTTGGGGACAGTCATTCCGTCGACGAAGGCTGCGGAAACATAGCCGGCCAATGCCGAAATAGCGACAGCAGCGATTGAAAGACGCATGGTTACTTGTCTTGATGTGAGGAGTAAGGAAAAGAGAAAATGTATCGCCAGGGTAGGGACAAGGACAACAAAGGCAGTGGAGGCACTCCGATGGGTAGACCTGGTTCTTATACCGCCACGACTGATTTTTATATTTACTCTACTGCCCTAATTATACGGAACATTTCGAATTCCATACGCCGGATACGCAAATTTTCCTTTCGTGGTGGATAGGTTGTTGTGGGTGGTATCGAAGCGCTTGCCTCTTTTTGAACAACGCCGGGGAGCTATTGGGGACGCACGTCCAAATAGGCAATTGCCATATTGCCGATGGGGTAATTTCGAGTTTCTTCACCGGAGATTTGTACCTTTTTCTCGCTTGCTATCCGGTAAGCGAGGGTGAATGAGGCTTGGCTTGTAGGAGGCTGCCTCGATCTGCGAAGCCAACACTCGACGCTCCGCGACAACCGCATCTTGTATAATCTACTTAGACATATATGGAAGGATGAGCACTTCAAAGCCACAGTCTCCCTATACGTTTCCAATGAGAGACCATATGAAGCAAAAAGACGAAGACGAATATGTAAGGTGCGTTGGATGTCGTTGCACGTTCTTGAAAGGCTCGCCGAGCACATGAATGGTGAAACAATTTGATCGTCTTACATGGCTTTTCAGACAGCCGTTGGAACCAACCATAGTATTGGATCGTGAACGAATGGGATGATGAACAAGAGCCATTCGGTATCTGGAATATTAGAGATACGACCGATTGGCAACATGGTTTATACACGAATGAGGCAGCCAATAATATCTGAGAGAATCTGCCGTGCCGCTTGCTCCGTCCGTCGCGTGATGGTTGCGTCGCCCAAGCGTAGTGGTGGTGTAAGAAGCACTAATTATCTTGAAGCGGCCGCGTCTTGAATTGGAAATGTGAATGAGAGCAAGGCTAGCTAGTATGCATAGTGTCTAGCCGTATTTGCCCTAGGATCTGCGAAGAAAAAACCCAGGTGCGCCTGGGCAGAAGAAGTGTCCGATGAAGGAGAGATGGTGCCCACGCCACTTGGCCCACGGCGAGCACAGCGCACAGCCATTGACACAACACGGGCGCGCCGTGTGCCAAGCAAGTGGCAAAGATGGGATCCTAGTCTAGAGAAAGCGAGAGCGATAGCGAGGAGAAAGAATGCGCTAATCCTACAAGTGTATGACTACATCATTGCTAATCCACTGACAAATGGGCAGATTTACGATTCGAGACTGCGGGAGACAGTCGATGGGCTCCAATTAAAAATACAAGCCCCCGATAAATAAAAGAGGAAGGGAAGCAAATGATTGGGAGGCAGCCCAGGGACGATGAAACAAAGAGGTGTCAAACACGGCAGGGTAGGCAATGCCTGGAGATGGAGCTGGACCTGGAGATGTGAGAATCCATGCGAGCATTGGGCCATGTTTACTATTTATTGAGGGTGAGAGTACGTCAGATACTGCGTGTCCCCCTGCCCTGCACGAGCGAGTGTGGCGCGTGCCGGACGCCCGATTAGAGGCAACAGAAGTGAGCAACAGCCAATTATTTATAGCGGTCGGGTTCGTTATCCGGGCGCTGCGACCTAAAAGTTACAGTGGGAGTTGAGCACAGTTAGCGAGACCGAACAACTGGTCGGGGGGACGTTGTAGCGGTGCGCTTTTCTGTTTTGCGTTAGTGGCGGTACCTGCCAGGCTTGGCTGGGCAGTCAAGGGCCGCTGTAACACGCTTGTAACTGTGTGGTGCTGATGGCATATAAGAGTCAGCTTCCGTCATGCGCAAAAAAATGTGAGAGGTATTTAAAATTGATTTTTACCCTTTACAATGCATCAAGAAATTTATAAATTAAAAATTGACACCACACAAAAATAATTGACGCTGTAATATTGACACTTTTGATTCTTGTACCGTAGCACTTTTGTTTTAGTGCTCAGCTGCTGTAGAGGCTGTAGAGGCTGTAGGCTGGGCTGTAGTTGTAACTGTAGAGTAGAGGGTGCACCCGGTAATAGAGTCACGTGTGTTATCAAGCCCACCCACGCTACGCCTTTTATCCACTCTGCTCTGCTATTACTGTGCATGTCGCCGCCGCTTGGGACAAGGACGGACCAGGACAAGCGCTGCTAACTTTGAGGCTGTGCTCCCCGCTCTTGATCTCGTCTTGTCGCTACTACCAGCTTGCCATTTGCTTCCATCTATTCTTTGTCACGTTTCGCCTTCATCCTCCCGCAGTGCAACCACCACACGACCACTGTTCGTCCACATCACATCTGCATCGAGCCTGGCTTCAACTTGGACCCCTCCCCTCCCCTCATCTGCGTTGCACGTTGCACCATCAGCAACTCTTGACGGCTTGCTTCCCTTCGATTCTGACCAACCGTTTACGGGTCCCAGTGCCTGATGCGCTGGTTCGATTAAACGGCCACACAACATGAGCAACCGACCCGAGTCTGGCCTGCCTGGGTATGTCACTCTCTCTTCAACAATCATCTCAGTCCCATGTTCCACAGCTAACCTTGTCTTTCTCTGTAGCAAGCCGAATCTTCGCGTTACAAGTGCGTTCTTATCGCTGTTATATCTGCGTCATCGATCCATATACTGACACTTCTGCTAGTCATCGCCGCCGATGGTCTCTACAAACGAGATGTATTCCGTATGTTGAATAAATCCTCTTGTATTCCCTCGTTGAAAACAACTGACACACTTAGGCTTCCCTGATCCCTTCGCCGTAGCCACAATCAACGGAGAACAGACCAAGACCACCACCGTCAGCAAACGTACACTGAACCCTTATTGGAACGAGAGCTTCGACTTGTATGTTACCCATCCATCGACTACCTATAAATTGACCAGACGATTAACAATCACAAACAGCCGCGCAAATGAAGGCAGCATCCTCGCCGTCCAGGTCTTTGACCAGAAGAAGTTCAAGAAGAAGGACCAAGGCTTCCTCGGCGTTATTAACATTCGAGTCGGAGATGTTATGCCCGACCTTGGACCAGAGGCAGATGGTGTGTAAAGGTCTTTTCTTACTGTTCCCAATCCATACTAACTCATCTCAGATCAAATGATTACCAGAGATTTGAAAAAGTCTACCGACAACCTCGTCGTCCACGGAAAGCTCATCATTAACCTTTCTTGCAATCTCAATGCGCCGGTTCGCGGAGGCGCCGCTTCATCGAGTCGACCCGGAATGAGCACATCTGCCTCCAACGCTTCTGGACTCGGTGCACCACCTAGCGATAACCGACCCGGATCGGCCATGTCTGGTTCCAATGGTTCCAACCTTGCCCCTCACAACCCCGCGGCACCAGCCACTGCTGGTGTCTCAGGACCTCCTGGTCCCAACGCAGCAGGCTCCTCTAGGCCAGTCAGCCAGTTGAGCCCTTTTGAGGATGCCCAAGGACGCCTACCGGCTGGATGGGAGCGCCGAGAGGATAACCTCGGCCGTACATACTACGTCGACCATAACACCAGAACCACAAGCTGGAATAGACCTACCGCGAGCGGCGCCACGGAGAGTCGCGTTGAAAGAGAGGCAAACACGCAGGTTGAGCGACAGCGACATCAGAACCGAACTTTGCCAGAAGATAGAACTGGATCCAGCTCGCCAACCCTTCAACAGGCCCCTGGAGCACCACCCCCGGCCGGTGGCAGCTCTCCCCCTAACGGCACTACCTCAGCAGGAGGCAACGCGGCTGCTACTATGATGCACACCGGCGCAACCAGCCCAGGAACCGGTGAATTGCCTCCTGGATGGGAACAGCGATGGACACCCGAAGGCCGCCCTTACTTTGTTGATCATAACACTAGAACAACCACTTGGGTTGACCCTCGCCGACAACAGTACATTCGCATGTACGGCGGCCAAAACAACGCCAACGGTTCGATTCAGCAGCAGCCCGTATCACAACTGGGACCATTGCCAAGTGGATGGGAAATGCGTCTCACAAACACTGCGCGTGTGTACTTTGTTGACCACAACACTAAGACTACCACTTGGGATGATCCTCGTCTTCCCTCCTCTCTCGACCAGAACGTACCTCAGTACAAGCGTGATTTCCGAAGAAAGCTCATCTACTTCCGATCTCAGCCAGCGATGCGCAACCTTAGTGGGCAATGCCATATTAAAGTTAGACGATCCCACATTTTCGAAGACTCGTTCGCTGAGATTACACGACAATCTCCTACAGATCTGAAGAAGCGACTCATGATTAAGTTTGACGGTGAAGATGGATTAGATTACGGAGGCCTTTCCAGAGAATTCTTCTTCCTTTTGTCTCACGAAATGTTCAACCCCTTCTACTGTCTTTTCGAATACTCCGCCCACGACAATTATACTCTACAGATCAACCCTCACTCTGGAATCAACCCAGAGCATCTTAACTACTTCAAGTTTATCGGAAGAGTGGTCGGCTTGGCCATTTTCCATCGTCGTTTCCTCGATGCATTCTTTATCGGAGCATTGTACAAGATGGTGTTGGGCAAGGCTGTGGCTCTTGCTGATATGGAGGGTGTCGATGCTGATTTCCACAGATCTCTTCAGTGGATGCTCGATAACGACATCTCGGGCGGAATCCTGGAGCAGACGTTCTCTACTGAGGATGAGCGCTTTGGTGTCATGACAACCGAGGATCTCATTCCCAATGGTCGCAACATTGATGTGACCAATGAGAACAAGAAGGAGTATGTTGACTTGATGGTCAAGTGGCGTATTGAGAAGCGCATTGCGGAGCAATTCCAAGCATTCAAGGAGGGTTTCCAGGAGCTCATCCCCCAGGACCTCATCAACGTATTTGACGAGCGTGAGCTGGAGTTGCTCATTGGCGGTATCGCTGAGATTGATGTCGACGACTGGAAGAAGCACACCGATTACAGAGGATACACAGAATCAGACGAAGTTGTTCAGAATTTCTGGAAGACTGTCCGCTCATGGGATGGAGAGCAAAAGTCTCGTCTTCTGCAGTTCACCACTGGTACATCCCGAATTCCCGTTAACGGATTCAAGGATCTCCAGGGAAGCGATGGCCCGAGACGATTTACAATTGAAAAGGCAGGCGAACTTGCGAACCTCCCTAAGGCACATACATGGTAAGTTATACTATATTTATGACAATTTTTGACCCGGGAAGCCAATACTAACAGACATAGTTTCAACCGTATCGATTTGCCACCATACAGAGATTTGGAGACGTTGCAGCAAAAGCTCACGATTGCAGTTGAGGAAACCATGGGTTTCGGCCAGGAATAAGCGACGGGACCAGGGCATACACCCTGATTTGTAAATTTTGATTTGTCTTTTTCTCATGAACGTTGAGCATTGTTTATCGTTTGAATTTCTTTGCATCATGCGTCTTTGATCATTCACTATATTCATTCATTCATTCACTCACTGATTCAAGACTGGTTGCGTTTGGGTATATTCATTTTGTCATTGTTAGTCTCGGGGTTTGGCAGTCGATGTGCAGCACTGGACCAGACTTTCGGCGCAGGCGGACCTTGTCGTCGGGAGGTTAGGAGGATAGTGATTGGGCATACAAGACAAGACAGCTTCAAGCGATAGAACCAGGATGACTGGGCTAAAAGGAGGTAGCGGCATGATTAAGATGCATTAATAAGCACTGTTGTGAAGCATTGTTCTGAGGCACCACTGAATGAAGTCACTGATGCATGATGTGTGTTGTACAATGCATTGAATTTGTATCTGGCCGTCTAATGATAACAAGCCGCATCGCTCAATTGAGCGTGTGAATTACCAAACAAAGGGAAAAACATGTAAATATACTGCCGGTTTCCACTCCCAGCATCCTCTTCCTTCTCTCTCCATCTTCTTTTGACCTTGTGGTCCCGTGGTTTTTTGTGATCCTTGTGTTGTCGTGTGTTGTTTTATCGTCTGTACCACATTCTAGTAATCTTGGTGTTCCTCATCTTCCTCTGCAACTGGAAAATACCATACATCAACGCCTCGGAAGTAGGAGGGCAGCCAGGCACGTAAATGTCGACAGGGACGATACGGTCGCAGCCACGGACGACGCTGTAGCTATAGTGGTAGTAGCCGCCGCCGTTGGCGCAGGAGCCCATGGAGATGACCCAGCGGGGCTCGGGCATCTGGTCGTAGACTTGGCGCAGGGCGGGAGCCATCTTGTTGGTGAGGGTGCCGGCTACGATCATGACGTCGGACTGGCGGGGGGAGGCGCGGAAGATGATTCCCAGGCGATCTTGGTCGTAGCGGGGGGTGGAGAGGTGCATCATTTCGACGGCGCAGCAGGCGAGGCCAAAGGTCATGGGCCAGAGGGAGGATTGGCGGGCCCAGTTGGCGATGATGTCGAGGGTTGTCCTGCATTACAAGTTAGCTTGGCTACCAGTTGATTACACGCTCGCAGGGCTCGCAATTGCATCCGCAAGAACGATGCATCTCGACAGCGACGTCGAGCGAAGCGAGGAAAAGAAAAGAAGTCGAGCGTAGCGAGGAGACAAAAACGTACAAGGCATATTGGATAACGCCCTTGGTGCCTTCTTCACTGGGGAGAGGAACCTCCTTTCGTGGCTTAGTGAGGCCCGAAACACTGTGAGGAGTCAAAGAGGACGCATCTCGTCTTTGTCTTTGGGCGGCAAAGGCAACGGCTCGGAAGGGAACGATGGCAGTGGCGGGTTTGGCTGCGGCAGAAGTTAGCTTGCTTTGAGGTAAAGTTTTGGGGGACCGTAATTTGACGCACCTCGCAGGGCCATTGAGGCCGCTCGCGTCGACGAAAGCATTTCGAACTCAATTGATGTGGATGGAGCGGAGAGGGGTTGAGACGAAATCAGCGACGCTGCAGTTGGGACTCCAAGGACGTTGAGGTGATTGGGGATCGGTCGCTGGGGTTGTGCGAGGATGAGGTGGATGGAGGCGATGTTGCTGATTTGCGTGGAAGAAATGGGTGGATGCTGATTGGTTGGGTGAGATGGGCCGAGGCTTTTCCGGCGGATGAGTGGAGGACACTTTGTTGGGCGGTATAACGATGCGGGTTAATTGTGAGTGAAATGGGACAAAAATAATTATGATTTAATAAATATCAAAATTGATTGATAATTTAATGATGAATATAAAGTGAAATAATTGATTTAATTGAAGGATGGTGGAAGTGTGAGTGGTGGCGATGTTACAGTGTAGTTACGCAATGGATACATGTATTGAGTCTTTAATGCTAAATGTCTATTCTACAATTGGCCGTTTCATCGGGTGTGCCTCCGTGTTAAACACGTACTCATCCAGACTTATCACGTCTGGTGGCGAAAAGATGAGATAAAAGTACTTGAGCGTCTCGGCCGTCCAGAAGCTCTGTTGATGTTAGCGCTGCATCGCCAAAGATACGTAAAATAGAGAGAATAGAAAAAGTGTTGGAAAAAAGCGGAAAAACAAAGAGTGAAAAAGAAAAAGAAAGTGCAAGCACGTACCTCCATTGAATCAAGCTTCGTCGTCGTCCCCTTGGCACGAACATCCCGAATCGCAGAATTCGCATACTGCGTCTTCGTCGACTTCATAATTCCCTGGAACATATCCCACGCAATATCCTGCAGGTCGGAATTTCCCGTAATTCTATACAGGATAAAAATACTCTCAATGGCCTCTGGTCGCAGCAGATATCTGCCGTCGCTGGCGCCCGTGAAGCCCTTGGCGAGATGGTTGTTTCCATATCCTGCCCACTCCTTTTCATCCCAGGGACATGCATCTCTGTTCTCGCAGGGCAGTAGCGTAAAAACTTCAGGCATGACTCCTGTGGGAAAGCTTCTGTATGCCCAGCCACAACCGCGGGCTAGTTTCTCGCCGATGGAGATGTGATCGTCGATGCCGAATAGACGGCCGCCGAGACCGAACATGCCTCCTGCGAAACAGGTAAGATGCTGGCTCTCTGGGACGAGTCTTTCGCCTCTGCCAGTGTGATAGTCGCCTGTAAACAAGATGTCTTGTTGGTCGGGTGTCATGGGCCGGAAGAGCAGTTTCTTAATGACCACGTCCATTGCTGTGCGGTACATGGTCTCAAAGCTGGAGTCTAGTCCGCCGAGCAGGGCGTACATCTTGGGCAGGTATTCGTATAGGGAATCTGCCTGGGCGCCTAACGTGAACCTGTAGTCTATGGCCCTCTCGCTACGAAAGTCTAGGAACACGGGCCACATGCCAGGCAGAGAGGTTTCGTTTTGGATCCTTTCCACGAATCGAGTGATGCGATCTGTCGCATCGTAGAATTTCGGGTCCCCTGTGATTTGGGACAGGCGTGTGAATTCCACGCAAAGAGATGTTGGTGCAGCTGAGGCATCGGATCGTCCTGCAACCATCATGCCATCTCTGGCTTCTTCGAAATTGAGCCAGAACGGAGGCATTCTGTTGGGCGTATCAAATCCAATGTACAGCATCTCGCCCAGCTCAACAGCTTTATGCAATAGATTCTTGTCGCCGCTCAGGTCATAGGCACTAAGCATACCGCCCAGATACCTAATAGTGGTCTCAAAGATATTCACAGCACCAGCTTCAGTGGTGCCCCAATCCAGCGACGTGGTCGCGTGCACTGCTTCAGTGAACTCTCTCTGAAAGCCCATAATATGCAACGTATCCAATGAATCGACCAATGTAGCAGCCCATCCACCAAACGTCGTCTTCCCGTGAGCAGACACGGGTGTCAATTCATCCTTCATCCACGCATATTTGCGATATGCGTCCCAACTGCGCTTGAAGGCATCTCGTACAGCCTGCCTCCGCTGTTCTGTGACCTCGGTATGCTTGAAAGAGCTGGCGGGAGCTTGTACGCGTCGCAATTGGTGCGCCTTGCCCGATGGCAGGGGCTTAATGGGACCCGGGGGGAAGAATGGCTTTATTTGGGACCAGTCGAGGGAGCTGGGCTTGAAGTCGCCGTCGTAGGGTGCTCGAGAGGATGGCGGTAATGGCGCTGGTGATGGGGTGTTGGTGTGTAGGAGGAAGAATGCGAGGAGGATGAGACCGGTGAGTATTACTAGCCTACCGGCTCTTCGGGGAAAAGCAGCCATGTTGGAAGATGAAGCATGGCGGGGGAAGATGTTGAAGGAGGATTCAGGGAAAGCGTCGAGAGTTGATGATGACAGTTATGGTGGTGGATTAGAGTGGTCGATCCCTGTGGGCCAGGGGTAGGGGATGGCGTTTGGGCTGCGGGAGAAAGCTACAGCGGTGTCATGGCGGTGCCACAGCAGCGTGGGTGGAAGTTACAGGGGATGGGACAGGGCTGTAAGGCTGCTGGGCTGGTTTGCAGGCTGAATTAGAGCCAATATCACTTCGGTGCAAATTGATGACAATAGAAAAATTAATGAAATTAATGAAAAACATGATGATAGTAGAAAGTTAGGCTAGATCGAAAATGAAATAAGACCATATGGAATTGTTATGTTAGAAAAGCTATAAGTGATGGCATGCCTAGTATAGCAATTGCTGTACAACAACAATCATCATCAAGAACACCAGATAAATAAGACAGGATAAAATGAAATAAAATTAGATTGCAGTGAAGCATGTAGTACACAGCCCATTAAGCCCACCACTTCTATACCAGATCTATATAATGACCCAAAGAAAGAAATGAATGTCTTCCACTCAACACCTTACAGGTTATGAAAGTTAAAGTCAGAGTACTTGCTCCAATCAATAGCAGCAACATCATCATAGCACCCAACCTGCTGCACATACTTATGCGTAGCCACCGATCCCTCAGGCAGATCAATCAGCGCAGCACACTGAGGGATCAATCGCACCGGCGCACAGTCCTTAGGGATCTTAGTCTTGTCGCCCATGGCATCAAACAAGTGCAGAACATTAGTCTTTTGCCCCAACGAAGGTACATCCTCACTGCAAACAGCAAAGTCGCCCAAGTTCAAGAAGGCAACAGGAACAGGAGGCTTGGTAATCTCAACAGCGACCTGGCCAGCGCCAGCATCGAACTCGACATCGTGCTTGAACTTGCCGTCGGTGATGCGCATGGCGAAAGCGGAGGGAGGCTGGCCCAGGTCGGAGACAAGAGTGCCCAGGTTCTGCTTGTAGTCGGCATCCGTGGCGTTTTGGGTAGAAGACGCGGCTGCTGGACTTGGAGGAGGTGCCGAGGACGTTGTCAGCGGCGCCGGTGTGAATGGCAGTCAGGAACTGGCCGTGAACCTTGGGGTGAAGGTCGTGGGAGGGGTCGGTGACGTTGACGTAGAGGTTGAAGGCCTTGCCGGTGGCCTTGGGGGGGTATTTGGCTGCAGAGGCAGAGGGGGGAGGAGAGCAAGGAGAGGCGGCGGCGGCGCCGATGAGGGAGAGGGTTGCGACGGTGGTGAAGTGCGATTTGTAAGTTGAAAGTAATAAAACTTTGGAGTGAGTTAAGTAAATACAAATATTTTGTTGGGTGTAGTAGAGAAGCGTTGTGTTGATGGAAGAGTGTGTAAGTTCATGACGAGCAGAGTCGAGATAGCAAGAGACAAGCTCGATTCTTATAGAAGTCTCGAAGCAATGGACTGCCAAATTTTAACGAATCTCACATCGTCATAGCCCTGCAGATGAACACCCAAATTGCCATAATTAGAACAAAGCGAGATGGTCCAGTCTGGTCCCTTGGTCCTCCGTGTGGCGGAGAAGCACATACGGGCCCATTCAGCGCACTAACCACGGCACGAACCCGACAGAGGTCCCTCAAGGCGAGACGGTGCGCGTTGAGAAGCCGGCAGTGGCGCTGTGCATCCCCATTTTAGCGCTCTTTGGACTCGGATCCGAAGCCGCTAAATAGGGCGTTGGCGTCTTTACCCTTTTCGGCATCCCAGTGCGAACAAGAGCCCGGCGATGGAAAACTTTGTCGTGTTAGTGACAGCCGTGGAGACTATGGCAAGCCAGTGACTGCGGCAAAGCTCCTGTTAATTGGGATCTTCTCAGTTGAGACTAATTAACATAGTATGCACATTGCCCCTGTTGAATCATGACAGACCCATCGTGTAAGTTGGCTGGTGACAGTTGTCTTGCACGGTAATACCTGGTTTACATACCGTGGTGAAAAGGGTGTAGCCCATGTGGAAGCGCGCTGCAAAACACATCCTCCACCACCCTATGCACCGTGACATCAACCGACGTAGTCTTCCAAGCATCCTTGATGACAGCAGCATGCTTGTCGGCCTTGGCCTGCACCTCTCGTTGCGGCTGTGCCACCGACTCATTCAACTGTTCTCGCTCTTCTGGTCTTAATCTTCCCTTGTGCATCCCCAATTTCGCTTTAGCCATCGTCTCATCAACAACCTTCACAATCAGCCGATACAAACGGGGAAAGCCGCCTGCTACCACCTGTCTACCTAGTTCTACGATCTCATCCACAGCGTACATTCCATCATGCAATCGGACTGTGAGGCATGTGACACTCTGCGGCAGGTTACTAGTCAAGCAAAAAGGCCGCTCATCTGATCGTGACTGGGAAATCTCGCCCTCATTTTCAGGGTGCAGCCAGTGCGAACAAAAGCACTGCTCATCAATCACAAGAGACTCGAGCGCAGTGAATTCATGAAGGATAGCCCCGAGTCCTGTTTGTATGACCTCTCCAGATATTTGAACATAGCTTGAATACAGTGCGAGCTGCTTCAACATCTTTCGAACCGCCCAAGCATCCCGGATAGTGCGCGATGGAGAGAAATCGCTACGCCCTTCCCACTCATCAATCTGCTCGGCCCTCGCACGTATGCTGAGACGTTCTAGCTGGGGACATTGCGCGATGAGTTTCTCCAAGTAGGGCTGGGGCGAAGCTTCTTCCTCACTGCCTACCAATTGTCCAACATTGCGCCCATGTACTGTGATGCTGCGAATACCAGCCAGTGGGATGCGCAGCTCCTGGTTAGTGAGAGGTCTGTGGCCCTCATATGCAGAGGTTGTAATGAACACCAAGTTCTCAAGATTTGGAGATTGGTTGATCAAATTTCCAAAGTGAGGCAACCTAAACAACGCCGGATCCTGCTGATACATCCTTCCCGCACCAACCACATCCTCAATGACCAGCGTCCGCAAATGCGACCACACACTCGCAGGAGCAGATCTCACCGGCGCCAAATGATCAAAAACATCCTGATCCATGGCCATCATGGCAAGACCACCCACAAGATCGTCTTCCGCCGTGCTAGAAACAACCACTACTTCCAAATTCGGCAGCAATGCCAGCGCAACTTGCTGAGCTACTTTATCATACCATGCCAATTGGTAGTGAATGAAACTGGCATAGCGTTCCCTAAAAACGCCACTCTCACTCGGGTCGACAGGCTGCTGCAAACCCTCTGTGAACCCGCTCCGGAGGAAAAGGACATTTTCAATGGTATCCTCTGCGTTCATTATCGACATCGAATGAGCCATGTCAATCACATATCCCACATATTCGTGTACAGCCCAAGAGGGAAAATCCTGTCCGTATTCCCTCACGCGAAAGACATATTGATACACTTTCACAACTGCAGCGAGGTCTCGTCGCTCGGTTAGGGTCTTGATGAAGCGGCTGTAGCTGTAGATGATGGGTGCGTGGTACATGATTGGCTGTGCGATGTCGCGCAGAGTACGACATGTCCTGGAAAGGGCATTCAAGCTACTTATCCCTTCTTGATTGAGGTGGCGAAATATGCCATCATCATCTATTTCGAGACGATAGAGGGGGAGGGAGTTGGGGAGTGTGCAGTGGTGACAGAAGGCGGCGCAGATGTGTCTGAGGACATCTGCGGGAAAGTCAAGTAGTGGTATAGGCGCTGGATTTTCCATGATTTAATTGACGCTGCTGAAATTAATTGATGGATGGATGTTGTTGGCTGGTGGCATGTTATATGGCTTGCATCGACGACACCGTGGCTACAATGAGGCTGGGCGAACACGTTATTGAATGAAGCAACCACGTTGCCTCTTTTTTGAACAACGAAAGAATCAGTATATTCGATCCTTTCGTCCGAGAAACAATATTTCACTTGCTACTAGTGTGATTCATCGCGGTACAATTGAGACGAGGCGCTGCTGGACGCCAGGGCTAAAGCCAGCCTTGCCTCCCCATGATGCACCAGCACTCCTTTGCCCCGGGCAAGTCTTAAAACGACTCAGCAAGGGACACCAAGCCAACAGCGCCATTAAGGTCATGTGCCTCTGGCACGGAAACCGTACAATGCCCTCGGTCAGAATGTTAATTTCGTCGCCGTTGGTGAGGATGTGGGAGACTCGGATGTATGAAATATATGTTATTAAGCTAAGGATATGAGTCTATGACTGTGCTGAAAAGCCTTCATCGATCTGTTGTCCAGCATCGTCATCCCCTCAGCCATGTATTGTGGCTTTTCTTATTCTATTTGTGTAAATGCACGCCCATGACAAAAGCAAACCTAATCCCAGTCACTGCTTGGTGACAATCTAGAAAAACACAAAATCCCACAACGCCATTTGTTCCATTCGTGAACAACCTTGTCTCTTACTCAGACGGTGCCTCACGCTTGATAGGGTGAAGCAGCACACTTCTCAAGCACATGCGCCCAGTGCTGCCCTTGGCTTCTTCTTGGTCTTTGCCGCCACGTAATTGGCCCTTACCAATCTGTCCACCAAATCGACCTCTGCCGTCCATCTGTGCATATCCCAGCCACCTGCGCCAAAGCATACCCGCAAACTCGCTGTTGTAGTACCAGCTGGTGCCCTTGTGGTTGTGCTCGTTTCGTAGATCATACGGACTGCCCTTGCCAGAAGTTGAATGATCCTTTCCGGCGTTGAAAGCAGCGTCGACAGTACTTCCTTGGGGATCCCAGGCACGGTCGAGATAAACTGGATGAGGAGCGTAGGCTGCCTTGAAACCATGGTGCAGAGCGACACTCGGAGGAAACATTTCTGAAAACATGCTGTGGTGATGCTTCCAGACTTCCTCATGCATAGCCATCAATAAGCGGCGACTGAGACGGCCAGCAGTGATGATGGCACATCGGCGGGGTGGGGACGAAGTGTATCCTGTGGCGTCATACATGAATACCCAGCCGGACTCCTCGATATCGAAAATCGGGTTGAGGGTAATCAAGTCTGCCTTTTCACCAACACCACAGCTTGCCCGGTCTTGACCCACAGCACAGCTGTCGGGGAGGACAGATTCGCCGCGAAGCTCATGACTCATCGTTTGCTTGCTTTGGAATTGAAGAGGACCGAAGATTGGCTTCTGTCCAGAGCCAGCCGTCTGATCAGAAACGATATCAGTGAAGTTTTCCCAGGATCCATGGTACGAAGGGATATAGTATCTCGCGCTCCTCTCCCACAGTTCTTCTCTCGGCTGGTTGTCGGCCCATTTGCCAAGTCTGTCGAAGAGTTCGTAGTAGTTGCCCAGGAATCGCATGTCCATTTCCCAGTTCCAGTAGTGCTCGTACTCTGGGTGCTGCAAGGCAAACACCTGAAGAGGCAGGTGAGCGCTGCGGTATACACCATGAATGTCTTGACCGCTGGGGTTTTGAATGGTGCTTCCAAACTTGCCGGGATAGAACAGTCTCATCTGAGCCTCACTCCAGAGCGTCACCATGCTGTGGAACTCGGGAGGAACATTCTGGTCCAGAACATGCTGTACTGTTCCATCATCTGCCCAGATTGGCACATTATTGTCTCGGACGTGCATGAGGAAGTGCACCGTGTACTCGCCTCCAGACTTCAATGACAACTCTGTGATAAGAGCGCGAAAGTTCAGCACTGCAAGGTATGTCCACTTAAATCCAGTGTAGAGTCGAACAACAACAGCCATTCTGCTCTTCTTGACGGCTGTCTCCGGCTCAAGCTCGTCCGTTTCGTCGTCGAGCTGGCGAAAGCGCTCAATGTTTCTAGCCACGCAGCGCTCCTGGGCATCGCCCCAGTTCATACCGCCGTAGTTAATTTGGCCAGACTCTTCCCATACCTCCTCACTTCTCGATCTCTCCGTGTCAAGGCCAATGCTGGTGCCACCGTCAAGAAGGTGGTAGCCAAGACCATACGGGCCGTATCTGCCAAAGCGATCAAAGCAGACATCGTCGCGCAACCCGAGCAGGTCGTAGGAGCCCATGGTGGGGTCGGGCATGTGTTCAGGAACACCCTCGTAAACGTACATACTCGGTGCAGGAACCTTGTTGTCGGCGTCGAGATAGCAGGTCTGTATTTGTTCGGAAGCGTTATACGGGTTGTATGGAACTTGCTTGGGAGCTTTGCGAAGCTTGACGGAACCCCGGAATGGCATCTTCGTATCTGAGTTGGGGTATTCCGCCTTGTGCTTGGCTTTGTTGACGATAGTTTTGATACCATGATAAAATCCATTTAGGCTACGATTTGTGTTAGTGCAAAACCAAGGGTTCTATGTTGAGCCTTCAACTTACTGAGGAAACTTGAGCCAAGGCATTCTCTGTAAGTTAGATAGAGCTTTTTGCATCTGTTGATCTGTAGCGCCCCCTCGGTGCTGATCAAAGTCGCCTTCTTCGGTGTCCTCTTCGAAAACATCGTTGCT
This sequence comes from Simplicillium sp. C3G150-2, assembly GCA_022702485.1. Lineage (NCBI taxonomy): Eukaryota > Fungi > Ascomycota > Sordariomycetes > Hypocreales > Cordycipitaceae > Simplicillium > Simplicillium sp. C3G150-2. The sequence continues at coordinate 1,921,849 of JAJIYY010000005.1, read as the reverse complement.
GCCGTCGTCGTCGTGATCATCTTCGAGCGTCTTGCTGCTCTTGGATTTCTTTGGGTCGTTGACAACTACAACAATGGCGTCGGGAGCCTTTTCATTCTTAGGCCTCGAGTTTGTGCCTTGGTGCTGGGGTTCTTCGGGAGTAGAATCAGTCTGTTTGAGGTGATCTGATACGACGTCCGTTACGCCGAGATCGTGTCTGCCAAGGAACAGGAATGAGACGAGCGCCAGGCTCACTAGTGTCCATGTCAGAACACGGCGGTAGAGACAGTGGGTGAATGGGTTAGGAAATTTGGACTTTGACTTTTCCGACACTCGGGAAAAGGGTAGAATAGGGTCGAACTTTTGCCGCGTCGAAGCATTAGAGCTGGAGCGGCTGCTCAGACTGAGAATTGAATTTGAACGCTCCATCGCAGATGGAGTTGATCTTGAACGAATCAACACATCCGCCAAGTGGAATAGCTGCGCGAAAACCGATCGACACAAAATGCTGTTGAAGAAAGAAGGGGAAAAAAATGAAGAAAGGAACGAAAGGAAAACGGTTTAGCGAAAGGTGGGAGTTATTAGCCCAGCGTGGCCAACGGCCTGAAACACGAAATCTGCTGGCCAGCGAGAAAAGAATTGCAAGCCGCAGATTAATCGGAAAATAACAAATGCATCCAAGACACAATAGAGCTCTGGCGAGGGGGGGCGAATCGATTGAGTTATCAGGAATAGTAAGGAATGGATCGGCAGCCAGGGAACAATAGCTGGTGCTCGGAGGGAGAGGCGACGGAGGCAGGGAACGGTATGTGGTTTTGTGACAAGAGGCAGGGAAAAAAGCACAGGAGAGAACAAAGATGAACAAGATATGAGAAAGAGAAGATGTGTGAGAGAGAGACTGGGAGAGAAGATAAAAAAGAGGTGACGACGACAAAAAGAAAAAGAAAAAGAAGAAAAAAGGAAGATGGGATGTGGAGGAGAGGCAGGATTGGAGATTTGGAGACTGAGGGAAAAGACGTTGTTGGAGGCGCCCGCCAGAGAGACCGAGGGACTGACGGGAGAGACGTCACAGAGGGTTGGACCACTGTAAAATGGGTGGTACGAGTGCTGTGCGAGTCGCAGTAGTCACTGTAGATCTCTAGCAGGGTGGATAATTACAGGCGCGTAAAGGAAATATTAAATAGGAAAACTAATTGCGGCACGTCGTGATAAGTGAGTGGCCCGTCGAGACATCAAAATAGCCGCTCCACCTGGCGAGCAGTTGGCGTTTCTCGTCGTTCGTCGTTGGCAGCTGTCGGCCGCTCGAGTTTAAGCTTTTGCCTAATAAGGGCAGCAACTACACAATTGAACCGGCGCCCCCAACTGGTCTCGAACTCTGCCGCGTCTGTAAACTCCATCTCCTCCACGCCGCAACTATTGGACGAACCGATAGCTGTTGGATTCGCCAAACAGAATTCGTCATAAACTCAAATCCATCACCAAGCTAGAAACGGCCAGGATCAGGCCGCCTCGACCCGTCGCACTCGCTGCTTGTTGCACTAGCTAGGTCCACGTCCGCGCGCCCTTGACTGCCGACCATTGGCACTCAATGCCTCGCACGTTTTCATGGCCTCATTCTTTGTTCAAAACTTCTCCTGAGAAACGCCAAACCTGCAGGGACTCTCCACCTATTCGCAGGCTGTGTTGCGCCATATCCACAGACAACTGTGGTTGCGATCGACATTGTTTGACATGGTAAGTTTGCCGCCCATCAGCAGCCCCTGCATGTGGGATGATCAGGGTCGAGCGCTCTTTTCACAGGAAACAAGCCAAAAAAAAAAAGTCCATCATTTTGTCGATACTTCCAGTCCTTAGCAGCCGCTGCCGTCTTCAGCTGCCAACTAATCGAAAATGGATATCACGGCTGCTTCACGACCTAGACCTCAGCTGCAAATCGGTTCGTGGACAAGCGTCAAACAAGCGTCGCCAAGCCGCCAGCCTCCAATCGTTCAGCTTAGCTCCTTCGGGAAGCACGGCATTCCAGCTTACCAGTTAAGCTATTCGTCAACGCCCTCGTTCCCTAGTCCTGCAAGGGCGGGTCCAAGGGATGTCACAGCCAATGCTTTTTGGACCCAACCAGCGCCAACCAGGCTATCCAGCGTCTGTGCTGTACCTTTCCCAGGAATGCTTTGCACCACCCAAAGGAGCTCCATGTCGCTGCCCCAACGGAGCTCGCACCATAAAACCACAATGACGTCGTTAGAAACCCGCCCCTGAAACACGGATATTGCAGAGCCTGTCGCGTCACAACCACGCATTCCTTCGTGTCAGTACGTCAGCAGGGTAATCAGAGAGATGGTCATGATTACTGATGCTGTGGTGTGTTATTCTTCCGACGCAACACAGTTGTTGGATTTCGCTGTCCAGCTGATTGGTCTTTACCCGGCGGCAACGCCATATCATAGTAGGCGGTTAGCCAGTGCCAGTGTGCAGCACTATTCACTGATTGGCTGGCAGATTAGGCGCCGATGATGACAGGCCTGACGCGTCCAGATCAGAAAGATACAGATCAGGCAAAAACGATGCAAGCTCCCGTCTTCCGGGCGGGGGCCTGTTTCACCACCCAAAAGCTTGGTATTATTCACATCCCATTCACAGTAAGCTACGCGAGCAGCACTGAAACTGTCCGGCGCAATTTCGCACGAGTTTCTATCTTTGACACAAGTCCAACAATATGAGACGGCACTTCAGATTGCCCTTGAGGGCCGACAAGAAGCTTGATGGTTTCACAAGTCCGTCACATTTTTTTCCATCTGTAATCTCAATTTGTGTTCACTAATTTCATAAATACCCCATAGTGTGGCATGCTAGACGACAACGCTTTGCAACACATCTTGGGAATGCATTCAAGCACGGCAATTCAATTGAAAATGATGCCGTTGCCCATGATCTCTGGCTACGCCATGTATGGCGCTACTCCACCGTCCATCTGGAAACCAATCATCTGGGAAACGTGTCAACGTGTTGATCACTTCGCAGAAGCAGCTGGCTCAGATTTCTCTGGCGCCGGCTCAGGAGTTTGATGCTCTGCTTCAGGCTTTGCAAGCGCATCGGTCCCTTCGCGCCACCCTTTGCCCCATTTGATCGTGGCAAGTACTCCCAAGGACGAGACGAAAAGGAACAGCGCCGATATCGTAGAGAACCAACCAACGCCGATGCCCTCAATGGCTGGCAGAACCACGCCCGTGCCTAAACAGCCCGCCAAGTAGCGGACAAAGTAGTTGGCGGCTGTAACCTCAGCTCCGTGGCCAGGCATTACGTCCAAACAGTAGGTGTTGAGCGACGGGAAGCAAAGAAGTTGGCCAATACCCTGAATGAATAGAGCAATAACTGGCAAAGGGATGCCGCCAACAGCACGGTCTACAGACCATCCGTACACCAGAATGCAGCCTGGCATCAAGATGGCCATGAAAGGCATGGCGGATCTCAATCGATCCTCAGGAACACGGACACCGTTGCGTTTTCCGATCCAGCGCTTCACCGTATAATCTGCCCAGCGTCCACCGATAAAGGTTCCTAGGAGATAACCGCAGCCTGGGGCGAGATAGAATAAACTTCCAAGCAGTGGGGTCTCCAGATGGAAACGCGGATTCAGGACGTATCGGATTGGCGTGAGAAGACTGTACATGTTCCATACCAGAGCGGAACTACCGCCTGCCACGAGGACCTGGTTCCAGTATTTGAAGAGGCGAAGCACTTTGATTGGATTAACCATGGACAAAATGGCCTTGTTTCTGTCCTTGCGAGAGTAGTTTTCGAGGTCGGATATCTGTTTATGATGAATGGTCTCGGGTACCAGAAAGTAGACGGCCAGTGCACCAGTGCCGGCCAGGGCAGTCTGCAACCAAAAGATGCTTCTCCAAGACGAATAAGTGACAATAATGCCGCCGATAAAGGGACCAAATGCCGGACCGATGAGAGTTCCTGATAGAAACCAGCCGATGGCGGTTCCACGTTCAGTCGGTCGATGAGTGTCACTGCGAAGGTTAGCTTTATTGATGGCTGCTTCAGACTCTGATTTCAACATACCCAATACAAGCGGCTCCCAGCAAGATGAATGCGGTGCCCTCAAAGGCGGTCAAAGCACGGAAGACGAAGAACGCGGCCAGGTTGGGTGCCAGAGCAGTGGCGAGACTCAGTAAGAAGAAGATGGCAGCGGTGATGAGAATAATCTAGTGATGCAAGTCAGCTTCGTTGTCACTTCACTGAATGATTTCTCTTAGCTGGCTTTACTTACGGGTCGACGTCCAAAAACTTGGCTCATGGGGCCCCAGACGATAGGGGATAGACCCATAAACACCATGTAAGCGGCATTGCTAATGTTGATGATGGAACCGGTCGTGTTGAATGTCTTCGCCACCTCAGGCGTGGCAGCGAGGACACTCGTACTGGACTGGGGTGACAAGAAGGCACAAAAAGACATGACAGCAACGACAATGTGCTTACGTCTCGGCGAGAGACGGTCATACAGCTCGTCGCCCTCTTCGCGATACTCGTCGCCATGCTTCTTGCCCTTTTTCTTGGGTGCAGATGCAGCCGAGGTAGGATCGAAGCCATCTGGGCCGGAGGCATGAGAAGCAGTGCGATACACTGAAGGGACGGGTGCAAAGAGTGCATTGTCGTGGGCTGAACCAGCCTCGATGTCAGTGTCACTGGCATTGGATGCTATGGTCCCGGCAGCGCGGCCATGCGGGTCAATTTCCCGATCCTTGGCGTCCGGGGCCGACATGGTGTACGATGACGGCAAAGCGATTTACCGATGTTATGCAGTACGCTTTTGGGGTGTAGACTTGGGAGCGATTAGAAGGTTACAACAGATGGTTGCTAGCCTCAATCATAACCCGTCAGGTAGGAAGGATCCCTGTTTCGCGCAGAGCAACATGAAAGGCAAATGTTTATTGTCTCTAGTGACCGTTGCAGCAGTGGTTACTCCAAGAAGAGATGAAACGAACAAAAGAGTCTCAATTTACAATTACTGGAATGAGAGAGACTGAAGAAAGTTACGAGTTGCAGAAGAAACAAGACGACAATAGACGAAAATAACAGAGAGAAAGAGAGGGAGGAGGAGAGTCAGAGCGGAACGAGAGAGGTGACATCCCGCGGTTATATGCTCTTGTGCCGAGTTTTCACAAAGTGACCGAGAGAACAGGACTAACCGTATCAACAGGCCCAACCTGCACCAATGGGACCAATTACAATAATACGCCCCGCTTCTTGCAATCGTTGCGGACTCGGGTCGGTGGTTGTGTGGGTCGCCGATGTGCGACTTCGCATTTACAATTCATGTCAGAGGTCACCTGTCAGGCTTTGAGCAATGATTCGAGACGGGAAAATATTGTTCAAGAGCTGTATCATCTTGCTGCAGAGGGCAATGAATGGCGGTCTGACAAGCCTCTTGTCAATGTAATCCCAAGGTTGGCTTACACTGCATGAGCATGAGACCATCTTTGTCTAACGGTTACAGGCGTTGCAAAAACGACTGGGCGTTAAATCCCAGGTTATTCCCACTCGCTAAAATTCATGCTCTTCACACCCAGCGCATCCATCGCTTTGAATCTTTCCAATGCGATTTGTGCAGGGCTTTTCTGCGTCCTGAGTTTCTCTGACAATTGACAAGCTCCCATCTGACAAACCGTCTCGTCGCCGCAGAATTCTGGCCCAGAGCCGCATTGGCCCTTTTGGTTGCAGCAATCTCCCCATTCCCCGGCGCAGCGGCGCAGGTTGTGGTCGAGGCCGCAGGTGCCATCGGTGGTCCAGGCTTTGTGGCCGGGGCAGAGTCCTTCGTAGCAGACGCCATCACTGCAGTCATAACTGTGTTCCGTGTTAGTGTATCCCTTGGCTCGTCTCGCATGTTTAAACGTACTCGGTCTCTCCACAAGTCCAGGTCTCGGAACTGCAGCATTGGTTATCCGTACCAAGGCAAGTAGCGTCGTTGTGTAGGGGACCGCAGCGTCCGTCCCAGGCTCTAAGAGGTTCAAAGACTGTCATTACGAGTAAGCATATCATAATTGTTCCCGTTTTCGCTAGCCAGGGTTAACACGTACACCCACGAACGCAGTATCGGGAGTTTGGTTGGATATCGCTGCAGTCGCCCTTCAGCTCGGGATTAAAAATTTAAAAACTTCTCTGTGTCTATGTTGTAGTCATCTGCGATAAATTTGCATGTTTGCTGGTGTGAAACCACTCTGAAGGCAGACGAAATCGCCAGGCTTGAGACGAATCTCCTCATAGTCATCGTCGTCGTCGTCGTCGTCGTCTCCATCTTCGCTAAACGACGTGGAAGAAAACTCTAGAGGAGCAGCTGAAATAGAGTCGTTGGCGTGGCCGAAAAGGCCATCAGACTCCCAGGTGTGCAGTTTGCATTTGGCCGCAATTGCTACACGCAAGAGCACGATAACACATGCCCCGTACGCCAGTCGTATATCGAGTGCATGGTTGTCAATCGCAGTACCTTTGTAAATCAGACGTTGTGACTGTTTTTTAGGGACAATTCGATTCAATGGCTCAATATCACCGAACAAAGTACAAATTCATCACGCTCTCAGAGATCTGGCAGCCTGCTCGGAAATGAGGCTAGTCCGAGTGTTGGCTAACCGAATTGAGGATCTTATGTTCGGTCCACCAATCCCACGATGGCATCCCTCATCAAATCAATGGCAATCAATTAAAGTGTTCAATAGTAATGCTCCAATCGTATCGTAGAGGTTTCTATGCACTGTTCACTTGGACGCTGTTCCTGGACAAGTGCGCAGCGCAGACATGGCAGCACAACCGGCTTATTCCCACTCTTACACGGCCAGTTACTGGCCCAAATCCACCAAGCCTCTTCAGGTCACGCACTGAATTCTGGGACCTTTGATGCGGCCTCTCCCGGCTTCGGATGTCGATCACCGATGGCGGGGAGAGCTTTGTATCATTGAATCAGAGACTGTGTAATACGGGCGATTTCACGTACAGGATGTAAACAGTGTGAATTGCTATGGAAGACCCAACACCTCCATTTCCGCATATCTCTCCATCTTGAGCTGAGGACCAGATGTATCTGTCCCGCCTTCCACAACTTCTTATCTGGCAATTCCCAGAACCGCAAAAGTCTATTCCAGTGCCGCATTTACCATCAATGTTGCCAATTGCTCGCTAACCAAATCGAAACCCTCGAGATTCCACCTATCCAACTCCTTGCTTCGTACTCTAACAAACCATGACAAATTAAACAAAATAAAACAACTCTAAAACCTTTTGGTACAGTTTAAATGAACTGAGCCACTCAACTTGGAAAGCGCACGCATCTCATCATCCTCGGGGCTCATAGTCTAGGCCCGCGACATCACTAGCCTTCAGCTTCTTCCTACTGTTCAAGGCCTCTAACGCAGCACCACCGTGCCCGGCTGCCAGAAATTCTTGCATCAAAGCAGCCGCAACCACCACAAGTGTGTCCGTCTTGAGAAATTGAGGGTTGCCTTTGATGTCGTGTCCCGCAGCTAGCTGGAGGATCATGCCGCACACATACGGCAAGACATTGATCTCTGATTGGTCCTTGAGAAGTGTATTGTCGCTAAATGCCTTGCTCAGTTCAGCTCGGAGCAGCCGCAGAAAATGCCGTATCTTTCCGTGCAGCGTGAAGAGGTTGAAGCAGATGCCCTCTTTTTCGTATTGGATGTCGTGGGCAATTTGGTGGATGAGACCGGAGGGTGGTAACTCTTTGTGAAGTAACTGTAGGGATGAGCGACTGAAAAATAATTAATCAAAAGTGATAGAATAAGAGATCATTACCTTTCTTGCATCTACGGCGCCTTGATGGGCGCTAATGAAATGCCCACGGCTGTTGGTAAAGCGTTTTTTAATGGATAGATCTAACAAGTGGATAATTTCATCAAAAGAGCAGGGCAGCCTTGGGGAGGGGCGTATCAGTCGACCAGTGGTCGCAAGCGATAAAAACCCCAGAAATCGAAGCCTCCTTTGGTTACTTTTATTGATCTTTACTTCTTCGCTCTTCCTGTCTGCAGCCAGGTTGCGAATCGAGGTACCAGTTCCCACGCAGTAGTTGGTGAAAGAACCCTTGAAGTTCGTTGGAGGCTCGCCAACAAAGAAAGACGCATGGCCTTGTAGCTTCAATATTTTCTCCAAATCAGCCCAATGTTCATCATTGTTGATCAGTCCACTATATCCAAGGGCGTTGTAGAGCTGGATCACACCAACGAGAACACCCGATTTCGCGATGTACTTGGTTCCAAAGTTGTGCATAGCGACCCTCATGCAGTGAACGTGCAAGCCACAATATAGTGGATTTCGTCGCAGAAAAGTAAACGGTTTGCGTAACACATTCGGACCTAATACGCCCTTTTGAACAAGGCGCTTTAACTCGGTGTACAGCTGATCTTCATCCCAGGCAGTGACCACGCTGAGCACAGCATTTCTTTCGGGACATGTGGCTGGTACATCCATCATGGCCCTTTTGATACGAAGACCTTCTTGCTGCATTTGCTCAAATGCAGACTCGTGCACTCTTCCAGGCATCTGCAGCAGGTTAAGATACACCTGAACGGCGAAGCCTAGCCAGAGCGGCACATCCTTTCTCGGTTTCTGCGTCATGTCTGCAAAGCCAAGGATGAGCTCGTCAACAGTGATTCCACTGTCCATATGCTTAGACAAGGCGTCTAGGCTCCAAAATAGCTCCATCATCGCGAGTTCGTCTTGTTTCCACTCCAGGCTACTTGTCTTGGCTGCGCCGCCTAATTTGTCGTTGTACCAGCCAAATGCGCCGCTGTACACCTGAACGGCGAATTCATCGCTCCGCGTCGCGTGCTTGTAGCCTTCCAAATATGTCACTGTGTTGGCATAGGAAATTTTGGCTGTGTTGTAAAGCTTGAGATGGTAGGAACTGCCTAGGGTCTGTTTGTGCTCGTCCGGTATGCCACTCGCCCGACCAACTCTCTCGACATAATCCCAGGCAAAACGAGTCGGACTGCCGAACCTTGACAGAAGCGGTGCAATTTCATTTTCCATGGCATGGGCGAGCTCTATGGCGATGTTCGTCGCTACTGCCGCGGCAGCCAGATCCTGGTCACCATCATGGTACCTGGTCCAGAGAGACATGATCTCCTCTTGTAGCCGTCCAAAGTCGTCCAAAAGTGTCGAGAACGCGAAAAGGGCATCCGAGACGGAATATACTTCCTCTGAAACATACTCAATTTCAGGTGATGGTGTAGGGATCACGTCAGGGCTGTTTTCGTATTCCACGGTGGTGTGGTAGACTTCCAAGGCGCTGAACGGGTTGGTCACGGGCGTCGTGGTATCGCTTACGCTTCTGGGTATACTGCTTGCCGTCTGAGTATCTGACTTTGCTTTGCAGCCTAGGTGTTTTTGGACTTGTTGCAGAACTTGAATGAAATGTGAGTGGCGAGACTTTGATAACTCAGTCTCAGGCGTTTGGTCTGAAATGTACTTGGAGAAGTCGGTGCGGACTGTATGAGTTAGCAAATCGATAATCTTGTCTCTGGGCTGCTCATTCCACTCGACTCACCCTGAATTACTCTTCTAAGTGCATCCTGAAAATAATCAGGTATCTTGAGGCCGTTCACTTTTGAAAGAAACAGGGCCATGGGCTCAAAGTCCTTGATCTTGATGACATACGTCTTGCGAGGAGCAGTGCCTGCAGCTTCAGCTGACGCATTATCATTCTCAGATGAAGTTGTAACTGAGGTCTTTTCCGCCTGTTTTGCTGCCTTTCTAGCTTTTCCTTTGAGTCGTCCTCCTTTTGCCGCTGGCGCCTTGGCTGCTGGCACGCGCTCCATTGTGTATCCATGGGCACTGCTCGCCGAGGCAAGCCATCCTGCCACGACATTAGTGTCAGCCTTGTATCTCCTATACACTCCCCTGTGTGATTCTGACAACATCCTGGACGAAATGTTTGTTTGTTTCTGAGTCGAACCGCGATTTGGTGTGTAAGTGGCCAGCGAGAGCAAACGGTCCGTCAACGTCCACTCCACGTGACACACAGCTGTTTCGTCATGCTTCGCCTTTTTTTGGAGCTCAGTAATAATTTTAATTAAACTACTCTCTGTAATTAATATGTTTTGTCAGAATTGTGCCCGTCAACAACTTGTGTCGTGTACTTAAGTACCTGGTGGTGGTTGATCTGCTGCCGACGGTTCGCTGCCTGCACTGTCCATGACAAAAGCATTCACGTTCATGGTCTGAGATAATGTCTGGGATGGTTGTGTGAATTGTTTCAATTCAAAATTCAAGAGCGCAGTCTATGCTATGCTATGCTAATTCAAAATGCCAACCAGGGCAACACGTAATCAAAAACGCCAAAAACTTCCTGTACATGCGTTGGTGTCGTTATACAAAACCCAAAATCCAAAAACTCCTCGATTTAAAGTCGCAATGAAACAAAAATCACCAATTATCCTGCAACATGCTCCTATCCCATGAGCCTATTGACTCGGTCCTGAATCGTCTTCGCAACTGGCTCTCCATTGCGTTGAATAACCACATTCTCTCGCCCTCCAATCGTCACTACACGCAACCACTCGGGTGCAACTTCGTTAGCAATAAGACGCACGCAGGTAATAGCCTCCTCACGAGCCATGGGCACACGCAATGAATCCTTGAGCTTCTCGGCAATGGCGAACATGGTGAATGCTTGACGGGGCAGTGATACAGGATTCGTCAAGCTGAGCATGGACACAGTGGCTGCAATCTCTGATACGCGGTTGAGAGCGGCGCGGCGCTGCATTTCGGCGCTGGTGGGTGCTGCTGGCGCTGATGCTGCGGCGAGTTGCTTGGATCGTAGGCGGTCAAGGAGGCTCATCTTGCTGCCGTCGGGGTTGAGCATCTCTGCAGTCTTTTGCTGGGCTTGCTTCTCTTGTTGGCGGGCTAGTAGATCGTTCTTGAAGGCGTCCAAGACTTTTACACCCTTGTTGAGAATCGGATTGCTGGCGATGGTGCTTTTGTTCGCAATGGCGGCTTTTGGTAAATCTCCTAGGGATAAACTCTCCAGAGGCACTTCGACATCCGTCATTTGATCCGCTGCGTGGCGTGCGCAGATAGCTTTGAGGTTCTCGAGGAATTGCTTGCATAGCGCATCTTCTTTGACTGCGGCAGAGTCGTAACCACTGCGCAGCTCGACGCATACCTTGCCACGTCCATAGTCCGACACGATGAATGGACTTTCTGAGGAATAGCTTTGGATAGCAATGCAGCGACGGATATCTTCAACGGTAACTTGGCGCTTCTTCCAAGAGCGAGCAATGTGAGGAGCGAGCTCATTTATGTCGAGAGGTACGTCGGAGCGGCTGTGCGCAATATGGATCATGGTAGTCTTGAGGAACGCCTTGTGGAGGAGAATAAGCTCCGCCAGCTCTGGCGGTAGATCGCCGGCATCATCCTTCGACGGCTTAACTTGCTTCTTTGCAAATGCATCAATTTTCGTCTGGCGCTTCGTCGAAGAAAGCAGCGTATCCGCCACAGGTCTGTGGACCTTGCTCGTCCTCGACGCAGGCTGTGCAATCTTCTTGCGTTTCGTAATCGGGGCAGGTTCAGCAACAGGCTCGACTTCCTCCCGGCGACAAGCGCGTTTCGTAGCAGCTTCCTCTTCAATTATGGGTTTTGTCTCTGCGGAGAACGAGGCCTTGCGCTTTCTGGGGTTCGGCGTCGTGATTTCCAGTGCGGCGGCTTTCTTGATCGCTTCGGGGAAGGCATGGGCCTTGGAGACGCGCGTGAACGCCTGCATGGTGGTGGATTGGACTTGAACAGCTTGTGTTCTGGTTCGAGGCATGGTTCTTGCACTTGCTTGTCGAGTTTGCTTCAATTTGGGGTAGTTGAAGATTGCGTGGGAAGTTGCAAGGATGAATTGGTTGTAGATTCTGGGGTTGTCAAGGGAAGGAAGAGGTGGTGGTGAGCCGTGTCTTAACGGTTGCCGGGTGTATAAAATTAGGTGGGCAGGAACGAATGGTACGCGAGACGCGACGGGGATGCGGACGCGTTAAGTGGACGTGGGCGCGACTAGCTCCGCCAGTGCAGGACAGATGATGCGTAATGGCCATTATTAGGAAACTGAATTAGAAAAGAAACAAAATACTCCAAGATCTAAAATTTACAAATTAAATTATTCAATAGTATGGAAAATGGGTAGTGTTTTTTCTTATGCAGCTCAGACGCTGTGGAGGGAGATTTGTACGCCCAAAAACTGCGCAATCTATGCAGGGTAGTGCGAGAAAACGACAAGCTCCAGTAGCTTCACTTACAACGTGTTTCCTAGCTGTAAACATCAGGTGTACGCGTATTTTCTTCCAAATAAATAATCTTCATGAAAAATTGTACAGTAATATATTTTACAATTTGATAGAATACACTCCGTCTCATCTTGCCACTTCCCTTACGAAGTAGCAGCCTCCTTCTTCAACCTCGCAATCAACTTGGACTGCAAGAAAGGACTCAATCCCAAGCTATTCACCTCTTGTTAGCATTCACATCACTTATCAAAGATCGTTGACCACTCACATTCCCTCATTCGTGACAAGGCGGTACGTGCCGCTCGGTTGCAGCTTTCCAACAACCTCACCCTTCTCATCCACTTCCACACTACCCAGAATGTCCTCTGGCCAAGCAATTCGTCCAAAATCGGGAGGATTTCTTCTGTCGCTCAAATGAACCCATCCGCCTCGTCCAGCACCTCCCGCACCACCCTGCGCACTCGCACCGCCAGCCCCATCACCTCCGGCGCCACCACCACCTCCCTGCTTCCTTGAATCGCCTCTCTGATTCTGAACCTGGAAGAAGGAACCTCCAGAACCCAAGTTGAAGCCGCCAGTACTGGCAAATGCTCGTGCCGAGGAGATTACATCTTCATCTTGATGACCGTACTCCTTAATGACGTCGTCCAAAATGCGCAGAAAGTTGGCGTTTTCGGAGAAGGAGTTTGGCGTGGGAGGGATAGCGGTGGAGGTACCGAGAGCTACCTTCTTGGATGGCGGATCGTTATCTAGCAGTGTGAGGATGTGCGATGATGATGAAGCATCTTTAAAGACTTTCTATCATGATGTCAGTGGTTGCAGGCGCTGGTGTGGTTGGCAGCTTACAATGTGTGAGTTCCCGGGCAGTGTGGTCAATGGCCGACATTGTGATAGTATGCGACTCGTTCTGACGAATGCTCGTGAGGAGAACATGGTGAGTTGATGAGCTTTGATGCTTGTGAGTTTGATGTTGAATTTCGAAGCTTCGATGAGCTTGAGCTGCCAAGACCCACTCTGTCAGTGACGGTGCAAGGCGTCACTGGTGCACACTATTCAAACGAATTATTTGCAGTTGCAAAAATACAAAATAATAAGAAATATGTCTATTGAATGTATCGAATGCTAAAAATATTAACTTCACAATTTTGAAATATTTTAAATCATGCCAATTGGCCGCGTACTGCATTATCCTCGGATATGCATCTGACCAGCATTATGCACCAAGCGGAAATCAATTAAGAAACGCGTTAACGCGTCTTCCCAATCGGGACAGACAGACATCCCACCCAGCGGCTACGATATACTCGATCCGAACATTCACTTCCACCAACTTTCTTTGCAGGTAATGGTCGTTGGTTCCATGCGAAAATAATCGAAAATGGATCAAACACCAGCGCCAATCTTCCGTAGGAAGAATATCATACCTTCCTCCCAATTGCCGTCATCCTCGCCGTCCTTCGCAACACCCGTCCATCCTTTGAAGCCGTTTAACGTCAACGCTCCGAAAGCAGGTATTCTGCCTATAATTCTACCGCCGGCTACGCTTCGACCGCTTGCTTTCCGAACGTTTACGAAAAAGCATTCTTTGACCCTCACATCTTCAGCGCTGCAAGAACTCGCATCCTTCATTGGACGACACTGTGGTTCAGGATGGCGCGAGGAAGGTCTTGCTGAACGAGTGTTAGAAGAGGCTGCTAGAAGTTGGAAGAATAGAAATGGAGGCGCTATTGTGGATGGAACCAGCAAGGAGCTGCAAGAAATTCTCAAGACGCTCGAAGGCAACATGAGTGGTGGCAAGATCGTAGGACCAAATAGAGGATTGCCCCGCGGTGACAGTATGCTGGAGGTGCAGGCTGGAGATGCTGTCCATACGAGATTGGGGTTGCGACCTGCTGGATTGACGAGGGAAGACAGTAACGCTAGTTTCGGGATGTCTGGACTCGGTGTTCAGGAGCAGGCGGAAGAGGAGGATGAGACAAATGATCCAAGGTCCTGGGTTCAAGTCATCAATGCTTACGACCAGCCAAGAATGTCTTACAATGTTGCCAAGAAGCACTTTGAACGGTAGGATGAACTGATAATGAACCTCTCTCTATTTTTAGTACTAACATGGCGCAGGGACACGAGTAAACCATCACTACTTCCTCCCGCATCACACAAAACAGCCCTCTTCCGCAACCGCTACCACGTCATCCACCAACGACTCCTCCGCAACGAATCTTTCCAATCCTCCACCGTTTCCATGTCTCGCAAAAACACAGTCCAACAATCCTCCTCGAATTCACAAACACTCAAGATTACTCCAATTGCAAACTTGCTTGGTCGACACGGAAGCAATCACATGCTTCTGGGTCAACTGGCACTCTTGCCAACAGGTGGACTGGCAATTAGTGATTTGACTGGTACCATTGCTTTGGACTTGAAGCAAGCAGTTGATATACCACATGGCTCAGCCTGGTTTTGTCCAGGCATGATTGTGTTGGTTGATGGTGTATACGAGGAGGAAGATGAGTCAATAGGCAGAGGATTGAGCGGCAGTAGTGGCGTTGGTGGTACTCTCGGTGGCCGTTTCCAAGGATTCTTCATCGGACAGCCTCCCTGTGAGAAGCGCGCTGCAACATTAGGCATCAGCAGTCCAGACGGTGGCCAGGACCACACTATTGGTGGCGGTTTTGGCTGGATTGACTTTTTGGGTATCGGAAGTGAGCGTGCGGTTGGTCAAAAGATGCGACGCCTCGAACGACGATTATTACCGCCCCCCATCGAAGAAGGACCTGCAAGAAATAGGGTGATTATCATTGGAGAGCTCAACATTGACCAACCAAGAGCACTACAAGCCCTGCGCAAAATCCTCAACGTTTACGCTATCGAGCCCGAGGGCGTATCACCCGTCACATTCGTCCTCACAGGCAACTTTACTCAACATGCAGTCATGGCAAAAGGTGGCAGCGGAGGAAGTGTAGAATACAAGGAGTATTTTGACGCCCTGGCCTCCACGCTGTCAGATTTCCCTACTCTCCTACAAACGAGCTCTTTCGTCTTCGTCCCCGGTGACAACGACGGCTGGGTATCATCATTCACTGCTGGTGCATCTGTACCATTGCCTCGCAAATCAGTACCAGAAATGTTCACATCCAGAATCAGGAGGGCTTTCGCAACTGCAAACTCGGAAGCACCACACGGCGTACCAGGATCTGCGACATGGACAAGCAACCCCAGTCGCCTCACGCTCTTTGGACCCAACCACGAAATTGTTCTTTTCCGAGACGACATCTCAGCACGACTCAGACGATCATCTGTACGACTTAAGAAGAAGGCACCTGAGCTTGAGGACGAAGAGAATACCGCCCCAGATGCTACTCAAGAATCTGAATCCATGGATGTGGACGGTTCAGAGCTACCCCAGCCGGAACAGGAAGAACCAACAGTTACGGCATCCGATCTCGCACAGGATATTAAGACAGCGCAGAAGCTCGTCAAGACGATTCTCGATCAGGGATACTTATCGCCGTTTAGACAGTCATCGCGACCAGTGCACTGGGACTATGCTACTGCCATGCATTTGTACCCCCTACCAACGGCTATGGCGCTCGTAGATGCGACTGCGCCGCCGTTCTGCGTTACATATGAGGGGTGCCATGTAATGAATCCAGGAACGGTATTGGTTCCTGGCAGGAAGGGTGTCGCCAGATGGGTGGAGTATGAGGTTGGCCGACTCGGCCGTTTACGAGAAGTTACTTTTTAAATGATTTTAATATGAAGAGCATATTTGCAGGTGTCTTTGTGTCTACCCCGCGCATTGACTTAATTCTGACCAGTTCAATTGTTGAAAATGAGGGACGGATAGGGAGAGGGTAGACCTTGAAAGAGAGCAGCCTTAAGTCAAAATAACGATATTTATTGGCCGACGACGTTAACATGCTGCGGGCGCTGCTGCGGGCGATCTGCATGCTTTCCAGCAAGTCAGGCTGGGAAACTTGCACGCAACCAGGGAGGTATTGGGAGCTGGACCTCAGCAAGTGCATCAGTAATATTAAGTATGTGCCCCGCACGCTCTCACTCATTTGATCTCCGAGCAGAGCGACCGACGCTTCATGAACTACAGATACAAAAGAGCTAATCATCACCAGGAAACTCAACCAATTATGCAGCTCATCATATCCGAAGGAACTGCTGTCTTTCACGTACCTGGTCTCGCTGAGCCCTGCTCGACCTGGTTCAAGATAGTAGGCAGCCTCACAACCGACAAGACGCCACTGGTAATCCTCCACGGGGGACCTGGCGCATGCCACGACTACTTGCTCCCTCTAGTCGACCTTGCCATCAAGGCCTCCATCCCGCTCGTGTTCTACGACCAAATTGGCAATGGGAAATCCACGCACCTTGCTGATAAGAATGGCGATGAAGCCTTCTGGTCCATCGACCTCTTCAAGGCAGAGCTGGACAACCTCCTGAAGCATCTGGGACTGGACTCGCGACCTATTGACCTCTATGGCCATTCCTGGGGTGGCATGCTCGCAGCAGAGTGGGTGGTGGGCTTGGATGCCGAGCGACAGAAGAAGCAGCTCCGTCGGCTCGTCATCTCCAATAGCTTGGCTAGTATGGAGGGCTGGCGTACAGGACTCGCGGCTCTGGTTAAGAAGCTGCCTGAAGCTGATCAGGCTGTCTTGGCTGAGGCCGAGCGAACGGGTAACTTTGAGTCGCCCGAGTATGAGGCTGCTATCACGACTTTTTCCAAAAGACACTTGTGTCTTGTCGAACCTTGGCCTGCACCTGAGGTCGAGGCTGTTCTGAACTGGTTCGCTGCCGATCCTACTACCTACGGAACCATGTACGTTGCATCTCTTTTCCCGTCTCTCTCTTTTCTTCACTGCCCATTCTCCCCCGCCTGGAGGCGATGCACCAGGTATCGACGCCCGCATCTCAGCTTGGCGGTTGACATCCCGTCTCCCCGAGATGGCTAATGATACAGGATACGCTCTTTTTAGTACATATGCTTACGGCTTTGATAGGTATGGGCCAAGTGAGATTTCCATTACCGGGTCCCTGAGAGATTGGACGGTTGTGTCGCAGCTACACAAGGTACACGTTCCCACTTTGCTCCTCAATGGCACAGAGGATGAGGCCCAAGATGTGGCTATGCGGCCGTTTTTCGAGAATATTGACAAGGTGAAATGGATCACGATGGACAATGCGTCTCATTTTTCTCATGTTGATAGACGTGAGGAGTACATGCAGCATGTTCTTTCCTTTCTCCTGTAATTGGCTAGAAAATAAAGAGACATGATACCTTCACAGTTCATTGGAGGTGAATATTCGATACACTAACGCACTTTGATGGTACAGCAATCTCAATTCAGCCTCAGTCTCAGTGCAAGACAAGCAATCGCCATGCTACCTCCTTGATCGAACAATCGTCTCATCACAATCTCTTGGGGAGGAAACTACTGGTGACGCCCAAGTACTCTCAGATCAGTGCAAATAGAGGATTTATTCAGATCGGTGTCTAGCTTTGCTGTTTTGCAGAATTGAACGTATTTCGGGACCCATGCGGCTGACCCCGCGCCAGCCTCACTTTCTTGCGGCCGCCTCGATTGTGGACATCGAAGCCGTGCTCCCAACTATTGATGTGAAGAAGTTACAAGCCACCGATCCGCTGCATGCTTGCTGTTTGACTCATTATCGAAGGTGGAAACCTGCTTCTCGCCCATTTGGTTCGAAAATGAGCAAACCTGTCGGCTTGTCGACTAGCATCGTCGCAGTCATTCAAATTACGGAAAGAATCATCACACTGACAAAACATGGCATCGAAGCCGTGAGAGACGCCCCCCGAGACCTACATCTCATTCGTATTGAAGTCTCGACGCTGAAAGCTGTATTTGAGAGCCTTTTACTTCAAGACTCAGAAGCAGCTGAGACTGATGGCGCTTTGTCCACTGCTGTCGAGGGCTGCAAGGGTTCAGTTCTGCAGCTTGAAGAGCTTGTTGGACCGAAACAGACCTCTGGCGCTGGAGCCCGGCAGAAGCTGCAGGAGACAATGTCCAAGTTTGCGTGGGCGGGCAAGAAGGTGAAGGCGAAGAAGATTCTGGACGATCTTGCTCAGTACAAGCAAACCATCATGCTATGTCTGTCTGCCCAGTCAGCGTACGTTGCCTCTACTGAGAGTAATACTGGATTGATTAGACGCCGCTGACAAATATAGACCGAATGTACTCGCAATTCGACAACATCAGGTTAGCGCAGAGCAGCAGAAGATATTAGATTGGATCACATCACTGGACTACAGCTCTCGCCAAAGCAGTCTCATGAACCTGCGGCAGTCTGGAACAGGACAATGGCTATTGGACTCTGCCGAGTTCAATGACTGGCTGGCCGATGTCAATGATACTCTTTATTGCTCGGGGATGCCAGGTGCTGGGAAGACCTTCATGACAGCCATGGTGGTTCATCACTTGACCACAACTTACGAAAACAATGCAAAAATCGGCATCGCGTACATCTACTGCGATTGCCAGAACAAGGGCCAACAGAACATTCATGATTTGTTTGCGAGTCTTTTGAAACAATTGTCACGCCGTTGTCTGCCTTCTTTGCCAAAAAGCGTCCAATCTCTTTATGAAAAGTGCAGTGCTGCTTCGAGAACGCATCTACTGGAAGAGATTCTGTCAACCCTTCCATTGGTGTTGGCCGAATTCACAAAAGTGTTTATCCTCGTTGATGCGCTCGACGAGTGTGAATCGGCCAATGGCTATCAGAGGAGGTTCTTAACCGAGCTGCTGGCTCTTCAAAAGATGCATGGTGTGAAACTCTTCGTCACTTCCAGGCAGATCCCTGATATTGCGAACAAGTTCAAAGACAGTATCTCACTGGAGATTCAAGCCAGCAGGGAGGACGTGAAAAGTTTTGTCGCTTCACAGATTCTGGAGCTGAATTTAAATTCATGGATTGAGAAAGATTTAGAATTGCAAGAGGAAATCAAATCCAAGATCGCTGATGTGGTTCATGGGATGTTTCTCCTTGCATATTTCCACTGCCGTGCTCTGATTGGCAAGACCAGCCGAAAGGCAATCAAAAAGACGCTGGACAGCCTGAACACTGCATTGGGAACCTACGACCGCATTTACCAAGACGCCATGCGGAGGATTACTGAGCAAGAAAGAGAGCAAGCAGATCTTGCAAAACGAGCTCTTTGTTGGATCGCCTTTGGTAAAGAGCTCTTCAGTGTGGAGCGACTCCAATATGCCCTGGCAATTGAAGAGAACACTTCGAAGCTCGACCATGACAATATTTCAGAGATTTCGGACATTATTTCCTTGTGTGCCGGCCTGGTGGTCATTGACGAAGAAAGTAGTCACATTAGGCTGGTGCATTATACGGCACAGGAGTACTTGGAACGGACGAATAAGGAATGGTTCCCAACGGCAGAGTCGGAAATGGCAACAAGCTGCGTTACATATCTTGCTTTTTACGAGTTTCTGGGCAGGACAGAAGATAACGTGGACCTTGATCTGCTTGAGGATCCCTTTTACTGTTACGCTGCCTGGCATTGGGGAACCCATGCCCGCGAAGCTGAAAACCCTGTCCAAAAAGTCATTGATTTGTTGAGTTGTCGCCTTAAGCCGCGGCCATTTATCAACTTCGAGTTTCTCAGGTGGGCTAGCGGCTATCGACTTGATCCCAACGAGCCTCCATTGCACTTTCCGCAAGACACCACAGGGCTACATGTGGCAACCTACTTTGGACTTGTCCAGTCAGTGCAAATTTTATTGGAAGAGACTCACCCAGATGTTTTGGACGTCGAAGACCGACCGCCAATATTCTACGCCCCGAAAAGGACCAGCTTTGCTGTTCTGAAACTCTTGCTAAATCATGGAGCCAAGACTGACCTCGTTGATACTACCGGCAATACTCTTTTATCGCATGCTGTGTGGTCCAGACACTTAGATTCTGTCAAATTGCTTCTGCATACAGAAGGAGTTGATGTAAACCAAAAACTGGGAAATGGGACGACAGCGCTCAGGACGGCCGCAGACATGAATGATAAAGCGTTAGTTGAGCTGCTCTTAGCACAGCCCGGTGTAGAGGCTGATGCAAGGACTTATGATGGAGAGACTCCGCTGATATCGGCTGTGCTGTGGGGGAACACAGAAATTGTAGCGTTGTTTCTGAACAGAGACGACGTAGACTTGTCTTCTGGAGACATCGGTAGGGAAGCAGGTCAGTTTCGTCACATCGCCGACCAAACCAACTGTAATACTCACGTAGTAACAGACACCGAGCATAATTTACAGGTTGAGAAGTCACAAAATGGCTCAGTACTGGCTATAGCTGCTGAAAGTCGCCACTTCAATGTTGTCAAACTTCTGCTGTCCTGTCACAGAGTCCAACTGAACAGCACCTGGCATGGAAGAACAGCTTTGTCATTTGCTGCGGGCTATGGAAACGAAGAAATAGTGACGATTCTCATCAACACAGAAGGTGTCGATATCGACAGCGCGGGAGACCATAAAGTTTGGAAGGGCAAAACACCATTGGCGTATGCCGCAGAGGCGGGACATGTAGGAGTAGTGCGCCGATTGCTTGAGTCCGATGTCGTTGATCCTGATTCAAAAACAACTGGCAACCGCTGGCCAGGAAGGACACCACTGTCGTGGGCGGCTGCATCTGATCGGCCGGAAATAGCCAAGTTGTCGCTTGAGACTGGTAAAGTCGCTGTTGACTCTTTAACCAGAGGTCGTTTCCCCGCAGGAAGATCGCAAACTGTATTGGCTATGGAGCTTGAAGATGACGAGTTGGGGTCAGTGATGAAGACTTCGATTGGCCGCACACCACTGAGCTGGGCTGCTGAAAACGGCAGTGTAGCCATGATTGAGATCCTTTTAGAGCACGGCGCCAATCCTCTAATCACAGACTGCAATGGCTGGACGCCCCTGTTCTGGGCTTGTAACGGGGGACATGCGGAGGCAACCATGCTTCTCTTGGCAGATGGAAGAGTAGATGTGAACCAAGTAGACCTAACTGGTCGGTCGGTGCTGAGCCATGCAGCGGAAGAGGGACGTGAAGCTGTAGTGGAAGTCCTTTTGGCAACGGGCAAAGTAGATCTCTCATTGAAAGATGAGAATGATATGAATGCTCTTCTATATGCCTTTAAAGAGGGGAGGACATATGTGATTGAGCTCCTTTACGATTATGGTATGCAATGAAACTGTGAACCTGGTTCATCTGCTCGCGCCATTCGCGTCTGCAAGTCTCAGATTCAAATACACCTAAGCACCGAATCTGCACACAAATCTAACTAGTAAATAGACTGTTGGATAACTGAAACACAAACTATTCTAAAAGCACCAAGGTACAAAGTGAGGGGCATCTCAGTCACCAAAACTGTCCAATGCACTTTTGAAGCATCGCGCCAAAAACAAGCCCAAAGAACTCTCGTCAATAGAGTTCATCTCGGGACAGTTGGCCAAAATCTTGGCCTTTGCGCTTCAAATATCAGCCAAGCAATCTGGAATGACAAACTCAAGTGCAAACCCAGTTCTAGAAGCAACAGCGAAGCAACTAGCAGGTAAGCCTGCTCTCACAAGTGTGTCGTTGGCGGCGTTTGTCACATCCTCAGCATACCTTTTCACCCTTTAGTCTTTAGTAATCATTACTGGTGCAGTTTGATAGTTAAGTAGTATGTTGATGAATATTTTGTACTTCAATCAATTACCAATGCATTAACGTTAATGTTGAGGTTTTGTACTAAGTAACAAAATAAAGTACGTCGAAACGTTGGTGACTGACACCGCCGATCCCGGCCCCATAAAGGTTTCCCAATGACTGTGACTGTGCTTGAGCTCGACCAGTCACGTGCTCAATGAAGCTGTCACAGCTCTGATCAGTCCCGCTATCGGCCTCGATCTATTTAATTAATTAACATTATTCGCATTGACTTGCGTCCCTCAGCTTCAACGCCAATTGCTAGAATCACGCGTTCTACCCTCAATTGACTCCAATAGTTCAATCGGACTTGAGATCGCAACGAGCGAACAAACGCAACGATCACGACGAGCGCCGAGAACAATTACTCCAACATGGCTGAAAAGAAGACGGACGCCCCAGCAACCAATATGCTCTGGGGTGGCAGGTTTACTGGTGGGATTGATCCGCTCATGCACAAGTATAATGCCTCTATTGGCTACGACAAGGCTCTCTACAAAGAGGACATTCTTGGATCGATTGCTTTCGCCAGGGCCAACTCAAAGGTTGGCATCATCACTCAAGATGAATTCAAGTTGATTGAGTCTGGTCTGCTTAAAGTGATGGAAGAATGGAAGCAAGGAACTTTCGCTATCATGCCAAATGACGAAGACGTAAGACTCTGGCCCACGTCACGTAACCCCCCAAGGCTAACACCACGAACTAGATCCATACCGCAAACGAGCGTCGACTAGGAGAGATCATCGGAAAGGACACCGCTGGCAAGCTGCACACAGGTCGCAGCCGCAATGAGCAGGTCGCCTGTGACATGCGCATGTGGCTACGAGACCGCATCCGTGAAATCGACAGCCAACTCGTTGCTTTCCTTCAAGTCCTCACCAAACGCGCAGAGGCTGAAATGTAAGCTTGCCACTGCATCTAGATAAAGCCCCGTTACTGATTATTGTCCCTAGCGACTACCTCATGCCCGGCTACACCCATTTACAACGAGCGCAGCCAGTTCGCTGGGGCCAATGGATAATGTCACACGCGTCTTCGTTCAAGCAGGATCTCGAGCGATTGCGCCAAGTCTACGAAAGAGTCAACCTTAGCCCACTTGGTTGTGGCGCATTGGCTGGCAACGTGTTTGGCATCGATCGAGACGCAATAGCCGCGGAGCTTGGTTTTAGCGGAATTACCCTCAACTCCATGAACACCTCAGGCGACCGCGACTACATCATCGAGTTCCTGACCTGGAACTCGATATTTACAAACCACATCAGCAGATGGGCCGAGGATCTCATCTTATACTCTACTTCTGAGTTTGGCTTCTGTCGTTTGGCAGACTCATACAGCACCGGCAGCAGGTTCGTTGCACCCATAGCGACTCGCAGACAGTCCCACAAGACTCTAATCCGTGTCTAGTTTAATGCCGAATAAGAAGAACGCCGACAGTTTGGAACTCTTGCGCGGCAAGTCAGGTCGAGCTTTCGGTCAAATGGCCGGACTGATGATGGTGAGTTCGAATACAGACATATCATTTCATGAGTGATCAAGAGCAGCCACTAACAAGATACCTGATAGAGCGTGAAAGGCTTGCCAACTTGCTACAACAAGGACCTTCAGGAGGGATGGGAGCCTATGCTGGATTCAGTCCAGACTGTTTCAGATAGTCTGGGCATTGCGAACGGGGTCATCGCCACCATGACAGTGCGACCTGAGCGAATGTTGGCTGCCCTCGATAAGACAATGCTTGCCACTGATGTCGCGGAGTGGTTAGTGCGAAACGGATGCCCCTTTAGGGAAGCTCATCACATTTCTGGACGCGTTGTTGCGTTATCAGAAAACACCGAAACCCCGATGGACAAGCTCAATCTGGAGCAACTGCAAGCCATTGATTCTCGATTCACAGCGGACATTGTAAAGGCATTCGAATACGAGTCGAGCGTTGAGGCGAAATCGGCCAAGGGCGGTACCAGTCGATCGGCTGTGCTGCAGCAGATTCAGGAACTCCGTGCCATCTTGGGCTAGAGGTCTGATGGTCTGGTGCAGGTTGGGGATGGAGGGGAACTTGACCTGTGGGGAGCTGCTTTTGCCAGGGCTACGCAACGAAATGTAATTGAGAAGGAAAGAGAGTCAGTATCTGGACCAAAAAGACACGGACGAAAATAATGAACATCCTCGAATGGATGAGGACAGTAAACCATTGAAACCATAATTCAAGAAAGCTATAATTTTTCACCCTGCTTCATCTTGCCTAGCACAAACTCAGGAAACTGCTGCCATTTGTGCCGATCAACCCAATCAACCACCGCCGAAAAGTCTTTACACTTGTGCTGATCCGTCAGCACAAATTCATCCAAGTCATCGGTCGTGATGAGCGTCACATCCGGGCTACAGAGCAATTGATGTCTGATGTAGTCCAAACAATGAAGCATATGTTTCTCATTCCACTCCGGCTTGTCCTCAGGAACGAGATTCTGTCTAATGGAGTTCTGCAGCGTTCAGTCAGACACATATACAATAGCCACATGCGATATTCTCGTAACATACTAAACAGTGCAATGCGTGATATACATCGACTTGGTAAATACTCTGCGACTCATCTGATGGTGATGTGGCGGATTTGCGGAGTCCGTTGGCCTTTGCCCATGTTTTGTCGAGAGATACGACACCACCTGACAGAAGCAGGTCTTGCCAGTAAAGATCCGCTTCCCGGCTATCTTTCAGTAAATGCGAGCTATTTTTAAAGAACAAGGTAGAGTTGTAGTCGTTCAAGTCGAGGATGTCAAGACGGTTTGACCGCGATGTTTTGCCTTGGGCGTTGTGCAAAGTCCCAGCGACGACGAGGACTGCCAGGGCAAGTTCAAAAACGATGATAATGGCGTGTATTAATATTGTTTTTGGCTGCAAACGATCGTGATTCGTCTGTTGTTTCTCTGAGGAGTTCCACTCCGCCTCTGCTTCCGATTCCGATACTAGATTATATTTCCCGAGCTGCTTAGACATGTCGCCTTGTTTATGGAGTTTATTGTCGTTGCTGAAGGTCCATGCAATGCAGAATCACAACAAATGGTAGAATGCGGTGTGTGAGAAAGAAACTATAACACTTCCCAATAAATGCAATTCTATGGCACGTAAGCTTAGGTTTTGTCACCTGTAAGCACGGAAACTCGCCATCATCCAACTTTGCGGAGACGGTGTGCTGCATAGAGTCTGACTGGCTTACATGTTTCCAAGACGCCACAGCACAACTCCTCTTGACATGTTTGCTACGTTACATTTTTAGTTTTATCCAGCCTGGTCGGGCCTGCCAGATATTGTTTTTCGTGGTATAGCGCAATTTTGATGATATGAAAATTGGTATTCTTAGCTACATTCTACTAATTGATTTGCTCATTTGACAATGCGGGGAAGTTTCGAGGATAGCAATAGGGCTGTAGGCTAATACTAGCGGCCGATATGACTGCTTTCAGACCAACCTGGTAAGCTCTAGTTGATTAGCCCCTGCGAAGCTCGATCGAGTTGTAAATAGTCTCCATTGAAACAGCCTAGCTCCAAGGTCAGTTCATTTATTAGAGACCGACTCATTCTTTTCTTTCCTTCTACTCTTTATAGTGTTCCTGGCTATCTACCGCATGATAGATGGAAGGCGCCCACATGGTTGTGACCTCCAGACCAGCCTCAGAGCTGTCCATCACCGCTCTAGCATCTCTGTCCGTGTCTCTGCAAACGGTCTCAGAACCTCCAAGACTGCTGTCACGAGACAATGCCATCACCTTGTAAGAAGGTCAGAAAACGAAACCCACTGACTTCTGTGTTCCACAGTCATCTCTGCCGATAGTTGATGACTTTGCGTTCTGACAAAGCGGTCGACGGGATGTCGATGTCTGGCGACTGTAGTCTCATATGACAGAAAGGTAAGCGGATTAAATTATATGATGTATTTTGTTTTCGTTGCTATTTCCTGGGATGGTTGGAGCGAAAGACTTGCAACGCCGAGGATGCTACACAGCCGCCATTAACACGGACACCCTCAACTCTGTACCACTCAATTATTAAAAGTACCACTCCATTGACACTTATTACCGTATTAAAACATCAATAAATAAAATACAATTTGACAACACAAACCATTCCTCTCCCAACCCAGCACGTCTGTTGGCGCAAAGCCGACAACGGCCGCAGTGGAGCCCCCATCATCACCAAACCGCCCGCAAACTTCACTCATCTCACAGCAAACATCTCTCTCATAAACCCCCTCTCCTCCCCCCTCATGTCAATTCGCCGCCTCCTCTCAACCATGGCCTCACCCAAACGCTTCGCCCCCCTCAACGGCACTCCGTCCACCATCCCCCGCCTCCAAGGCATAGTCTTTGACATGGACGGCACACTCTGGTAAGCTCACCTCCCACCTCTCACATTCACCCTCACCCACTCACATACTTCCCCTCAGCGAACCCCAAAACTACATGTTTGGCGAGATGCGCGCCGCCCTCCAAATCCCCAAAACCATCGACATCCTCGACCACATCGCCTCTCTGCCCCCCACGTCCCGCCCAGCCGCCACCTCCGCCATAGAAGCCATCGAGCGCGCCGCCATGGCCAAACAGACTCCCCAACCAGGCCTCATGACCCTCATGAGCTATCTCGACTCCAAATCCATCCGCAAAGCCATCTGCACCCGAAACTTCGACATTCCCGTGGAACACCTCCTTACCAAATTCCTCAACGGGACGCTCTTCGACCCCATCATCACGCGGGAGTTCACCCCGCCTAAGCCTCACCCCGCCGGGATATTGCACATCGCAAAATCTTGGGGCCAGGAGGGTGGTGAGGGTCTCATCATGGTGGGCGATTCGATTGATGACATGGCTGCGGGGAGGGCGGCGGGGGCGGCGACGGTGTTGTTGGTGAATGAAGTGAATAAGGCGTTGGCGGATCATGAGTTTACGGATTTGGCCGTCACAAAATTGGATGATTTGGTGGAGATTCTCGAAAATGGATTCGAGGGGCGATTGATTGAGAAGAGCACATAACACATAGGCGAGAGAGATGTGAATTCTTTGGTATAGACTTGGTATAGACTTGGCATAGCGATTGAAATGCAATGTATCCATTTGCTCCTGATGATGCTAATCTTTGACTACGTAAAACTAAATACATTTTTGTCTTATAGAGGCACAGCCTCGTGAAGATTCCAAATATTCAACAGACACATGCGGAAAAGAAAGGAAAAGTCCAATAAAAGATGATGAGAAAAAAAAAAGAGAGAGAGAAGAAATAGAGACGCAAAAGTTGACTCGCTGTAGCGGGCTCTGAAAATAAAACAGGCAAGCGCTAATCAAGAAGTCACCCAAACAATGCTTTTAATGACCATAGCTAGAGTTCGATCCCGTCGTATGCAATGGCGGTGGGCGACGGCGCGGCTCATCACCGTTCTTTGGTGGTGGCGCCGGTGGGAATTGACTGAACTGCCCGCCGGCTTGTCCTCCTCGCATCGGTAAAGTCATGGTAGGAGTTACGCCACCTGCGCTGAGTGGTACCCTTTCTGCCTGCTGGTGGATGGATTCAGATGTTGGCACGCGGACGCCCAGTGAAGGGCGGCCTCTGTCAGCTCCACGGCTGCTGGTGCTGCCGTTGCGTGGCGATGAGATCTGGCCGTAGCCAGCATTTGATTGCTGGTATCCTCCTTGTGCCGAGTTACTTCGTTCGCGCTGGTACGACTGTGACGACTGTGACGAGGACGTGCTTCGGTCATGCTGTTGTGTATATCCATTATCTTGGGGAGGGGGAGCAGCACTGCGCTGGTAGTGGTCTTCTCGTCCGGAATAGCTGCCTTGTCGGCGGGCATCCGGCCGATATACGTCTCGTCGAGTCTCCTGTCTTTGGTAGCCGCTGTTCTGTCGGAAATGGCTGGTCTGCGGTTTCCTGTTGCTAAAGGGCAGTTTCGGGACTGGTGGCATTCGCTCAAATTCTTCGTGTTGCTGTGGGTTAGGCTTCGAGAAACTGGCTCTTTGCAGATAGATGCCTTGATTCAAGGAGTCGTCCTCTTTATGCAGCGCCTCCAATGGGAATTCGTCCTCACCCGGTGGAAATTCATCATCTGGATGATCCAAGGGCAATTGATCCAAGGGCAATTGATCCAACGGAGTTCTGTCGCTTCCACTAGGGTAATCCTGCTGCTGTGGCTTGGGCGTCTTCGCATCCAAAGGCTCGTCTTCTCTTTGGTCTCTGGGTGTCATGACAGCGGCTTCATTTTCGGGCACACCCTTCAACACGGTCTTCTTTCCTTTCAAAAACTCGACAGCGGATGGTGAAATGGGAGCAATCAAATGCGATTTTCGGTTGTCATGTTCCATCATACCCCAACACCATTTCTCAAGATTGACCGGTGTTCTCTTTGCAGCCAGCACGAACAGCTCTTGGGTCTACAATCAAGGTCAGATACAGTTACAGGTTTCAATTTTGGCTCAGACCTACCCAAAGTTCTTGTGGAGTTGGTCGCAGTTCGGGGTCTTTGTTTAAACACTTCGATATGAATGAGTCGAGAATAGATGGGAATGCGTCACTCGTGGGCAGCCTGGGAGGCGGTTCGTGAACAATTGTCTGCAACAGGTCCAAGATACCAACAGGAGCGGCATCTTCTTCTTGTTCCATGTGGAAAGGAAACTTTCCAATAGCAAGCTCCAACATGCTGAGGCCAAAGCTCCAAACGTCTGACTTGACAGTATACTTTTCGCCCTGGATTCGCTCGGGCGCCATGTATGTCGAAGTGCCCACAAAGGTATCGGCGACCGAGTTAATGAGCTCTCCCGACACACCAAAATCGCAAAGCTTAACCTCTCCACGAGAATTGACTAAGATATTGGATGGCTTAATATCTCGATGCATGATGTGGTGGCTGTCGTATAGGTAAACGAGTCCTCCGAGTGTGGCTTCGGCGATTTTGCCCAGAACGTCCACTCGGATAGGACCAAAGGCTTTAGAAATTCGGTCGAGAGATCTGTCACGAAGGTGTAAGTAAAAAATGAACCGTTGAATAAAAGCCGTTTCCAGGTGTCTCCTACCCAACATCCATATATTCCATGCACATAATGACATCGTTGTTGTGATTCAAGAAGGCGCCATAAAACATGACAATATAATCAGAATTGCAGTTGTGCATGATGGCTAATTCTCGAACGATTCGCTTTCGCATTTCTCTCTTGCCGTCGACGTGGATGACCTAGCGAGGCATATTGTAATTAGTATTCCGGTCGTGCCAAAGGTGAAGAGCGCTTTTCACCACAGCAGGCAACGGGGGCGGCTCACCTTTCTGGCCATGGTTATATTCGTGGGGATATGCTTAACCTTGCTGACGGTTCCTCCGTTGCCAGCGCCGAGCTCCTTGACGATGGCAATGTCTTCGGATTTCAAGTTCAACCTGTACTCGACACCAATCTCAAGCATCGACTCTGGACGCTCCTTGACGGTGGGGGGCAATGGCTTGGTAGCGCCAGCAGACAAGGCGAGGCCCTTGACGTTTTTGCGCTTCATGGTGCGCATGGCGAAACCATTATTTTCCGCCATTGTGATGTGTACTATCGGGCGCGACGCAAACTACGTCGTCGCCGTCGGTCGGTAGGGGTTGTATGTTGCGGTGTTGAAGTCGAGGTTGAGAGAGAGCCTTCGTGAGGGGTAGTATGGAAACGTGCCTATTCCAGCGGACAGGGGGGGTGGTCTGCGGTGGGTGGCGGTGATGGAGGTAGAGTTGAGTTTGAGTGAATGGTGGTGATGATGATGGAGGATGGAAGAGTAATTCAGCTGAACGAGTAAGATAAGAGCGAGACGAGAGAGACAGAGCCAAGCCAGCGCCTCCTTTGTCCTGGGATGGTTGCGACACAAAAATAGATCAGCAGGACGATGAGTGTGGGTGGCTTGGAGGAATTATCCAGGACGGGGACGTGGTAGGCGCTTGTTCGACGTTGGGCTTGGATGGTCGGCGCTTAGGCGTGGACAGCGGGCGGGCGGGCAGCGAGTGCAGCGAGCGCAGTGCAGCAGCAGCAGCCACTAAATTAGCAGAGGCACATTAAAGCCAGAGCAGGTTCCGGTTACAGTTGCAGTTACAGTGGTGATGGGGGGGACTGAGGTGAGGGCGGGGGAGGATGGGACAAACAGGCTACAAGGAGGACAAAGTGCAGAAAAGCAAAAAGCAAAAATTGAAATCTCAGGCAGCGGTCCAAAAATAAAATAAAAAATTGGTCAGACGGGAGATACAATCTACATTCGCCTCATATTTTTTTTTTTTGAGCGTCTCATCTATTTCCTTTCCTGTCGTTTCTGTAGCACAATTCCGCGTCGACCGTCCGAGAGCCACCCTCAGGTGCTGCAGCCGCCTTGTCTTGCCTGTCAGTTCTGGCGTGCAGAAAGTGTCCCAGGCTGAGTCCAGGGCAGGGTGGGAGTGGGGTCTCGCGCAGCCTGCACAGCCAACCAGGCGCTGTAGAGTCACAGCAAACAGCGACTGCCAGCGCCCACGCCAGCAACAGCACCAGCCATAGCACCAATTGTCCGCCCGGCAGGGATAACGTGATCATATAACCAGGCACTTATTGGGCGACTACCTGCAGTGCCAGATCCAATCAGCGTCTGTCGTTTGACGAAACAAAGACAATTGGTATTAAAAAAAATATTCGTTCAGAGCAGCAATTATCCGCATCAATTCAATCTCGACAGTTCTCTCTCTCCTCTCCTCTCGTCTGTTGTCTCTCTTTATTATCCGGATATTAATCTGCAGCATACCCTGCCAAACCGCTGTGGATTGGCCCGTTGCGGCCGCCTAATGTGCTACCAACCAGACGCAATAACTGATAAATACAGGGGCCACAGCTGCAAAGCTTCAGCACTGTCCACTCAAGACACCACGGCCGCATGGAGGTGGCAGGGCGAATCAGGAACGTGCGCGTGCGTCTCCGTTTGGCTTAAAACGGTTCCATCAGGGGGCTGCGTAAATGTTTGGGGTCCTGCTTATTGTTTCTCCAGTCGCCCGGCCAGCTTGTCAATGCAGGTCCCGGCTCCTGTGTTTCTTGTACCTGAATCTGCATGGCGTCAACTGTCATCTCAACTGCCCTAGTGTTTGAGATACAGTATAGGTGCACCACAGTTGTGGCACCAAGTACCGACGACTCAAGACCATCTTTATGCTCTGTTGATTGCTTCTAGAAGGAGCCATGTAGTACAGTCATCTATGATGAATTTTCGCTTTATTTAATCTCATATTTCTTATGCTCGCGGTTTGCTGATCGGTAGCATCCCACGAGCTTGGGTGTGGTATCATTCACTTGCCAATGTAACCATATATTCGTTATCAACCTGCAGTGAATGGGAAAGCTTTGAATGTAGAATCCCAGGCATTAGTGATTCAAATTTTTATTGGAAATTATTCATCAATATTATAACCGTAGGAATGGCCATGTAAGGACGGTCAACATTGAAATAACGGCTGTGGTTTGCACAACATTGCCATACACATATACAACTGGAGCATCACCAACAATAACCCCCATCCCAATGCCACATGAAAAATTGAATAAAAATATTTCAGCACATTTATATCTGACTGAAGCACTAATCTATTTTTATTTTATTTTTATTGCCACGCATGATGCTTTCTTTGGCCAACATCGCCCACTGCTAGGATGGCAGCCGAATGGATTACCTAAGCAGCGGAACATATGTAATTCCAGCCACGCTCGCTGCGCGCGACACGAGGCTGATGCTGGCTAGCTTTCACGACACCTCGAAAAAAAATTGGAAGAGCAGGAGGACGATCGCGCAGCGCAGTGCCACTCACCAAAAACGCACCAGGGGATTGCTTCTCTCAATCGATTGACTGATTCAGTCCGCAGGCATCGCTCGACCTTTCCACCACCAAGGCCTGCGACCTTTGCCAGAATTGAATCAGCCCCTGCCCTGAAGCAGCCATCATCTACAACAAACTTCAGAGGCAACCCCCCGATCCATCAGGCATCATGAGCCACACCATGCGCGATCTCATTTCCGGCGAGGCGGAGCTGGACGACGACGAAGATGACGAATCCTTCGACGACGAGACTGGAGAGGAGCGTCGCAAGAAGCCCTCTGGCCAGTTTGAAGATTCCAGTGAGGAGGAAGAGGATGACGATGATGAAGAGGAGGCGCGCAAGGTATGCACGGGTGCTTCCATCAACCCTTTGGTGATTATGCTAATAGTTCGATTCAGATCCGCGAAGGCTTCATTGTCGACGAAGACGAAGAGGACGGCGAAGACGAGGATGCTGAAGAGCGCCGAGCCAAGCGAAAGCGCGAGCATCGCGACCGTGAAGAAGAACATCAACTAGATGAAGACGATTACGACTTGGTGGGCGAACAGTTTGCCGACAAGCCAAAGCCACAGTCTCAGGTACGTTGATATCCCAATTTTGCCACTCAACGCAAACCCTGGGCAAAGACTAACGTGAGGACAGTCCAAGTTCAAGCGCCTCAAGCGCGGCCACCGCGATGACGACGAAGTCACAACCGAGCGCCGAGGTCTCGATCAAATTTTCTCTGAGGACGAAGACGAGGGTGCTGCGGAGCGACCATACAGAGGGCGTGCGCCCGTTGATGACCTTGACGACTTTATCGAAGAGGATTTCCCCGAAGATGATGAAGAGCGACAACGTCAACAGGAGGAAGCAGAAGTTGCACGCCCGAGAGATCGTGGAGTTGGCACCGTTGTCGACACCTCTGGTCTTGACAAAGATGCGCTTGACGACATGGAGGCCATCTTTGGTAACGGCGAAGACTACGACTGGGCTCTGCAAATGGAGGACGAAGAAGACGACCGCGACCGTGAAGAACAGGGTATCGAACTGAAAGATGTGTTCGAACCTTCACAGCTCAAGGAACGCCTCCTTACCGACGAGGATAACGAAATCAGATTCACCGACGAGCCCGAGCGATTCCAGCTGGATCGGAAGCAGTTCAAGAACATCAGTCTTACACCAGAGCAATTCAGAGAAGAAGCGCGATGGATCAGCAACCAGCTGTGGCCGAAGAAGGGTCTTCCACAAGAATTGCAAGCTCCCTTCGGCAAGGCCATAGGTAAGGTTCTCGAGTTCTTCATCGTCGACGAGGTTGAGGTCCCTTATGTCTTCCAACATCGCAAGGACTACCTGCTCCACTCGAAAAAGATTCGAAAGTCTGCGAGAGAAGATGAAGATGGCCCTGACTATACAATCACGTCAGAGAAACTTTTGAACCAGGATGATCTGTGGAGGATTTTGGAGCTCGATATCAAATTCAGATCATTCGTGGAGAAGCGTAACTCGCTAGAAAAGACCTTCGAGAACCTCAAGACGCTTGACGTACAGGACGAAATGGTAGAGGAGATGATCCCTGAGGCTACCACGATGGAAGAATTACAGGACCTTCAGGATTACTTGCAATTCCAGTATGCCTCAAAGCTCAAGGATTTGGCGGTTCTGGCCGGTAACATTGCTCAAACGAAACGCCCTGGTTCCAAAAGCCAGTTGCTGGATCGAGTTCGTAATGGAAAGGCTTACGCCTTTGTCAAGGCGTACGGAATCTCCGCCGACCAGCTTGCTAGAAACGCGCTACGCCAAGGCAAGAAGATCACACCAGACGACGATTCCCAGTATCCTATGGACCTGGCCGATAGTCTAATCGATGACAACTTCAGCACAGGCGATCAAGTTATCAACGCAGCGAGACAAATGTACTCTGAAGAGATGTTTGCCAGCCCTCGCATGCGCAAGTACTTCAGAACTTCTTACTACCAGGCTGCAGAGATTAGCTGTCGCCGTACGGAAAAGGGCTTACGCAAGATTGACGAATCTCACCCATACTATGAGATCAAGTATCTGCAAAACCAGACAATCGCTGACCTCCTGCACCAACCTGAGATCTTCCTCAAGATGATGCGTGCTGAAGAAGAGAACCTGATCGAGATCAAGTTTGAGATGCCTCCCAAATATGATTTCCGTCGTCAACTGTACCAAGAGTTTGAGTCTGAAAACTTCAGTGACCGCGCTGAGCAATGGCGCGAGGAGAGAAAGAAGGTTGTGGACGCTGCCTATCCCAAGTTGGAGAAGGTGATCGCCAAGAACATCAAGGAAGTCATTCGCACGTTCTGTCAAGATGAGGTCCTCAAGGCCGTTCGTCAAGAGTACTACCGCAAGCTCGATCAAGCACCCTACAAGCCCAAGGGCATGGTTCTCGGTACAACTCCCCGTGTGCTGGCTTTATCCAACGGCATGGGCGACCCAGCTCGCGACCCAGTCTGCTGGGCCTGGGTTGACGAGGAAGGTCGACTACTGGAGCAAGGCAAGTTTGGAAATCTCGGACGAGATGAAGGACAGCGAGAGGCATTCGTGGAGGTCGTGAACCGAAGACGACCTGACGTTATCGCCGTGAGCGGTTGGTGCACAGATACGCATAAGTTGGTGAAGGACCTGGAAGCGCTTGTGCAAGAGAAGGGATTGTTGGGCACTGAGTATACTGATCCAGAGACTGATGAGTACCGTGCCGATGCCTTGGAAGTCATGGTCGTCGACGACGAGGTTGCACGTCTGTACAAGGACAGCAACCGTGCCGTCGCCGAGCACCCTGCTCTCAACCCCGTCACGCGATACTGCGTTGCTTTGGCACGCTACATGCAGAGCCCCATGAAAGAGTATGCCGCTCTGGGCAAAGATGTTGCGTCTCTATCTTTCCATCCCTGCCAATCGCTTCTTCCTCAAGACAAGGTCATCAAATACTTGGACTCTGCCATGGTTGATACTGTCAACATGGTGGGCCTCAACATCAACGAAGCCATGACCGACCAGTACACCGCCAACCTTCTGCCATATATTGCCGGTCTTGGACCTCGCAAAGCCACCAGCGTTATCAAGGCTATCAATGCCAATGGTGGCTCGGTGACGACCCGTGACGAGCTTGTTGGTGACCCTGACAGTGGCAAGCTTCCAGTTGTTGGACCTCGTGTATGGAACAATTGCGCCAGTTTCTTGTTCATCGAGTACGATGCCACAAACAGAGCTTCAGATCCTCTTGACCACACACGTGTGCATCCTGAAGACTACGAACTTGGACGCAAGATGGCGGCTGACGCACTCGAACTGGACGAGGAAGATGTCAAGGCAGAAATTGACCAAAACGGTCCCGGCGCTATTGTACGCAAGCTTTTCAAGCAGGACGAGCAAGAAAGAGTCAACGAGCTGGTGCTGGACGAGTACGCAGACCAGTTGTTGCGCAACTTCAACCAGAGAAAGCGAGCCACTCTGGAAGCTATTAGTGCTGAATTGCAAGCGACGTACGAAGAACTTCGACGAAGCTTTGCGCCGCTCACACAGTCAGAAATATTCACCATGTTCACGGGAGAGACTAAGGCGTCGCTTTGCGAGGGCATGATTGTACCAGTCAACGTCAGACTTGTTCGCGACGACTTTGCAATTGTGAAGCTAGACTGTGGCATTGAAGGCAGAGTGGAGGGCCACGAGGTGTCTAACAAACCCTCGGTCAAGGATGTTCTCCACGTTGGACAGACCGCTCGTGGTAAGATTCTGGAGATGGACTACGTAGCCTTTTCAGCCAAGCTGTCGATGCGCGAAGATTCATTGCGAATTCCTTTCAAGCGCCCGCTCAACCATGGCCGTGATGGTTGGGATTACGCTCTTGAGGCAGCTGACAAGGACGACATGAAGGAGAAGGATGCCACGACGGGACGTGCACAGAGAGTAGTGAAGCACCCCAACTTCAAACCATTCAACTCGACGCAAGCGGAAGAGTTTTTGGGATCTCAGCCATCTGGAGAAGTCATTATCCGATCATCGTCGAAGGGTAACGATCACTTGGCCGTGACGTGGAAGGTCGCCGACGGTGTCTACCAGCACATTGACGTGCTAGAGATGCAAAAGGAGAACGAGTTCTCTGTGGGAAAACTACTCCGCATTGGCGGCAAGTACACGTACAGCGATCTGGACGAGTTGATTGTGGACCATGTCAAGGCGATGGCACGCAAGGTGGATGAGATGATGCGACACGACAAGTACCAGAACAGATCAAGAACGGAGACTGGTGAGTTACAAGCACGTTGCCCTAGACTAAAGAAAAAAGATTACTAACATGCTGATTTTTAGAAAAATGGTTGACTACGTATATTGATGCCAACCCCAACCGTTCGGCGTACGCATTCTGCATCGATCACCAACATCCTGGATACTTTTGGCTCTGCTTTAAGGCTAGCCGTGCGGCTAAGGTAATTGGCTTGCCAGTGAGAGCGATTCCTCAGGGATTCGAGCTCAAGGGCTATCAATATCCCGACATGCGTGCGCTGTGCAACGGATTCAAGCTGAGATACCAAAATGAGTTTTCCAAGATGGGACTGAGGTGAGAGGAGATTTTGGGTTGGTCACAAAGATTGAAAAGCGATTTAGGTGGGAGATGAGAGAAGAGGAGAGGATGTAAACATGTATTGATATTTTTCGTTTTTATTTTGGTAAATTGTCCTTTTTTGTCAAGTTGTCACCATTTCCCCTCGAGGAGGGTGAGATTGAATATTTGGAGTTAGACTACATTACGTCAGATGACGAGAAGGATCGAAGAAAATAAGAATAAAAGAGGTTTTAATGTATGGTTGTCAGCAAGGTGAAGTGATGACGTGGAGAACAAAGCAGACGATGCATGGTTGTGAGTGACGTGTTGGTAGAAGGTTCGAGAGAGTTGGGTGGATTGTTGGCTTGGTTAGGTCACGCAAGAAGCGGCGAGGCTAAGGGCGTGATGCAATTGAATGGATTGGAGAGAGGCAGAGGGGAGAAAGAGGAGATGTGTCTAGAGGGGCGAGAATGTCATGGAATCATGGCGAAGGAAATGGATTAATTTTACATGATGAAATGGAGTAGTTGATAGGGATTGGTTGGTGTCACGAGGCACAAAGGCGTGTTTTGATGCAGGGACCACCAGATGAGGCTGTGGTGGTAGGAGTGGCGAGTGGTGCCTGGCGAAGTCGGCAGTGTAGTGCGCGGTGCCAACAGAGGGGATGTGAACAAAGAAGAGAAGAGAAGAGAAGAGGCAGACTAAAAGGTGACGATGTGACGCATTGATACCGGTACTGTAGTCCGATGTCGTGATGGAAAAGGAGGTGAGAGCGTGGTCATATTGGAGGTCCGGTTGTCGGCCTCGGTCTCCTCGAGTGTTGGGTCGGGGGCCGACGACACAGTGGAAGAGTCAATGAAAGAGGGGACCCTGTACAGTGACCCTGTACCAGTACCAAGTCTTGGGGCGCATGGCTTAGCGTGTGCTGCGTGTGCTGCGTGGGCAGAGGTAGCCTGTACCCCGGATTCTGGTCTGGGTCCACTGTCCATCCACTGCATCCACTCAACAAAGCAGCGCTGCAGGAATGACGTTGGGGGCCATGCAGGGCCATTCAAACATTCTAATTGATTCTATTCTTGACTGGGAATTATTTCTTTTTATTTTGAGTGCAGTGTATTGATGCACTCTGGTGTGGTAAGATGTCCTGTTGGATGTGTCCTGGATGTGTTCTGGATGGCTGGGTGTCCATGTCTCAGGTCGGTTAGTAGGCAAGGCAACCCCGCAAAAACACGCAGCGGTAGCGCAAGTACCGGAAGCGATGGAATGCATGACACCGGTCAATTGGAAGACGATGGTACGAGAGAGAATCACGTCAGAAGTAGGTTCAAGCCTTTAAGATAATGATACCCGTCTCAGAGTTATTCATCGCACTCGCAATCCCAATTGAAATGAAGTCATGAATGGAAGCGTAAGCTAATTCTTGCGTCAGGTCACGCGATACGCTGCAGCTCAACAGTCACTGCACACTGAAGCCCACTAAAAAGGAATAGAGCCTACTGGCCAATGCCCCTCCAGCTGTGCTCCCCTAAATTGCGTAAAGAGGCCCAGATCAGTACTATATTTACGGATTAGTGGAGTGACGCCCCCGCTTTTTGGCTTCGTCTCGATCAAGTCGGAACTGTAGCGCGTGACGACTCGCACTCACACTCACACTGACTGTAACAGTACAGTACGGTGGCTCACTGTGCAGTGGCTCGCAGCACCCTCCAGCTACCTAAACTAGGTACGCACGCTTCGACTCTACCGGCAGCACAGTGCAGCCTCCTTATAAACAAGGTTGCCCAGCTCTCCTTCATCTCCCCCTCTTCTTCTTTCATTTCCCTCCTCCATCAATTCCATCATCACCATCAGTCAATTCAATTCTTCTTTCCATCTCAAATCAATCCATTCCTCATCCCCCCATCAAACTTACATCTCCTCAATTCCCCCATCGTCCCTCCTCGTCCCCCTTCAACGTCATCACTCCCAAAATAAGCTTCCACCCCCGCTGCGTTACCCGTCAGACAACAGCAACTGCCCCAACGGTTTTGTTCTACATTACATCAATCACTTCCTTTCCTCCCAACTACCGTTTCTTTATCAAGACGCAGTAGTGCCGACATCTCTTTCCAACTCTGACACTACTTTCCAACAACCAAGCTCCACCAACAGTATGTCCATCCCTCCACTGTTTGATTGAACACCGACTAACAGGCGCAGTGACTCGCTCCCACAAGGCCAACGACCGTGATCACAAGGGCATCGCCGAAGGCACTGCCGTCAGAGAGGAATACCTGCCTCGTTTCTTCGCAAAGAGCGGCTACGTCGACGCCGACCCCAAGAAGATCAAGAAGGACGGCGGAGGCCGCGGAAACTGGTGAGCACTTACACCACTTACATGTGCAAATGGAAAGCATCAACTAACAAATTAGGGGCACATATGAGGATGAAATCGCGGATGAAGATTTCGCCTTCACCAACGCCCGTCGCCGCTCCAACAGCAGCAACATATCCCACAATGCCAAAGACTTCAAGACCAAGTTTGAGGTCAATGACCCCGAGCCCGTCTTTGAGGAGTCGGTCCACGGCCCTCTGATTGAGGAAGATGAGAACGGTGACGCCCTCTCCAAGACTGATTCGTCTGAGAGCGGCCAGTCCTCGTCGGTCTAGACGGGGACACCCCAGCGGTTAACATCCTGATGGAAACTTAAGTCTTTTGCTGATCGGTGTTGCGTGTAATTTTATCGCAAGGAAGCTAGATTGATGCTGCTTTCACAAATTTGGCCATTCACACCAACACATTGCTTGCACTGGCGGTAGCCGTGCGCAGGATGGACCGCACTCATGCCAGAAGCCTGGAGCCGGATGAGATGTACTATTGTATTACCAGCTATGATGATCAAATTACGAATTATAATGTGAAATAATACCGTGAAGGGTGCATCGTGAATTGTGAATTGTGAATCGTGAATCACTTGAGTGATTTTGGCTGCTATGAGACGAGATGGTGAGGGGTTGATACGTAATTGATCTACACAGCGTCAATGTGCATCGGCAGTCGATGATCTGCATGCGGTTAGGCGAACTCAACGACAACGTTCAATGGTCTTTAAGTCGGATACTCTTATCGTGAAATGGCTAGTAGTACCACAAGATGTATCATGTCATGTAAGTGACGGACAGTCAAGTTAAAGTGAAGAGTGAAGTGAAAGGTGAAGGAAATATATTTTAAAGAAAGTATATACATCAACCAAATTACCAAATGTTCTTTTTTTACAGTCCCATGAGGGGCAAGAGTTTACAGACCACCAGCCTTGCAAATCTTGGTAGCAGCACTGACCTGCTTAGCATAGCGGTCAGGGTAAGCAGAGCGCTGGACTCTCTGGCAGAGCTTTCCGACGGCCATGGACTTCCAGCCGCTGACGCGCTTCATCTCGGTGAAGAACTGACCGGCGGAGCAGCCGGCATCCATGTCGCACTTGATGTTCTTGTAGATGGATGCGCGCTGCTGGAAGATGCCGATGGAGTCGTGGTCGGAGCCGATGCGGTCGTGGTGGTACTTGAGGGAGGCGGGGACGGCCCTGTTGGCGTACATGATGATGGAGGACTGGGTTTACAATTAGCCCGGTTGCCAATACGAGCGGAGCGGAGCGAAGCAAATTGAATGGTAACTCAACAGTGACGTCGAGCGGAGCGAGGATACAAAATGAAGGGAGGGTTCAAGAGAAGTTGCAACTGAACTACACGTCGAGCGAAGCGAGGAAAGGAAAAAAAAAAACTTACTTCGACGAGAGCAGTGGCAATACCAGCCTGGCATCCGTGAGCACCAACACCAACGGCCTTGGCCTTGGCAATAATGGCACGAGCGTACTTGGACTGAACGGCATTCAGACCGGGAAGGTTGGCACGAGCCTCGAGATGGTTGGTCTGGGCCTCGATGTGGGTGAGGTCAAGAGAAGAGGGGTCCTCAACGGGGGCGGCAGTGACGGCGCCAATGGCGAGGAAACCGAGAATGTTGGAGAACTTCATGATGAAAGTTGGAAGTGGAAGTAGAGTAAAGTTAAAGAGTTGTGATTGGAGTTGTAGTTGTGGATGATGATGATGGAACTGGGAAAGACACGGACGGATATGCTCCTTATATAGATTCTTAATTGACTCCATTCTCATTCTCCATTCTCATTCACTTCATTTATTATGAGCTGAATTTCAGCCTCGTAGCCGATGAACCGTCTTCATTTACGAGTGGGGATGTAAGACGATGCTTCATGGGGTGGATGCTCATGGGTCGTCTACATGTATGGACAGCTTCATGGGTCCATGGGCTGAACTGGTTTGGTGGGACTGAGCTAGCAGGAGCAAATATGAAAGCTGGAGCGGGCTCAGAATGTGCAAGCTGGACGTTAACTGTACGGAAGGTTTTTTTTGTGATGCTGAAACATCAATAAGCACTTGAGTTGGTAGCAGCATCTGAAGTGCCGCCACTGAGGTACATGGCGGCTGATGGTTGAGTTGAGCAGCGGCAGAGAGTCTGTGCAATTGGAGTGATCGCGATAAGTGGTTTTGGCCCCCCCTGAGTAGGTACCTGCATCCGTGCCATGTGGTTCAGCCGCACGGGTCTGTTGATTGAGCGTCTACTCCTGCTGAGCATAATAATTGTGGTTATGCGTTTGGTTGACTGGGTACTAAGTGTATATTCATGCTGCGTATTTACTGTCTACCTCAATTGTAGTTTATTGTTTGAATTACTACTCGGATTTGATCTTGAAATACTGCTTGAGTACTGCTTAACTCAGTCAATTGGTGCATCAACTTCAACAGCAGCCTCAACTGCATTTCCTGTCCACTTCCATCTTCACTTCATCAACGTCTGCACAGCCTCGGACATGTCCGAACATCACAGCTTCCTATTCCAATCCCATCCCATCCACTTCTTCATCGTCTGCTCGCGTCCTCGCATCCTCGCATCCTCGCTTCTCTCCTGTGCCCCAGGCGGCTGAGTCTAGCGCAGATCCCCTGTCCCCCTTCTGGCCAACCACACCACGACCCGAGCATACGGGTCTCCATATCTCACCCAAATAACTACTGCACGCACCAGTGCTTGTTATTTTCTTTCTTTTCTTGGGTCCAGTCCCCCCCAAAATCTCAAACGTTAGCTGCCGGCCGAGAACCTGTGCCACGCCTGGGCAATCTAAACGCCATAAGGCAGATTAGTGAGCCTCTCGATCGTCGGCATGGGACCACGTTCTTGTTCCTGAGCTGAGTTTCTTGGGGCAAAATGATGTCAAGTGTGTTCATCACTGAGGTAATGTGGTCTACTTTTACTTGAAAAACTTCAGCTTTACGTTGTGGCTTGATGTAACGTGTCTGTTCACTGCAGTTTCTCTCCATTCGAATTATGCCGTTTGAGTTATGTTCTCTGTAATAAACTTTGTAAAACTTTGAAGTATCATTAATCAACTTATTTCATGTGACGTCCATCGGCAGATGCTATTTTACTCCGTTTCAGCCGCAATAAGTGCTTACACCAATTTCGCCTGCGACTGAGCCACGTGCATCAGCCGCAGACCCTGATTCTGGGCTCAGGCTGCTCAGGCACGGTTCAATACACTGGCAATATGGCAGTCGAAATAATGGCAGTGGTAGTGCAGGCGATATCTGGCATGGGAACTTTTACTATTTGCGCCCGAGATTGGAGGCGGTGACTGTCTAATTGAAGCCTCGGTGCAAAATATGCGTCTGTCTTGGCTGAACCTACCCGGGAGACAAACTCAGAGCAGCCGCGCACCTTTAACAATCGCCTTTGTATAAATATTCATCGCAACTAGAAGATGGACCATCGTGATGTTATTGACATTGTTTCCTCCGTCAATAATTATTGCCTCTGTAAGGTTGGCTGTGGCTGATAAAGACAACCAACTGCTCACATACAAGATCGCAACTAAATGCTCTGCAACTACTCAAGCCAAGACTAAACTAAACAATAGTTGGACGATCATGTCGCAAATGCACAAATAAGGAAGTCAAGATAAAAACTAAGTGAAATGTGATATATTTGATTTGAGCAGGGGCAATTACGATATCGACCAGATACCGACGGCCAATGCGAGGACAAAGCAATACTCGGAAGACACCAGCCTCGACGCCAAAGACTCAACTCGAACGCTTGTCTCTCCATTACATGTAAAAGTCTTCCCGGTTTCATTTCTATACGACCGCCTACTGAACGTACTCAGTTTGGCGCAGTCAAAGTCCGGCGCAGTTGAGTTGATGACAATGTCACCACCTATTTTATCCTTGAGAGAATTCGCGTGTTCATTATCCAGCAAACTAGTAATGTGTGATCAATTAGCGACTCCTCGAGCAATACCAGCAACAAAACCCACTTACAAGAAATCCAAATCAAAATGACCATCCAGGTGAAGCTCGTTGCTGCCAAAGCCTCCCCAATTGAACTTTGCAAGCGTCCTGTCCGAGTCACGATACGTATCGTCCTCTGACGCCTTGGTAATGAAAGTAGCTGGAATGCGAAGCTTTGTGTTGTTGAAAATGGTGAAGTTCTCGTACGGCCCGATATGGCTGGGGGGCATCCGAATCGTCTCCAGGAGAGGATTGTTCGCAATAGTCAACACATTGCGGGCGTC
This sequence comes from Simplicillium sp. C3G150-2, assembly GCA_022702485.1. Taxonomy (NCBI): domain Eukaryota; kingdom Fungi; phylum Ascomycota; class Sordariomycetes; order Hypocreales; family Cordycipitaceae; genus Simplicillium; species Simplicillium sp. C3G150-2. The sequence continues at coordinate 1,878,897 of JAJIYY010000005.1, read as the reverse complement.
GAACGCGATAACGGCCTCTTTCATATTGGGGTTATCGACGATATGCGTCTCCTTGACGAGAAGGCGCCACTCAAACCTGTCCGCGGTCCGATCAGTGCCGATCTCTTTGACGCCCGAGATGTACACGCTCTTGATGGAGTCTGCGTCCAGGCGGTATCCGTTGAGAGTGAGCTTTGTCTCGCCGGTGCCCTTGATGGTCAAGCTGACTGCTTGGTGCGCACTGTAGTTGACGTGATGTACCATGGGACTGTTTCCAAACTCAACTGTCGGCAACGCCACGGCCGGGTTGCCTATCAGACTATCCACAGCGGCCTGGGAGACATTGGACAGCACAACGGTGCCGGTGAGGTCGTGACGATCGGCAAAACCGCCGGTACCTGCGTCTTCGCTTGGGTAGTAGCCTATGTTGAGGGCCACTTTGTTGGTCGAGTAGTCCTCCCTTGGCACCGAAGAGGTGTTGAACTCGGACAGCTGCGGGACATTGGTGAGGGAGAGCCAATGCGAGATTGTCCGTAGCCGCGGCGCATGAAACCGCTTTAGATTGTCGGCATTGGTGATGGAGATGGAGTCAATGCTGATGAGATTGGGAAAAGTGATGTTTTCGAGCTCTGCCGCGTTGGAAATGGCGAGGCTTCCAATGGATTTTGCGTCGCACCAGAGGCTCGTGAGAGTCGAGATGGGTCTACCGTAGTAACTGATTCTGCCCATCAGGCTTTCGAATCCTTCGATGCGAACGTCGCCAGTGCCCTGGTCTGGGTTGATGGTGGCGCCATTGTCCAAGGACGAGCAGTGTTTGTACTCGTCTGCTTGGGACGGGAGAAGGATGCCGCGGTCGTCGCAACTGGAGTTGTTTGTCTCTGTTTCAACCATTAGAGATGGGGAGTCACCCGTTTTGCGCCTGAAAACTTACGAGACAGCACGAAGCCAATCAAGGCAAAAACCAGTAGCGATTTCATTGCGAATAAAGCATTGCTATGTAAGATGGCAAGATGCTAATTGTCCAATTCGACTTGTTGAAAACGACGAACAAGAATCGAAAGAACTTTTTTTTTGATAAGGCTGCGGCTCTCTATAAAATGAGAATATCACAATCTTATGCCTTACCTGAAAACTGTTTGATTGGGGGCAAATGAGCGAAGCTAGTCAGCGCTACGCAGTGCCAAGATGTGACTTAACATTGTAATAACAGCGCAAACCTCGCTTGGGGGAAGCGTTTTGATGCGAGTTTATTAACTCTATTGAGTTTATTACCTCTATTGAGTTGGTTATCACTATTGAGTTCATTAACTCCATTGAGTTGATTACCTCTATTGAGTTGGTTATCACTATCGAGTTAATTACCTCTATTGAAGTGATCACCACTCTTGAGTTCATTAACTACATTGAGTTTATTACTACGATTGAGTTTATTATCACTATTTAAATTTAATCAAAACAAGAATTAACAAGATTCCTCGGCCTTCATTGTCGGTTATCGCTAGCGACACCCATACTTCAACCGGCAGCATTATCACCAATTTAATCAGCCGCTACACCAACGTCACTGCTAGGCTGGCTACAGTGATGTAGAGTCGAGTAGTCATACATAAAGAAAAGTGAGCCCTTTTATTATAATTCTTTTTCTTAAATTGAGTTAAGCTCGCTTAGGGGAAAGATTCTGGAGCGTGTTTATAACCCTACCGAAAGACTTATGACTGTTTACGTTCATCTTGACTAACTGTTTGGCGTTGAGACTGCGGACGCTTAATACAAGTCATGATTGCGCTGCTGTTCACACCAGGCACCATGATTGTCTTCAACGACAGTCACATATTAAATTAATGTCAACTGTTAAAAATATAGAATTCCTTCAATCAAATCTCATACTAATTTACAAACCCTTTACAATAAAACTACTATGCAAAACAATTTCATGAATTAAACTACCACCGCAGCCATAACCACCCAACACACCCGACATGGTCCGTGCACTTTAAAAAACATCACCTCAACACCACCAACACAACCAACCATCACACCAACAACCACCACCCAAAATGTCCGTCCCAGCCTACCACGAATCCCTCCCCTGTAAGCATCCCTCCCATCTCACTCCTCCATCACCAACTAACTGACCACCCAGACATTGACGAGGAACCCTCCCCCTCCTCCCTCTCCGCCGCCCGCGCCCTCATCGCCGCCGAACTCACCACACCCTCCTCACCACCCACCCACCCCTCCCCCAACTTCACACCCACCATCCAAACCGAACTCGCCCGCATCGCCTCCTCCACGCCCCTCGAACCCCTCAACCTCTCCCGCTACGAAACCCAAGAGCTTCCCCCCAGCAACGACCCATCCGACCTCCGCAAGCCCCTCCAAGCCTCCTACGTATCCTCCTCCTACCTCTCCTCGCGCCTCGACAACCTCGCCCTACTCGACAAATCCGGCAAAAACGCCTGGTTGCTCGCCAATTACCACTTGGAAGCCGAATTGCGCTCCATTGAAGCCGAGTTGGCCCAGACGAAACGCGAGATTGATTTGGTCAATAACGAGAGGGCCACGAGGCAGAATGAGGTCAAGGGCGAGTTGCTGGGACTAGAGGAGACGTGGAAAAAGGGCGTAGGGAGGGTTCTTGAAACAGAAATCGCTGTCGAGGAGTTGAGGCAGCAAATTCGGGATGAGTTGAAGAAGCAGAGCGCTGGTGCTCAGGCTTGAGAGTCAGGAACCCGGGACATGACAGACTGAGAAAACAAAATGCAATGGCATCATTGGGAATGGCGCAAGGGTTGGACATACTACAAGAGATTTGCTTGTAACGGCGTTGGGATACAACAGGAATCATATCAAGTCATGTATAATTTACCATTTGCCTGGTCGGATGAATATACAACAAACTACAATTTAATCAAAATTTACACCTCACATTTTAACATCCACAATGACAGTGACAGTGACAACGTCAGCGCCTGTTTAAACATAAAAGAATAATATAATGATCGTGTAGAGTGTATCAAAAGGTGATTCCATACAAAGACTCAAAACAAACGCCCGCGCATCAGCAACTCAGCAGCCACAATCAGAAAAACCGTTTTATCCGCACAGCTTCTCCTAGAGCAAACCAATTGAAAAAAAAGAAAGGGCCTCCCAGTGTGACAGCGTCACTCGGTCTATCCACGATGCAGCGGGTCCATCTCCTCCACGCCCGACTTGACTCCCACGTACTTGGTACGCCTCATGATGCCTTCAACAGGGCCCAAAAGCCGCTGGAAAGCATTCTTGCCCAGTGTTGCCACCTTGACATCCGTCGTAGCAACGATGCTAGCTGCTCGAGGGGCGTCGTTAAGCAGAGCCAGTTCGCCAAAGAAATCACCCTTCTTATATTGCTTGACAGAGTTGCTAGGGTCGCCCTTGTAGGCCTGCGCTTCGCCGCTCTCCAACAGGTAAAACGAGTATCCAGGGTCTCCCTCCTTGATAATGACGGAACCGGTAGCAAACTTCTGCGTTTCCAGTGCGTCGGCAATCTTGGATCGTTCGTATGGTGTTAGGGTTGACAAAACTGGCACCTCCTCGAGGAAGCTCTCGTACATGCGTCTTCTGGCAAATGTGGACTCCATCAGGATACGGCGGAATGTCACGCGGTCAAGAGCCCAGAGGGTGCAGCCGCCCTCAGCGGAGACAACAGTGGCGGCGCGAGGAGCGTTGTACATGAGGGCCAATTCACCAAAGGAGCCGCCGGCTTCGATGTGGCTGACCTTGCTTCCCATGCCATCGGCACCGGGCTGGATGGCTCCGCTCGAGTTGACATATACGTCGAAGGAGCCCTTTTCAACAACATAGAAGTAGTCGCCAGCGTCACCTTGGCTAATGACCTGCAACATCTATTAGCAGTTGGTCACAAGTTATATTTCGGAGAATTAGCTTACCTTGATGCCTTTGGCGGGAATGGGTTTCTCGACCAGAGCTCCGAGCACCTGGTGGTTTTGCTCATCATCCAAGTGGCTGAAGAGGAAATTACCTTCAATGGCTCGCTTCAGTCGGTCCAATTGATCGGCACTTTTTGTATGAAATGGAGGTGTCCAGTTATCATTGCCATCGGCGGACGGTTTTAAAGATTCTGCTGAGACAGAGGTTCGTCGATTAAAGTTGTACTGGGCGGGGTAGCTGTCGGGGTTTGGAGGGGCGCGAACGGTGGGAGGCCCGTCGACAGAGGCATCACCACCAAAGACGGGAGCGAATCCAGGAGAGCCGCCAGATCCAAAGTTGCTGCCGTCGGGTGCAGAGAGAGTATCGTTTTCCTCTTCTTCCGCGACAGGAATCATAATGTTCGAAGAGTCGTTTTGAGCTCGATCGCCGCCGAATGGGTTGGCATTGGCCCCGAAAGGGCTTGTGAATGGTCCGGACATGATGCTGTGTTTATCTGGATAGAGTTAGTAGAGTTGCAAAGAAGAGAGTCAAGTACCAGAATTTGAAATGCAACGGGAGGTGGTGGATAGGCGGCGCACGGTAGGGCAAGCAAGAACGCGAGCTCCAACGCTGTGTCCAAAAGCTGGAGTGGATAGCTACCAAAGTGACGCAACAAACGGCCAAAGCGAAGACAATGGGGTTGAGTTGAAATTGGAAGCTGCAGCTTGGAACGAAAGCAACGCAAACATCGCACCAAGGCCCAAGAAGACGAAACAGAGTTGAGAAAAGGCAATGTTGCGGCCGTACATTGTGTAGGCCCTGCGGGTTGCTCTGTGTGTAGCTTTGTGGCGACTCACCGAATCAACGCGTATAAGGAGCTGTTTGTCCTGTTCAATTATGACTTCCGACAAGCGTCCCGAAAGGTAGACGGCAAAGAGATATATCCACTCGATGTGCTTGATTCAAGCCCGGGCGGTAGTTGTTGTGGTAGAGGGAGGGATATGGACCACAACTCGCGATGAGGGGTCGTTTTTCTGTAACGGTCCCTGTGCTGTGTCCACTGGCAGATCCCAGGATGAGGGGAATAAGCCAGGCGCTTGGTTGAAGGGAAGCCAAGGAGATGAATTAAAATAAAATAAAAAGGAGGGGATGGAGGAGAGGGAAAGAGATGAAATTAACAAAGACAACAAGATTGGGGGTTTCGTTTTGGGTAGCTTGGAAAGAGAAGAGAGTATGGGGAAGAGGGAAGAAGAGAATGGGGGGGCGAGTTAAATGACGAAGATGGATTTGGGCCTGTCGTGGTTCCGCAAGCCAACCCAAGCCAAAGCCAAAGCCGGCAGCGCCCCAGCGGGGAACCCTCTGCCTGCAGTTGCGGTGCAGTGGGTTGTGCAGTGGATGGTGTGTGTTTTAGTGGGCGCAGTGCGCTGTGGCAGCCACGGTTTAGCGGGCAACTGGCAGCCAGCACTTGCATCCAGTTGCACCCTGGTGCACCTAAACACACCTGCAAAAGAACGGCAGGCAGGCAGGGCGGGGAGAAGCGTCAAGGAAAAGATGGCCCGTGCGTTTCGCTTTTTAAGATGTGATGCGCGGGCACTTTCTGGCAGGGCCGCTGGCATAGGTACAAAAGGCTCTAATTAGCAAGCTCTAGCACGCCCCTAGCACCCTTCCAAGGTAAGGTTCCCGCACAGCGTCACGCACAGCGCCTCCCAAGCCCTGAAGGAGCCCCAAAGGGAAGCCCCCAAAAAATGTCGGGGAAGCCAGCGACAGAAGCTTTCTAGAATCGTGCACGAGCCACCCCGCGGCCCCGGCCATCCTTCTCGCCATCTTTCATCTCTCTTCCATCCTCTGGATCAGCTCTGCATTACCCACGCAATCTACCTGCTGCTCGGGTGCGCTCTCCGGGACGGGAATAGCTCACTCACCTCACCTCACCTCACACAGCATGAGCCTTGCAAGGTTTTTATCGGCAGCCATTTAATGAACAAAACCTAATCATTCATTAATTAAAACCTGTGGGGATCACTGCAAAATTAAATGACCTAATTACAATTAACACAATTACCTCGTAAAAACATTGCACGCAATTTCAACTATGCATCCATCCAATCTCGTTTGACTTCACACGTCATTCACCAGCAAAATGCCGTGTCCAGTAGCAATAATGTATGAATTCCTAAATCTTTTGTTTTACAAATACACATTGTCCAATTCTTCAACCGCCAGTCCAGACCAAACCACTTGGATCTAAATGCCAACGCCTTCGATTAAAAATACCCACCAAGCCAAGCCGCAGCTCCAGTCCTCCATGCTGAAACCAATTCGGAAATGAGAGAGAAAAAAAGAAAAGAAAAATTGAACATGAAAGCAAAGGACAGAGTAAAAGGAAAAAAAAAAAATGAATTCCAGCCGAAACAAAGAGGTATTATCATCCAACTCTTCTAAGTGCAGAAAAAAAACGCCAACACCAGTTTCCCTTGTATACACGCGTTTGCGCCATGAGCGTTCGTCTCCTCTATGAGCCAACCGCCAGACACGTATCCAACATGCCGTCCAGCATGTCCATGTCTGTAGACTCTGCTCCCTCCCAGTACATGTCATTGTCAATGTCCATGGCGTCGTGGTGGCCATTGGTGAGCTCTCCGTTCACCAGGTCGGAATTGAGCTCCTCTATGCGACCATCAGGCTCTATTCCATCCATCCAAGTGTAGTCTTCCCAGTTCTCTAACTCGCCGTCGCGATAGCTATACAGAACTTGAGTAGCCACGATGGGGAATTGTGATATGCCAGTGTCTGCCATTTCAAGAGCAACGCGTACGTCGGCCATGCTGAGCGCGCCTCGTTCACCCGCAGCACGCGCTTCGATGGGGAGCAATCCACTCTTGTCTCGAGAAATTTCTCCGCGGTGTGCCGCTTCTTCTTCAATATGCAACTGTCTTCGATATTTGTGTGTTTGAATCCATGTGGTTCCAACACCGTATCCTGCGCTGCCAGAGTCTCCGGGGCCGTTGCTTCTTGTGCGAGCAAATATTTGTGTGAGCAATTCCTTGACGAATGTTTCCGTAGCCACAGACATAAGCTGTGGTGCGTCAGCCACATGACCACTGGGCAGTCCAGCCTCGTAACAAAAGGGTAGCATGCGTCCTGTTATTAGTCCAACATCAGGGAACTCCCCAGATTCAATCGCAAGCGGTTGCGTGAATCTTTTGCGTATCTCCAAATCAAAGTCTGAGAAGCGATTAGTATGCTGGCATCGAAATGGCCACAATTAACATACTGATATTGTTGATACCGCCTGCAGCGCTTGCCGGAATATCGACTGTGGAGGCTGTCCGTCTTCTTGAGCTAGTCACAAACATGTTGGAGATGCTTTCGTAGGGATCATACTGCATCAAAGACGTTAATCGAGAATCAACAAACAGGCCAAGGATCATACATACATCATTTTGTACAAGATCTTTGATGCGCCGTCTGTCACGCGCAGGTAGTTGCATCACATCTCCTTTAAGGCGTCTCTCAGCAGCATCTCCTGTCACGGCCTTGGTGCCCGCACCAGCGGCCGGTTTGTCATTGGAGCTAACCCATGGCGCCGGCCCTTGGTCGGGCATTTCTCTCGTGACATTGCCATAGATGGCAGCAATAAGCTGATTGTGCAAGTGTTCCTTTTCGCCATTGGGACTGAAGAGTATTGGGTCGATGATGTCGGAGTATTCCGACTGATTCAATCGCCCTGCATCAATGTTAGCCGTCACATAGCCATTGGGCCGTCCTAGCATAGTCGCTGACCTGTGAGGAACTCTGTCGTTGATTCTTTGTACGTTAACCATTGATCAGGCGCAATGGCGGCCTTGAGCTCTGTATACAGAGGCTCAAGGTCAATGCGCGCCGGAATTATCTGACTCGATTTTATAATCTTCTGAGAGCCTGCAGCGCCTCCCAGGGTTTTGGAGGAGAGCACAGGAGTCGATACACCGATGGCTGGGCGGCTCAGGGCCGCGGGGTCGATGTCGGGCATGATGGATAATGGTGTTCTAGCGACAATGTCGCGTGCGGCGGAGGGGCGGCGCGCGACGGGGCAGATAGCTCATGAGCTACATATAACGAATGCTGGATACCATGCGACGTAAAATTTGAAGTCAATTCGATGATTTTGGCATGTTGGGGTGGGTAATTCGATGGCGCTTTTGCAGGCGCGAAGCGTGAGGGAGAGTCAGCTGGATGAGGTGAAGTCCAAATTTTGCCCAAGAAACGGGCGAGCGATCAAGGTCGCTGTAGTGGCTGTAGTCGCTAGGGGGGAGGGGGGCCTGAGAGTAGTGGTGACCTGGTGGTCTGCGCTGGCTTCAGCGGTGCTCCAGGTAGTGGATACTTGCGTTGGTGCACCTGGAGAGCATCCCACTTTCTTTCCCCTCCACCGCGTCTCAGCGCGTGTTTGGACTACGAACACCTTTCTGGAGTTGCGACCACACAGAGAAACGAGGCAATATTCTTCTCACGCGACTATCATATCTGTGCCTTTTACCAATAATTTACTGAGCATACAGGTGCATCTTTGAACGCCTGGCGGAGATGCAGCCATGTCCACTGAGCGTTACGCCCGAATTGCCAGGGCCGTAGACAGCCTGTTTGGCCATCTGGTACCAAACAATCCAAGGGACAGCGAAGATGTCATCAACGCGCGACGTAAACATTGTTTCGAGATAACCGAAGACTTATCAAATGGGTTTGCAGCACTTTGGGAAAGTGTCGCATACAGAAATGTGCTAACGATTCCACAGACGCCAGAATACATTTGTCACAGCCGATGTCAACCACGCCTCCGATGTTATCAAACATAACTTGATGAGGAGAAACCCCGCTGACGCCCTCGACTTTTCGAATCTTTACTCTAGACTACTGGCTTTGCCTGTTCTCAAGAACAAATGGGCTATTCTTCATTTGCTCAGTCAACTCTCAGATATCAACGATGTCGAAGAGCCAGCGCCTGCCACCACGATGAAGGCATCTACTCTAAACTATCGCGACTCTGTCCAGCAAGGCATACCGAAACGACCTAGGAAAGAGAGCTCAGTTGCCTCTGGGCCATCGTCGCGATTGGAGCAGGAGCAGTTTCGAGAAGCGTTCCAGCCTGACGGTCTGAGATCATTTCCTCCGCAAGAGAGCAAACAACCCAATACGCCTCCAAAACGAGATGTCGGCCTCAAGTCTACGCTACTGGCCGGAAACTATAACGAAATCGATCCTTCTGAAACAGTCCTGCTGAGAGACCTCCCATATACACTCCAGGGACTGTCCTCTACCACACTACCATTCAGCGGCGACGACACCATCAAGCTGCCCACCACGCTGCCTTTACCTCTTATCTCGATCCTCCATACGCTCGCCGAACCTTCGCTTCTATATCGCCGTCTTGATTCGTTCTGTCAAAAACCTGCCAATGGCCTGCTGGGCCAGAGCTTGCGATCAGGCATCGCTGGCGAGCTGCGCTCATATTTGACGCTTATTGCGACGCTGGAGGGACAAATTCGAAGAGCTTTGGCCTCAATAGACGAAGATGCTCCTCGAGGCGGCATTGGCAAAGCTGGTGTTACTCTCAAGCGCTGTGTTGTCTGGACAAGGGAAGCCACAATGGGCTTAAGAATGATGAGCTTGATTGCAGAAGAATCAAAAGAACGCCGAGGTGGACAAATCATCTCCCACATTCACAGCTTTTCAGCGACACACGGCGACCCTGTTGTTGCTGCATTTGCTGAGCGATTATTGGCGACATGTACACGCCCATTTTACGATATTCTCCGGCGCTGGATCTACGACGGTGAACTATCTGACCCTTATCAAGAATTCTTTGTTAGAGAACGATCAGCAGACCAAAATCCGACTCACCACGGCGTAAGCAACGTTTGGGAAGACAAATACGAAATTTGTGAGGACATGATCCCAAGCATCATTACCGAAGACTTTGCGCAAAAAGTGTTTCTCATCGGCAAATCTTTGAACTTTATTCGACACAGCTGCGGTGATTTTCTTTGGGTTGAGGAGTATTCCAAGGCGGCGTCAAAGGAGCTCAGGTATGGGGATACAGCAACTCTTGAAGGATGGATCGATGAGGCATACAAGACAACAATGAAGCGCTTAATGGATCTGATGGACAACAAGTTCCATGTCTTTGATCACTTGCAAGCCTTGAAGAATTATATTCTGCTTGGTCAGGGAGACTTTATCGCACTCCTCATGGAGTCTCTTGCAGCAAACTTGGACAGACCGGCTGGAGCCCAGTACCGACACACACTCACGGCACAGCTCGAGCATGCTATTCGCGGCTCGATCGCCCAATACGACTCGCCGGAGGTCTTGCGGCGACTTGATGCCCGAATGCTTCAACTTTCTCATGGCGACATTGGCTGGGACTGCTTCACCCTGGAATATAAAATCGATGCCCCTGTTGATGTTGTAGTGACCGAATGGGGTAACAGACAATATCTCAAGGTATTCAACTTCTTGTGGCGCATCAAGCGCGTTGAGTTTGGCCTTTTAAGTACATGGCGGAAATGCATGACTGGCTCTCGTGGCGTGCTTCAGACCTCTGATCCAACAGTCAGCCAAACGTGGAAATCAACTCGCGGAGTTTTAGCGGAAATGATCCATTTCGTTGGTCAGCTTCAGTATTATATCCTGTTTGAGGTAATTGAGTCGTCATGGGGCGAATTGCAGAACCGCATCCGCAAAGAGGAATGTACGCTGGACGACATGATCAAAGCGCACGAGCGTTATCTTAACGACATCACGCACAAGGGCTTACTGGGAGCCAAGCGCAAAGCGACTCCTAGTGGAGAGGACGAGAGAGCAGGGTATCTGGTGCAGCTGAGCGGTCTATTACAGCTCATGCTGAACTACCGGGATGCCATCAATGGCTTGTACAGCTGGAGTGTGTCAGAGTTTACTCGACAGCAACAAACAGGTGACGGTGGATTCGATGACTCCAACTTGTCTTCAGAATTCCCCGCGTTACAGGAGCGATTGCGGCACCTGGGAGCCTCGTTCAAGCAGCGCTTGCAGCTGCTGTTGGGCGATTTGGCGTTCCAGCCAGATGTCGATATGCGTTTCTTGGGAGTGGCTATGAACTTCAATGAAGTGTACCAGCCAACAAGGAGAAAGTCTAGAAGCGCACAGCACCAATCATCACAACAGCAACAATCACAGCAGCAGCAGCAACAACAACATGCGACGGCTAATAGTTCGTTCAACATGTCAAGAGCTTAAACGGAGGCGTTGAAAGCAAAACAAGAGTCACAAATTGAATGACGGCACGATTGATGTATTTGTATCTTTTAGCGGATTTTATGCATGAATAAAAGGAATACACTTTGGCAGTATCTGAACAGTGCATTGAATGTGTAAAGTGACGACATAGTCGGTGAAATGAAGTGAAAATCATGATGAGTTGTACAATTTGAGACATGATCTCGAAAGCATGTCGTTTGTAAATCGAGCAGCAATGATGTCAGTTCTGGTGGTTATTTGATGGTTCGAGTTGCGCCGACACTCCGGGCGGGCCTAGGCACAACTTTACCCGCAAACAACCAACCTAGGCAACCCAACTCATCGTGGGGAAATCCTCAACTCTTTCATCAACCATATCTTTCACTGTTAATATCAATCGAAATAACCAGAAACAAGCAGAAACTGTACGTGATTCGCTCTCATTATCATCATTCCGATTCTAATTACCTTGACAGCACCAAAAATGCCCCCCAAAAAGAGCACCCCCAAAACCATCAGAATCACGGAATTCACCAGCCCCAACGCCCTAGAATTCTTTATTGGAAGCAACATAGTCGCCCTCTATGCTGCCGGTCTAGTCGCGCCGTACATTGTCCCCGGCACGCAAGCATGGGACCTCCTCAAGGAGTATTCCCCCGTCGAGCCAGCCAAGGCCCTGTGGTACATCACTGTCATTGCGGCGGTGACGGCAGCGGCTCATTTATTCGAGGCTCTCTTGTTTGATCAGTTGCGCATGCGCAAGTATGGGGTGCCGCGGTTGTCGGGTCTGTGGTGGAAGTGGGAGATTTCGTGCTTCATTGAGGGCATTGGGGCGTGGAAGAGGATTGGGAAGGCTATTGCGATTAAGGAGAAGCAGGCTGGGGGAAGGAAGTGATTGTCCTGGGAATGAGATCTACCGTTGTTTCCTATCCAATATTTGAGAGAGAACATGTACTACGTTGAGATGCACTCTTGGAGAAAGTTGCCGAGGTTCATTGTGATGGTGAGGACATGGGTTAACCAGCTCACCAAAGAGGAATTGTTCCAGAAGGATTCTACTGCTTCTCAACGATGACATGATCTACAGTACGTTATCGACTTAAATTAACAGTAACAATTGTATCAGATTAGCCCTGCTGCGCATCGTAACATTGCCCTGGCTCAGCCACGATGAGCACAACCCTGACCCGCCCATCGAGCATCTTCAGGGTTACGCAGCGGCGGCAGTCAAATTGATTAGAGTAGAGAGAGAGCGCTGCGAAAGTCCCTTTTCGTCCAAGGTGGATCCGCATGTCAGCGCGGCGCAGAAGACGTCGGTGGCTGTGAGGCCATTTTGGGTAATGCAGACGATGAGCATCTAGCCTTGTGACGACATGAGTGCCAAGTTGGTGAGATTCAATTCAAGATAAATAGCTGCAGTTCCGCGATGGTATCACGGGTTATTTCAATCACTAAACTCACAAACTCACAACTCGCAATATATAACACAATCCAACACAATAGACATCTCAACACCATATTACATCATACTTAACATCTCCTTCACAATCATCTCAACAATCTCTACCATTAATCAACTCCATCAAAATGTTCGACACCAAAAAGTCCGAAACCATGGAAACCCTCCCACCACCCTACTCAGAATCCTCATCCTCACAACCTCCACAAGCCCTCTGCCGCTCCCGCATCCCCTGCCCTCTCAACTTCTACATGGGCTTCAACCACTTCTGGCTCGGCCGCACCCAAGACGAAAAGCTCTTCGCCGCCTCCTTCGGCCTCGCCTGCTTCGGCCGCACCGTCATGACTCTCTACGACGGCCCTTCCAAAAACGAACCCGTCCTCGTCACTTCTCGCTACAAGAGCGGAAAATACATCATGACTATCCCCGACCGCCCGGACTCCATCAGCGTCAAGTCCGGCAAAGTCAAGGGCGACGGCGAGGACATAATCATTCACAGCGACCACTGGAAGACGTGTAGATTCTCAATGAGGGTTGATGATGGGGAGAAGGGCCACACGGAAGACTTTGAGTGGAGGAACTCGCATGGTGATGAGATCAAGGCCGTGGGTGGAAGGACGTATGGGTGGAAGTTGGTGAGGTTGTCGTCAAGAACGGGGCCTGGTATGGGCTCGACGAGTGATGGGCTGGAAGTGGTTGCGGTGGTGGCGCAGAATGCAAGCTGGAGTATGAGCAAGTCGGCGAATATTGCGTTTTTGGGGAGCGGGTTGAATGGGAATATGGGTGAGAGGTGGGAGTTGGCGGCATTGTTGTCGGGACTGTTGCTTTGGTATAAGAATTATAGTGCGCAAGCAGCTGCGGCTGGTGCTTAGGTGTTGCCTTGCTCATGGTAGCGTGTATGATAGATTTGTATTTAGCGAAATGGACCATTGATACATCGAACTAAATCAGTCTTTGTCTTCATCGTTACGTGGACTGAGATCATGTTAAAATTGCCTTCAGAAGACGAAGCAACTTGCTCAAAAATGTCGCTGCAACAACGGCCAGGACGATGTTCAAGACCAGCCATTCGTAGGGATTCTCTTCAGCTTCCCTCCAGAGTAATGCCAGGAGACGGGAGTACTCTTCGAACTTCATTTTTCTGGAATTTATCAAATATACGTCTGAATCAAAAAGAACTCATATCCTCCCACCCATACGCAACCTCCGCCAACTCCGTCCCAGCAATCGCCATCATCTTCTCCTCAAACGCCTTCCCACCCATGTGCTCATAAAACCCCCTCGACGGATTATCCTTCAACACCCACAACATGGCCCTCTTGAGGCCCTTGTCCCCCAAGTAATCTCTAACCTCCCGCATCAGCATCCTCCCCAACCCCTTGCCCTTGGCCGCCTGCAGAACATAGATGAGTAGAATCTGGCCCTCATACCCGTGCTCATCCGGCTCACGCGCACGATCCCCAGCCGCGATGCCGCATATTTCGCCATCGACTTGACCGACGAAAATGTCAAAGTTGTTAGGATCTGCCAAGTGTGTGGCCCAGTATTTGGCGCGCGTCTCGATGTTGAGGGTGTCGAGGTGGGATTGGGGCACGATGCCGGTGTAAGTTTCTAGCCAGGAGAGGATGTGGACGCGGGCGATGGCGGGGGCGTCGTCTACGGTTGCTTTACGGACTGATGCCATGCTGATGTTTGAATGGCCAAGTACTTTTCTCTGAGTTGGTTGTTGATTTTTGGTTGTTCTTGGTGTGTAGAATAATTCCTGTGTTGTGAGTGAATGCTGAGGTTCAGCTTACAATGCTGTGTGAGTCAACAGCGCGTCCGATCACAGCCGAAATGTCTCCAGGCTTGGGCGGACAACACTCGAATTCATCGCCAGTAATACTCGGTTGCTGAGCATTGCAGCGCGAAGGCAACATGCCTGTCAAAGAAAACTGCTGCTTTGGCCATGCCATGTGCAAAGAAGAGAACAGCTCACAAAAGGTTTAACGTATTGGCAACTGTCGCATGATTGAGTGATGTGAAGAGGGACCGTACCCCGGTACCAAGCAACAACCAGTCCTACCGAGCTCCAAATGATTCATATGCCTTTTAACAAGGCAACAACTGCGCCGCTGGAAACCTGCAAGGGGTATATATCGGGCAAACACTGCTGAGAGACGTCCATCGACCATTGTATCAGCCCACACACCAACTGATTAATGTTAACCACGTACCGGTAATATGTAGAACACTGTACATGCATTGAGCTGGCGGAAGACAGCGGCTCCGACGGCTCCGACGGCTCCGCCATTTTGTCCCCCACTTGGCGCAAAACTAAAACAAAACTTTGGGGGCGGACTTTGGCATGAAATTGAAGATGCACCGAACTAATAACGGCATAAACACGAGGGCTGCTCGTCTGTGATAAATGCACCGGGACGCAGGACAGGGGTTTGGAGGGCTCAGCGGAATATCTTGTAGATATAGCAACTGAATCGCCCAAACTAGTGTCTGCCACTCCATAGAATAACTCCTTGTTCAGCATCCATGTATTGAGGGGATACCAGGGGGGAGGAGGGGCACACCACACAGCTACTTTGGGGGCACCCATGGGCGATCGATTAACTTTTATTTTATCTTGGGATGCCATGGTAATCTTACAGTAATGAGCAGCCAGTGTGCTCATCCCTCCACCTAATACGGCACATGTGCGGACTAGTTAGTTACTACGTAGCTATTCAGAACACACCGACACTGCCTCAGGCACTTGACACTGGCACAACCATCCGCCCAACCTCACATTACGTCTGCAACTGAATACGTATTCTGCCAACCACCAGCACACTCTCCAGCACGACCCTAATAGCCACCATCAACATCAACGACTTGTTGTATATTTATACTTTCTTTTTTTTCTTCTCTTTTTCCCGGCGCATTTTGACAACCTCTTCGATGGAGTCAGTAGCAACACAAGACTCGCACTGTT
Source organism: Simplicillium sp. C3G150-2 (assembly GCA_022702485.1). Taxonomy (NCBI): domain Eukaryota; kingdom Fungi; phylum Ascomycota; class Sordariomycetes; order Hypocreales; family Cordycipitaceae; genus Simplicillium; species Simplicillium sp. C3G150-2. The sequence continues at coordinate 1,863,331 of JAJIYY010000005.1, read as the reverse complement.
TCGACCCGAGGAGCATCCAGCAAGAGCACCAAAACGCCGACCTCGCCGGGCTGGACTGTGTTCTCGATGATACCGCTTCTCGGGTTCCATATGCAACAGGAGCATGGAATCCCGCGTCATGCACCGGGGCCAGCACTGGTTCAAGCCAAGAGCACCAACTGTTTGACGAATACTGCCGTGGCTTTGATGCGTCGTGGCTAGCACCCACAGACCTTGCACCATCACTGGAATCCCAACTACCGTACTGGGCCGATGGTTTTGACCTGTCTCAAGCCCACCCGTCCCCTCCCAACCCTGCAAGTTACAGCGCCGAAGCACACCAACTCACCACATCACCGCCTTCGACAAATGAAGCCATACGCGACAACCATGCTGCCAGCACGGCAAATCGTTTCCCCAGAACCGTAAAGCGCCTGAGAAGGCAGAATCACGCTTGCGATCCTTGCCGTGCTTCCAAGAAAGCCTGCGATTTGGCCCGTGGTGCTGCTATTCGGAACGGCAAGGTTGCTGTCCCATGCTCCAGCTGTACAGCCCGCGATATTGACTGCACCGCCTCGTGGCTCTGGAGCAAACAGCATCAACGAAAGACCTGCAGAGATGCCGAGGTGCCTACCATTGCTTGCCAGACACCGAAGCCTACGGGGACTGTGACGAATGATGGCTTAGCTTCTGTTTCCAGGCTAGAATCCTCGCTCTGTCGCACAACAATGGCCAACAGAATATCCTCACAGTTCTTCAACCTTTACGTCGATATGGCTGACACTTGCCTGTCTCAATGCGTCCTCCGAGGGAGTATGCCGCTGCAGTATAAGCTCGGCGTTGCGGCATACGATAACCTGAGCACTCACTCAATACTCGCGACATGTGTACAGACGGTGGAGCAATGGGTTGCTAGCTGCTGGCAGGAAACTACAGCTGGTCAAAAGCCTTTGCCATTGAACCCTGGGCCGCATGTCTTTCGAGTTGTTTGTCTGCTAGATGCTTTCTTTAGTGCTTCTGCTTCGGGCTCAGCTCGAGATGCAGCTCTGACGGAAGCATTCAAATGGGTAGCAATTGCCACTGCAGCACAAGTAAACAGACATGACGACAATGAACAAGTTGGCAGATCGGATGGAACGAGAGCCCGCAAACATGATATTGCATTGGTCTCTTGGCAAAATGCTAAGAAAATGGTCTTTACAAATATTGCGGCTACACAGTCGTTCCGGTTAGCGCTCTCCCTTATGCTCTTTGGGAACATATCTCCTCCAGTCAGATCTGAGATGAGCCAACCTTGCCAAGAGGATGCTGAAGACAGGGAGTTTGGATTTTGTGAGGGAATCAGGCGTCTCAGGGAACTTTGCTCGCAAGCTCGCCAAGTTCTGCTAAATCGAAAAGATGCGACCCGAAACCGGGCCAAGACAGGCTTTATGTCTGGTGAGCACCTGGGAAATATGCCGGACGAGATTTGCCACTTGATTTCAGAGCTCCTGGGAGCGGTGGAATGGCTGGTTGGCATGTACAACGCGGTGGCAATTGGCGCCAGCCGCGGCAAATTGCATGCCATCTCTCCTTATATGGAGGATGAGAATTTAGAGCAACAAGAGGTTTCACCATTCAATTTGCGCGGAGTAGATAGCGCGATGGAAATGAAGGATGATTTATCGCGCTCTTTATCTTATCAAGAAATGGAAGCGCCGTTGCTGAAGCGTGCCAGAGAAGAAAGCGTCTCCTTTATAGATATCTGGCGCAGCAATATTCACAAAAACAACGACGCCTTGATCCAAGCTGGCAGGCTTTCGGCTGCACTCTCAGCAATCTCATGGAAATTCCTCGCGAGATATAGATTGGCTGTTGACGCTGTCAAGATAAAGGACCAGAAGCATCTATACGATGCTGTTCGCTGTCGCTACTCAGCAATGACTTCTCTGATCGCGCTGTGGAGGACGACGTTTGGAACGATAGACAGTGCTACAAAGAGCCATTTGCAAAGTTCGCATCGCGAGGTATGGCGTACTTTTGCATTCTGCGCTATTGATACCGGCCTCTCAATACTTTTATTCTACGACACCACCAAAATGCTAGAAGATCATCTTCAGCAACTGCCGTCCGGGTTGGGGGCTACAGATCTCCTCAAGATTCTGCATTCAACACGGGCATTCCGCACAGATCAGCGTTTGGTCAGCGCCAAAGAGATTGCTGCTGTTTCATCCACATGTCAAGATGGACGAAATTTATCGCGGGAACAACCCACATACCAAGGATACATGTGCGCACATCCGGTAAGATTGACTCATTTTCCGATACTGTCACTCTACCCGATCCTCTAACTGCTTTTCACAGTCGCCTTGGATGATGGTCCAGTCCCATAGCCTGGCTATGCAGGCAATCTCGGAAGAAATTAACAAGTCCGCGAATATTTCTCCGCCCGACGCTGAGCTACTTGTTGAGTTGACAAGTAACCTTAACACCTGTTTGCAAGGCCTGCGAGGGCTCCAAGACTGCCTAAACATTGTGCCTTTAGTGAAAGCCTCTTAGCTTTGATAAGCATCATCTAGAAAGGTCCGGATCCCGAGTTGCACTGGTTGAGTGTCATCTAGACTCTTCACTGTACTCTGTTGATGCTATCACAAACAGGCTACTCTGGCCCGGTGGTATAATCCTGAGTGTCTAGTGGCTTTTTGCTAGGCCGTATTAGGTTATACGTCAGGCAGTGAACTTTTGAATGCAGGATAAAACTGGCACACAATTCTCAGAGTTGGGAGATCCGCTGCTGATTATGGGTACGTTTTATCGTTCAAAAAATGAGTGCAATGCTGCTTCTGGCCCCATTCGCTGTTGATCTGCGAGCCGAGTCTCGGTGCTCAAAAAGGCTTCTGGGAGCCATTCTGGTTTAGCCCCATTCAGTGCCATTTGTGCAATTGCCCGCCCAGCCAGCCAACACTGACTCATTCCGAATCCATTAAATCCAGCAGCTAACCACTCTCCGCCATCCAGCTTCCTTCCACTCAAGGATGTCGGGACACTACCGACGATAGGAACTTGATCCGGCGTTACGCTGAGAATGCCGGACCAAATTCTATGCAGAGCTACTGACGAGGACAGTTCCGACTGGGTAATCGGGTTCTCCCAACCCTCAGAGAAGAGTCGCCGGGGCAGCAGCGTGGCAAGGTTTGCTATTGAGTCAGCACTGACGATGGAGTCGTCCGAGGATATGAAGTCGTCTAGCCTTTGAATGTCGCCTCCGACAAACAAATCTCCGGTGTTGGCGTTTTGCTGCATCCAGTACAAGCCCTGATCGACGAGCGTAGTCTTCGGGTCGTATGTTTGCCCAACGTGGAACAACCATGCCTCTGAGCGATTCTCCCACTGGGGACCCGGCTTTTGTGTCGACATGGAGAGCCGGCAAGGGTAAACTGGGCCTCGGAGCTTGGGCAGAAGGTGGCCAGTAAAGCCGCTAGTACAGTGAAACACTTTTGCGGCCTTGAAAGTACCACGTGGAGTTGTCAAAGTATATGGGTAGGGCTCTTGGGGGTTGCTGGAGAGGGCAATAGCCGTGATTGGAGTATTTGTTTCAATGGAGAAGCGCGACGAATGGCGCTTGAGAAAGCATTGGAATAAGCTGGTTATTAGCTTGTATGGCCAAAAAACGTGAGAGCTGACGAGGATAGCACCGCACGTATTCTTGAATTTGTACCTCTGGAAGTTCCACTAGATCAGCATTTTTTCTTTCTTTTTTTTTAAAGGAAGGGAGACATTATAGAGAATCTGTTACGGACCTCTTGCGCAGTTTTGCCGTCAATGACTTGATGATGGCCTTTTGCTTCAGGAACAGCCGTCTCGTACATCTCAATAGACTGGACAGCATCGTCGAACTTGGTCCGCTCCTCAAACGTGGAGATTACCGTCGCCTCCCGTATCTGGCTTTCTTCAACGAGGTTCTCCGCCTCAGCAGCCTCGCGAACCTGTCGCAGATTTGAGATTGCAAACCTGGCAATCTGCTTGGCCGCTTCGTCTCCAAAGGCCGCAGCAAACTTGCCGTAGTACATGGGACGTGGCTGGTGAGGAACCCGTCGTTGCGACTTGTTGCGCCAGTGGTGAGAGCGCGTGCCTCAAACACAGCGACGGATTTTTCGTGCGTAGCGTTGCTCTCTAGAAGCGTCTTGGCAACGCTGCATCCAGTGATGCCCGAGCCGATGATGGCATAGTCTACTCGCTGAGGGAGGTTGTCGGATTGTATATTGGCTAAGGGGTGGGAGGGTTTCTGCCAGGCGGATATGGTTGGTGATGATACAGGGAGGCCGGGATCTTGGGTGATTTGGTGTAAAAGCTTCCCGAGCAGTGCTTCAGGAAGTTGGATGCCCATGGTAGCCCGTAGGAATGGTTAGCTGGCTCTGGCGTATAGGTGTGTTGGAGGTGATGTTATTACATCTGGCCTATGGTAGATTGATGGTAAGTGTACAGGTTTCAGTTCATCCAGGATGTCCTTTTCCCTTCAAATATATCTCGAGCTGCCATGTCCCTGTAATTTGGTGTACTTTACCCTTGGACTGGCTTCTGCCGTTGATTTATTAGGTTCCACAAGCCGATCCTTGTCGGAGCCGCCAAAGCCGCGACGGCCATCCGGGTCCATCATCACCTTTGACATCCTGCAATCGATAACTTGTCGGACCAGAGTAATTCCACCTGTAGTTCTTGCTAGCAGATACCGACTAAAAAGGCAAGCAAGTCGTGATTATTGGATCAGGGTCCAGGGCCACTACCCTGCTCTCTCCATGGCGAAGGCCACATCGTTAGTCTTCATGCTGCAAAACGTTCAATCTAGGCGTCCCACTGCAGGATTACATGCTCAACATGTTGATAATGGGCAACTTTCTCGGGAAACTCATAGTGACTGTCTCTACAGAATAGCGTCGTGTGTGTTTGCGATGCTAATGTAATATCTTCCATTGCGTTTGAAAGTGTACGATATACAGTGGCCTCGAAAATACCTACTAGGTGCAGGGATCGGAGCCGCCGGATCCGCGACCTCTTGTTTATGCCCTCTTGCCCGTGTCTACTCGGTGGACGAAGAAGGGCTGCTCCAGCGATTGAGACATGGCGCAAGTCTCAAGCCCCTGTAGTGGCCTGGCATTGCCTTGCAATTTGCCTCGCAAACTGTGGGCTGTACGCCGCCAAGCTAGGATCGATTCTGGCTCACTCTCTCCGTCTCTCGCACAACACCTCTTCTCTTCTCCTTACAACGTACTGATACCGTGGTAACCAATCAACCTCTCCGAAACTCACTTGCAAGCCCGCTAGCTACAATGGCAGACCAAAAACCTCAGCTGTTTTCGGATGTCAAGTACATCGAGACCCCGCAGCAGAAACCCTCCATGTTTGACTCCCGAGATTGCGGTGTTCCTACTACCAATGTAAGGTCTCTCTTCTCCGGATTTGAATCTAGAGAGGGGTTTTCCTTTTATTTAGAGCAGAGCTCTTAGGGCCAAATCAGGACTGACTCTTGTAACTCAAAATAGGCAGCTACTATCCACAACCCTCCCTTGCCCGCAGAAGGCCCCGGCAACGACAGCTTCTCCAACGTCATTCTTGGCGGCCTTTTTATCGTTGTCCCATTATTCCTCGCCCAGGTGGTCGGCGGCGGCTTCAAAACCAAAGTCCTCTTCGGCATACTCAGCTTCCTCCCAGTACTTATTGCCTACTGGAGCTTCAAGTCCGCTTTTAGCCCTCGCATTAACGAGAATGCCAAGCTTCCGGGCCGTCCGATTGAGACGTACATCACCTTCAAAAATGCCACTGACCGGGATAAGTGGTCAGGTCGCTCCAAGATTCCTATCCAGACATTTTCCGAAATGTACGTTGACGGCGAGGTTGATTTCAACGGCGATGTCCTCGATGTCCTTGAGTATCGTCACGACTGGTCCAGCTTTCGTTTTACTTTTGACTTATTCAAGTTTATATTCTTCACCTTCTTTGCAAATATCCTCTTGCACACCAGGGAAAAGGACATGGAGCAGATCCGCCCCAACTACGACTCCGGCAATGACCACTACGCCTGGTTCCTCGGACCTCGCATGGTCTATACCTCGGGCATTATCTCGGACCCTTCACGCGAGGAGACGCTTGAGGAGCTCCAGGACAACAAGATGGCCGTAGTTTGCGAGAAGCTCGAGCTTAAGGAGGGCGAGACATTGCTCGACATTGGCTCTGGCTGGGGGACCCTGGCGAAGTTTGCTTCGCTCAACTATGGTGCCAAGGTTACCGGTGTCACAATTGCGGAGAATGGCGCCGCTTGGGGTAACGACGTCCTCCGTAAGGCTGGTATCCCGGAGGATCAGAGCCGTATCTTGTGCATGGATTACCGTGATATTCCCAGACAAAAGTTCAACAAGATTTCTCAGCTGGAGATGGGCGAACACGTCGGCATTCGCAAGCTTTCGGGCTTTTTCCGTCAGTGCTACGACATGCTCGAGGATGACGGTGCAATGTATGTCCAACTGTCGGGTCTTCGCCAGGCCTGGCAGTTTGAAGACTTGATCTGGGGCCTCTACCTGAACAAGTACATTTTCCGTGGTGCCGATGCTTCCACTCCCCTTTGGTACTATATCTTATCTCTGGAGAGAGCGGGTTTCGAGATTAAGAGGTAAGTGTCGCGCGTGTCTGCAAACGACTGAATGTTTCTGCGAAAACGTCGCTAACTTAACATGTAACAGCGTCGATACCGTTGGCGTGCACTACTCAGCTACTCTTTGGAGATGGTACCGCAACTGGGTCGGCAACCGTCAAACAATCAATGCCCGCTACGGCCAGCGCTGGTACAGAGTACGTAAGTCCTGTTGCTTGTGGAGGTCGCTCAATGCTAAAACGCTGCTTTAGATCTGGGAACTCTTTCTGGCTTGGTCTGTGATTGCTTCCCGCCAAGGTTCTGCCACCTGTTTCCAGATTGTTGTGGTCAAGAATCTTAACGCCGCACACCGTATCAATGGTGTCAACTCGCAGTTTGGCCTGTCTGGCGCTCTCGCTCGTAGCAAGGCAGCAGGAAAGAATGCTCTTGTTAATTGAGAGAAAAAAAAAACACTTTGTCTCTTAGCTGTAAAGGGCCTCGACCTGCTCGTTTAGGCCACTCTTTAGTATAGTAAAAGTATATAACAAATAGACCAGATTCAGAGACAAACAAAGCTACCTTGACATCTTTTTTGAATTGTCATTAATATGCGCGACCCTTTTCTTTGCTATGTATGGGTATTTGTAGTGTAATTGAAGGCGTATGTTTACACCTACTAGCGACGACTACCATTTTTGCGCAGTTCAACCACATGAAATAGAAAGGAATCTTTAGAATTCAGAATGTGGATGAATACCTCTTTGATCGTAATTTCTAGTTGTTGACGACAACGGGCAACTCACTGTCCGGAGTACCAACTTTTGTCAGTGCCTCGTAAAATAGCTTTGGTTGGGCCCAATCCTCTGGACACACCACCCCCTCGTACTTCTGACTTCCATCAAGTGCCATCAGCATGAACGCCGCACAACAAGTTCCAGTCACCGTTGCCATATTCTTAGCCAAGTAACAATCTTTGCCAGTGGTGGGAAGACGCACAGCACTTGTTGCAGGGCAACCGTTTCGAGACCCAACTGCGCGGACTAGAATGCCACTCTTATTCTCCAGTATTTCACCACTTGTAAGAGAAAGGAGAAATGCGAATACAGCTCCAATAGAACACTCTCCGTTCCAAATCTGTTCCAATATACCAAAGAAAGCATACCTCCACGGCCCCGTCACCTTTACCGCCATAGAGAACAATTCCGGAAGTTGACCAAGTTTCATATCGCTTCCCTTGATATGCTGGACGAAATCCCCTATGGATTCAAATATGCCAGAAATTGACAGAGGGTTTGTCGCAATTGCATACAAAAACTCAACTGCGTCCTCAGCCGCGAGCTGCTGGTCACGAACTGCCTTGCCCAGGCCGCGGGCGACCCCATTCAATGGCAAGGGCTCGAGACCGCCGAGGCACCTGATGCGACTCGCACTAGGAAACAGACGCGGCAGAGTCACCGGCTCCGGGTGGGCGGTCTCATGAAGAAGTCTTTCGCCAGATGGCAAGACGTCCATGTACGCCGTTTCGACCCAGGACTCGTTCACCGTGGGCTTTCCGTTGGCCCATGTCAGACAAGGTCCCGCAGCAATATGCAGCAGATGTTGCAAGACGGCCTTGCCGACTTCTGGTCGCTCATCGCCCACGAACCAGCAGATGTGAAGCTCATCCACCTTGTCCAGCTGTTCGGCAGCGTGCACTGCCATGATGTTGCTTAGGCCGGGTGAGGCGCCACAGCCGATAAAGCATGCAATTCCAGCTTTCTTTGCTTCGTCATTAAGTTCCATAGCCGCCAGTGTACTTTCAACATCATCGTCAAAGTCCAAGTAAGGCACTTTAGCCCTTACGCATGCCGACAGAACAGGCATTGACGTCTTTTTGTAAGGGCCAGCGCCAAGGACGACTAGAGCGGCACCTTGTATGAGATTGGCGAGCGCGTTGGAGTCGTATAAATCGAGTTGCCGAATCTTGCATCTGTTGGGTGGGAGTCTGGCCACAAGTGGCTCCAATGCGTCGATGTTGATGTCGGCGAGAATCAGAGGAGACTCGGTTGCAACAGCGAAGCGCTCAATGGCCAAACGGCACATTTGCCCAGCTGCTCCGATGAAGACGACTGGCTTGGTCTCTGTATTGGCCATTGCAAATGATATTTGTGCTTTCTGCACGATGGGTAGGCTTTCTTAGATCTAATTCAATTGAAAATTAAACAAGGAAGCGAATAAGGGGAAAATGCTTCGCTTAAATATCTGGCCCAACCACGGCACTGCCGCTCAAGTTCCGATACAAACGCCTTCCCGTGTAGAGTACCTGGCAGAAAGCGACATGTTCGCAAACTAGCCAACATCCCCCTCCCCTGTATCCCCATGTAGTACAGGTCAGACGCCACCAAATAGCCGTACACCTTCGCACAAGAGAGCACAATCCGAGCTGAGGGGTGGAATGATTTGGTTTGTCCTGTTATGGGCTGATTCGGCATCGTCGTTGCTGTAACGCGGCTTAGCTACGGAGCCGCCCGGAGCCGCAGGCGCGCGGACAACAGTCGGCTCCCGACGTAACCGCTATCTACACGGACATGGTATAGTTTAATAATTGGTACATCAGCGGCTTTTCTTTGGCAGCGCATGTAGCTTTATTGCAGTTAATGTTCTTTATCTTACGATTCGGAGTTCCGCGTGGACCGACTAACTCATAATGCGGATGCGAGCTGTTACTTTCCGCTATTTATTTGGCGTGGTAGTAGTGTAAATTAAAACATATATCTATGTACGTAGGTATATAAATAGGCATTGTTTATATGCACTCAGTGATGTGGTCTTGTCCCCCCAATGCAGTCCCATCGTTGACCGAATCAACAAATTCGTCTCTCCCAAAACTGATCGTGACTTCACACGATCATATTTATAATCCGCCCTATTTCAAACAAAACTTCACACGTGTATCGCATCGCACCGCACCACATCATGTCAGAGCAGGGTGTTGACATTATTGTTATTGGAGCTGGCATCGCTGGTGTCACTGCTGCCCGTGACCTGAGCGTCAAAGGATATTCAGTCGCACTTGTGGAAGCCAGAGATCGTGTTGGTGGAAGATTGTACACAGCCAAGGGGCTTGATGGCAACCTGGAGCTCGGCGGCGGCTACGTCCACTGGACGCAGCCCTACGTGTGGCGTGAGTTGCAACGACATGGCCTCGATCATCTGACACCTCCCCTTGAGCCCGAAACCGTCTTCTGGCTTGCAGACGGCGAGGTCCATAAGGGTTCCTTTGAAACTTGGTACGGCTCCGCTGGTGAGCACATACAAAAGTGTTTTGGCGACGCGCGCTTGCACTTCCCCCAGCCATATGATGACGCCTTTCTCGAAACTGCCACTGAGCTTGACAAGCAAAGCATTGCCGAAAGGATTGCGAGTCTTGGCATATCAGCATATGGGCAGGACTGCATTGAGGGTGCCCTTGGCGGGCTAATTTGTTCTCCTGAAAAGCATGGAATTGCCCAGTTGCTGATGGGTGCCGCCATTTGCTTTGGCGAATATGGATCATACCTCGAAACAGCTGGTCAGTGGGCACTCTCTGGTGGTTCCAAGCCACTGCTTGACGCAATGCTGGCCGAGTCTCCTGTGCAGCTTCATCTAAACACGGCTGTTGTCTCCGTCACAGACCTGGGGTCTCACGTCACCGTCAAGACCCGTGCTGGCCAACAATTCACTGCCAAGGCTGCACTGGTGGCCGTTCCTCTGAACACCATGAGCAGCATTGCAGTACAGCCGCCTCTCCCTCCTCGTATACAAAAGATGATTGAGATGAGAAATCCAACCATGTCCGCCAAGGTGTGGGCTCGTGTCAAGGGACATGTTGAACCCTTCCTAGCTCTTACTCCCCCAGGAAAGCATCCTTTAAATGCCGTGCGAGTCGAAAAGCGCCGTGGAGAAGACACTCTCATTTTATGCATGTGTGCCGATGCGGCCATGATCCCAGAAGATCCTCAGGCGCGCTCAAAAGTCGTGCAAGATGGACTTCGCGTCTTTGTTCCAGAAATTACAGTCTTGGACACTGCAATGCACGACTGGGTAGGCGATGACTTTTCTCAAGGTGCATGGATGGTACATCGACCTGGTCAACTCACTGGTGCAGCACGAGAGATTCGAAAACCTCATGGTAGCATCTACTTTGCGGGCGGGGATATTGCGGCTGTTAATCCGGGGTCTATAGAAGGTGCGATGGAGTCTGCCGTTGACGCTACGAGAGCTATTGCAAAGCAGTTGGGTGTGTCGAAGTAGTATGCTTTAGAGTACAATATAGATTTGAACTTTGAGTGCCCGGATCTGTTTTGTTGCCTCCATATTCTCGTTTACTGTTCCTCCGTGTCATGAGTCTGCAAGTACTAAGTAGTAGCACATCAGATACAACTTCGGTAGTCCAACATGTTAAATTAGCTCCGAGGCCATCAAGGGACTACTGAAAAGAAAAGGTGATGCATTTCTGCAAGGCAGAAAAAGGCACTTGAGCCTTGGACTTTGCCAAGTGGTCTGCTAAAGGCATTCAATCGGTGTGAAAATGAATTATGTTGCGTTCAGGTGTCTGCTGCTCCTCGGATCAAGATCTCACAGACCCGTGGATCCGTCAGTCTGACAATTTGGAAAGAAAGTGACCTAGTGACAAGGACATAATTCGCGGTTCCGGCGGCTCCTTAGCAGTACAAGTACCAAGTTGGTTAGCAGAATGAATGATTTTCTTTTCTCAATGTGCACTCTTGCATGCGCTTGATTACTAGCGCGTGTGGCTGGCTTCTCCCTCCCAGTGCTAGGCAAGCTGTACAGCAACAGTACCATTTTGCAGGGCTGAAGCCTGAAGGTAGAAAGAGACATGTAGCATCTCGCACACGTTATCCCCAGCGCTGCCAACGAGCGCGACAAGACCATGGCCAGTCTAGTCTGCAAACAAATATGGGACAGACAATATGTCAACGGACGTGCCGCACTTATCTGGGATATTTCAGCAAGACGATACAAGATGCTACTTCCTGGTGGACAGACAACCAACCGAAGCAGATTCGCTACAGCCAACAGCATCATTTTACCAATGGGATGGCTCTGAATTGCAAGTCTCACCTCATCACGCACAGTCCATAGGTTACCATGACAGCAAAGCAATGGCCGCAAGCCCAGCAATGCGCGCATATATCAAAAACATCCACGACCACCGCATCTGAGGGGCAGCCACCAAAAAAAGACAGCGACATCTTGGAGTAACACGGCGCAAAGCGCCTCAACCACATCAAAGAACAAAGAATCATCCAAAAAAAACACCGCCGCAGGATGAAACTCGACCGCAGCTACGTTGATTACCTGGCTGAGCACGCAGAGCTACAGGAACGGGTTGGTGAAAGGGACGAAATGAATGCTTATGCGGCCGGAGCAGGGGCGGGAAGCTACTTCCCTTTTCCACCGCCGCAGCGGTTGCATGTGCCAACGTTACGTTGTTCTTTGTTCCTGCATCAACCGCAACCGCGTCCGTGACATCCTGGGAGTCAAACGTCAAGGAACTCAAAAACAAGGAACGGTCAAATCAGACCAGGCACAGTCCATCAGAGTGAAAAAAGCCAAGGAGGCAGAGCCAAGAAAAAGAAAATTCGAGAAGGTATGGACAGGGTAAGCCACATGAATCAATGGCCCGGAGACCCGGCAAGTTGGAAATGACAAAGGGCCGGGGGTATTGATTAGGCAGGGGGGGGTGACGGTGACAAACACTGACAATTGGTGCCGTGTACTCGGGACGGGAAATGGCTGACGGTGTTTGACATTCCTGGTCCTAGGCATTCAAGCATTTGTGGGATACTGTATCATATGTGATGGTGGAAATTATGTTTGAGGGCTCCCTTTGTTTTCTCAGCACCATGTCTTGGGGACAAGTGAAAACACATTGTAGCGACAGTGGAAAGTGGAAAGTGGAAGTGGAAGAAGTGGCTGTTCCCCAGATTCTGCCCCTTAAACATGTGCCCCATACTGCTGTTCCGTCCCAGTGCTCCGTCCCACTGCAGTTTTGCTGGGGAAATGGCATTACAGGGCGTTCCGGAGAGGCCTTTACAGGGGGCCAAGAGTCATTCTTCTCCACCATTTCACTTCCCCGGGGTACACTAACTCTTTATGAGCGTTGATTGCAAGGACTTTTGTAACGCGAAATCAAACAAAAAAGACCACCGGGTGGTTTGTCCGTGTTGCCGACGACAAATAATAAAGTAAGATTTTTTTGTCGTCTGCAATCCTTGTACCTGTACCTCTACCTCTACCTGTACATTTCCTTGCACCAGTACAGCACCTGTTACCCGTAGGTACTTGTACCACCTAGGCAGCTATGTAACGTGCCGACCACTCTGTCTATTACCTACCGTGTTTGTCCTTGCCGGCATTCTCTCTCTCTTTTTTTGTTCTTGTCAAGCTGAGTCAATTAATTAATTGCCCAAATAAAATATACATCGTCCGCTGTCTCAATCATTTTAAAAAAAAAATCCCGTCTTGTTCTCACATTCAATTGCTGATCCAACACCTCGGTTCGTCCGTTAATCCTCGGTCCCAACACCTCCTACAGTGCACTACAGCTGTCTCTCCCCCAGCATACATCATCAGCTACAAAGTCATAAAACTTCAAACATATTCCTCCGCTCATCCGTCTCCGATTCCGACCGTCTCACAATCATAACTAATTTCATCATCAATCATAACACATTTTCTTTTACGGAGTACAGCTGTCTGCTTCTAGACTACTCACTCCACATATTTACGCAAGCTTCTTTCCCACCCTTTCCGCTCTGCCCCAACAATCATCGCCAATCATCAACCGTACGTCACTTACAAAACCAGCTCTTTTATCCTCTTTTCTATTTTTATTTTTTCCCTCCACATTTTTCCCAATCTATATCAACTTTTCAACTTTCATCTTTCATTATTCATCTTCAACAACTCAACTCAACTTCAGCATAATTAACATGCCTCAGATCATGTCCAACGTAACCCTCCAACCAGTCCCCCGAACCGCCCGCTCCCAGGAGCTCTTCTCCAACCTCTACGCCTCCCTCCAAACCACAAGCGACCTCTGCCGTCCCTCAACACCCGTCCGTCACATCCGCGAAGACGACTACACCGTCCCTGCTCCTCCTCCTCCCAGTCCTGTCAGTTTTCGCAATGACGGCTGGCCCAAGTCTCGTCGGTCATAGATTCTCCATCGCTGTCTTCCAATTAGACACCATGGCACGACATGACACACGACACCTTGGAACGGACACAAAAAAAACAATACAATTAATATTGGACGGGCGCACGCACAAAACATTAGACTTGAGGGAAACCACTTTTGTAATTTTTTTTTTGATATTTTTCATACATTTTTTTTTCATCACTGTACAATTGGGAGTTGAGTTGGGACAAAAACATACACACGTTAATGAAGACAATCGGCAACTAGTCAGTATAGTTGCACAGGCAGAAAAACAACAGAGATGGAATAGGTTACATCATCGCGTACATAGTTTACAAAACCTTCACATTTTTTATTTCAACCTTTTAACCTTTTGCCCAAATGTCCCCAAAGGTCTCACATGTGAAAGTCACAAGCTGCCCATTGCCTCCCCAAACAAGGCGTAGCACGAGATTTCGCCCACAGTCGCCAAGTAATCACATCGATAACCAGATCTCGGAAACTAACGGGACTGTCTTGGACTTTCTTGGCCTGGCTTCGTCTCCTCAGCCCTGCTGTTATAGCAGACACCAAGGCTTCCCTACGTCCGACTCAATCGTCTTCATAACACCGCTTTCATTAACATTAATCACATTCATAATTCATAATTCATGCATCGCTCATGCTCTCGCGTTGCTGAGTACCCCAGACTGACGGACTGAGGACTCACTCACGGCAGTTCTGCAGTGATACCCGAACCAGACCAATCTCGCCTAGCCTTTCTCGGCGCAATACGAGAAACTAACACCGTCGCGACCGTCGCGACCGTCTAGACCGTCTTTGTGGCTGCGGTCTTCCTCATGCAGCCAGGCACCGTGCTTCCTCCTTCCTGATATGTTCACTCACCTGAAAAATCATGAACAATACTTTCTCCGCACGACGTCCCATGAGCTATGCAGACGTCCCATGATAACCTCCCAGTCTCTCAAGGTCGCATTCGTTGCGAAACTAACCTTTGCGGCCAAAACAAAAAGAAATATCCAAGGCACAATAAGACCCTGTGGTAGTTGCAGACAAAAAGGTTACATCGGGTTTCATTCATCATGTGGTCGCCGCGCCGGTAACTGATCTAGCTCGGTCCTCACCGAGGAACAGGCTCAACTAGCTTCGGCCGTGAGGGGTAAAGTTTGCATTTAGCGCAAAACGAGGCGTGTCGTGTGAGACACAATTGACCTTCGGGACCTTTTGCCTCCTCATCGGTTATAACTGGACCTCAACCGTGTGACTGAACGCCCGATTCTAGTGATCATTGTGGCAGGTCGGCCACTTTCTTGCTAGTTGTACTTTTTGGGGGCTGCCCGGAATGATCACCATGTAGACAATGCAAACCGGCTGCATGCCTTGCGCAGTCCGGCCGACCATCTGACCTGACCTGACCAATTGTTCGGCCACATCTATCCCAATTGCTCTTCGGAGATGCGCCGAGTTGGGCTATACTTGATTACGCTACAATCTGCACTGACTGCAGCCTCATTCAAACCGAAAGTCGCGTTTCCTAATCCTGACGTTACAGGCCGACGGTGGGAGCTGTTCCCGAACAGGAAGGTTGCCAATGCACTAGACCACTACAATAAGCCACCATCTGTTGAGAGCACGCAACCATTGTCATGGAGCTAAAAAAGGTCCCATCCAGATAGGAAGCTGCCCAAGGTTCGCTAAGCCATCACACCATTGTCCACCATGGTAGTAATCTGCGCAAATCATCAGATTGGCAGGGTCCTGCGTGAGGGGACCGTCTTCGTATATAATCTGCCGACCCGACGCCGATCTGACAAGACAATGAGCCCATCACACCCGACTTCTTCATACTTTTGGTTCTCTCGTCCTGTAGTGTTTCGCAATGAAGCTCAACTACCTTCTCCTGTCCGGCCTCATCGCCGCGGCATCTGCTGCCCCCAGAGCGCAGACCTCCCACATTGTCCATGAGAAGCGCAATCTTGCTGCCAAGTCTGGCTTCGTGAAGCGCGATGCCCTCGCCACTGGCACTCGCATTCCCGTGAGAATTGCTCTCAAGCAGCGTAACTTGGACAAGGGAATGGACTACCTGATGGCTGTGTAGGTACCCACCGACCACGGACATTAATCTGCCGCGCTAACCCTCCATTGCAGCTCTGATCCCGAATCTCCCAGCTACGGCAAGCACTACACCAAGGAACAGGTTATTGAGCTCTTCAAGCCTGCCGACGAGTCTGCCGATGTCGTCAAGAAGTGGCTCGTTACTGCCGGTGTCCCCGAGAACTCCATCTTCGTCCCCAAGAGTCAGGGATGGGTCTCCTTCGACAGCACCGTTGAACAACTCGAGGATATCCTCCAGACAAAGTACCACACCTACCACCATGCTCGCTCCAACCAGGAGCATATTGGTACCGACCACTACAGCCTGCCCGAACATGTCTCCAAGCACGTTGACTTTGTCCAGCCTGCTGTCACTTTCCAGCGCAAGCGTAGCGCCAACAAGAAGCCCAAGTCTGCTCATCGCCCTGACCTGAGGCTTCCTTTCACCCCCAGTGCTGCCGCTCAGTACAAGCAGAACAAGCGTAAGCCTTCCCTCAACCAAATTGATTGAATTGATAAACCGGTACTGACCTTCGCCGTAGAAGACGTAACCATCTGCTCCAAAGCGGTTACCCCTCAGTGCATCAAGGCCATGTACAACATCCCCCCTGGCAAGCTTGCGGACCCAAGCAACAAGATGGGTATCTTTGAGTTGGATGGCGAGGTCTATGCTCAGGAAGACTTGGACAACTTCTTTGCCCTGACTGCTCCCGAGATTCCCAAGGGAACTCACCCTGAGGCCTACATTATCGGCAACACAACTGCGTCTGGTACAGTTGATCAGGCCGGAGGTGAAGCTACCCTTGATTACGACATGGCCTACCCCATCGTCTGGCCCCAGGGAATTGTCGACTTCCAGACCGAGTACATTGAGGAATTCGGCACAAATTTGTTCGATACCTTCTTGGATGCCATTGACGGCACCTACTGCACCTACAAGGGTGGCGACGACCCCGTCGTCGACGGCACGTCACCCACCCGCCAGTGTGGCACCTTCAAGCCCACCAACGTCATTTCTATCTCTTACGGTCTCGCTGAGGAGGAGTACCCCGTCGGCTACCAGAAGCGCCAATGCGAGGAGTACATGAAGCTTGGTCTTCAGGGTGTTTCTCTCTTCCTCGCCAGTGGCGATTACGGTGTTGCTGAGGACAAGTGCTTGGGCCCCAACGAGGACATCTTTGTATCTGATCAGGCTGCTGCTTGCCCTTACATGACCGCCGTTGGTTCTACTGAGCTACCCAAGGGCACCACTGCCGGAGATGAGGAGATTGCCACTGCTCGATTCGGATCTGGTGGTGGATTCAGCAACATCTACCCTCAACCCGCCTACCAGAAGCACGCTGTTAACCAGTAAGTAACGACTCACTCTAAACATGCAAGGTCAAAGACTGACACTCTCCAGGTGGTTCAAGTACCATGACCCCGGATTCAAGAACTACACCACCCAAGACGGTGTCATTCCCAACAATGGCGGTATCTACAACGCCGCCGGCCGAGGCTACCCCGATATCTCTGCTGTTGGAGACTACGGTTTGGTCTGGGTTGGAGGAAGCGCTGGTCTCTCTGGTGGCACGTCGATGAGTGCCCCCATCGTTGGTGGTATCATCAACCGAATCAACGAGGAGCGTATCAACGTTGGCAAGGGCCCCGTTGGATTTATTAACCCTGTTCTGTACAAGTACCAGGAGATGTTCCACGACGTTGTTCACGGCGGCATGGTTGACCCCCGATCCAAGTGCAAGGGCAAGTCTTTTGATGCTAGCCGTGGCTGGGATCCTGTGACTGGCATGGGTACTCCCAAGTACGACAAGCTGTTGTCTGTATTTATCGAGCTGCCATAGATGAATTCCGGCTACCGTATATAATAATCATAATGAATTTGATGAAGATGACTGGGCCAATTTTATATATGACAATGATGAGGATGGCAGTTCCAAAGACAACTGGTGTGGATGGGGATGGTATGTTTTAGTTTGTTACAGTGGAAGCTGCCCTGAAGAGGCTGCCCCACTAGAGCTTCAGGCGCTAAAGAGCTCCCCTCCCCTCTGCGCGAGCAGTCGATGATCGCCGATGAGGCCCAGCTCCAATGTCTGATCTCTCCCTCTTCAGATTAAAACCACCAGTCGTAAATTAACAATGCTATCACAAAATCGGACTACAAACTGTTTTGAGCACTTTTCCTGCCCGCCACTGCGTGTTCCAAATGTGGCTGATGCAGCTACAAGGTTGCTCTCCAAGGCAGCACCACGTCACACAGCCACGGACTTGCATGATTTACAGGGCATGTCCAATGATGAGGGGCGCTGAGCCAGTCAACTGTCCCGCTGCTGCAGCGCGTCCACGCCGATCCTGCAGCGTCAACGCAGATGACCCCAACGACAGGCTTTCGACTGAAACCTTGATTTGCCAGCACACAGCGAGCCGCCATCCCGTCCATCCATCATCAAGCTGGCGCTGCCCTCCCTTGTCCAATATCGAACCTTGGCTTTTCTGCATCAAGGGCAAAAATCGAGACCTTGCGACTAGCTACAGCCGCTGCCACAAACACTCCTTCTTCCTCCTGCATCTTCAGAAAATGAAAGCAACTTGCGCGTACGCATGTGCAGCTCGTCGCGCAACATGAGCTCCGCATCTAACTCGGTGACGGCCTGGCCGCCAAGCAGCAGGCCGTCGAAACGAAATGTTCGCTACTTGCTCTTTCGACTCATTTGAATAATAGCTGACGCGCAACTCAGAAAATGCGAAATGGAACCTTCATCATCCCTAGCACAGGCGAGCGGTCTAGACGCCAGTTCACCTTGCGCACATCAAGCACCGTGCCGCCAAGCTCAGAGTCGAACGCATCATCCGAAATCGAAACGAATCGCGACCGTATACGAGCCGCTGCCGACACAGTAAAAGACAAAGCCCAGGATTATTGGCGATGGCTCAACTCGGACGAAGGTCATGGTGTTCTCAAATGCACCTTGGCCTATTTACTGGGAAGCACAGCGACGTTCTGGTCGCCGCTCTCCAACTTCCTTGGACACCGCGATGGCAAACACATCGTCGCCACTTTGACAGTGTATTTTCACCCTGCGCGCACTGCGGGATCCATGATTGAAGCTGTGTTGATTGCCATCGTGGCCGTCGCATACGCAGAACTTGTATGCGTGCTGAGCATGGCCGTCTCCATTGCATCGAAGACCAAATTTGGCTCGGCTGCCCCGGCACATGTCCTGGTCTTATTCTTATTTATCGGTGGAGGCTTGGGATTTATTGGTTGGGTCAAGCAAAGGTTGAATCAGCCGTTGGTCAACGTTGCGTCGACGCTTGCTTCGATTGCCATCATTTCCGTCGTTACCAAGGAGGAATCGGTGCAGGATGGCTTCTTTTCAGAAGACAAGATTGTGCAGATGCTCAAGATGTTGGTCATTGGAATCTCATTCAGTACCGCTGTCAACTTGCTAGTCTGGCGCGTATCTGCGAGAGAAATCCTGCGGAAATCAATCAACACGGCGTCGCTGACACTGAGCGACAGACTATCGTTTGTAGCAAGAGGCTTTCTCACTGGCTCGGATGAGGAAGTAAACTCGCCGGCCTACGATGCCATTAGAAAACGATACAACTCCATCTACACGGCGATGCCAAAAACGTTACGTGAGGCGAAACTAGAGTACTACTTTCTCGGCCAAGAGAGGCTTTACAGACTCGACAAGCGACTCTGGAAATCTCTGGATAACGTATATCAATCCATCGGAGGTTTACGGAGTTCCCTCAACACACAATTCACTCTATTACGAGAGAGCACACTATCAACAAGTCAACCCACAGAAGAAAATGCAGCCGGCGCCGCCATGCTATCACCCAAGGCAAGGGCACTCACTTCACCAGCCCTAGACGACGTCGTTGAACGACTATCCATAATCGAAGAAGACGTCGACGAGCAGCGAGCTCAAGCATCCCAGGCCACATCACCAGACCAACCAGCAACATTTACCCACCCAGCCGACATCTTCGCCTTCTTCATGGCACTACTAGGACCATCCATGAAATCACTAGCCTTCACACTCTCAGAAATCCTCCGCGCCACTCCATTCGGAGACGACCTCAACCACGACGTCCAAGTCAACGAGCAACTGCGAGAATCTCTCCGCGAAGCACTAAATCTGTATAACGAATCTAGAGGCAACGCATTACGGGAACTATACAAAACCATTGAATTTGGCAAAAGCCGCTCCGAGAAGATCCAAGCAGACATCGAGGAAGTAGCCGCCGCCTGTGGCCACTTCTCATTCAGCTTACAAGCCGTCGGCGAAGAAATGGACGTCTATCTCGACGCCCTCGAAGATCTCAAGCACTACACCGAACACCACCGCCGAACCTGGGGCTGGCTCAAGTTCTGGAAAATCTGGAGCAAGTTTGGCAGAGCTGCAACCGCAGCAGGCGACCCAGAGTGCATGACGCTACTTGGTCGTAAGACGTCCAAGGGCATCAGGAACTCTGCTCTGCCCAAGGGTATACCACGGGCCATGCTCCAACGCCGCGACACATTCAGCTGGGACGCAGCTCCCCAATCCAGCGGCTGGGCACGCAAGATCTCCCAAGTCATGCTGGCCGTCATGCGTTTCTTTGCCAAAGAAGACGTCCTCTTTGGCTGTAAAGTCGGCATCGGTGCCATTCTCTGGGCCATGTTTGCCTTCATCCCCGCTACGAGACCGTCATATAACCACTGGCGAGGTGAATGGGGACTCTTGTCATATATGATTGTCGTGGGCATGACGACTGGCGCATCCAACACCACCGGCACCGCTCGTTTCCTAGGTACCCTTCTCGGCGCGACCTGCGCATGCGCAACCTGGCTCGTCAGCACGGGCAATGGTCTCGCCCTCGCCATACTCGGCTGCTTCGTCGCCTTTGGCAGTTTCTACATGATTCTCGTGGTGAAGAACGGCCCCCTCGGCCGAATCTTACTGTTAGCATACAACGTCATCGTCCTCTACGCCTACTCTCTCTCCCAGAGTGTCGACGACGACGACGATGACGAAGGCGGCACCAACCCCCTCATCTTCAACATCACCTACCATCGAGTCGTAGCCGTCACGCTCGGCATCGTCTGGGGCATTCTGGTCTGTCGACTCCTCTGGCCCATCTCAGGGCGCACCAAGTTCCGCGAAGGCCTCGCTGTCCTATATCTCCAACTCGGTCTCATCTGGAAACGCGGTCCCCTGACCGTCCTCATGGAAACCAACAACACCATCGACTACCTCCAAGAAGGCGAACAAGCCGCCCTCCAGCGCTACGGTAGCTATCCTCCCATCCCCTCATTATACATCTCATACTAACACCCCCAAGCTTTCAAGTTAGAAACCCTCCGCGGCGCAGCAAAGTCCGAATTCGAACTTCGCGGCCCCTTCCCCAACGCAGCCTATGGCCGCATCATGCACTCCACCAAACACATACTCGACGGCTTCTACGCCATGCGCCTTCTTACGCAGAGACGCATCACCCTGTCCGCCGGAGAAAAGGCCCTGTTTGAATTCACCAACGCCGAGCGTGTCTTGCTCTGCGAGCGCATTTCCCACGTATTTCAAGTGTTGGCATCGTGCATCATGCTAGAGTACCCCCTTACGGATGCCATTCCCACCATTGAGAATAACAAGGATAGGTTGCTGGGCAAGATTTACCAGTTTAGGAAGGATCATATGCAGACTGATCCTGGTGCAGCGACGGCGTCTGAGGGCTCGGTGAATGGACACACAGTTGCTCAGGATAGTGATTATGCGCTCGTGTATGCTTATATCCTCGTCACGGCGCAGGTTGCCGACGAGCTCAAGAAGGTTAGGGGGGAGATTGAGGGATTATTTGGCGTGTTGAACAATTATGACTTGTTGCTTGAGTAGACGTACAAGTAATACGGTTGATATACATACATATTGGTAATTACATTGATGCATTGCAGAAATGGTATCATATTTACAAAGTCTTGTCTATATACTAGCCCGATATATCCGTCTAATCAGCCTCTGCCAGTTGCATAATCAGCCGAGCGGCCATGTCCAAGAACGGAAATGGGCTCATCACTTCCTTCTCTTCCAACAGGCGTCCATCTGGCGTCTCGTACCCGGAACATTTGAAGTCAACCAAGTATACGCCCTGTTCCATTTCGTAGATCTGAATGCCCAAATGTAAAGCCACGAGTTTTTGTTGTGTTGAATCTTGTGTCGTGATTTGGTATTTACCTTGGGCATCGGCGTTGCCGGAGTTCTTTTGGATGACTACCCTCTGTTAGTGTGTGTGTTTGTTCAACCGAACATGGGAAAACGTACCTCCAGATTCCCATCTGACTCGAATATGCCATGGGTCGGCTGGTAATTTGTACTTCTTTGTAGGATCCGATTCGTGATTCTCATTCTTGCTCGAACGAGAGTAATCTTCGTCTGGAACATATGTAGCCCCTAACTTGTGCAACGCCTTGTGGATGCAGAGCAGGGCCTCCCATGGGGCATTCCGTGAGCGAATACCGAACTGCCAACGGACGGGCTTTGACTTCTTCACCTCCTTGACGGGTGTCATGCCTTGGGGTCGCTTGCTTCCTTCCTCTAAGCTTCGCTGTGATCTTGAGTGTGGCTTTAGTCGTCGAGCCGCCTCCTCTTTCTCTGCATCTGTTCGTGACGGCTGAGGTTCGTCGTTAATGGATGTGGTAGCGGTGGCACTGTCGTCTTGACCAGACTTGGCTCTCTCAATGTAGTCCTTGTGGTAAGTTGGAATACTGGTTGGTAGAATACCGACTTTGCTGACGTGCGGTCTGGGAATGCCAGGTTGTGAGTTTCCTGATCTTGCCGATGACATGCTCATCATAGGGCTAGCAGCGTCAGTTTCGACAGTCAAGTTGTCGGGGTTTTCTATGAAAATTAGTCCAGAGTATTAGAGCAAGAAAATGAAATACGTACGATTAGCCAGCATAAGTTTGTTCTCACGAACAATCATGTAAGCGTCCTTGATAGCAGATGGCTCGTCGGATTGCAGGGCCTCTTCAACATCCGTTTTCCCATAACCCATTGTTTTACTGATCTTCTCAGTGACTTCGTTGTGAAGCTTCTCTTGGATCTTAGGAGGAGCGTTGGGAGCAATATCACTCTTGCGAATAGCCTTGTTTGGATCGACACCAGTGTTGAGGAATTCTTCCACTGCAGGCTGCAAGTAAGCCGGGAGATCCGTCATGAACCAGGGATCTTGTCGAATATCTTCAATAGTGGCACGTTGCACAGGGTTGACGACCAGCATCTTCTTGATGAGGTTCGCTGCACCACTGGGCATCCATTGCGGGATGCTGTAGGTTCCGCGAGCAATCTTGGCGAACAAGCTAGGGATGTGCTCATCATCAAAGGGTAGTCGTCCAACGAGCAAAACATAGAGAATAACACCGCAGCTCCATACATCGACTTCGGGACCGGCGTAGAGCTTTCCACCAATAACTTCTGGGGCAGCATAGTTGGGACTGCCGCAACTCGTCTTAAGGAAGTTTCCATCAGTCATAATGTTGCTAAGACCGAAATCGGCAATCTTGACGTTGAGATTATCGTCAAGCAGCAAGTTCTCGGGCTTCAGATCTCTGTGTACGATTTTGTGTCTGTGACAGTATTCGACGGCGCAGATCATTTGTTGGAAGAACCGGCGAGCTTCGTTTTCCTTCATGCGTCCATTCTGTACAATGTAGTCGAAGAGTTCTCCGCCGGCGTACTCGAGGACCATGATAATCTCGGTCTGGGTTTTGATGACGGTGTATCTGGGAGAGGGTGAGTTAGGTTACCTTCTTATTTTCGAAGTTAGTTGACAAATCCGCAGTAACATACAGCTTGATGATGTGAGGGTGTCGCAGCAGTTGCAGATACTCAATCTCTCGCTCGACCCGGCCCGCCATGTCGCGGCTAATGAGCTTCTTCCTAGCAATAATCTTCAGGGCGACCTGCTGGCCCGTACCGACATGGACGGCCAGTCTGACCTTACCAAACGAGCCTTCTCCTAGGGTACGAATAACCTTGTAGGCGCCGATTCGCTGCTCAGCCTTTGTCTTGGGCTTGGGGGGAGCGCCAACGGGGTGGGATTCGGGTTTGTCGCGGGCATGACGGTGGTGTGACGAGGGTGGCTGCGGTTGCTGCTGCTGTGCTTGACGGCGGACCTGGGTGGAGGAGAGGGAGATGGTGAGCTCCTCGTCGTCGTAGCCTCTGTGAGCCATGATGGGCGAGGTCTGGGAGCGATGAATTAAAGAGAGACGAAGGAGAAGCGAGCGGGGAGAGAGGCGGATGTGGTGATGGACAGAGAAGCCACCCCAGAAGATGGTGTGGAAGGGGAATCAAAAAAGAATGAGGCGCTTTCGGGTGATGCTGGATGGAGGGGTAAAGCTAAAGGCAGCACAGAGAGACAAACAGAGATATTAGGCGCGTCCCACTTTGCTTGAGCCACTGGAGCCACTCGCTGGAGCTTGGGCTCTGGGCAGTTCTTCAGCGGTGGTGGAGAGTCGAGAGCCTGCTGTAGCGGGCGTTTTGGGGACTGCTTTTAGTGGGGTCCCTTGGCTGTAATTCGGCTACCAGCGCCGCTATCGCTCTCCGACTGTACCGAATCAAGCTCCAAGAATGCTACCCTATCAACCGCTGCCATCACATTGCACCAACATTGAAGCTCAATGTGGTGCATTATTTCATGATCCTGGATATAAACTTGTCGCTCTCAGGTTCTTGCATAAAAAAAAAACAATTCAACAATAGTTTATCCCATACCCAGTAACACATTGCAATAATCCCAATCAGCTAACCTCCCCAGCCTTATCCAAGACGGTCAGCTCTGCCATACTCTCCAGCGTGATGTGTTTTAGTTAGATGACTGTATTAACTCGTTTCAGTTGTTATTGCATCATTGCGGAAGATGGTTGTTCATCTAAATATTTTGTATTGGAACGAGATATGTCGCAACGCTGATAAAATACAAATATAAAAAGTCAGAACTGAGGGTATCGAGACAATCGTTTTCCAAAACCCAATCCATAACGCCGCGCTTTTCCAAAATATAAAAGTAATGCATGTCATAATATCGTCAATCAAAATACATTGTAGCAGATCTATCCGCTCGCGCCAGCTCTTGCTTTCAGCCTTTCACTGCGACGCAACACTCTTTGCATTGGTATAACCTCGCGGCATCTCCTTTTGCCGTTTGGCATTGGAGTTGTTTCGTCGTCTGCATCACGCCGACGCTTGGACGTCTGAGGCCCGGCAGGGGAAGGCAACGAAGCCGTGTTAGGCAGTGTTCTCTTTGGCTCTTCTTCCTTCTGAAGGAGTCCTCCAGTATGGTGCTTTCCAGTGATGGCGGCGTAGGCAGATTTTGCGACGTCTGTAGCGTGGCGTCGCTTTTCATGCTTATCTTTTTCTTTTTTGGACAGTCGTTCACAAAGTGCGTGGGAACTGTGATGCTACACTTGAAGCACACCGGCGGGGACGGTGGGCTGGGGAGATTTGCATCGTGAAAGACTTGCCATGCATTTTTACCGTATATGTGATACTGGCGCTGTATGTCTTCCTGGGTGTGTCCAGGGAGGTAGTCGGCGGCAATAACGCCGTCAATGTCGAGACGCGTGGGCTGGTGCACGTTTACGAAGAAGTTGAGACCTTCCATCAGTTTGTCGATGAAGTCAGGAGGATTTTGCCGATGGATAACTGGAGTGTGAGGGTAGCCAGGAAGGCAACCACCTTGGGTGGCGACGATATCTTCTGCAGGCTTAAAGCGAAGCAGATCGAGCCTCTCTTCGATGGACAGGCCAGGGGTCGGAGAGCGATCCCCAGGTATCGCCTTCCGACATGTAACATTCCTGCATATCAGACAGCTGGTGGCGTGTGCCGGGTTGATTTTGAACCCATCCGTGGCCTTGAACAGTACGCGATTATGACTAGTGGCGAGCTGTTTGAATGAGCGATGAGCGATGAGGTGGTGAAGTCGACTCACTTGCACAAACTTGGCTACATCATCGGTTTCCGGGAGCTTCTAGATCCTGCGCAGCAACTAGAGTTGCTCCAAGGTCGCAACGAGGATATCGGGATGGTCCTGGAGCCAATGACACCATTTACGCTCATAGAATTTGTCGGGAAACGGACAGCAGGGTAAGTAGCTATCCAGTACTCCAATACTGCTGGTGCTACCACAAGCCAATACGAGAGTAACATGAAAAAAAAAACAAAAAAAAAAAAAAACGACAGGGTATGAGTTTCGAAGCCGCCAGACTATTCTGTGACATGATGGCAGGTGTTAAATTCCTCCACGACAACGGCTGGGTGCACAGAGATCTCAAGCCAGGCAACGTTGGCGTGCTGATGCGTGACCGCTACCGTGCCGTCTCGTTGGACCTTGGCGATGCAGTTCAACTACCACCCGTTAGCAAATTGGATGCAGCGCCTGGCACAAACGGAACGGTAAATTACCTGTCCCCGGAGCGGGAGATGACTGTCTACGATCACGGCGAAGACGTGTGGTCGCTCGGTATCATAGGTTATCAACTCATTTACGGCTACCACCCGTTCATGTTGGCCAGAAACCCCTGGCGACCTGGAGAGGCTTTTGAAGCGCTGCGACCTACGTTTCAGTCGCATTACAGTGATGCAATAACGAGACTGCGCACTCACTACGAGGAATTTGTTAAACGGGGCCATCGGACGCAAAATCCGAGCTTTGTGCACTGTAGGTTCAATTGCCCAGACAGGAAAGACAGAGGGGATAAAAGAGATAAAAAGAGACAAAGGAGATAAAGAGAATTACGACTAACTTTCATTGATGTAGTTGGAGGTCTTCTCATTGGAATGCTTCGTCACTCGTGGTCGACGAAGGATTCCAGAATTCCGAGAATCACTATTAACGAGGCCCTACAGCATGGCTCAGTCAAAGATGTGCTGGGTCATGATGACGAAGACCGAAGTAAAAGATACCGCGCCGTGGCGTGAGTTGGAGCAACACACACCAGACACGGCAAACAGAGCAAACACAGCAGATATAACAGATATAACGGATATAACAGGTGCAGTCGCAATTCAAACACATAGTTTGGACATCCTACATCTAGTCACATGCATAACCAAAGCGTTTCAATAGAACATCATAAATTTTTAATAGCTCATGTCTACCATGATCCAACAAAGGGAAATAATCTTTCGCAATCCAAAAAACGAACAAAAAAAAAAAGTAAATGTCATACAAGGTCTCCTCCTATGCATCCACCCCCCCGGCGCATTATTTTTTTAATGGAACTGATCCTCCGTGACACCCTTACCCATAGCGGCAGTCGAGCTAACACCACCAGTGACCATCTTCAACAACTCATCGACATAGTTGGCACCGCTCCACTTCTGATGCTTGACGACATCAACACCCAACTCCGTCTCGGGCTCCTGCACCAGCTCGCCATACGCACGCATACCCTGCTGGCTGTACGCCTTGGCAAACTTGTCGCTAATCAGCGCCGTGGTGTGCAGACCAGCCAGGGTGATGAACTGCCAGCAGTAGCCCAGCTCGGCCAGACGCTTGATGTAAGTGACCTGCTCGTTGGAAGGCATGGCGGTCTTCCAGTTGAAAGAGGGGGACAGGTTGTAGGCGAGCTTCTGCTCGGGCCAGACGGCGTGGACGCCGTCGGCAAACTCCTTGGCCTGCTTGAAGTCGGGCAGCTTGCTCTCCATCCAGACGGCGTCGCAGTGGGGGCCGTAGGCGATGGCGCGGTTGATGGCGCAGTCACAGCCGCCCTTGAGGCGGTAGTAGCCCTCGCGGGTGCGGGGGGCGTCCCAGTCGAAGAAGACGTCCACGCCCAGGATGCCGCGGGCGATGGCGCGCGCTTCCGAGTTGGACTTGCCCTTGGCGGCGGCGAGGTAGTCCTTCTTGAGCTTGTCGCTGTTGAGGTTGGTGCCCTTGCTGATGGCGTCGAGGACGGCGTCGTCGAAGCGCTTGAGGTTGGCGCTGGCGATCCACTCGTCCTCAATGGCCTGCAGGGCGTCGCCGTTCTTGCCCGCGGCTTCCGCGGCGACCATCAGGTCGTTGAGCGGCTGCAGGTTGGGGTTGGTTGAGCCCATGATGAAGGCGTGGTCGCGCGGGTCGATGGTGGTGGTAATAAGAGTGGCGGCCTCGGCGTCAGTGCGCGCAACAGCAATCAGGTCGCTGCCCATGATGTCGGCTTGCGCGCGGATCGCGACAAGGCGGTTGATGTGCTCGCTGATGGGCACGAGGACCTTGCCAGCCATGTGGCCGCACTTTTTCGTGCCGGGGGCCTGGTCTTCAATGTGAATACCGGCGGCGCCCTTTTCGATAAAGAGCTTGGTCAGCTTCATCACGGCAGTCAGGCCACCGTGACCGGTGTCGGCGTCGGCGACAATGGGGCGGAGGTAGTCAATGTTGGCAAAGTTGGCGCGTTGGGCCTTGGGCACGCTCAGGCGCTCCTGGCGCTGCTTGCGGTCGTGGAAGAGCTGGGCCATGAACAGGTGGCCGACCTTGTTGGGGACGGTGGTCTAAATGACATTAGAAGGGATTTTCAATTGAGAAGAGTCAAAAAAAAAACTCACGTATGGGTAATCAGCCAGATCGGGTCCGGGCTCATCAGAGGCAGAGGCAGTAGAAGATGATTGCCATCCAGAGACGTAGACGGTGTCGAGGTACTTGGCCATCTGGGTGACCATGGTAGGTTCCAGACATCCGTAAGTGTAAGAAGCATCCTTGGTCTGCGCATCGAATTAGAATTCTTGACTCAAATTGTGACACTCTGAGGAAATACCTTGAAGCGGTGCTCCATAATCTTCCAGAGCTTCTTGGACTGAGTATTGCTAGGGTACTCAATCTTGAGGTTTCCGCGCTTGGCAACAATCTGCTCGGCGGTAAAGGGACGCTTGGTGTATCTCCATCGAGAGTCCTTCCACCAGGTCTTGACCTGCTGGACCTCCTTGTCGAAGATGGCGTCTTCGATGTTGGGGTCGACGCCGACGTTGTTCATGTTGTTGGCAGCCATGATGACGATTGATGATGATGTGATGCTAACTGAACAATTGAATGCAAGAGACGAAGGAGACAAAAGTTCGGGGTAAAAAGATGGGGAAGAGGGGAGATGGAGGGGGAAAGGATAGATGGATAGAGGAAAAAAAAAAAGAATAGAGGTTCAAGTTTGTGATGATGTAGGGAAAAAGAGTCACCAGTTTTAGAAGACGAGCCGCAGAAGAGCACCTCGGAACATGACCGGCATAGCTTGTGGTCGGGACAGGTCGGCAGCTACTACACCTACTTGAGGGATCTGGAAAGTCAATAGATTGCATCAGAAACAGTCATGTTCTGATTAGCTCAATGGCAGCGCAACCACTCCACCGTGCTCGGCTCAATGGCAGCACCAGGAGCTGCTGCTTCTGCTCTGCGCCCAGCATGTGCCCTTGACTCCCTCCAGTGGCCGGCTGTGGATCGCCCTCCGAGAGGCCCCACGTCCGGTGACCGAGGTGCCGGCTCCAAGGATGTTGCCGCTTTACCCACCCTGAACCCCCCAATCACTGCCACAGCAAAATTTACCGCCACTCGACTTTGACGGTGGTAAAGCAGCATCCCCTCTAACCTATTGCGCTTCCATCACATCGCCTCGTCTTCTCCCCGCGTCATCGAGACGACACACGAGTGTCAGTCTCCGTCCCATTCACATTTCAATTTCCATTTCATTTCAGACACCCCCAAAAGTCCTTGTCAATAATTTACTAGGCAAAATACCCACTTCTCCAATTTGGTACCTTGGCTCAAACACCGTTCCGTAAACCCAAAACCGTCAGCGCCTACCTGCCCCATTACTCAGCCGCCAAGACCACATTACTCCCATCGTTGGACTTTTAAGGTAAGAAATAAACTAAGAGATAAGGTAATAGCCAAGACTAATTTCTGCATCAATTGCCGCTCACGCACTCAAGAGTAACATGTTTTTAAGCCCTTTAAATCATCTCAGACATTGCCCAAAAGACACTTGTTATTTCGTCCCTGTCAAGCCTTGTTGGTGTCGTGTGGTGCTGCACCGCACTTGTACATGTGGGATGTGGGTCGACGTCACAGCCAAAGCGGCATGTCAAGCATGTGAAATACCGTTCCTTCCCTCTGCGACAGTCTCTCTTGCGGCCGCAGTTCCGATTCTTTGCCGTCCGTCTCTCCGTCTCCAACCTCCCGGACTTTTCATCCACGATAATTCGTCTGCATACCCGAGAATTACATACAATTAATTCCAAGCCACTAAACCAAAACCAATTGAATTAGTGAATCAAATCCCCGTCTGATTTTGAGCCGCAACAACGATCTCCCCCTCCACACTCCCCCAAAACCCCTCCTCCAACCGTCCCTCTCATCCTCACCACCAAGTACACCCACACAGTCGCATCATTCTCAGTCATGCTACATTATTAAAATAAATACCACCGAAAACCAAACATTAAAAGACCCTCTCTACCCAATTTTTTTTACTCTCCTCACCTACACGGTAACACCTACAGTTGCACGCACAGTTACACCTGCCGCAAACCTCCCATGCGGCAGTCGTCATTCCCACGTTGCGGCAATAATCCCATCCTTGTCATCTCACGGCATCGCACCACTCACCACCCAGATCGATTACCGTACCGTGCCAGATTCTCCAAATCTCACACTCCCCAACAACAAAAAAGTCTAAAACCTAAACCTCGCGAATCACACCAAAAACACCTCCTGTGCATGGGCTTTGCATGGTACAGGCCTAAAATTGCTCACTCGATGCTACACTGGTCTGTAAACTAATGCACCCGTTGACACACCCGTCTCCATCTAATGACAACCTGGACCCAGCATTTCGCTCGGCTCTTACTACCTCGTCTTATTGTATTCCCACCATTCCCTCTCCATTTTCTGTATTTTCTGCCCAAAAATGCCTCCAATTTTGCCTTGAACCGTTTCTACCCATGCTGCCCTGTAAATTTGGGGTAATGCCTGCTGCTGGCAAGATTTCCTCACGGCTTCTCCAAATCTGCCAAGGCCTGCTCATTAAGGTGCTCAATAGCCTTGACAAACGTCGGGTATGGTGTCAATGTACCGAGTGCTCGCCTCATATGGGCATTCACAATCTGCAACCCATACACATAGCTCGCGTTGACCCATCCAAATCTGTGAAAAAAGAATTCCAAATGTTAGCAAATCTCATGCTCAATGAAACCACCCGCACTTGCATGGCCAATCGCCGCACGCCACTTTCGGAATTACGACCCCGAGCTGCAGCTCAGGTACCGTCCTTTTCTCCAAGAGACGTGCAGTGTGACAGCCACACACCTTGCATCACCAAGCTAGTACTTACCCTTCTTTGGCAACGCCCTTAAAGTCTAGGCCCTGGTTTCCGTACTCGGCGTCGACCCGGTGTGGATCCACGGACCGAGTCACATCATACTTCTCAACCACCACTCCGTTGTAGTCGACAAACGCCTTCGTGATCATGAACAACCATTTGTAAGCCAGACGCTCTGCTTCTTCGTTAAAGCTGTAGCGCAGCAGACCAGTCCACGCCAACATCTGCTGAGGCGCCCATCCATACGGGTAATCCCACTGTCGATTGGGACGTTCCAGTCCGACCTTACCACGCGACTTTTCCGTTCCTGCGAGGATGCCTCCGTACGCCTCAAACTTGGGCAAACCCTTCTTAACAATGTCTGCTGCCTGTTGTGGCGACGCGATACCTGCCCAGAGAGCCCACAGGGTAGTGCAACTCTCGTACGAACAGCGCTCGCGCTTCACAACGTCATAGTCGAAGAACATGCCTTCTTTTTCATCCCACATCAGCTTGTCCATCGTCAACTTGCGTCGCTTGGCCCTACGGTCCCAAGCAGCCGAGCTCAAAAGCTCTCCAGGCGAGTAAGGAGTGCCCTTGCAGAATTCAGCAGGCATCTCCAGTTTGTCGCCAAACATGTGGCGAATCGTTCGGGCAATATCCGTCTCGTATTTGAACAGCAGCGAGTTGAGGTCAATCGTTACGAGGTTAGCGCAGATGCCTTCGAATCTGTAGGTGGTATCGTGACCAGATTCACGGACTGCTCGATCGTGCATGAAATACTCGTCCAGTTCGGGTTCCTTGATTATGCCGTAGTTGTACGCATGAACAAATTCCTTGAATTCCATCTTGTGTTTTTCGATGTATGGCTCCAAGATGTGAACAAAGTGAGTTGCCTCGGTCTCAGGAGGAACTCCAAGACCTTCGGGACAGTATCTTGACAGTCCCGTCGAATGGTCTAGACGAGGCTCATTAGTCCAGACACTGTGATACTCTTTGATGGCTGCCAAAATGGAGCGACGAAGAAATTCCTTAGAATCAGGCTCATGCTTGATCTTTTCATACACGCGAAGGGCCATGTCCGTCAAGAATGGCGGCTGAGATCTGCCAAGATAGTATGAACGGGTGGCGTTGAGAATCTTGCCGTAGTGCTCAATGCAGAAGCAAAAGTTCAGCACCATGCCCTTGGCCAAGTCAACCCTGTCGTTGACGAGCAGACCTAGCGACTCCATGTAACTGTCCCACCCATAAAGTTCATTGAATCGTCCACCAGGGACAACGAATGGAAGGCCACGCAGCGCTTTCTTCTTACCACCCTTCTCGTCATCCTCCTCAACTTCTTCCACAGCAACAGCCAGCAATCCAGGCTTCTCGTTCATGTCGCGAATGAGCTCTGGCGTGATCTTCTCTGGCAGAAGCTGAACATCCAGTCGAATCTCTGGTCTGTCCAAAGCAACTTGCTTGTAGTACTCGTACTGCTCCGGAGCGCCAATAGGAACATAGATACGTGGGCGTGGGTCCTCGGTCCAATCCTTGGGGTCCTTAGCCGCAATTTCGATACTCGAGGCGTCAATCCGTCGCGTAAGTCCTTCCCAGAAGTGATCACGAATCAATCTGGATAGTCTGTCAACGGGGTTCTCATTCAAGCGTCCCTCGTCCAAGATGATTTGTTTGCGTCCATATTCCTTGGCAAGGGTAAGTTCCTGCAACAAGTTGGACAGCATGTACGTTCCACGGATTTCAAATCGGTTGAATCCAGCAGAAGCTGCAGTGCGTAGGGAGAGGACCTTGGGTCCGTGGTCCTCGATGGTGATTTGCATGTTGCCATCAGTGTCTTCCTGCGCCTTCAAGCTCTCTAGCGTAGCATCCACCTGCACCAAAAACCGTCGGTTGTGCTCCAGTCCCTCATCTGAATGGGTTGTCAGTATCTGATCTGTTAGGGCATTGTGTACCAGCGTGGAAACTTACCGTGGCTACCTCGTCGAAACGGCTCACGCAGTCCCAGTCTCTCGAGCTGTTTGTTCAAGCTGTTCTATTCCGTCATCAAGTTAGCATCATTCATCGCCCATCATCAAGCGTAATCAATTGAGCCTACCTGCGAATAGGTTCTCGTACGTGCCCCCGGTCTGTTGGTGTGACGCTCCTCAGAGCCATAGTACGTCTTTGCATCATCAAACACGCCGTAGTCCTCAGACCCACGAGGCTTGTGGGGGTTCTCTCTGCTCATCCCGGGTGGCCGTTGAATTGTCGTCGCTGGATTTTACAAGTTTTGTGAAGGGACGAGATGGCGGTGTCTGTCCGTGTCACGAGAAGGAGGGTTCGGATACAGACAACAGACGAATTATGTGGCGCCTGCGAGGTTTGGTTGCGTTTGTGAGATCGCAGCTTGTTCTGGCATTTGCCCCACCCAACTGAGTACCCAGACAGCCCATCTTGGTGCTTGCGTCCCACGCCACCAGCGATGGGGGTGGCCGTTGTCGCTCCTCCGGCACTAATTATCATCAGAAACTTAGTTTTTATTTTGTTTAGTCCGTTAGAAATAACTTCTAATTTTATAAATATTCGAATAGAGTCAAGCTTATTTTCGTGCATTGTGGCTGCCCGCACTTCGACAGCTCGACACTTTCTACGCTGTGCACTTCTTATGGCCAAGCCTGATAAGACACTGCGGGAGCGGTGAAGGATCATCACCATGCAGATAACGCCCGTTCATCAGTTACTTCAATGTAAAATCAATTTCTCTGGGGTATCCTGTAATGCGCCGAATTCCCAAAAATCAACAAAGAGACGACCTCCTGAAAGAAATGTAAATGAGGGTTGGCCCCGACCACAGCCTCAACAATAAACTCCAAACCCCAACGAATCGGATGCCAAATCATCAAGCCCCCGTCTAGCTAACCTCTGTTCCCTTCTGTTCTTATTCAAACCTGCAAATCTCCTGGCATTTGAATCACCAACCGGTTTCTCCTCTTTGCCGCGGACTCAGCATCCCAGACACCCGCAAACAGATCTTCACACTCGTCTTCATCTTCTGAATCAAATGATATCTGGTCGTCGTCCTTGGCATCATCAATTTCTGCCAAATCTTGGCCGTCTCTGCATCCGTCAAGTGGTGCGTCGCCCCAACTTCGATGTGATATCACCCTCTTAGTTTCCAGGATGAACTTGCCAATCTTGTAATGCTGAGAAGTCTCCTTTGCATCAACATACTTCCAACCCAACTTCTTACAGCACGTCCCACAAGTAATATCTGCCACGACATGCCATCCCGTGACAAGTTGCCTGTTCTCACTGCGTCCAACTCGGATATTCATCAGGCTCTCCTCGCCCCCTGTAGATGGGGGTGCAACAAGTAGCGCTCGGCCATACCGTCCTGTAAATCCCTTCGAGATGATTTGTGTCGTAAATGCCAAATCGCTAGAGCATGTAATGCAGCGCAATGTGTCTGGTGTCAAACGGGCCAGCCGTTGGTGACCAGATTTCTCGACGGGCGACGTGCTCGGCGAGGTCATCGGAGTTGAGGAGCCTGATGCATCTGATTCAGACGAGGCCGAACCAGACTGGCGGCGTCGAAAGGGAAATTTCAGGCTGGGGAGGAGGAAGTCGGGAAAGATTGGCTTGGTGGCCGAGATGCGACTTTCTCTATCTCTAGGCATTTTGTCGTTGAATCGAGCAACTCGTGAAGGTGATTTGTAATTTGCTTTGGGAACGATGAGCAACGACAGCAGGAAACCGTCCCTAGAAGGGCGTTGCAAGTCGCAGAATAAAGTTCACGAAATAAAAAAAAGTAAACCCGACAACGGCGATCACGACCCCGCAGGGCGAAACAAGTGAGGAGGAGGTACCGAGGAATGCAGAAATGGAAGAGTAGCAGGCTGTGCACAGCTTATAGATGATGTTGGTTGATGGTAAAGTCTATGCTGCAAATCAAAGGGGAATGTAGGATGACAGGTTGAGAAGTTGAGAAATATCGCAGAGCATTGCGAGGAGAGAATGTGACCCCGTGAGTAGTTGATGGTCATCCGGCACTTTTAGTGTCTTGGGCGATCGCCGGTAGTGACAGCCGGGAGCTCAGGCGTCAAGGGTTCAGGCTTCATTGGGGCGTCGGGTTGGAGACTGCAGTGGGCGAAATGTGCCAAAATGCGGTGGCAACACTGAACCTCAATGGCCAGCTAAAGCACATGTCAGGGAAGGTTCAGGGAAGGTTGAGGGAAGATTCAGGGAATCCCCGCCAAGTGCCCGCCTGAATCGCAAAGCCTCTGGGCCACTTTTAGTGGAGGTTGGGCGGTGCCGTCCACTGATCGGACCCTCCACACCCCGCCAAATCCACTCGCTGCACTACGTATCTGGTGGCATCGAAACTCGAACCGCAGAAGCAATGGTGCTGTGCATGAGAAGACAGTCATCATAGGCAAGGTCCCGTTTTGGTGATAATTACAAGTAGGTACTTTATGGTTCTAATTGTATTGGCTTTTTCTTTTTTTTCTAACCCAATGAACCCTCCCATGCGCCCGTCACAGCAGGGAGCACTTCCAACTTAAAGGCATCGAATTTACTCCTCGCCATGGGTAAAGAACAAATTCGCAATCTCGCCTGGATTCCATGTTCTCATGGGGAAAATGCGGTTCGTACGTTGAAAGCTCGCTATTGTATCTCGTTTCTCAGGTGTCAACTCACCGCCTGCTGCTGGTAGAGTCTTTGCTAAGAACTCAATGGCCGAGGCAGCTTCAAATTCTGCTTTTGGCTCGTTCGCAACCATCCTTACAAATGCATACTCGACATGGTGAGACATAAAATCTTCAAACGCTGGAACTCCCTCAAATTGCGGGAAGTCCTCTGTAAGTGACATGACAAGCGTCCACAACCCTACTTTTTGTGGTGCACCTCTGCTGCAACAAAATCTGAATCGTGACGGCTGCGATTTGCCAGAATTAGGGTGTGGTTTAGGCACAATAACCGACATGAACTTCAACCTGTCAGGGCCGTATGCGAACGCATCTTCCGCAGGCCAGTCGTGCCGGGTGCCACCATGACAAGTCAAGAGACGGGCTACAAGTGCTTCAGGGTCAAGTAACATATGATCGATGTAGCTTTCTCTGAACCAGCGTTCGGATCTCTCCACCTGCCAACCCCAATAAATAGTCGCCACTGGAAATGCTCTCTGTGAAAGCGTAATCGCGTCAAAGAGAGGTACCATGGTGGACTCTGGCGTGTCCCACGCCCATGTCCAAGAGACAGTATGCAGCACATGAAAGACAATTTGCTTCAGCAGAGCATGTTTATGTCTGTTCTCGAGAAGATCGCGCAAGAATCCAAACAGCATGCTAGTATCATTCTTCCTACTTGTGGAGGCAGGATTCTGTACCACACGTATTGTCGACAGGCAACGCATCTTTGCCAGCGTCTCGAATAATTGATTCATGTCAGCATCGCCTTTGCCCTCATTTGGCAGATAGAGGGGTCCAACTTCAGCCTGATCAACGTAGAAGCTGATCGATTGGGCCCGAGATAGCCCCTCAAAGCCAGATAACTCCAATGTTGCAGTGAGAGTCCCTTGATGCGAACCATACGAGCGTCGGTGCAGCCGTCAGATGCTATTGACGCAAGTTGGGCGATTGCATGTGAAGGATCCTCTTGGCTTGAATGGGCAACAAGAGCCTCATAAATTTCATGTTTCAGGTGGGTTCGTTTCCGAAGTTCTTGCAATATTTTGTGGTCGACCTGTTGCACATGCTCGGCCTCTCTCACTATTGCCGCAAGTGCCATGCTCGTGAGCGACTTGCGAACTTTAGCGCGCTTTCTTGGGTTGTATTGAACTTTTAGTATATTATTTGGCCAGATTACTGTTGGAAAAAAATTTCAGCCAACCCTTCGTCATATAGAGCAGCGCTTACTTACCACTCATGCCATCAACCTGGGGGCAGCGCAGATTCTTGAAGAAGTCGACGCTTTCCTTCTCATGCATCTCTACTTCACCGTCGTTAGACAGTTCTGTTTGCGATGATCTCTCACTCCAAACGCCAAATTGCGCATTGTATTCAGAAGCTGTAAGAACTTCCTTTGGAACATCCTCTATAGCAGTGGGCTCTGTCTGCCATGGTTGAGCCTCGAAGTAGAAACTGTTCACCAAAGGTGCCACGAAACCACAGCCAATGTTTTCCAAGTCCGTTACGTCAATGATAACTGCACCGAAAGTGTCATTGGTTCCGTTGTAGGTGGTGGTGACGGGCACTGGTCCCCAAAGAGATGAAAATGCTGACCGAGTCTGGGCACGACACGCCCCGCGTAACAGCTGCGACAGCGAGTATGGGAATGGACATGGCTCTTCCATCACCTTGGCGGACAGAAGATTGATTTGTCTTTCCCAGATGACACTTGCTGGCGTGAACGGAGGCGGCACGATTTGAGCAAACTTAATGCTGTTGGCTGCAAGCCATTTCCGTCCACGACCTGTTATGGAATAGAAGCTTTGGGCTGATCTGATCTCCGTATCAATCGCATGCCTGTGTATTGGGTCGGACAATGACGAGAGAACTTCACGGCAAACCTGGAATAAGTCAAAAGTACTGAAATCGCGACTCTCAAAATCCTTATCCAAGTAGCTTATTGCGGCCAAGGGATAATAAATGCTGTCAACCTCAACAACAGCGTAAATCAACCAGGTTCCAGGTCTTCCTCCGTGGCCATACGGATGAACCCAGCCTTCAGATGGATTTTGCAATGCTTCCATGATCAACAAGCATTTTGTACCCTACTGATGATAGGACTTAGACCTGACTTGTAGTGTGAAAGCCGCAGGTTGTTCTTCAGCATCATGACGTCTGACATAAAGGCAAACGCCGACCAACAACTGGCAGGCACGCCCATCGACTGTCACGTGTGGAAGATGCAAACAAAGTAGAAGAAGTCATGTTTGTGAACCTTCTGTTTCGGCCATGTTCAATGCTATCCATCAAGCTGGACGCATGTTGGGGGCTGTGCTGCGTTTATTCCGTACAGCAGGATTCCACTGTTGACCATGTATCGTGACCATTCTCGAGGGGTACATCAGCCATCGGCAGAGAATACATAACGTATACACTTGCAGCCACTCAATTCTCGAACATATCCAGCACATTTTCCGCCTTGAAGCTATTTTCGAAGGATTAACACGAAAGTCTCCAACGTAGCCATTGTAGTCTTCGCTGCATCTGCCTTCGCTGGTCCTACCAACAAAAATCCGAGTCGTACACAAGATCAACGACATCACCCAGCATGCAGAGGTTTCTGCCACTTACTTTTGATCTCGTTGCTATTTATACGCCAACGGGTCACGAGTAATTGCCTACACGATCGAAAGCAACAACAATCCAAATAGCATTTTAAAATTTGACGTAGCATCCTATATCGCCCTTCACTTCTTCGTCCGCTGATCTATCGCAACCTTCAAGTCAACCTTGCATCCACGCTCTGGACTTGGTTTGGACAAAATTCATCCTCCTCTCGCGAAAAGCTGCCCATTCTCTGCCAGAATCCGGCGAAAAAGTTCTGTTCTCTGCTGATCCGCAACTGGGAATACTTTCTTCTCCAGAACATACGGATCCATGACTTCCAGCTCCTTCTCAATCCACTCATCAACGGTCGTCTCATCCAGCCTGCCCACCACTACAGTACCCTGCTTTATCCTCGCACAAAGTTCCTCGCGCTGTAATCCATGTAGAAAAGCAAGTCTCAACACTTCCAAGAGCATGTGCGATCGTATGGGGTAATCCAAAGCGTCTACATCGCAGCCCTCCACCTCCTTCGCAGCGAGAGCCGCCATAAATTCCACCTCTTCCTCACTTCCAAGTCCAGGCATCCAGCCTCTGTCCTTTGCCAAGCCACCTGCACCAGCTAACTTCCGGCCTTGCGCTCCCGTAGACGAGATATAGTGTCACGCAGATCATCGTACTCATGCAAGCTAACTATCACAACACGTCCATGGGTACAGTGCAAGAGAGCATAAACTAAATACAGAGATCATCAGGCACGCGGCATTTGTGCTACGACAGCGACAAAGAGATTTTCTTTTCATTTATATGTACACAATTGACCTAGTTCCACAGCCCTCTATGTTTCTGTTTTCTCTCTTTTTACATTTTTGATTGGTGACTATCTACTGTTGGGGCTCCTCAGCGACGTAGTGGAGGTAAGCTCCCAACAACTTAATGCCCTCAATGTAGTTGCGCTTGTCGAGCTTCTCGTTGATCGAGTGAGCACCGTCAGTGGAGCTGCCCATAGGCAAGAGCAAGACGTTCTTTCCAGTAGCCTCCTCGAATGTCAGGGTAACGGGGATACTAGAGACGAAGGGTTAGCAAAGTGCGACAAGGCTATCCACGGGGAAATACATACCTGCCACCCTCACGGGTGAAGTCGGGGGAAACGCCCCAAACGCGCTCAACAGCCTTGGCGGCAGCGCTGAAGTTCCAGTGCTTGGGAGAGGCGACCCACCACTTACCAGAGTGGTGGTCGAAGACGTTGACGGTGTTCTTGCTGTTCAGTTTGGCAAACTGCTCGCGGACGTACTTGAAGACAACCTCGTTGGTCTTCTCGATGGACATGTTGGGGACAGTGCGGATGGAGAACTTGCCGCTAACCTTGGCAGGGATAACGGTCTTAGCACCAGGGGAAGAGAAAGCACCCTCGATACCGTGGAGAGAAAGAGAGGGGTATCTCCAGCGAGCCATCAGAGTAGGCTTCTCGGTGTCGTGGATAGTGGTTTTGCTGCCCAGAGATTCGTGGAGGTTGGACATGGTGAAAGCAATGTTGTCGTAGAGAGAGTCCTCTTCCTTGGTGAGAGGAGCGACTTGGTCCATGATGCCAGGGATCTGGATCACACCCTTGCTGTCAACAAGAGAGGCCATAACGTGAACGAGGTCAGTCATCGGCTCGTGAGCCTGACCACCGAAGACACCACTGTGAAGATCGGCAGCAGGGCCAGTAACCTCAATAGAGTAGTAGTTGCAGCCACGGAGACCGTAGGTCAAGCAAGGCTTCTCAGTGCCGAGCCAGTAGTTGTCAGAGATACAGACGGCCTCAGCATCCTTGAAGTACTTGTCACCCTCAGCCTTGATGAAGTCCTCAAGTCCCTCGGAGCCGTACTCCTCCATACCCTCGAAGCACATGAGCAGGTTAACGGGGAAGTCAACACCGGCCTTCTGGTGAGCCTCAATTGCGTTCAACCAACCAAGGACTGGTCCCTTGTCGTCGGTAGCACCACGACCAAACATGCGGCCCTTGTCATCGACAGTGAGGTCAAAGGGCTCAGTGGCCCAACCATCGCTCTTCTCGGCAGGCTGGACGTCGTAGTGTCCATAGACGAGAATAGTGCGCTTGTTCTTGTCGTTTCCGTAGCGAGCGAGGACGACGGGAGGGAGGTCGAGGTGCTCCTTGTGAGGCTGCTTGCCAAGAGGGCGGAACTCGACTTCAGCACCGAGAGACTTCAGCTCGGCACCAAGCCACTCACCCATGCGGACGACATCGGGGCGGCGAGCGTCCTCGGCAGAGATGGAGGGAATGGCAACAGCCTTGCGCAGGCGCTCAATGAAGGCATCCGCAGATGCGTCAACCTGGTTGAAGAAACCGTCGAGTGTGGGAGCCATCTTCTTAGACTGGTGCTTGCGAATAGCTTCTGTAAGGTAGAATCGACTGGAAGGGCTGTTCCGGATCAGGGGAGTCTTGGGCAGAGAGATACAAGAGAAAGAAAAAGGCCTCGCAGGAGGAGATTTACGACTGCGTGCAATGGTCTGCAGTAATATAGTGCGGGGTGGCATGAGTGCAAATCCAGGATGCCACACGCTTGTCAACCAACAGCCGCGGGGCACAAAACGGTTAGCTACGGCCAATGACAGAAAAGCTCAAGGTAATTATGTAATTCTGCAAAAGGCCCTCGAAATACACCAGACGATATGCCGCGACCCTGAGACGGCCGGATTAACTGCTGGTGCGGTACCCGAAACGGTGGTGCGTGCACTGCGGTACGCTGTGGTGCAGCCCTTGGCCGAGAACGGTCGCTGAGTAAGCGTGCGGCCACGTCCGCGCTTTTCACCCTCCTGACCATCTCCTCACTTCGCAAGAGTTTCTTCTCCTCTCCATCGCCACATCCATCAATCGCCGGAGCACCAGATCATCTCAACTGTTGCTCGCGGTGAAAACGGCATCACTTTTCGGCAGTGAATATTCGTAGAACGATTTTTTTCAAGCGGTTTGACACTCCAGACCTCTCGTCTTGCGACCAGGAATAGCGACGAGGTCACGCTTCGTTTGCGCTCGACCACAAGCGCTCATCCACCAACCCATCGAGCGATTGTGTCTTTCCATCGGCCTCGTACCGAACGGGCATGGGATTTGGCTAACTGAGGATTTTATATTTGGTTCAAGGGTTTAGTGTTGGTGACAGGAAGGAGGAGTTCTAGGACTGTTTTCCTGCTGGATTATTACCGACTGTACTCCTTTATTCGTTTGTGCCCATTTGACCTACCTATTGACAACTTTGTTTTCGTTTTCCTTCTTTTCCAATTACATATCAAGAAAAATTTGATCTTTTTATTTCACTTGACTTGAAAAAGCACAGTAGTGCGAGCAACAAAGGCAATACAAGAACACAAAACAAAGAAAAAGGAACATCAGAAGAACTGCAGGCAAAGCCGGCCGACTTGTCGCAACGTGCTGCATATCAACAAATAACATCTACTTGGCATCGCCTCTCTTTGCGCTGCAAAGCTTCTATCGTCTAGTGAAAAGGGGATATCAACCTGGTTTTAGGGACCAAAATACAAAATGTCTTCTTCGGTCTTTTTCAAGTTCAAGTCTCAAAAGGAGCCTACGAGGGTGGAGTTTGATGGAACAGGCATCTCTGTGTTTGAATTGAAACGTGAAATCATCACCAAGAGTGGACTCGGCGACGGAACGGATTTTGATTTGCATATCTATACCGACGACAACAGTGAAGGTAAGAAACACAACCCGGATGGCAAAATATGCCGAAGCTAACAGCCTTGCAGAATATGATGATGACACAACCATCATACCGAGATCAACGACCGTCATCGCTAGGCGCCAGCCTGCCAGTAAGCCCGGTGCCGGTCGGGCTGCTCGTTATGTCTCTGGCAAGATGCCCATCGCGGCAAAGAATGCTAGTCGCAAAGAGCAGAGTGCAAAGGCTTCGTCTTCCAAGCCAAGCGCCACTGCTTTGAACCAGATGAGCAATGCGATGACCGAAGAGGAAAGAATGGCGGCCATGTTCAATGCTCAAACTGAGCAGTGGTCTGCCCAGCAGGAGGAGCTATCACAGTAAGTCACATCTACACCTGTAGCATTGAAGATGGAATATCGCTAACAATCAACAGCCAAGCACCAGTTTACAAACCAGGTGCCAAGCCTGGCCGCCCAGCCAATGTTCCAGACCATGAGCCTCCAACCGGCTACATCTGTTATCGATGTGGACAAAAGGGCCATTGGATCCAGCTGTGTCCCACAAATGATGATCCTGAATTTGATAATCGGCCTCGTGTCAAGAGAACCACGGGAATTCCTAGGTCATTCTTGCAAAAGGTAGATAAGTCGGTAGTCATGGCACAGACAGAAGGGGACGAATCCAAGAGACCAGCTGGTATCATGGTAAATGCTGAAGGTGATTTTGTTATTGCTGAGCCAGACAAGGCATCCTGGGAGCAGTTCCAAGCCAAGACGAAGTCGTCATCGGCTGCCAATGAGACCGCCGCGGCGGCGGATAAGGAGATTCAGGAGCGCGGGCTGGAGTGTTCCATTGACAAGAAGATGTTCATAGAACCAATGAAGACTCCGTGCTGTGAGAAGACATTTTGCAATGACTGCATCACGAATGCACTCATTGAAAGCGACTTCGTCTGCCCTGCTTGCCAGACCGAAGCCGTTTTAATTGA
This sequence comes from Simplicillium sp. C3G150-2, assembly GCA_022702485.1. Taxonomy (NCBI): domain Eukaryota; kingdom Fungi; phylum Ascomycota; class Sordariomycetes; order Hypocreales; family Cordycipitaceae; genus Simplicillium; species Simplicillium sp. C3G150-2. The sequence continues at coordinate 1,820,243 of JAJIYY010000005.1, read as the reverse complement.
TGACTTGGTGCCTGACGAGGAGGCATCCAAGAAGATCCAGGAATACTTGAAGGAGAAGGAAATGGCCAAGCCAGAACCCGCCAACTCGCCAAAGCCAGAGGTAGAGGAGGCAAACAAGGAGGACCAGGACACGAAAGTAGACGAAAACAAGAGTGAAAACAAAGATACCCAAGAGACGACCGCGGAGGACACCAAGACAGAAAAGTCCAAATCACCAACCCCTTCCACAGCCACCAAGTCACCTGAAGCCACCAAAGCCAGCCCGGCGACATCCACAGCCGAAGTTGCCAAAGCCAACGACCCCAATTCCAAGAAGCGCTCTGCCGACGACGTGCTAGAGAACCCCAAGATCCCCAAGGGTCCTCGCGCCATGCAGAATCAACAGCCCCAAAACAACATGAGCATGATGAACGGCATGGGAATGAACAATATGATGTTCCCAGGCATGCCGATGATGCCCAACATGATGGGTATGCCCAACATGAACATGAATATGAACAACATGAACAACATGAACATGGGCATGGGAATGGGCATGCCGATGATGGGTATGCCGATGATGGGCATGCCAGGCTTCAACAACAATTTCGGCAACATGAACAACGGCTGGAACAACAACATGGGCAACATGAACATGAACATGGGAATGGGCATGGGCATGGGCATGAATGGTAACGGCTTCCAGAATGGAGGAGGCAACTTCAACAACCAGGGCAACGGGAATGGTGGGGGACCAGAGGATGATGCGTACTTCAGGAAGCCGGTGAACCCTCATCGACACCAGAACAAGCAGAAGAGGGTGCGACCGAGCGATTATAGGGAATTGTAAGATTTGTCACAGGGTAGTCTTTTTATTTTTGGTTTTCTCTTTTCAAGGCGTGGCGTTTTGAGTGGTCATTATACAGCATCATCCAGGAACAGACTAGGGCGCATATATAAATGAAACTATATTATACAACATTTTTGTGCATTTGAGTAACTAATTTCTCATTATCTGTGATTATCTTCGATCGTGTTATCATTTAGCAAGCTAGAGACGGTCCACGGCAGCAACACCAACAATACAAGAGAGAGCTCCAACGATTTGTTTCTGTGCGCACAATGGCCTCGATCATCGCTCAGTCGTGTAATTATGCATACACTGAGAGAGCACCATTATTGCCATGTTGAAGCACCACATGAACCACCTTCCGCCAATTGCGTCAGTGATGAGGGGGATGCGCCATAAGCCCGGCGTCAAGACACCGGCTTACAGGCGGGAGAGGACGAGGATACAAAATGCGAGGGAATCGACGTCGGCCATTCTGAAATTTGATGTAGTATGATGAAGAATTAAGACTTTTAGGTGGTGAGTTTGGAGGAACCGACGAGGCTATGCGGTGAGGCTGGTGGCTCACATGTGATGTAGTTTAGCCAGTGTAGAGGAGGCGTGCTAGTAGATATCCCGCAGAAAAGGCAAAGAGTGCCATATATTTTTGTAATTTACTGTGTTTTGGGAATGCTCTACCGGTTATGCGCGTACATGTGATATCGGTGAGGACCATCGCTGCTACGTTGGCGAAGAAGTAGAACAGTCCGAGACTGATTCTGCGTGCGACGAAGGGGATGGACCAGAGGCCTGGGCATAGGAGTCCGCCAGAGAAGCGGAGGAGGGCGAGAATATAAAATGTGAGATTATCGATCTCGTCCATTGCGAAGAGGCTGGTGTTGGGAGGATGAAGAATGGCAGCAGTGGTGAGAGATTACGTGGTTGGTGTTGGAGAATTGACGAGGCTGCCAGTGAGGCTTACTGACCATAAACTTGGGCTAGCATGTCTCAATCTATTTTTATGCTGTATATATCATGAATCTATCGTGTAACAACTCCCGCTAACTCAACTCCGCTCAACTCCTCTTGCTCTAAATATTTTTGTTGTCTTACTCAGGAGGTTTATACGGAGTAATCAACATTTCGCTAAAGTTCTCCAATTTCTGCTTGCCACGCACCTCCTCCACCAACAAGGGCATCTTGACAACGTTGAAGTCCTCGGCATACAGCTCCTCATACTGGTCAAGGTACTTGGTCTGCATGTTGCGACGGGCATTGCACTGCTCGCACTGAGACGTCTTGGTGGGGAACAGCAGCTGGTTGACGACAATGGAGTGAGTGTCGATGCCGTAGCCCGTCAACTCCTGGATCATGCGCTCCGTCTCGTAGAGACTCAAAAACTCGGCAATGCAGACACACACAAAGGTGGTGAGGTCGGCGTCCTTGAACTGCGTGTTGACTTCGCTAATGGTCTCGCGCAGCGACTCGAGCTTCTCCATCATGTCGTTGAGGTTCTGGCCGTTGGGCAATTGGCCGCTGGAGCCAAGGAAGCCGTTGAGGAGGGGTCCGTACTGGCTGGAGAGCTGGGAGACCTTGGCGAGGGCCTTTTCGAGGACGGAGGGGAATTGGAGGAAGCGGAGGGTGTGGCCGGTCGGGGCGGTGTCGAAGACGATGGTTTCGTAGGAGAGGGACTTGACTTGTTTGAGAACCTCGGCGAAGGACATGGCTTCGTCGATACCGGGGATCTGCAGCATGTTAGTATCACGTTTAATATGAGTAAGTGGCAAAGAGTGTAAGGACGTACAGCAAATGCAAGATCCTGCATCATGCCTCCCATGCCCGCATTCAGGTCATCACCGCCCTCACCCTGTCCAGCCAGCAGGTCCTGCATACTGCCGTTGGGGTCAATCTCCATGGCGCTGAGGTTTTCGAAGCCGTTGATGAGGCGCGCCTCCTTGCCGAACTTTTGGGAGAAGGCATCGGACAGGTTGTGGGCTGGGTCGGTGCTGATGAGCAGGACGGAGCGGCGCACTTTGGCGAGCTGGATGGCGAGGGAGCATGAGGTGGTGGTCTTGCCGACGCCGCCTTTGCCGCCGACAAAGATCCAGCGGAGGCTGCGCTGGTCGAGGAGGGATTGGAGGGTGGGTTCGAGGGCGTCTTCGACAATGGCGGCCATGGTTGCGGTGGGATGTGGTGGTGGGAGGGATGAAAGGTGAAAGTTGTTGAAATGTTGGCGGGGCAGAAAATGGTGATGTAGTTCTGGAGCTGCCTGTTGAAGAGGTAATCACCGATAATTAGGATCGTTATGATTCAAGAAAATAGATTAAAAATAATCTATAACTCGAAAGGAAATTAACTATTGAAACATTTGCGAGCATGTTTTTTTCAGGTTATTTAGTTTATTTCATAGACCCTGGAAGATGCACCTGGAAGCGAATAGAAGCGAGGCTGCCCCGCGCATTGTTCGGGGGTTGAAACTAGACCAGACTACCATGATAAAAATCATGGCCATTTTCATTCGAATATGTAGACTCAAAATAATTGACAAAAATGAGCAAAATATAGAAAATGGATATGAGCGAGATCATTGCTTTTTGATTCACATTAGCATTTATTTTGTCTTTGATAGATATGCTAGGATTACCTAGAAATAGCTGGTCCATTACTGATTTCTATACCTGCTCGTGACGCCCACAACGTCCCCCATCCACACCTTACCAGCGCTGAATGTCGCTGTTGAATTCAGTCGGCAAGACACGTTTGTACTTTGAGACAATAATATTACCCGTATAGTAGGGAATTCGCACGCTTAAAAGTACTCTGTCTGAGGCTGAATTGCTTAGTAATAAAGCTACGATATATACGTCCGACGCCCATGGTTGCGGCTGGCTTATCCAAGTATACCCTCAGGTGTCTAAGTAGCAAAAAGCTAGGCTTCAAAAGTCTTCCACATTTTACTAACTACATTTATCAAATATCATCATGAGGCTGCTCCATACCAGGACGCTCCATCTGAAACTCTTTAACCCGAACCAAGCCCCAGACTATGTGATACTCTCACATCGCTGGGGAGAAGAAGAAGTCGTCTTCGACGATTTTTTGTCTGGCGATATTACGTCTTCCGACCATCCTGCACGTCGCAAAGAAGGATTTCGCAAGATCTTAGGAGCTTGTAGCCTCGCCGTCAAAGATGACTATGAATGGATATGGATTGACAGTTGCTGTATTGACAAGTCAAGCTCGGCCATTCTTCAGGAATCTATCAACTCCATGTGGAGCTACTACGCGAATTCCAATATCTGTTACGTCTACATGTCAGACGTACCGGACGAAGCTGCTGGATGGACGGCTCAATTTTCGAACAGCAAGTGGTTCACAAGGGGCTGGACTCTGCAGGAATTAATCGCCCCTTGCCTGGTAGAATTCTATGCAGAGAACTGGGCTGCCATCGGCACTAAAATCCAGAGGTGTGACGAGATTGCGGACAAAACCTTTATCAACACTGCAATATTGCTTGACCCAAAACTCGTCGAGCAGGAAAGCGCAGCAAGCAGAATGTCGTGGGCGGCACACCGTCAGGTTACTCGAGAGGAAGATGAAACGTATTCACTACTTGGTCTATTCCAAGTAAACATGCCTATGCTCTACGGGGAAGGGAGGGCAAAGGCTTTCGCCAGGTTACAGGAGGCGATATATAATGCGACCAGGGATGATTCTCTTTTCTTGTTTAAATATAGTGTGCATGCCAACACGCTGCCACTGCTATCGGATTCTCCTACACGATTCTGTCCGCGGCTGGAATGCACCCCTTGCCAATCCACTTGCGTTCGATGCTTAGACCCAGCTGTTAAGTTCGAAAACATTGTCGCATCAGAAGCGTGGTCGTTACAGGCGCATGAACATGTATTGACCACAGTTACTCCATTCCGATTTGAAGTGTCCACCAGGTTGCTTCTCCTGGAGAAATCGGCGTTCCCACAGAATGCACTTTTGTTTGCTAAATCAGATATGCAGAACATATCTCACATGGCAATCCTAAATCACACGTCAATACAGAGGCCAGAAGGATCGTTTTGCCTAGCTTTACAGCGCCCTTCTGCTGTCGGTGACGCTACACTTCGGGTCAACACGTTTCCTGTCCTCATACGACACTGGAAGACAGTACTATCCAAGGCCATTCTAACCAGGGTCCTTTTCGCCCTTCAACTGGACTTGAATCCAGACACATATCCATGTATCATGGAATTCGGTATCAAGGCAGATTCATGCTATGCGTATGCATGGGAGACCAATAATGGTCACGCGAGTCTCGAAGTAAATGGGTTGGGGAATCCGGATTGCACATGCTTGATACGCAGCGCGAGTCTGAAACTGCAGCCCTTAGAGATTCAGTGTTATCTGTCGGATAAATTCGATGTCAATTTCCATCTTGTACTCACTCTGCGAAGGGCTGGACTGGTTTGGTTGATCAGGGAGGCAGCAATGCCGTCGACGAATGGAGTGCGGCACACACGGAAAGACCGAGCAAATCGACCTGCTAGGCCGCAAGATCGATTCTCTCTTCGCTCGTCGGACAACAAGGAAGTGAGGATATCTGTTCGAAGGATGGCAATGTCTAGGCCGCTGGAAAGTGAGGACCCATTCATGCGAATTAAAACACAGATTGGAATTACTTTGGTAACAGCCAGTACATAATTAGCGTGTTGAAGACACGTCACCAAATCAGCCAGAGATATTTGCATTTGGAGAATTATATTATATTTTTGCATGGCGAGGCTGCGCTGGACGAGACTCGGCTGGACCTCGTTGCGCTGTCAAAGGGATCCACGCCGCGAAGCGGCTACAATTACCCAGAATGCAGAGCTAAAGAAGACCTGCAGGTAGATGCCGAAATTAAAGAATAGTATCACTTTTACAATGTGATATGGGTAGAGTGGTGTAAGTAGGAATGTGGTGTAAGAGTCGCACGCCGTAGAGGACTTGGCCGAGTTGAGCGCTCAATGTGGGAACAGTCGCAAAAACAGACGATACACATTATTTTAAACTAGCTTTTAGGCTATTTGCCGTTATTTCAAGCATTAAGGTGTTTGAACAAAGACGCTGAAAATAGGAATAACTAGACGGATGTCAAAGATACATGGTAGAAAGAGTAGGCAATCCCATCCTTTCCTCAGCAATTTGTGCAGCCTTTGGCCATCCCCAAGTTGTATCAAGTTGTTGGCATCACTCCCGCCACATCCTCATTCGCACTTTCGTTTGCAAGCGTTGTAATTAAGTCCTCCACCTGCCGACGGCGTAAATCATCCGCCGCATCATCCCAAGATTGCTTGAACCAGCGCTCAACATCTTCCACCTCATCCTCCATACCAATCAAGCGCAGAACGGCCTTCGTCAACGCCACAACGTCTGATCTTGACATACCCGACGCCAACCCAAGTTGGAATCGCCTCGCTAACTCACTTCGCATCACAGGTAGCCCCCTCTCTTCCAAGTAGGTTGCCAATTGTTCATCATCCGCACCCAAGGACGTACCGCCGCCATACAAAGCGCCAAGGTGTGCGCTAAAGAGAGACGGCCCAAATGCCTCGCAAGAGGGAACAAACCTTGCAAACTGCCAATCTATAATGGCAGTAATATCATAATTGTCAACTAGTATGTGATCCCCTTTGTCGTCTACGTGCTTGAGGAAAAATCCCTTTAGCGGCGCAGATAATGTATCGAGAATGGGGGGCGCAATATCTTTGAGGAGTTTGTAAAATAGGAAAGCTTCTCTCGGGTACTCTGGATACAATTGGCCATCTGCAATGATATCCATGTGTAGGTTCGCAATGTTTGCGAAGTATGTATGCGCATCGGAGAATGGCCCATACTTTGCGAGAGAAAGAAACCTATTGCAATGGCGTCTTGTTGGACCTTGTCGCCATTCAGATTGGAGAGTTTCAAGTTGTTGAAACATAGGCGCATGATACGGCAACCCGAAGAATAATATGAAGAAAATTATGGAAACCGAATCTGATGGCTGATTTTCCCACGATGAAATTCGAATGAGGCGAAGCCAGCCGTCGTAGCTGGTTCGGTTGTATCTGGTTGGCTGGTGGGCGAAAGGGCAGAGGAGGGGAAGCATGCTCGTAGCACAAGTTTGGTTACGCGCGCTGATGTTGCAGGCTGGCGCTACTACAGCCACACCAGTTACCACGTTTAGAAAGGCAAACTTTAGGCGTACGGAGACAGGAAGTAGTTTAGACCTCGCCTGAGAGCCTTTGGCTCCCTTTCTGCCCTCCAAGCCGGACGCATTTTGGCACCAGCAGATAGCGACATAGCTGAACGAATCAATAACGTTTCAGGACATTGTGTACCTTTGTGCACCTTATATACATCCTTTCTTTCAAGTTCTTCAAAGAAAGTTTTTTTTTTTTTGAAGCTTCAAATTTCTGACTAGGAAGTTGTGAATGTTCAGAGTGACTTGAAAACTACCTGAACTATCTACCCATCTATAGTCAATGCCTTCGACCCAGTATCTTCTCTCAACTGCATCACAATAGCCAAAACCGCCTCCTGAAGAATCCCCTCCACAAGCTTCACACTCTGCCTACTGATTGGAGTATCAGCAGCACCGTAGGTGTCTCTTGAAGTGTCAGTGCCGCCGCCATGTCTCCCCTCGTCTACTACGTGACCACCCCCTCCCTTCGACTGCGGACTGTGCAGTAAACGAGGGTCCTCATTTCAGAGCACTGTTGGGCCATACTCGGCGCCCATGCCGCGACCGCCGCCGAAGCCGTTGTCGCCGCCGCAGTTGTCGCACTGGCGTGTCCAGCGGCGGGGGCGGCAGACGAGGTTGTTGGGGCAGCTGTTGTCGTCGCAGGCGCTTTCGCAGGTGCCGACGACGAGGGCGTTGGCTGCCATGTAGGCACAAGGTTCGGCTATTCAAAATAGAACGGTCAGTCAATTTCTTCAACATGTAAGATGTATGGTTCTAAGGAATATGGGCAACGGGCAAGATGGGATAGAAGACGGGTGGGTATAATAGAGAGAAAACATGACAAAGACTCACCAGGCCAAGCTCGACGGCAAGCATCAATATGAGGCCAAGCTGTCACTGCTGAAGACAGTGACAGTACAAGAACCGAGAGACGCAGTAGCTTGTTCGACCTAATTGCCAGTGTTAGTGATAGTGGTATGTTAGCCAATAGCTACTTAGACAACCCACATTATAAGTTTTCGTAAAGAATGCAGAAGTGACTGTTTGAATGAGGTTTTGAGAATAATAAAAGCTTTGATATGCACAAGAAAAAAGTCACTCTCGTTACGTACACATGTACTACGTGGCTACTTAAATACTTTATAGGCTCGTTTGCCGCCAAGCTGACACTGGCCCTTCGCTCAGACATCCAATCACTTCAGAGAATTCAAAAGAATTACCAATTAATGAGCAGGGGTCTGAATCAGATATGCCTTCCAGCGCCTCGCCTCAGGTAACCTCTTTAGTCGGCCGCATGTACGCCAACCGCCCAGCATATACGAACTGAGGCTTTACTGATGGTCTGGACCTCTACTCCGATATCTCGCTCAATTAATAACGAGAATTAACCGTAGGCCATAGGCTATCTATGCTTCTATTGGATGAAGCATCTGCGGGGAAATGCTGCTGTGCAGTTGCAGCATGTCTCAACTGCTGGCATCGTCCGGGATGATACGCCACAGGATGCACCCTGAAAGCTGACGATGCAGACGAGGTGAATTTGGACATATTTTCGGCCTATGGTAGTCTTTAAATGGTCTCGTCTCATTGCTAGACAAAGTAACGCAAGCCTCAGAATGCATCCGCCGAGTCAGTCTAATGGCACCTTAACGACGAGGCTAGTAAAGCTTGAGAGATCCGGCCCGGACTCGGCACTTCATTGGCTACCGTTAGAAAACCTCTTTGAGGTGTGCGGATCTCCCGGTGGCTGCGCTGACATTTTTATATGATATACTTCCCAATCCAGTCACCCCTCGTCGCCGGTGGCCAGCTGAGCTGCAGGCCGATACCCTGGTCTTTGTACGAAGTAACCTTCTGGGAAAGTGACAAAATACATTCTCCCGGAGCATGCCTTTAACTCCGAAAACTGGTCGAACGGGGATGCATCAAGAATCGCCATGATCAATTTGTGCTCGCACAGTTTAGGTACAGCTGAGTGACATGCCCCTCGCATTGACTCGTTTCTCATATCATCTGTGTGCGGATGGTTGTCGCAACACCCTTCGAAGAGTTAGATATAAAGATTTCCCGGCCCGCCCGAAACGCTCCGCCGCTATTGGTGGCAGCCGTTGATCGTCAGGCATGCAGGGTCTTTTCTGCGCAAGTCGGGCAGCCACTCCAAGAATAGCTTGACGGGTGGTGGATGGGCCGGAAGAGGTGCATATCTCTACGGGTAAGTAGGCCCATACACTCAATTTAAGGATGTATTTTCATCTGAGTGTTTGCTTTCCCATTCACAGTAGGATATGGACTCCATGTTATTTTCTTTCACTTAAAATGCAAACTTGCAATTATGTCGTCAGAGCGCAGCTTGTCACAGCATAGCCTAGCATCATCAAATCATATGCTCATTACAACAATAAATCCCAATAAATTCCCCAGCAAGGCTATCCAAAGCGTCAAGCATCTGATATTTAAGAAAACGCGATAAACATAAAATAAACCAACAATTCAACTTCCCGTCAATCAAGATTATCGCCTTGGACCACGGGCTAACCACCGCCCCGCTAATCGGCGACATCCGTCCAACGTCAACCCAAGCGGAGCCAAGACCATCTACTTAAACACTTGACACTTGAACTTCACCTCAATCACCAACATCAATTTCTTCACCTATCCCAAAATGTCGAAAGACAAAATCACCTGCCACGTCCTCGACACCACCGCCGGCCGCCCCGCTGAAGGCATCTCCGTCCGCCTCGTAGGCCCATCCGCATCAACTTCTTCAGCTGGCGCAACGTCATTCCATGCGCAAACAGACGCCGATGGGCGCATCAAGCTCTGGACACCTTCCGAGGGCAGCACGAACCTAGACCAGGTCCTCAGCGCAGTCAGGGGAGCCTCAAGATGGGAATTGCATTTCGACACGGAGGGGTATTTTGGCGCAGAGAAGACGTTTTTCCCCGAGGCGATTGTGGTGTTCCGCGTGGATGAGGGACAGACGTATCATGTTCCGTTACTCTTGAGTCCGTATACATACACCACGTACAGGGGCAGCTAGGCAACTGAAAGAAGTTGGGGAAATTGTTTGATTAAAAAGATACAAATGCTTAAAATTGAAGGGTTTACACCGTCGCTAAAATATCCAAAGAAGGGCTTTCGTCAATGTCATTAAGTGTTTGCTGTGCTGTGTTCTGCTATGCTGCGCTGTGCTGTGTTCGCTTTTGTCGATTTCCATGCGATGAATGTGGGTGTTTATTCCTTCCAGCGGCCAAATACGCCCTTACGCTTTTGAGGTTCCGCATCTTCAGGTGATGTGGGCGGCGTCTCGTCGTCCTTTTTGTTTGATGCAATGCTATCTCGGTCGTCCTTGGGCTGGGTGGCGCTCGAGTTGGACTCGGTGCGGTTTGGCTGGCTGGGCTGCGAGGATGTGTCGATGTGAGTTGCGGATAGAAGAGCAGCTGCCGTCGGGGTAATAGTGCCGTGGGACAGTGTATTCTTGTGTTTCTTGTGTAGAAAGGAGAGGCGGGTCCGCTTCATGCGCTTGTCTGCTGGGACGTCTTCTTGCGAGATGCAGGCGTCGGGGGAGAGGTCGGCATCGGGATGGGGGAGAGTAGTTGTACTTCCTGCGATACTTTGTGAGCAAAATTACAATTTGGGTTGCTTGACAGGATGGTGATTCGTACCTGAAAATGGCTCAGGAAATCCAGTGTCGCGTTTCTGGCGAGAAATGGTGCTGGTTGGCGAGACGAGGTCGCTCATTTCTGACATGGAGAATCGTTTGCTGTTGGCAGCGTCGATGCTGATCCGGGGATTTGGTGCAGCCATTCTTATATTTCTGAGGGGATTTGAGTTGACGATAAAGACAGACGACGCGAATTAAACCACAACAGAGCCCAGAAAAAGTTGAGGCAATAAAGCGAAGACGCAATGGAATAAACGAGGCAATATGGGCTGTTGAGGCAGTGCTGGATCAAGCGGCAACGAAGCGATGACTAGAACGGCAGGTCCCGTTTCGAGTACAAACTGTATGGGGTTGAGTCAAGGGGCCGGGAATTACAGGAGATGAGAGAGAAAGAGAAGAAGAGCCAGAAATGGGAGATGATAAAATAAATAATCTAAAAAGAGAGAGAGACTGGTCGTCGAAATCGGAACAAGAGACAACGAAGCTATTCTATGAAGGGACAAGGCCCATGCAGATTAGACTTGGCACCTGAAATGAACAGCAGAGACATGCCATTAGTGGGAAAGAAGACGATGGAAAAGGCGGAACGATGCCGAAATCCGAACGCATCTTGTCTAAAATGACAGGCCATTTCGGTAAAGAAGAATTGTTGAGCTGTTGATTTGGTGACAGAGTTCCATGTTGGAGCTGCAGGTTTGCCCATCATTGAGGCGCAGCCATGCAACGTCAACCGCTAGAGGCCACTAAAAGGCCACTAAAAGGCCACTCAAATGTCGCCCACAGGTCACCCAAGGCCACCAAACGCCCCCCAAGGCCCCCAAGGGAAACCCACAGGCCATCCAAGACCACTAATGACCTGGTACCACTGGCTCGTAGTGGGTTGTAACATGCTGCAACATGCCTGTAATGCCCAGTATTGTTATTTTGCCAAGGCGCAAGGATTCCCCGTGCACGACACGATACCAAGAGAAAAGAATTAGAGTTATTTTCTGTGTCTGTACGAGTCTCATCATGAGCTGATCTTTTTTTGGTCCCTTTGACAGATTATTTTAGCCCTGCTGGATTGCTTGGCTAGATCTTTCAGCTGCCACGTTGGGCGATCCCTTGACCACTAAACACAGTACTTGACAACAGTGACAGGGTCGTTAATTAGGTACAGAAACTCGGTTACGCTTCCGCCTAATAGTGGAGCAGAGTCATTAATTATTAGTGGCAGGGAACAGCTGTCGTCAGCGATTAGTGGTCAAGGGTGTGCCAACTCCGCCCTGTAGGCGCTGATGACATGCATACTGACTTCAGAGCCCAGTCGGAGGAAGCGAACAGTGGCTGATGGGCTTACGATTGTGGCAAGGCATGCGAACAATGTGGTCAGTGTGAACTGTGGACGTTGGAGTTGTTTCATGGTAAACACAATCAGAGTTATTATTGGCTTGCAGGGCTGTTAGTGTGATTATTGTGAGGTTACATTGGCAGATGCTTGCCTACACTATCCTTGGCGAGCCAAATGTTTATTTCGGACCACTACAATTGAGCTTTGAACATGAAGTGGATGAAGATGAGGGAATGTTCAAGAAATAATACTTAAGTCTTAATTGACTTAGCATTGAATTTCATTAGGACTGTCACCCATTGTTGTAATTGCTGTCGCTGCCGTGGACATTCAAAGACGAACTGCTAGGCCAGTCGATAATAAATGCCACAACAGCCGAGAAACAATTAATTTGAGCTTACTGAATAATGAAACATTACCATGAGGACCAAATACTTATTTAATAATAGACGTTTCTATTTTGCAGCCCATTTTACGCCTGCAATTAACTCATCCAGCCACAACCCCAAGTGTAGGGTATTCTGTTCGTTGAGCACCGTGTTCTAGTGCACCGCCACTCCCTGAAACGCGGCACTAGCCACAATCCCTAAAGGTCGGAAAGTCTGACAGCTCAGCCCCTTGGAACACGAACTCGGGCCCTTCACGTCGTCGTCAGTCAACCTTGCCATCATCAACGTTTCCTCCAGCGAAACACCACCTGCTAACCCGCATCGATCGTTCGACCTCCCCGTCGCAGAAGCTCGATTGCTTCACCTCTGCAAACATGTCCGACTCTCCCCACGGCGTCGGCCATGCTGACTCCTTCGACTCTCATGACGACTCCAACCCGAAGAACCCGGACAAGAAGAAGAACCGCCGTCCTGCCAGTACGTTGCCAAAGGCCCGCGCGTTTCTCGATTGACTTGCGCGCGCGCGCGACCCCGTCCGACTTTTGCGTCAGTCAAATCATAAACTAATTTTGCCACCTAGACACTGCTTTCAGACAGCAACGGTTAAAGGCCTGGCAGTAAGTTCACAACGAAGCCTTGTCTGGGCGACCAAGTCGACTTTGCGCTCAGACAACAAAATGCACATCGCAAGGGGGGCATCCTTTTTGCTAACCACGTTGCAGGCCAATCTTGACCCCCAAGTCTGTCCTTCCTCTTTTCTTCGCCATTGGTATCATCTTTGCGCCCATTGGTGGTCTGCTATTATACGCCAGCTCTAAAGTAAGGCTACACCACCCAGCAGCCTTTTTTCTTAGCGTCCGCCTAGCTAACCTTGCGCTTCTTCTAGGTCCAAGAAATTCGCCTCGATTATACGGAATGCGTCGACACGGCTGGTACATTTAAAGATGGAGGTGGCTTCAAGTCGATGCCCCCGAGCGCAGTTCACACGGCCTTTAAGGACAAGAGCCTTCCCATCAATGCCGAGTGGTCCGTAGAGAAGGGAATCAAGGTCCCAATCACCTCTGGTATCGAACAAAAAACCACCACGAATGTTAAGACCGACGTCTGCCGCATCCGCTTCAACCTCCCCGAGAATATGAAGCCCCCTGTCCTGTTTTACTATCACCTCGAGAACTTTTACCAGAACCACCGAAGATATGTCGACTCTTTCGACGCCGACCAGCTCAAAGGCAAGGCGCTCAGCCACAGTGACCTGAAGGATTCCAAGTGCACACCTCTCAAGGGCAGCGACCATCCCGAGAAGCCCTACTACCCTTGCGGTCTCATCGCGAACTCCCTTTTCAATGACACCTTCAGCAGCCCCATGTGGCTCAATGCTCCCGGATCCGACACAGCCAAGGAGTACACGATGAAGAACAACAGCGATATTGCCTGGAGCAGCGACAAGGATCTGTATGGCCGAACGAAGTACAACCCCGAGGACGTCTTGCCTCCACCCAACTGGGCCGAACGTTACCCCAAGAACTACACCAAGGAGAACCCCCCTCCCGATGTAGAGAACTGGGAGGCTTTCCAGGTGTGGATGCGCACTGCTGGTTTGCCCGTGTTCAGCAAGCTGTACCAGCGCAACGACAAGGACGCTATGGAGAAGGGAAATTACGAACTTGTCATTCATGACCGTACGTCTCAGAAACTTTGTTAAACGTGGATTAATGCTAATAATCACAGGTTTCCCTACCAAAGTATACAAGGGCAAGAAGTCCATCCTCATCACAACCCGCACCGTCATGGGTGGCCGCAACAACTTCTTGGGCATCGCCTACATTGTTGTTGGCGGTCTCTGCATCGTTCTCGGTGCCATCTTCACAGCCACACATCTCATCAAGCCACGGTATGTCCAATACGTGTTTGACTCCCGTCCCAGAACTCATAGACTAATTCTTCCCCAGAAAACTCGGAGACCACACCTACCTGTCGTGGAACAACGTCCCTGCCAATAAGTCTGGAGGTGGCGGCACCGCTACCGCCTCTGGTCGTGAATCTCGCCCTGGCGAGGCCTAATGGGATATGCGTGTGTTTTGATTTTGCATTAGGGGGCTGTCTTTTTTTTGTATGAATAAATGGGCCTTGATGAGGGCAAAAGAATGATTTTAGAGAGAGCTCGATTGGGGCTCGAATTCATAGGGAGTTTTGCTTCTTGTTTTTCTTGAAAGTTTTTGCTTGGTTCATTGCATTGAGTCGCTGCAGTTTTTGAAATAGAAATGATGCGCCAGCTGTTGTCCATGCATGCGTGATGTGAGCCTTGCTGCGCCTCAGTTTTCTCTGCAGCCTCAACGGTATATCCAGACCGCCTCCCGGTCTTTTCAACCACAAATTCATGTCGTGTCATCGATAGCTTGAATAGCTTTCAAAATGACGACAGACAGCAAGCGTTCAGGCTACCGATATGCAATGCGGCCATGTCACGAGTCACGGCAGTCAACTAGGTTATACCGCTATATGGAAGTCGAACGCGTCGAGGAAACTCCATTAGACTCAGAATTCCAGGCTCCAGCCGGATACATCCCCAAAGAACTGAAAGGCTGTGATGTCTGTACAGACCTGTGGCGGTGCTTTACAGATCCCAAGTTCAGAGACACGGTAACCGTCGATCGATGGGATTACGCGCTTGAGCCTAAGTGTCCTAACCATGCGGCGCTGGTACACAAGATACGGGAGATTTCAAAACGAGGTATTGGCGATATCGTGCAAAGAAAGACTGAAGAGGTAAATGCTAGATATTGCGGCGAGGTGGTCTGTGTCCTGCAGAATATAGTTAAAAAGTGCTTCTTTCGGCTGCATCTCGTTCGACAGCCTGACCTCAAGATTGGCAATGGACTCATTACTGACCCGAACTGGATGGATCTCTCTCTGGTTAGAACATGGAAGGAGAGATGTATCTCTTCTCATGAAGGGTGGTGTGAAAATCCATTGAACGCCCATTTAGCCATGCCCGCATACCTGGTGGACGTGGAGGACAACTGTGTCGTCCAGGGACGGATTGGAATGAGCTATGTGGCACTGAGTTATGTCTGGGGAGAAGCTGCGACCAAGGCAGGTCTGGCCGTCACATCAGACATGATGAAAACCCTGCAGAAGCCAAATTCCTTCCAATCCGACCACTTTCGTCGGACCGCGCCACCAATATTCCAACGAGCGATGAAACTCACAGCCTGCGCGGGGGAGCGATATCTCTGGATCGACGCCCTCTGCATCCTCCACGATGACAGAGATGAAACGGCGCACCAAATATCCCTCATGGGTTCAATCTACTCCAACGCCGTCTTCGCCATCATCGCTGCCGACGGTGACGCACAAAGTGGCTTGTCGGGTTTACCCGGCATTTCAGGCCCGCGTGTCCAGGCATCATACCAAGATGTCATTCCCTTCGGGACCAGTCAGCTGTTGGTGGTCCCTGAACATCCTCGGTTTGGAAAGCTTACTACTGTACCGTATAATTCGCGGGGATGGACCTTCCAAGAATACATGATGTCTACGAGGAAACTGATCGTTGAAGCTGGAGTAGTCTCGTGGGAGTGTGCTTGCAGCACTGAGCGAGAGGATGCCTATCTTGGTTTACGGCGACGGGTGGATGCAGATGATGTTGAGCATCTCATGAAGGGACTGCATTTTCTGGAATACATGTCGGGCTTTATAAGTTCGTATAACGTGCGACAACTTACTTATCCTGAGGATGCCTTGCCTGGTATCATGGGATTGTTAACGTTACTGAGTCGTGTCTGGGGGGGTTTCTTGTATGGATTGCCCGAGAAGTTCTTTGATAGAAGCTTGGGGTGGGCGGCGCAAAAAAAGCAGAGGATACTTCACCGGAGAACCTGTTCTGAGAGGAAAGGAGAGCATACTGGCCATTTCCAAGGCATGGCTCTCCCGTCGTGGAGCTGGGTAGGTTGGCACGGCGCCGTTGATCTCTTCGGGCACGCCGTTCCTGGTGCCTTGGATGCTCCATTTGATGAAAACACAATACCCATTACTACGTGGTACACGAGCAACTCCCTCACCGGCACCAGACGCAGAATCAGATCCACATGGTACGAACACAGAGATCCCTCCAACACCAATGAGCAACTACCCTCCGTGCAACCACTATGCGTTCCAGACACAGACACCTTACAAGGATACAAGTATAACGATAACCCATACTGCTTCTCCGCCGTCCACTCCCACGCAGACGTAATGCCCATCCAAACACAATACCTATTCTGCGAAACGACCCGTGCGCGCGTCCACGTCACTCGCAGGAACAAAAACGCCCCCAATACCTCCTCCAGTTCTCACAACCTTCTAGCCTGGGGCGACGACGACGACAACGCACCATATGTCGTGCTGTGCAAGGATGCAAGAGCGCCCATCGGTGACAGCGCGGCGATAGGCCGTCTATACCCCCATAATCAGGCCCAGGCGCGGGAGTTGACTGCTAGGGGTGCCGAGATTGAAGTCGTTGCTATTTCCAAATGCCAGGTGCAGGCTACTATTGAAATTAGTAGTTTAATTTCACTACATCGAAATGGTGGCTCACCTCCACTGCAAGGCGTTAAATATACGGTGCTTTGGGTAGAATGGAAAGATGGCGTCGCATATCGGATGGCAAGTGGCTGGATCGACGAATATAGCTGGGATAATCTCGACAAGGAAAACATATCACTGGTACTCGGATAATGAAATTATAATATCCTTTGTTTTTTATTGTTCTGGTACCCATAAACTAAAACCCGTCTTGTTGTGTGTTTTAAAAAAGAGAAAAAAAATTCTTGTTGATACAAAGAAACATGCTCCTGGCAATCGCGTGAAATACCCAACCAACCCCCCATCCCCTCAGCAGTCTACTACTTTCTTCTCTTCTTGCTAGCGCCCTCTTCTTCCAAATTCGCCTCCCGATCTCTCTTACGAGCATTCTTCTCCATCTCATCCCAGTCCTCACCCTGTTCATCACTATCCAGTTCAGCCTCGCCGTCCATGTCATCGTCATCACTAGCATCGCTTCCGTAGGCGGACTCATCGTCCTCACTGGACTCTTCCTCATCAAAGGCATCCTCATCCATCTCAAAGGCGTCGTCTTCGCCTTCGTCCTCATCGGTGCCTTCTTCGTCTGAATCAGCCTGCAAGAAGGACCAACCGCCATCAGCAAAGAACTGATGCGTGTCGGAGGTGACCGTCTTCATAATCGTGGGCCAGTTCAGGTTGAGAGGACCCTCGGAGAAGGAAATGTCCGATGAGTCGAGGTAGTCCTTGACTTGGTCGAGGGACTCGACGGGGATGTTGCTGATTTGGAAGGGGGCGCGGGTGAAGTCCTTGAAGACAAAGACCATATCAAAGTTCTTCAGGCCGTACTGGACACGTTCCAGATGTGCTACTTCGACGTCTTCGATTGTGATGACCATGAAGGGGGGTTCGACGACTTGGATCAAGCAGTCGGTGGTGGGCTGGACGTAGACGTTGGAGCGGAAGGGGACACCGTGGAAACCGAGATCGCGGATGGGCATGTCGACTTCGATGCCTTCGTTGCGGCCAGCCTCGGCAATCTTCTGGGCAAATCCTTGGAACAGGCGATCGAGTTCGGCACGACGGCGGCGTTCCTCTTGCTCGGCTTCGAATTCGTCCTCGTCGCCATATCTGTACTTGCGCTTTCTGTTACCAGTCTCGTCGAACTGGATGTCTGTGGCTTCACGGTAGAACTGCACGTCCTTGGTCTTCTTCTTGTTGCCAACGATGATGGGGTCCTTGAGGTGAATGTGAATAATGACAATCAGCTCGTGCTGGCAAGGTTGGAAGAAGAGGTGGCGCACGTTGGAGAACAAAATGTCCACGCGGTGCTGTGCGTTGAGCGGTGATTGGTAGCGGATACCGTTCTGGTGGATTTCGACCTTGCCGGGAACTCGCTTGCCCTCCATGGCTGGACGGATATAGACGTTATCGAGAACTGCGGGACGGCGATTTCTGATCTCTGTCAACTTGTCCTGCTCAACGACGTCTTCCATGTCCTTCTTCTCCTGCTCCTTCTTTACGGAATCACGCTTCATGTTCGAGATCTGAGTCGCTATCTCACTGTATCTGTCACCGTCGCTTGATCGGAACGTCAAGCTGCGGACGAACTGAGCGGAAGCATCCTCAAAGGGCTGGTCGTCCTTGCGTCCGACACCTTGACCGGGCGACAAGAAGTTGATTCGCAGGAATGAGAATTCGCCCTCATCGCTTTTGCTGGCGTTCTTGATGGTGTTAATGTGAAATGGGACAGGACGGCCCAGGATGGGAAGAACCACAGTCGCATTTCTCAAATCAACAACAATTTCCATGTTCTTGATTCTTGGGGGCAGCTGATCTTCTCTCTTGTATGATTCGAATCGCTTGAATTTCTTCACTTCGGCTCCGTTCTTGTCTGCCGTTGATTCAGCAAAGCGACGCAGACCCTCCTTCTGTTTCTTTGCTGCAAGCTCTTTCTGATGTTCTCGACGCTTCGCCTCGGCATCTTCATCGACTTGGGTACTACGCTCAGATCGCAAACGCGTGCTGGTAATGTTCGTTGTAGCGACGGCACCGACGCGGGGATCCTTCTTCTCCTTCTTGGGAGTAGGGGCTTCGTCCTCGTCATCCTTGAAGAAAAACGAGTTGGCATCGGCGGTTGTGGGGGCCTCAACTGTGAATACGACAGCTTCGGCAGAGGTGACTCGAATGGTATCGTTAAGAACAAGTGAGTACGTCTTGCTGAGTTTGTCTTGGGGCTGAGAGTTTTCGATGTCCTGGAATCCAGTGTGAATGACCAGAGTCATGCCGTCCTTGAGAACTCTGGAGTTCTTGCCGTTCAGCACAAGAGTGGAATCACGGTTCTGCAGTCCAACACCCCAACCAACATTCTTGAGGAAGTGCTTCTCAAGCTCTGGCTTCTTGCTCTTGATAATGGATAGAGCCTTGGCGTAGACATCCTTGACGACTACACCATCGCGGATCTCCTTAATGACGGTATTGTGAATCAATGACAGCAGTTTGTAGTTGCTCTCCTGGGCCTTGTTGGGATCAACAAGGTATGTGCGAGCAATGAATGAGCAGTAAGACTTGTAGCGCAGACCCATCGCAGCAATAATAATACCGGCGTGCAAGTTGTCGTCGTTTGACTCGGCAGCGAATCGCAAATCGAACTTGCCACCACTCTGAATTGCAGGTCCGAGGATCCAATCGAGGTAGCTAGGGTCGAGATCTGAAGGCAATCTCGACTTGTTGGGAAGCTGCACGCTCTTCCAAAATTTATCGTCGTCGATCTTTTTGTCAACCTTGTCGGCCAGCGCGGAATGCTTGACCTTCTTCTCAGCATCAAGAATACCAGACATCTCATCCAAAAAGTATGGCGTCATCAGGGCAACGCAAGCCTTGGACGCACATCGCATCGCTCGAAGCTCGGTCTCGTCCTTGACGGAGAAGGCATACGTGGAAAGCGCAAGAGAAACATCAACTTCTTCGGCATCCTTGCAGTTCTCGGCGAAGCTCTTCTTCCACTCGTCGATGAAAGGTCCGCGTGCGTTGTCCTTTGTAACGGTCGCAACGATTTTCTGGCACAATTTACGTTAAAAAAATTTCCACGGCGCGGCTCAATTCATGGTGGCGACTGCTTACCCCTGCTTCATTGATCTTATCGGTGATTTTCTTCCATAGCTTCTCGTTTTCCTCAGCGTCCTTGCCGCGCTCGAGAATCTCGATGGGGAATCGGCCGTCCTTGAGGGATTCGAGATGCTTGGCTAAAAACAAGTCAGCTACTTGATGAAATACGACGCGATTCGCATTGGCGCTATCTTACCTTTCTTAGGTGTTGTGAGGATGTACAATGTGTCGAGCGTGAACAGCATCAAAGTCGTGGGGAATTCATAGCCAAGAAGCCAAAACTATTCGCAATTAGCATTTCCATTTGCGCAAATCACAAAGCGCGAGTCGCATCGCTTCTTCGACCAAACTTACGTGTACGGCGGTGCTCTTGGAGATGTCGACGCTGTCGTCGGCCTTGCCAGCAGTAATGACGATGGAGTTAGCTCCGCCAAAGAGGCCGTCCTTGGATCGCAAATCGTTCTTCCATGAGGTGACAAAATGCGAAATGCGCTCTTGAAAGAGCTTGCTATCGATCTTGACCTCTGCCATCGTGACGGGCGATGCTGAGGTGACAGGGCGAAGCAAACGGGGATGGAGAGAAAGGGAAAAAGGTTGAAGCTGTGCTGGAGCTCCTCAGGGCGTTGGCCGGGGGGACGCGAGAAAAGCGACAGTCGCGTAAATGGGGATGCCTTGCTTGGTGGAGTCACGTGATCGTTGTCGCGTCGCTTTGTGAGAGTGAGTGAGCGTGAGCGAGTGAGAGGCGAATGAGGTGAAGCTAAGATAGACTTGGGTGATGAGATACAGAAAAGCATTTTCACAGCTCAATTGAGTTATCAGAACGAACTGAGGACTTGAAACTGAAACACAAGAAATTTTGTGAAATATTGCGCCCAGTTACCGTGCTGCTGCCCTGCACCACCAACTAACACCATCACGATGCAGATGTTGGACATCACCTCAGACCAACAGGCATAATCCAAAAATAAAAACTGCCTTCAAATCAATTCCTATTTCATCTCGAACTTTCAATATTTTCTTATTAGTAAATCTTCTCAGTGTAGCATTGTCCATAGCACCAACACCTCCAAGACCTACAACCTACCATAAGCACAGACAACGTACAGCTAAAGAAAACCGATATACTCAAATAAATCAATTTCATCCCAAACCCAAAATCCCCTAATCACACTCTTTAAAACCAGTATGCGCCCAAACGTCGCCTTAACCGCCCTCAATTACCGAACCAGCATCCGATCTCGCAGTGGAGTCTCCCCGCCAAACCACTTACACGACTCTTCCTCACCACAATCTACTCCCACACATATCGCTCAAGCATCACTCACCCACGCACATCACTTAACCGAAAACACCCAACCATGAAGCTTCCCTACGTCCCCAACCCACCTCCCACAACCACCCCCGAAGAAGCCGCCATCGTGCAGCGCATCCAAGAACGCCGAGCCCCCCGTCCCCTCATCCCCCTCGACCTGACCTTGCTCCATGCCCCTCCCGTCGCCGACGGCTGGAACTCCTTCCTGGGCGCCATCCGCACCCGCACGTCTCTATCCGACGACATTCGCGAACTTGCCATCTCCCGCGTCGCCGTGTGCAATAAGGCTTGGTTCGAGTGGAATCATCATGCGCCGCTGGCTTTGAAGGGTGGTGTGAGCGTCGAGGCGCTCGAGGTGGTCAAGCAGGATGAATTGGGCGGGGAGAGGCCGGATACGCTGAACGAGAAGCAGTGGGCTGTGTTGAAGTATACGGATGAGATGACGAGGAATGTGCAAGTGGATGATGCGACGTTTGCGCAGCTCAAGGCGCTGTTTAGTGATAAGGAAGTGGTTGAGATTACTGCTACGGTTGGTTTTGGCTAAGACCACAAAGATTGAATGTGAGGCTAATATGTGGACAGGTTGCGGCATACAATTGCGTCAGCAGATTCTTAGTCGCTCTAGATGGTAAGTTTTTGAATGATTTGTTTTGTTCATTTATATAGTCTAAGTTGTTCTTGCTAACTTGTCATACAGTGGGTGAGAGGAATGGTACTGGACCTGAGGACGTAACAGCTCATTAAGTCGTGCCCAAAACCAAAATCGATAGACACAAAGATGTTGGGGGGCTATTCAAGTATAGAAATAAAAAGGGGAAAGGAATATTTTAATGAACAAGAAGCCTACCAGGCTGTGTCCAAAAAGTGTATCCAAAAGGTGTCGCCAGGGGACGATCAAGATTATAGTAGAAGTGAAGGGGCAAATATAAAGTCGAAACCGAGCCAGACGACGAAGCAGACTCCGTGCAAGGACAATGGGTATCTTGTCTAGTGAAGCGAATATAAAACACGGGGTAAACAAATGCTGCGTAAAAGGGGAAGTGCTGTGATTACTCCTCAGAGACAACAGGTGCCCATGCACTTGTCTCTCATCTCATATTCCATACAATCACCACCCGAGGGCAGTGGTGACATCTGATGCGCGTAATGTTGTCGTAGAAATGAATGCGGAAACCCGCGACGTGCAGTTCGTGGTAATCGTTTCAGTGGATAAAAATGCGAAAACTCGGTATATAGCAGTCCGGAAGGGTTCATCGTCAAGGTCATAAAATAGCAGGCACCGCTAATAAGAATAGGCGTGTCGTGAAATCGTGCACATCATATCATGTAGGGCTCATGGTCATGGCCCTCTCAATCGAAGCATGGCGCTGATGCATGCGCGGCGAAGTCTGCAGCTCTTCCACAACACCAGCCCACCCGTTTCGCCCGACGCGCGGAACATTCTCCTGATGGCCAATAGCCTGAGTAGTCAGTCTGCGCACGGGCGGGCGTCTCGTCATTTGCTCGTTAAGCGACTTGGGAGACGGCCTGAGAGGACGAGTAGGTGTCGACAAGGAAGCCATCTTTTCGGGATCGCGAGGCAGTGGGGGAGGCGGAGGAGGCTGCTTGTCGGCGATGGAGGAGATGATGCCAAGGTAGACGACCAAGAAGCGCATCCGCAGCAAGTCGAGCCTCCTCACGCGATCCTCGAGCTGGGAGCGATGGGTAGCCCAGAGCAATCTGGCACTCGTCTTGAGGGTAGCTCCATCTTCGGATATCAGCAAGCCGTTGAGCTCTTCTCGCAGGTCGTCTCCGTTCTTCTGGATCTCGCGCAGCAGCTGGCCAAGACGGATCTTGTCCTCGAGGCGCTGGACCTTGGCGACGTCCCGGTCGTAGCTCTCGTTCTCTTGGATGGAAAAGTCGACGGTATCTATGAAGGTAGCAACCTCCTTGGGCGCCACCATGTATGCGGCCCAATGGGCGTTGGCGACTTGGGCGACGACGACCAGAGACAGGCAAAGGGCGGTCAGGACCAGTATAAACGCCCACTGGACCAGGCCAGAGTCGGACATGATGCAGTGGACGAAGCTGTATGATTGGAGGCAGAGTTGAGCTGGGCGAATATGGGGTTATGACATGGTCTGCTTGCAACAAGGGGGGAGGTGTTGGGTGACAAGCAGACGCACGCGGGTAACGGATATGCAGGAGAGAGAGAGAAGGCACAGGCAGAGAGTATGACGGAGGCGAAAAAAAAAAGTGGTTGACGGACAAGGCTTGGGGGCGCTCACTGCCCGATTGGGCCGCTGTCGATTTGGCGAGAGGAGGAGGTTGTGCTTGTGCTGGTGCGTTGCGTGTGCTCGTGCGTGTTGTCTCTGGGCTAGTCTCAGTTCTGGTGCTAGTGGTGTGATGTGGTGGTGGTGTGAGTGGCCCGCTCCCAAGTTATTCTTAGCGGGTTCTCAACAAATGGAATGGCTGGAAAGAGGGGGAAAAGGCAGCGAGGGACAATTGAACAATGCAGTAATTAGCGTGCAATGCGCGCGGTGGGGAGGATGCAGAGTCAACTGAGGGGCACTGGTTCTGGTACCTGTCTTGCCAGTGCAGGCGGTGGCAGGTTCGTGGCAGGGGCCCCGCGGAATTTATGAAATATTTTTATGTCCAGTGGCAGGGTTCAGGTGCTTTGGCTTGTGCTAGTTAACAGCAGACTTGCACCGCAGTGAACTCAGTTTAGCTTGTGCTTGCCCCCTGTCCTGGGCCTTGACTCGCCCCTGCAGACACACCTGCAGCTGCACCCACCAGCACCCACTGACACCCGCTCTGGTGCAGAATAGAGCGGCCGAGGCGTCATATGGTGACCTGGCAGGGCCATCGCGCAGGCCGGGGGGCGACATTAGCGACCCGAGGCGCGTCCTCCTTTTGACATCTGTTGATTCTTATTCCTTTTTCATATTGGCATTTTCAGCTCTAAGTAGCTTGTAGAAGCCCGTGGAAAGAACTACATGACAAAAATGGCTTGACATTTGAGACATTCGCTAATCCAATTATAGAAGCAAGCCAGCCATGTTTTAACAGCCGAGGTTGTTTCTGCCAGGGACGAGCTTGTAGTGAATATACAGCCCAACACCGCCCAAGAACGCTGTAACGACAGAAAATACAGTGAACCGTTGACTTGACCCCCACTAACACCCAGAGTCCGCTGCATGGTTTACCTACGCCGCAATCAGACTCGACCCCAGCAACAATGCACGATCAGACGACGATCTCACGAGAAACAATATATTTCCAAGATGAAAATAAAAATAAAAATTGAATACTCCTGACGGTGACTCACATGCAGTACCCAATTCCCAATTATCCAATTACCCAATATGGCAGCTACAAGATCCGCTCTAGGGTAAATCCAGATACTCCAGAGCACCAGTGACTCGACGCTGACCCGCCATCCTCCCACTTAGACGCAAATACAGCACTACTCATAATGTGTCACAACGATTCTAAAGTCGCCGGGCCCATCAAACTCGACTTTTTCAATTCAAGATCATCAAGAAAAAGTATCAAAGGAAACAAAAGATTGATAAATTAGAACGAAATTTGTGAGTCACCTAACAAGTCAATGAAACATCACAGTCTACATAAAGACCTACTGCAACGGCCATCGTTGAACAGCTTTGCTAACTCAAATCTGCGCATCATCAGACCAAACCCTATCAACCTTGAACCATGTCTCGCCCTCATATCCGCGATCTTGGCTACGGCCCGGGATATTACCACCCCGGCAAGCTTAACTCTGTCTTTGACGTCCCTGGAGTCCAAGTCGGACAAAAGACCATCCACGACGATGAGACGGGCGTCCACGTTGGAGTGACCCTTATCTACCCTCGAGGAACCACCAACACTCGCCTGCAGCCATCATATGCTGCCATCCATACTCTCAATGGAGGTGGTGAAATGACTGGCACTCACTTCATCCACGACTGGGGTTTCACCAGCTCTGTAAGCGATCGCATACCATTTAGGCTTTCATGAGTGTTCAGAGCTGACCGTATCAGCCCATTGCTTTCACAGACTCTCTCAGTTGTGGTGCGGTATATCAAGCATTGACAAACTACAGCTTTGGTATATCTCGCAGTCTCAAAGAAAACACTGAAGCCATGTACAACCACCACGGCTGGCCTGTGGTTGGAGAGACTTGGGGCGGCATGAACACAGACATCCATGATTTCAAGTCCACACTCACCCACGATCAAGTAGTAGAGGCGATCACAGACGCAGCTACTCGAACACAAGTGCTCGAAGGCGGTAACGGCGGCGGTGCCGGCATGCTTTGTCTTGGCCACAAGGGCGGCACTGGAACAAGTAGCCGTCTTGTACCGAAGGGCGGAGACGACAGCGAGCATTACACTGTTGGAGTCATCGTACAGACCAACTTTGGTAATTTGCCGATGCTGCAAATTGGTGGTGTTCCTATTGGAAAGCTTCTCGCTCGTGATAACGCTAAGAACGCAGAGGCTCCTGCTCCTGACAGGGAAGACAGAACAGGATCTGAAGGCAGTAAGTCACTTGTCTCCAATGAGCTGGCAAGAAATATTACAATCTGACACCACCACTACAGGCATCCTCGTATGTGTCATCACAGACGCACCACTTCTCCCCCATCAGCTGAGACGTGTTGCTGCTCGCGCCGGACATGGCATTGTCGCCGTTGGTGGCCACGGCGTCGGCTACAACTCATCCGGAGACATCATCATTGCCCTGTCGAACTCTGAAAAGAGCGCACCTCAAGTCCTCTTCAACCATGACTGGAATCGCCCAGAGCCTCACGTTGTAAGCGACTTGGCAGGTCGGCCTTCTGCACCTGCCGGACAGCGCAGTGGTGGAGGAATCAGACGCGATGTAGAGACACAGACAGTAGAAACTGTGGTGCATAGTTCCATTGATGCGATTTTCATGGCAGCAGCTGAGGCTACAGAGGAAGCTATTCTGAACTCGTTGTGTCAAGGGGAAGATCTCAAGGCGTGTGATGGAACGCTACACAAGGGATTAGACGTTGAAAAGGTTCGAGGTCTACTGGACAAGTATAGGGTTCAGTAGGTTGATTTAATGTAGTTAAGTCACTCGTTTATAGCGTCTATCAAGCCTCATTCCACCAAATCGCCAAACCCGAGCGCCTTGTAAGCGGCAACAATGTAATCATGGCCTCTACCAGCACCAAGCAATGTAACGGCCATCTGGTTCATCGCATAGCTGATGGTAACCTTCCTGTCAACGTCCATTACATTCATCGAACCTCCCCAACCGCCCCAGAAACACACACGTCCCGACGGCAGCCACTTCATCGGCGTATCGTCGCCTCCAAGGCCATAGCCCAGACCAAAGCGCATTGGCGAGCCCAGCGCCAGATCCGTGCTGAATACCTGTTCCTTGAAGATACGATTGATCGTCTCCTCCGACACGATACGCTTCCCATCAACTTCCCCAGAGAGAGAAATCGTAGACAAGATACGATTGAGAGACCTGGCATTACCGTGACCATTCGCAGCGCCCAGCTCTGCTTTCCTCCAAACAGTTGTGTTGGCAATCGTAGGCTCCATAGGCGGGTTCAAGAATGTCTTCTTGACAACCAGACTCGGCTCGGCCCCCTTGGCAGTGGTCCTCTCTGCAAGGCTCATACTCTGCGCAGGCGGTACTACGTCGGACACGCGCGGCCAGTCCTTCTCCAAAGCGCCAATTTGGAAATCCGCACCAAGTGGCGCGGCAATGTCCTCTGCGACGAACTGGGTCAGGCTCTTTCCCGTAGTTTGGCGAACCAGTTCTCCCAGCAGCTGGCCCATGGTAACGGCGTGGTATCCGGAAACTGTCCCTGGCTCCCAAAAGGTAGGCTGGGCGGCGAGGAGGGCCGTGGACTTCTTGACGTCGCAGAAGTCCTCCACTGTTACGGGGTCGTCCCAACCTGACAGACCGGCAGAGTGTGACATGAGATGTCTAACCTTGACGTTTTCCTTGCCATTGGCCGCGAAATCTGGCCAGTATTTGGACACGTTCTCGTCAGGGTCAATGAGCCCTCTGTCAATAAGCATGAGGACAGCCAAGCTCGTTATATTCTTGGTGGACGACCATACATTGACGATGGTGTCTTGCTTCCAAGGCTGGGTCTTTTCTTTGTCTGCATAGCCTCCCCAGATATCGACAACGTTTTGGCCCTCGAAGTTGACGACGATGGAAGCGCCCAGGTCGTCTCCAGAATCGAGATTTTTCTGGAAGAGAGCTTTGAGTTCGTCGAAACGGCTATCGCAGTGGCCTTGAATCTCGGCCATCTTGGGAATATGTAAAAGAGACGAGCTTGATGATGATGCCACCGACGCAATGTAATCGATGTAATAGATTTCTCAGAAATGAGTTGAATATGCAAGTGAACAAAACCAACGCAACCGCCAAGCTCTTTATACAGGCTGCTATGTCGCAATCTCCACAGCTGACACTATCAAAAGGCCGTACCGAGGTCGTCTCTCAACAATTGACGACACGATGGGACGCGGCACCCCGCCCATTCTGAACAATCCGCAGTTCTGGGGTAAACCGCTGCCCTGATCCAGCAAGGTCCACGGAACTCATTAGTGTCCCCGCGGGCGTAGATCACAGCGCTTTAACATTGACGGTGGACAGCATCGGCTGAACATGGGTAAATGCAGAGGCAACATAATACATAATACTGGTGCAATGAACATGAAAGCATCGTTTGAAAAGCCAAATGATGAATGTATTGAAACTCCGCTTAGCAATCATTTCAGACCAATCATAACTGGAGGAGGCGTTGAGAGTTCATATCCCATGAGGTTGTTCTGCTGCGGGCGGGCTTTGCTGCGGACTATTGAGCTTTGGCCACATTCCAAAGACCGGATCCTGGAAGATTCTACCCAACAAACGAAGCATTCTTGTTCCAATTTATAACTGAAAATTGCGAGACACGTCATGACGGTGCAGACGTGTCCAATTATACAGTGATGCAGTTGTTAGGACTTGATTCATTGCCAAGTTCAGCGGGGAGCTAATTGCCGCCCAAGCCAGGCTTGTATCAACAGTCGACCAAGTACCCGAGGACCTGTTGGCGGATTCATCAAAATCACCCTGTATCAATCCATTAACATACAGAAAATATCCAAAATGAACTCTAATCTTACAAGTCATTACAAGCTCGCTGTTATATTAGCGACGATTCTTCCATCTTTATGCCTCAATGCCAACGTTGGAGCAGCCGCACCCCCTGGCAACGACTTCAATACCGAATCCGTAAAAACCTCCCAAAGCAATCCCGATAGTTCCTTGAGCTGGCCCCATCCATCCCATGGCAAGTTGCAGAGATATCGCATCACAATACGCGGGGACTCCCACAGCACAAACTTGCCATGAGCCACCGTCACGCCATCTTGCTGCCACCACAGCAGCGCGGCTCCCAGAACGCATTGCCCCAGCAAGTACGCGGCGAGCTGCTTGCCAATGGATCTCCAAGAGGCCCTGTGGTCGAATGCGATTGAGAACGGCACTGCAGACATGCAAGACACTATTAAAACGGCTACTGACACGTCGTTTTTCGTCTTGGTCTGCTCTTCGCTATGTTGACTGTGATCCCAGTCTGCGACCATGTGGGCGAAGCCAGGGATGAGCAGTGCCACGAAGAAGAGTGATCTTCCGAGAAAGAGCGCATATCTGCGAGGACGGACAATGTAGTAGTAGAATGCGTCGATGAAAATGACGAATTTGGCAAAGGTATCGGCTTGCATCGTTTACGGCGGTGCGTTGTTGTAAGGGGCAAGTTTGTGTGAGTGAGCCTGTGGATACGTCTGCTGGAGGATTCTACCCAACAGACAAAACATTCTTCTCCCGATGGATAATAAAAAGCACACGAACTGCACTTGTTGAAGTGATAGGATGTCATCTTCCAACATGAAGTCAAGCTGCTCCAAAATAATTTTACCATTCATCATAGAGCATCTAAAAAGCCTGGTTATGAGGGAGACTGACGAGTATAACCAATGTAGCCTTCCGTGCCGGGATTGAAGTCGAACCGCCTCGGTGTCACAATCATGGATCTATCTATGTTGCCTATTGGGCCTAATACTATATTCAATCCAATTGGACAGTGAAATCGGTCATTGGATCATAGAGAGAAGCCGTCTGGAAAGCAGCAAGCGTCGTTGGCTTCTCAGCGCGGTACACGATCAGGCCACTGAGCCGCACATAAAATGTAAAAAGTAGAATATTAATTCTGAAAACTAGTCCCTTTATATACTGGCCGTAATATTAGCCACAACCCTTCCATCAGAACGTCTCAACGCCAACGTGGGAGCCGCCTTCTCTTCCGACACATGCTTCCAAAACACCACCCAGATCCCCTCTCCCAAAAACTTCAACTGCCCCCATCCATCCCAAGGTAGTCTGGCGATATATATCGCTAGAATACGCGGCGACTCTGTCAATAAGAAACGGCCATGAGCGAGCGTAACCGTATCGCCGAACCAAAGCAAGACTGCCGCTCCCAACACAACTTGGACGGGAATATACGCAGCAAGGAGCCAGACAATACCCCGCCACGAGGTAGTGAGGTCCAAAAGTAGGACGAATATGCCCGAAGATATCAATGCCGCTACCACAAGCCCAGCAGCCACTTCACCCCTAATTTTGTTCTCTTGAACGGTGTGCTCGCTGGAATCCCAGCCTGCGCCGATGTGAGCCACTGCGGGTATGAATAACACTAGTAAAAAGACGACTTTGGATATGGCTTGAACATAGCGTCGGGGGCGGACGACGCCAAAATAAATAGTAAGACGTAGGGGACGAGGTTGGCAAGAGCATCGAGTCGCATGTTTGGCCCTGGGGAGTTTGTAGGAGTTAGGTTTGCGCAAGGCTGTGGATACACTAGCTGCCGGTTATTGCCAACGTTGGAAGCTAGTACAGTAAACCGAAATAGCCTATCGTATCCTCTAACATAATACTATTTCCAAAATCTTCAGTGTCCTAGATATAGGAGAAGATAGCGAGTATCAACGTTGATATGGTCGTGCCGCTTCAAAAACGCGATTAGAGCTCTTTAAGAGACAAGGGTCCGAAATCTCCAGGTTAACAGGCCAGCATAATAACCAGGGTGCCTCTAATATTAATACAAATATAATACAGATATTATACACTTGCTGTCATCCTCGCCAAAACCCGCCCACCAGATAGCCTCAGCATCACCGTTGGAGCAGGCTCAATTTCTCCCAACAAGGTTCCCCTATAGTGCCCATATGCCTCCGAAAGCAGTCCAACAAATTCACTCAAATGACCCCATCCATCCCATGGGAGGCGGTAAATATATTTGACCATGAGAAACGGCGACTCCTTCAACAAGAATTTAACATGGTCGAACGATACGTCGTCCAGCACCATATAGATCAACACCGCTCCGCCGACGACCTGCGCCGAATAGAGTACAGCCAACTGTTCGGCCACGGTTCTCCAGGAGCGAATGGGGGCAAAATCCACTAGAATAAGAACTGCAGCTAAAAATGTTCCTATTGCGAGGCACGTAGCCACTTCGCCTCTTATCCTCCATTCCCTTTCTGTGTGTTGGCTGGGGTCCGCGTTGTAGACTGCGACGAAATG
The DNA here is from genome assembly GCA_022702485.1 of Simplicillium sp. C3G150-2. Classification (NCBI taxonomy): domain Eukaryota; kingdom Fungi; phylum Ascomycota; class Sordariomycetes; order Hypocreales; family Cordycipitaceae; genus Simplicillium; species Simplicillium sp. C3G150-2. The sequence continues at coordinate 1,789,279 of JAJIYY010000005.1, read as the reverse complement.
GGCAAAGGGGGGGATCAAGAGCATGACAAAATAAAAGACTTTGAGCAGGAGGAGGCCATATCGGCGAGGGCGGATGATGCGGTAGTAGATGCCGCACAGGATGAGCAAGAGTTGGGCGAGGGATCTCGCTTGCATGGTGCGTGATTGAGCGATGTTTGTGTTGAGTTTGCGCGAGGCTGTGGATGCGCTAGTTGGTGGTCGTGGTCTCAGGTCAAGGCAAATGGGGATACAGGGATGAGCTTCAAAAAATTCCAATTTAAATACATTGAATTGATGCATGTAACTGTACCCTCATTAATATTGAAATCAGAATGCTTATAGGTCATTCGACATACTTTCTATAGCGCGCTGATGGTGTATTTCATCCACACAAGGTCCTTTCATTCTGCATATAGGTGTTTTTTGAAGGCATAGACATCCTGAATCGATGCTTAATAAATACATATAACTAAATCAAATTAATCCAATTCTACTTACACATATCTTGTGATTGAATGCCTTTTGAACAGACAACCATAGCCATCAAGATGCCCATATCCTACCATGGAGGGGCATGGTGGGGCAGCCAAACATTTCGTCACAGCCAAACTTCAACTTCACCTTCACCTTCTTCAACTTCTTCGACCTCGATATTCCAACCTCCAACCAACACCTCCAAAATGGCCTCCTCCTCCGACCACCAATTTCCCCTTCCACCCATCCTCCAACGTCCCTCCTCCACCTCCCCAACCCTCATCACCCAAGGCGCCGAAGGCCGCCTCTACAAAACAACCTACCTCTCGCCCTCCATACCCTGCGCCCTCAAATACCGCCCCAAGAAGCCCTGGCGCCACCCCATCCTCGACCAGCGCCTAACCAAGCACCGCATCCTCTCCGAAGCCCGCATCCTCGCCAAGTGCCGCCGCGACGGCCTCCGCGTCCCCGCCGTCTACGGCCTGGACGAAGCCGCCGGCTGGCTCATGCTCGAATGGATCCACGGCGGGCCGGTACGAGCCAACATCAACGCCTGTCTGGGCACGCGGAAGGAAGGGATTGAGAATGACGACTCCCTAAAAAGCCTCATGAGGAGGATTGGCGCTGCGGTGGGCAAGATGCACAAGATTGGCATCGTGCATGGGGATTTGACGACGAGTAACATGATGTTGAGCCCGGGAGAGGATGTGGAAGCCGATGTGAATAGCTTGGAGGGCGAGATTGTCATTATTGATTTGGGGTTGGCGAGTGGGAGTGTGCATGAGGAGGATCGGGCGGTGGATTTGTATGTTCTCGAAAGGGCGTTTGGGAGCACGCATCCGAGGGCGGAATGTGTGTTTGGGGAGGTGTTGGATGCATACAGAGAAAGCTTTAAGCAGGCACCGACGGTGTTGAAGAAGTTGGAGGATGTGAGGATGAGAGGGAGGAAGAGGAGCATGTTGGGTTAATCTTCAGCATAAATGAATAAAGAATAATGAGTCAAGAATTAACACCTGGGAAAAAGAACCGACATTGAAAAAGAATAAAGAGATATATTCGCAACGAGATCTCTCGTGTAATGCTCGCTATAACGACAAATAAAACAACCAATACTGGAAAAAGCACAGCCAGTCTAGCCTCTACCATTTATACCCAATTCCAATTCCAATTCCAATCCCATTCCAACACAATTTTCTTAGTTGTCGCGCAGTTCAGCGCCAGCAAAGTAGCCCTTGTTCTCGATAACGCCTCTATCACGGACAAATGCCGTATATCTCACAACCCATTGGGGGGTAATTTCGCCCTTGGCGCCAGGTCCGTTGTGCTCTGCGTCCGCCAGGATGCCTGCACCATGGGCTCCGTGGCTTAGTAGCTCGCGCAGTGTTCCTGGAGGCAGAATGTCCGTGCAATCAGTATGTACATTGAGCTCAATGTTCTTGGCCTCAGCAAGCTGCTTCAAAGGTGGTGGTACGCTGCAGCAGTCTTGCAAGTTGATCTGGTCGACAGCGGGAGGAATTGCTGCTCTCTCTAAGAACGCCTGCAACTTCTCACTGCCAAATTCAGACACACCCAAGCGACCAACAACACCCTCATTGTGTAATCTCTCCATGACCTTCCATGTGGCAGCCTCCTCGTCCAAGTTTCCTTGTTGCGCATTGATCTTATCAGCTTCCCATTCGCAGCTACCCTCAAAGGACATGCCGGGGAATGACACAACCAGCAAGTCAATCTTCTGAATGCCTAGCTCCTTCATGACCAGAGTCAAGGCCTCCTGAACATACTGCTCGCGCTGTTGCACGGGTGTGTCGGGCAACAAGAACAGCTTGACCGTTACTTCGTACTGACCGGCCTCCTCCTTCAAGCCGGCCCCGCGCCAGTCAATGCGGGGAATGTACCAAACACCATTATCTCTCTCGGTCCATTGGCCAACGCCGTTGATAGCATGCGCTGTGCCGTTTCCGTTTCCGTTGCCGTTAATGTGCGCGTGTTCCTGGAAGGCTGCGTAGTCGTGACGGGTCGCAATGAAGTTCTCACGTAGGGAATTGACGAGCTCGAGGTTGGATCGATTGGTTTTAGACTTTCGAATGATGGTCGGTCCAGCGGACATGACATTGCTGCAGCAAAATTCACATGGTCAGTCTTTGTTCAGTAATCGGGGATATCTCGTGTTTGTGGTGTCATTGTTGCGAAATGGCGGGGGAGGGGAAAACTGCATATGCGGCGGGCGACTGAGGGCTGAACGGGACAAGACATGTTGCTGCATGAGCGTGGAACATACCCCGTGGAAAGTACAAGTTTGGTCATTGCAGGGCTTTGAGAATCCAAAAAAGCCAAGATAGCAATGTATGGGAAGAAAAGTAAAATGTTGAAGAGAGAAGGACGGTGCAAAGTAAAATGCGATGACGGGAAAATTGAAAGACGACGAAAAAAATTGTCACAAGCCGATGGTCCGATGGCGCATGCCCCGTCTTATCGCTAATTTAAAGGGTCCTGGCGCTGGGACAGAAGGCGGAGGAGGCGGAGGTGCGCTGTAAATGCGGCGGCGACAGACGCTGTAGGGGACGCCGGCTGTGATGTGAGGGTGCTGTAATAGGCTGTAATGGGCTGTGATGAGGAGCTGTAGTCCGGCGGCTGGCGGCTGGATTTTTGGATTAGTAATGACGCGATTCCGGGAGCGGAGTTTGTGTCCGGCGCTGGGGGACGAGATGTAAAGGGCGCAGAGCCAAGACAAGAGCGAGATGGAGATGAGACGGACGGCGCCGTTCTGGGGACACAATTCTTGGGAGGGGGAAATTAATTTGGCTAACTTCCGCTGCTGTCAGACGGGTTGGACTTTGCAAGTAAATGATATTTTCAAGGGCCCGTTGGTCAAGTCACGCATTAATAAACCGGCATTGCTCGCTCTCGTGCAATGTCGTCAACGCTGGGCTGAACAACGTGTAAATGGTCGGCCGGGTTCCGAGTTCGTCATGAGACCTGCATCTGATGTGCGTTGGGCTGCGAAAATGAGCAATGTGGCCATTTGATTCCGTTCGAGGCTGTTAAGTCTTGGTTTTCATATCATGATGTATTCAAAGTATTTCTTCTCCATCGAGGAGGCTCTGGGGATGATATAGAGTGCTCCTTTGGGTTAAAGATGGCTGCGCGTCTCAGCCTGGTTGCACGCTCCCGCATTTGCCACGCGGACGTCCTCGGCCAAGTTTTTTTTTTCTATTTAGCGTCTTGTTGAACGTTGTCGTCACCCCGTTCATCATGGGTCTTGCATCGTTCGTCGCTGTTATCTCGTGAGCATTATCCATCATGTCTGAAAAGACAGACACAGCCAAAGTCGCGGGTGCGTACGCTACAAACTAAAATTCTAAATCTGATGACAGTGGAATTAATTCAGACACATATGATATATTAGAAGTCGCTACCACTGCTAAAGTAGCAGAAAAACCTCCCGCCTATTCCTCGAGTGATGCCAACCAAGAGGACGACGCGGACTGGGTGGTGGTCCAGTTTCCCGAACCTGGAGAGCAGAACGGCGGCACGTATAAACCGCAGCCTGAGCCTCAGTGTGAGGGAGAGAGACATTACCATTATAGATCTAAAGCAAGCGTCGACGTGAAATTTAGAGGCAAAAAATACCACGTCATGGGCTGGGATTTCGAAGCCAAGGTCTAACATGGCGAGACTGAGATTGTACAAGCATAATTCTTTGAAGATGAATAATTTATTACCGTTAAACCTATGGAAAGAAAATGACGCATTTTTTCTATTCAAAATCTTCTCCTTTTTCCTTCATCATGTCCAATTTGTCGTTATTTTATCTTAAAACAATTCATGTGTTTGAGAACAAAACACAGCACTACCACTGACACCCGCAGAACACTGCAAAACTGCCAACTGCCTCGCTGTCCGCCCCACATCTGTCCACAGCGGCACAGACCACGACACTCTTTCACCTCTCGGCCCCAACCAGACAAAATTACCTTCTCCAACTCCAGAACTCCCACCCACCTCTCTCCATCATCTCGAAAACCTCCTTCATCACATACTAACCGTCGAACCGGCCATCCCCGTCATAATGGCCATCCAGTAAGTCAATGCCGCGACCCCGCGATACTCTGCAGCTGCAACTTGCTGACGCGCTTGACCCCGCCAGGTACCTGATTCTCCTTTCTCGCCAGGGCAAAGTAGTATGTGGCCACGAAACCAACAGCTCCGTCGACACTAACTAACCTCGCCCCAGCGCCTCGCCAAATGGTTCACGACGTTATCGCCCAAGGACAAGGCCAAGATCGTCAAGGATGTCTCACAGCTTGTGCTTGCACGCCGCACGAGAATGTGCAACTTCATTGAGTACAAAGGTTTGTGGGCAAACAGCTCAAACCCCTCGAGAGATCTGCAACTAACAGGGAGGGCAGACACAAAAATTGTTTATAGAAGATATGCCTCGTTATTTTTCATCGCCGGATGCGCCTCGGACGACAACGAATTGATCACGCTCGAGATCATCCACAGATACGTCGAGCAAATGGACAAGTACTACGGCAACGTTTGCGAGCTCGATATTATCTTCTCCTTCACAAAAGCCTATTATATCCTAGACGAACTGTTGCTCGCTGGCGAGCTGCAAGAAAGCAGTAAAAAAAACGTATTACGCTGCATAGGACAGCAGGATTCTCTAGAAGACATGGAGGTGAGTGACCAACCATGAGTTGTTTTCTTCTTTCCTTTTGTCATCTCTTTGCATTTCCTGTAGGACTTCTTTGTTTGTTCAATTCTTTTCCTGTAAAATCACATTCAAAGCTCAAACCCACTGACACCTGTCTGCGTGACGAGAAGGTCGAAGACGAGGTTACCAAGCTCATGTAGCTTGCCCAATCCATCAATAGTACACAGCAGAGTCCCACGGCCTGCATTCGTTTCGTTTCCGTGGCAGTCAAGCGCTGCCCAGAACACAGCATTACACAAAGGACATGGCTTCCGTCCAGCCGGCGGAACTACTATGTCACGAACCGAGCTTGCAAATGTTGTCATGACCAGTCATTGACATTTCTTCCATTCACAGGATGCGGAAACTCTTACGAACAGCCTGAAAGAAATGGGACTTGTATAATTTGGGGAAGATGACGAAGGATTATTGGACGCAAAAAAACCAAAAGACTCAACGTGGGTTGAGCATCTCTTCGATGTGAAGAGAGGACGCAAAGGGGCATGGGCATGAGCACAATCACAGCTGGAATAGGATTGATGTTCGGAACCCGGTTAGCTTTGTGTATATATCTTGGAAGGGGGTAAACCACCTTCGTAGAGAGATACTCGCATTCCTTGCGTTGGAGGGCCAAGCTTTGAGTGACTCTGTTTGGGGGGACCTTGATGCTTGGTGCTTGAAACGCCATGGCACTGCATTGAACAAGGGCGCCTTCTTTTTTGGTTTGACCATCAAAGGGAAGGCAGCTCTATGAATAATCACAAGCGATTTCATGATTCAAAGTACTTTTGATTCGACAGCACACATGATCATTGTCTTGCACGCGTTGTACTAAAGGCAGGATGCGCGACGTTTCACGCCACAGCGACAACAAAGCTGGTTGGTTCACGATGCGACAAATAGCAATCGGACTGGATGGGTGCGTGGTATAGAGACAGGACGCCATTCGCTCGCTGTTTGGGCTTGGGATGTAAGGTTTGGGGAAACGCTGATCCACTAACCGAAAGTCAACTGAACAGCGGAAGAGAATGGTTCGGCAATGCTGGAACGGAGACTGGGGAGTTGGGTGGTATGCTGGTGGAGGATGGGTGGTGCGGTGACGGCACAGTCGCTGATGGGCTTACGCACTGCTGCAAGCGGCCAGAGACGGTGACGAGAACCAGGAGGTCAACGCTAATGTTTTAGTGGCTCTTTCCCCCTCTCCGGGGGCAGTCAGCACCACAGCAGCCACTCACTTCACCCGCTGAACCCATTCGGTCGTTGAGAGTAGCCGCTGTCGCTCCCTCCCAGCGCTGGTGCAAGGTAATTATCACGTCACCCGCGCCAGAGGCCAATGACCAGCCCCTCTCGCGTCCTCCACTCTGTGCATAGCGCAAGCCCATTGCAGCCCATCACAGCCCATCACAGCCCATCACAGCGTCGTGCCTGCTGATAACCGCTGCAACTGCAACAGCGACCATCCGCCCAGCCCACGTTGTTGACGAATCTCCACCCCCCGTTTCCTGCGCTGTCGTCTGCGTCCACGGTCGCATCTTCCCTCGCTCTCCCGACTTGTTCCATCACCACCACCCTCGTTTAACCACCAGAAACCAATCTTATTTTCTTGCGACTGCAATGTCTCACTGTTGCTAGGTTGCTAGACTCACCGTCTAGTAATTGTTTCGACGACTCCGCTCCGGTTCCCCCCAGAACCCCAGTCTTCAAATCGCCGATTATCAAAGCATTGTGTTGGGCCGCCAATCAATCCGATCTGCACAATCCAACGACGCGACAACCCCTCCCGAACAACGACTCTTCTTGCCTCGTCTATAGTGTGATTGCGAAGCGCACGTTTCGTGTTTCCATTCGCTCTACTTTTTTTTGCTTCGCTGCGACATCGCAAGTCTCCGCGACAGGGTGTTCATTGTCTGTGCTGGCCTCAGCCCGATTCACTTCCGAAGAAGCCTCGCGCACCTCGTCTCCTGACTTCTTAATTCACCACGATTCGCCTGGTGCGACTCGCTCACAATTATTTGCCTCTACAAGAAACAATCTAAGCCGTCAAGATGAAGGTACGCTAGCCACGGCATTCGCCAACTTGAACCAATCGCATTCCCCAATATTAACACGTTATGACTGCAGTACTTACCCGTTCACGACTTTGAAGCCGTGACGAGCGCTCTCAACTTCAACACGCCCGACTGCAACGTCACGGGTGGCTGCGACCTGTACACGACGAAATCCACAGGCTCTGACAAGAAACTCTACAAGAGCATCGACAAGGACCTCAACTCGCAACATGCCGCGCTCCTCAAACTCGGCGCTAGCCTCTCACCGCCGGACCGCGCGCAAATGCTCGCAACATCACCCAGCATGCAGCTATTTTCCACCTCTAGCGCCTTTGGACCCCTGTCGGAGCTCTCGAGCAGACGCACTTTCGCCTACATGATTGCCACCCTCAACGCAAGCCACCCGCACTACGACTTCTCGCACGTCCTCCGCCCCGGCGACTTCAAGCGCGAGCGCAACCTCCGCAAGATCATGGCCAACCTCGACTCGATCCTCCAAAACGTCCGCCCGTCCTCGATCGACCCCTCCACGTCCTTTGACTCGTCCCTCGGCAGCGACACCTCGGCCAACTGGGGGCCCCAGTGCTGGTCCCTCATCGACAAGGAAATGCGCCTCAACGAATGCACCATCTTCAGCTACCACCCGGAAATCGACCCCTTTGAGGAGGACGAAAGCGCCATCTGGGCCGTCCACTACTTCTTCTTCAACCGCTCCCTCAAGCGCGTCGCCTATCTCTACACCCGCGTCGTCCCCGTCGTGTCATCACATTCCCCGACGTTGCGTCCCACCCACGCCGGCGTGGGCAAGCGCGGCTTCGCGGACTTGGGGGCAGAAGGCGCGCAGAAGCGCGCTAATTACTGGTTGGGCGATAAAGATGCTCAGCTCGTCGTGCCGGAAGACGATATGGATGATGGGGCTGATGATGGGCTGTATTGGAATAGAGGCGAGGATGGTGATATTGTGTCCTTTTTGGACGAGGAGTTTGTCGACGACTTTGATGATGATGAGATGGAGGATGATGACGATCATGATATGTTGGATACGCCGAGGGAGAGGTTCATGAGTGAGGATATTGCTGGTCGGATGGACCTGTGAGATCCAACGGTTTGGTGACCTTTGGTACCCTTTGGTGCGGTTTGATTGTACAGCATGGCGCAGGGTTTTGATATACTTTTTGATGCTATGATGCTTATTGTTTATTGGTATATTTGGCGTTAAGGTCGGTGAGAGCGGCCTCTTGCAATGACGGTATGGTCCTCGACGTTTTTGTTTTTGAAGTGTCTTTTTCTGCTACAATGCTGTTTTAACAACAGTTTTTATTATATTTCTAGTGTATTGTGTATTGCTAAGTTTATAATCAATGTTTATTCTTCAACACCAGCTGATTTCTATATGCCATTCTACTTTTTCGCTGGGTAGTCTATTCAAAAGTACAAGGGAAAGTGCTGTCGCTGCTATGATCGGTTGATATCATACGGGAAACGCCGAAAGAACAGCTGCGCAAAAAACACGCTTTTGTCAGTGCCGTCATTCTCTATCTGCTGTGGATTATTGATGTCGTCCACAGTAATGCTGCCAGTGCCAAAGTCTCTACAAGATGGAATAAACGAGACCAGTTCGAGCCGCGCCTGAAGCTGCAAACAATTGCACATTGAGGGCATTGCACATCCGCCGGAACCTCATCGAGAGCCGTCCATGGTATGCAAGGACACACACCCACAGTTGCGAGCCTTGAACATGATGCGGGTAGCTAGCGGCTGGAATTGGAGCGCCGTGGCCCATTCTTCTTGGAAGACATTGTGGAACGCGCGGTTTGTCTCTGATAGCATGAATTCCTCTGATAGAGTGAGATACCGAGAGAGATCGTAGACGAGTACGTCCAAGGGGAGACTAGCGAAGGTAGCCCTCAGCGCGTCGGACATGATGATGATTGGGATGCATTAAAGATAGTGTGTAACATGAAATAGATCATGGAGACCTGAAAGATGATGAAGATGGGATTTACATCAGTTGGCGTAGTACTGGGAGAGAGCATTCAGATCATAATGACATTACATTTTCTCAAGATACGCTGAAATATCCAAAGCAGACAACATATCCAAACATGAACAACGTATCCAAAAACAAATAGGATATCCAAAAATCAAAAAGATTCAAACCAAGCTAACAAACTGGTGGTATCACACATTTTGCGCCAAAGAATCCAATTCCAGCAAAGCACCCGTATCCAAACTCAGACATAATCCAAAACAAAATGCAAAAAAAAAAAAAAAAAGGATTCATATAGAAAAAGGTAGCTCGACTAATTTAGTCATGGTAGAGCCATTTAGAAAACAGTAGACTTCTTCTTGCGACCAAACATTCTTGAGAAACCACTTGATTCCTGTACCACAGGAGGCGGTGATGGCTCCCGGCGCATAGTAGGCGGCGGAGCTTGGTTGCGGAAGAACGAAGCAAGTTCTGCAGTTTGGCCACCACTGGTAACGGCGTCGCGAGGCTCAAACTTCTTCATGGGCACCCTGCCACTTGAAGGGGTCGAGACACGTGGTTTACCCAGGGGTTCGTCAGCCATTCCATACTTGCCATATCCAGGAGGCATGTTGACCTGGATAGGGATATGGCTACTGCGGGCGGTGCCAGCGCTGCTGTGAAGAGGGCGGCTCTCAATAGCGGAGGCAGGTGGCGATACCGGGCTGGGTGCACCGATAGTCGAATCACGAGTGTTGCTTCTGGCAAATCTGGTGATCAAACTGGGGGCACTAGACTTCTTCTTGGGCACGCGCTGCTGGGCCTGCACTGGCTCTGGGGGGGGATCGTAGTTGCGAAGGAACTCGGCGAGGCTCTCTTCCTTCTTGGCGGGTCGCTTGGGGGCGACGTCTTCAAAGAGGTCATCCTCCTCATCGCTGAAATCCAGGGCATATGGGTCTCGGACACGGCGAGTCTTGCGCTTCGGCATAATGTCGTCTTCGTCAAAGGTAGCACCGAGCTTAGCGGCGCCCTTGTTCTTCAAAAGAGCGGTGTTGGAGTGCATGGACGACTCAACCGAGTTCTCTGTTGCGTTGGTAGAGCCTTGGCTGTAGCGGATATCAGGGATATTTGCGTCTACTGCCTTGCCGCCCGTAACACCATTCAACTGGTCAGAGTCCATGGTCGTGCGGAATGGTGCGATGTGGCGGGGAATACGGTGGTTAGTTGAAGCAACAGGTGGTCCCTGTCGAATGAAATCAAGTAAGTCCCTGTTGTCGTTCTTGGCTTCCGTGTTAGCCTCTCTAGGCTGATAGCGGTTTCGCATGTTGCTGGCAGATGACGTGGGACGAAGCTTGGGCTGCTGTGAAGGGCTAACAGGGCTGCTAACATTGCGCGAAGCAGGACGCGCCGCGTCTTTAGAAGGGGCAGGGCCAGGGCCAGGACCAGTGTCCTTAATGAATTGAGCAAAGTCTTTCGTAGACTCTGCAGGAACTCTTGCATCTCGCGCAATTGCTCCGCTACCGCGTCGTCCAGTAGTAACTGCAATACCAGCAGGTGCGCGAGGTACAGGGCCAGTAGGCTTATTTTCAGCAATGGTACCGAATCCCGGCGACTTGTACGAAGCTGGAGAAGCATTACCATCTGGCAGGCCGGGGCTGGATTTGGTAATGGGCGATCGACTCCATTCCTCACTCTTCCTGGGGAGCTTGGTCACGACAGGGCTATCAAGAGATCGCTTCGAGTTGGCATCGCGCATGCTCTCGGGGGTGAGCGTGAAAGAGATGGTCTGGTTGCTTTGAATCAGCTCCTCAAAGTCACGCGCAACACTTTCAGATCGGCTGGCAGATGAGTTGTCCTCGGAGATGCGAACTGGCTTAAGTCGCCCAGTTACAGATGAGGTCGATGAGGCAGATGTGTGGATTGGTCGTGGAGGCGCATAGCCGTGCATAGACGTCTCTTCAGCCTCCTTTGTGCGAATACTCTCCAGAGTAAGTGGCGTTCTCTTTGCTTCCTTGGGTGCCTCTCGTGGAGAGCGACCAGGTGCCTTTGATGGAACAGCGGGTGCTTTGGAGGGAACTGCAGGGCCCTTCTCTTCTTCGACAGGCGACTTTTCGTCGTCGACATGGTTCCTGATCTTCTCCGTTTGGATAGTTGGTCGCATCTTTTTAGGTGGCGCGGGAGGTCTATCGTCAGAAAGAATAGGAGCAGCAACGGCAGCAGTGGCCCCAGCCGCAACAGCGGCGGCTGCAGCGGTTTGTGCGGCAATCTTAGCCGTAGACTTTGGCTGCTCTCGCTTGAATTCTTTTGTTTCCTCCACCTCATGGCGAAGAGGCCAAGTCTTGCTATCGCGGTCCACGGCTCTGGAGGAGGACTTGCTATCGCGGTCCACGGCTCTGGAGGAGGACTTGCTATCACGGTCTCCGGCTTTGGAGGAGGACTTGGCCTTCTCTGGAACTGAACGAGGAGCAGGCGCCTTCTGGGCCGACCTTCGTTGGGGCGACTTAGCGACAGGTTTAGGCTCTTCTTCGGGCTGCTCGGTGTCCTCCTCGGATTCGGAAATTGTCGCTGTCGCAATGGGCTGTTGCAGACGCTCAATTGGTGATCTGGGAGAAGACATCAAAGTAGCACTATCCAAACTCTTCTGCTTGCGATGCGCAGACGCGCGGTGCGAAGCAGAAGGAGAGTCCTTAACATCCAAAGAAGTCGGTCTAGTTGGGCTTTTGGGACCAGTTACTTCAATAATGCGTGCTGAGCCCACGCTGGAGGTACGCTTAGGATGTCTTTTGCCAGACTCCGATCCAGATCCAGATCCAGAGATTGAAGGGGAGGAAATGCTGCCCATGGAAACTCGGGAGGATGTCAAGATTTCGGCCTCTTCGTATTCAGCAGGCTCCTCAGAGTCCCACTGCTCCTCATCGCCGACAGCAGCAGGTTTAGGAGCCTTCTTGGACAGTTTCTCATTTTGCTGTTCCTCTTCCTCACTCAACTCGGATACATTGTCTTCGTTGAGTTCGGCATTGCGACCAACATCCTCTGCCGCAACTTCCTTAACAGTATCGCTCTCTTCGTCATCTCCCGAGTCAAATTTGGACAAGAATGGTAATGATCTTGGCACAGGCATCGAGACAGGTCTCTTTCGTCTGTATACGGGAATGCCATTTGTGCTGTTCCGTGAGCGAGAAGGCGTGGGCAGGCCATTTTCAAATCGAGGTCTGCCTAAGAAGAGACTCTTGGGGCGAATATTACGCGAATCGCTCTCCTGATCGTCTTCGGAGTTTTCTTCGTCGCTGTAGTGTACCAGACCTGGCACTTCAATTTCGTCCACGTCTCGCTCGCCCATGGGCAAAGGAATATCGACTGGTTGAGGGTCTTCGACAATCGTATCCCGTGGTGGCTCCTGAGACTTTCTGAATTCGCTGATATCGCTGCCAATCTGGGGAGATGAGAGGCTATCGTGGGCGCCGCTATCTTGTCTCGAGTGGCCAAGAGAGTTGCGCGAGAATGGTCGAGGGATAGTGTCGGGAGCTGGCCCACGAAGTCGCTTCTTCCAGCCACGCCAGAGTCTGCCAAGAGTGCGGTCGAGCGCAACGCGCTCCATATCCAGTTCTTCGACCACGATTTGAGGAGCCGCATCACCAGAGCGGCGTGTGCCGTCCTTCAGCTCACGCTCGATTTTCGAGCGAATTCTGTGATAAGCGGCCTGTCCAGCCACTGTCAATGTGAGCTCTCCCATATATTCCATGACTGAAGTCAAAAAGATGGCGACTGCTGGCGAGATAACGTCAGAGATTTGCTCGTCCACGCCGAATTCCAAATCTTCTTGCTCCATGTACATATCCTCATCCTCCTCTTCCATGTCTCCCAGCGACGAATACACCATGCAGCGCAGACGAGTACGCTTCCACACCAACTCGAGATCCCAGCCGCGGGTATTGCCTTGGGGCTGAACATAGTCCTCTTCGTCGGCGCCGCCAAGGTATTCGTGCAATTCCTCGTCTGCGTTTCCAATTGTATCTTTGGCGAGTTTTGGCTTCAGAATATCGGTAACAGCGGGTCGAAGAGCAGACAACGTAGTTGCGCGGGCGGCTTGGAGGAAGTTGAAGAGAAGGTGGTCGAGGAAGCTATTGACAAGTTGCATGGCGCCTGCGGACACCACGGCGGTGTCGTCGGAAGGGTCGATTCCATTCTGGTCGTACCAGGTAGAAGCGTGGCTATCGTGGTCGTTTGTAACTATTTGGCATGCGGCCGATCTGGCGATAAAAGCTGCCTCGGGGGAGACGGCGGGCGGGCATGTGAGGGTATAGTGGCCGACAGTCGAAGGCCGATCGCTAGAAATGCTGTGTGTTCTGGAACGGCTTGGTCTCGGCGACACAGGCACAGACGAAGGCCTCGACATGCTGTGTGTAGAATTGGGCATTATGCGCGTTGGTGTATTCCAGGTCCCTGATATTCAGGGATCACTTGTCGCAGATAAATTGTTGAGGAGATCGGGGGTTTCGGGGGGCTCGTTCGGTCCCAAGATCGAGGGGAGATTAATGCTTGAGGGTGAACCCGGCAAGTGGCTTTGGCGGTTAAAGTGACTGGATATTAAGGAAAAGGAATCGCGTGCAAGGCAAAACAAATAGCGATGCTATCGACGAAGCGAAAGATGTCAGTTATTTTTGTAAGGTCGAATCGAAAGCAAAAAAGGAGAAGGCAGAGCCCATGTCGTGGTTGGCAGATTGCCAATGCGACACGGACTTTTGGTGGTGCGTTGCCAATTTCCAACGAGCGCAACGAGACCGGGACGGCAGTGAAGCGCAACAACAACAACAACAAAATCGTCCAAGATGAGGAGAATAGGAAAATAATGATGTTGGAGCGATTGAAGGAATCGGAAGTAGGAGCATACCTCTTTAATGGGATTGTGCGCAATCAAGATGTGCAAGAGCCAATCATTTCGAACGAGTCAGTCGCTGAATAGACTCAAGGTAAAATCAGACAGTTGAGGGGACCCGGATATAGAGCCAAAAACGGTGACAAACAAGGTCCAAAAGAGACGTTCTATATACACAGTCTCTTGACGTTTTGGTTCGTTTTTCAACGGTCTTTCCTAGCGTCTGTCAAACGGAGAAGAAGAAGGTAGGGGAGAGGAACGAGATGAGAGGAACCAAAAAAAAAAGAAGCGATGACAGGCAATACTAGAGGCGAGAGAGGTTCGGAGAGTAAGGTAAGAACCAGCAGTGAGAAAAGAGGATTAATGATGGATCTCCTGATCGCATTGGCCCGTTCTTTTTTTTAATTCCTTTTTCTTTTTTTCTTTTTTTGGTCTTCTGCTGGGACTAGGCTGGGGGGCCCCTGGCTCGATGGTGTGTGCTGTCTCGAACCTGTCTATTTTACGACTGGGGTCCGTCTTTTCGGGGGGATATTTTTTTTTTTATTCAGTGCTTCAATTTTTATTAATTGGTTATTTTTGTTTGTACTAGTAAACTGGGCTTGTTTGAAAGTGCCACACTTTTCTTTTTGGCTGTTTCTGTCTGTCCCGCAGTGATTACTCCGATTACTATTATGTGGCGTGTACGAACATCTCTGCGTGTTGTGTGATATGGTGGTGCTGTGGTGGAGGACCCCTGGCGGCCACCAACCAGACTTGTCAACTCGTTCCGTGGAGAGGCCTGGCACCAAGTAAAAGGTACATTGTCTCGCTGGAGTCTGTGGCCCCCTGAGCGACGCTGGTGCCGTCCCACTGGAACTAGGCCAAACATGGAGAGGGCGGGACCCAACTGGGGGGGGGGGAGAACAGGAACACTACTGGCGGACAATCACTGCGCTGTGCCAGTTCCACGTCTGGAGGGTTGACCTTTGTAGTGGCTTGCGACGGCAGCGTACCTTGCAAGCTGGGACGGTCCACTCATGCGGTGGTGCAAGCGAATGGGTGTGGCGTCTTGGTTGACCCTGGTCCTGGGACAGCGCAGCAGCGGCGGCGGGCCAGAAAAAGAAGCAGCGCAGAAAACGCCATTTTTTTTTAATACTCGAGCTGGTTAATCTATTACGGAGAAATAATCCCAACGCTATTGATGGCAACCCTTGCAAGGTTCATGGGACTTTGTAAGCGTGCCGTATCTGGCAACAGTTGAGAGGCTCCAGAGGCTAACTAGCGCGGTCTCAGGGCGATTCAGGTGAGGCACAAGCAGAGTTTAGCGCATGTCCACTGTAATGTCTTCTGGAAGGGAACCTAGGGTCTGAGCAGACATGGAAGCAGAACAATGGCCAGCACTCTATCGCTGCGTTGTGTGTGGTATGTGGTGTGATCTTCACCTCCTCACCTTGGAATATCTGGTTTTACCATGTACTTGTCATTTGGCCTCAACGGCGTAATACTGTACTCGTCCATCAAATCTCACCCGCCGCCAACCAGAAAACAAAAAACGTCATCCAAGTCATTTATCCAAAATACTCCCACGTCTTCTACTAAGAACAAACCCAATCATCATCCAAGTCAGCATTATTCCCACGCTGATCCCAGTTTGTCTCCTCGCCCCCCGGCCTTGCCGAATTCAGTTCCAGACCGGACACTAAAATATGCATCCCAAACACACCTTTCCTGCATTTGAATTAGTTTACCTTACTTAAACGGCTGCTTCATACTATGTATGCCAATTAATGCACTTTGCTGTAATAATGTTCTGCAGCACGTCACGATATAAGCACTGCACAGCAAAGACCACTGTGGGCACTTTGCTTGCTTGGCTCCAGTTCCGGCTTCCGCTGCCTGTAGTTACGGATAGCAGATCTGCCGGGTTGTTTCCCTTGTGCAAATGCGTTTCAAAGTGCATAACCCATTTCTGGATAACCATCTCTGAATAACACAGTCTCTCGCCGCTGTACAATGCCACGTCCGGTTTGCCTCCCGCTTTTTCCTGTGAGATGCAAACGCCCGAAATCATAAGTCACCCGACACCACTCCCGGCTACACACATTTTACCCAGTAAGAGTAAGAGTCAGAGTAAAAGTAAAAAGGAACGAGCTGAAGAAATTCAACAAAAAAACAGCCCAGCCTCACTCGTTTCGGGTTCGGCTCTTCTGTCAGCTTTGGGCTGGTCATCCAAAAATCCTTCCGCTCTCACTGCATGCACTGTTTGCAGCTTGCTCTGTCGATAGATCGCTAACGTCTTTAGCCCGCCTCCGCTCCAGCGCACCTCGTGGCATCTCACGGGCCTCTTGGATCCTACCGCACAGACACCACGCACCAACAATCCTTCAACATGAACGGGCCCCCGATAGCAACTTACTGCCAGACTCCAAAATATTCACTCATTAAATCATGGTGGAAATAATCATCATGGCGCAAGAGTTTTAATCTAATTACCCCATTTATAATTTCTACGTTCAATCCTTCGGCTGACTGCATCAGGCTGTTCTACTGCGCTGTAACCACCTACAGCAGCCCAGCTACCTAATTACTGCACCGCACTGCGCCTGCATTTTGCGCTGTATCTCAGCTGTGGTCCACTGTAATGAACCGCTTTGTGCACTACAACCACCTGCTGCAGTGCTACTGACAACAAACTCAACCACCCACCACAAACTCACTTTGTACCCTCTACTTCTCCTTGGACATGCAATCAATCTTCTTGTCGCATCCTCTTGTCTCTCTTCTCTTTGTCCATGCTTGCTTTTTCCGTCACACACACATTCACATTACCCGTCCCCATCTGCTTTCTTTTCCCTCTCCCCAATCCGACCACTCATCACCTTATCAGTGACTCGTCTCCCATGTCCATTTCCCATTTATCCATACTCGTGTCTGAGAGATCTTTCCTCAGCCTTGCTTGCTTCTTTCTCTCATCAAACCACCTCTCGGTACATGTTGTTTCACATCAATCCTAATATCCCATCATTTCTTATTTACCCATACATATACACGTAAAAATTCTATCATTCATTCAAGTTCGCAACTGAAAGCTGCAGTCTCACCGTCTGCCCAAATGCCCTGTGCACGGCCCCCAAAGCAACATCAACACACCACTAGATCCTCTCCTCGAAACAAGGCCACTGCTTTGCTCTGCCCTGCTCTGCCCAGGTCTGCCTCGTTTTCGCCACAGCCACCATGCACCTATATCCCACGCTGTGTTTCGATATCATTCTTCAGCATGCAGGCTAGGCGCCATAGCTCCTCCGTCCCACACTGGCCGTAAAGCGTGTAAAGTGCCCTAGCCATGTGAAATATCAAAGTGATCGACGCTCTCAAGCTCTCCTTCTGCCTCCGCTTCTGACAGCCACAGCTCCAGCTCCAACTCCAGCTCCATTGTCCCGCTCTTGTGCCGCAACGCAACGGCGCACCTTGCGGATTGACATGCCTGCATCATGCAGGCCTGATTGCCTACCGTGTTTTAGTCTAGACCTGTAAAAAGAACACTGTTGCGCAAAAGCATGTAAGACTCGGCTGACACAGGGAATCTCAGCCTTTGGCGTCATCTTCCACGCTTGCTGCCATGTTTGTGCCTTCCACTGAAACTAGCTTTCACGTAAGCCCAACATGTTTGGCTTCACTGTGAGACACAGCGCCAGACCACGGCCTTTTGTTTCTCTCGTCGTTCACTCTGCCACTCTGTCACGCCTGTCTAGCTTTGAGTCTA
The DNA here is from genome assembly GCA_022702485.1 of Simplicillium sp. C3G150-2. Taxonomy (NCBI): domain Eukaryota; kingdom Fungi; phylum Ascomycota; class Sordariomycetes; order Hypocreales; family Cordycipitaceae; genus Simplicillium; species Simplicillium sp. C3G150-2. The sequence goes on along the minus strand of JAJIYY010000005.1, from coordinate 1,771,492 downwards.
GCGAGCCTGGTGTCGGTGTGTCGGTCAACTGACATGTCTTGCTTACACAAGGCCTCACATTTTCATCTGCGGTAATACTGGTTCTTGCCAACATGGCAAATGGCAAATGGCAAACGGCAAATGGCACATAGCAGCCTTGTAAGCTGGTTAACTTGCTAAAGAATTATCAAATTGCTATTTGCTATCACTATCATCGTCTCATCATAATTAGGGTATAGTTTAATCAGTGCCGAGCTTGCTCCCAAACAAATCTATCGACATGGAGCCGATATCCATGCATGGCAACAAACGTTACTCCTTCTGCTCGGCTTCGGCCTTCTTCTGCAAGTCGGCTTCAACACCACGCTGCTGGGCCTTTCCATCGGCACGGAGCTGATCGTAGTGTGCTTCTCCCTCCTTGTCACCAGTAACGCTGGCGATTGCACCTCCAATTGTTCCCTGGGCTCGAGATGCGATACCGCCAGCCAAGTCGTTGAGCTGGCCCTTGGCCTCCTGCTGTTGACCCTCGAGGTTCTGCTGACGACCGGCCGACTTAAGAGACTGTAGATACCCTTGTTAGCATCGTTCCATGCCCAGCGTTTCAATATGATGAGCTTCATTAACATACCTCGTTGCCGATGAGGCCACCAACGGCTTCTTTCGCAGATCCAATGGTCTGGTTCCAGGAACCCTGAGAACGGTTGGCATCATCCTTGGCGACACCGCCATCGCTGGACACAGTAGCTCCGGGGAGCTTGACATGGGCCTGAGAAGCATCATGCTCTGCCTTGGCCTCAGCCTTCTGCTCCTCTCCCTTGGCCTGGTCGGCAGTGTTGCCAGTCAAGCTGCCGATGGCACTCTGGACAGCACCAGTGGCAGAGTCGACGTACGACTGAAGGGTAGAGGGAGCCTTGGGAGCTTCGTCAGACATGTTTGCTATGTTGTGGTGTGGGTGGTAGTCTTGGTGTTGAGTGTAGATGTTTTAAGTGCAGACGTTGTTTACAGGTAAGCTTGGCTGCAAGATGTGAAGTGGTGATGAGGGAAGAAAGATCACTTTGCAAACGAAGGAGAGCACAAGAGGGGGATTTATAGAATCTCGATCGCGCAAGAGCAAACGACGTCTACCTAAGTTAATGGCAAATTTTTCTTTGGCATGTGGCCCTCCTCTGGCCTCCTCTAGGGGGCTTTGGGGACCTCTAAGGGTCCTTCCCAACGTGTTTTCCAAGCTTTGGGGGAAGCTATGGTGGGTTGCAATTTCGCAAATAGCGTCAGTGATGTCATCGACCAGAGGCGGCACGTTTGCTGTGGCGGGGTCGCCCGAGCAGGACTTCAACCCGCCACGTTTCTCCTCCTCATAACGACACTTCTGTCCCGTGTGATAGCCACAGCTAAACGGTGATTGACTGCTTGCTTTGTGGCGCTAATGGCTTCATGTACAGTTACGTAAACGAATCAGTGAGCCACATGGCAAAATTGAAATTGGATAGTGGCCTAGTATGCGTTGGCGTGCTGTCACTGCCAGCGTCATGTTGAGAATGGAGATGAACCAGACAAGCAATGCTGGATATTTAGCGCTTAAATGAGCATCAGGTCAAGGAATAAGTTGAATTGCCATTATCAGTCGGTCTCTAATAAGTTGTCTAATCTACACACCTACTCTTATCCGTACGAGCAATACTCAGTCTACTTGCGCAAAACCAGCACCAAATAAGCTAGAACACGATACCCTGCAATAATACCGACCATGATACCTATCCAAGTGCCTTCCAATCCAGTCTTGATGCTGAATTGCCGCAAGACATCAGTACCACGAAATCTACCCTCTGCGTTCAAATCGCTCGGGTAGCTGCACTGGTAACCGCCTCCGCCCATCTCATTGCAGTGGTACTCCCGTTGTTGAAACTCATTGACCATCATCCCCTGAAAGACGTACGCCTGATAGTCAATGTAGTGGAACGCGTATTTCCAAAAGCCGTTGAGGATGCTCATCGGAACAAGGAAGCCGTCGACACACATCCAAAGACCATTCGCAAACGCAGTCACAGCAAGAGCAATAACAAAGACATCGAAAATCGATGATACCAGGACCACGAGAGACTCGGCAGCAACAAGGTCCAAGAAGAGCCAAAGCACCGATTTAAAGAAGGTAGCCCCGTCCGGACGGAAGCCTGTTAGCCAGTACTCAACGACTGAGAACAAAATGGTAATGACGAAGAGAAATGGCAAGCCGATGAGAAAATTCGTCACCATGAAGGAGAGAGGCCCAACCAAACCATTGGCTCGTTCCTGTTTAAAAGTTCCCAAATCTTCAAGAAATGCAGGCACATACGCAACGGCCATGAATGACATGAAGGCACCGCCGAAGAAAATTGCGTTGATGTAGGGTTGCACATACATCTGATCGGTGTTAAATCTCAGAAATACGGTGCCCATGAGAATTGCAAGGCCCAAGTACATGGCAATTCTGATTCCATATGCCATAACATCGCGATATGACTTGATCAGTGACCTATGTAGAAGCACCTTGGGGACCATGTATAGGCTGGGACGGTCGGTCTTGCTTCGCGGTACAGAAGAGGAAGAGTCTTCGGCAACTGTTTTCAGGGACTGTTCAAGCCAAGCATATTTTTCGGAATCCAGCCAATGGTGGACGATATCTTCCGTCTGCCTCTTGATTTCTCCATTCTTATCCAAATCAGTATTGATGAGATCAAGAAAGAACTCGGCAGGGTTGGTTTCTCCTGGTAAAGGATACCCAACACTTGCAAAGTAGGTGGCGGCTTGGGACGTTGGTCCAAAATAGCACGTTCGACCGCCCGATAGAAGACACAGGTTGTCGAACTGTTGGAAAGTGGCCGATGAAGGCTGATGGATAGAGGCGATAACGAGAAGCTGGGCATACATATTAGGCCACAAGTATACTACGACCGTGTAAGAGAGAGGCACGACTTACATTGTTCTTTTTTGCAATAGCCTTGATAAAGCTGCAGACTTCAAGGCTGAGAGCCGAGTCCAAGCCACTGGTTGGTTCATCGAGAAAGAGAATTTTCGGGTTCGTTACGAGTCTACTCGCAACGCCGAGCCGTTTCTTCTGGCCACCACTTAGGCCCTTCTTGATGGGTGTTCCGACAATCGTCTCGGCTTGTGATTTCAGTCCAAAGCTCTGGATAAGGTCATTCACCCGATCGTGCATTTCTGCCTTGCTGATGTAGCTAGGCAGGGATAGCTGAGCGGCAAATTCGACCGTCTCTTTCACGGTCAGGCTACCAATCAGGGCATCATCCTGCTCGACGTAGCTTGAAAGATCTCGAATTGTCTGCAAGGAAATTGCTCGTCCGTTGACCAGGATATCGCCCGTGGTCGTTGCCCCAGCAGCTGCTACACGATGTGCCAGAGCATTGAGCAATGTCGTCTTTCCTGATCCGCTGGGGCCCATGATGGCAAGCATCTCGCCCGCGCGGACAACGCCGGTCGCATCGGAAAGAATGGAAAGAGGTTGTTTCGTTTTGCGGTCCTTGACATGGACGTTTAGGTTGGACCAAGAATACGACGAGACTTCATCGTTGACGAGATGGTTGGTCGGTTCGCGACTTGCTTCTAAGTCTACCGTAGCCGATCCATTTTGTGACTCGGACATGATTTAAGTCAACTTGATGTATCAATCGGCACTGAGTGTGTTTAATGTTGATAATAGCAAAGCGGAAAAAAAGAGCAAGGAAGAATGATTGCTACTACTAGAACAGCGAGCACTGGTGAAGAAACGGGAGAATATGCTATAGTAACTTGAAGAGCAAGGGCAATTCAGAGGTTATTTATACCGGACTCCATCTACTCAAACATTCGAATCAATTTTCAGGGAAGTCAGACCAAAGGAGTCACAGTCGGCGAAGTCGTCTTACAACACCAACCCACCGAGCCTTGCAGATGGCTCTCCGGCGTGTAAAAGCTCCATCTATACCTCAAAGAGGTCGATTTGTCTCCACATCCTTATTTCCAGCTTGCGATGGCCCGGTGTCTATGAGTTCATTCTCGGACTGTCGCCTCGGCGAAGTGCCACTTCTCAGCCGTTGACTTCGGCGACGTCGCAGCGAAGTGTGATGATTCTGGTCGCCGAGTTTAGCCAAGGCAGCCAGTAATTTGTACCAGTCGTGATATGAAATCAATTTTCCCTACCTGTAGTCTATGGTTACTTAGTTATGGAATGAATTGTTAACCAGCGACACAGCTCCCTGAATCCCGTGGTCTCCAACGTCGCCGAAGTCAAATCCCCACAGCCCAATCGCCACCTTTCTCCTACTACAAGCGCTCGCCATCCTTCTGACTGTATCACCACGAAACGCCCTGCTCCTGCAATTTTATAACCGTACCCATTTAAATATACAATTTTTGCCTACGTCGTTGCGGGTACCGTTACTTCTGATAGCTTGGAGATGTCTGGAAGGGACGATGCCGGGTTTGGCTCCAGCTCTAGCCGTATCAAGACCCGGGCTACTAATACAGGAGCAACATGCGTAACTTGTGTAAGTCATCAATCTCTAAAGTCGCTACAATTGTTTGTTCCATTTGAACTCTATGTAGCTAATTCATCGGCTTTGTGTGAACGCCACTTGATACAGCGAAGCAGACATCTCAAATGCGATGGCCGTGAGCCATGCACGCGCTGCATCTCTTCCGGTCACCACTGTCACTACATTGCCTCCCGCAGAGGACACAGGAAATCTAAAAAGAATGGTGTGGTTGACAATTCAAGTATACCCGAAGCTACTTTTAGTAGCCCATTCGACACCAACTCTAGCACATCCACACCCACTATGCCCCAAGAGCAACTTGTAAGCGGCAGCGGTGGTATATCTACATCCAAAGACATGATCAGCGACATCCTGAACATGTCGCAGGATAGCGGTGCAATAGCAACCCCAATGAGCATGCAAATGTACGACTTGTTCGACAGTATCATGATGCCAAACAACGCACTCTTTGCAACACCAGATGATCAAAATGCCCTGGCTGCACAAGGTCCCTTCAACAAGGACTACGAGGACAAACTGATTGAAGCCTTCTATTACTACTTCTTTGCTTCACATCCCTTCGTTCTCCCTCGCCAAGTCTTTCTTTCCACCGCAAAAGACGGAAATATCGCACTTGTTGTGGCATCCATGCGATGGATCGGGTCACTCTATCTACAGCTAAGTTCCGACGAGCAGGATAGACTCTATCAGAGAGCCAGCTCATGTGTGCCAGATATGCACACAGTACGAGACGGTTTCCTGGTTCAGGCTTTGTTGCTCATCGCGATTGGTCTTGACGGACAAGGACAACAAGGGAAGGCTAGGGAAATGCTGCTCGAGGCCCAGAGTGTTGCTCTCGAGATCCAGCTACACACAAGGCTATTTGCAGAGACAAACGGCCGGACAAGTCGGACATTAGCTGAGAGTTGGCGAAGAACGTGGTGGGATCTATACGTGACAGACGCAATGATCTCAGGTGTACATCGCATCACTAACTTTGCCCTCTTTGACGTGATTTATGACGTCGACATTCCATGCGAAGAGGACGAATACTCCACTGAAGTAAGCGGTTCGATTCACTTTAGTTATTTGCTGGCACGCCACTAACATCTTTTACTTAAGAATATTCCACAGCCCATGACTCTCCAGGATATCCTGGATGCCGATTTCCTTGACGACGATCATCCATTTTCATCATTCGCATACCGTATCCTCGCCTGTTACAATCTTGGTCATTTCATGCGCACTCCGCCCATCATCGACCCTGACGATAGCAACATCGCCAAACTAGAAGCTCGATTAACAAACTGGAGACTACAGCTACCTCCAGCCAAACGAGACGCTATACACAAAGACGGCTCCGCAGACGAAATGATGTTCCAAGCACATATGATGGTCCACGCTACCTCCATACTTCTCCATCAGCCCCATTCACGCTTAGATGCCGCCTCAACCGAGAACATCAATTCCTGTGCACCCCATCCAGGTGCTGGAGGTCATGTTTTCAGAGAGCAGCTGAATGGCCATGCAAAGCATACTGTAACATCCGCGTCGGCAATTAGCGACATGGTCACTATGCGAACGCCAATCACTCACCACACGCACTTCTTTACCTGCGTAATCACCCTTTCTTCAATCGTCCATCTCAGCTACTGGGCGCACTACTGTGGTTATGATAACGATGCTCTCCGACAGCAGATCCGACTCAACGTGAGCGCACTTAAACAGCTGTCACAGATATGGCCAACAGCGGAAACGGCCTACGAGCAAGTCAAGTCGACAGCCAGGGAGATTTTCAGAGCACGACAATTACCAGAGCGCTTGGTCCTCGCCTGATTTGCTGATACCAAAGACCATGAATTGCAGTTACTCAGAAGGTCAAAACACAATCATTCGGGAAAAATAGATGGAGTGTAGTTCGGTGTCCAAGAATGGGATTCATATGTCCCAAATATTCATCATTTATTGATTAAATAAGACGCATTCATATGCCTCATTACCCGAAACGAAGGTATCTTTGTTGTACAATGCTTTTACATGCGTGGTTCGCCCACGACTGTCAGAGACCTTTCAATCTGACCCTAATATCCTCCCGTAATATACATAAGTTCGTCTTTCTCTGCTTAATGCTGGCTCCATTGGATCGTATTGAGATCGATACCTTCTTGGACCAACTCCCAAAGCGGGCTCAGCTCGCGCAAGAATGTCACACGTTCTTGGACAGCCTTCAGTACATAATCAATTTCCTCCTCGGTCGTGAAACGGCCAATACCGAAACGGATACTGCTGTGTGCGCTTTCATCGCTGTTACCAAGAGCACGCAAAACGTAGCTGGGCTCGAGGGATGCAGAAGTACAAGCACTGCCCGACGACAGGGCAATATCCTTCAGCGCCATCAGCAGAGACTCGCCTTCGACATAAGCGAACGACACGTTCACGCATCCAGGGTAGAAAGAATCAACGTGTCCATTCTGCGTCGTGTGCTCCATGGACAGTAGCCCATTGAGGAGACGGTCAGAAAGATACTTGATTCGCTTGGTATCATACTATTGATAGGTTAGCCACTGTCCCATGACGATAATGAGAGACAGAAAAGTGGTAAACAGGGGTTCAAAATCAGACAGGTTTTGATATCGACATGAAGAGCCTTGTCACGGGCATTCGGACCATGCATGTAAAGTAAAAGATAACATCATAAAGAAGAGGGTTATTGGGCTGGTGTGGGTAGTGTGTTTTCACTTACGTTCATTTCCTCGATGGCGATGCGGCAAGCCTCTCCGAAACCTGCCACTAGAGCTGGAGCCAGAGTACCACTGCGCAATCCTCTCTCTTGGCCACCACCGGTGATAATGGGGTCCAGACGGACGCGAGGTCGTCGTCGTACGTAACAGGCACCAATACCCTTGGGGCCGTAAATCTTATGAGAGGAGATGGACATGAGATCAATGTTCATGGCATTGACGTCAAGAGGGATCTTGCCGACAGCCTGAGCAGCATCGGTGTGGAAGAAAATCTTGTTCTCACGGCAAAGCTTGCCAATCTCGGCCACGGGTTGGATGACACCAATCTCGTTGTTGACCGTCATGATACTGACGAGGGCAGTCTCGGGGCGGATGGCTGCCTTGAGTTCGTTCATATCGACCAATCCAGAGTTTTGAACTGGCAAATATGTGACCTCAAAGCCTTCGTCTTGAAGATGGCGACAGCTATCCAACACGCACTTGTGCTCAGTTTGTGTCGTAATAATGTGCTTCTTCTTGCCAGAGCGACCAAAGAAGCGCGCGACGCCCTTGATGCTCATATTGTTACTCTCTGTCGCGCCACTGGTAAAGATAATCTCCTTGGAGTCGGCGCCGATGAGCTTCGCGACATGTTCACGAGCTTCCTCAACAGCCTTTTCACTCTCCCATCCGTAGGCGTGCGTCCGTGAGTGTGGGTTGCCGTAGACTCCAACATAATAGGGTACCATAGCATCGAGTACTCGAGGATCAAGGGGAGTCGTAGCTTGCATATCAAGATAAATGGGTCGCTGGCCCTCTTCCATGACTGCCGCGGACTTGAGCACCTCTTGAGGCAAATGTTAGCGAATGACGCTCGGCTATCACGCAAATCAGAAGCAACACGGCAACGTACCAGCCATTGGGCTAATTTTGGCATTCGACGGCGTCTCCATCGATGGAGGAGGGATATCGACGAAATCCTTCTTATCGAGCTTGATGGCAGTCTCAACGCGAGCATGGTCGGGTTTTGACTCCTTTACGTATGATCTTCTAGTTGGTCCCATTGCCACCAGGGCACCTCTAGAAGCTCCAACAACGGAGCGGCGACCAAGACGGCCCGCCGTCCTAAATGCATTTGATGAAAGACTGGCCATGTTTGTGTTGTTATGGATGGATGTGCATGGAGCGAGGAGGAAATTGGGGAGAGCAAAAACTCCGCCGTGCGATTTTATTAATGAAAAACCGCTGCTGGCGAAAATTGTTAGGTCAGCAACAGTCGGCTCGGGCTCGGGGATAAGTGGGTGCAATCAGGCCGCTGTGATTGGCCAGAGGCGACGAAAACAGCCCGTCATGCAACAGTAATGGGATCGGTATTTGCAATCCATGGGATCGAATATCGCCACAGGGAATATGTAGGCGATTATCAGACATGCTACTGATTCTGTGAGAGGCTGTTGAAACGGCGAGACATTTATTTTTACCCCAATTTTTTTTTTCTGTCTGCCACTGTCTCTGACCCTGTGCGACCGCTCACTGCCCAGCACCACTAGTTGCAGCGCCGACAAGCCCGCCATGACACCAAAGCTCCCCCCCGCGCCACAACACAAACGGCACAGCCACGACCCAGTCGTCACCAAGGCTGAGCTCACTGCGCACCACTGCTCTGCCAAGTTCTGACCATCTTACTTGTATGACTTCAACTGCTGCAACACCGCTGCGCCCGCGACTCATAAGGCGCTTGTGACGGCCAGACGGTTCGCTCCTCAAACATTATTCCAGCATCGACTCGCCAGACCACCGACAAAATGAGTTTCAAGGGCCTCTCCAAGAGCATCACTCGGGTTTGTGCCCCTCTTGTGACGCAACGCCAACCCCTCCTGTTGTGTCGATCGAGAGAGGCAGCAGAAAAGGCTAACCCGCAAATAGGCACCACAACAGTTCAAGTCAAAGTTCAATATTGGCGAGACTACCAAGGATGCCGTGTATATCGATGCCGAACGACGATTCCAAGAGCTCGAAACCGAAACCAAGAAGCTCCACGATGAATCTAAAAAATACTTCGCTGCCATCAATGGCATGTTGTCTCACCAGATTGGCTTCAGCCAGGCCATGACAGAAATCTACAAACCAATCTCGGGGCGAATGTCGGATCCGGATGCCGCGAAGCCCGAAGGAAACCCCGAGGGTATCGAAGCATGCGAGGAATATGAGGCTATTGTCAAGGAGCTGCAAGAGACCATGGCTCCCGAGCTGGAAATGATCGAGACTAGAGTTATCCGACCAGCTAACGAACTGATGGACATCATCAAAGTCATCCGAAAAACAGCCGTCAAGCGAGACCATAAGCAATTGGACTACGATCGCCATCGCGCTACCCTCAAGAAGCTTCAGGACAAAAAGGAAAAAAGCCCTAAAGATGAAAAGGCTATGTGGAAGGCAGAGGGCGAGGTGGAGCAAGCCACGCAAGATTTCGAATACTTCAACGACTTGCTCAAGGATGAACTGCCCAAGCTGTTCAAGTTGGAACAAGAATTCATCCAGCCCCTGTTCCAGTCATTCTATTACATGCAGCTCAACATCTTCTACACACTCCACGAGCGAATGCAGCGTTGCGACATCGGATATTTCGACTTATCCCGCGATATCGAGGAGGCTTTCATCGAGGCACGAGGCGATATCCAAGAACAAGTTGAGGCGCTGTCTATTGTGCGATTCAAAACGACAGGCCAACGCAGACCGCCAAAGTACCAGCGACCCGCACTCGAAGGAGGCAAACAGCCTGCTCTGCTCACAGCTGGACCAAGTTCAGGCGGCACCAGTCCCAGACCTAGCGCATACCAAAGACCTGCGTCTACGGCATCCTCGACGAAAGATTCAACACCGCCTCCATACAGCGCAGGAACCTCTAGCATGGCCATGGTCGCTGCCGCAAAGGGCAAGCCACCTCCGCCTAAGCCTAAGCCAAGCCATCTAGCTGGCGCCAAAACTGCTGAGACTGTGACGGCATTGTACGACTTTTCTGCACAAGCTGAGGGCGACCTGAGCTTTTCTGCAGGTGACGTGATTGAGATTGTTTCGAGAACAAAGAACGACAATGAGTGGTGGACTGGCAAGCTCAATGGAAGACAAGGCCAATTTCCAGGTATGGACACGACTTCAGCTATTCCTCTCTTCCTTTACTAATCGTGATTACAGGAAACTATGTGCAAGTGAACTGAAGGAGGGGCAGGTGAACAAACACTGTGAGACGGACTACTAATAGACTACATTGGCGCTTTGCAAAAGCAAGTGTGTGGGCACACATCCTAGTTGCAGATACTTAGGATAATAATCCACTAATGATCTAACTAATAGCGCCAATTCGGTGCAATGGCATTCAATTCCCTGGTCATGCGCCGGGCTATGCTTCTCTCGGGGATATACACCGTGTGGGTCAGCTGTAATCGACACTGTACGAAGGAACCCTAGGCCGTCTCCAATTATAAATCGGAGCCGTGAACTTACACCCTCTTCATTCACTTTCGTGTACAGCTCGCAGTGATTCCCAATGTTGACAAGATGAAGAAAGAAACCTTTGACTTTGAGTCGCCCTTTGAGGTGGACACCCTTTTGGAGGTCCGAACCTCGGGAATGAAGAACATGCCTGGCCTGAAAGTGCTGTCTGGAATCGACAAGAAGGTCTGCCCTCAGCCTATGAAGCTCACCAAGCTTGGCCTTCAAGGCGATGAACACGACATGACCTTCCATGGTGGTCCAGACAAGGCCATTCTGGGATGTAAGTTAATTGGCGACTCCATTTCTATTTGCTCTATTTTATTTTCCAGAGTGCTAACCATGAACACTAGACTGCTCATCACATTACCCCAACTGGGCCGAAAGCTACCCTGAACGCGCAGACCGCTTCGTACCAGGAGGGTTTGGAGAGAATTTTGTCACTTCTCGTATGAACGAGAGGAATGTCTGCATTGGCGACATCATTGCAGTCGGCGACGAGGCTCAGATCCAAGTGTCACTTCCTCGCATGCCATGCTTCAAACTCAACCACAGGTTCTCACTCAAGAACTTCGCGCCAAAGACATATCAATCCAGTCGCACTGGGTGGTATTACAGAGTATTGCGTGAGGGCACAGTGAAGGCTGGAGATCAGATGCGACTGATAGAGAGAAAGCACCCTGAGTGGACGATAGAGCGCATCCAGCAATACTTGCACCGCGAGAAGGACAATCTAGAAATGAATGCGAAATTGGCTGAGATTGAAGCGCTTGGTCAGGAGAGTCGCGGGCAATTTACGAGAAGAGTGGCCAAAGCCAAGGAGAACAAACCTGATCCCAAGAATCAAGAAGTCTGGAGAGATTTCAAGGTCACAAGCCGCACGATGACGACACCGAGAATTCTTCACCTGTCACTTGAGACGGAAAACATTGATCAAGATATTCCAAAGCAACTTGTGGCTGCTCATGCTCGAATCAAGCTGCCAAACGGGCTAATTAGGAAATATTCGATGCTGTGTGGCGACGACGGTGGTATCGGCGCCGGCAACAAATTCCAGTTAGGAATTGCGCTTGACGAAAACAGTAAAGGCGGTTCCAAGTACCTTCACGAGAATGTCAAAGAAGGAGATACTATACAGGTTGGGCGCGTGACGACTGACATTGATCCGCAAGGTTCTGCCAGTAACCACCTCTTCATCGCTGGCGGTATTGGAATCACGGCATTCCTGGATCTCATGAAAGCGATGCACGGAATCAACTGGAGTGTACAGCTACATCTCGCTGTTCGATCATCCGAAGATGTTCCTTTCAAAGATCTGTTGGAGCCCTATGGCGACCGTGTGGTCATCTACGACAAGTCCAAGGGAGAAAGGATGGACATTCCCAGTGTCATTAAGAATATGCCGTGGAACAGTCATGTCTATGTCTGTGGCCCAACTCGCATGATGGAGGCTGCCAAGGCTGCAGTAGAAGCCAACGGAATTTCGCCAGATGAAGTTAGCTACGAGGCCTTTTCGGCTGATACTTCTGGCGACCCGTTCGAAGCTGAGATCGCAAACAAAGACGGCAAGGTTCTCAAGGTCGGCGAGGGTGAGACGCTTCTTGACGCCCTTCGCAGAGACTTTGAAGACTTCCCTTCGAGTTGCGAGGTTGGCAATTGCGGAACGTGCAAAGTCACTGTTACATGTGGCAAGGTTGACCATAGAGGTAATGCCTTGTCACCAGAGGAGCAGGGCAATTCGATGCTGGCGTGTGTCAGTCGTGGAATTGGAAGAATTGGTATTGAAATTTAATGTGTTATGATTTCATGTTATTTAGATATTTGAGCTTGATATGAATTGAACGTGTATATGATAGCAGTGTCGCCTGCTTGCCATCGAGACATCAAGCACAGCGTCGAGCTCTCTCATTGAGACATGTTAATGATTGATACCGAAAAAGTCACGTTGCTATGAAATAGCCCTTCTTCTGTTGAATTACTTTTTTTTCAAGCTTTTTTTTGTTTAACCCTCGCGACAAGTTCACACGAAGTTAATATACACTCCAGCAAGGAAGCCAGCGGCCCATTTCCGCGCAGCTTGTGGCTTATCGATAAAACTCCACCACCATCTTTTTTCTCTGGCACTGGCGCAGCCTGTTGAACCATCTTCAATTAATCGCAGCATTCACCCTCTGCAAACCTTTCTACTCCTATAAAAATGACCTCTCTAGAGTCTGGCGATCAATTCGCCATTCTCTCTGTCCAAATTCCACCAGAGCCATCCTTTCCAGAGACAGCTGTGCATCAAATCCGCATACGAAGAAACGCCCCGAAAATTCCTACCGCCGACGACTCTCGCAGTCTATTCCTCAAGAACATCCCTACAGATAGCACGGAGCCTCACTTTCGGGCTGTGTTTACGCAATTAGTCGGCGCTGGACGCTTTGAAACTATTACCTTTGACGATGAGAACAAGACAGCACAGTCGGTCGATCCTCTGAGAGCCACCAAGGTCAACGACATGGCGAGAAAACGAAAGCGCGACGAGATTGAAGCCGAAGACCGCAAGAATCAAGATGCTGCTGCTAAATTACCGGAAATTTGGACGAGGCAACTGCACCGCAGCAGTGGTACAGCCATCGTACTCCTCGCAGACGAGAAGAGTGTGCAGCTTGTGCTGAAGGCCATTGCCAAGACCAACAAAACGAAGAAATATCCAGTATGGGGTGAAGGACTGGCAGACGATGTACCAGAATTAGGCACGCCGTGGATTGCGTCACATTTGCAAATGTCAAGAATCGACAAGATTGAGACACAACGCGCAGTTCACGCATTCTTCACTGCCTTTAACCAGAAGGAGAAGGATGCTGCTGAATTGGCCAAGAGACTACGCAATGAGCCTGACGAGGATGGCTTCGTTACGGTCACACGTGGAAGCAGGACTGCACCAGCCAGTCGCAACGAGGCTGAAGTTGCACGAGACAGGATGTTGGAGCGACAGGATAAGAGGAAGTCGGAGACAAAGGACTTTTACAGATTCCAGCTGCGCCAACGCCGCAAGGAGCAGCAATATGGTTTGCTGAAGAGATTCGAGGCAGACAGGAAGAGAGTAACGGCGATGAAGGAGCAGCGTGGCAAATTCAAGCCCGAATCATGAGCGGGCCCAAGACCATGGTGAGTTGGATTCCACCTTTTGCGTTCTGCCTCAACTATACCATGATGACGCCGCGGGGCCAACATATGGCGGCAATGCAGGATCTTTCGGGGTCTTGCGGCTGCCTGTGCTGAAGAAAACCGCGTAATATATCTTCTCAACTTGTCTGAAGAACGAGAGATACATCTTTGAAGAGGGATCGCTTTTCGAGGGCTTGGCTGACGTATAAAGATCAGATTAATAACGAAAATTACGAACGACTCTCCATTGCATCTAATGCCAGTTGTCTGGAAACGATTTCTTTCAAAACACTGTCAGCCAGCACCGTGAAATTAGTTTCCGCCGCGTCCGATATTTTGTACTTTTGAATAAGAGAGACGGCCACTATTCTGTAAATACCCCTCACGTATATAGTCAAAAGAGCAAATTCGATTGAAAACGTCGAGGAATGCAGTCCAGCGTACCTGTGCAGGGTCCAACATCTCTTCATAACTTATGCAGTTATGCGGGGCTATGCGCATTGTGGGGCATCTTCATTGTTTACTTTCCCCACCGAGCAACCAAACAATTATCGATGCAGCGAAACAGTGTCTACGGTGAATACTTACGAAGCAGCATAAAGAACGCGGAAGTTATTAACACGATATGGGCTATTGAGTGAGAATTATTCCTTAATTCCCCTATAGCCTCGCCACCTCATCAACATGGTCGACACGGAGAACCTGCGGACGGCGTCGCTGTACATCAACAATCAGCTGCTGTCGCGAGGACTCCTACGAGATGGACAGAGCATAGATTTTGCAGGAGTGGGAGAAGACGGACAGTATGACTCTGCTACGAGTGGTAAAATCATCAGAATAGTCAATGACTTGATTCTGCGACGCGATGTAGGCTGCCATGGGATGACAAGCAACCACACAACCTGCTAACATTTTCACAGCGCGATGCAGAACACCGCGAATCGCTATCGACGACAATGCGCTCTCTACGCGCTGAGAACATGAAGAGCACGGCTGATATTGCGCGACTTACTGAAAAGAACACAGAGGCGCAGAGGAAACTGGACATTGCTTCCGCCTCCGAGGCCGCTCTCAAGACACAGCTGAAATCTGCCGAAGCGACGATTCGTGGATTAAAGGACGATATTTCTAGGACGAAAGCTCTTGTTACACAAACGAGGACCTCCTGTGCGACAGAAGTGCGACGACGCGATCGGCAAATCGACACCTTGAAGAAGCAAGTGACGGAGGCTGGACGAGCGCGCGGCTCTCGAACAAACTCGGCAATTACCACAATCACAGTAACTGGAGACGTCGGTACGCGGAAGGAGACTCCAGAATCTACCGATCTTGAACCGGGCTCAACTGCGTTTTTGACAAATCTCGCTCGCAAGCTCAGCGAAGAGAACGAAGCCGTATTGATGGTGATGCAGCGAGCTATGGAGCAGCTGCAGGAGATGAGTGGGTGGCAGAGCGACGAGAGAGCAGATGCGCAAGTCAAACAACATTCAGGTCTCGAGGAATTGACGTTTGAACTTGATTCGGTCATGGACTACATGAGAACGTTGCTGAATAACCCCTCATTTGTACCCTTGGAAGAGGTGACGATGAGGGAGGAAGAAATTACACGTCTCAAGGACGGATGGGTCAAGATGGAGAGCAGATGGAAGGACGCGGTACATTTGATTGATGGGTGGAGGAAGAGAATGTCAACAAATGGACAGCCACTTTCAGACGAGGACTTCAGAATGGGTTTGAAGCTGAGCCCGATACGGGTCAGAAACATCCACGACACAAACGACGCTAGCGACTTCAGATTGGAGTCGGTCTCTGAACTACCGGAAATGGAAGATGTGGAAGATACTTCACGAAGATCATCGCAGGGCTCACTACACTTAGTTCCAGCGCCGGAGGATCACATTATGACCGAATCAGACAGCGACACGAGCAGCTTAGCAGAAGACGAGCCAATGCAAGATGAAAAAGATCAAGCTGCTGAATCAGCAGTCGAAGAACCAATGGAGGATGTGCGACAGCCTTCGCCTCCTTCATCGCCTCTGCCTGAACCGCCGCAGATGAGCCCTCTGCGAAACTCAAAGTCGGCGGGCAACCGGGGCACAGCTGGAGCGAAGAAGCCATTGCAGCGGTCTACAATTCCAACTGCGGCCGAGGAACGACCTCGAAGAGCAGCTGCAGCCACTGCATCATCGACGATACGAAGCAGAATCACACGTCCATCGAGAATACCGTCCCAAAATGCGCCAAAAGCGGAGCCAAGCAAGCCTACAGTCAGAGCGCAGACCAAACCAGCTGTGGCAGAAGCATCGACATCACGAATAGAGAAACCCGTCTCAAAGGCTTCCGTTTCACAAGCAGAAACACAGCCTGCGCCTGAGCAAGAGCCAGTGAAGGTCGATGCGCCAGCGGCCGCTCCCACTCCAATAGTGTCAAGACGACCTGCTCCTACAAAATCCCTGTCAAGGCCACAGGAGCCGGCTCCTCAACAGAGTCCATTAACCATGACAAACATTGCAGCCAAGCTAGCCGCTTCTGAACGTGAAGCAGATGCTGCACGAGTAAGAGCCAAGCTAAAGGCGGCTCGTTTACGAAAATCCAGTGCACCAGCTGCAGTGGCGCAAGAGGCACACCCAGAGCCAGAAGAGCAAGACAGGAGGGTCAGTAATATTGAGAACATGGATCCTGTACGAGAGGAGGTGCCCACCATGGAGGAGAGCCAGCCCAAACCGGGCAAGCGCAAGAGAGAGCAGAAGCAAAGCATGCGGGCGTCCAGGAGGAGGAGTACATTGAGCCCGTGGGAACTTGAGACATTGATGGCTGGTCAGGCGTAAGGCTTGGGTGTTGTGTGGATTAGGACATATATAACTGGTTTAGGGATAGGGGTTTGCATGGCGATATCATATTTGGAATGGAAAATTGACATGTTGATGATTTCACTGTTGTTCTCCCCCAGTGCACCGTGAGACAGTCGAGCGTTGAATGGATTGATTGACCGAATTGACTTCCACTTGTCCGACAATATCATAGCACAGTCACTCCAGTAACCATAAGGGTAGCTAGTATAATAAACGAGCCGTCTGTCTCGTATCGAGCTACAGCCGAACGAGCCAGCACTTGCCAGCCTCCCACAAGGCTGGCCAATGCAAAGCCTGAATTGACTCCAGTCCCTACACCAAGCCGCGTAATTCTGTGGGTATTGGGCCGTGTGTTTGCAGATGGGCGCAGAGCGACTCACACATCCGTTGTACTAAATTTAGAGCCGTCGTGCAAAAGGACTTGTTCAAATGGGAATAGTTGCAGTTTGGGGTGCCACGGCCGCTAGCCTGGCAGTCTGTGTGTGTTGTCGCAGGAGCCATGTCCCTGATGTTTCGATTGCTGAGATTACGTGTCATAGATGAGCGACGCGCAGTGTTTTCGATTTCAGGCTTTTCCTTTTTGAGAGTATTCTAATCGAAGGATCCGAGACGAGGTTGGAGGGAGAGTTGGGCTGGTATAAAGCGAGTTGGGGTTGTCGTTTTCAAGTACTTTCAGTACTTGGTTATCTGGCACTAAGACTTTTCCTATCCAGGAATTAAGTTCATTTACTTTCAGATATGTCATCAAGAACAAGGTCTAATATGGAGGACTCTCAGCGACGATATGGTGTTGGTGTTGAGTCGGAGCCTGCTGAAAGCCGAGCATGGCAATTGACCAAGTTGGCTCTCAACACTTTGCTACTCATGTTGTCCATGACTGGCATGAGTATGGGACTTTCCTTCACACGATTTACCCAGGAACCCTATGTGGTAATGCTCGTTGCTGGGTATACCACTGTTGTAAGTCCACGTGCATTGCTATGACTTTCACATTTGAGCTAACTCTTTTGCAGTTCGGTATTGGCCTCATAGTCAGTGCTGCCGAATTCCTCCATCGATTTATCAAGAGAGACAGCATTGCTCCTCTAATCCTCCTGTCTCTATACATCGTTAGCGCGGCTGCGTTTCTGGTATTTGGCGGCTGGATGGTCTGGATCATGTACGACTACAACGGGGATCTTTGGTATTCCTCAACCATTCCGAAACTCCAATTCGGTAGTATGTACAGCTACGATGTCCAGCTTATTGCATTTGGGTTTCTCGTCACCAGCTTCGTCGTCAGCCTCATTCTCTTTATTGGCGTTTCTGTCGATACCCACCGCAAACTTAAGCGTTGCACTGCTCAAAGGAAGATGGCGGAGCGTCCAGAATTGGCACAAGGAGCGTTGGTTCAGGTTCAGCAGCGTCCTCCGACGTATTACTTCCAGGATGATAACTCGGAGTACTTGGGCGAGGTGGTTTTTGCTGACGATGAGCCGGAGAAGATCAAGAACGAGAAGTCTCTCGCGAAACCGAAGAAGGCATACTCTTCTTAAACTACTCTTAGCGAATTTTACTTTTGCAACTGTTATGACGGAATATTTTTCCTCTGTTAATGGATATGTATACGATTTAAGACGTTAAACGAGAATGGAACTTTTTTATTGTTATGGGTTTAGAGGTCAGTATCATTTCACTCCACAGACTCTTCAACCAAATTGTGCACCCAGGCATATCACAACACTCTAAATAGTATATGGTCAAATTAACTATATTATTACACCAAAATAATTTTTTTCAGCCCGATCACATGTGAATCGAGCGCGTGGTTAATGTTTCCATGATCTCATGATCCCGTCCAGGGTACGTAGCTATAGTGGGGAGCTTCACCTTCAATACGCAGCTGAACTTAAACTCTTCATCAACATCAACAGCTTTTTGTTTATTTTTGTTTAACGACTTACGAACTCACGAGCCGCATAGAATCAAATTAATGAGCGAATAGACGACACTGCATCAGCATGAAGCCCATTATTGCTGTCCCCGCGACGCTGGCGCTCGTCGTGCGCGCCTACAAGAAAAAGTCCCTGACGACAGGAGGAATCGTCGCTGCGGCCCTGACGGCTGCTGCGCATGCTTACCACCCGTGGAATTTGCCTTTTGCTCTTCTTGTTATATTCTTCTTGGCTGGAACGAGAGTCACACATGTAGGTTGCTCTGCTTCAAAGGCGACGCAGACCATTAACGAGAATAGGTCAAGGAACAAGTCAAGGCGACATTGACACTACGGTCGACGGGAAGCTCAGGAGGCGAAGGCCCTCGAACCCACGTACAAGGCATGTATCCCTCCATACTTTGTGTGTCTTGCGCATAGCTAACTTGTGGCAGTTCTCGCCAACTCGCTCGTCGCATCGGTCCTCACTATTCTGCACGCCCGACAACTTAGAGCTCGTTCGGCCGCATACATCGACGAAAATACTGCTAATCCCCAGAATTCTATGTGCTATTCATGGGGGGGTGATGTTTTACTCGTCGGAATCATCGCAAACTATGCGGCCGTGGCAGCCGATACCTTCAGCTCCGAGCTAGGCATCCTATCCACCGGCGAGCCTCGCCTCATCACCTCGTGGAACTTGCGCAAGGTACCCCGCGGTACCAACGGCGGTGTCAGCCTCACAGGTCTGGTGGCAGGATTGTTTGGTTCTATGGTGATTGTCGCGGCTTCCATGATGTTTGTACCTTTCTGCAACGAGACCACTGCACCTACACTCGGCGGTGGTTGGCCTTGGACGATGGTCCAGCGAAGGGAATTCATGGGATTCCTGGTTATCTGGGGCTTCCTCGGCAGCGTATTGGACAGCTTCCTTGGCGGACTGTTCCAGCGCTCAGTGAGAGATGTGCGCTCTGGCAAGATTGTAGAGGGAGATGGCGGTCATCGCGTTTTGGTGACACGTGGTGGACAATCGATGATGCGAGCGGAAGCCAAGGCGGTAGTGGAAAATGCTGGCTCGGTCAAGGACGAATCGGCTCTGGATGAGAAGGAGGGCGATGCTAAGGCAGCTAGTGGTGACAAGCACAGAAAGTCGAGCTTTGGCGATGAGAAGCCATCGAGAGTGGTGGTAAGCGGATGGGACTTGCTGGATAACAACGACGTCAACTTTTTGATGGCCGTCACGATGAGCATCTCGGCCATGGGTGTGGCAAGCTGGTATTGGGGAATTCCCGCCGATCAAATTTTGAACCTCTAAGCATTTACAAAGCGCGACAAATTATGAAGATCACTACACAGTTGTGGCAATGATTAATCAGGATGAAGTTGTAGATGAAAATGTATGATATCGTTATTAAAGTGTTCTATGTCCATTCCCAACGCCGAAAAATGTCAAATGGGCAAATCTATTACGCTATGCGGTGCAATGCAAATATGATGAAATATGACACGGCATCTTTTTCTTGGTTTAAAAAGTAACCGCGAAGCGCTTACTCGTTCGTATTCTCTCGCCGTAGAGGTAAAACAACAAGCTCACGGGCCACAGCGCCAGCGCAATGAATCCCAGCGTGGAATTACCCCATCCCAGCCCAAGAGCAGTATACATCTTGGGACCAGCGAGGGGCAAGAAAGCACCAACGAGCGATCTCAGCACCGTATTGGCCGCCATGGCACTTGCAGCGTACATGGTAAACGCATCCACGAGATACACCGAGATGGGCATGAAAGTCAAGATCAACCCGCAGCCCACAAAGCCCGTGCCAATGATCGGCATCACGTAATGCAGGTGCTTCTCAGCAGACCAGCCGTACCAAAACAGGCCGATGGGCACGAACAGCGCACCGACCATCATGATGGGCAGGCGATACTCGGGCTTGCGCTCCGACTTGTTCTTGGCGATGAGGCGCGCGACGAGTCGGTCGGAGGTCGCTGCGAATGCGAATAAGCCCATAAACATGCCGATGCCGATGCCGAGAAACGAAAGGCCTGCGATGCCGCTGTTCCAGCCGTAGGAGCGCTCGTAGACGGAGGTGATGGTGGTGAAGAGCAGGTAGAGGTAGCCGTAGACGACGGCCATGTAGAGGCTGAGAAGGAGGACGATGGGCGAGAAGAGGAGCATCTTGGTTGGGCGGATGATGGCTTGCATGAAGACTTGTTTGTTGGTCAGGCCGGAGTCGAGCTTGCTGCGGAGATTTGGGTTGCCGGTTTCGCGGCGTAGGCGTTCGGCTTTGCGCTCGAGGACGGTTGGGTGGTAGGATTCGCGGGCGATGAAGAAGGTTACTGCGGTCATGATGCCGGACTGAGTTTTGTTAGTGAAGGTGTTTATAGGAATTGTAAGGGAATTCGACTTACGGCAATTGTCAAGACTCTGAATACCCAGCGCCAGCCTTCTGCTTGACTGAGAAACGCTCCAGCAATAGGACCAACGACAGGACCGAGAAGAGGACCAAGAGAGTAAATGGCCATGAAGGCACCCCGTCGCTCAGGAGGAATAAGGTCAGAAATGGTGCCACTACCAATAGTCAAGGTGCAAACACCAGCCATTCCCTCAAGGAATCGAAAGACCAGCAATGCGCCCAGGTTGGGAGCGAAGGCGCACGCCAGCGTCCAAATGACAAACAGCACATTTGAGACATGGTACACAGCAGTTCTCCCGTAGATCTCAGACAAAGGCGCCAAGAACAACGGCCCAATGGCGTATCCCAGCACGAAAATAGACACCACAAAGGAGCCCAGCGTGGCGTCTGTCGAATGGAAATCCTTCAGAATGTCCAGGATGCCCGGTGCGACCATGGACGAGGCCAGCGGCGTGAGAAACGTCCAGCCCGAGATGAGGCAGACATTGATGGTCTTCCATTGCGCGGGCCAGTTCATGGGGCATTCCGGGTCGTCGTCGCCGTCCCACCAGACGATGTTGGGGTCTTGTATTTGGTCGTCATTGTTCTTGGTGCCGGCTTCGGATGATGCGACGCCCGTCTCGACGTCCTTTTCGCTACTTGAGGTCATAGTCGCTGTGTCACTTGCGACGGGGGCGGTTGACCGATGTTTGCGAAGGAGAAGGGGATATGTTTCACAAGGAGGAGAGACAGGAGGACACGAACATGCAATAGACACCAAAAAAAAAAAAAAAAGCTGATGCAAGGTTATATATCTAAGCTACATAGTGCATTGCAGGGAGGATTACCTTGGGTATTAAACGGGACAAAAGAGCAAGGGCTAATTAGCACCAGAAGATCTATACGCGTAGCCAATCGGGCCCGAATTAATATCCGCCTCCATCCAGCAAATACGCGGAAATCGTCCTGCTTCTGCTGTAATTGGCTGCATCTTACTCCAGTCCCCCGCACCCTGCATTACTTTCGGATCCGGGTGTCAGCAAGCCGTGAGCTGGGGGCTGAAGGCTGCACAATTGTGCACAATTCTTGCATAAATACGAGGCAAGCTGAGGCGCTGGGTTAGGGGCATAAAGTGGCCGACGGGCGCGGATGAGGCAGATGGGTTGCAAGGAAGGATAGTAATAGTAATCTGGACGGGTATGACATTAGCGGAAATAATTCATTGATGATGTGTGTTAAATGTGGTTGAAATTAGCGCTCGTGGGAGCAGGGGTTGACAAGCCAGGTCTTAGACTGTCTTGGTCTAAATCGATTGGTTGCTTTGCCGCGCGGGACTTGGCACCAGCACGAGCTGGATTGTTCAGACGAATATATGCGAGCCAAACATTATCGGATTCGGTAGGCTAAGCGTTTCCAGAGAAATCACCATTACTCGTTTAGGTAACTGTTGATAGCAGTGTAATGACCACTCGGGTGGTCGAGCATGTGTGGTATTCTGACCTATGCAGCTCAACAGTTTTGTGAGTGTATTTCATTCAACAAAACTAACAATCTGTTACACCTTTGAGTTTGCCAAAACTACACTACACCAGCTAGCATGTGTGTATCTCTCGAAAGTTCATTGCTGGGGTGATGGATGCCCTTTGGCTTGGCCGTTGAATCTAGCTTCGAATCTTAAATACTTAGCCTTAAGCTATTTGATAGAAAGAACATCTACGTCTCAAACAATAGTATATTTTCGTTCTTTAAACTTTCTCTGTTGACGCGTGGTCGTGCTGGACAGACATTGCCAGCAGGCACAAGCAGTTGATTACACAGTCGCTGTAAACCGCATTGGCTTCACCATTTGTCACTCTTGCTGCACAATATAACAAAATGCCATCTGTTCCAGGTCCTCATACAGGTATTCTGCGCGAAGAAAATCATGTTCTTCGACAAATCTTTGGATACGGCGCCGAGTCAGATACAGGTCTCGTGCCCCAGATAGGATCATCACTACCAAACTCATCTATCAAAGATCTGTTACTGGTCGCTGTAGATGTCGATACCGGCGGAAAGTATGAAGAAATCTCACCGGGTCAGAGTTTCCACATTGGCGTATCAACTTTCGACACGCGCCTCCTTGCCAACGTCGACTTGACGGAACCCAAAGATGCGGTCGCATCCTACCAATTCATCAATCAAGACACAAAACCCTGCAGGAAGGCAGCCAAACGATTTTGGATAGGAGAAACTCAAATGTATCCGTTACCAGAAATTGCGTTGCAGATTCTAGCAATTGCAGCAGGAAGGGACTATGTTCTGGTTGCGCACGGCACAAACGAAGATGTCAAGGTCTTGAACAACATGGACGCGCGCATTGTCGGAAACGCATGCTACATATTAGACACGGTGAAAGTTGCACAGCATATACTACAACTGTACTATAGATATAGCCTAGAGACGCTCCTCGACTCACTTGGCATCACTACTTACCATTATCGACTTCATGCCGCTGGGAATGATGCAGTTTTCGCCCTCAGAGCACTGCTTATGCTGGCCGTTCGCGACATGTCTGCCGATTCGAATTCAATGATATCTTCCAATCAGATGGAGGCTCAAAAGATAGTCGCTGCCTTCTTGGAGGCTGTTGCTCTTGTTCCGTACCCGGTCCGGCTACACGTCGAATTCGAGGAGAAACCCGTGAAGCTGTCATTAGGCGCCAAACGGCGGTTAAAAAGGGAAAGAAAGGCACTCAGTCGGATGAACAAAGGGGTGGAAAGCGGTAGCCAAGTAGACGCGGGAGATGATGCTGCTTAGGCGGTCTGGTGGCATCAGAATGTCCTCACAACAGATGAGCATACAGAACTCATCATTTTGGCGAAAGCTGGGATTGTTTGAGCTTTCTTGAATGCCGGCACATTTCAAATTACTTTAACCAAATCGCTTATTATCCTGTGTCGAAATCATGGTCATCATCGCTCGCGTTTAATATTAGTGTGATCATCTCGTCATCGGAGTCGAATTCACCATGTCTGTAACTCGATCGTTGGGGGTTTTGCTTTGTTTCGATGTTTGCGTGAGAGAAAGCCCAAAAAGAGCCAGCGCCTTGCCACCTGTACCTGTATTCGTATTGGAGCAGGTCATTTCGTGTGGATTTGCTCTGCACATACACCGCGCTTCTCGGAGGACAGACAG
This sequence comes from Simplicillium sp. C3G150-2, assembly GCA_022702485.1. NCBI lineage: Eukaryota > Fungi > Ascomycota > Sordariomycetes > Hypocreales > Cordycipitaceae > Simplicillium > Simplicillium sp. C3G150-2. The sequence continues at coordinate 1,747,306 of JAJIYY010000005.1, read as the reverse complement.
ATCTCATGGGGCTGTACAGGGCAAAGTCGACTTCTAGTACCGCCAAACCTCGTCTCGCTAGAGATATTTTTCCATGTTCTACTGCCATCAATTTATACTTCATTTCCTATCAGTGATATCAAACGCAATCGCTCGCTGAGCCTCCTTCAAGAACCGCCCGTCGGATTGTCGCCCTTACCGCTGTCGTTATCGGGAATAGAGGTGTGTGAGGCTCAACGACTAGTTACATCCGCAGGGGGTGCATCTAAACATGCCCCTCACTTCCATGGAAGAATCAGGGGAAGGCGATAAGCAATCACAGGCTTCCAATAGTGTGGTAGCAATTGGCAATTGTCACCAAAGCATCCGTTGCCGGAGGCACATGTCAAGGACGCAAAATAGCTATCAGATCGGAACTAGATCGGCCTGTCGCTTGACTAACTTCCGATATAGGCCCCCCATCCTTACCGAGCTACAGAGAGCGTGAGAGGTGACCCCGGGGCTGGGGACACCGACGGACCAGCCAGTAGGACAAGATAGATAACAGATACAGGGTGAATTGTGGGCATGTTTTGGGGGGGAAGAGAACTGGAGAATGGCCGAGCGAGTCGGTCCCCAAAACTAATTTAATTGGAATGTGGGAGGAAGGAAAAATCCGGGGGAAAAAGAGAGGCAACAGTGTGTTAGTTCAACCCGAGGCATTTAACAGCCGACCAATGGGAACGCAGCGATAAGTCAACGACGCCTAAACAGGAAAGGCAGAGAGAGTGAGACACACACTCTCACACGCACTGTGGCACACCGGCGCCAATTCAACCTCTCGAAACGAAGAGATGCAGCTAATCTGCTACTGTAAATGGAGGGACAGTACGTAGCCTGGCGGTAGATTTATGGCACGTCTTGTTCCGATTCCCCATTTTCGACGGTCCGACAGGAAGCTTGATTTTGGGTAGTGTCCAGCGCAGCCCGGAGACATGGAAGGGCTATTTGACATGTGGGCGTCACCGTCCTGGACCATCCTTGGGGGGGGGGGGGGGGGGGGGGGGGACCCCAGCGACGATAGGATCAAGGGAATTGGACGCTATTCACTTTTGGTGACATCGATTTATGCGCAAATGCGTGCCCTGCTTTGGTCGATGACACTGTACATCAGACCTCATTGATCGCAACCGTACTTCTCTCGCTGGTCAAAGCGACGAGACACAACAGGCCTTGAAGTTAAAAATAACCCCAAGAAGGGAATAGAGCACAATATCAAGAACGAGGCTCACCGCAGTGAGAGGTGAGGGTGTGAGGCTCTGTCGCAAGGGCTTACAGCAGAGCGGCGTCGTGGTGAGATGACCTCCATCCCATGCAGAGACCAAAACTAATTTAGCGGGTGTGCGCCATGTTTGCTGATTTGCTGCCCACCACGTAAAGTTACCTGTCCTCCATAATGACTCTCACATGTGAGTGATGCACGAACGGCACATTAGCTTGTATCGTGTACCATGCAAGTCGTGAAACAGATGATCCAAACATCGAAAAGTACTTGCCAATATATCCCGCAAACTAGTCCTCACTTACCGACCATTTGCGACAAAAGATCCTGCCATTTTTGCTCTCTTGCGTCTTACCTGCAGCGCATTTGGAATTGATAATTTTAATTGACTTTTTTTTTTCTGCTGCTCACGCGCTTGATTTTTTTTTTTTTCAGTTTCTCGGTAGTCATAGTCCCCATGTTGCCCACTTCGCGCTGGCCGTGGTTACCCGTTGAGAGCCTTCAGGCGGTATTAGTGGTATAATACAGGGGGTTCCTAGGGGGGGACCCCTTCTGTAAAGGGACCCTTTTTTCAAGTGGACACAGGGCGAGGCCAGACCAGAACAGCGGTAAAACAGAGGGCAGGGTAGCAGGGCCTCCCGAAATTTACAGGGCTGCCAGTGCCCTGGGGGCTGGTCAACCGTTCCCTTTCCCGCCCAAAAATAACACGAGGTTGACACTGGGCTGCTGCGCCGCTCTCGTGTGCCAAAAATATCTCCCTAGGTGTATCGCCACGGTCGGCAGGGAGGGAAGTACGGATGGCCATGACGCTGTGTTACTGATGGCCCTTTTTATAATTTTATTATCGACAGCCAACAATGAAACCGTCACCGTATCACTGGTTTATCTCTCGTTCTTCTGGGAAATGTACCACGCGACTGGAACCCGTGGGGTAGCCGGTTATCAGTACAGCTGGGAATTGTTAGAGCACTGCTGTAAAATAAATAAAATCAATTTAATGCGAAAAAGAAAAAGGTACTTGTCTGGCCAACGGCAATGCATGCACCCAGATGTACCCGATGGGCCGTAAACACCGCAAATCGATACCCTCATGCGGTACTGGTTCTCTGGGTCGACCAGGTACCGGAACCAGTCAGACGCGCAAATTCCATACCAGGCCCGGGGAGAACGAGCGAGGCAAATCGTTATCAGTAACCACCACCACCACCAATTTTGGCTGTTGACATTTTGGCTTCCACGACAGTTTTCTAGCGCGGAATCTAGGGGCTGCCGTCCCTGCCATTGCCCACTGTGGTGCCTTCTGTGGTGCCTCCTGGTGCCGAATGCTTGACGCCCCCGGGTGCGGCGAGACCTTATCAGTACTGCACCCATTTGCAGCCATCGGAACGCCCAACAGGTGTATGCCAGGTACCTGGACGCGGGGCAGCACCCCGAAAAGATACCCCAACTGTACTCCCCTTCTCACTGCCAGGGCTCGGCTTGGACGACTCAGAAGCCCATCACTGCGCCCCGCCACAGCCCACAGTTTTATTCTCTTAGCAGCACCCCACCAAGCCCACGCCCACACCCAGTCAAGAAACCGCTCGCGGCGAATCCCTGCATTGCCATTGGGGCCCTGGGGCCTTATCTTTTTCTTGCCTGCTTCCTTTGTATCATCCACGCCCTCTTGGTTTTCGTCAACCATCTCCCGCTTGCTTGCTTCAACAGAGATAAAACCCCAGTTCCCCCCTCTTCATCCCGTTATCACGCCCTTGACCTCTATCTACATCCCATTTTCCTTTCTTCTTTGTTCGCTTCGTGCTCTTATCACCCATCCATCAACATCTTGGGTTGCATTCGTCCTCTCTTACATCCCTCTTGCATCAACACACATCACAATCAGCAATCATGGTATGTTATCTCTCTCCGGTCAATTTACGCGCCTCACGCGACATGCCGCGGCCGATCGGCTCAGGCAATTTCATATTTTCAAGCGTTGCAAATGCTAACTGCCTTTTCCAACAGTCTGATAACCGTTACGCTTTCACCTCCAAAACGGAGACTGTACGACTCACCCTACCGATACCGCTACGCTGCGAAACGAACACTTCGATGCTAACAATTTACAATAGGTCCAAAAGTACATGAACCTCGACCAGAAGGGTCGTCTCATGGCCGAGTACGTTTGGATTGATTCTACTGGCGAAACACGATCCAAGTCCAGAGTACGTTTTATTCCTCGTTATTGTTTCTCTGTTTTTTCCCATATCTCTCCCACGACCCCGATTTGTCCCGCCAATGCACCGTTGGCGTGACTGCGCTGCGCCAAGAGCCGCCAGTCATGCGAGAGACCAGCCACACGAGCCACGCGCAAAAATAGCCCTGGCTCTGTGCGAGCCTCTGGAGCCTCTGGTATCACCCCGTCATACCCCACCATCAACCACCCCCAAAGATAAGGCTTATCGTCATGATCGCCACCGCTCTACCAATCAAGGCCGTCACCGCGGCGTGATTCGGTCCTGCGGATGCTTGGGTCCCCGCCGCCAAACTCTCTTCACATGGGTCAATTACCGGTTTTTTTATTGCCTGCGCTTCTATTGCCGCGCATTTGCGCATTTGTATGAGATCACCTTGCTGACTATTGCGTCACGATATAGACTTTGAAGGAGCAGGAATACAAGCCTGAAGACCTTCCCGTCTGGAACTTTGACGGTTCTTCCACAAATCAGGCTCCTGGTGACAACTCTGATGTCTACCTCCGCCCTTGTGCCGTCTACCCTGATCCCTTCCGTGGTGCCCCCAACATCATCGTTCTCGCCGAATGCTGGAACGCCGATGGCACCCCCAACAAGTTCAACTTCCGTCATGAGTGCAAAAAGGTGATGGAGGCTTACGCCGAGCACGAGCCTTGGTTCGGTCTCGAGCAAGAGTACACTTTCCTCGACCTTGATGACAGACCGTTCGGCTGGCCCCAGGGAGGTTTCCCTGCCCCCCAGGGTCCTTACTACTGTGGTGTTGGTGCCGGCAAGGTTGTCATGCGTGACATCGTTGAGGCTCACTACAAGGCCTGTCTCTACGCCGGTATCAACATCTCTGGTACCAACGCTGAGGTCATGCCCGCCCAGTGGGAATACCAGGTCGGTCCTTGCGAGGGTATCACGATGGGTGACCAGCTTTGGATTGCCCGTTTCTTCCTCTCTCGTGTTGCTGAGGACTTTGGCGTGAAGGTCTCCGTCCACCCCAAGCCCATGAAGGGTGACTGGAACGGTGCCGGTATGCACACCAACTTCTCCACCAAGGAGATGCGTGTCGAGGGTGGTATGGCTCACATCGAGGCTGCCATCAAGAACCTCGAGCCCCACCACGTCGAGTGTATCAAGGAGTACGGTGAGGACAACGAGCAGCGTCTTACCGGTAGATACGAGACTGGTTCCATCGACCAGTTCTCCTACGGTGTCGCCAACCGCGGTTGCTCCATCCGCATTCCTCGCGAGTCTGCTGCTCAGGGCTACGGCTACTTTGAGGACCGTCGTCCCGCCTCCAACGCCGATCCTTACCGTGTCACCAAGATTCTCATGACCTCCATCTTCGGAAAGGTTTAAGAAGCTTTGATTTTTGACATTGGCGAAGCGAAAACTTTGATGAACACTATTTTTTCCTTGACTGTTTATAATTCCCTTTGTATACTCTCATGGCGGGCAAAGATCCAACGATGATCTGGTAAATGGCGTACGGTTGGCTTTTTTCGAGACGCGATGTTCCGCTCTCAACGATAATACTTATAGATAGCATTGTCTTTTACATTAAATTGACAGGCACAAGATGCCGTTTCAAATTATTTACTCTTGCCATTCCCTCTCGCCTTGACCTTTTGATGCCTGTGAAGCACTGCCCGCATTATAGAGTAGAGCTCCGCGCGCGCAGTACGGCCCGCTGGAGTCGCCGTTGACGATGTCGCTCGGCTTGAACATGGTCGCTTAGCACCGCTTGTGACGGGACTCGGAGATGCTGAATTCGTTCAAGTATCCTACTTTGAATCCTTGAGCTGAGACGCACGACTGCATTCACTCGTCACAATTAGCCAGCTGTGTTAGTGTGATAGCGGTAAGGGATCCTTCGCGCGGCAGGCCCACGAGCAACAGAACAGGCTCGAACGAAGGATCAGTCACAGCCACGCATTTTCTCCGGCCCTTCTTTTGCAACACAAAAACTAATGCACAGTCAATTCAATAGTGCGAATTGCCAAAAGTAGTCATGGCATAAGAAGCAGAAATCCTTCACAGACGCGGGATCTAGGCCCCCCTTCGCCAGCTGTCTCCGGACTGGCAGGTCTCCACGACCGTCTGCCAGGTGGTTCTGCGCGCTTGCGTCGACCAATGGCCATGGAATGGCATGGTGAAGCGAACCTGTCTGGCCAGGTGAGAGCGAATTCGGACTCTGCACTTCACTTGTTTCTCAGACGAGGACTTGATCCTTTCTTCGTCTTCTTGTCGTTCTGCTTTTGGTTGCCTCTCTCATCTTTTTGTTCTCATCATTCTTCAACTCTGTTTGTTATTTTTGTCTTCGTTCAGTCTTTCGTTCAATACTTCTCTCGCACAGAGCCTTTCTGAATCGACAACAATTTGCGTTATCGGCTATACATTCGTTTCGATTTCACGCTTTCCCTCTGTGCTGTCTGCGTCGATAACACTGCCAAGTCTCGTTGCAATGGCTGGAGTCAACATTGTGGGTGATCTGGAGCCTGGCTCGCCTCGATCGATGTTGGAGCCGCTCGAACATGTCAATCATCATCCGTCCAATGTTGATCTCGGAGAGGATGGTGCTTTTAGGGAGGATAATCCTACTTCGGGGTACAACACGGAGAAATCCAAGGGAGGATCGACCAACACTTTTGGCGTGGGTCATATTGAAGTTCCTGATGGTGGTCATCGTGCGTGGTTGGTGGTTTTGGGAGGCTTCATCAACTTCACTATTGGATTCGGTATGGATGCTGCACGACGGAGACGGACTGTGATCGCTAACGTGGCTCGCTAGGTCTTCTCAACTCGTTTGGAATCTTTCAAGCTCGGTACGAACACGAATGGGGCCTCGACACTTCGACCATCACTTGGATCGGTAGCGTTCAGGTACGACTGCAATCGTGACTCAAAAATAACATTCGCTGACTGTGACAGCTTTTCCTTCTTTTCCTGGGAGGTATTGTGGTAGGACCGGCGTTTGATCGATGGGGTGCGAGACCTCTAATGTTGATGGGAACTTTCGTTTGCCTTTGCTCCTTCATTTGCACAAGCTTCTCCAGCAAATTCTACCACTACCTCTTGGCCCAAGGTTTTCTCTTTGGAATTGGAAACTCCCTCCTGTAAGTAACACGGCTTGCAAACAACCTGAGCCAAGCAAAACTCTAATCATCGACAGCTTCTACCCTACCACCAGCGCCATTTCCGAGTGGTTCAATAAGAGACGAGCCCTCGCTCTGGGAATGGCGGTTTCTGGCAGCTCTGCTGGAGGTATCTTGTGGCCGCTTGTCGTCAACAAGCTCTGCACCGTGGTAAGTGAGCCGTGGGTACACCGAATCAATGCTCTCATCTCCATTCCCCTCCTGCTGGTCGCCTGTTACTTGGTCCAAGAGCGCAAAGGTGTTGCTGGACACGACACTGCCGGAAACGAGATCAAACCATCCCAGACAAGCCTCAGAAAAGCCATTCTCGACTGGCGATTCCTTCTCCTCAGTGTGGCCCTGTTCTTCATCTACTGTGGAATGCTCGTGCCGTTCTACTACATCCCGCTCTATGCGGAAATTCATGGCGTCAGTATCACAATGTCCAACAACCTGCTGGCGATTGCGTACTCTGGATCCGTTTGTGGTCGCGTTGGCACTGGTTGGATCGCAGACCATGTTGGCCGGTAAGTTCAAGTTTCCCTTGTTTCTTGACTTGTCTATTTCTAACAACTTAAAGATTCAACATTCTCTTCCTGATGGCCCTTCTCACAAGCGCCATCACAATCAGCTGGACCTGGATGACCTCGTTCCCCGCCATGGTCGTCTTTGCCATCTTCTTTGGCCTCTTCTCCGGCGGCCTCGTTCCCCTCGGTTCCGCCTGCGTCGCCCAAACAACCCCCGACATGGGCCACATCGGTCTTCGCATTGGCAGCATGATGGCATTCTGCTCCTTCGGTGCCCTCGCAGGCGGTCCCATCAGCGGTGCCATCAAAGACCACACCCACAACTGGGTTGGAGCATTTGCCTTCTCCTCCGCCTGCAGCGTCGCCGGCGCCGTGCTGCTCCTCGTTGTCAGATTCCTGTGGCAGCCACGATGGAACGTTATATTCTAACGCTGTCGTGTCTTGTTCAAAAGATCCCCAAACACTGTACCAAAAGATTGAAAAGGTTTTTGCTGCGTTTGTTTGTACATTTGCTATCATGAAGGAGATCGATCCATGCATGTCTGGACGAATAACATTGCTGAAGAAACTCGCGGAACATCATGGAAAAGAAAAGGAAAGTTAAGATGGAATCATGGTTTATATACATTGATTGATGAGAAAAAACAACTTGATTGATACGAAATAAATATTTCTGCAGTACTGATGTTCCTGTCTGGTTTGATGTGTGTGTGTGTGTGTATCTCTGCAAAGAAAAGAAAGCTATAAAACAAATACGTCTTTTTCGTGAATTCATTACCCAATGCAAACGCCGCGTGTATGGTATATTGTTGTGTCCTCCCTTATTTTCCGTCTATCATGTTAATCAAACCCAAGTAAAGGAAATCTTCGTCCCAATGTTGAAGAAAGCAAAGAAGTTATCGTTGATCACTTCTTTCTTCCCTTTCCACCGCTCGTCTGCATCCAGTCCGCATCATCCAGACATTCAGTCACGACCGGGTTGATGAAGACGTGCTTCTCTAACCCTCCGCGGAAAATGAGCTTGAGCATCGTGACTCTCGCATATAATGACCAAGTGTCTACCTTGGCGACGTGGCCACCGAGACGAAGCTTGTATCGGTACCCGTATTCAGCTTGGCCGTCTTCGTTGCGCTGAGAGGCTGGTACGTGGTCGTCCTTTTCGGGAACATAGAGAGCCGTAGAGTAGTAGGGGCCGACAGACCGCTCAAGAGACGTGACGACGCTGACGAGACTCTCGCGCAGGTCGCGGCGATCGCGGCGTGAGACGGATTTGGCGCTGTTCTTGGCGAGTTCGCTGAGGCGACCAACGAGCTTGGCCGGGTCGTATGGCAGTGAGAAGGGCTTGCCGGTGTCCTGCTCGTGGGAGCGGGAGGACTCGAATACGAGAGCAATGCATGCGCCTGCGTTGGACTGGACTTCAACGTCGGTGCTGTCGAGTTGTTCCACGAAGGCGTCCATAGCGACGTCAGCGTATTCGGAGTAGTCGTCGACATGGCTTGCGACGAAGGACCAGCCGAGGAGGGCGGCAGCGACTACTGCGGCGTTGTCGTGGGCTTCGATGCTTTCGCCGTCGGTTTGGATGATGTCGACGAGGTATTCCATGACTTCGAGGGCGGCTTCTTCGACGCCACCGCCATAGAGGACCGTCATGCTGAGTGCGTAGATTGCCCATACTTGGCAGCCGTCGTCGTCGTCATCGGCGAGGATTTGCTTGAGTGCTCGCTCGGCAGATTCGTAAACTTCCATGTCCTCTACGGTGCCGATGGTGAGGCAGTATGCCTGCAGGTTGAGGTAACGTTCTCTGGCGTCAGAAGCGCGGTTAGCACCTTTGAGGAAAGCGTCGACGAGAGTGCTGGCGGCATCGTCGAGCCAGAGATGTGTATCGGCGTTGTAGCGCGTACGGATGACTTTGATGTAGGCTTCGAGGTATTGCTCTCGGGTTTCATTGTTGTTGTGCTTGCGGTCTTGAATGCCGTCGAGGAGAGCTTTGGTGTCGAAGGAGCTTGTGGGCTCGTCGCCGCCAGCTTCTGACTGTGAGCCACCGGAGTGGATGGACGACATCATGTCATCGAGCTCGAAGTCACTGTCATCGTCGCTAATGTCGGATGTGACTCGGCTGGCGCTCGTGGAGTGCGTAGGCGATGTGAGAAGCGAAGCCATGGGTGATCCCTGAGGAGTTGAGGCCCCAGAGGCGCGACCTGACTTGATGGCTTTGCGCGAAGTGGTCTTGCCGTTGCCCTTGAGGGCCTTGACTCTGGCGTGGTTCATCATCTTGACGGATGTTGCGCGATGACGAAGGGCTGCACGGCGTAGTTTGAGGATGTTCTGAAGATGAGATAGCTATGACAGGCTACTCAGTGGGAGACGAAGGGCGCAGAGGTGCGTGTAAGGTAGTCTCAAGAGTCTATGTTTCGGTAGTTGTGTCGTTGATCAGGCGTTGGGTTAAGCTTTGATGTCTGAATGGTGAAGTTGTCGAGATGCACAAAATCCATGAGGAAATTCCAACTTATATTGTGGGAGAAGAAAGCTTGACAGCGGGAAGTGACAACGATGTTTGAGTAACCGATGTCCTAGTGAATGAAGGGTGTAGATGCAAACTGCAGGATGGGAGTCAAGGGAGGATGGATGGGATAATTCACAAACCAGAGCAGGCTTATTACAACATGGGCGATAATAAATCGCATTTGTGTGGTTTTCGGGCTTTAATTATTGGGGAAACGGTGGGCAGGTGGACAAGTGAACCGGGGCCCTTGCTGCAAGCCATGCGCTGGAAAGAGCGTTAGCGCAACAGCTCTTGCGGGTGTCTCAGCGGGTTTGGGTGATGGGAGTTCACCGCACTTTGCCTGTTTCGCGCCTGAAATGGGTCCCGTTTACAGAAGGGAAGCCCACTGGGATTGACTCCCACACCCCGCATCTCCCGCTGCCTGCTTTCGTTCAGTGGCATCCATGGTGGGGGTGGTGCGTGTCTTGGGCAGCAGCCACTGCGCGCGATGGTGGGAAACGTGGGCGTGGTCACTGGATCTAAGCATGAGACCGAGATGGACGGTGGTGATATGGGACCCTGGGTGCAGTGTATTTCCGCGAAGATCCCTGGAGGGTTTTCTTTTAGTCAGAGAATTCGCGGGGGAGTTGGGCCACGGAGTGGTCGTGTCGGATGATATGGGTAGAGCTTGAGTGAAGGTTATGGTGATGAGGTCATTATACGAGTTTATGCTCTTTAACTACAGCAACAGAGGCGTGCATTTTGTGCGGAAGAAAAAACGCAACATTCTTATTAAAAAAAACTTCATGAACTGTTCATGATGGAAACACAAAGTACGGTGAAGATGGGTGGCGTTGTTTCTTGCCTGGCTGTGCTGTGCTGTCAGGCACCAAAAGCTCCGGATGGGAGTGGTGGAGGGGCGAGTAGACGTGAAGATGGTGTAGAGGCGATTATGGAGGATGACAAATGATTCACTTCTGTTTGGATTTAATAGATGTATAATTTAATGCGTATAATACCAGTGATATTAGCACTGATGGGCGATTGGGAGACCGGCCCGTTATCTGGTCACTCTCCATATTGGATGTTCGCACAGGCTAATTACGAGATGGATACGCTATCAAGTGACAGACGTGTCTTGAAACACTTCAAATGTCTCTTTGCAAAAAGATTTCTTTCATAGAAAATTTCATAGAAAACAATTAAATCATTTCAAATATTGGTTAAAAAGATGTTATGCTTGCCTCAGGCTATCACTATTTCGCCTCATTTGTTGCCTCTCCATGCTCTTACGGCACGCTGGTGTTCACGTATGAATCGAGCAGCCGTTCAGAGCGGGCTGACAGCTGCCTACACATAAATGTGACTGACACTCAGCCTGAGGTCGGTTGCCTGGCCGCTGGTCTCGCCTCATATCACTCATTTCATGCACCTACTGAAGCGCCCTACTCTGCTTGCCCACGCCTAAGTGCATGCCGCCTACAGCGTCCAGAATCCAGCGTACACGCCCACGTCGAGCGTCCAGCACAGCGCTGCAGCCCGCACGCCCTCACTTCTGCCCCACCTTCCCGTCACTTGTACCTACTTGTGTCAACCTCGCCTCCCATCACCTCACCTTGTCCTCGACTATCGTCTGCGTTTGTCGGCCTCTAGTATTTGATTCTACTTCTTCCTTCATCTCGCAGCCGAGTGCGTGGTACGTGAGGAACCTATCTTCAGCCACTTCTTTATCGCACGCACAGCTACTCGCTCGTCGCCCTGTGTCGTCTGATACATCACCTTGAAGGTACTGCGGGGCTGCCTGGAGTACCGCCCGTGAAGTCAAACAACCCTCGAAAGTTCGCAACACACGAAAGCGAACATCATTTCTTGCATCTCGTCTGATTCTGTTTCATCTTGAACCTTCCAGAATACGACTTGTTTTTCTTAAACACAAACATGGATCACCAGGTGCAGCCAGGACAAGGTACGTAATCCCAGTTGCTCCCACTTATACGGCTTCTAACGCCGCGGCAGTTCTCATTTCCCTCTCGGTCGTCGATGGCACGTCCAACTTTGCCGTTCCCCAGAGACGTATTTTTCTTTCGAAAGAACGACCGACAATTACCATCGGACGGTCGTCGAAGCGAGATAGGTCCCTCGAGGCGTCGGAGCACAACGCTTGGATCGACTCGCCCGTCATGTCCCGGGACCACGCCCAGTTACGATTCAACGCAGAGAATCAGGTATGTTAGTATTTACATCTTTTGTGTGCTATGGAACTAACGATCAAAAGGTTGTTAGCCTCACCGACATCGGCTCGTTGCACGGTACCTTTTACAACGGCGCAACAGCGCCCATCAAAGCTAGCCAGGAACTGAAGGACGGCGACACAGTTGCATTTGGTGTCCGTATTGAACGGGGGCAGGACTCCTTCCACCAGTGCCAGATGAGTGTTGGATTGAAGTTCGGCGAGAAACAGTACGTTCATGCAGAGTCGTTGCCGATACCACATTCTAATTTCTCCAACAGAGCTAGCGATGGGCCCATGGTATTCCAGGTCCCAGACGACTCAGATGTTGAGTCTGTCGTTGAGGCGCTCGAGGTTGAAGAAGATCGCTCAATTCGAGAAGCCATCGCCATCGTGGAGGAGCATGGCATCGCTCCGGCTCAAAAAGTTGACTATACCCAGTCCTCGGACCCTATCGACCTTACTGCCCCAGACTGGGACTCACCTCTGGACTTGGAGAGGGACGACTCTCAGTCAACACCTCCAACTTCTCCACCAGATCAAACTGTTACCTGTATTGAAGCGGAGATCGATTGCGAGGATGCAGCTTTCGGAGAGGACGACGCGGATTTGTTTGGCAGCGACTTGGAAGATGACGAGACTCCTCGCTCTAATACATTTGCTCCAGCTGGATTCGTTTGCACAGGCATCCCATTTCCAGGAAACAGTAACACCGAAGCTGCGGAAGAAATCGAGTCCGAACTCGATGATGACGAGAGCGTTGAGGATGCGCTGTTCACAGAAGAGCCACAGCTGAGCAAAGTTGATCAGATCCTCCAGCAAGTTGACCTCGGACGGATCAGCCGTATGCGTGAGGAACGTGTCCGTTGCTTGACTCAAGCCAGCATCGATATTATGAAATCGAAGCAGGCTGAGGAAGCGTCAAAGAGTGCATTGGCAGCAAGCACTGTACCTACCAAGAGGAAGGCATCTGAGATAAGCGAAGATGCCCCTGCTAGCAATATCACGAACAGCGAGGCCCCTCAGGCTACTGCCAATCTCGAGACTGTCAACCAGTCGTCTAAGAGACTGAGACGCGTGGCCGAAGCTGTTGGCTTCGCGGCACTAGGTGGCATTGCTGTTGTGACAGCCCTGATTGCCACCGCTCCTGCTCTATAAGCATAAGTTTGACATGTTGTCAAATATGATTTCTTTCGCGTTTTGTTGATGCTTAGGGTTGGAGTCTGGCGCAAAGTTTTGTCTTTAGTACACACGAATACCTCAGAAGACCCCATCGTTCTGCTTTTGCCTGATTATAGTCATTGTTGATCACAAATATTAGGCACGCTGAGCGACGTGGCATTTCCTTTGTTTTGCGCTACTTTTTAATTGCAGTTCAGTTTGTATGTATTTGGGCAGGTTGCGGACAGAAATCGCCGTAAGAGAGACATTAGGCAGACATGAATACATGATTTTATATTTTGACTAGTCATTCTGTGAACCGTTGTGATATGTTCTCGGACCAATGAGTGGTCGATATGGCCCAGGTTAAGGCTTGGGGCATTAATATGCAGTGCCTAACCATGGCAGGCGCAATATAGTACCGGTGAGCCATCCTTGAACATGTTTGATATTACATTGCAGCTCAGCATAGCATATAACTGTGTCACACAGACTGTGGGCTTGCATGATAGGTGTCTGATTCTGCGGCCCTGCCTGGCTGAAAGACCCAGGCCTTGACAGGGCGATGCTGCTGCTGCACGACCAGATGTGGACTTGATGTTGCTGTCATCATGCGGGTGAGAACAATTGCACAACACGACTGCCAGATGCAGCACCATGCGTGAATGCTGAGAAGTCTGGGCTGGGCTCGAGGACGACATCGGCGAGGTGGTGTGTTCGTTCTTCAGACCCTCCTCACACAGCCATGTTGTTTATCAAGCATCATCATCTTCATTCAAGAATGGAACATGAACAAATTGCCGACCATGAGGAAGGGGATTTGGTTGATCTGAGCCAGTACGACCCAAAGGCTTTGATACGGGGAGAGATGGAGGGATACGAGCTTAGTTTGTGTGATATGTGTAGCTTCCGCAGGTGAGTTTGGACATCTGAGCGACAGATGAATGTTGACATTTAGAGAGAAAGCTCGCTGATGGATGGGTGTGATTACTGTGGAGGGACGATGTTGAAGCCGGCTCGTTGGGCGGATGAAGGTACACTGGTGGTGGAGGATGAAGAAACACACAGCGAAGCAGACACACCAACTTCAGAAATGGAGCTGAGTATGGATACTTGGTTTGTACAGATGAACATGAATGAGGAGGACAATAATAATGGAAAAGAAAGCGAGGTCGGTCAACATGATGGCTACGATGATGGAGATGGCTACGATGCGCCTGAAAAGGACGTGGCCGATAGACAGCGACACACTGAGGATGCTGTCGGTGGTAGCTCATCGATACACGACAAGGATGGGGCTGAAATCACGTCTTTGAAGAAAAACGATGATTCGCCAGAGAAGAAGAAAGCTAAAGAAGGGCTAAATAAGTGATAGTTGTGTAGCCGATTGTATAAGTCGCGACGAGGTAGGGCTAGCTAGCTATACAAGAATAGCAGAATTTGAAAGCAAACCGAGTATACTAGTTGATTTCAAAAATTGAGCACTTACAATAGCATCCTTAGAAACAAAAATATTTTTTTTTCAAGAATTATTTTCGCTCTTCATTTTTCCCTGGGAGGTGACTTGGTGAAGCTTTTGTTTGATGGCTGGTGGTGGTGGGGTTGGGGCCAGTCAGCTGCCTGGAAAGATGCGTAATGTGCGACTCGCCGCTTCCAACCTCTGTCTAGCCTCGCCATTATTTGCATTCGCTCAGCTCCTCTCACAGAATCACCTTCCCTTCCCTCGACACGCGGTCAATCGGCTTTATTGGCGCCTATATTCTGCCAAGCCAACGATCGTAATGTCTGTCATTCTCTGTACAGGTAAATACTAACGAGGGTCGCTGCGTCGAGTCTGGTCGCTAACTTCACCAATAGCTGGTTACGACCACACCATCAGGTTCGCCTCACTCTTACGACACTCCCTCTACATGGAGTACGACATGGGAATAGACTAACAGGGTTGCAGATTCTGGGAAGCCCTCTCTGGCATCTGCTCGCGCACGATCCAACACCCCGACTCGCAGGTTAACCGGCTATGCATCTCGCCCGACAAACGCTTCCTCGCCGCAGCGGGCCACCATACCGTCAAACTCTACGATATCAAGTCGACGAATCCGAACCCACTGCTCACATTTGAGGGCCATACGGGCAATATCACGGGCGTCGCATTCCACTGCGAGGGCAAGTGGATGGTCACAAGCTCGGAAGATGGCACAGTCAAAATCTGGGAAACGAGGACGGGTACGATTCAGCGAAGCTATAACCACGGGTCGCCTGTGAATGATGTCGTTATTCATCCCAACCAGGGCGAAATTATTAGCTGTGATCGGTCGGGATTCGTGCGAGTGTGGGACTTGGCTGAGAATACGTGCGCGCATCACCTTACGCCAGAGGAGGATGTTTCTGTATCCAGCGTGACGGTTGCAAGCGACGGAACTCTACTTTGCGCTGCCAATAATGCTGTAGGTGATGGAAATGACACGAATATTGAAGTGATGGCTAACATTGATAGGGCAACGTTTTCATCTGGAGCTTCCAAACCGAGTACAATGGCACACGACTGGTGCCAGTGACGCAATTCAGCGCACACAAGGAATATATCACCAGAATACTTTTGTCTCCCGACGTCAAGAAACTTGCGACATGCAGCGCAGACCACACGGCCAAGATATGGGAAGTCAAGGACTCAGTGCCTAAATTCGATGAACCAAAAGCCCTGCCGCTGGAAGCAACACTGACGGGCCACCAGCGCTGGGTCTGGGATTGCGCCTTCAGCGCCGACTCGGCCTATCTTGTGACGGCATGCTCGGACCACTATGCTCGCCTTTGGGAGCTACACAGCCAGCAAATCATTCGACAGTATAACGGACATCATAGAGGAGCTGTCTGCGTAGCACTGAACGACTACTCGGAGACTCGATAGGACGAGTCTATCGCAGTCGGCAAAGACGAAGCTGTGACACATATGGATTCCAAGCGAGTCGACAAGGAGTGTCCGTCGCCCGTGGATTCGGGACTAGGTCTATCAGGAGAAGAGGAAGGCTGTTGACTCAAGGATGTTTTTTACGAGGCGTTTACCCGGTAATAGGAGTTTATGTTTATTTTTCACTGTATGCGCCTAGGTATAGCTGTAATGAAATACCCTTTGTAGATGTTAAGCAATGACCATATCCTGTCTTGGGCGAAATTGCCCAAAGCAGCGCCAAGATTCGTTGCTTTTTGTCTTGATTATTTGTCTTTCCTCAACAATTGTAAAATACCTTTATTATCCTCTTCGGCTTCATTTTCTTCAGCTATACAAGGATCCCACTTCGTTGTGCGACATGCATGCATCTCATCGACGAATGACAATCGCGCACTAGCTCTGTCTCGGTGTCTCTCCCCCTACTTCTCCACTTAGTTCAACCTCATCCCTTCAACATCAACAGCTTCATCGACGTCGACACAACGGCAGCAAAATGGAAGACAAGCCCCCTGTCTTCAATTATATTCTCTCTTTCCTCCTTGTGGGAATAGCATGGGGCGGCACGACGCCGTTCATCCGGCGCGCGGCCCGTAGCCACTCTCCTGCGGCTCATCCGGTAATGGAGACGGAGGCTGTCAAGAACTCGTGGTTGAAGTCAAAGCTGTATGGCGCGTTTTTTGGGGTCCTTGATTTATTGAAGAATCCGAGATATGCTATCCCGTTGTTGGTGAATTTGACGGGAAGCGTGTGGTTCTTTTTGTTGATTGGACAGGCTGGTATGTTGATACGAACGCTGCACACTGACATTACATGACCTCAGTGTTGCCCATGAGCTGTATTGCAGTGATGTCAGAGGTGGCTTTGGATTAAGCTAACGGGTATTCTTAGAACTGAGCCTCACGGTTCCTATTGTCAATACTATGGCGTTCCTGTTTACGGTGCTGGGAGAGTGGTATGTCGAGAACAAGGTTATTAGCAGAGGTGAGATGCCCCGTATTTCCCGCAATTTTTCTGCAATATGGAAAAAGACACCAGACTGCCAATTGATGATTGTTCTTGAGGCTAACGATAAGATGGTAGATACCAGCATAGGCACGGCGTTCTCGTTGGTGGGCATCGCGTTGTGTGTCATTAGCAAGCAATAGAGCGTTTGGCTGTGTAGAATAATACCGATTTAATTGTTTCATTGACTGCAATTGACACCGTTTGTGCAGTCTACAGAACATACTTTGTCTTTTATAAAGGGTTGATAATTCGATGTTAGAGGTCCTGAGCTCACTCCCGCAGGCACTGTGGTGAGAGCACGGCAGAGTCATAATCAGATAAGGTAGGACCTTCTGACTCGACGCGGACCACCTGGGCACTGGGATCCACTGGAAACAGCCCGATTACGCCTCTGTTCAGCAAGCCGAAGGCGCTGCAGACCGCTAGCGGAGTCCACTAATTAAAACTTCCCCAGCACTCAACTCCCCCGCACTGGCACCCTGTCTCCAATATGGGCTGCTCCAACGGCGCACGTTTTCATTCATTTCTCTACAATTCACCATTTTCTCTCCATTTGAACATGAATCGAAATGTATAAGCGCCAGAGAGTCTGGCGTGCGTGCCAGGCATGTCGCAAGAAGAAGATAAAATGCGACGGGCAGCAGCCTTGTCAGAGCTGCAGTCGTGGGAATGCAGACTGTGTCTTTGCTGACCCGTGCGGGAATGTCCTGCTTTATGATCCCAAGTGAGTGTCGACAGTCGTGAGAAAGTATTTTGCTGCCGTTGGAGATCAAATGTTTATCAATGGAGTTATCAAAGGCTCTGGAAAATTAATGGTCGTTTGTAGGTACATCATGAGCCTTCAAGATCGAATAAGTTCCATGGAGGCAAGACTGCGACCTGGTGGACGAACCGAATCGCAGGGTTCAAGTCTCTCGGAACAGGACGCCAGCCAGTCGGCAGAGTGCCAACCTCCGTCTTCAAATCACCAGCCTGATGAACGACGAGCATCAATTACACCAGCACGTCCAACGACGGAATCGTTAACATCCACAACTATTATCCAATTACAGCCTGGTCCAGAAGAGCGGCGAGAGCGAGAGCGAGAGCGAGAGCATCAGGCACCACCGCTGCACTCATCGCTCAGCGAAGTATCTCCCACTTCAGCGCCCTTTGGCTCCCAAATTATGCCAACACCTCTTCCGGCGTCTATGGACCTCTATAATTTTGATACTTTCATGTTTGAGAGCGACGTGCAGCTCAACGACGGTGATGAGTCGGTGCAGTCGCTCACAGATGCGAGGTCATTTCCCGACGAACCACGCGCTCTCCTTGTTGATCATTTCTTTCGCACCATTTACCCAATCTTCCCCATCATCGAAGAAGACGATTTCCGCTCTCAGCTAAATGGGGTGTACTCATGCCATGAAGAGAGCAACCACGAGTTGGCTTTTGTCCTGTACGCCATTCTCGCAGCGGCAGCGTCCGACCTCAAATCTAATGACCCAATATGGACCGACCCCCGTATGCAACCTTACGAATCCACAGATCTCGGCCATTTGTTTTATTCTTATGCAAGTACCAAGTTGCCTCTTGCGCTTTCAAACACGAAGCCCGTTATCAACTCAGTCATTGGACATGGGCTGCTTGGTTTCTGTCTCTCAGAGTCTGGGAAAGCGTACGAAGCATGGGTGACAACTGGCCATGCTATTCGACTTTACCAAGGACTGGATACGTCGACCGACTATATCAAAGAAAATGCCGCGAAAAAGAACCCCAAGGGAAGGGACAATCTGTGGTGGTGTCTCTACATCCTAGATCGATCTCTGTCGACAGTGCTGCTAAAACCGTTGGCAATAGATGACGAGGAATGCGACGTGCAAGACGAAGACAAGCCTTCAACGCCACATAAGCATCCGCACATGGACTTTTGGTTTTCGGTCATTGTTGATTTTCATATTCTTATCGGTCGGATTTATAAATTAGGCAGAGCAATTCGGAAGTCCACTCGTTCATCGAAACCAGATACAGAAGAAAAGCTCAGAGCGTACGTTCGCCGACTCGATAAAGAGCTGGAGGATTACTTTACGCAGGAGGTCGTACCTCGAATTCAAGAGTCTCCGAGCAGCCCCAAAGGAGCCACGCTGCAGCTTGTTGCCATATCGTCCTATTATACTGGCATAATCTTGTTGCATCGTGCATTCTTGGAGACGTACTCATCGGCAGAACCAGAAATGCTTCTGAGATGTGCTGAGGCTGCATCTGCGTGTATCAAATTTACACCCCGTCTGCTGGATGCAGTGCCAGCGAGCCATTTTCTGATACAGCAGCTTCGTGCCCATTTCGCCGGGTCTAAAGTGCTGCTTCGCTGTGTGCGCTTAGCAAGCAACCCATCCTTTGCTACAAAAGCCTTGTGCGATGTAGACGCAGGCATGTCTATTCTTGGAGACGCCAAAGTCGTATGGCCTGAGGCCAAGGATTATGAGAAGCTGATTCGAGAAGAGCTGCAATCAACAAGGGCTGAGCTTGAACGACAACAGACGATTAATAAAGTATTTGAAGCATTTGGAAGTGGTTTGTCGGGTAACGCATCGCTGTTGGCACCAATACCCGCCATCGCTGGTCGTCAGGAGAAAGACCAAACTGCAGGCAGTCCACAGCAATACAGCAACAGAAACCCCAATGCAGCCGGAAATCTAGCTCAGAACACGCAGTTTTTAAGTGGCAATAACCTCCGGGAAATTGAGGGACCTGGCACGAAAAGACGCCGAGAGACTGCAGAAGAGGAAACAGTGGCTGGCGATGTCACTCGCCAACCCAACTCTCTTGCTTCGATATTCAACCTTTCACCCAGTGGCACATTCTCTATGATGTTGGGAGATGAAGAATACACACTACTTACTGGCAATCAATCTTGAATCATTAACGCCGAATATGCGCATAGATCTGATGACCTCTGTCGCGGATATTATACCCCTGGTCCTCGTTGACAAGCAGGCACTGTGTTCACGACATTGTTTTTTCTTCTTTTTGGCTGAATTCGCTGTATTTTCTATATCACGCTATAATGGCTGTTGTAGTCGTTCAATTTGTATTTCTTATTGCTACAGTATATTGCAATTTATGTAATTATTTACTGTGCTGCGGCAACAACACCGCAAGACTTACACAATCGTACCTTTTCATCATTCATCCACTCTTCGATGACAACCTTAAGTTGTGTCTCCATATTCTCACAGTAGAATTGTTCTTCACGAATGACGACCGGCTCTTGGCCATGATCCTTTGCGTTCTCGCAGTACCAGCGCAAGCGATCAATGCTTCCGGCTGGACGATTTCTCTCCATGACCAAGCCGATTGTGTCTGCTGTGCGCCGAGGGGAATGTGGGATGTTGCCTGCAATTTGGTTAGAGAAACGACGCCAGAGTCGTTCAATAGACATTGGCATGAAAATTACCTGGCAAAAGGAACATTTCGCCCTCTTTGATGACTACATCACGGAACTGCTCGCCGTCCTCGACAATCTTGAGGACCATGTCTCCCTTAATTTGGTAGAACCATTCCTAACGGATTGATTAGATGGTGTGGATGTATGATGGCAAGCCTTCATGTTTGATACGAACCTCCGTTTGGTTGACTGTGATTGGGTTGTAATTAGATACTGTGTTTTCATGTGTGCATGAGTCGCGGCTTACTGTGGTAGTCATTTCGTGTGTTGGGACCTCCAACAGCCATTAGGATAAAGTCTTCACCCGCATAGAGGCATTTGTTGTTGACGGGCGGCTGGAGGCTGGCGGCGTTTTTGTCTAACCATTCTGCGAGTTGAAGAGGTCCAGGAATGCGAAAACCAGTCATTGTGCTGAGTATTGTGGAAGTATCATGCAGAATGTTCGTAGTTAGACGTGATGATGGGGTAGAGTTGGTCAGATCAAGGTTATAGTTGGTTATAACGAAACGAAACCCCTTGTTGAGTTATAACACTAAATACAGTGACTACAGTGAGTTGAGCGAGTGTCATGCGTCATGCTAGGGTGTTATGGGTGGTTGCCGTGTTGTCGGATGACATCCGGGGTAGTGATGTGCGGATGCCACCGCCAAAGGACGTGCATCGGACTCATCCGGGCGTACGCAACAGGTTGATTCAAAAGTCGGAAAACTCATGAAATGTTCGAAATCTACAGAAATGGTTGATTGGTAATTGCAAGACTATCAAATACGTTAATGTTTTCGGTAACCGTCGAAACTGAAAAAAACCATTACACCGTAACAAGCATAGCAATGACATCCTCGGCTGCGGACTGCCTCTGCGGCCACCCAACAACGAACGGTGTAAATGGTATAAGCGCCAAGTCAGAAAATGCGCTTCACATTGATATTCACACGCATATCATGCCATTTGAGCTACCCGGCTTCCCTGCAGCGGAAGGCAGCCAAACCAATGGCCACACTTCGGAATGGATCACGCTGAGATCTCATGAGGCGCAAGGTGGCGGCGCAACAAAGGTGGACATGTACGTTGGAGATCATTTCTTTCGAACGGTGGAGCGGAATTGTTATGATCCTGAGACGCGGATTGAGGAAATGGATCGCACGGGAATCGATGTGCAGGTGCTCAGCACGGTGCCTATCTTGTTCTCGTACGACAAGCCGGCAAAGCAGGCTGCGCGGATGGCGCGATATCTCAACGATCATATCGCTTCTGTTTGTCAAAAGTATCCTCATCGGTTTTTGGGGTTGGCAACAGTGCCCCTGCAAGATGTTGAGGAATCAATTGCTGAGCTGAAGCGGGCAAAGGACGAGCTGGGCCTGCATGGCGTTGAGATTGGAACGGAAATCAACGGGCGGGGGCTGGATTGTCCTGAGCTAGATGCGTTTTGGAAATCATGTGAGGAGTTGGACATGCCGATTTTTGTGCATCCTTTGGGTTATGAGTGGGAGAAGGAGAACAGGAATAGGTGGCAGCCGTATTGGTCAGCCTGGTTGGTAGGGATGTAAGTGCACCTCTGTTGACCATTACGCACGCAACGGGAACTAATGCGATGCAAACTCATAGGCCAAGTGAAACTGCTCTTGCCATGCACGCCATCTTATCGTCAGGTTTGCTTGTCGCGCATCCAAAGCTGAGACTGTGCTTCGCACACGCCGGCGGAAGCTACTTACCGCTACTAGGTCGTGTCCAACACGGCTATGACTGCAGACCTGACCTCGTGGCAAAGGACTCACAAGGGATATCGCCAGCAGATTTCTTCAAGAAGAAGCAGTCCAACATCTGGCTGGATAGTCTGATGCACGACCCCGATCTGGTAGAGTACATCTGCAAGAAGATTGGAGCGGATAGGATTGTCTTGGGCAGTGATTACCCTTTCCCGCTGGGAGAGATGCCACAGCCGGGAAAGTTGGTGTGTACTAATGAGCAAATGCAGAAGTTTCTGTCGGAGGAGAGCAGGGATGGGATCATGGCGAAGAATGCATTGGAGTTTTTGGGAATAGATGAGTCTCGAATTAAGCGTAGAAAATGAAGCGTAATTGTTGTTTCATAATTTTATCGTATTGAATTCCATGTCGAATATCAACAGCGACCCCTCAAAACGAACAGACACCTGTTTTGCTGTCGTTGCACCATTCAGTTCACGTTCATGTAAGTGGCTGCGTTGTCGGTTTCGCACTCCTCCAGCTAATCGGAATGCTTTCCGCGCTACCCCAGCCGCCTCCCACACTACTGTGGCGAGCTCTTCTTGTCATGTTCTCTCATCAACACTGTCATTGTAATCTTCAAAAACAAATCTATTGTTACTATTCACAAATCATTCATATTCTCAGCCAATTGATCCAACATACACGATGCCTGCTCCTACGGACTTGTGGGCGCTCGACACAGAAGCCAAGGCGCAGGAGTTCCTCACCGCCGGCCAGCCTATTCACATCAGCAACTTCGTCAACAATGAGTTTGTGGCTCATACCAGCTCAGAGGACTGGATAGATTCAACGAATCCCAGAACCGCAAAGACCCTCGTAAAAGTCCCTCGCAGCGGACCGGCAGATGTGGAGGCTGCGGTGGAAGCTGCAGCCAAGGCATTCCCTTCGTGGTCGAAGACGTCACGCAAGGAGAGATCGCAGCTATTACAAAGAATTGCTGGTTTAATCAGCGATAATAAGGAACTGTTTGCGGTCTGGGAGAGTATTGATCAGGGAAAAACTCTGGCGCGGGCACGAATTGAAATAGACAGAGCCATTGACAATTTCAAGTAAGCAGCACACTGATTTCTCTGAATGAGGGGCAGCCACTTACTAAAATAGCTATTTTGCTACTTATATACTTCATGAAGAGTCGGCTGCTCGATATGTAGATGCCGGGACATCATCGGTGCTGACGTACGAGCATCGATCTCCAGTTGGAATCTTTGGGCTCATCACACCGTGGAATATGCCTCTGTATCTGCTGACCTGGAAGATTGCTCCTTGTATTGCGTTTGGATGCGTGGGGATCGCTAAACCAAGTGAGGTGACAAGTATCACGGCCTATTGTAAGAATTTCATTCTCGTTCATGGTCGATTTACGGATTCAGTCGCTAATCTTTCACAGTGCTTGCTCAGGTGCTCCAGAAAGCTGGGCTGCCCCCTGGCGTCATGAACATTGTTTTTGGAGACGGCGCTGGAGTTGGCTCAGTTCTGGTAAAGCATCCGCGAGTGCGTGGAGTATCCTTTACTGGAGGCCCAGTCACTGGAGTTCGCATCCGACAAGACACCGCAGCAGACATCGGCAAGCACGTATCGCTCGAGCTTGGTGGCAAGAACCCCGTTCTCATCTTCGACGACGTAGATTTGAGCAAAGCAGTACCTCTGGCGGCTCGTGCTGCTTTCGAAAACAGTGGCCAGATTTGTCTCTGTGGTTCTCGCATCTACGTCCACAAGAACATCTACGAGAGCTTCATTTCTGAATTGGCAACCTACGTCTCCAAGACTTACAAGCTCAACGAGACAGTTGGTCCAGTTGCATCCGGGCTGCACTACTCCAAAATCAGATCATATCTGCTACAAGCCAAGGAGGAATCAGCCGATTTCCGCACCGGAGGTATTCCTGACGAGAGTTCTGACAAGGGATACTGGATTGAGCCCGTCGTGCTCGGAGGACTTGGTCCAAAGAGTCGCGTTATGCAGGAAGAGATCTTTGGACCGGTTGTCACTGTTTGCGCGTTTGAGACTGAGGAAGAGGCTGTTGCGCTGGCGAATGACAATGTTAATGGTTTGGCTGCGGTAGTCATGACGAACGATGTGTCGCGCACGAGACGGGTTGGGGAACAAATTGATTCTGGTTTGGTATGGGTCAATTGTTGGCTTGTGAGAGAGCTTGGGACGGCATTTGGCGGAATGAAGGCATCGGGAACGGGCAGGGAGGGCGGCGCTCACAGTCGCGATGTGTTTACGAATCTGCGTACGGTTCATGTGCCATCGTCCTGGTAGACTTGCACTCTAGATGAATGATATTACTATACTACTTGAACAAATCCTATTATTTAAATTTTCATTATTTGCCTTGAGTATATTGTCATTCTCATCGCTACAGTTCGATCCATTGTGTCTATCATTATGCGCACTTACACGACGCCGGCACCTCCGAAGCCGCAACGGCTCCATCCGAAGTAGGCGCAACCGCCCGCGACTCAATTCCATCTCCATCTACGACTCAACTGTAGTTCTTGAGATTTTTCTGCAGTTCACTCATCACAATAATCATCGCATATTCATCAAACACATCAAATCCAAATCAATCAAGCCATGGCAGACACTCAACAGCCCAACGGCAACCCCTACTTCCGCCCGTCTGGAAAGGCCCAGGGCCTTGCAAACTACCCCCATGCTCGCATCACGCCGGCAGGAAATGGAGCTCACTATATCCACGTCTCAGGAACATCCTCCAGGCGTGGTGATGGCACGTTCATCGGAGGGGAAAAGATCACCGACGCTGACGGCAACACGTCGCTGCAGCTGGACATTCGCTTGCAAACCGAGGCGGTCTTGGCCAACATCGCATCCATTATCAATGGTGCTACGGAGGGCAAAGCAGGGATGGAGAATGTGGTAGACGCTACGGTCTTTGTTACCGACATGAAGCGAGATTATGCGGGGATGAACGAGGAGTGGAACAAGGTGTGGCCTGATCGGGTCAAGGCACCAGCCAGAACAACGGTTGAAGTTAGGGCGTTGCCCAGAGAGGAGATCTTGGTTGAGATCAAGTGTACTGCATATCTTGCATAGATTTATCAATAAAGAATAGAATATGACAAGGTCGGGTTAGATGTTGCTGCCGGACGGCTTCATAATCGTCAACTTCAGTTATATTTCTGTGCCCATTTTCCATCTCCGATACGGATTCTATGACAACACGAGTACTCACAAGTTCATCAATGTGGAATAGTGCTACCCGTATTACTGCGGAGCCAGAATCAGTCATTTCCGTTCACAATTGGGGCTGGCATCAGGTGGGCGTCCGTGTAGGCCGAGACGAGCCGGACCCATCCCGGCCTGGGCATGCGTGAATGGACCAGTTGTTCGTGGAATCAAGTAATATTAAGCCAGTTGTTAATATTCTTCATAAGAATCACACTGTTTTATACACATACAATACACATCAAAAAACCACCCTTGCTAGAAACATACTCGTCTGATATCACATACAGCCATCATGGAGCCCACATCAGACCGTCAGCATGTTCCGCCTGCGGATATCAGACAGTCTTTCTCTTCTGCCATGTCTGCTATGTATTCCAAAGAAGTCCCGCTATACGGTGAACTCTTGGATCTCGTCGGACACTCGAATCGTTCCATTCTCGAGAGAAATACCGACCTCCGCGAGAAACTTGAAGCCACGGACAACCTCGACCGCATCCATGTTGAACGACATGGAGCGATCCGTGTTGGATTACCAGAAGAGCTGGCTCAGGTTGCCCAGGTTTTAAAAATCATGGACATGGTTCCCACCGGATACTACGATCTGGCTTCTGCCAACATTCCGGTGCATGCAACATGCTTTCGACCTCACAAATCATCAGAGCTCACCAAAAACCCTTTCCGGCTATTCGTGTCTCTGCTACGACCAGAGCTGATTAGTTCCGATGTCCTTCGTGACAAAGCTCTTGATATTCTGTCGCGTCGTCAAATTTTCTCCAAGAGAATGTTTGAGTTGCTCAATGTCTTCAATGCGAACCAGGGTCTAGTCGAAAGCGAAGCTCGTGAGTTCGTCTCCGAAGCCACGAAAAGCTTCCAGTGGCATACTTCTGCGGCAGTGACCCAGGATATATACCAAGACCTCGCATCCGACAGCGCCATTTTGGCAGACATTGTTGCCTTCAGATCTTCACATATTAACCACCTTACGCCCCGAGCTCTGGATATCGACGCCGTTCAGGCGCTGATGAATGAGTGGAACATTCCGGCCAAGGATTGTATCGAAGGCCCTCCTAAACGAAACTGTCCCATACTTCTGCGCCAGACAAGTTTTAAAGCTATTGAAGAGCCAATCGACTTCCTGGTGGGCGTGTCTGAATTGTCTCATGAATCCACCGGATATGTTCCAGGACACCACAAAGCTCGCTTCGGAGAGATTGAACAGCGTGGCGCGGCTTTGACAGTTGCTGGACGCTCTCTGTACGACTCGCTTCTTGGATCAGCTAGAGCTAAAGGAATCAATGCCAGCAATGAAAAGGCTTTTGCTGAACAGTTTGCATCTTTCCCCGATTCTTGGAAAGAGATGCGGGACCAAGACTTGGCTTGGTTCTGGTACTATGTCAACCCTAGCAAACGAGAGCTCGCCCCTCCCACACTTGCTTCATTTGACTTGGAGTCTTTAATTGAACAGGATTGGATCCGGTATGAGCCCATCGTGTATGAAGACTTTCTCCCCATCAGTGCTGCTGGAATTTTCCAGAGCAACCTGAGCAAAGACGGTGACGAAGCTGAATCGATTAGTCTCCAGCCTGCTACTGAAGCATCAAAAACGTTGTTTGAGAAGGCTCTTGGGATCAAAGTAAAGGATGAGATGGTCTTGTATCGTCAACTTCAGGATGAGAGCATCGAGCAGTGCAGAAAATGGATGGAGCGCAAATAAGTAACCACATAGTCATTTGATAGCTCTTTCTGTTCTTAATCAATATTTCTGTTTCGTAAATAATGTCATCCTCGATTTGATCTTATATAACTAGCATTGTCAATTAAATCATTCCAAGTAACTATTTGTGCGAATTTATAACTCGATTTCACAACAACTACCTTCCTAAATCTTAAGAACTAGTTTTCCTGTAGTCTTTTGCGTGCTCAAATCGTCTTGGGCTTCCAAAACTTGTTGCAACGCATACTCCTTCTCAACGCGAACCTTGACCGCACCAGTTTCCAACAGCTTCAGCAGCTCAGTGCTCCTCTCCAAAAACTCGTCCCTCTCGGTGATGTAATTCGCTAGCGTAGGTCTTACCAACTTGACGTTCTTCTTGCTGAGCATCAATGGCTTAAACTCCGTAACCACGCCACTGCTGTTACCATACGTGACGAGAGTGCCCTTTCTTCTCGTACACTCAAGGTCCGCTAGGAAGGTGGCTTGACCAACTCCGCTGAACACAGCGTGGCAGCCCTTGCCATCTGTGAGCTTCATTACTTCTTGCGTCATATCCGTAGACTTGTAGAGAATAATGTGGTCGCAGCCGTGCTCCTTTGCGACCTTTGCCTTCTCCTCTGTCGAGACAGTGCCGATGACCGTGGCACCGAGGTGTTTGCACATCTGAACCAAAAGGCCTCCAGTTCCGCCTGCAGCTGCTTGCACAAGGACTGTCTGGCCCTTTTCAACCTTGTGAGAGTCTTGCGTCATGGTCCAGGCTGTGAGACCTTGGAGCATCATGGCTGCTCCGGTCTTGACTGAGACATTCTCAGGCAACTTCATGACGCCGTCCGCCGCAGCTGCCACATATTCCGCATAGGCGCCCTGTGTGAACACAGCTACCTTGTCGCCAACTTTAAGTCCATACTCTGAAGGCACTTTGTCACCAATTTGGACAATGATGCCAGCGCCTTCACGACCTGCTGTCACTGGGACCTTCAATGGGTACACGCCCGTACGTTGGTAAACGTCAATGAAGTTTACACCCGCATACTCGATGTTGATGAGAACTTCAGTGGCTTTGATATGGGGAAGTGGCAAATCATGATTGACGGTCATGCCATTGTCGGCACCCTGTTCGCGAATGACTGCGCCTCTCATAGTGGCAGGAAGCGCCATGCTGGTAATGATTGCAGGGATAAATGAAGTGCCTAACAGTGCTTGGTAGTGGTTCAATCTTCGTGTATCATACAAGAAAATGCTCGCGCCTTACTGGTTATTACTTTCTTAGTCGTTTTGCCAATGTTCTTGTGCCTTTGATAGAACCACTTACACGAAGTCGGCCGCGGGAGGTCTCCACTTGTTCTCGCCGGATCGCTCCGTGATTGGTGCGGATGGATCCGTGATGACCAAATTGGGAACAATGAAGTCTCTGTACACTGACGGCCCGTAACGGTATGTTCGCTTCGCTGGCTGGAGGCGATTGAATATTGTGTCATAGTCAGAGTTGACACTCAAGGGCTGTCGGTTCTATGCATGATGGGTGCTGAGTGACCGGCTGGAGCGATGTCGCTTCGTGGCGAGAGGCCGACGAGCCGAGCAGGAGCAATGTCAAGCAAGGGTTCTGAATGGCAAAGTCTCTATTTGTGGTGTCTCAACTATTGTAAGGTTGTATTGAGTCACAAGTTAGTTGTAGAAAGTCTTGACATGGTCTTAGAAACGCGTGTGGGATCAAACGTTTAAATTTGCTACAGTACGGAAGCCTATGCTGCTGCGACCTGTGCCTTTCTTGCTTCTTCTGGGCGAAATGCAGCTCTCTTGAAAATCAAGGGACTATCATCGTTGATGTTCTTATAGACATGGGCATCAAGGCAAGCCTGTCGACTGTTCAACACAGCCGGTGCAGTACGCTCCACCATGCGCTCTGTGTACTTATCACAAGCTTGCTTCAAATCTTCCTCATAATCATTTTTGTCAGAGGTGATGACAGGCAAGATCTCTGAAAGAAGCACATGAACATCCGTGATGCCATGGTTAGCTGCCTCACCTCTGTACATAGTCATTGCATGAGCAGAGTCTCCGACCAAGATGACCCGCCCTGAGCCTGGGATATCATTCCAGTGCGCACTAGGCGGAACCCAATCCTCCAACGAAATGGACTTCACCTCGTTGTCCTCGGGGATAGCTTGAACAATAGAGTAAAATGGATCAGCCCAGTTGTGAGATATCTTTTTCATGAGCGCAACGCGATCGCCATTCTCTTCAGGAAGTTCCAATGGCTTTTCGTTGTCCATGAAGTTAGGGCGGTACGGCCAAGACACAAGAATCTGACACTCTCGGCTGTCGTCACCACGCCCGCTGGAGTTGGGACTGTCCAAGAACGAGAACCAATGAGCAGCATCTGTGTCGGGATGGCCGCCCTGGAAGAAGAAGGGGTCTAGCGATCTCACTTTGGAAGTGAAAGCGCCGGAATAGATAGTGCTGGCTCCAAGTAGGCGAATGGGCAGCTTGTAATTGGAGTGGATGGCAGGGTCTGGGAACAAGGCTCTGCGAACTCGTGAGCGGGAGCCGTCACACCCCACAAGCATAGATCCTTCGACGATAAGCTCTTGGCCATCTGCGGTAGCGAAAGTGGCCTTGATGGGGCCATTGTCTGAAGCTGTGAAGGACTTGAATGTGTATCCCCACTATCAAAAGGCAAAGTATTATTAAACGTTGTTCACTTTCAAAAACCTTGTTTAGCTGGCAAAAGGTGACTTACCTGGATAGGAATATCGGTCATGAGAATGCGACGGAACTTCTCACGGCCCATTCGAATTCTCTTAGCAGGAGGTACCTGCCAAAGCGCTTCTCCTGTCTTCAAATTGAAGAACAGAAAATTGCCATTTTCTCCATTCTTGGTTGCGTCCCCGTCGACATACGCCTCAGGCAGCCGATCAATCAGGTTCTGAGGCAAAAGCTCAAGGAGCGCATTGAGCGCCCAGTGGATCGTGATGCCCCATCCCTTACCGCGAAACAGAGGATCAGGATCTCTCTCGAGAACGACGTATGGAATTGACTGTTTCTTGAGAGCCTGAGCCAGAAGCAGGCCAGTGATGCCGGCTCCGGCGATGATAATAGGTGGTGGAGCCATGGTCGTTCAAACGCTGATTGGAGGAAGTTGAGAGATGAGAAATAGCAACGAGATTGAATCCTTTGAAGAAACAAGATTGGAGCAGAATGCCATAACTAGTTTCGCTCAAATGCGTCGCATGGGATTGTATTAACGTAAAGCTCAGATAGGCAGCGTTCCAGCTGAGCAACGACCTCGCTGCTCCAGATCGCTCCGTACCGCGAGATTTTTGATGCGGTGGAAGACAAAGAATAGCCACCGGCTCTCTCCGATAATTGCACAGGGTGCAATAATCCAAACGGACACTATCCGGAACCCCCAACTAGTCGTCATCCGCGTTGGTGTGATGGTCGAGGGAGGGGTTGAGCGGAGCGGTCCACCGCGAGTGACACCAAGCGCGAGCACATCAGTAAATCGAATTGGCCAACATTATGAAAATCTTTGGCTCGCGCTCGCGTCTTCTCGGCCTTATCTGTTCTCGCGATGAAATCACATGTACGCAGTCTAAATACATCAACGGGAACGCAAAGCTGTCTTGATATAGTTTCTTGTACCTCAACCGCTTTTCCTTATCAGCGCCATTCTCTCATCTCGTTCAAAAAGTCAACTGAATTTATCACCAGCGTTTGACCTATACCGGTTTCACTTGGCCAGCATGTATCTCACCAAAACCATCAATGGCAGGGAAATCTGCTATCATCAAGCCGGATTTGCTCCCACACCCCCAATCGTGCTCGTATCTGGCTGGGCGCATGACATGAGGCTTTATGAGCGCATGATCCCTCTTCTGGTACCCAAGTATACAGTAATTCGAATTAACTGGCGTGGACATGGCCCCAACAGAGACTACGAGGAGGACTTTGGCGTCGAAGAGCAGGTGGCAGATACAATCGCCATACTGAAGGAGCTGGGTGTCGATAAGTTCTATCTCGTCTCACACTCCCATGGCGGATGGCCCGCCTTGGAGCTTGCAGACAGACTCGGACAAGATAGGGTTTTGGCACTGTTGATGATTGATCAAATCATGTCTGCTCCGCCCCCCGAATTCCAGGCCGGGCTCAAGAGCATCCAAGACCCAAAGATCTGGGACACGGCGCGCAAGGAGCTTTTCGAGCACTGGCTAGCTGGAAGCACAAACCAGCACGTCATGGATCACTTGGTATACTCGATGGGAAGTTTCGGGTTCCATATGTGGTCGCTGTCCTGCAAAGTCATTGAGAAAGCCTATGCCGACCATCACTCACCCTTGGAGCGGATGAGAAAGATTACCCAGCCACCACCTATCAGACATATCTTCTCTCACCCTCACAACTTACCGGAATACCGTAAGCTGCAAGACGATTTTGCCAAAGAGAACCCATGGTTCTCTTATCATGATCTTCAAGGAGAAACGCACTTTCCCAGTGTGGAAATTCCGGACAAGGTCTGCGAGCAGCTAGAAGACTTGATTTCGGGTAGCCTGAACTAGTCATTAATATAAGTCGTGTCGTCAAAAAAGCTCAAAGCAACCAATAGAAACCGTCTCATTCTCCTCCAACAGCTGATACCGCTCCGAATAAAGTGAGTCCTTATCTGAAAGCCGGACTGGGGTGGTGTCCCTAGTAGCATCCAGTGGAGTAATTGGAGTTTAGCCTATCATTGATGTAAATCCAGCTGTGTTGGGAGGTAGGTGGTGAAGACACCACGGATCCATCCGGTGGCTTACCCCAGGTTTCCCCCAGATCTGCGCGGTAGTACAGCTGCAGTTGTCAAGCATCAGGGGCAGCTATAGAGAGGGCAATTTGCAACCACTCTGGATGATCAGTTTTCTTCCATATTTCTTTTCATTTCTATCCCATTGGCTTATTGCCTATTTCCACATCTTGGCTGCTTTAGGGAGCCTTCAATCACACGAGTCAGCCCCCATCGCCTGCCAAAAGTAGAAATTGTCGAGTACCGCTGTTGAATCACTACGGAATGCAAATCATGGACGAAAAGCAAACAAGTCGCCCGCCTAGCCATCATGAGTATGTTGGAGATCGCAACAAAGAGATGGCTGTCATTGACAGCCAGGACAGGAGCGATGTTCGCAGGATCAGGCGCAAGGTCGATTGGCGTATTGTGCCAATCATGTTTCTCTGTTATACGGTGCAATTTATTGACAAGATATCTCTCAATTATGCCAGAGTTATGGGCATGAGCGAAGACCTCGGTCTCAAGGGGAATGATTTCTCCAATGCAGCTACGGCCTTCTTCATTGCCTATCTGGTGGCCGAGGTTCCGACCGGTACGTTATTGCAACCAGAAATTGCAAAGACTGTGCCTAACCCTTGTAAATAGGCTATCTGCTCAACAAGATACCGACTGCTACATATCTCGGCATCAACGTTATATGCTGGGGTATTGCCACAGCTTGCACCGGTGCTGCACAAAACTACCCAAGCCTCATCGCCGCTCGCGTGGTCCTCGGCATTTTCGAATCGGCCATCGCCCCCTGCCTAACACTCATCAGCAGCCAATGGTACACCAAATCAGAGCAGGCACCTCGTTTCAGCTTCTGGTACTGTGGTCTAGGCGCCGGCCAGATCATCGGCGGCATCATCAGCTATGGATTTCAGAAGGTCACAAACACATCTCTCGAAAGCTGGCGTATCATGTTCATCTTTCTGGGCGCATTTACTGTACTCACTGGCATCATTGTCCTTATATGGTTACCCAATACTCCAGAGTCCGCGAGATTTCTCAACGAAGACGACACAGCGACCATCCTGGAACATGTGGCGCAGAACCAGATTGGTGTTCAAACCCGCGAGTTCAAAATCAGCCAAGTGTTTGAACTTCTACTCGATTTCCAGTTCTGGCTTCTAGCAGGAATGACTATGCTCAGCTCAATCTCCTCTGGGGTAGTCACTACATACAGTGCCATCCTGATTCACAACATTGGCTTCAAACCCGACGCGGCAGCATTGCTCAACATCCCTAGCGGTGTCGTGAGCATCGGAGCGACCCTGGTCGTTGGCTTCGGCGTCCGGTACACACACAATGGACACCGCTGGCTATGGGTCATCCTATCATGCATCCCAGGCACGATTGGCGGTGGGCTCATGTCATTCTTGCCCTCCAAGCCTCCACATGTTAACAAAGCCGGCTTGCTGGCGTCCATCTACTTGATCAACGCCATCGTTCCTGTCATGGCTATCGTCTTCCAGTGGGCTGCAAGCAACATCACCGGACAAACAAAGAGAACCGTGAGCCTTTCGCTTATTGCTGCGTCCTTTTCTGTGGGCAACATCATCGGCCCGCAGACCTTCCAGGCAAGAGATGCGCCAGACTATCTGCCTGCAAAGATTGCACTTCTGGCGACGCAGGGAGGGTGCGCCTTTTTTGCGCTGACTTTGTACCTCTATTATCGATGGGTCAATCACCGACGAGACAATGCCGTCTCTGGTGTCTCGAGTGAGATTGTTGAAGTCTCTGGTAATATGACAGACAAACAGAACCCCGACTTCAGATATGTTTATTAAATAGCCATCATGAGACATGTACGAAATGTTATGTACTGAATTTTTACCTCTTTTGCATCGAGTTAAATGGACCAAATGTCACCTCATCCGATGAAACTAAACTAGTATCATAGTATCTAATATTTTCAAGGCCAGCTAAAATTTCCATCCAGAATGTACTTCTTGCTTCCCAAGTCTTGGCCCTTCGCAAAGGCTACCCAGAAGTTCTTAATTGAGTCACCCAACGCACCTTCAACAGCGGTCTTAGCGCCCTTGCCCTGCAACATAGGCGCATCCTTCCAAGCATCCCAATCTCCCAAGAGCAGGGAAAGCTCTAAGCAATGTGTGGCCTTGAACTGATCACACCCCTCGGGATACCACGTAAACTCATAGCTGGCAGGCGACTCACCAAGTTTCTTAGCCATAGTTTCGAGCACATCATTTGTAGAGCCTTGGAAGAGGTGATAGATATACTCTTTTGCGCCGTCTCGCGAGTCGATATGCGCAAACGCCGTCTCTTCTTGAGCAGTGTAACCGATCAACAGCCGTTTTTGTTTCGCAGCTGCCATGAAACGATCGTGCAGCTCACGTTCGGGAGGTAGCGGATATTCTCCGAACACAGGCCCGAAGGGAAGTAATGAGTTGGACGTGGCTCTCACGATCCCCATAACCTCCTTCGTCAGCTCCAGTATTTTTGCAGCTGGCACGTCTTCCGGTCCTTGATTAGAAGACAGCAGCCCTTGACGTACATGCTCTGACATCTTCCGCAGCATTTCTTGGCGGTTGCTATCTTGCAGTTTCGCAAAGGGAGGGCTCTGCAGGATACCTCTCTGGAACAGGTGGTCCGCGACTCCAGACACACAAAGACAGTATATCGTATCTGCCCCCGCAGATTGTCCATACAGCGTGACATTTTTCGGATTGCCCCCAAAGGCATGAATGTTTTGCTGCACCCATTCAAGTGCCGCAATCTGGTCCAGAATGCTCAGATTCGCGGGTGCAATATCAGGAATGGGGAGATAGCCAAAGACGCCCAGGCGATGGGTAACGTTAACAGCGACAACACCTTTCCTTGCCAAAGCAACAGGACTGTATGCATCAACATCACCGCCTCCCGAGACATAGGCACCGCCGTGGAAAAACACCATGACTGGCGCAGCGGAAGCGACCTTCAAGGCTGCAACGCTGACATGTTGGCAGTCCTCGCTCTGATCCCTACCTTTCTCAATCTCGCCCGTGACAGACCACAGCCTTGAAGGGTTCTGATAGCATACTGAAGCCGGTTTTGTGCAGTCTCGGACCCCATCCCATGGCGAAACATGTTCGGGCGGCAGGAAACGCTTCGCTGTGGCGTAGGGAATGCCACGGGCACGAATCAGCTCGCCGTCAGACAGGGCAAGGATTGATCCGCCGGGGAGAGAGATGGTGATTTCCTTTTGGTCCGACATTTTGATTTCTCTTGAATGTTTTGAAGTAAACGCAAAGGATCCAAAAAGATGAGGGTTCCGGCTGTAGATAGACTACGGTGGGGGCAGGTCAACATGAGTCTAGATGCAGAACTCAAATACATCGGCCTCTGAGGAAGTGTATCTGATCGAAACCTGCTGAGTATCCAAATAATAAAGACTCTATCCCGGAAGCCAGCTTCGGGAACAAACCCGGGGGCCTCGTCGCCTGCCCTACTACAACGCTGGACGTGGGGCGCCTAGCTCGGCCATGAACGGCACCATCCGGTCACCTTCACCATCTCATTGACAACAGCATCTTTATCAATTGCTGATCCGCCGAGCATTTGCAGTAAATCTTTGTTTCGATTTTCCTGGTGTCTTCCATTTTAGCCCATGGGGTGGATGTTGGTCACGCTCTGGCGTGAAAGCAGCGTTTACAGTTTAGGCCAGGGTGACAATTCACAGCCGGCTCTCAAGACTGAGAAAAAGTGGAATGTTTTGATTGTTTTTTCTATTATTTTAATCCTCAAAATCATATGTTGCTAATATAGATGCTGTTCTAATCAATCCATGATTGTCAACCGCGTCAACATTCACCAACTTGTAGGTAGCGCAAGGCAAAGATTTCTCTACCAAAATCTGAATAACACCCCCAAATTTGTACAAGGCGCTCCTTAAAACATATTTATATAGTCACACTTTGTCACGAAGTCACAGCTTTTTGGAGAACAAGACAGTCAGCATCGAAGAGAACACCTACTCAAACATGTACAGTTCAGTTATGCCGTTCTTCCCAGAGTAGTGGTCTCTCCTGAGTAGTCTTAACTCTATTAGTCACAAGCGCCATGGATTCTAAATTACCAATATAATTATGCTACAGTAATGACCAAGTTTAGCCAGCAAACTCCAGTCATGTATCAAGAAAAGAATCCCAATGCTCGCTATCAATGCTCCTCTATCCCATCCTGTTATGATTCGCCGTACCATGCAAAAACCGGGTATAATGTATCTCGTCTCGTTTTGATTTCCGTTCGTCAAGCCCATGTTACATCATGCTCCTCGTCTTCTGCGTCGAAATATTATCATTAAAGCGCGTAGTGCAATCATTTCCTCTCCCGCAGCCAGTGCAGAATAGTCTGTAAACTCGGGTCTTCAACCGTCCAGCGGCCTTGTGACATATCAGCTGCTAGCAAGTTCGAATAGATGAATTCGTCCGTTATAAAGTCAAAGTCCTGTAACAGTAACTGGTAAGCCCATTGCACGCGTCATGTATCTTTGGAGTTGTTATACTTACGGCAGCTAGTTTCTTGTCCAGAGCTTCCAAGTGCGGGTGAAGCTCTGGTCTTGGGCGCCCGCCTTGAAGCACTTTAGCTCGGCAATCAATCCAGCGCTGGATAGCTTGTTGTCGCAAAAGTATCTTTTGTCCTTCGTGACGTCGCGAGCATGCGTCTAGAAGAACTCTGCGCAGGTAAGAGATCAGTATTGGAAGCCAATTCAGCCGTGTCATTTCCATGTGAGTATGAATTGAACGTACTGTTGTAGCTCTGCTTTTTCGACTTCCAATTGCCCGTATGGAGAAGTCGGGACGCTTGTGTCAGCGGCGCACTCCAGGATAAAGTGCCCATCAACTGAGCACTGGCGCAGCGCTGCCCATCCTTGAGTGTAATAGTCTTCCATGTCAGGAGGCTCAATGGAAACAGAGGTGATTTGGAGCTGCAACTGTCGAAAGTCCGCAAGCAACTCTGCGACGCGGGCGGTTCGGCATTCATTGACTGTAGCGGCAACATGTCTCGTTAGTCTTGCCCTTTAGGGCTACATATGTCAAAGAGCTGGTAAACTTGCCAGCCAGAGCCGGGTCAACTTACGTCCATCCATTACTCGGCGTGTTCTCGAATAACTTCAATGGAACAGAGTCAAGGTCGAGTCGTTGTGTGGTCCGGTCATTGGTATAGCGCACCTAAATGAGACGTCGAACGAGTCAATCTTGAAATTTGAACAAGGGCAGACGAGCACAAGCCAATTCACTAACCTGTTAAGAAAAAGTTGAGGAGACGCTAGCCGATACAAATACTCGATTCAAGATCCGGATGCCGCGCCCCCTCCTCATCTCAAGGGGGCTGCAGACATTGAGGAATGGATGACACGGAGGTAACAAGAATGGGAGCGGTTCTAGCGCCGACGAGATGATGTGCAAGTAGGAAAGATAAACAGCTGTGTTTTTTTTTTTCCTCACGGCCTCTAATGTTCAGGGACCAAGCTGTCCACTCGGAGTAGTCACCGAGCAAGTCTCCGGCAGAAGAGAGGGGCATTGGTATTACAGCACGTCGGGTTCCAGAGCTTTCGGTTGGGTCTTGTTTCATTACGTGCGGCCGCCAGAGGGGCACGCCTCTGTGGTGTACATGCAAGAAGCTGGGGGTGTCTTTGAATCGTATGCGCCATAAGGCTCCGCGAAGCATAGCAGCTGATATGCGCTGTAAGTGAGCCTTGGGTCGTAAGATTTGACCCTGTGGATGGCGGACTTGCAGCGAATGAGAGAATGTGTAAGACACCCAGGACCACGGACTGGGAATGAAATCTCTAAATCCATGGATCCGGGGATTCCAATTGGACAATAACAGTCCCCAGAGAAAGAGGCGTTCCATTTCGGACGCACACATGGCGAAGAGGGGCCGGCGCTCCATGGCTACATCAGAGCAAGGGGACAAGAAAAGCCAAGTATTTTGGGTGCATGAAAGTGGTACCGCGGCCAAGTACAATGTGCCGCCCAAGCCGCCGTAGAGGAAAAGCAAGCCAAAGAGGCTAAGACTCCAGAATAAACAAATCAATCATGTCAGGGCACATTGCATAATGTGGGAAAAAGCGAACCCCACGTCAAAGAAAGACCCTGGACGAGCTGGACTGAACTCCCTGTGGCTGACCAACCAGGTTCCAGAAGGTCGAATTGGCGGATATCATGACGAACTCACCCTTGCAAGACAGCAAACCCAAAAGTCAAGGCGAGACATTCACCGACGGGACGGAGGGGCGGGAATGTCTCCATCCGTGAGAGGATCCGCGGGAACCCAGTCGATCGGGGCCAACTAGCTGCCATACTGGAACATTCAAGTCATCAAGCGTGGATGGGCTAAACTAAGCATCAACGGGGTCGCGAGTGTGGCAGTAGGCGGGAGGACCAAGACAGTAGTAGCCTCGCATGATGTTTTGAGAGGATCCAATAGCGGCCTTGGGATTGGCGTTTGCGTGTTGTCCAGCGTCCTTCTCGACGTCGACCACGCAGCAGCATGTCTCAAAGGCCGAACGTCATTGCAAATGCGCAGACGACCAAGAGACAATGGAGTGCAAAAATGAATCAGGAACTGCCATGTAGAGCTGAGTTCCCCTTGTTATTTCCTTCAATTCTGGATGACCTGCCACACAAAGGAAAGAATCATGTCGTAATTGGTCACAGCGGGAGCATCCACATTCGCAAGGACATGGTCGTCATGGTCATGGCCGCAGTATTAGAGGTCGGCACTGCTCACCCTGTAGTAGTCGGTGAGAGATTGTGTAAACTCTTTTCTCTTTGGCTTCGCCTGCTTGTGGCACCAAGCCAAGGTGCAAATTTTACTCGCGATCCAGTCGTGACCCCATTTTGGCGTGTGTAGTGTGTGGGCTTGCGCTTTGCGAGGTTCGCGAGAAAGGGATCTGCGTTCGCAAGTGGTGCGGCGCAATGTACAAAAGCCATCAAGTAACGGCAGTCAAATACAAAAGACGGCGTTTGTCAAGAGGGAACAAAGAAACCAGCGAACAGGAACGCAGCAAAAGGCAGACGGCCCGTTTTTTCAATGCAACTCAGC
Organism: Simplicillium sp. C3G150-2; assembly: GCA_022702485.1. Classification (NCBI taxonomy): domain Eukaryota; kingdom Fungi; phylum Ascomycota; class Sordariomycetes; order Hypocreales; family Cordycipitaceae; genus Simplicillium; species Simplicillium sp. C3G150-2. The sequence goes on along the minus strand of JAJIYY010000005.1, from coordinate 1,708,417 downwards.
TGGCGCGAGACACGCCGCGCCTTCCCAATTCGGGGCAATTTAGCGGGAGCTGCATATTGCTGCACTAGCCAATCACAGGCGTCAATCGCCCAGCTTCACCAGAGTCCACCAAAGTCCACCAAAGTCCACCCGACCTTGCGTCTCGCTACCGACTGGGTTCATTACGTCGTGCGCATTCTGCATCGTTCAACTTCACATCTTGATAGGCCGCCTTGGGTCTGGTGGTGCTAGCGTTTCGTCTCCATCGAGGAACCACCGCACGATTCCCACGTCGCTAATGAAGCAATTGCAACCCCTCTCCAACACCACAATGATACCCAATCAGCCACTGTCCCGTACGAACCACAAGTACCATATACATGGCATGTCCAAATCCGTGCAATACTCCTTATTTCAACCTCCTCACCTCGTCTTTATCTCCAGACGTCATGACAAAATCCTAGTCTATCACGACACATTCACCCCTTGACTCCTTGACTTGCACGTCATTCTATTAATAACGGCCCTTCCTCTCAGCCAAGCCCAGTTCATACTTCCGCGACCAATCGCATTTCCAGACTCTGTCTCCAATTCCAATGCATCCCTTGAACTTACCTCCTATTGCCATCTTGTATCCGCACCCTCTCCTTATAACCGTACCAATCACAGCCCAATGCTCGACATTTGCTATTCTCGGTCAAGGTCAATCGGTGTTAATGCAACCTTGACAGCTCGACTAGCCCAGCCCCCTTTCAATCTAGATCCTGCACTGGCCACGGCATTCCCGTCCCCTTGTCTGATCTCCATCCAGTCGCCTACGCTGCATTAGTTTAAGGCTGACTTGCCACTCACGCCATCTTTTGCTTCACAGCGCACAAAATGCAACACGCCTGACTCGCTTATACTCGCTGAGCCCAATCGTAGAACTTAACGGAGCGTAGTGGTAATCATCGTCTATTACACGTACAGGAGAATGAGCTATGGAAACACAGGACATGGCACCTTTCCATGCCATACTGCCTTAGTCCTTCTCCGCAATGGCCTGCAGTCTCTCATCAATTTCATCCTCGGTCAACAGACGGAATCGAGAATCCGTGCCCTCCTTGCCATCTGTTCGCGGTCCACCAACAATACCAATCTCAATCTCGTTCTTCTTGAAGTCCATACTCAACACTGTGCTGAGTGTCGTGATGGCTAGCTCGACGACATCTTCCCACGAACCGTCAGCCGCGTCCTTGTTCCTCAGCTTCTTCTCCAGGTGGTTGAGGGCTTCTTGTTGCTTGGGTCCGGCAGCGGTTCCCTTGTAGCCAATGTAGTAACCAGCGGGATCACACTTGAACAGCTGAGGTCCGTATTCGGAGTCGAGGGAGATGATGGTCGTCGCTACACCGTACGGGCGCATGTATGCCTAGTGTTGTTAGCCTTCGTCATGAATTTGGATGCATGCCTCCTCGATGAATCAACGCACTCTTTGAGTGTAGACTTGGCTGATGTTGGCCAGTCTCTTTGCTAGCGCATCGGCAGGCATCTCGTAACCAAACTTGTATCGGAACTCGGCAGCTTCACCCTGTGCTCTTTGGGCAAATGCTCTGGCATCGGCAATGGAGCCGGTGATGACAACACCGACGGATGGCGAGATTTGGAAGATGTGGGAGACGGAGGAGGGATCGATCAGCTTATCCTGCGTGGGTGTTAGCATCACAGCACTTTCCAGTCAAGCCAGGCGCAGCGGTCCAATTGCTTACGGGAACCTTCTTTTGCGACAATACTACGGCGCAGTCCTTGCCACGGAGTCCTATAGACATGATGTTCGCAGCTGTGATGGCCTTGAAGGCGTACTCTGCGAGCTGTCAGCAATTTCACTCCGACACAGCTTTGCCTCCTCATCGCTCCCTCGAAACAAGGGAAAGAGGAGCTTCGCGAACTTACCGACTTGGTATAAGCGACCATTGTCGGCGAAAATGGTAATGTGTCTGTCGTATGCGCTGGCTGTGATGGTTGATTAGCAAACGGTAACCTGAGGGTCTGACCAGCTGCCAGCGGGGATGGAGAGCTGTTTACCTGACATAGTGGCGGTGGTATAGCCCTCTCAAGGGCAATTCGAGAATGAATAAGGTTATCGAAAGTTCAGCGGTGTCGTAGCAAGCAGGGTTGTGATGATGGTTGAAAGCCGAATGGATGTCGTCGTTGGTAGAGCTCAAGCATGTACGCGTTAGCACAGCTTGCCTGGAGCCAGCCAAGGCAACGCAGCGCAACGGAAGCTCTTTCGGGAGCGGAACAACTTTGGTGCCAGAAGGGCGGGAAAGTGGGGCTGACAAACCACTTGCTGCCTCCCCAGTTGTCGATTTCAGTGGATGACGCCCAAGGCAACGCCTAGCGAAGCCCATCTGAAGCCCAAAGGCCAAACGACCCCGCTGAAAATTTCCATTTTCTGCCAGACAGCGGCTCTGCATCTGCCCAACCACGCCTAAACAATTATTTTTGGCTGTGCTAGTAGTGGTGCGGTACAGCTTTTTTTTTTTTTTTTCGGTCACCGGTCTCTGTTACCTCGACCGCCCATATCATACATACACCATCCAAATCAACGACCAATTTCTCACCACCGGTCGCATACCATAATTTCCAAAATGATCTCGTCTGACTCAAGGTCAGATTCTAAAACACCAGCATGGAAAAAGCTTGGTCTCAAGCTCAAGCAGTCTGACGCATCGCCGTCAGCAAAAGATACCCCGGCCGTTGGGCATCCAGACAGATCCCAAGAGGGTCCGAATGGCAAACGAAAATTCGGCGCCCAGGCCGCGAGCGATTATTCACATGGCAATAAAAAGTCGCGCACCGGTCGCTTCGACTCCAGCCCGTACTCCAATGGCACTCCTCAACTCAAGAAGAAGAAATCCGTGACCTTTGGCGAGACGCCGACCAAGAAAGACGCCCTCACGCGAGCACCTCTCGTCAAAGCGACACCAACACCGAAAAAACCAAAGGGACCGGCCAAAAAACCGAAACCCGCACCTGTCGTAGACACGCAACCGGCGCTGGAATATCTCAGACTTTGGAAGACATCTCCCGAGGCCTGGAAGTTCAACAAGAACCATCAGTCGACCCTCATCAAGGCCGTGTTCGAGTCCGGCGTCCCCGCCGCTGACATAGATGCCTTTTACGACTACATTCAACCATTGAAGGGCTTTGTGCGACAGCGGCTGCGAGAGACTGCCATGGAAATCCGAACAAAGGACGCCTCAGACGGCGCTACTGCCTTCCCTGCAGACACACCAGATACCGAGTCAAAGCAGGCCACATACGAGACGATATTGTCCAATTGGCTCGAGTCGTTGCGCGTGGGACAAAAGAGACCGTTCAGCGAAGTAGACTATGTCAATACGGCGCAGGATGAGCAGATTGTCATCACACGAGTTGTCAAGCGCATGCGTGCGGAAATGGTCCTGACAACCTTGAACGACGGATACGAGACCGATGCCAGCACCAACACTGTTGGCAGTGCGCGCGCAAAGGCTACAAACTCAGAGGCTGTCAAAGACACTACGAGAATGCAGGTCAACGGAGTCCCAGGCAAGCGTCGCCGCAAGCTCCGAATCAACGACGACGATGACAGCAGCAGCAGCTCAGAGTCCGAGTCCGACAGCGATTCAGATACCAGCAGCAGCGGCAGCTCGTCTTCGTCATCTTCTGATTCTGAATCAGACGACGATGATGATGAGAGAGACGAAGAAGAGGAGGAGGAAGATTCCGAGTCGAGCAGTTCTTCGTCATCCTCTTCAGACGATGATTCCTCGGAGGACGACTCTGACGATGCGGACGACGAAGACGAGGCCGAGGAAAAGACTACAAGAGCCGCAAAGGCTACAGCATAGAGATGTACATTCTGTGACTAGACTTTGTTCGTCACGCTAGACTTGTTTTTTTGGATTTGCATAGAGCGGGATATTGCATATAGACTACATGTACAGATGGCCAGACCATATCACAAGATACCCTAGTTAGATTATAGAACTTGCTTAAATTTCTTGATTTTCGCTCTCTACCTCGCATTCACCTATGCATACAATTTTGTAAACCCTTCCTTTGGAGGCTGCAACCAATTCCTCTTATCATACTCGCGTCCGTCCCCCTCAATAACATGGAAGGTATAGATGATCCTCCCCTTTTGACTTGTATTCCTCTCGCTCTTATGCAACAAATTACCATGAATCAGCACCAAGTCACCCGCCTTCACCTCACCAGGCACATACTCCTCACTCTCCGGCTTCTTCCCCCCAAACTCCGTATCGTTAGGAAACACCGGCCCATCATTATCCACCATCTCCGTGCCCGCCGCATCTCCCGCCTTGCGCACCAGCCTCTTGTCCACAGGCGCCCAGCGATGCGACCCCGGCAAGAAACTCAAGCACCCATTCTCCAGCGTCGCATCTTCCAGCGCGTACCAAAAGCCCACCGCCGACGGCGGATCCGTATACAAGAACGTCGAGTCCTGATGCGGGGGCACCGCACCACCAATCTCAGGCTGCTTGCAAATCACCATGCTCTGGAGGCAGCGAGGGTCCTTGAAGCCCAGGCTCCTCGCCACGGCGGCGGGACTCACTTCCCCGCTGGCCTTGACGGCGTCATTGTCGATGAGTTTGGCGAATGGGGGCGACAGGACGTGTAGGTAGTGGCCGATTTTGTTGATGGCGCGCTCCTTGGGCTTGGTGAGTTTGCCGTCGGCGTCGAAGGCGTCTTCTTCAAAGAAGAAACGGACCTTGTCGCCTGACGAGAGGAAGTAGTCGTCTCCTACGTGGTCGGCTTTTTCGCCGGTCGAGAAGCGTGTGAGAGGGTGTGACTCTATGGGAAATGTGGTGAGGAGGTGGTTTGTCTCAGCGAGGAGCGATGAGACGGTGGATGGGGTTAGGGCTTGTGGGATGATGAGGTAGCCGTCGCGGTTGAACTGGGAGAGTTGCTCGGGTGAGAGACCAGCCATTATGACGGGAGTATAAGTGACGAGAGTTGTTGGAAGTTCTGAGTGAAGTTGGAGGAACGAGGTGGGATGGCTTGACAGCGGTGCTTATAGATCGGAAGCCGCCGCTGGTGGAGAAGCCCCGCGGGCCACGACTAACAGCCAACCAACGATGTCGGTTCGACATGGTACATCTCAATGATGTTGCTTTAATATATGCGTTTGGGAGGCTTAATGCTCTTCATGTTCATGCGAAACTGCAATATTTACTGTCGAATCACATGCCATCGTTGGGAAAGCTGAGTACCTTCACCTTGCAAGCATCACACAAAGCCACCCAAGTACACAGGCACAACTCAACTTGGCATATTTTGTTGTCGATACTATTCCAACATTTATTGCAAATTGTAGAAACAAAACAAATCAACTACAATACTTGGAAACATACATCTCAGTAATCGAATCCCCCAGAAACGCCGTTCCGGTACCCTGGTCCAAAGGAGACACAACCCAATTAGAACCCCAGCGCCGGGATCGATTCTCCTCGCAACTCATGATACCGCCACTGCGTCCAATGAAAGACGTTATCATTCTTGTACCCCCTCTCATGAAAGAGCTTGCTAAAAAGCTGCCTCAAATACCGATAATTCGGCTTCTCCGAGAACCTCAACCTTCGCACATACAACATGTATTGCAAAAACTGATCAGGCAGTCTGTCACATAGCTCTTCCAGCGACAAATCACGTTTATAAATCGTCATAAGAGCCTTAGTCTGCTCGTCCGTATCACCTTTGATATGCCACCAAGGCAGTGTACCACGTAAGAAGTACAGCAGCGTATAACCAAGGGACTCGAGGTCATCGCGACGTGCGGGCTCTGTGCCAAAGTCAGTATGAATAATTCCCAAAGTCCAGCATGCAATCGTGAAACAAACCTAATAGCCTAAGTGAGTTGAGGCTCGCAAACTCTACGGTGCCACCAAGTGGGACGACCTGAGCCTCTTCACGATCCGTTACCAGTGGCCTGGTCATTCCGAAGTCAATTAAATACAACAAGTGGCCCTCCTTCCCGGTTCCCAGCACCATGTTTTCTGGCTTTATGTCTACGTGGACATGCCCCCTCTTGTGCATGTATTCGAGCCGTCTGATGGCCTGGTCGGCTATCAGCAACACCGTTTTGAGGGAGAAGCGGCAGGCACAGAACTGGAACAGATCCTCGAGGCTCGGCCCCAAAAGCTCCGTCACCAGGACCATGTGATCGTCTTGCTGTCCAACCCAGAGGAGTTTGGGGAACCCAAGGCCGCGTTGTAGGTCTCTAAAAACATCTGACTCGGTCTGTAGACTAGCAAAGTCTTGGGCATCGGCTGTCAACTTGATTGCAACTTGATGATGCGTGTGGAGGTCGGTACCTATTTGTCTATTAGCTTTCTCCTCAAACAAGCAATCAAGAATCGGAATTACCACTGTAGACCTGGCCGAAACCTCCTGAGCCGATCTTTTTTTCGAGACGAAACCTGTTGTTGATTATGATTGGCTAGGGACTCGAGTCAGCAAAACACCACAGAAACCAAAAGCGCGTACTGTGCTACTAACCCTCATGGTGAGGACGAAATTTCGAAAAGTTGAGACGAAAAGCAAAATGAAGAACACTAAACCTACGTTCCTCAAATCTACGAACGGGAGAACAGCAGGTGATATAAAGAAACAGCCTTGATGAAGGCACAAAGAGAAATACAAAGGTATTGTCGACTCGACAAAGCAGCATTGTTCTTCTCATTTGTTCTCAAAGTGCTTTGATCCCTTTCACAACGCAGGGCATTGTTTAAACGCTCTCTGATTCAGAGTACCTTAAAACGACACAAATAGACCTCACCGTCCCGCAAGAGCACCACGTATCGATACAACAATACAACCACTACCGCGCACTTACCCCTTTCCCTGACACACACGCATGGATCCCCCGGCACACTTTCCACCAGAGTTCTGGGATGGACTCGACTACGTTCCGCTCTCAGTTGCAGCTCTGGCAGAAGTCAACCGACGGAATGGCCTCCGACCTCCTACGCAAACCCCTGCTCCGAACAGGCCTGAAGAACTTGCTCGCTTCGCGAGACAAGGCGGGCCAGATTTGACACACCTCCGAGGCTATGTTGCACCTATATACAGTTTATAACGGTAACTAATAACACACACAGAATAAACGCTGGCGATCCAATGAACGAGGTAATGAGTTGCGCGACCAAACGTTGACTCACTTGTCCACACAGCGCTGCAGAACGCCGTCAGCGATGGCCACCAGAGAAGCATTTTACCTGTCAGCCCGATGGCCTGGTACACACTTGTATATATGATATAATATATGAATTTAAAAAGATTATTAAGAAGTCGTGCATCAATGAAGCCAACGCCATGAATACCAAACGCCGTGTGAAATGCAAATCATCAATCCGTGAGCCGCGTCATGGATCCAACGGCTCACCCAAAAATTCATATCCATCTTCTGGAGGAAGCAGATATGCCGACACGGCCATACCTACCGCAATCAAGGAACTATTAATCGCACTAACCAAAGCCAGATACCACGACGTGTCAAGATGCCATCCGGGGACAGCAAACTGGCCATCATGATCATATAAATAAGCCTACCACTGTCAGTAAATCCCCAACAACGTCGCTCTATACAGCCAAACTTACCACCATGGAAATGACAGCCAATTCCACCACAGCCACCAAGCTCATCAGTCCCGAAATAAACGGCCACCCCGTCTCGCGCTTATACTTGCCACCACCCAGCGTTACAGCAAAGGCCACCAGCGTCGCGAGACACAATATCGCCGCAAAGGACGTCATGAAGCCCGCCGTCCGCCAGAGGGAACAGAAATACCTCTCCCCCTCCTGGCACAGATCTCTCGACGGGAACTCTTGACATGTCGGGTCCGCCAGGGTGGAACATGTCCGGTGTAGACCAATTTGTTTCTGGATCTTATCGCCCTTGACCGTGGTGACTGAGTAAGTGACCCAGTTTGGCATCACTATCGATGCGATAATCATCGATGTGGCTAAGATACATATTAGTTTACTCTTATTGACATCGTTTGTTGATTGCGGATGTGGAGACGTACAGGCCAAGAATGCCACAACGGCAGCCGAATAAATAGAGACGCGTGTCATGGCTGCCTGAGGGTTTATTTGAACCTTAAAAAAGATACGATGGGATGGATCGTGGTGGCGATGAGGCCAGATGTGATGAAAGAGAAAGAAAACAGAGAATGAGAGGACGGGATGGTGACGTCGCCGTGAGGGAGGGAGCTAAAACAACACGCCGTGACGTTTCAGTGGTTGACATGGGGCTCTGTGGCTGTGGAAGTGACTTTGCAGTGGCTGCGCTTCACTGTAGCGGAGGAGGTACCGCCTGGGTGATCCCCTGTAACTGCCAAATGGCTGCCTGCAGATGCAGAGAATGGCATCGTGGCATTTTGGAGCTCGGGTGGGGCTTCCGTTGACCAAATCGCAGCTATATCATGGATTTCGTTGCTGAGGGTAATTACTTGGGGAAAGGAAAATGTAATCATTTTTAAGCAATTTTGCGATTGCATTCGATGCATCATCGTCTTGTGTTTGGTACGGGTCATATCATCCACGCTGCAATTCAGTGTCACGTCCATGACATCACATCACAGAGCTACCCTATCCCAACATCATGACCAGTCTAAACCAGCGCAGAACCGTTTCAACAAATGAATAAAAATACACAGTAATATCAATTCACCTAAATATTTAACAGGCTTTACGCTCACTGTGCTAAATTACTCTCCACAGTCTGCAACTGCTCCCCATCCACCCGCATCGGCTTCCACCGGCCCACCCCACTGTAAGTCCGACATCGCCAAATCCTCTCCTCATTGCACTACCACCTGCAACCACAATGCGAATATCTCGCTCATTCCTCACAGCCACTCGCACACTCACATCCCTCTCACGACACTCAGCACCACATAAATTCATCTCACCATTCCTGTTCCTGCGCAAAATGTCCTCAACAACTCCCTCCCCCGTCCTCAAGAAGTCCGTCAAGCTGTCATGTATCCAGCTCGCCTCCGGAGCCGACAAGGCCGCCAACCTCACCCACGCCGCCTCGCAAGTGGCCAAGGCAGCCTCATCCGGCGCCAACATTGTCGTACTCCCCGAGTGCTTCAACTCGCCATATGGAACCAAGTTCTTCCCCACCTACGCTGAGGTTCTCCAGCCCTCACCACCCACCGCTGAGCAGTCACCTTCTTTCCACGCCTTGTCCGCCATGGCTTCTCAGAACAAAGTATACCTGATCGGTGGCTCTATCCCAGAGCTGAACCCCGAGACAAAGAAGCACTACAACACCTGTTTGATCTTTGGTCCTGACGGAAAGCTGCTCGATACCCACCGCAAGACTCATCTCTTTGATATCGATATTCCCGGCAAAGTTACGTTTAAGGAGTCTGAGGTACTCAGCCCAGGAAACAAAGTCACGCTGGTGGATTTGCCCGAGTACGGTACCATTGCTGTGGCTATCTGCTACGATGTGCGCTTCCCAGAGCTGGCGACCATTGCGGCTCGCAAAGGTGCTTTCGCGTTGGTTTATCCCGGCGCCTTCAACTTAACCACAGGTAACCTGCACTGGGAACTGCTTGCTCGCGGTCGTGCCGTGGACAACCAGATCTATGTTGCCATGTGCAGCCCGGCACGAGACATGGAGGCTTTCTACCCCGCCTGGGGACACAGCATGATTGTTGACCCTATGGCCAAGGTGCTGGTTGAGGCTGAGGAGACAGAGACTATTGTGCAGGCTGAGCTGCACGAGACGAATATTGCAGAGGCGCGAAGGAACATCCCTCTGAACACGCAGAGACGTTTTGATGTGTATCCCGATGTTAGCGCTGGCAAAGTAAGCTACAAGGAGACGGATGTTTAAACAATCACGTAAAAGTAATTCAATTGTTCCATATCGTTAAACACATCATGGTACTGCGCCATTGAATTGTTTGAAAATCACCCGAGGGTATATTGTGTATTTTGTTATCCAACTAAACCTGTCTACTTGGACCAGGTTTGTCAATCTATGTATCCCGTAAGACATTAAATCATGCTTTTCATAACCTGAAAATAAAACCTGCTACTTTTGTTTTGACCTCTCTTGCAAATCAGAAAACATCTACGACCGCTTCATCCCTAAAGGAAGAGCACTCTATTGCAGAGCCTTCTTGGCAAAGTTGGGCAGAACGAAGCTGGCCTTGTGGATCTCAGAGTTGTAGTATCTGCACAGCTTCTCCTCCTCCTCAGGAGACCAAGAGCGGACGGGGACCTTGACGTCGCGGTTGGCGTCCTTGCTGCAGACCATGAAGCCGATCTGGCCGGAGGGGTAGGTAGGGATGGTGGTGTAGGCGTACTCGACGGTGGGGAAGATCTCCTTGCAGTCCTTCTTGAGCTGGGTGATGAGAGAGAGGTGAAGCCATTGGTTCTCAGCTGTGAAGAAAATAGTTAGTGAATGAAATTTGGCATGGGGTAAAATTAATTTGTATGTGCAGACAAGGGCAGCCAGTCAGTCTCGAGGAGAGAATGAAAGGCGTCCACTTGTTAGTGGGAGCGCGGCACTACCGGCAACTACACTTGGAAAGCAGCACTAGCTTAATGGAAATGAACCGGCATGCTTGTCTGCATCTGTCAAAAGCCAGAGCAGCCAACGCATTGAGTGACGGGACAAATCTAGCTTTCCTGAACGATGAAAATAGGAGACAGACAACCTTGAGTAGTAATGACACCACCCTCGCGGAGGGCATCGTGCAGAAGCTGGAAGTAAGGCTTCTGGAAAAGGCTCTCAGCGGGACCCTCGGGGTCAGAAGAGTCGGTGATGATGACGTCGAAAGTGTTCTTGTAGTCGTTGAGGAACTTGAAGCCGTCACCAATGTGGACAGTGCTCTTGGGGTGGGTCAGGCCAGCAGCCATCTCGGGGAGGAACTGCTTGGAGACGCGGGGGACGGCCTCGTCAATGTCGCAGAGGATGGCCTCCTCGACGACGTCGTGCTTGACGACCTCACGGAGGACACCACCGTCACCACCACCAATGACAAGAACCTTCTTGGGGCTGGGGTGGGAGTTCATGGCGAGGTGGGTGATCATCTCCTGGTAGGAGAACTCGTCACGCTCGGTGCACTGGATGACGTTGTCGAGGACGAGGACGTGGCCGTAGTCGGTGGACTTGAAGACGAGGACGTCCTGGTACTTGGACTTTTCGTGGTGAAGGACCTTTTCGACCTTGAGGGTCATGGCCTGGCCGGGCCACATGTCGGAGATCTCACGGAACCAGCCATCTGTGGTGAGGACGAGTTAGTCAAACTTCTACATTGCGAAAGAGCACAACAAGAAATGAAGGTGCAGCTCCAATTGCAGTTTGGGGGGATTGAGGTATTGTGGTGATGGCGGGGTAATTCTTCATGGGCAGGAGAGCAGGTCGGACAGTAACATACCCTTGATGGTGGGGTGAACAATTTCAGACTCAGACATTTTGGAAAAGGATAAGGAAGGAAGAAACGAGGGTTTGTTTTTGAAGCGGGTGAAAGATGAAGATGATGTAGAGAGGAGAAGAGTATGACGATGCGTCTGTCGCAGGAAAGCTAGAGTTTTTGTCATGCGCCTTTTGTCTGGAAAATCTTTTTTTTTCTCTCTCTCTTTTCCTTTCCGTTTCTGGCTTTTTCCTGGCCTTGGGTACCTGAGCTTTTCCGTTGGCGGGGTAGAAAAAAAAAGATTTAGCGGGGCATTTTTTGGAGGGACGCACCCTGCCGCACGCTGAAGCAGCCACTGAGCAGCGCCCAACTGCGCTTTTCACTGCCTGGAACTGGGTCTCTGTCGCGGGCGCCGCGGACTGCACTGTGACCGTCCAACAATTGGTCCTGTATAAATACGGTAATATTTTGAGAATTCGATCAATTAGGATAATAGCCATCATTCGTTTTCCCCATAATGGGCCCTCGAGCTAGAGCTGTCATGATGTAATTATCGTTGGTGGTCTACGGCGGGTTGATTAGGTGTGTCCAAAATGACATAAGCACAACAGCCACTGCATTGATGAATTCTTACTTTTTTTTTAAAACTCTAGCTATTAAATAAGTCTTTACAATATCTCATTAGTGCATGGATGTGTATAGTGCAAGATAGTCTGAAAATAACTCCAATGCATGGACCCCCAACTGTGATGCCGAGCAAGTTGACCTAAATTAACGCCGCCCAAACACTTCCGGCATCGGGAGCCAGACGCTGATAAGTCAATCCAGTACAAAGTATAAATCCCTATTAGAAACCTTGTATTCGTTCTTTGGTCGCTGTAATTCAGCTTCTCATTGGCTTCTAAACCGTATTGGCTCTTGCAGACCGAGGCAACGACCAACATGCAACATGGTCTATCTTGCTGTCTACCAAACTCCATGTAGCCTCTTCATACACCTGGCATATCCAAAAATATCTCATCAGCAGATATATGATGTTCTCACAAAAGCGATCACTCGTAGAAAGTCGCACGGTAGATTGTTTTTACCCGTGCCTATGCAAGCATTTCGTATCGAGCTCACTCTCCAACTTGCTGAAATCCCATTAAGCTTTTAGACCCCAAAACACAGCACACAAAATGACAGAAATCAGTCTAATATAATTACAACTAATCTCTCAAAGAAATAACTTACCAAATCCGTCAGTTGACGAGACCCGTCACTACAATACTCTTGGTCGGGCGCAACGGGTCTCTCCCTGTCCGTCCTCATCAACGTTGCGTCCAGTGTTCCGATCTAGATACTCTACAGTTGAAACAATTTATCCAACTCTTGGACCAGTACCATGGCAAACTTGTAAGCGTGCTCTGAGCGTCAGATGGATTCCCTCACGTATACGCCAGCTGCTGCTGCTGCTTGAGCGAAGGTCGTCATGAGCACGTACCAGTCGTACTGGGATAGTATCGCTCTGCAAGCTGACCTCAAATAGAGACACGTTTATCTCCAGCCTTGCACCCAATCTCTCCCCTGACTGGTGAGACCTGATCATCGCGCATTCTGCTGATCCCGCTATCCCAGGCGTAAGCTATGATGCGGCTAGCCAGCCGCCCAGGACCCTCTCACGCATGAAAGCGGCACAGCGGTCTAATTCCTGCGGCGAACGGACGTTTCTCATCTCTCGGCCGAAACCACAGACATCATTTACTTATGCGCAATTAATTACATCAATCACACAGCCCATCACCTGTCATTGAGTCTCAATGTGTTGCATTATGACAGAAAATGTCGCGAGCACTAACATCATCCACCCGGTGCTCGGCATTGAAATCGTCCCGTCCTCAATCTCGTTTACCTCAACGGACATCAGTACATGTAATGGAGCGAACTGTCCTTTAGTACCTTTCTAGGAAATAACCCTGCTCCTTGTAGCTGAAAGCGAAGAAAAAGCTCCTTCTTTGCTAAGTTACTTTTGGGCCCGGATAGTTTCGAGTTGCCAGCATTAGCGCACTCTAAAAATGGACAGGGATTTTGCATAAGCATGCAGGGGGAGGCTGGGGTCATCAATCTCTAGCTTGCAGGATGAACCACTCCGCATAGATGAATCTACAAGGGTTTTCTGGTGTATTCGACAAATGAAGTATCCATTGTATATCGTATTGACAGCAAATCAGACCGTCTTTGAGACTGTCGCATACACTCTCTTGACTAAGATACTGTCATCGGATCCAAAACTCGACGTCAGATAGATTAGTGAGTGTATGCTGAACGCCAGGAGCCATCAAGCTGAGAACCAAAACGGAGCCAAGATTAAGTTGTGAAATTAGTTGGTTTCGCCCTCCGGCTACAAACCAATGTATAGCTAGTGCTAATGCAACAAAGACCGCTGTTATTGATTTCGAATGACACGATGGTACTACGATCACTGGGAACTCAAGTAGGGCTTGTCCTAAAGCGCCACGGTCAAAACAAGACGGAGACATGCTGCCAACAACATGTAAGTTGATTCAGGCTCAGAGCTACGCCAGAGGACAGTGCTTCTTGACGTTCTCTCCATCTTCTTCTTTGCCCCTGGATATCTGCATATCCACGTGTCGCCGCCAGCTCTAGTTCAAGCTCATCCGGAGGTACATTTTCGAGCGAGACGGTTTGTGTGGTAATAGCGTCTCAGCTTCGGGCCTAAATCCAAAACCATCCTATCCTAACATGGGCTGCCAGCACCGCGAGCACCGCTGCTAGGGGACGCCAGTCAGCCGTCGCCCGATACCATTTAGCAAGATCGACCATTTGGTTGGCCGTAAGCGGTGGCCGTTGAAACAGACAAACTGTTCCTCAACAAGCCATCACAGTGGTATGCCCCCTGAGCAGTTGTAGCTGTTTCATTATCTGGTGGTTACATGGCGCCAGCAATCAATGGGTCCTTGGTCGGCCATCAGAAGCTAGTCATGCAGTGCATGGTCCACTGTGGGATATTACCGCGACTTGGATGGCAAGGTCCATACTGTATTCTGCGGCGCCGTCGTGGTTGTAAATGGGGACAGCCGGGTACCTCAATATCCGCTGAAGAGTAAGAAATTTAGCGGAACAAGCCCCCAAACGAAAACGAAAAGGTCGCCGTAATTAAATTTAAGGGCAGTCGGAGATTCCCTCCTTCAGAAGCCACCGCCGTCTAGTGAAGTCCCGCCTGTCTATGAATGTGTTCTTTGAATCCCCCCAAAAATAGTTTGCCTCCGCAAACGTGTCGGGTGTTAATCACGAATTATGCGCGAATGATAGCAAGAGAACAGACCGAGCACTCAGAGCATCTGTAGTGGACAGCTTGGTAGATCCGGGCTCGCCGTTGGCTGCACCAGCTAGTGGCTCACTCGAGTGTTATGGCGTCGTAGATGGAGGCTAGAGAGACCGTAGTGTTGAGTGGCGCACAGAAGAACGGAGCTCATTGAAGCTAAAGAGAGACTGCTAAACGTAAAGCTAAGACAGGGTTATCCGCTGTTACTCGCATCAGCGCAAGTGAACGTGGGGCGATGTGGAAGTCGCTTGTGGCTGTTGCAAAGTCACAACCAAACCCTTAGTTATTGACGGAGATGTTCTGTTGTATGGGCGGTACCTGCGGTTTATCTGTTAATTCGTTTCATTACCAGCTGATTGGAACGGCATTTATTCTTCTTGTGTCTGGCAATTGGCTACCAGTTATGTTTCGGTAGATTCGTGCCGAGCCGGATCCCTCAATCTTTGTCCGTCCACAGGGCTGGTAGCAATCCAGCCACAGTAAATCATCACTGGGTCACCCGAAGGCTACAGTGGAGGAGAGGTGGAAAGGGCCGAGGGAAGTGCTGGAGGTGACACTGCGGTGAGTTGCGCGTGGCTGTCCGTGAGGTGTAAACTTGTGCATGGTGTGGCAGATGGATGGTACAGTAGGTTGCCGTGACGAGGATCTCGGCTTGATTTGATGACGATACTCTGCGTGCTGCGTGCTGTGTGCTGCGTGTAATTACTTTATTACTGGGAGTCAACCTAGGCAGGCGCAACGGGCAGGCGCCGCGCTCGTTGCAGACTTGGTGGCTGCATGCACCGGCAGGGTGCTCGGCGGGGCGAGCAGCTGCCAAACCGAACGCCAGCTGTAACAGACCGACATTTGCAGAGCCAGAGCCGGAGCCCTGGCGCCGTAAAGGGAAGGAATGGGTGTGGTCATTGTGGTCACTGTGGTCACTGTGGTGTGAGGAAGTTTAGTAGACAACATCATCCAAGTGGTGGTGCGATTGCATCGACTCTTTGGCCGTGACGCTCCAAGCGCAAAACGACGACGCATCTCGGAGCATTAATGGCACCTCAAGCATCTCGGACTTTCATCCTCCCAATGCAATGCACGTCTTGGGTCGCTCGTTTCTTAAACTCTACCGTAGGGTCGCATCGCGCTAGACTAGCACCTGCGAAGAAAATGGAGCACTGGAGCACCTCCGGCAATGGTCCCACCATTTGGCCGCCTTTGGCCTGATTCCACAGTCTCCTCCCCCCCCTAGGCCTCCCCTAGGCCCCCCCCCCTACAGTGTCTCCAGGGTGCCTAGCTTCGAACCACCTAGAGCAGAGGCCGGCGCTGCTAGTTTTAGCTGCAGAAAATGGCGATGCCTCGCTGACTCTGGCTCCGGCTCCAGCTCTAGTGCCCGGCAAGGCCCCTTTCCTCTTGGACAAAATAATCCCTTTTAAGACCGTCGTGACGACCCTGTCGACTTCTCCGCTTTGCCATTTTCATCCCATGCACTGTATCCCTGTTGTTTGGTCCACGAACTCATAGGCGACCCTGTATTCAGCACCAGCAGACACCGACCCAAAGAGGGTTAACAAGGAACAGGAAAAAGAGGTTCCCGTCGAATTGGGCCAGGCCAACCCCGAACGAGCCACAGCAACGTATTTCTGACAATTTACCTGTTTGTGGGCGGTCTTACTTTGTCTTGCAAACACCACGACTTCGCCTCTACCTCGCTCCCGTCCCCAACTCAATCTTATTCAGTCTCACATCTTTTCCCCTTCACAAGCAAATCGGCGTCCACTGCTGCCAGCCTCGCAAGTAGTGTTCGACATTCCGGCGTCCGAGCACATAGCGCCTCTCAGCTCTGCGGGGAGCAAGCCTACGGCGCATTAACGATTCGCGGCACATCACTGGGCGACATCCCAGTTGTTCCCTTGTGTGGCTGCGACTGTGGAAATTCCCCCCTCCCGTGGCAGCTCCGGAACCCTGGGTCTATAAACAGGAGATTGGCCGTTGATTTCTTGCATTGCGCCTTGTGCGACACGTTCATCGTCTTCCCGAGAGCGCAAACCCAATTCTTCGGGTTTCCTGTCGCTACCCACGTTGATAAGGCTGTTCCTTTCGGCAGCTGTGGCGCTTCTTGCTCCTGACGATACACAGCTTTTTGCGGTGCGTCCTATCGAACTGACGACAACATTTTCTTTTTGCGATCTCGTCTCGCCAACATGTGCTTTGGAAGTCGCAAATCCGACAAGGGCGAGGCCCGCTCGCGCGAGCTTGATCGAGTTATCCGCCAAGATGAGAGACGTATGGCGCGCGAGGTCAAACTCCTACTTCTCGGTAGGTTTTTTGTGCAGTGGCAGAGCTCCTGGGTTCAGCGACGGCGCCACGACACAGCCGAGGTCAATTTGCTAACATTTGGATTTTCTACGATTTAGGAGCCGGTGAATCTGGAAAATCGACGATTCTCAAGCAGATGAAGCTTATTTATTCGCAAGGCTTTACGAAGAACGAGAGATTAGATTGGAAGCCAGTGGTATTCAGCAACATTGTTCAGTCATTCCGTACAATCTCAGAAGCCATGACGGAGCTGAACTTCGAATTTGATAGCCCAGACAACGAGGTAAGGAACCGAAATATTTGTGCCGCGGCAACGCCTCCACCTGAGTGCCGTCTGACTGACTTGTGATGCTTTAGAAATTCATGGCGCATATTTTAGTCGAGCACGAAATTAGCCCCGAAGAAAAGCTGCCCCAAGATTACCTTGAGCCGATCAAGGCCCTGTGGGAGGACAAGGGTGTCAAGGCCGCCATTGCCAAAGGCAACGAATATGCCTTGCACGATAATTTGGCATAGTGAGTGCTGTTCGATCTGCTTTGCTGGAAATCTGTAACTCTAACTCTTCACAGTTTTGTCGACGATCTCGACCGCATCTGGGCCGACGGATACGTACCGAACGATCAGGATTTACTGCGATCAAGACTACGAACTACGGGTATTACGGAAACGATTTTCGACCTAGGACAGTTAACATACCGCATGTTTGATGTGGGTGGCCAGCGTTCTGAGCGAAAGAAATGGATACACTGCTTTGAGAACGTCAACTGCTTGTTGTTCCTGGTTGCTATTAGCGGCTACGATCAATGTCTGGTGGAAGACAAGGACGGGGTAAGTACAATTTATCAATGCTCTGAAGATGGCGCGAAATGGCTAACAACAGTTGCTATGTAGAACCAAATGAACGAAGCTCTGATGCTTTGGGAATCAATAGCCAACTCACATTGGTTTGCAAAGTCCTCCATGATCCTCTTCCTCAATAAGATGGATTTGTTCAGAGAAAAGCTGCCAAGAAGTCCCATCACCAAATACGGCTTCACAGACTACCTGGGACCGGCCGACGATTACAAAGCTGCTAGCAAGTACTTCCTCGACAAGTTCCGTGCGCTCAGCCGAAACCCCGAAAAGGACATTTACGGACATTTCACCAATGCTACGGACACCAACTTGCTCAAGATCACCATGGGATCTGTGCAAGACATGATCATACAACGCAACCTCAAGCAGTTAATACTATAAGGCAGATCCGCGGGTGCACTTTTCCTTATTCCTCTCCGTTTAAGATACCACGACATTGCTACTTTCTACTTTCTTTGCTTGTTTATTTTACCATTTACTCCTCATTTATACGCTGTGTTCCTCACAGCAGGACATTTTACCTACGACACGACAACCTTCTTTTCTTTCGTCTTATTTTCTTCTTCGTCTCGATCTACCACAACAGATCTTGGTCACAGGCTCTGCCAGCCAATTCTGTTGGATGACTTATGTATGATTATGGAACGCACGGCTTGCTTCACACCTATCGGGGCAACTCTCGCCAACGAACGGAAGCACAACCAGGACACACGAATGGATATGACGGCGACTGGTGGACGAATATACACCCAACTCGACCCAAAACCAAGCATGTCCTCTATCCACAATGGTAATACTGTGTTGGTTTTTAACAGCTCTGCTCAATCTCGTTTTCGGCTTATTTTGTTTGGGATTTGCTTTTCTCTCTATGTTATTCACTATTAGGTGTCATGCTTGTTGCGGCCTACACTTGTTTATGTCCCAGTCTATAAGTACGACATAGATTGACGACAAGGACATCGGATCGATTATTGCATGCCATTACAACGGGCGGCAGTTTTGAGTGGTGGGATTTTGGAGGTCAGTTTGTGATGGAACAGGGCGACTCAAGGGCATCGAAGGCAGCAATCAGCTGTATATGTGGTTTTTTTTTTTTTTTTGGCATATTGGGTGCATAATTGCTGTGGGATGTAATGAATTTATAAAAGTTTTTGAAGTGCTGTACTTTCCTGTGATTATTCGAGTTGATTATTCATTCAGTTGAAATTAAAGAACAATTGGCTAGCCAATCTACCCAGGTAGCAGCAGGCGAGAAGGGGAAATACAGCAATCTCGTGCAATGTTTACAGCGCTGGAGCTCCCCCCGGCCAGTGACGCTATCGACGCCGCTATCATTGGCCAAAGCTCCCTGTAGCGACCCACTACAGCAGCAACCCCGATCGAGACTATTGGTGTCATTTGCGGGGGAGAAGAGTGAGCAAACAGAGTCAAAGGGGGCCATTGGGGATGCGCATGTGCCCTCTTTCGCCTGTTCGTCATCGCCGAAGATCCTGGCCATGTCAATCCAAGGAAATTCGGCCCGTCGTCCATCCTACCTGCATGCAGCTCGGGTCCTCTCTTGTCCCATTGTTTTGTTTATCCGTCGTGTCATAGCTACACCACCGTCTTTCTCCTCTTTCAAATTCTTCCTTTACGTTGATTTTGAGACACTGTTAACCTCTTGTATTGATTGAATCTGCTCCACGAGCTACTATATGAGCGGCATTTTCATCTCCCACAAAGACAAACAGAAACACAGCGACGGCGATAGCTCTTGAACAATGGTTGCGGGAGCTGCCCTATTGGCCCTTTTGGGCTGGGCGAATCTACCCTCAATAGCTGCGGGGGAAGATGCGATTGATAGCGATACTTATTTCTATGGCCAATCACCACCAGTATACCCGTCTCGTAAGCAAATATCCGGGCTTCTGAAAGGAAGTGGTCGTACGTACAGCACTAATCAGTAAACCAGCCGAAATGACGGGCGAAGGACAATGGCAAGACTCGTACAGCAAGGCAAAGGCGCTCGTGGCCAAGCTGACAATGGAAGAAAAGGTCAACTTAACTACGGGCGCAAGCATCGACAATGGATGTTCCGGAAACATTGGGCCCATCAAGCGTCTTGGATTCCATGGCATGTGTCTGACCGATGCCGGGCAGGGAGTCCGCATGACAGACTTTGTCAGTTCGTTTCCCAGTGGCATTCACGTCGGAGCTAGGTAGGTTCTCTGCAACGAAAGGGTGTTTTACACGTATGCTAACCTGATGGAAGCTGGAATAAAGAATTAGCTGCGCAGAGAGGTGTAGCAATGGGAGGCGAAGCGAAGAAGAAAGGCGTCAATGTGCTTCTAGGGCCCGTTGTTGGCCCAGCGTGGAGAGTCACAAAGAGCGGAAGGAATTGGGAAGGCTTCGCAGCTGATCCGTACTTGTCTGGAGCATTGGCTGGACAAACAGTCTCCGGTATCCAAAGTCAAGATGTCATCACAAGTGTCAAGGTGAGTATCCCCGATAAGCACGAGAGAATTCACTGACCAGACAAGCATTACATTGCCAATGAGCAAGAAAGTTATCGTATGCCGGGTATTGGAGACGTCAAAGAAGCTGTCTCGTCCAATATTGATGACAAGACGATGCATGAGCTATATCTCTGGTAAGATGGACGTGTAACCTCAAGATTTGCGTGACTAACTTTTCAGGCCTTTCCAAGACGCAGTTCGAGCTGGCTCAGGAAACATCATGTGTTCCTACCAGCGTATCAACAATTCCTACGGCTGCGCCAACAGCAAGACCCTGAACGGGCTGCTCAAGACAGAACTAGGTTTCCAGGTAATCATACTTCATCGACTGTTTGAAGAAGATAATCTTACCATGCATAGGGCTTTGTTGTTTCCGATTGGGGAGCCCAGCATGCAGGAGTAGCAACCTCACTCTCTGGCATGGACATGGTGATGCCCGACGGCGGCGCGTTCTGGGGTGATGAACTCGCCAAGTCGGTCAAAAACGGATCTGTGCCTGAGTCTCGTCTCGACGACATGGCAACCAGGTAGGAGACATTGCAATCTGACACAGTAACATCGTTAACAGGCATCCAGAATCGTCACATCATGGTACCACTTCAAGCAAGACTCCTCTTTCCCTCACCCTGGAATCGGCATGCCCAAGGATCTCTTCAAGCCTCACGACGTAGTAGACGCCCGCGATCCAGAAGCCCGTCCGATCCTTTTCAACGGAGCGATTGAGGGCCACGTTCTCGTGAAACATACCAAGAACACTCTTCCACTCAAGAAGCCTCGCCTTCTATCCATCTTTGGCTACGCATCGAAAACACCCGACTTATACTCTCCTCAGAAGGATGCCATCCTCGGTCAGTCGTGGATTTCAGGTGCTGAGCCCATCAACGCCATGGATGTTGTCGAGGGATACATCTCTGCTCCAGACCCAAACTTCCCAGTCATTGGAAAGAACGGCTCGATGCTCTCTGGAGGAGGATCTGGTGCCACGGCTCCTGCGAACTTCATATCGCCATTCGAGGCTCTCCGCCACCGAACATACGCAGATGGCACAGCTATATTCAACGACTTTCTCACTGAACAGGCAGACGTTCATCCGGCTTCAGATGCGTGTCTAGTCTTTGGTAACGCATGGTCAACTGAAGGCCATGATCGTCCCTTTCTACAAGACAACTACACAGATACTCTCATCAAGTCTGTCGCAGACCAATGCGACAAGACCATCGTTATCTTCCAAAACGCCGGCCCTCATCTTGTTGACGGATTTGTTGACCACCCTAACGTCACAGCAATCATCTTTGCACATCTTCCAGGTCAAGAGATCGGTCCATCCATCGTATCGCTCCTATACGGCGAGTCCAACTTCTCCGGCAAGCTACCCTACACCGTTGGTAAGACGGAATCCGACTACGGCGAGCTGTTGAACCCAACATCTCCCGAAGGCAAATATAAAGACTACCCTCAATCCAACTTCACCGAAGGAGTATACACCGACTACAAGCACTTTGAGAAGCGTAATATCACCCCTCGCTACGAATTCGGCTTCGGCCTCAGCTACACCACCTTCTCCATCACCAACCTCCAAATCAAGCCACTCTCCGGCGCCCGTACAGACGAATACCCAGCCGGAGAAGTAGTAACAGGCGGCCAAGCCGACCTCTTCGACGACCTGTACTGCGTGACCGCCGACCTCACCAACACGGGCAAGGTGGCCGGGGCAGAGGTCGTGCAACTGTACGCGGGTATCCCCAACGGGCCGGCGAAGCAGCTCCGGGGCTTCGAGAAGCGACACCTAGCTCCCGGGGAGAAGGTAACGGTGACTCTAGCTCTGAACAGAAGGGATCTGAGCACCTGGAACACAGAGAAGCAGAAGTGGCAATTGCAGAGGGGCGAGTATGATGTGTTTGTGGGTAATAGCAGCAAACAGCTGCCGTTGAAGGGCAAGATTAAGCTATGAACGGCTGGTCCTTTTGCCTGGGGCGGGATGAACAATAGTCTGAATCAGGTAATAATATTGAGAGTACTACGACGTTCAAGCGAGCCCAAAAAAAAAAAAAAAATTCCCCAGAGTCTACCAGTGAAAGCTAAACAAAGGCTAGCCAGGGAAGATGCATATCGCATGTAGGCAGTTGGAGGTTACATTCGTCCATCCACTTGCCGAGAGACTCTTGATCCCGATATGTATGATACTATACAAACTAAAGCAGGCTTAGCTAGTCAAGCCAAAGGTAAAACCAAGTTTAGATTACCAGCAGACTACAAACGCTCGACTTCCAGGATTTAATCCCGTCTTCTCCGCATTGCAACCCCAAGTCGGCGTTTACAAACCCATCCAACGTGGCAAAAAAAAAAAACCTGCACACCCTACGATCAACGGCAAATCCCATTTTATTTTTGTCTTGATTCGATAGTAATGTACTAACAAGAAAAATTATATCGCTCATTCCCATCGCCCAATACATCCTCATTTGTAATGGATACCTCGGGAGCGAAACACAAATACAACCCTGTTTGTCTTACTTCGCCCCCCCCCCCCTTCTCGCTACCCTACAAGTAAACCGTTGCGGGAAAGATGGTGGCTTGGGGGGAGGTGGACAAGGGAAACAAGGCAGATCAACCCAAATCAGGCATTCATGACAAGTCATATTTGCTGTACATCATTCTTTTCTGGACGGGTACTACGCTACAGAAAACTCGTTGATGGTGGTGTGCGGCAACCCATTCGTCTACAGCCTTCTTTG
Organism: Simplicillium sp. C3G150-2; assembly: GCA_022702485.1. Taxonomy (NCBI): domain Eukaryota; kingdom Fungi; phylum Ascomycota; class Sordariomycetes; order Hypocreales; family Cordycipitaceae; genus Simplicillium; species Simplicillium sp. C3G150-2. The sequence goes on along the minus strand of JAJIYY010000005.1, from coordinate 1,685,304 downwards.
CGAGCGAGCGAGCGAGCCACACTTTCCACTGCATCGCTCCAAATGAGGCTGGGGCCGGGACATGGCTCATTACAGGAAGTTCCGGATAGTAAAGAAGTTTGAAAAAGAAAAAGGAAAAAAAAAAAGGTCCCTGAGGCTGGTGAGTGGGTGTCGTCTAAGGAAGATTACGCAGGGGAATTAAAAAAAAAAAAGCGAAAACGACAGACCGCCTCGTTGGAAATGTACAGTTGATTAATTTACGGTGTCACTGTGAGATGCAGTCATCGCCTCATCGTGCCTTGTTCGGTCTTCCGAGCCGCAGCAAGCGTGACAATGTTACGATTAACATTCCGGCCCCATACGTAAATAGATTAAAAAATGAATCATAATATGGAAATAAAGCAAAGTGCAGAAAAGCTGTGTCATCCTCGTGGCGTTTTGCCAATTACAAAGCATGATGTTCTTGATTTTTAAGATCATCTTGGCGTGCAGGTACTATAGTTACCTATAGGTCTGCACATCAATTTAAACGACCAGAGCCATCCTCTTCGCACTATTTACTGCCAAGAAACAGCCACAGCTGCAGGGTAAAAAATGGCGAAAGAATGGCTCAACAATCGGCAACAATGGGCAACAATGGGCAAATCATCTCCAATCCTTCAGAAATCCCCCATCCTTGTCCCAAAGTCCCATTCAAAAGGGGTGTGTGAAGCCAGCCACCCAACAGATGGCGCTCCGAAATCGCATTCGCATTTTCCAGTTCCAGTTCCAGTTTCACTGCCATCTACGCCCTTTTTACCTTTGTGTGGTGGGTGGTGAGACTTTATCGCATCGGGAACTCTTTTGGCTGTCTATTCCTGTAAAATTACCCCATTTACTTGCGGAGGCTCGTGACGAATTAAAAAAAAGAAACAAGGAAAGGATGCCTGGTCTAAATCACATCGGCAAAGGGTGAGAGAATCGGGACATCAAATCACACAGAGTTACTAAAACGGGCCAGAAACATTCGACAGCACACCGTCATGCAGGCCATGGACTCAATCTGGCGCCGTTGCTGTTCCTGGGAGGGAGGCGTGTGCAGGACCCAGAAATGTGATGGGATGTGATGAGATGCAGATGGCGTGGGAGTGATGAGTGTATGTATGTATGTATGTTTGTATGTGTGTGTGTGCGTGTGCGTGTGTGCCACTGGATTTCTCTTTAGCCACACTCCTCACCTGCTCGTCAAATCCCATCTCTGCTACAGCGAGAAACAATGGACACCAAAAGAAAGCAAACCAGGACCTTTGCCAAGCCAAGAAAGCCCTGTAATTAGAACTCTTGCAGCCTGTTTCGCATGTCACTCATCACCCGTCGTCACCACAGGACAGAGAGCCAGAAACGCCACTCATCCAATGGCTCATCTCCTCCAATACATAAACACCACAAAACGGGTAATCACTGACGTTAAACTGGGTAAGCCGTTTTCGATATCCTAATTAGTCCGGATTTCATCAATCAAACGACCCCCATCTTGAAAAGACCACCAAAAGTACGAGTCCCAAAGCTTTTTTTGGGGGCTGGTTGGTTCTTCCAGAATGAATGGGACGAGAGCGGGGGGTTACTGTACCCGGCCGCTAAAAGGCTCGACAAATCCCAAGGATCAGTGGACGAGAAGCAAGCCAAGACTTTGCCTTGGGGGGCGTGTGGGTGGGCTGTAAACCCGACCTTTGGTGTGCTGGGGTGCTGGGGAGCGAGCAGATTGTGATGTGATCATCTTTCCCGACCGCACACCCAGAAGCCAAGCACAACTGCCATCCCATTAAACCATTGGTGACTGGTGTGAGTGAGCTGGCTTGGCTTCCGCTCTTGCCCCCCAGCTCCCCAGTCCATCTCTCTCCCATCTCTAAGCTAGTTAATCCGTCCATCGGCTAGTCTAGGATGGAAGGGAGATGGATGGCACGCTGATGACCCCCATTCATTGCCTGAACAAAGCATCTCCGGGGGCGCTTCAGTGCGCAGCTACAAGGCGTTCAAGCGTTGTAGGGGAACGATGCACTGGCCATCAGGTCCCAAAAAATCCATTTCACGCCCACTATTGGAATCCTTCCATTCTTCTTCTGGTCAATTTGGCCGGCCCGGCGACCGCCCACTTACCTTGGCTTAGGCCCCAGCGTTGACAGCGCTGCCCCAGTCCATTGACTAGTGAACTGATGATGAGCTGTTGCTCCGGGCAGGCAAATAGACGATACCTGTTAGTCACTGGAGACTTTTCTTGCCAATGGACATGTAGATCCAGAGTAAGCAGCCAAGAAGCATCAGTCACACAGCGTTCGGTTCTGTGGGGGGCTCCCGTAACTTCTTTTCCAGGGAAACCAGACACACACCCCTATTTCGAACAATGAACAAAGTCCCCGATCCGATGTCAGATTTTGAAGCGTTCTGGAAGGTTTGGAAGGAAACCCTCCCTGGATAACTTTCCGTAGCCCTGTGCCGCATTACACGACGGGGAACGACAGTGAGAACGAAGCCAGGGCCAAAAAAAAAAGCCCGTCATGCGCAGTGAAAATTGGAGAACCCCCCAATCTAAGCATGGATCAAGATTAATATCAATGGACCAGAAAAAAACGGTCAAAGAGGAGAAAAGCCCGCACGAGTTCGCAACTGCGCGGGAACCCGAGAACATCCCATGGGCGACGTGGTCCCGAGGCTCTGCTCTCCAGCGACGGATTCAGTGGCCATCAGTCAGTCTCCTGACCAGAGGGACATCCAAGCCGAAAAGAGCAACAACGTCTTCATCACTGTAATCTTCAGCACTCTAATTCAGCCTTTTCCGCTCCAGGAATCTGCCGATCGGGGTGGTCCGGCAACAGACATGTCCTGCGAACTCATCTGACCACCCCTCCCCCCAATTGCGCGACTAAAGCCAATCTAACCTGCTCGTCAATTTACATAAAATAAGCAGGGGACAACTGAGGAAAATACTCGGCCAGGGCTAAAGCCAGAAAAAAAAAAAAAAGTCACCGGCTGTATTTGCCCACCAGTAAAAACGCTCAGTTGCCTGCTCGGCTGCAACTTATCATTACCCTAACAGGCAAGACGCCGCGCTACAGCACACGCCCCCTCCTCTACATGAGCTGCGCTGGATGGCGCGACTGTGAATTCTGTATTTTTAATTCGTCATGAGCAGGCTGCTAGTGATGCATCTTGTCATGTACTTCTTTCATGAATGGTCGCAGTGGCTTCATGCGTAGAATGGCTTTTCTCCGCTGCCTTCTTCTTCCCGTCTAGTGCATTGCGCGCATGTATCACTCAATCGCCCGGTTGAATGGCAATCGACGCTGTCGCTTCGCCCCAAAAGCAAGATTGGGTCTCTTTGTAGGAGACCCAAGCCGAGAAAACTGGACCTCGATGAAACAAACCATGACCAGACAGGCAGTACACAATCGACAGTCTATCGTGACGATGCAAGGGGTACGCCCCGTACAGTTGACTTGCGCCGAGCTGTTTTTTTTTTTTTTGCGCGGCACAAGCACGCCTCCGTACATGGGATGATCACTAGATAGAATCTAGAAGGAGAAACGATTCAGGATGGACGATGAACGTCAACGAAGGGTAAACAGGAAGGAGCCCGTTTGGGATGCGGACAATCGCTACTCTCTTTTGCACCAGCCGTGTGTGGTGTGTGTCTTCCAGGTCGCAGATCCCACACATTTGAACGAGGGTCGTTTGTGACCAGGTGGTGTGCGTCGCTTCGGTGCGCGATATCACCCACCCAGTATGGCTTGAGGCTGGCTGGCTGGCTGGCTGGCTGGTCGGCCGCAGTTTCGTCTATTTCTGGACTTTTGTCCTGCAATCTTATCCTTTGCTTTCGCGCCCATTCCTGATGCTGGTGTCTGTCTCGTTCCCTTGTGGCTTCTTCCATCCTGGCTGGCTAAAGTGCTGTATCCAGGGGATCCTGGGGCACGGCAACTGATGAATGGAAACACACCACAGTTACAGAATAATGACCCAGTACCGCGGATAGTCTACGCCGTCGGAAATGTTTTCGCACTAGCTCCGTGCGGAAAACCACATCAGGCCCTCTGCTTGAGATGCAGTTCCGATTGAGTAACCCGGAAGCAGACATTCAGCTGGAGCTCATCTCGTCTACATGACGCAGACGAATACAGCATGTACCGCGCTGTGCGCTGCGTCGCACGGGGCGTGGCGTGGCTCACAAGCCTACAGTGGTGCTCCCAGTTACTGGCGCGAAACGCAAAAAGAGTCGGACCAAGACCGAAGCTAGCCCAATCAAAGCGACCACCACACAAGATCTGAGTGCACCGCGTGGCCGATCTAGTGTCCCAGGGTCTGCCCTCCCGCCCATCTTGCCCGCATCTCTAATCACACTGCCCAAAGGGCTCTCAATCTCGTTTCTCGCATTGACCCGCGCCGTTCACCACACGCTGCTTGTCCTCGTCCCGCCACTCGAAGCGTGACTGGCTTCCTGCCATGGTCTTTACCTCCAGTAATTGTCAGTCCTCGCCCCATGTCGCCCGCCCTCGCTGCTGTATGTGAGCGCTCGAGTTTCTCCTCGTAAACGGGCTGTTCTGGTCCACTCACTTGCTGAATCGTAATACGCACACGCTGGTCCGGTGCCGCATTGCATTGCTCGTTTGGCACACAGCCACGGACCAGATCACGCACCCATCGACAGCGCATCTGATGCGCGCCGCGCCCTCTCCACTATTCTCATCGTTTTCCCTCTGAGCAAATCCAGCTCGATCGGCCAACTTTCTGTCCCCTGTAAGCTGTTGCTCCCACACCCCCCCTTCAAGCCCCAGTCGATGCGTCCAGCACCCTTCTGCCAGTTTTCCATTCAGCCCCTAGTCAGCCGTGGCCCATTGAAACGCTGCTAGCTTGCAGGCCTGAAAGCTTGGCTTTTCACCAATATTACGGGGTTCCGGCCTTCAGCTGTTCCCCAGCAGAAGCTGGTCTGTTGCAATCCGTTTTTGGCACCTCACCCCCTAACGAAAAAGGATCCGATGCTAGTGAGAGTAGATCTCCGGGTTGTGACTTTGCAGAAGTGACCGACATACGAGGGATCAGCTTTTGGAGCGGCTGATCTCCCAACACATCTAGTTGGACACCATTTCTCTTGCGTCTCATTGTACCGGAAACGCAATATGTTGCATGTCCGAAGTGGCCCCTCTTAGATGAGAGCATCTGGCCCCAAAAAGTCATTAGTCTGCCCTTAACAGCGACAGCGTACGGCTGCTAAAGGATGCGATGTCGCACTGCAGGATGAAATGAAAAGCAAACCACTGCAACAGTCACGTTGTCATTGCTCTTGGCGAATGCTACATTGTAGCGCCACTCGTCAGGATAGCCTGCACTATTACATGGTAATTCAGTATAATTACTCACCAAATAAATCTAATAGAACAGTTCGAGTCTGAACCGTAGGGCTTAAGCTCCGAGTGAGCTACTCCACCGTCGTTGATTAAGGATTTCTGTCTGTAACTTTCGTTGCTATCCTATCTGGGCGAAACAACTCAATCAACATGTTATTGGCGGAACATCTTCAAAATGACACATGACTTCAGCTTTGCTTTCAAACCCATGTCAAATGAAGGCGAATGCGCTCATAAGGAGCTATCGTTGATAAACTGCTGTGGCGTACAAATGGCTTGGTCTGGACACCAAGCCAGACCACGACGCCGCTGCTTGGTCATCTGGAAATCATACAACAGATCCGAGCGGTGACTCGATCTTCCTCCAGTAAGACGGAGCAAACAGGTTGTACTTGGCCAAGCCCCGGCCTGCTGTCTGGGCTCAGGGCACCGCTGCTCTATCTCATCACCAGACATGCCAGGCTACTTAGCTAGGCTCTTGGCGATCACTGCTTACGCATTGAGCGTTATTGGCTCTTATTGTCGCCGAATGGATGCCTTATCCCTTGCTGTGGTATTAAGCTTTGCCTAAAAAGAGGTTCGCAGTAGCCAAAAACAGCCCGAAGTGCCGTTGGCCAGGATTAGGGTACGTACATGTAAGAGATGAGCTGCATGTAGCGTTGCATCGAAACGATTTGCCGACAGCTACATGTGTATCCGCGGCCGGCAATCAATCAAATCAGTTTCTCTTGCTGCTACTTTTCCCAGCCCCTGCCTACCTTCTTGCTCGAAGAACACAGTCAACTTGGATCCATGGCGATGGTCTCAGTTGGAAGGAATGCCCTAGCCTAGCATAGGTACCGTCATCTCTGCTACAGCTCAGCTAGTTTTCGTCGCCGACCTAACATCATTCTTCTTGGTGGAGAATGGTTCGCGGATTCTGACCAGTCAACGTTGGCCCCGATAGCCGGCCGCTACTTTAGGGGTGATTTCTGCTTTTTGTGATCCGGTGAGACCATCGGCATTGTTCATCGTCTTGCCCGTTCTACCAGGGCCAGGGTTTTAATTGTTACCAGGGATTTGGGTTGGTTTACCCCAACAGTCAGCCGCCCCCTTTCTAGCGGTCCTGGGCCTTTAGTATGCACTTTTGCTCCATGATGCTTGCTACTGAGCCAATCAACGGCGTTCATAAACGGACTTCCTGTCAGATTCCAGAACACCATAATTGTTTGTTGAGGTCAAGTTTGAAAATCAATAAGAAAGAGCGTCCGGTGTTAACCAAAACAACTGGAACCAATCATTACCAATGGGTTGTCAAATTCGTATCAAGACAGAGCTGGCACCCAATATGCTTTTCGCTGCTCTCCCCACAATATTGAGCTCTTGCATCCCTCACAAGACATTCATATTGCAGATCTCTTTGTCAATCGTTGTCGTATTATGCTAGAGAATCACTGCTACTGCACAGCGGATCCCAACCTCGGCCAAATGCCATCTCGATACACTCGTGCACTGGCTTGATACGCAAACACCTTACAGCTTTGGGCATACCAGCGTGTTGTTGAACTGGTAGACTGGTCAAATCTCTGGACAAAGCCATCTAACAATCTACAAGGTAGCCTTGATCCCTGGAATATCGCATACAGACAGGCGTCTACTGCCATGGTTATTGCAGTTTGGTCGGGTCTTGTACCCGTGCAAACTGCAAAACAGTTAGTTTTTTGAGGGCGTGCATTGCAATTTGGAGTGCCATGGCAAGTCCCGTCGTCCATTTGAAGTTATTCTCCACACTCGGAGCCATCATGGACAGTCCCGCCGCCACAGAGTTGCAGCCCACCGATTGGGGTGTGTCGGGCCTTGGTAAGATTACTTTGTTCCCCTGCCGCATCGATTTGCTGTGCTTGGTGCTTTCGCAAACGACTCCAATCATGAGATGCGCCAGGAGCGTTTCAGTCGGGCCAAGGCTGTAATTTCTTCCATACTGATAGCCAATCTCCACCAGTATGAAACTCAGTTCCGTATTGGTGAGGAGCTGGAGAGGAGCTTATTTACTTCATGACGAGACTGAATGTTTTGGCCGGCCATTGACTGTTAAGGTGCTGGGCAAGTGGAGGTGAGATGGGTGGCTGAAGGCAATTGCGTAAAGTCGCTCGGCATTCCCTCATTTTGCGCCATGAGCTACGTCGACGTAAGACCATATCCAGCCAAGGATAGCCTAAGGACAACAAAAAAAAAAAGAGAACGTTCCTCCAGCGCAGGTTCTCGTTCACTGAGGGGTACTAGATCGTGTCATGTCGTCAACGGCCTGCAAATAGCTGACGGCCCCGAGCATGGACAGCATGCGAGCAAGGGACAGTAATTTCTTCCCTCCCCATTCTAGAAGCTCTACAGCGCGAGTCGTCAGCGTCAGGAAATTGAGCTAGCGTTTCTGCACACGCCGCTTGCCCCAACCATAGATCGCCAGGTCGCTAAAAAGTTCTCGGTGGCTCTGAATGAGTCAACAGTGAGAGTCCGGGTAAACAGGCGGCGTTTTGCCCGGACTACAATGGTGCGCCGCCACGAGCCTGGCAATTTCACATCTTGGCCGTATTACACCACGGCCTTAGCCCTCATAGTTCGCGACTCATTCACAGTAGTGTTTTCAGTGCCGTGTCTTTGCTCCTTTTCGATTCGCATCGCCATAGCGTCGGCCCAGCATTGAAGCAAGGACAAAAGCCAGCAAACAAAAAGAAAAAGAAAAAAAAAAAAAAACAGAAAACAAGAACAAAGCGTCTGTCAAGCCTGCAAGCTTTAGAGCGAGGCTGAGTGTTGACGGGTTATTCCGGCCAGGTGCTTGCATCAAGTCGCTGACGAGACGCCAGATGCATTCTGTGGATTGCTGCAGCCACCACTCTCCAGGCGGCTCTTGTGGAGAGCCAATGTATTGTAGGCATGACCTCGGCTAGCGCAGGATAGACCGTTTGCTGCTCAGGTTACTTGATGGGACGCCTCCCTCTTCCCAGTAAAAACACTCCTCCCCAGTGTGAAAATGGCGGTTCCTAAAAAGCTGCGCCTGAGTAGCCAATGTCCTGGAAACCTGAGTCGGTGAAAGGGCCGCAAAAAGCCGTACTCAAGTAGGTACGTTGCAGTTTACACTACGGCCTGACGGTGATGGCACCGACTCTGCCCGGTCCGACTAGAGGCTCCCATTGCCGACCAGTCGCTGCAACATTGGCCAAGCAGGTAGACCTCACGTCTCTTAGGTCAAGGAAGGTCTTCTCGCGTTGTAGTACATTTTCTGCGATGGCACCAGGCTTCTGGACTTTGTATTCTCTGGAATATGCTGCTTGTGGTTTTCTCTCTGCAACGGGCGATCTAGCATCGCCTCCGATCGTCTGATCGGGTTCAATTTGCCCCACAAGAATTGATCATCGGCCAACCTGGCCGGCTTTCTTCTTGTTTTGATTTCGGCGCACTGCTGGCCCAATTTGTCCCCCCTGCCAGCCCCTTTCTGGGCATGACATTGTTATTACCTGTCGATTGCGTAACATTTTCTTTGCCACAAGTTTGGAAGGGCCTCTAAAGACATGCGACTCAGGTACAAAACCATGTCCCACCCAGCTGTTACCAGCGTCCTCGTAACCAATCGTCCAACTGAAGAGGTTGGCCATGTGTGCCTGTCACAGCAATGGTGCATTGGGGGACGGGAGTTGAAGTGGTTGGCCGACCCATTTGCTGCGACGAGGTTCGGCTGAAGTAGATTAGTGTCGTCACCCAAGGCCTCCCAGAGCACAAGACACTAAGCGACCCGATTTTCAATTAAAGTCAAGGGCCAGAGCCAAGATACAGCCAGCGAATCCGCAAGGCGCTTATTGAACGAACATTCGGCTTCTCCGGACAAACGGGGTTCAACTAAGCTTTCCATCTTGACTAAGACTAAGAGCGTGCAAGAACAAAATCTAGCTCGATGCGCCGCCTTGGCAACGCCCACATCCCATAATTAGAGGGTCCGTCACGAGACAGTCAAGACTTTTTTTTCTGTATTTTCGGGGTCTCGTCACCGATAGAGCCACTGGCGCGGATGATGAAAGCGACAAGGAGTCGTTGCTCCACCAGTAGATTTGAGCACAATTGAGCAGTAGCGGATAGTGGCACGAGAGACTCGCCGTGATATCAAGCATATGGGGACTGTCCCGCTCTGTAAGTAATAAAACACTCCTCATCGTGCGGTGGACATGCATGACAGAAGGCGCGCTGAAGTGGCGGATCGGAGCGTTTGCCACGTGTGGCAGTAAATGTTTTCGCAGCTAGATTTCAGGGTATTCTTCCAGTTGAGCCTGCATGGATGAAGCCCGATCAACGAAAATCGAAGCGCTGCGACATTTGAAGGCTGCCGAAAGACTTGATTCAGACAGCTTTCATTGCAATTCTCCAGACCTCTGAACCTGTGACAGCCATTGCCGACTCATTTGCTCACAGGCCAATTTCCGTCGCTTGCGCCGTAGGGCATCCAATTTCCCGTTGCGCCGGATGAAAAAGTAGATTTGCTATCGTTACATTTGCATGGACATAGTGGGCTCGGGAAATAACACAGAAGCATGAGGGAAAGAACAGAAGCCTCAAAGAGTGGAGGTTAACCCAAGCATAAGCTCTCCGAGAAACAGCAATATCAGCTCTTAGCCGGTGGCCCTTATTGGGCTGGGGCCGTTGCGTGTCATGTAGGCCTGTCCATTCTGTGAAGGGTGTGCCTGACATAATAGCCGACGGGCTTAACTTGTAATGTAGTGATGAACCGGCCAAGATATCTCTTACAAAATCGCCATTGTTAACCATCGCCACTTTTCAAGCAGCAATATCAGACGTAGAAGAATCCCACGGCGGGACCTGTGTGGTGACGTGAACCGGCTTTGCGCTTTGTGTTTTGCATGTCAGCTCACTGCAGAGATATGGCCCGCTAAACGTGACCTGTGTTTCTCAATATTAAACTCGGGGGTGCCAAGACTGGAGTAGAAATTGCAATTTGTAGCAAAGCTCTTGGTAACGTCGCGTAGGTGTCTTGATGTTCACATCAGATTGGATCACTGCTCGGCCAGTAGCCCATTCAGGCAGGAAGGCGACGCTACTGAGGCTTTGCTCTATTAGGGCTCGTAGTCAATGCGGCTACGTGTGCGATGCGGATACAGCTGTGTTGAGGCTTCACCGCTGATCTAGCTCAAAGTTTGGAACCAAGCGGCCCAAGAAAGTATGCACCTGACCAGTAATGGGCTTGGTACTCGTCGAACCTCGCGGACACTTAGTAACATAACTCAGTCAGTGTCTCGCAGAGGTCTACTTGTAAAAGTGAAGTTTTTACTAGAACTGTAATTGGTGTGCAGTTGAGGCTTCGGTCGCTCTTTCCACCCGCAGGGTGTGATGTTGTCTCGGGACTACGGGGTGATGAAGGGTCGCAATGCAAGCAGTTACGCTCTGCGGTCGCAAAAATCAACATTCCGTCCACAGCGGTAGCAGTAGAAGTGTGAGATACCGATAGCATTGATGTCAGCAAATTGAGATCAGACTCACACCAGGATCTCTCACGCGGAGGTGTCTGTGCAACCTGTCCATCCCAGATGGATTTAACGAGCAATTTACCACGCGTCAGGCTGTGATGATGCTCCGTGTCTGTGCGCCATCGAGTTCTTGGATCAACCGTGCGCTATCAGATCTGACGAAAGCACGAAATGGACAAAATGCTACTGTTGCGTGCCGCATATATGACGGCAAAAAAAATAATTAAGAAATGAAATTAAAGAAATAAAAGAAATAAAAGAAATCGACCTGCCATTGGGCGAAGCAATACTTTCTGTGCTTGTGTGCGATGTTGATCTTGGGTGGGCACAGCGTGTGGTTGATGAATAAGGCGATGGCGCAATGGGCGCGCAAAGGATGGGTTGGAAACAGCCACTCGCTCTGCCAAGGAAATAAATTTCTTTGGCTCAGTAATTGTTGTCATTCAGTAATCCTTTATGCAACCATTTGGAGCGCCACCGACATATTCGAAGACAACACCACACCAGGCGGGCATCGGCGTCGTAGCAGTGGCTTGATGCGTTGTTCTCGGTCCGTTGAGGTGGGCAAACCGTTGCTGTAATCGCAGATAAGGCACGGTGGCCTGTTTGCATATCCACGATGGAGATCGAGTCAAAAGTCAAATCTCGATCCAAGTTCTTACAAGCAGTTGACATCACAATACCATGCGTGGGGAGCCGCTGATGATCAGGAAGTGGTCTCTGGCCATGTTACTTCACTTTCATGTCATGGTGCCAGTGCCGCCGTCGTCCTTCTGCTGCCCTAAGCTGCCCTTCCAGGTCATGGTACTGGCCATGGCTGCCACACAGGACAACTTGCCACATCGTGGCGTGTGAGAGGAAGACATGCGCGATGGAACAGGACTCATTTGACGAAAGCGTATTCGCGTGCGTGGCTTCGTGTGCTGTTCGTTTCAAGCGAGATGTGCTTGGAGAGGGTAGGCAGCTCAGTTGCATCTCCTTACTCGTCTGTTGAGTAGTAAAATTTGGGATGCCAGCCGAGCTCGTTTTTGGTAGGTCTGGATGAATGAGCAATGGGTCCCTCAGAATGGCAGCTGCGGACCTTTGGATTTCCGAGGGACTCTCAATGACCTCCTTAGGCTGTAGCTCCGACATCCTTGTCTGGGCCGCCCCTCCGTTGGTTGGCCGTCGAGGCTGGAGCATCCCAGATGAGCCCAAGCAAGACGACAAGAACGGCGTTTTTGCCGGGGCGTGCGAGTTTTTCCAAGAGGGAGTGGAGGATGGAAGCAAGGTTACCCCCGTCAAGGACTTGAGCGGGTCAGTGAAATAGGAGCACCCCCCCTCCACTACAAAAAATGAATAATTAATAAATAATGGGAAAATAGGATGTGACTAGAAAAAAAAAAAAAAAAAAAAAAAAAAAAAAAAAAAAAAAAGCTGATCGGTGAGCACCTTGTCCCATCTGTCCTGTATGCACAGCACAGCACAGCACGCAGCCACACCCCCCTCGAGCGCAGTGAAAGACCATCGCTTTTGATCGCGCGTCAGATCTTGCCCGGACTTTCGACTGTTGCCCAGCTACTCAATCTGAGGACCATGGTGCAAACGCAGCGTGTATTCTCGCGCATCGGTTCGAGGAGGGCCATTCTGATTTAACGAGTTTTCCGGTTTTTCGCTTCCATATTTTTCTCTCTCCCAAATTGCCCCTTACTTTCTTTCACAAGTCAGTTACAGTACCCTGGCTGGGTTGCTCCTTCCCAATTTCGTTCCATCGTCCCCTCTTTTTCAAACAGCAGCAACCCACCTGCCCGTTGTTGAAAGGCAGGCAGGCAGGTAGGTAAGATGACTTTACCGCCCCTCACCCGAGCCAGGCAGGTACCTCCTCCATCTCGCCTGCCACGACTCATCGATTCCCCATCCGACACGCCCACCCACACCCAACTTCTCACCCCCCCCCCCCTCCCCCGTTTTCCCACCAGCCTCGTGTCCATCTTTCTTTTTTAGTTTCTCCGCCAAGTTAGATGTAATCGACGGAGCTAAACAAAATCCAGATCCCTCCTTTTTGCTAGGTGTCATTGCCACGCGCGCTATGGATGTGGGCGACCCAACAGTCCGTCTTACATTCCTCCACTACCAGTGCTAGCTGAACTCAGCCCTTTCGCGAAGCATACATATTGGCATGCCCCCCCTCTCGCCCGCACTTCCTTCCACACTCTTTCTAGTTTCAAACCATCACTCCCACACCTTCACGACAGTCACGATATTGGTCAGCACCCGACTCCAAATCAACCATTCGCCTCTCAGCATCAGCAGAGAGAACAGTTTAACCATCGATCACTCGACAGACCTGCCATGGCCGCTGCCAGCGTCCTAAACCCCATTTCGCATTATCCGACACAGGCGTCCAATTTCTCATCGTCCGCCTACCCTCAACCACATCAGCATAGCCCATCAAACAGCTCGACTATGATTTCTTCTTCGGAGCAAAGACGAGCTCCTGACGAGAGCGAGGCCCCTTCTCGCCAGTCGCTGCCGTCTATTTCCGAGGTTATCTCGGGTGCGCGCCCTGGCCAGTTCCCTCCTCCTTCGCATCAGAGCGGCCAGTCCAGCTCTGGCCTGCCCTCGCCGTTTGCCTCTCACAACCGTCAGTATCCTGAGCATGAGAAGCATCATTCTTCACCACAGCCATTGCATCCTGCATCCTTCACACCTAGACAAGATGCCGTTCCTGCCTTCTCGGAATCGCCGCGACCAACTTTCAGTGGCCGACCTGGATTTCCCGTCTCCGATCGACGACCAACTCCTCCCGGAAAGCCTGATGGTCCTCAACACCCTCAAAGTCACAACGAACCGCGTTCTGTGAGCGGCTCATACCCACAGCCCCCTCCTCCCATGCCGTCGTCACACCCCTACCAGTCAGCCCAGCTCCCTCCCGGCCAGCACCCTCTTCCTGGTGGTTACCCGATCTCTCCTCGCCACATGCCCGGTGAATACGATGCTCGCCGTCCACCAACACACGGAGAACCTGGCGACTACGCACGCCGCTATGATCCCCAGCCCAATCGTCACTTTGAAACATGGAGCTATCAAGAAGCATTCAGCCGAGTAAGTAAACTGCATCATGACCGGAAACCTCTTCAAGGTTTTGCTTGCTAACTACCTCAACCAGATCGGGTCACACACGCGAACAATCTTCAACTTTGCCGAAGCCTATGGACGTATTGCACAGGAGCAGCATGGATCTCAACCGGTGCCTGATCGTCTCCCCACAGAGCGTGAAGTCAGTGAGATGCTTGCCAATGTCGAATATATCAAGCGCTCTCTGGAACAAGTTCGCGAAGTTGTACAGGTTTCTATGCAAGCCGATAGATCCCGCGATGGCGTCAAGCCCAAGGGGCCCTATGGTGAAGCTCACGACGTGTCAATGTACGAAGGGATGAAACCCCAGTATCCCGTCAATGAAGTTAAGAAGCGCCGCGGTGTAAGTTCAATGACAGATGTACCCAAAATCCGATCCCCTCTGAACCGCAACTAACAATGCTTTCAGCGTGCTGCTCCACCAGGCCGATGCCACAGCTGCAATAGAATTGATACACCAGAGTGGAGACGTGGTCCTGATGGCGCCCGAACCCTCTGCAATGCGTGTGGTCTACACTACGCCAAATTGGAGAGAAAACGCCAGCTGGAGAACAGATCGTTGCGCCCAAAGACGGAAGAGCGCAACTAAAAATCGGAAACCACGACGTGACACAACAGTGTAGTTTGGCAGAGAAGATGCTTACAAGGACCCATTGAATGCTGTCGGTGGCAACTCTGTTCAGACCGCCAGGCGCCGACTGTACGCCACTGGCCAATGGGGCTTATCACCAGGAAGTATCGGCACCATGGCATGATCTATGCATCCATTGCTTGTGTCAACACGAAGATACGAGAACACTGCCGTTGAAGAGTTCACCGCCCGCTTACTGTGGGCACGCATGACACTGTCTACTCACTGTAGTGATATGATACGGAGGCATAGCGACTTGTTCTTGGACGAAATCGGAGGCTACTTTTTTCTTTGATATCCACTGCTCTTTCAATTTTCGTTTTAGTTTCTTTTTTTAGGGAGAGTCATGAAGGGACTCGTTGGCATTACAGGCGTTGAAACCAGGGGCGGTCATTTGATATTTTATTTATACAGTTTGTGGGAGGTGTTTGTGCTTGATCGGATGATTGGGCAAACTGACTTGATCTCACGCATCGTATATTTCTTTTTTTTTGCGAATTGTAATTTAACTGTTACGGAGGTATAAGGAACAGGAATTTTAGACAAGACACACATATAGTTTGGCAACAAGACTTGATGATGATCCGTTCTTCCTACGAGTGAAATTGTGAGAATTGAATTGCCAGCCACTCTACGGAGTACAGACAAAGGCGTTGCTCAGACACACAGACCCTCAGTGACACGGACCCTGCTTTCGCCTACCACTTGATGAAGCCGGCACTTCAGGTAGAGGGTGCATTACAGAGCTATCGATGTTAGCGAGGAGGTGCTTCTGTCACTTGCTCGGGTGTGGCTAGGGAGAAGTTATGCTATGCTGTCCCATGCAATGCTGTCATTTCTTTCTTTTCCCTGGCGTCCCCATTGACAACGCTATCAGCGAAGGAGCACTTTTGTAGGCGCGTTTCGGTAGCCGTTGGACTCCAGTTCTCCGTTGATCGAACGCTCGTGCATTATCTAACGGAATGTAGTTAATGTGGAACTGTTGCAACTTTGTGGTCAGGACAAGTCAATGCGGGGGACAAGGTCGGGACATGGTTCGCAATGATGGTTGATTGGACCTAGTAAGCTGCAAGATGACATTCGTCCGATGGGGCATTGTCCTTGGAGAAAGTAGCTCCAAGTATTGAACAGGCATGCAGAGTACCTGGAAGAGCTATGCAATAACTACGAGATGAGATGTACGATGACGAGCAATAACTCCTGCAATGAGCCAAGCGCCTCAAAGCGGAGCTTGCACAAGTAGGACGATGGTGTCTCGTAACGCAAAGGGGACCCTGGGAGTTTGTTGCATTCCTGTCTTTGATCCTCATCTGTCATGTCATGCTAGGTTCATGGGGTGATGCTACTCAATACATGAGTGGTAGGAATAAGACGCAAAAAGAAAATATGCTCATGAAAGCACCAGTATTTTCCTTTTTCTGCGTTGAGGCTCATCGGTTAGGCATGGTTCCCAATGCGCAACATCCCGCAGGTAGTGTGCTTGAATGGACTGCTAGAGAACCAGGGAGGAGGTCTGATGTTATTGTGACGCGGATCTATCTAATCGGATTGCTTTTCTGACTTTCCGCGGCACAGTTTGACAAATTGATGGCTTGGCGTGCTTTGAGCGTTTCTTTTGTGGGTGCTTGTTTTTTTTTCTTGTTTCCTCCCCCGCCTAGTTAGAGCTAGCCATGTCTGAAGTTGAACATAATAATAAAGTTACTATGTTTAGGTGCAACCTGTTTATCCTGGTTCGACCGCGCCAAACAGCAATGAGGAGTACAGTTAGATGACCGAGCGAAAACGGGCAAAGGCCGATTCCCCTGCAAGTGGATGTTTTGCGAGGGCGCGGGTACAAGCATAAACGTATGAGGACGATTTCAGCCAAGAGATCTGACGAGATTTGCCATTGATGCGCTACATTTTGTTTTGTAATCTTAGGAATGTGCCAAGAAACAAGTGTGGTTACACTTTGGAAAAGATGACGGGTGATGGAAGGATGAAGGCAGACGATGAGGTGACAAGACTGATTCGTTGGTGGTACATGACATGGGGGGAAGTGTAAGCATCGAAGCCTGATAGGAGCTGTTGGTGTGGACACAGGGAATGGTCGACAAACTGCCGAGTTAATTTAAGAATAAAAAAGTGATACAGGCTACAGTGACTGTGACAGATGAGAGTAGTAATTTACATCAAAGTAAGGCGGTGACAAGATGTGATGAAGCGGGCGGCTACCGCATGTTCTTATGTGACAACGTATTGGGCATGGTGCAACGTGAATTAAGGGTGTGAGAATCGTTGGACAAGAAGCCGCCCAAGAAAAAAAGTAAAAAAGCCATTACATGTGGTGTCCCAGGTGGCTTCCAAGACCCTTGGCAGGTTGTGTTGGCAGCCCCAAAGCCACCAGGTCTCAATTAGTCTCATACAGCAGATCAAGTTGAAACGGCAAGCTACATATTGCGCGAAGACCGTTGCTGGTCTCTCTCGTTCGTCCTCTAACTTGGTACGATTGCCCACTTTTCACGTCACAGATCTTGTTTATGGGGGCAAGCATGAGAGCAGTGAATGTGCAAGATGGTGAGATATTGTTTTTCTCGTGCGACTCCATCAGAAACATCGAGGCTGCATGCAGCACTGAGACTGATCCGTCGCTCCTTCTGTGCCTCGGACTTCTGTTCTGACCGACCGAACTCTTTGACGCTGGGCAAAGCCTTTGAGTCGGAGATCTCCATAGATAAAGCGAGTCCGGTGTTTTCTTGTGTTTCTGTGTGACTGTGATATCTTGCTGCGACTTACATGCATATGGCGCTCTTGTATAAAATCTAGAGCGACGCATGATGTGTAACAAGCTATCACACACTGCACTCTGCCTGGAAGCCACACACCCCCTCTGTGCCCTCCGTGAAGGCTCGTGTGCTGAAGTCCGGGCTCAATTGGCACGCTGAGAATGTTCTTGTCTCCAGCCCTTTGTTGAAGTTGCCGGTTGAGTAGAGAAGTCTTTGTGTGCGGTTACTGGGATGGCCCTGCTTGTAGGATTTGCAGTGGCTGGATCAGAGGGCGCGAAAACAAACAGCTCGCGAGGAAGAAGAAAGGTGTGGTTCAACGGCTCCTCAGCATCGGAATGGAGAGCAATTGGGTGGCTCGGAATGAGGCCTTTCCGATGGGAGGCGAAATCAAGATCGCCATCTGAAGTCAAAATTAGGTATGGCGCACATGGCCTCGGACATATGCTGGAGAGCGTTGGCGCTTTCTGCCGAGTCATTCATTCAACGCTTAAGGGGAAAGGATCACGATGAATGAGAAACATGCAATAGGGTCTCTACTAATCTGAGTCCGCAATTAGTCACCGAGATGAAATGGCTGAACGAGAAAATATGACATCTTGAGAAGGGAAAAGATTAAATGTGACAAAGACTGGGTTCCGTGATCCCTTGTCGTGAGGGGTCCAGGGCTGGCGGCGGAGGAAACAATAGGCTGGGCTTTGACTTTCCTTTTTTGCTTGTTTTGTTTTCCCGTTTGTTAGCGTCATCATTGGCCAAAAATATCCACGATGAAGAGAAGAGGAAGAAGCCACTCTTCGGGGAAAGGGGGAGGGGGAGGGAGAGGGAGAGGGAAGAGATGAAAGGACGGTTGGTGGCGTTTGGATGAAATGCTGGGCAGTGGGAAGCTTCAACAATAGCGGCGGTTGGAGCGGCCGAACGGTGGGCTGCGGTGGGTTGCAGTGGAATAAACGTTCGAAATACAGTGGACAGATGCCCCATGGACTGTGCTGGCACAGAGGCAATGGTGCGTTTTTCGCAGGCAGCAGGGGTGTTTGCAGTGCTGCAGTGTGGTACACCACTGCTAGGTAGGACTCAGAGGCGTTATGCTTTTTTCGCAGACCTTGTTAGCGGCTGCTGCGGCCGTTGAGTTTAGGGGGCTGGCTCTCGCCAATCAGCGCTGAAGCCACGTGCAATTAGTGGCCGATGTGGCCTAGGCCAGCCACCCAACGCTGCAAATCGCTGCGCAACACAGGCTACAGGTCGTTTTTTTTTCCTTCTGGAGCGCCCGCCGTTCGCTCTCCTTGTTTTCTCCTCATTTCACCCTTTGTCCTCGATCAGGAATCAGAGACCGAGAAAACGCCACTGGCCAGCCTGCTTTCTCATTGAACCCCAGTAGAATTCCAAGGTTTTCGATGGAAGTTCCCGCTCGTTACGTGATCGGCGATTTAATGAAATGCATGGTTTGCATGACGCCCAAAGCAAATAATAGGGTTACCCGGGAAAACGGCGAATAGGAACTCGCCTGCACACGCCCCTCCACCATCATCCATTCGTCACTGAATCCCATCAAGAAAAACAAAGAAGGCTGCGAGCTATGCCAAGAAGCAATTCTTCCGTCCAATCACGGCAAATCTAAAACGAAAGCGAACAACGCCATCGTTCGTTTGAAATGACAGGCTCCAGCTTTTGGCCATCTAGGCATGGATGGCTGGGATGATGGTCTGTTCTCCAACATCTGCCATGCAACTTTGCAAACCGACACGCCCCCTCCCTCAGGCTCCTCGCAGGACGCCGTCCGTTTTCGAATTATTATCTACGGGGAACATAGCTGTAATAGTGGCTAATCCCTCCTGTGTGGCTTTAGCGTTTTGTTGAATCGAAATTCATCCAACCTCGTTAAAGGTAACCAATGGTTATACTCCCGATTACTTACTCTCGGTCATTCCCACAACTGGCGAGACATCAACGGTTTTTTGCTTGTGTCGTTTGACTCAACGCCTCATTTAGCTCCTCGTTCGCAAAAGAAGCATGTTTCGCCGCCATGGCGTGCATACACTACACGCTCAGTGCGTACACCAGCGGAAAGACACTCACAAGAGCCACACCCTTCATTTTTATTACCAAGAAAGGGCTAACGCTGCGACTGCTCAGCTCTCTGTCTTAGACAAACAGGCCGGGCATTCGTCGCTCCGGAACAAATGTGTCGGATCGCATCTTCAGCACGACTCTCCCAGCTGCAGTACATTGCCAGGCCCATGTTTGCCCTGGCCTTCACACTGCTACCTTGCCACAGCGGTCCGATATCCGCGAGATGGATGGCTTCCGTAATTTTCCTTTTGGTCACCGCCATTCGTTTGAATCTTGAATAGACCCATGTGGCGCTTCACCAGCAGCATACACCAGTCACGGGCCTCTCCTCGACGCCCGTTCTGTCTACTAGCGGCCCATCAACCTCTGATCTGGCATTGTCAATGCTGCGGCACTTTTACTCCTCCATGACATGCACAGTATGTATGTACGTGTCTGCGACCTGGGGCTCATCACGTCTGTGAACGTGGTCACGAGGGCTAGATCAGAGACAGATGCACTGTCATTTCGACTTGGCGGGACACGACCTCAGCCGGCAGGTAGCACCTGGATGCGTAGAACATGCGCTGCTGAGCAAACGACTCCAAGGCGGTCTTGCGTGTTTGTATGCACATATGTGTCTACTCCACGCCAGGCATCACAACTAATCTTGCAGGTAGCCATCGATCTGGTCTCGTTTAAACGTGAAGCATTCCAGCCAATGCAACAGTTCGCATGAGAAGCCGCTAAGAGAGTGTAGAGAGACATACCAAAAAAAAAAGTGTGACAGACGCCCCTAGTCCTGTCAAATCCATCGACATCATGGATCAAAAGCAAACCAACACCAAGGTACTAGCCTTTTTTCGTAAAGAGACTGCTCTTTTTTTTTTTTTGGGGGGATTTGCACGCCACCTCCTTATTTTGTAAATGACATGCGCGAGATGCCTTGGTAATGTTGTTGTCTCACCTTCCGTCATGGATTCTCTCAATGGGCAAATTTTGTTCGCAATCAATGTCTCACTGGATCGCCGCTGAAAGCGAGATCAGATCTGTCATCTGTACGAAATCCTAAACACGTTGATTGGCTCCTTCGGCCACCCTTTCTGGTCTAGCCCTAGCCACGACTTGTCCTTCTCTGTCTGGCCTGTGGAGGTGGCTACCCAGAAGCTGAGACCTGCGCCCTCGCCCCACGACTAAGCAGCTATTCTTCCTTTTTTGAGAAGTCGGCAGTTCACCAGCGCCTACCACTTGTTTTACATACATTGACGGAGCCTCTCCCATTTGCTTTTTTCAGGTCTCGTGTGGTTATCTCCCTAACTCTATTGTTGTTTTGCGATGAGATCGCTGGAATGCAAATCTGACGGCTACATCGATGCCAATCCTCGGCAGTTAAGGTGTGCTCCACGATGATTTTAGCATTTCCGGACATGTTACTCGAGCGCGCAACGCTGAGAGCTTTAGGCGCTCTATTCTGCTGTCCGCCTAGTCGTATTCGCAGACTAATTTTTATCGCCGAAGTAAATGACCGTCGCACAAGGCCATCATCAGTTTTGCGGCACCAAACCACAGACACGCCAGCGAACGCTCAGACGATGGACATTACCATACGGTAGTTCTGCACAAGTCATATCAATGGGCAATCTCTATCCCAAGCGGGCCGCTCCGGACCACCCTCATACCCCCCCCCCCCCCCCCCCCCCCAAATCCGTTCATCTGATTCGATTTGCTGCTGGATCGATGACATATTATTGCGTCAGATGACATGCTCCAGAGTCAAACATTCGATCCCCAAATTGGGCAAGGAAAAACAACAAGATGCGGCTTGAAGGCAAGGCAGCAGCACAACAACACTCCATAGCGGCCCCCTTCGCTGTAGACAAGGCGACTGTTCCACTATATAACTCAGCCATTCGGAGCGAATGCAGCGCAAGGTACTGTGCGAAATGCCACCTCACATCCCTACCAATAAGTTGAATTGCAAATATGCCATGAGTCGCTCGCTAAGCGATGCATTCCTGCAAGCCAGTCCCCCTCCACTGGCATTCCTACACAACACATATTTAACGGGCAGGGTTCAAGGGTTTTTGATGTCGAATAAACGTGGCCGATCAAGATGATCTCGACCCTCTGTTTTCATTTCAGTCCAAGCAGAGACACAAAATCTGATTCATCAAAGTCAATCAATCCCTCTCTTCCAAGGATCAAAACTAAACGAAGCTCGCAGGTCCCCCGCGGAGCTAGGCAATCTAGGGAAGTATTTTCTAAATCAAGAAGAGGAGCCCACCACCGATGAACGAGCCATGACTGAGTAACCGAAGCTGTTAATTATACTCCCTCCCTCTGTCTCTTCTCTTCCCTCTCTCTGTCCTCTCATTCGATTTAAAGACGCCTATCCGTTCTGTTCCGCAACCGAGCCGAATCCACTCTCTCCTATCGTAATTTCTTGTTCATCTCAACCTAAGAATCCGCCCATCCCAGAACGGCAATGATTCGTACGGCCGAAAAATAAAAAATCCTGATCAATAATGTATGCCATACCTATGATGCCGTACGTGCGTGTCCTTCATTTCATCCACACCTTCGGGTAAATAATGTCATGAGAAACAACAACAAACAAAAAAAACACCCAATGTGTCTCAACTGCCGAGTTTTTTATTATTATTAATAGACACCACCCTTTTCTCGGACGCAAGGGATGTGGGCGGTGCGGGTATCGACTATGGAACGATTGCCCCAAACCCCAACCCTCCCTCTAATATAGTACCTCAAGGGCAGAAAAACGTCCTTCTAGAAGTAGAAGCCACAACCACGCGCTAAACCGCCTGTAGACCTTTCCTCCGAGACAACAAGACCCTCACGATGGAGAAACGCCAGTCCCATGGACTGAATGTTTTCTCCGCGCCAATTTTTGCTTTTTCTTGCCATCCTACGCCTCGTGGGAGAACAGAAAAACCGCTATTGATATCCATTTCAACGGCCGTCGGCAACACTAATTTAGTAATTACTTGATAATAAAAACTTCTCGAAACAATGGACTGTTCTCTCCGTGGTGGACTGTTCATTTACACTAAAACGTCGCTACACGGCAAATAGTCTCCCCCCACCCCTTCGAGTCAGTACTTTTGTTCGTCCGTTCCAACAATCATGACCATGACCAAGTTTTATGTCTGGAAAATCACACACACTCCCCCTCCCTCCCTTAGCGCATTTCTGTCTAGCGGCTATCGTGAAAAAGGAAGCTTAATTGCTCGGCCATCTCCACCGAATGGTGCGCCAGTCCTTTCGTCTCGACTCTGCTCGGGCCATGTTCCGAAGCATAACTGCCTGCCTATTCGGTATGAGCTATTGGATAACTAGACCGAGGTAGACTATTTGGGCGTGTATTGATGAAAGTGATATGTGAGAGATTTGTCAAATTAAAGAGGACTAAATTTGTCAAGTTGGATGAGCAAAAAAAGTTATGAATTGTGCAAAAGTATATGTGCTCAGTTGGTAAAGAAGTATCGTGAAAAAGCTAGTCAATCAGATATGCTGTCGTCAATGTCTTCATTGCTCTTGCTTTTTGGCAAGCCCATCATCTCCTTCAATCCATTCGCTCTTCCTCTTCCTAGATTCTCCCTCTGTGCTCTCTAATACTGTCTCACCGTTGACAGTCGTGTCATTGCCATTCGTGATTGTAGCTTGCCCGTTGCCATTTTCCGTAGGTGATTCTGAAGCTTCTTGTCCACATCCTCCTCTGAACTTGCCAAGTAACCTAGCTAGGCCATGGATGCCCAGCCCTGCAAAGTTACGCCCTGCACTCTCCCTTTCTCCAATGGCAATTACGGCACTGATAAGGTCGTGATTGATTTCATCATCCACGACACTGTCATGCTTATACTTGGGATGGGCGTCAATGAAGTTGCGAATCCAACGAGAAGTGGTGTCAAGCTCGCCACTAGCTCTCTTGCTGATGAGACTGAGATACGTTGCCAATTCGCAGCGTGTCTCAACATCGACGTTGACACTGTCTAAGTAGCTCTCAACAATGGGAATGAGGCCAGGGAATTCACCGTTAAGTGACCCGTTGATAATTTCGTCAATAGTCATCTCTTCGTACTCGTCTTCAACGGCACCCGGAGATGCTGGGCGACTGGGGTATGCTGACCCAGGACGGCTGCTGCCATCATCAAATGCAGTGTTGGCACGAGAAGGTCGAAGAGGGAATGGGTTTTTACGGAAGTAGAACTTGTCCTTCAAAACAGAGTCAATGCCATGAGCACGCTCCATGTTCTCATCCACCTTTTTGATGGGAATGTAGAAGTTGAGGTCGAACGACAGGATGGCTCGAGTAACGAGAACCATGAAAACAGAGAAGGCAGCGTTTTCGAAATCAGTCACTTGAATCTCCATGGATCGAAACTCTACTCTCCAGCCAATGTTGTTCTCTGCCGGAGGAGGCTTAAATCGCATGTGTTGCCAATTGGTTGACTGAATGTTCTCGAAGTGGTCAGTCTTCTTGAGATCAAGTTCCTGCAGATCCTCTTCGAAAATAACGATGGGGTCGCGAATGAAGAGATGGGCGAAGTGGGTGGCGAGGCGATCATCCATACCACCGTCCATGAGCTCATTCTTGATGTCTTCATCGATAACCAGATCGGGATCAAGGTATTCTTTGCGAAGTCTAGGGTCAAGGGAAATGTATGTAGAGTTGGATGCATATCGAGACTTGGGAATTCTCCAGCGGTCATTCTTTAGAGGCTACTGCTGGTTAGCGGGTTCACTCTTGCATGTTGTACAGGTTGAATCTTACCTTCTCGCCCAATTCCTCTGGAGTTCTGCAGTCCACGGCACGGCTGATCTGATTCCAGCGTACATCAGTAGCGGCAAGGAAGCCTTTGTATACTGGAGTTGCAGCCGTTAAGGCAAGCATAATGGGTCCAAGGGGACTGAGTTGGTCATAGAGCTGTCGACCTTCGACAATGTTCTTGGCTTGGAAGGTGATTTGAAGACAGCAGCTTCCCATTCCAAACGCCATGGCATCCATGTGAATAAAGTCGTCAGGCGCTGCTCCATTACGCTCGTCATCATCCTCGGGCCAGTTGTGCAAGTCGAAGTTGGTTGTGGGATCCTTCCATGGCCTGGCTGTGTTCTTGTCATGGAAGACTGGTACATTCACTTGAACTTTTTTGCCTCTGCGAGAACGGATGTTTGCAGCGAGGGTAGGGAAGCGGATATGAGGATTGGCGATCTCGTCAGGGACGAATTGTGATCGCAGGCGAGGGCCCGAAACAGGGTAGTAAGGATCGGTGAATTGTCCAGGAACTCCAATTTGAGGGAATGTGGTGAGAGTGATGGGGTACTCAGTAGCTTGCATGTGGTCCTTGGCAATCTTGCGTCGCAGCTTCATGTCTGGCTCAACATCCAGCAGCTCTTTGAAGCCGATACCCCATGGCTTTCCAGGAGTAGCTTCGAGCATGAAGCGGCCAAACTCTGGGTGAAAGACGGGCAAGGTTGTGTTTCTACGCCAGTCAGCATATATGTAAAAGTGATGAGAGTGAAGCATGTGCACTTACTTCTTACTCTTGATATCTTGGAGAGCTGGGACGCATCCTCCCTCTTTGGCTAGCTCGGCATCGGCAGCGAGGGCCTTGAGGATTTCGGCCTGTCGCAAGGACAAGACGACTCTAGGCTCATCTTTTGAATACTTGACAACAAGGTACTCAACCTATCAGGAATCAATAAACCGTTTCGCAAATTTGTAACAAGAAGAGATGTTGAAACTCACTTCATCTCCCCACAGCAAAGCATCTCGTTCTTTGCCCTTTGCTTTGTTCCAAATCTCCAGAAGTTGCTGTATTCGTTGTTAGCGCTGTCAACACTAAAATTGGGCATCGACTTAGAAGTAACTTACCTTGATACCCCATTCTCTGACCTGATGAGCACGTTTTTTGGCCTCTGGCCATTCCAGCGCGGTCCCAAGAGCTCTAGAAGGGTTTATATTAGCCAGAGCTGTTGATAAGCTGGATGAGTGCAAATTTCCGAGGTAAAACTCACAATAAACCCATTTCTCAAAGGTTACTGAGGGCGTGCAAGGCAAAGCCTGAAGAGGGGGGAAGTAGGGCTTCGGGTTGTCGCTGACGGCGTATTGGAGGGATGGCGCAATCGATGACATGCAAGATGGAATCCACGGGCTGTAAGAGGCTTCTCTTTTACCGAGAAAGGGTATATATAACCTGGCGCACGCAGTTTCCGGCTTGCGACAGCGTCTCTGACCCTTCAGATTCTCACGGGCTGGCCAAAGTGGTGAATGCGCACAATGCAGCCGTTGAGAGCGATATCCCGCGCGCAAAGTTTCAGCGCAAGCTCCCTTCAGGCGAAGCGGCGCAACGAGGCTGCAGTTCCGGCGTAATAGCCGAGAACACAACAACAAGAAGTAGCTCAAGAAGCTCCTGGGGGATTGACGCAACAGGCAGCCGATTCTCGAAGAGAAAATATCCAACAAGATGAAGCACGATTCGGCCGAAGAAAAAAATAACACAAGCGAGCCTTCAAGCTAGGCGGTAGTGGTTATTTGAGGAGCGTGGTGGAGCCTTTTTTTGGCCAGACTTTCGGCGGTGCCAGAGCAGCCAAGTCCGTTAAAAAAAAAAAAAAATCGGGCGGACTTTTTTGCTGTGTTCCCTTGCCAGTGTTGGTCTACATGCAGGATGCTTAGAAATCCAATTTGTAAAGCGAGAAATATTAATAACGAAAGCTGAAATCAAAGCTGACAGGGTGTTTGGATACGAGGAGCGAAAGAATTAAAGGAAAATAAAAGTGAATTGAAATTAACGACAAGAAACATGTGTCGGAATATCGGGCAGTGTGCAGTTTAGGGAAGGAACAATGCATCATACTGACACTGCTCTTTCCTCTGTCCGTCGCTCCCGTACACATAGACTCAGGACCTGCCGCAAGCACCTCATCCGGCCGCTGCGTCGCTCCTTCCGTCAGCTCTGTGACGCCTACAGTCCGATCATGTGACTCTGCAGCAGCTCTCGGCGGCTTCCCTTCCATTAATAAGAATTAATGGAATCTCCAAATTGGAGATAAAATAATTGACTTCGCTTGGGAGCTGCAAATTTATTCCATAAATAAATCAATGCGGCACCCGTCAAGCGCTTGATTGGTCACCCAGCAGCTGCAAGAATGCTGGTTGTCTGCGGAATTTGTGGCAAGCTTATGCTAAGTTAACTGCACTGGGCGGAGTTGAGACGTTTTTTCTACTACACTCCAGGCCATGACACACCTCGTCTTACAATACCATACCTGCACGCCCTTCACTGGACTCTCCCCGTCTTCATTACGACAGCAGACTAGATCCCAAATAGTCCAATAGACGAGAAACCAACCCCGCATCGTCTCTTTAGAGTGTACGTAGTAGAGACCACCCCGGTACAGATTAAGTTTTGGCACCATTGGCCCATGTCATCCGAACCTTAATCACAGTAGACGGCTGCTCTTGTGTTCCCTCCAAGGGTTCGACCAAAACGTTGTCGGTAGAGTATCCGACGACGCCTTCTGGACTATTCTTGGTGGGAACTTACTGCGGTGCATGTGCAGAGCTGCTCGACACGCGTGGCCTGCATGGGAGGGAGGGCAGCCCGGCACGGCACTGGATGGCGCACTATGGCAATCAGCTCCTTGGAGGCTGCAGACACCATTTGCTACATGCATATTTTTCACTGGTTCAGTGATCAAATAATCAGAGACACGGACGTGACAATGGTGTGGCATACCTTTTCCAGAGCCATTTGAAAAGAGGGGTTGCTATGTTGTGACAGTGACGGGTGTATCCATTGGCGAAGCATTGCGTCTTCTATGCCTGCTGCAGTTCTATCTTGCATCTTATTATGCAGTGTACAAATCCATTGTCATCTATGATTAACCGTGTAACCGTGGTTGTGCATCCAACAGCGAATTCCATGAAGGGAGTGTAAGCCAGACGATGCACATCCATTGGGACGTGTGGCTGTCGAGACAACTGCACTCCTAACCAATTAATTTATTTATTTCGATGCCTCACTAGACCCCTACCAATGTTTACATCCAGCCCATCTACAGTTTTCATGTTATTATTACCATCCAAGTTATAACACCGTTATCCGCCAATCGCCCAGCCCAATACCAATCACAATCACGCAACACCCTATATTAGAAACCCAAGACCTTCTCACATACAGCCACACCACCACCACCACCACCACCACCACAACATCCACCCTTCTCTGTGTTTTTTTTTTTTTTTTTCAAACAACCCTTTTTCCAGATAAAACATAAATCTCACACTCACACCCTCAACGAAATTCTCACCCCATCTCATAATCATTCAATTCGTTCTAGCGCACCCTCGCTGCCCGGCACTTGGTCCAGGTGACCTCACCGACCCGCCAAAGCAATCCACCCCGCTACCAGCATAACCCCCCTTCTGAGCTCCCAGTGCTCCCCACTACAGCGTCCTCTTTACGCCTAGCTTACCCGACTATCCAGTGTGAGCGACTGCACACCACCCTGAAAAGAGCGTGTGTTGTACCACTACCTAGCGGCTGGATTGGCATTCTCCCCCTCCTCTTGAGTACCAAGTTTATTATCCCAGATTGTCGCTTTTACAATTTCTCTCTTTTATTCGAAACTCCGACAGAACAAACGACATCTCCATCTCCCATTGACGATTCGCACACCGACTTCCTCGCAACTTCGACCCAAACATATATCCCAAGCTTGATATCACTCTTGATTGTCTTCCCTTGAACCTGGGCACGAGTCCCTCACACCACATCAAGTCTGCCCACCATGAATCCTCACCAGAAGAACAAGGTTGACATCAAGGTACGACCCCATCCACAGTGTCTCCAGCAACGCCCTCTCAGCAACCATCGCTAACAGAATTTCACCCCTCCAGTCCCTCTCACCAGAAGAGCAACGTCTCTTCCGCCTCTACGGAAAGCTCCCCTCCCGCTCCGACCACTTCGCCAAGCATCTCAAGGAACGCAAATACTTCGATTCCGGCGACTACGCCATGTCCAAGGCCGGCAAGGGCGACGGCGTCGACGCAGGTGCCGTCGGATCCCAACATCCCGTCCCCGAGAACATCCCCCACCTATCCTCGCCCATCAACGGCACCGGCGCCGTCCCCAAGCACCTCGGCTCTACTGCTGGCATCCAGGCCGGCAGCCCGATCAAGGAAAGCAGCTTCCTCAACCGCGAGACTAGCGCCGACGAGAACAACAACAAGCAGAGCGATGCCGAAGACCAACCAAAGGCTGGTAGTCCTGTGGGAGCTACCTCCGAGCCCTTGGCAGCCGGTGCTGGAATCCCTATTCGTCGGTAGCTGTGTCTTTTCTCTCTGACAAACAAGAGTAAATCACAAGCCAATCTGTACGACATATTAGGGACAACTTCTTTCACTTCCGGCATTGTTTTTATGTTTACTTGGATCCCAGCCACAAAGAATGACGTAGTTGTTCTGGGACACAACGTTGACGCATTTCTTTTATTCATTTACTGCTGTTTCTTTTGTTCTTGTTTTTTATTCTTCACTAGCTGTGATGGCGTTTTCGGATGATGGTCAAGGGCAAAGATGGCAAAGGCAAACGAAAGGCTTTTTATTTTTCGGAAGAGGATTTCGATATGGTTTGGTCTGGTTTGGTGCGATACACTTTCGCTTCACTTGGGCTGCCTTTTGTAAAAAAGCACAATGCAAAAGCAACGGGAGCTAGGGTCAAACTAGAACATTGGGTTTCTGACAGGTACGGATCAACAAGCAAGAATGCTTCGCTGGCACTTTTATCTCACGATAGTACTTTTTACTTTTTGCCTCTTCTTCACATGTGGTTTATTTGTTTCTCCCTTATTCGAGGTATCATATCAAACATTACAAAACCATTTACCCAACCTTTTTTTCCCGTTTCTGTTATCCCTTTTTATTTATCCCATTTGTGAAATTCTTTACAGCGCCAACGCCTTGACAGCCATTTCCTTGGCTCCCTCGAAAGTCTTGTTTCCGCCAATGAAGCCCGCGGCATGCACGAAAACGCCGCCAGGCACTCCGGTGATGCCATCGAGCTCCTCGTCACGGAATCCTCTCCAGGCCTCAGGCAAGGGCTTTCTGCTAACAAAGGAATCCTTGCTCTCGGGCACACACTGGATGCGCCACTTGGCTCCAGGCTCAGGCTTCTCAGGATACAAGACGTACAAGACCGAGGCCTTGCCATCCTCCAGCTGGTACAGGTGATCCTTCCAGGGAGCGCTCTGGCCATCAAAGACCAAGATGCGGCCCTCTGCATCATATTCATTCCTCTTCTCAAACGCCTTTTGCACCACCTCGCGAGCAGGCAACCAAGCCTTGGTGTAGTAATCCAACTCGCGCTGGAATTCCTCGCCAATGCGCTGACTAGCCTGCGCAAACTTGTCATCCTCAGCCTGCTGAGCCGCAGCAGGGTCCGAGGGAACAGGGTCGTTCCAATTGGGGTTCAATCGTCCCACCATCGCACCCAAACCAAACCCTCCCTCGGAGAAGTTCTTGGTCAACCCAGCAGCTGCCACAGCCTTGGGGTCGTAGACAGAGATACCATTGTCATGGGCGTCGAGAGCCTCGATAAACGACTCGTAGATCTTGTTGTACAGCAGCGTCACCTCAGCAGAGTCCTCAGAGACACCCTCGCCCAGACGCTGGGCAATGATGGCGCGCCCAAAGTGCAGGAAGACCAACCCCGCAGAGGAGAGCTTGGTCTTGCGGCCGGGGAAGGTGGTGTCAAACCCGCGCTGGTGGTGATCGTATCGGTTTTGCGCGGCATCGTACTCGCCGCCGACATCGACGACGGTGTGGCATGTCTCGAGGAGCTTGGGGTCGCGGGTTCGAACGAGGGGCGAGGCAGAGTAGGCGGGGAGCTGACGGAGCATGTGGACTGCAAGGGCTTCGTCAGCGTGGAAGTGCCCGTTGTGGGTGCCGATGAGGGCGTCGGTCTTGAGGCGTTTGGGAGCTGATTCGGCCATTCTGACAAGTGAACGAAGCATCAAGTGATTGGACGGGTGCGATGTAGGAAAAATGGCTGGTGGGGGCGGACGATGCAAAGGGTTGTTGATGGGAAGTTGCAGCTTTTTTGGTGGACAGCATTGCCCCACCGCGGTTGAGCTCCAACCTATAAGTGGTAGCCAATTCTAAGCAGAGCAACCCACACAGCAACGTAAACCCAACTCTTTTTTTTTTTTTAACAATATTTAAGCGTTTGTATAGTAATCACACAATTGAAGAAACGTAGTTGACAGAGCTTCTATTTCAGGCTGCGCTGTGTTGAGCCTTTCATGCAAGTCACGCTGGCCGCCAACGTACTCTGTGAATCAACCCCATTTACCATTTTATAATCTAGCAAATTATTTCCTATACGCAGCATCCTTAGGCGGCTCACTCAACCCCTCAACTCCCTGTCTCCCAACTTTCGACATATCAGCATCCGCTCCCACAGTAGCAGGACCCCTCTCCGATCCAACAGTGGCTCCCTGACCTGTCCCAACAGGAGCTTCCGTTCCTCCAGCGCCCACATTTACTGTGCGAGCATCCATGGATTGCCAATCAGACGCCTTGGGAGGCTGTTCAGGCAGGGGAAGGTTAGCCTTGACCCGGTCGATCTGTTCTTGTTTCGATTCAGACATTGTGTGATGTGTGTGGTGTGTAGTGCTGTTTTGGCTGTGACACTATATCGTGTTAGTGAGCGAACCCAGCAATCCAACCAGCCAAGAAACTTACAAAAATCAATCAATTTATCGGACTCGAAAATATCAGCCAAGAAGTGTTCTTGTGATTTACAACATTGCACCTCCAACACTCTTTATATATTTCCATCACAAAGCTCAGTCGCCATGACGTTACCAAGACGTTTCTTGTGGAGAAGCTCGTCGGACCACAATCTCCGGCCCTGAACACACCAACAATGGAGAACCTCACCATATCTGTTCCAATTAAAGTAGAGATACA
Organism: Simplicillium sp. C3G150-2; assembly: GCA_022702485.1. Taxonomy (NCBI): domain Eukaryota; kingdom Fungi; phylum Ascomycota; class Sordariomycetes; order Hypocreales; family Cordycipitaceae; genus Simplicillium; species Simplicillium sp. C3G150-2. The sequence continues at coordinate 1,653,895 of JAJIYY010000005.1, read as the reverse complement.
CGCAATAAAAGTATATCTGATTCGTTACATGATGTCATTAATCTCGATAAAAAAAAGCACATTCTAACTACCCATGCCATGGCCTGGTGTGGACCCTTCTTTTGAGGTACCCAGCCATAATCGACGTTGATCTTTCCAAATTATAACGTCGTTTTGTGAGATTGTGGTTCGGCCAGCCCAGCCACAAAAGTCCCGGAAGCTACTGGAAATAATCTTGTCTTTAGCCCATTCGTCTATCCGCATCGGCAGAGACAGGCTTGTCTGGTTCTGGGTTGAGATAGTCCTCGTCTTCAGCCGCTTCGTATTCCGAGATCAGATCCGCAACGACTTCGCGTGCTTCATCGAATTCGAGCAAATTGTCTGCAAATGGGGCCGTCTTCTTGTATCCCTCCATAAAGGCGTTTCGCTTTCTCATGTTGTCGTACTGACGGACAATACGTTTGAACAACTAGCAGGCTATTTAGCAAAAGTTTTGACGGAACAAATATGAGATAAAGCTTACTGTGGCAATGCTCGTGTGGTTGGCAAGCATCAGTCCGCTTACTCTTGAAGTAGCCGGCACATAAGGACTCCTCTTGGTGAGAGCAACCTGGATGCTTGCTGGACCCCAGGGAATGAACGTAGCGAGTCTGCGCTCGCGAATGCGCAACAAACTCTTGTGTACATCAGTAGGGTCAACTTCACCCTGAATGACATTAAGAATCGAAATGTAGCGACTCTTTTTGCTAGGCGGCGCAGACACCATGCGGTTTTTGGACTGCAGCAGTCGTCGCATGACATCGAGCACCGTTGTCTTGCGCACCGTCTTTGCCTGCTCAACTTGGTCACCCGTAAAAGGCGTGTAGGATGTCTGCAAGAAATGCAGTCTCGGCGTCGGAATCAGTGAAGCCAGAATGCTGACGAGGTCGTTGTGCATATATCCCGGGTATCGTAGCGTCGTTGTGCTCGCAGACATAACAGTAGAAACCTAAAACACGTCAGTATCTTCTCTTTACTTCATCGTCGCCGTCTTCAGACGCACCAGCTGATTTGTTTGTTGGAACGACGGCTCTTGCACATGGAGAATATCCGCCGCAATGCGAGACAAGGCACCATTGTCAAGCACCACCACAGAGTCCGCATTCTGCGTCAGTCGTCTCAAGGACAACATGCTGTTGTACGGATGTACAACGACATCTCCAGAGTTTTGCGTGTCGGGAAATACTGAGTATGTTTGGATAATCTTCTTCGGGAATCGATCGTTCAGTCTCTCAAGCAGGAAAGATCCCAAACCAGAACCAGTACCACCTGCAATCGAATGCAGCATCATGAAACCCTAACATTGGAAATCAGCACGCACTTCAACCCTCTCTCCGCCCATCCACCAGAACTTACCTCGAGGGAGTCGCTTCCGTCCGCCTCACGGTCAATCATCTCCATGATATCCTCACAGACTTCCTCGCCGCTTTGGTAACCATCACCCCAGTTGTTCGCTGCTCCCATTCCATTCTTTCCCACATAAAAGTTTTCTGGGTTGTAGATGTTTCGATAGGGTCCCTGCTGAATCGCTCCAATCACCTAACAAAACGCTCTCGTTAGCACATGGCCTCGCGCCAGGTTCCGTCTCTGTCGCTGGACGCACTCTGGGTTCCAGATCTATTAAGATTGCGCGAGGAATATATCTCGTATCGTCGCTCTGGTAGTAAAACACGTCCTTTCGATCGCCGCCTTCGGTCGCAAAGTCCTCAAGGTTGCCGTCTTGGTTGATGCCATGTTCCTGGCAAAGCTGCTGCCAGAACTGGCTTCCAACTGAAAAACAAACAAGTTAGTGATTCCTGTATCATTTTATATGCCTTTGTCAAACGCCAGTCGCTCTTGGTCGCAAGTCTCCGGCAATGGCATGCGTTCGAAGGTACATACTGCTGTTACCGCACTGTCCAGCTTGGACCGTGATAATCTCTCTGCAGCCGTTTAATCAGAATATTTTGCACACTAATGCGTATCCATCTCAATGTTAAATACTAACCGAGGCATAGCTGCTAGACTGTTCAGCGTGTAATGTCGTTGGTCGAGCGCTTGCAATTCGACTTGCGAGGTTCAAGGTTGACGCGCGACGCGACCAGCGCTAAAAAGCTCCCAGCACAGCACTCACTGCACACGGTGTTTCACCCCGCCCCCGCGCTCGAACGGCGGCCAGCAGGCGAATCACGTAGCACTTCACTTTTACTGCAGAATCATTGTAGCGGTAATACCGTGTATTTACAACAGCGCACCTCCAACGTACGCAAGAAAATAAGCCGTCTCAAAAAAATAGCCTCCAAGCACTTCTTCTTGAATAAACTAACATGTAGGGCAAACCGTTTGAAAGCCGATAAAAACAACCCTTGAATGCTCTAATAACGCCGCCAATGCTATACTATACCTTTTTTGATAACCGGACAGGCTTGAAAATCTTCAGGCTGTCTACAAAACCAATGCATATTTATCAATCCTTTCGCCAAAAACACAGATATTACTTCTTATTATGCACCTTATTCTCCTCCAGTGCCTCGGCCAGTTTCTTGGCCATGTCCTCCGTCTTGACTTGAATCATCCAAGTCTCCAATCCATCCCCTGCCTCATTCGAAGTCGTCAACTTGACATACTTCTTGTCCGCCTTGTAGTCCAGATCTGGCAACACAGATCGGTTGATGGCGATGTGGCCTCTTGGCTCGGCTCGAAGCAACAGGCGCACAGTACCTGTCTCTTTGTGCTTCAGGACGCGCAGAGGGCCCACGCCCTTGGTCGACCATGGACTCTTCGGCTTAGGCTTGTCTTCTCCGCCTTTGCCCTTCTCTCCGTCCGGCATGAACTTCAGAACCTTGGCACGGACATCATGCAAGACATCCTCGTCTGCTTCGGCTCCTTCCGTCAAATCAATCTGCTCGTGCTTCTCAACATCTTCGTCGGCGCCGTTCGCGGCTGCTGCTTTACTAGCAGATGGCTCTGGAGTTCCGTTGGCTGGGGTGGTAGCCAGGCTGGAGTCTCCGCCAAGATTGAGGGGGGAGTCTACAGCCGTCGCTTTAGCGGCGCGATCTTCCGGTTGGCAAAGGTGGACTTACTGGTCCCGGTGGTCGAAGATCCGCCAGCCGGTGGCTGTAGGCTGTTGCCAAACGAGGGCGCCAATGGTGTTGGTTGGTTTCCACCAAACAAATTACCGTTTCCTTGAGCAGGAGCAGACGTAAAGTTGAACCCGGTAGTGTTACCTGAGTTACTCGATGCACCACCAAAAACAGGGGCCGGAGCCGCGGCATTTTGGTTCCCAAAGATGTTTCCACCAGGTGCTGGTGCGCTTCCGCTTGATCCACCAAACTGGAACGAACTACCAGAGCTGGCAGCTGGAGCTGCACCGCCAAATTGGAACATGCCTCCGGAGCTTGCAGCCGGCGCGGCAGAAGCACCGTTAGTGCTAGCACCGCCAGACGCGAAGGGGTTGTTAAAGCTCGTGCCAGTAGAGCCTCCTCCAAAGTTGAAGCCGAAAGACCCGCCATTAGTAGCAGTCGATGTATCGGAACCAAAGGAGATAGCTGCGTTGTTTGTTGCAGCCGCCGTGTTGGCAGTGTTAACTGTGCCTCCGAAGGTGGGAGCAGGTGCAGGAGTGGTGGTACCAGCACCGCCAAAGCTGAACAATGGAGCTGATGCACCGTTAGTGGCGCCTCCAGTGAACATCTTCTTGGCGGGGGACTGGTCATCCTGTTTCATCGGGCTGCCAGCAAACATGTTGCTGGGGGCCGTGCTGGCAGGTGGAGATTTGGGTGCACCGAAGAGTGGTTTTGAAGCTGTAGCGCTGCTGCCTCCAAAGGTGAAGGTTGGTGCGGGCGCGGCTGCAGGAGCTGCATCGGTCTTGGGAGCCGTTGATGATGCGGACGCATTAGAGTTACCAAACAGGTTAGAGGTCGCCGGCTTAGAGGCACCGCCGAATAGTGAGGATGCCGATCCACTGGCAGCTGGCTGGCTACCAAAGAGAGAAGGCGTCGGCTTCGACTCTGTAGTTGCTGGTGTCGCCTCCGTGGTAGCAAGCTTGGTGACCTCAGCTTCAGCAGGCTTGGACTCAGAAGACTTGGCTCCAAAGAGGGTTGAGGACTGCATGACGGGCGTAGATTCCGCAGGCTTGCTTGCCGCTCCGAACAAGTTTGAGGTTGCGGGCTTAGCGGCTCCGAACAGGTTTGAGGCAGCGGGTTTGGGCGTCTCAGTTTCGGTAGAAGCTGGGGTAGCAGGCTTGGGTTGGAACAAACTGCCAAAGCTGGGAGCAGGCGCATCTGTCTTTGGCTCAAAAGCGGGCTTTTTGGATGGTTGAGAGTCGTTCTCTTTGTCAGACTCACCAACCTCTTTTTCAGACTCAGAGGCCGCGGGCGTATCTTTCGCGGGAGCGTCCTGCTTAGGAGCGCCAAACAGACTGGAGGAGCTCGTTGGCTTGGGAGCAAAGATGGAGCTGGCACTGCCAGACGGGGCCGGCTTGCCGAAGATTGAAGAAGTGGATGATGCGCTGGGCGCAAACTTGAGAGGTGTGGTGCTGGGGTTCCAAGTTTGATCAGTAGCGGGCTTTTCGGCCGGCTCCACTGATGCACGAACAGGCTCTCCATCATCATCTTTGGTGACTCGGTCAAAGAGGCTGCGACCAGGTGTGCTCTCGCGGGTACCAGGCTCGCTTGAACCACCGGCATCTACGCCGGCAGAAGCAGCAGGCTTGTTGCCAAACAGCGTCGATCCAACTTGAGAAGCGGTTTCCGCAGTGGCACTGGCATTGCCGCTAGGCTCATCACTCTGTCCAGCTTCCGCGCTGTCGTCGGCTTCGGAGTCTGTGTCACTATCCGCATCTGCATCGACACCGCTGTTCTTGGCGGAGCTAGCATCCGAAAGGTAGCCAAAGATGTTGCCGCCAGCAGCTGCTGGGGTGGCACCAGGACCAGATTTCAAGTTCTCGAACACAGAACGAGCCAAACCACCCGCAGCGGGCTTGCTTGCGCCAAAGATGCTAGGCTTCTTCGCGGCCTCGGCAACCTTGGGAGCAGGAGACGCGCCAGAGTTGTTTGCAATCTTCTCGAACAGAGATTTCGTAGCGGAAGGAGTCGATCGCTTGCTTGGCTGGTCGTCCTCCTCTTCATCCATAGAAGCACGACGCTTCGTCTTGCCAAGGACCTTCGATGTGTCTGGAATGGGCTCGGGCTCGGGGGCTCGCTCAGTCGCGCGACGCTTGCCTAGAGAGGACTGCTTCTCAGCCTTTGCGGTGTCCGCGGTCAAGTCTCCGTCGGCCTTGCGTTTCTTGGATGCGGATTTGGAAGGCGTAGGAACTGCTGGGGCCTCTTCTTCCTCCGGCTCAGGTAGGCCGTGTTCACGTCGCCATCTCTTAAGAACTTCTTTGGATGGCTTGACATGTTGGAATTCATAGAGGCCGTATCGGAGGAGAATGATGCTGCGACTCTTCTCATACTCCTTGGCAAAGTTCATAATATTGAGCTTCCAGGCCTTGGTGGCGAAGATTTCGTCGGCGGCGTACTTTAATCTGCGAAGATCGAGAATGCAAAAGAACTGCCTGCGCTGCTCCTCATCCAAATCGGGAGGAGCAAGATGTTGAAGGAACTGGTCGGCATAGATGGATCCCTTGGAGTTCCACTCCTTGGGTACCTGGTTGGCCAAATGCTCGCCTGAGAGCTCGCGTGGCGGCGAAGCGATGCGCATGGGGAACAAGTTCTTATCATCTGTCTTTGCAGCCATGCCACGCGGTGTCGCCTGCGCAGTTTTTTCTCTGTAGACTCGAGAGGGCTCGGGCGTGGCGCCAGGAGCAAAAACGCGCTTCATGGTGCTCTGCGGTAAGTTAGGCGAGAACGGAGTGATGGGCGGGCTATCGGAAATTGATGAGGCACGAAAGATGTTGCGCGCGGTGGCGATGGAGTTCTTGCTCAGGCTGCTAGAAGGGACTTCGTCACGCGTCGTCAAGATCTTTCGCGCAGATGTAGCCTGAGGAGTTCCGATGCGTCTCGCGGAGCTCGGAGCGAAGGGAGAAGCGCCGTACGGCCGTTTCGCGAATGGTAGAGGCGGGCGAGCACGCGGCGTGCCGTTTGTGACTGCGCCGGCTTCCGCATCGCCGGGAAGAGAAAAGGTAACCATCTTGGTTGCGTGTGAGAAACAACAAGTAATTATGGATGAAGATGGAAACGCGATGAAGGAGTTGATGGTTGGCGCGTTTGCAGACTCAGAAAGGGACCAAGGGTGTCTTGGGGTGGTCGAGTCGTTTCTGCAGCCGAAGCCACCTGAGGATTTAGTGAGAAAATGATGAACGCAACGATTCACACTCCTCACAATTAAACGAAAAGGGGAAAGGATTGTATGAATAAACAGCGTCCCAATACTTTAGCCGGCTAAAGCAGCGACGATTCAATGCAGTCGCATTCGACCCGGGTATCAAGTCGTCCAAAGAAAGTTGAGGCGGCTTCGGACGCGCGATGGGGGGAGGACGGTATAAAATGAGGAAAGGAAAAAAATATGGACGGGAGCGTTTTGGTTCCGGTTGTTGTGGGCACGACGGTGCAGATGCTCCTTGCAGCCAGCACGAGCAGTGAGTGAATGTAGGTAAGCTGAGCTGGGCCTGAGTGACGAGTGGGTGACAGGAGAAGGGGGCAAAAAAAAAAAAAAAAAGGTTAGTGAGTGGGTGAGTGGTATTTGGAAGTAGCCACACCACCACAGCACTGGCACGGGAGCTGGACAGCTACTGGCAAACCAAACAGGGTCGTACTCTTGGGCCCTCCATCTGCAGCTTTCTGGTCTCATTCTTGGCCTGTCAGCCAGTCAAGTCCGGCCAGACCCACTCTTTTGTCTGCGCTCTCTTCTCTCACTCTCACTCTCCTCTCCAAGTTTCCAAGTACCAACTCTTGGGCCGTCGCCTCAGGCAGCCATGCGCGTTAGTTAGCTTCAGCGTCATTCAAATATTTGATTACTAACCCAAATCACCACCTTCATCACCAGCGCAGCTTGAAGAAGGCACAGTGGACAAAAAGGACAGAAAAGAAATGCCCAACTATTACTGAGTAAAATTTTGAGTACATACCAAATGTTCAGCTAGGAAATAACAAGTTCCTAATCTTTTCCAAACCCATCAAACCCCCTTCCACCGTCTCAACAAGCTCCCTCTCAACCCATCCCTCTGTATACCCTCGTCCAAAATCCATCACCCAGACATTACCCTCTCCATCAATAAGAACATTATGCCTCGGAAGTATACGGTTTGAAAAAGCACTTCGTCGTCTAATTCCTGATCAAAACTTTACGAGGCTCTTTAAAAAGCGCATCCTCAGGGTTCTCGGGGCTCAAAATGATCAAAGAAGGATGAAAGAATTTAGTCCATGTCTCTAGCTCATCAAGAAAGTCACCATCGAACCGCGTAAACGACGGTCTAAATGGCGATTGCTTCGTAGGTATGAGACGAGGGCGGGGCTTCTCATCAATAGCTTCCAAGTGAAAAGCAAAGACACCGGGGAAAAGATACTGCTGTAGAGCCACCCTAATATCCTTGAGGTCTCCGGGGGACGGCGGTGCGAGTTCTTCGAGGAACGTGTCAAACAGTGTCACAACCCATTCGTACACATCCGTGTTGTAGATGTCATCCATCACCTCTTCCCCCGACTTAAGTAGTTGCACGTAACTCTTGTACTTTTCAGTTGTGCCAGGAGAGTTGACGAAAAAAGATGGCGGGATTTTAATGTAGAATACTTCGCCATGGCGGCGAACGTTGAAAGTCTGATCGCAGTCGTCTTCGTGCACACTGGTGATGTGGTGCTCAATGCGATGATTTGGCAGTTTCGACGGGCTCAGCGGCTCCGTTACGTCTGTCATTTTCAAGCCTTGCTATCACTAAGTTGGATTGGTGTTATTTAAAACAAGATTGGGAAAAACCATTCATATGGCGGCAACTTTCGACTTGTACGTGCGAAGCCCGTTGGCTGTAGCGTCTACTTTTCACGGTGAAAGCGCATCTGCGACAGCAAGTTTGTGCTGTGTCCCAGTTAACGGCTGCCCGTCGCTCAAAACATGTCACTTTGGTTACCAAAATTGGTCATCACAGTCTCATCACTTCACATTTAAAACGATGCTTTGTGTCAATTTATTCCTTGAAAATTCAAGTTATCTGAGGCCTAGATAAGGAGTGTGGTCCCTGGTGCCGCATAGGCACCAACAAAATAGTGACATGATATGAAAAAAGAGCAAGAACAAACGATAAATCCCACATGGCAAAAATAAAAGCAGAGAAAAATACAAATACGTGATGTCCTGTCAGTTGCTGCAAGAGTTGCCAACCAATCATCACTGCAAAGCAGTTGTCCTTCCGTTTAACTCCATTGTGTTACTGGTAGAGCCGCTATTTTATTTGGTAAGCATCTTGCGTTGCTGTTCCTCGAGGTATTCCTCGTCAGAAGCGTCGAGAATATCGTACTCCTCATCGGTCAGGAAACCATCGTCGGAAGCATCCCACTCGTCGTCTTCAGCGCCTTCATCTAAGACGTCGCTGGTTACGGATGTCTCATCATGAGTGGAAGACTGGCTGGGCTTGCTCTGGTGAATGCTGGTGCTGGGAGATTCCTTCTCGAGCTTGGGGAAGATCATGGTGCTGCCAGAAGTAGAGTCTTCGGACTCGTCCTCTTCAGACTTAACCTGCTCAATAGCAACAGGTGCCTTGGGCTTAGTCTCCGACTTGACAACACGGACATTAACCTCACACCAGAGGCGGTCGCCAAATCTTTCACCGTCCTCGGTGGCAAGGCGCCAGTAAGAAATGAACTTGCCAGGGCGGGCGGGGCTTCGGAGGAGAACGGTGAATTGGAATTCTTGTCCGGGAGTAAGGCTGCTGTAGCAAACAGTAGACTTGGAAGCAGACACGAGCTCCGAAATGCCGGCAGGGTGTGTGGAATCAACGTGACCCATGTAGTCACCACCAACAAACGTCACGGCGCAACCAGCTGGCCAGGCGACTTCGCCCTTGTTTCGGAGGGTCCAGGTTTGCTGGAAGACAGCGTTGGGAGCCATGATGGAGCCGTCAGGAACGGTGTCGCGGACGAACTGGGCTTGGAGGGACTCGTCCTTGATAGGGGTAGGGACGGGAGCCTTCTTCTCCTCTTGAGGTTGAGTTGGCTCGGGGGCGACATTTACCACAGTCTGAACGGGGTTCATAGAGTTCTGGCTGGCAGCACTTGGGGTGCTGGGCGCGGCTGGGGAGCGGTCACCCATGGGGATCATCTTCTTACCGTCCTGGTGCTCGCCAGTAGTAGTCACGCTAACGTGGCGAACAGGAGTCTTGAACTTGATAAGAGGGTGTGTCTTGTTGTGCGAGTTGGAGGGGTTCGCCTCGCAGCTGGCGCAAAAGTCGACATCGTGGCAGACAGCACATTTGTAGCGCACGCCTCTAATGTAGCTGGGCCATCCAACGGAGGAGCACAGTGGGCCGTCGCAGCAAATGCCCATGTGGACAGGCTGGTTTGAATCGGTGTTGTAACCGAGAGCAAGGGGTTCATAAATGGGAGCGAAACGGTGCTTGGGGTGAACGAAGCCAGCGTTGGCAACGCACTGAGCACAGTAGTCCCAGTCAGGGCAGTCCAGGCACTTATGGCGCACACCAGTAATATTCTATAATTTGTTAGCACAAAGGTTCCTTCAAATACTTGTTATAAGGTGAAGGCGTACCTTGTCGCAACCGTCACAGATAGCAAGGTGCATCTTATTTCTACCAGCAGCCATCTTCATCGAAATGTGGTCTGGTAGCTTGGTGCCCTCAACAGCGGGACCAAACTGATGCATGGGGTGATGACCATGCTCATCCTTGGAGAAGCAAGGTTGGCAGAGATCAAAGTCCTCGCAAACACCGCAGTGCACGAACTCGGCACTAGGAAGTTCTAATTGACAATTAGTTCACTGAGTCTGTAAAGGAAGGGTATGTGATCTAATAGCGAGACGTACCTTGAAGACAGTTGTTGCAAGTTCGCAAATCGAACCCACTCGTGACAAAGGCTCCGGGCATAGAAAATAGGTCGACAGCCTCTCTCTTGGGCTCGGACTTGACGGTTGTGGTCACATTCTTGACAACACCAGGCACGCGTACAGGTAGTGGTGCGGGCGTAGGCTTGGGCGCTGATACAGGCTTGGGCTGGGTCTTTGGCTTGGGCTTGGGCTTGAACTGCATAGTCTCAGTGCTGCTCTTCACAATGATGCCGTCCACAACTGTGCGCTTAATGAGCCAGTGGTTGTCGCTGTGGCAAGTAATGCCCTGGTCGACACATGACTGGCAGAGGTCAAAATCACCATCCTCGCAAGTAGAGCAGTGATAGTGCGCGTCAGGAACAGTCTTCTCACAACTATTGCAGACAACGGCGAAGGCGGCGACGGGAGCTGGTGAGCTCGTCTTGGTTGTAGAGGCGGAGTTGCGGATGGGGCTGGTACCCATCAGACAACCCAGACGGTTCTCAAAGTCACCACGGTTCTGTTCCTGGATGAGCCTGGCGGCCTCGCTAAGAAGGTTGGAGTCGTATGTCTTTTGCAGAGGGTTGGTTCTGAGGGGCAGGCTGATCTGAGACTGAGAAGGCTGGCTCTCCTTCGCGGGTTCTTCATCCTCTACGGAGGCAGGCTTGGGGACGACCTTGGGCGACTGCTCGAGAAGGGTGACACGCAACTTGAGCTTAGACTTGGCCTTGGCGGCACGATACAGTTGCTTGTAGACGGCCATGTTGGTAGAGTCGAGTAAGACAAAGGCAGCGGCAGAGTCGGAGTATCGCTCGATCATGGCTTTCTTGTCGGTGGGAATGTGAAGGAAAGTTCGGATCTGGTGGAATGATATATTAGCAGCTGCGAAAGTTGATATTTTTTTTAAAAAAAAAATACGCAAATTTGGGAAGCATGCACATGCAGTAAGAGTGCTATCTGCCATGCTGCCAGAGAGACCACGTTGGTCGAGGGTGTAGACGTACATGTTCTTCTAATACCCTCGGGACCATATCCCGAAGTGGGATCTTGACCTTTCTGGCGGTACCGTCAAAGGTAACCTTGACTGTGACGGGAGAGTCGGGGCCCATGGTAGCGACCGACGACATGACAGTCGATTTTCAAATTTCTGTATCAGTTCAAGGTCAGTCAGGTGTCTGGTGCGATGGAAAAGCGATGTGGTTGGTGATGAAATGGCGAGATTGCAGTGAGGCGGTCGGGGCTGGCTTACAGCGTGTGGAGAGGGAACTGCGAATGCAATATGAGGTCACCTTCCCTCTGTGGTAAAGCTCGCTTCAAGTGCTAGAAAAGCGAGAGAGAGATGAAAGATGAATATCCTCACCAGTCAACCGAGATGATGAAAGGCGAAGAAGTGATGAGAAATAGGACAAGTCTGCACTGAGCAATGCAAAGGACGAGAGGATGAAGGAAGAGGTGATGGTGATGGAAGACGGCAGGTGAGAGGGAAAAGTGGAGGAGAAGAGGAGACAAGAGGATGATGCGGTCGGGGCCCCAGAGAGCGCGAGGCAGCACAGAGAGAGGCGGCGCAGAGCTAGTTAATGGCAGCAAAGTGAAAGCGAGTGCGTAAGAGGGTTGCTGGCTGCTGGGAGTGATTGGGTGGGCGGCGGGCGGGGGCGGGCTGAAGGCGGCGAGGACAGGGAGGAGGAGGCGCTGTACTGTGCTGTACTGTGCTGTACTGTACCACTGGCACAACGTAAAAGTGCTAAGGGACAGGGTACTTCAGGCGGCACTATTACGATAGCAGGGGGCCAATGGTACGGGCCAAGCTTCCGTCACTGGTGCAAGAGAGCTGCTTGCTCAGCAGCCCACGTAGAGTCAGCGCAGATAATGCACCATTCGCCTCCACCAGGCAGTGGTGACTTGCGTAGAGAAGCCGGCCCAGGTAGCAAAAAGGTGGGGAGTGTCCAGAAGCAGAAGCTTGTCGAGGCCTCTGGTCGAGTGTCAGCAGGTCACTCCTGCCCTGTAGCCCCTCTTTCTCCGACGCCGGATAGAGCACCCGCAGGCAAAACCCAAGGGTCTGGGTTCTTCAAGTACAGTGCAGTAATTACAGGTAATTATTATGTACAGTACTGCGTCCCCTAGTTCACTGTGCGCGCCGACACGACGGAGTAGCTTCAAACTTACTTTATCCCACAGGCTTAACTTTTGCAAAATAACAACAAAAACAACTGCTGCAATTAACTGTGTTGCTTATTTTATTCTTGCAAGCAGAATTTTGCTTTAATTTTTTTTTTTTTTAGATTTCCACCGCTCACTCTCGCGTGGGCACATGATTCGATGATTCACCATGTTCGCACTGGCCGGAGTGGTGCAAACAGAACTGAAGTAATTATTAACAAACACACGCACTGTATCGCACTTTGACAACCAGTCCACGTAATTGTCCCATTGTGTAGGAATCGCTTGCATAAACTTCGACTACAAGAGAGTTACCTGTCACTACTGTAGTGCAGCCTGAGGCACAATTTGTCTGTCAATGCAGCCGAGCTCCCTAGGCATGCACATGTACAAGTCATTGATCCTACCACCATGCGGATTTAGCTCTGCGCTGGTGCAGGTTGCCTAGTTCTATATTAAGCGGCGCGACGCGTATGCTGGGTGAGTCCTGAATGGTTTAAAGTAGATTATCAACAACAAAGCTCTCTTTTGCGTTCAGACCTCGGCTTTGGAACAGAAATATCGCTGTGCTTCTTTCCAGACGATTCAAAGCTATGTGGCTCAAGAATTAGACCATCACACAATCACACCGCTACACACATAACACCTCTTTTGGTGTTGTACAGAAAAAGTACTGTCACTGACCGACTATGTGGCGTTGATTCACCTCTGAGAAATAGGCAAACATATTCATCACCATTAACAATCACAGCTGTTTTGCTATATGCATTGTCACCACGGCTTACCTGAGTCGCCTCGGACGGAGCGGCAAATGCACAGCGTGTATTGGCGCGACGAGGCAACCATACCAACGTGTGTTGCCACGCCAAGCCTTGAAAGGAAGCATTGGCAAATTGAAGTATTGATAGATGGTTACGCAATAAAATAAGGCAACTCGTAGAATCCTCAGTGCAACTACACACTTCGGTGCGTTGGCCTAACCTGCACACAACACACATGAGATGTGGTCGCCATCTCGCCACCAGTGGCAGCGTTTTGGCGAGCTTCAACGAGGTCAATCAACCATGAGACGTGCACATAGTAAGTAAGTAAAATAAGGCTTTTCACTTGCTGAGTTGAACAGTTTCAGTTGATCGCTGGCCATTGGTGTGGAGAATTGAATATGTCGAAGTGTAGTGCAACCATTGTTTGAGATAAATGTGACTTAATGGCGAGAGATTAATAGTCTGAGAGTATGGTGCAAACAGTAAAGGTACGATGGAGGTAATTGTGTGGCTAATTGATTATGTCAATGAGTTGTCAATACCGACGAGGTGCAGGTGCCGTGTTGGTCGCCAAGTATCGGTTGAAGCAATAGCCTCCTCCTAGTTGCCGTTCATTCACGATGAGAGGCATTTGCAGGATATAAACTGATTAATCCCGGAGTGTCTCTCTCTGTGGCAGTGGATTGCCGGTCGGTGGGGGGTTGGAGGTCAAAAGGCAGTCAATCATTCGTGGGTTTGTTCTGATTGCCGGCGGAGTTTTCCTATTTTATTGAGAATCGGCTAATGGGCGGGAGAGACATGGCAATTGTCGCCGGCGACGGGAGGCTGTTGACTTTGTTTGTTTGCTTGTTTGTTTCTGAGGGTATAATGATGGGGAGCTTTTTTATTTCCAGTATTTATTTCATTCGTCTGGTCTTGCCTTGTCTTGTCTGTGTCTAGTCGGACGTCATTATTGTTGCTTGACAGCTGCGACGACTACTTGCGACTGCCAAGGCTGATGGTTGTGTTTCATGGGCTTCTCGCCTCAGAGTGACTGGATGTAAAGGCACCATGCACGGAGAGTACGGAGCTGTAGGGGAGCTCAGTGGCGTGGGTAAGGGGTGCTAATGGCTGCTGCAGTGCTGCCATTATAGTGGGCGCCTCAGTAATTTACAGTGGATTGAGCAGTGCACAGGCGGTGCTACCAGAGCTAATGGTCATAGTCATAGTCATATACCTACAAGGGAGGGCAAAAAAGAAGCTCGTCTCAAATGCCGCATGGACAGGTCCTGTCAGCGCGAGCTTGAAACAATTCTTGATCAGAACAATGTTTGAGTTTTGAACATGGCTCGGGGCCGTGGTGTGGTTTTTGGCGGTTTGAGAAGAAAAATGTCGCCGAAACTGCAGCTGCAAAAAGTTGGCAATGCGAATGCAGTAGTTACCTATATAAACACAGTTCTGCCCATCGCCGTGAGCTCTTTTCCGCATTATGACGTTTATCATCAGTCACCCAAACCATCCCACCTAGCCCATCCCACCCATCATTACCACTGCCTTTCCCAATCCCCCACTTTTTATCAGTCTTGCTCCCCCAACAGCGACGGTCCATCCACACCTTATCTTTTTCTATCCATTTCTCTCTTGTCGCTGGAATCTCTCTTCTTAATTCTTCTCTTTTCCTCCCAAACCCAAACCTTTTCTTTCTACTCCAAGTCCTAATTCCATATACACAATAATCATGTCTGGCCCTGTGTAAGTCCATCACTCCCCTCTCTCTTCCTCCATCGCCCTCCCTTTTTTTTCTTCCTCACAAAACATTACCCCACCACCCCGCCCCGAAGCCGTCTGGCAAATGATTGCTTCATGAGCTCAATTCGCGCACGCTGGCTCAGAGCCAGAAGTCATCAATCGCTAGCTTCGGATTGGGAAAAATTCGCTTCTAGCTGCGACTCCATCTTGGCCGTGCGCATGATTGATCACCTCCCCCTGCCCTGAATTGTCGTCAAGCATAGTTGCTCATCTACGGTTTCCATGGTAGAGCTCGCCTCGCCAACCTCAACCTGGGCGCACCGCAACAGCAATCACAACAACAAGCTTCCTCCTCTCCTACAACGAATACTAACAATGCACCCAGCGCGGATCTCGGCCTCATTGGCCTTGCTGTCATGTAAGTTAAACCCCATATTCCCATCGTAACGCCGGCACCCAGCTCATACCTTTTGCTTCTCACAGGGGACAGAACCTTATCCTGAACATGGCCGACCACGGCTTCACCATCTGTGCCTTCAACCGAACCGTCTCCAAGGTCGACCATTTCTTGGAGAACGAGGCCAAGGGCAAGTCCATTGTCGGCGCTCACACTGTCGAGGAGTTCGTCAGCAAGCTCAAGAGCCCCCGCCGCATCATGCTCCTCGTCCAGGCCGGAAAGGCCGTCGACGACTGGATTGAGAAGTTGTTGCCTCTCCTCGAGAAGGGTGACATCATCATCGATGGTGGTAACTCTCACTTCCCCGACTCCAACCGCCGAACTCAGTACCTCAACACCAAGGGCTTGCGATTCGTTGGTTCCGGTGTATCCGGTGGTGAGGAGGGTGCCCGCTACGGTCCTT
Source organism: Simplicillium sp. C3G150-2 (assembly GCA_022702485.1). Lineage (NCBI taxonomy): Eukaryota > Fungi > Ascomycota > Sordariomycetes > Hypocreales > Cordycipitaceae > Simplicillium > Simplicillium sp. C3G150-2. Next base: position 1,638,423 of record JAJIYY010000005.1, on the reverse strand, counting down.
CCATCATGCCCGGTGGTAACGAAGAGGCCTGGCCACACATCAAGGATATCTTGCAGGGCATCTCTGCCAAGAGCGGCGGCGAAGCTTGCTGCGAGTGGGTTGGTGACGAAGGTGCTGGCCACTACGTCAAGATGGTCCACAACGGTATCGAGTATGGTGACATGCAGCTCATCTGCGAGGTAAGCTTGCTTCAGGCCCCATTCCTGCTATGGCAATAGCTGTATCGTTGCGGTGCTAACTCATGTAATTAGGCCTACGACATCATGAAGCGCGGTCTCGGTCTCTCTAACAAGGAGATTGGTGACGTTTTCGCCAAGTGGAACAAGGGTGTCTTGGACTCTTTCCTCATTGAGATCACCCGTGACATCATGTACTTCAACGACGACGATGGCACCGCTCTCGTTGAGAAGATCCTCGACAAGGCCGGCCAGAAGGGTACCGGCAAGTGGACTGCCATCAACTCCCTCGACCTTGGTATGCCCGTTACCTTGATCGCCGAGGCTGTCCTGGCCCGTTGCTTGTCCAGCATCAAGGACGAGCGTTCCGTTGCCTCCACCAAGCTCCAGTACGTCAGCCGTGGCAGCGGCAAGTTCGAGGGCGACAAGCAGCAGTTCCTTGACGACCTCGAGCAGGCCCTGTACGCCTCCAAGATCATCTCCTATGCCCAGGGCTTCATGCTCATGCAGGAGGCTGCCAAGGAGTACGGCTGGAAGCTCAACAAGCCCTCCATTGCCCTCATGTGGCGTGGTGGCTGCATTATCCGCTCCGTCTTCCTCAAGGACATCACCTCTGCCTACCGCAAGGAGCCCAACCTGACCAACCTGCTGTTCGACGACTTCTTCAACGAGGCCATCCACAAGGCCCAGCCCGGCTGGAGAGAGGTTGTCGCCAAGTCCGCCCAACTTGGTATCCCGACTCCCGCCTTCTCCACTGCCCTGTCTTGGTTCGACGGTTACCGCACCAAGGACCTGCCCGCCAACTTGTTGCAGGCTCAGCGTGATTACTTTGGTGCTCACACTTTCCATATCAAGCCCGAGTACGCCAGCGACAAGTACCCCGACGGCAAGGACATTCACGTCAACTGGACCGGACGTGGTGGTAACGTCTCTGCCTCTACCTACCAGGCATAAGTTGGTGCCAGTGATATGTTGATGTGATGAACGAAAGGTTTGAGTATACCAAACAGATAATGAAGGACCAAAAAAAAAACGGAAAATATAGTGCATAGGGACGCAAGGGTAGATATGATGTTTCAAGGTTATTTCAAAAATGCAACATTATTTTATTTCTTTCATCTATTTCTCTTCTTCAAAGCTTGTACAAATTACTACCGCAACTACATAAACTACGTGGCTACTCTACATAACACCCTTCACAAGTAATCCCTCAAGGCATCATCCATAGTCCTCCCCTCCCTCAGCGGCACCGCATCCCCCTTGGGCTTCAATCCAATATGATTATTCCAAACCACCTTCATCCCCGCATTCGTCGCACCCTGCACATCACCCGCACTGCCCGCCACAAACAACGCCTCCTCGGCCGTAACACCCATCACATCCAGAATCGCCGTGTAAGCCTCCTTGACAGGCTTATAGAAGCCGCTCTCCTCCGCCGTAACAACAGCATCAAACATTGCCTCTCCCGCCCTATCGGCAGCAATGTTGCCCATCTTCTTTGAGCAGTTCGTAACAACGCCCAACTTATACCCTTTATCTTTGAGTTGGCGCAACACGGACGGCACCTCGGGCCACGGCTGCAGCTTGTCCCAGTTCTGGATGAGCTTCTCGGGCACTGAGGGGGGTAGTCCTACGTCGGAGGCTGCTTGGCGCACAAGACTCTCGTAGGGGACGTATTTGCCCGCCGCAAAGGTTATTTCGAGATAGCGAGAGCGCCAGGGAAGGGCGTCGCTGCCGGCGGACTCATCCCAGAAAGTCCATGAGTCCAAGAGGGCAGTGAGGAGGTCAAAGATGATGACTTTGGGGGCCATGGTTGAATTGAATAGGTAATTTATTTTCTGAATTGGGTAGTTGCGAGACTGGAAAGACAGGCCTGGTGGGCGTATTCATGACATGGCATGGCTTATATACTTTGTTCGGACTTGCGCCGTCGTGTCATCGGAGCTTCTCCGTTTTGCCCCGCGTCGTTCCCGCGCACCAGATTCGGAATAGCGTCAATTGCATCTCTCTGGAGGTATAAGTGGCTCATCGGCACCAGTCGAAAATCCAATTACAACAAGGTCTTCCCAAGTTATTTTTATTCATTGTGCTTTATTACCCTTCTTCAATTCAGAATGATTCCCCAGCGTTTAACTCCGGACCTAGATACTCTACGTCAGTTCTATGTTGGCCAGGATGTCTCAGCCGTGCCTCGTCCGGCCGTTACCCTGGACCGGGCAAAGATGCGACGGCATTGCGAGACACTCGCAAAGGCTGTGGCAGATCTGGGTGTAGGATTTCGAGCTCATATTAAAACTCACAAAGTAAGCATTATATCCCACAATGAAGAATTATTATTGACCAGAGTGAAACAGACTATTGAAGGCACGCGGATCCAAGTTGGTGAAAGCAAGATCGTCCACCTAGTGGTCTCTACCATCGCCGAGCTTGAGCATGTCCTTCCTCTTCTCCAAGAGTACATCAGTGAAAAGCGCTCAGTCAATGTTCTATATGGAATACCGCTGCCCGCATCCCAAGTCAGTAGACTTGCCGCGGCAGCTCGCCAATTAGGCCCTGGCTCCATCACCGTTATGATCGACCACGCCGCTCAACTAGCCCACGTCACTCGCTTCCATGAAGAATCTGGGTTCCCTGCAGGAGTCTATCTCAAAGTAGACACTGGCTATCATCGTGCTGGTCTTCCACCTCAGGGCATCAACAAGGATGATCTGGTGACCAAGCTCAAAGCTCTGCATGCTGAAGAGAAGCTCAGAATAGTCGGCCTATACTCGCACAGCAGCTTGAGTTACAACGACTCGACCCCCGAGCAAGCCATGGCAAACCTCGAAGGAGAAATACTTGGCTGTCTGGAAGCGTGCTCCCAATTCCCAGAAAACATCACCATCAGCGTCGGGGCTTCTCCACAGGTTACATCGATCCAGAACCTGACGACGCCGTCGGCTGCAGCGACTTCTCTGAAGAACCTCATACAGAGAGTGGCTTCTCTGGGAAGGAAGCTGGAACTGCATGCCGGCGTGTATTCTATCCTGGATATGCAGCAGGTTTCTACCCACTCTCGCGCACTAGGCAGTCTAGAGGAGGAGATAGCAATCAGTGTTGTGGCGGAAGTTTGCAGCGTCTACAACAATGGCGAGAGAAACCAGCCGGAGGCCCTCTTGGCTGTGGGAGTGCTGGGCCTAGGTCGTGAACCATGCCCCTCCTACAAAGGATGGGGTGTGCTGAACCAGCCTGGAGATCGCATGATAATCAGCCGTGTAAGCCAAGAGCACAGCATTGTTGCGTGGGAAGGCGACAGCAAGGAGCCTCTTCCGCTACAAGTCGGCCAAGTGGTGCAGATCTTCCCCAACCACGCATGCATCACTGGCGCCTTGTACGGTTGGTATCTAGTAGTAGATTCAGAGACCTCTCCCACGAAAGTAGTAGATGTTTGGATTAGGGCGAGTGGTTGGTAGCTTCCTAGGACTAATTTACAGCGCTAATACATGTGAGTGTAATTCTCCCGTGCTTCTTCCTCGCGCGTATACCATCAATGACGAGAGCCTTTGGCTGTTGTATGATCCAAGTTTGCCCGTTCCACCACCATCGTCGACTGTTTGAAACAAGGCCATGACGTCTCTTCCATTCTCTTTCTCGTTGTGAATAAGTTGCATTACCTTGAGTACTTGAAAGACGGGAAAACTGCCTTCTTCAAACGTATCACCGCTGAGTTTATTCTCCAGCCAATCTTGCAATCGATGACTGAGGTTCAGACTATGACAGCGCAGAATAGCGGTCAATAACAGACTGGAGAACCCAACGGTGAAATTGTTTCTGTGTACGCAATCTTGCCAGGATATTCCCTCCGCGATACGGATGAGTCTTGCGATCCAGATTTCTGCCTCCTCATAAGCTTTATCCCAACTTCCCACTGCTGCTTGGAAGACTTGTGAGGACTGCATAATCCTTGCAGCCACATAGTACGCACACTCCATTGCTTCGCTGTGAGAGTTGAAGCGGACGGCCCCAGTGCTGTCTGGAAGAATAAAACGCTCACCCATCAGTTCGTCAAGCTTGTTTTCTTGCTCATTCAGCAGCTTCACGTGGTGATTTAAATCCCTTCCCTCCCAGAGATCAATCACCGCTGCATAATTCAATCGCACCGACTCCCACAAATTCATCAATAGGCCCGGTCGTCCATGACCCTTCCATCCACCAAACGGCCCTGAAGTCCAATGAAACTCCAGCGTCCCAAAGTACACCCTCCTCATCCACACCTGCATCTCAATCTCCATCCACGCAGCCGCCAATCCTTCATCATTCAGCATGTCCCTCAACACCTTCGAATGCACCCTATATCCGCCGAAACTACCCATCGATGCCTCCAGATAGCAAAACAGCACCAAGGCGGCCTGGTGCCTCTTCACACTGTCCGGGTCCAGAGCTGCGACCTTTCGCAGCGCACCATTATAAAATTTATAGCTAACAGATTCGTGATTCGCATCTGGACGAAAAGATTCCCCGCGCGTAGATGCTGTGTAGCTTTTATGTTGCGGCAAGGTGCGCGACAGGTGACAGGACGACAGGGCAGTTGTCAGATCATCCATCAATGCATCGGATTTTATCTTCTGCAATGCAGCTGGCAGTATGGATAACTGCGCATCCCAATTGTTCTTGTAGAACTTAATAGCCACATGGGGTTCTTTCTTAGGAACGAGACTTCGTGGTGTGGCCACGGTGACGAACTCAAGCTTCTTCTCCTCTCGTTCACACACCTTGCCTAGCCTCGCACACGTGCCACACGTCGGTACTTTCTCATCGCACTGTGATGATTGAATAAACCATTGATACTTTACCGCTAATTCAAAGACTGGTACATACCTTCGTGCGACGCTTTCGACAGGATATACATCCCGTCCTTGAGCGGGTTATGTTCGTCTTCTTGGCTCGCGGAGGTGCGGGCTTGTACATGGCAAAACTCTGTCAGCAGCCATCACTAGTCGACTTTGAGTCTCATTTCCTATATACTTTGACTCGATGCTAGGCGCTGGTGCTGCTAGCATGTGTGAGTGACGAAGCGATGAAATGAAAACTAAGTTTAGTGACGGCTCGGAGACTTGGTGTTGGCGGCTGGTGGAGCCCCCGACAACAGGCGGCATTTACGAACCCATCACCAACACCCGAGTCCTTTAAACAAGGCGTCACATTAATCAACTCATAGTTTAGTGAGAAATCATGAATTCCAGGTGCTATGAAGTAGTAGTAATGATAATAATACTCACATCCGCCTTCCCAACACCGTTGCCTTTTCGGCACTGAACAACAGAGATGGGAAACGAACAGGAAAACAAAATGAGACAAAGCGAAAGAATAGCCCCGAGGATGGCTTTTGATATAGGGTATGCAGTTGACGGCTAAACAAAAGACGAAAAATGAAAACAATAAAGAAAAAATGATATGAAAGAATGTTTCCCCAACGCCATGCCAAGTCAAAACAAAAAGAACAAGAAGCTGTCAGATATCGGGCGTCTGTGACACCATTGTGCAAGAACGTGTCTTTTTTTTGGTTGGAAATACCTCTCTCCAGAACAAAAAAGCATGAATACCAAACTGCCATCTCCATCATCGTTTAAATACCGCGAAACTCCTTTACAACCAACAAAGCGCCAAGCTTTGCAACGACGTAGGACCACACAAGACGCTGTGCTCGAAGACTGGTGAAAAGACCAGGGCCATTTCGCCTTTTCCATACGTCCATTCCCATATAGAACTCGCGTCCACCTTCGTGAAAGAAAGAAACAGGTAAATAGATAGAGTAAAAAACGATTGCGAAAGAGCCTTCCGCAAGTGAAAAGAAAACACACGAAACAACCAAGGTATTAGTTATAGATGGGAAGGGGCGCTGCAACGGAGAGATGGGTGAGGGCCATCTGCTCACAGCCCTACTGTGGATAGTAGGCCATGTTTGCAGCCTGCTGGGAATAATAGAACGCGTCCGGGCTTGGGGTCATCATTCCCTGCATTGCCAGTGTCCCGGGCTGATATCCTTGGCTTGAGTACGAAGGGTACGAACCAGTTGGTTGGATTTGGGCTGCGTCATAGTAGTATACCATGCCATTGACTTCTTGGGCAACCAAGTTCGCATTGGTAGATCCTCCCTGGGAGCCGTGGTGTGCATGATGTCCTTGGGCTGGATAGCCGCCAGACATCGCAGCAGGTCCCGCTGTCGTATATGCACCAGAAACTCCAGGCGAGTTCATGTTTGGATGAGCGTAGCCTGGTGGGTAATAGTAGCTCTGTTGGTCTTGGAACTGTTGCTGGTTGTAATATGGCTGCTGTCCATATGCAGCGGGCTGGAACGGAGTTGCATGGATGCTGCCGTCAGCACCGTACGATGACGGAGTTCCCGCGCCATGCTGTGAGCTGTGCGAGGTATGAGAAGCGTGTGAAATGTGCCGCCCATGGCTTCCGTGCTGCGTGTTGTTGCCCACTTGAAAAGGCACCTGCTGGTGGAAGGCTTGTTGGAAAGCTGGGTTGCCCGACTGGTTCAGTGTCGGGGATTCTATATCCGCCACGGAAATGTTCTTCTGCGGGCGCGGTTGGTGCATGGGTAAAGAGCTGGACTGACTGTCTCTGCGATCCTGGCTTGGCGCTCTGCGATGCTGATCCGGGGTATCTTGTTGAGTGGGGAGCTGTGGTGGAGGCATCGCCATGGATGGAGGAACCGGTGGAGGCATCATCGATTGATCGTAAGGCATGTGCATGTCAACCCCCATTGGTAAATCTGGGCGACCAGCTGGAGGAAGCCGAACGATTGGTCTCGGATTGTCGAGAGGGACTAGGGCTCTAGAAATGACAGAACCAGTTGGCGAGAATAACGGAGTCTGGTCGTACACCACGCTTGAGCGTCTGCTCATATCCACACTCGGCGAATACACGCTTCCGTAGGTGCTACCATAATTGCTGCCGTAGTTGCTGCCAAAGTAGCTGCCGCCGTAAATACTAGTCCTTCTAGAGAAGCCTCCTATCGAGCCGAAGGCAGATCGAGGTTTCCCCCGTGCGCGCTGCTGATTAGGTCGCAATGCCCGAGGAATGAAGGTGAACGATCTATCAGAGGCAGGGAAGATATATCGCGGAGGACGGCCAGGCAGCGAGATACGCACTGGCTTATCGCGTCGCAGTGGTGGGCGATGGTCCGGCAGCTTTGTATACTGTTTAACAATCATGCCGGGGAAGACTTGGTTCTTATTCAGCTGCGGCAAGACAACACGGACTTGCGCCTTGCCCAGCTGCTTTTCTGTCGACAAAATGCGATTGATGGGCTCCTCGCTGTCCTTGCACGTGGGGATGTAGCCGTTGCCGTTGGGTGGGCCTTCGTGATTCGTCTCGTGTCTATGTCTTCGCTGTGTAGGTTCTGTCAAGCTGTCGTGCATATCATGTGCCCATTGCCCACTCGTAGTTGGGTCTGAAGGTTGCTGATACGAGGGGCTGTTCGTTGTGTTAGCGACGAAGTGGTGGTGTTGTGTGCGGACGTTGAGTACATACTTGATATGATTGTAGGAGCCTCCATAATTACCACGTCCTCTGCCCCGGCCACCTCTTCCAAGTTGACGAAGGCCATTGCTGGGATGCCCTGAATTTCTGGAGTCATGCATGAAGAAGTTGCCTCGGTTCGGGACAAACGCAGGATCCTCATCCTTCCGACGTTTGTAATCATCCTGATCTTGTCGACGGCGCTCGGTCTGTTGGGCAGGAGGGTTCTTGGCTGCTGAAGCTGAGCTGACAATCATGGGCGCAGAGGACTGCTTTGCAGGAGATGCCTGGGTGTCCTTTGACTTGGAATCGGGTTGTGGCTTATCGTCGAGCGAGAGATCCTTTAGCATCGTCTCTGTATCCGCAACGCTCTTCTTGTGGTTTGTTCCATTCCCAGTCTTGGATGGCTGCTTCCCGCCGCGCTTTGCAGCACCATTACGATGGTTTGCAGGATTGGCTGAGGTGGGAGAAGCGTCGTCAATGTTGGTCGTGTCACTGTCTGGCGCAACGTTGTGGTCATCCAAGCCAGCCGAGCCGTCAGTTGCGGAATCGTCGTCAAGATCGATCGTCTCTGGGCGGCCGTCAGCTTCGGTGTCGAGTCGCCGGCGTTGACCAGGCTTTCTGCGTCGGGGAGCCGGTGCCATGGCGGCGATGGCAAGGGGTTGTGCAAAGTCGAGGTCCCTTAAAAAGAAGACGACGACCAGGCGGCGGACGGATGGAGCGTCGGGGAGGTGAGGTTGTCGCTGCGCAAGTAGGTCATGCGGGTATTCCAAATTGGGTGAAACTGATAGAATACAAGTAGATAGCAATGCGCATCAATAAAGCGGCCTTATTGATGAGAGGAGGCGTGACCAATGCCCAACGTATCACGAAACGAAACGTGGGCAGGCAAGGCAGCGCCAGGGCGAACCCGCAGCGAATACAGAGGAAGCGCCGCCTGGGAATCTCCCCGAAAGGCGAGGACGACGAAGCGTGCCGGAATGGTCTGTGGCGAATGGAATCGAGCGAATAATTCCAGCGAGCCAAGGCTGTAGATTAGTATGATTAGATGGCAATTCGGGTCGGAGGATAGAGAAGCAAGTATTAGAGAGGATGAAGAATGTAAAAAGGGATGTCTTTGAAGGAAAGGATGATAATTGCCAAGGTATGTAGATATGGGCTCTCTGGGGACAATAGCGACTGACAAAGCCTACGCCAAAGCCTAATAATAAGTTGGGGGAGGGAGGCAGAGGGGGCCTCAAGACAGTGGGAGACAGTGGCTTTGCCGCTGCAGGAAATAGCTAATTAGCCCTGGAGGCCGTGATGCAAGTGGATATCGCAGTACAGCAGCTATGACATGGTGTGCTTGGAGCTAAAGCAAGCACTGTAATGATGATGGAATAGCGCTAGCAAGTGCCCTGATTTGTTGCTGTGGTCCGGTCTGCTGCCAGCTGTGCACGTCACGGCGGCTGGTCTGGGGGTGTTGTAGCGGGTGAGTCTGGGGAAGACGAGGGAAACTTGGTGGAGAGTCAGGTCGAACAGGAATACAGTGCAGTCAAATAGCCGGAGGAGAGTGGCGCAAGAAAAAAAAGAAAAGAAAAAGAAATAGGTAAATATTGAACCACTACTGATTTTCTTTGTGTGAATAAAATCGTGTCTTTTTTGCAACTGGCGTGCGCCAATGGCTGTTTAGGTTTGCGTCGTCTTTCATCTTTTTTTTGGTCAACAACCTAATAACCCTTTGGCAGTGGAACAAGCGCCATATTTTTGGCTGCGTTACAGTGGACTTCGGCGACCTCTAGCGTCCTCAGTGCCCTTTCCATGGCGGCCGCTACCTGGAGGAATGTCCGCCCGCTCTACCCAGGCAAGCCAGGTACCGGAGTTACCAGAGTACATTGTCAAGTATCGTGTCCCAGCGTATTTCCCACCTACTTGTCTCACAATTGCTCTCAAATACAGCGTCCTCTCTGCATCTTCCAGCGCTGCTTCGCTTGGAAGCAGGGGTCCCGTCGTTTCACCCAGGTCACCCAGTCGCAGGTATTCAGTCCATACATGCGTCACTGATTTCTCATCATCAATCCCAAACAACCACCACTTCCCGGCAGTCCGTTTGCTCTCTCTCACACCCAAGCCCATAATAGCCTGTCGTCTTCCATCAAAGCTCACACAACTTGCTTAAAAAATGCTTTCCCCGCAACTCTAGTCTCCTTGTGTCCTGGTCTACTCCCACTATTTCAAGAAAGTCGCCTCCTCAAAAACGCCACCCAGAAGTCTATATACACTTCGAGTACAGGTACAATCATGTCCACCGTGACTCCCAGCTGCCCCTGCTTGCTCGTGAGAAACAGTCGGCGCACAGAAACTGGTGGTTCTCCCGGCGCAGCATGTGAACCAGTAGCAACAATGAGCCAATCGGGAGAATTAGGCATCAATGCCGTTTCGTTAACCCTTGCCCTGCCCTGTCCTGCACAACCACGTCACCGACAGCTCTGAATCACAGCTTAGTTTTGCCGTTGTTTGTCCAGCAAATCAGAACTTGATGTGTTAAGTGTTCCCGATCTCCCGACCCGGAGCTAACATCCTTGATCAGTCAGTCATTCCAGTGTAATAGAGTAACCCGCCAATCAGATGTCTTCCGGCGTGGTCACATCTACATGCAAGTAGCCGAATCCGCTGTGCACCAGTTGTGTTTTATATCGAAAGGCACGATAGAACCTTGATAACGGGGCGCTGTTGTTTGAAAACAGATCGTTTCCTCCGCTTCCTCTGCATGTGCGACTGATTGGCAAGTTCGCATCATCTGAGAGGCGGTGCTGTTCACGGCACGTAGCACTGCAGGTGTCCCAGAAGTATGTCAGGCAGCTTGCCGGTTCTCTGCACTATTTCTTAACATGTTATTCGCATACGTAGTATTGCAAGGACAGAGAGCCATGCTTGCCTTGGCAGGATAGGCAGACCAATGCCTACTCTAGAGTGAGACTACCAACCTACGTCAAAGTCCTTCATAGCTCTGTAACAGATCTGTACATCCTTTCGAGCGCTTGGACGACTCATAAATTAGCAATCACTTTTCTTTCAACGCATCTTCGCAATCAAATTCTAGACCGCAGCCCATCGTCGTTGACTGGGCAGACCACATGACCGGTAAACAATTGCGAGCGATACTTGGCGAGCCACAATAGTTCATATTCCTCCTCGCCTAAAGGCTAATTTTTAAATGAGAAATTAATATAAGGATACGAAAACCGCTGCGCGAATTTAGGCACCACCCAACGTTTGCGTCGACCAACTGCTGGCGGTGTAAGCCGGCGATGTCTCGAATTGATTAGCACGGCTTGCGGTTCCATTGAATTTTTTCCCACCGCCAACCCAACCTCTGATCTAAGCCACCAGCCATCAAAAGAATAGATATAAATGGTCAGAAATCCGCGCTTTGCTACGAAACTGCAATATAATCCCAGGTACAGCGATGCCTGGCAACATAAGGCCCGCCAAGGGCGATTCGTCCGTCAACGCGCAGCAGCTTCTCAAGAACCAGCAGCGCGTCCTCAACATCTTCTCCGACTCATTCCAGCCACTCCTCTCATCGGATTCTTTCAACTCAACGCTTCAAGAAATCAAACAAGCTCTTTTCAATCGTGATTTTGACACGGCTTTTGGAAAGGAGGAGTATCTAGAGACGTACGCTGCGCGATGGAGTCCCTCTAGAGCCCTCTGCTATGGTAACTTATTCCTCATACTCAAACAAGAGCTCGATACAGTCGCAGCGGCCGCTTCGGGTACGCTCAAAATGGTTTCCATTGGCGGCTGCGCTGCGGAGCACGTTGGATTTGCGTCATATCTTGCACAGTCAGGATCCGAGGGATCATTAACTCTCGTTGATTCCGCGCCATGGACCCATGTTAGCAACGCTTTGCAAACGTCCCTCACGACTCCTCCCCCATTGTCAAAGTATGCCTCTGCCGCTGCTAAGGCGTCAAATAAGCCGCTATTATCGGAGTCCCAATTATCTATCAATATTATACAGCAAGACGCTTTGTCTATGGACAAGGCTAAGTGGGCTGAAGTTATCGGGAGCGAGCCAGTTGTTCTGACCATCATGTTTACGCTCAATGAGCTTTATACGAATGGAGGCATACGCAAAGCAACACAATTCTTGAACAGTATTGCAGATGTGTTGCCAAGCGACAGCTTGTTGGTCGTCGTCGACAGCCCTGGAAGCTACTCAGAGACGGCCATAGGCAAGGAGCAGAAGCGATACCCAATGCAGTGGTTACTGAATCATACACTGGAGGGCATGGAATCGGAAGACAGGTCCTGGCAGTTCATTGAAGGCGGCGATTCGATTTGGTTTCGCCTTTCAGACCAATTGTCCTATCCCATCCAGTTAGAGAACATGAGATATCTTCAGCGCATATTCCGTTGGAAGAAGCAAAAGTAGTTTCGGCAAGGGAGGCAATGTCAGAAATAAAGTAAATCTATAATTAATATTGGTAATGATAGTCATAACTCATAATTCCAAAAATCATTCTCGGTTGCTATTATGCCCAAACAAGTCGCTTAATAGAGTGGCCGAGCTGCTCGAACAGCCCAGTGTTGCGCTTTGCAGCCTCCAATGAGATGATGTCTCCCTTTTCAATGATGCTCGCTGCTTCTTCGCCTTCCCTACGTAGCTGTCTCTCCTGCACTAGGCGATCAATCTCATCGCAAATTGTGATTACTTGCTGCAGCTCGGTCTGCAGAGGCCCGGGCGTCGTTGCAGCCGTGGATGAATCCGTATATGGCGCTTTGAGCGCCAGTTTTCGTGTCGTCGATACCTTGGGCCTGCCAGAGAAAAAGCTTACAATACTTGGTGCTTCGGCTGTAGCATCCTGTCGACCCAGATTCGCAGCGGTGGTAGTCAGATCTCCCATGGATGACAGAGTCCTGGTGTTTGTTCTGCGAATGTCGCTTTTTCCAGGTTGGTATGTGACAACTAGGCCAACATTTTTCGCCTCATCCGCGTGAACGGAAGACACTGTCGAGGTAATGTAGGTGCCATACTTAATTTGAGTGATATTGGCGAGGTTCACGCGCTCAAAAGACGACACCTTATCCAAGTCCCAGTCGAAGCGGCAGAGATAGAGCGCAGCATCAGTCAGGAGCAACACAACATCTTCCATCACGGACGACCTGACAACGTCCGGAACATTAGGGGAAATGAGGACCCAACCCCCGTGAATCTCTTCTTGTAGGTCTGCGATGACTCTTTTTTGGCACAGTTCAACGGCGCGCTCACGCATCTTCGTTACTGACACTGCGGGATCCTTGGTCATCATATCCGCTTCGAACTCGTCAAACACCTTGCCCGTGACGTTTCCAAGAAGAAAGTCGATAACTGCTTGACTGAAGTAGTCATTTACCATGCTGTCAAGATTAGTATTTCCTCTGACAATACAAAGAGCTCACTTACCCGCTATATAAACGCGCCAACGACAGCCCAAGATCGTTCAGGGCACCACGATAGTCTCGTTTCTTCGTTCGCGTATAGTCACCCTTCATTGCTGCCGTGGACGCATATTGCTTCGATACAGCATCGCCATTGTCGGCCCACAGCGTGTTGAACCATGTGTTGTCCTGGTCTACCTGCGCACTCATATCGATTCCTTCGGCTTTCAGCTGCAGGTCAAGCATGTGCTTCGCAAAGCAGCTCTGGCATACATTGGTTCGATCTAAGCAGTCCATGCAGTTCGTTCGGAATACACCAGCTTGATGCTTAACCAGTGAACCGCCCTGTTGGACAGAGCTTCCCATGCCTTCTAGTTCGTCCTTGAGTCGCAGCAGCAGATCGTTGACGTTTTCGAATTTCATGCCTCGACAAGCATGATGAAAGTCAAACCATTCGAATGGAATCTCTGGTTTCGGGCTTTCTTCACTGTTAATCTGCTGCACGTTGTTCTGAAACTGGTTTCCAATGGTTCCCTCGATACCCTGCTTTTCTACTAAATTCACAATTTGGAGTTTGCCGTACGTATTTCTGAGGCGCTCAAAGTGTTTCTTGCAAGCCTTGTAATTCTCTTCGGGAGAATGTTGCACAACTGGAATTGGCTTCAACGCATACACAGTCTGAGTCCAGTAGAGCGGTATGCTTCCTCGGATCTGTAAGAATGAATAGATCGGGGTCGATGCGTCCCATTTCGCCGACGACAAAAGCTGCTCTGTCTCGACCATATTGGCTGTAAATCCATTCTCGTCAATGCCACGTCGAAGATATCTCAGCCCGGCTCGCTTTGTAGATCGACGAGAAATGAGCGTTATGAGATATTTCCTTTCTGTAGCTCTCATCTCCAACGAGTTTCTATTATTGTCGGCTCCGTTGTTTGCTGCATCCTCTGCCTTTGCAGGAGACAAGTTGTTCATTTCTACCGATTCCAGCTTGGGCTCGTCCACCTGAGGAGGATTGCTGTCAACGATGAACGACCGCTGGCCGACGAATCCTTGCATGACGGGGAGGGCCACCGAATCTTGTCTGGATTCCATGAATGACTCTAGAATATGATGATTCCAAAAGAAGACACTGTCTGCTTTCGCATACAGAGGCGCATCTAAGTTGGGACTTAATGTGGAATCGGACAAACTTCTGGTAATATCAAGATCGTATGAAAAATACAGGCTGCGAGATGACCCGAATAATAGTTGAATAGATCGAAGCAGTTTGGGGATCAAGCTTGAGGCCTGTGGCTGTGTCTCATTGTCCGAGGCCGTCTCCCGCGGCTCGTCGGCTTGCGGCGTAGTTCGACCATCAGACTGAAGGCTTGAAGTTGAGTCGCTCAGCCCAACGGTTCTATTCTTATCTTGATTCCAGGCTCCTCGAGAAAACCAACGCTGAGCAAACTTGCCGTAACTGCCTCGCTTCCGAAACACATCCTCGGCGATGCTGTTACGCGCAGACCTGCTTGAGCCTGTGTTCTCAGTCGTGGCATCTTCAATTTCGTCGCTTGCACTAGCCGGCACATCTGTGTCTTCATCACTACTCTCGGTGTCCTCAGCAGCAGAAGCTGAATCACTGTCCAGAAGAATGGCAGTCTTTCTGATGGCATCGCTGGCTGCTTCTTTGGACGAGCATGGGGTGACAGCTACTCCAGTTACAGCGTATATGGGGTGTCCAAAGATCTGTGCGACTTGTTGACGTCGCGTAATTGTAATGAGAAAACTCAACCTGGACACGGTGATCAAGCCTGACAAGGATTATTTGTGAGTGAGGCTTCATTTAGCAAGGGTATACTCGGCACAGAGTGAATTCATACCAATCACACCAAACGCCTCAAAAGAGGATTCGTCGAGGGAGGTGTCCGGAACTTGGTCCCTAGGAATTACTGATATTGAAGCATCGCCATATTTTAACTTAATAGGCTGAAAAGGCCTTTGGTTCTTTGAAGACAGAGGTTGAATCACCAGCCCATCAATTGCTGCACAAATGATGATCTTGCGTGCCAGCCCTGTCATCACGATAGCAACTTATTCTCAGTTGATGAGGATATGTTATGATAAAGAGAGAAGAGCGCAATATAGACTCAAATGATTACAGGTACCAGGACAGGGCATTTAGCGCCATCTGGAACTTATTTCGCGGGGTTTCATCATGGCGCGTTAGTACGGCCTCGGCCATGCACAGTCCCGGTGGAGCTCACGTCATAGAGCGAACCGCAAAGCAGGTACGAACAACGTGGGTACCTCTTGCCTGCTACAAGCCGCGCCTGGTACTTTGAGGGCCAAAGTAGCGCATTGAGTGAGCCTCTCAACGAACAGCAGGCAACGAAGTCGCGTCTAAACGAAGGAACACAAAACATTTCCCAGTTCACCAGTAAATTGAAGTTTTTCCAATGAGCCCGTAATTTTTAAGAGAATTAAATCTGAAACATTGGCGAGCCACATCGGGTCATGAGGGAGTCACTGCGGAGCGGGAAAACTATTGTTGCGGGCGGTCCTTGCCTTATGTAATGTAGCTCTGACCTGCCACAGTGCAGCAAAACCTCTGTCAACGGGAGCGACACCAGGGAACGACACCTCTATCACCACAACCTAACCCATCAACTCAACGTTCACGAGCCATCAACGAAGTCCGACGGACCCTGTGCCCGAGTCTCTCGCAGTTTTATAACACATCTCGACCAACTCAATTTTTTTCATTTGTCCATCAGACTCACAACCGTCAAGATGTCCAGCGACCTTTGGTACGTCAGCTCCGCGCCCTTGAGGGGGTTTACCTTGGAGCTCAGGGAATACCACCTGAAGCTCCCAGCACGCCTCGTCCACCTTGTATCACATACTACTCAGCGCAATGCCCAAATTTTGATGAACTTCAAGCTAACAAAACGGTTTTCACAGCCCTGCCTACGCGGTTAGTCTACCCACGAGCTTCCCCTCGCGCCAACCGATATGATCCAGCACATCTGCATCTGCTTCGCGAATGCAGCGTATCCGACCGACTTGTGACCTTACAAGCTAACTTTCTTAACTTTAGCCCTTCTTCAGCGCCATGGGCTGCACTAGCGCTATTGTCTTCACCTGCCTCGGCGCCTCCTACGGTACCGCCAAGTCCGGTGTTGGCATTGCTGCTATGGGTGTCTTGCGCCCTGATCTCATCGTCAAGAGTAAGCTAGCCATACTGCCCAGCAAGTTTCTGGTTGATATCTAACATAGTCTAGACATTGTTCCCGTCATTATGGCTGGTATCATTGGTATCTACGGCCTGGTCGTGTCTGTGCTTATCTCCGACGGTCTGAAGCAAGAGATGGCTCTCTACACTAGCTTCATTCAATTCGGTGCTGGTCTGGCTGTCGGTCTTGCTGGTCTCGCTGCTGGTTTCGCCATTGGTATTGTTGGTGACGCCGGTGTCCGAGGAAGCGCTCAACAGCCCCGTCTTTTCGTCGGAATGATTCTGATTCTCATTTTCGCTGAAGTCTTGGGTATGTTTCATTTAACATGCACCAGCAGCAATTTATCATATTAACTTGGAAACAGGTCTGTACGGTCTTATTGTCGCGCTGCTGATGAACTCCAAGGCCACCGCCGACGTTTCATGCTAAAGAACCAAAATCTGTTTGCTGACAGACGGTGTTGATGGCCTGCGAGACGCGATGGTACAGAGTCAAAGCAATCGGCGTACCCGCATAATGTTGAGGTGGAAACGACGGTTGTAAACCACAATGTTTCTATATTTTGAGTTGGGATCGAGAATATGTTTCGATGCCATCTCCTACTGCTCCGTGGAGGTGATGGATCGACTTGGTGTTGGTCGTACATGTACACTAGCGACAAGATATGTTTGTTTTTGGGCTGGCCTCGCGTAGTTCTTGTGATAGACAGTGATTGCGTGGAGGATCTAGTATAGGTTGAGCTGCATTTCATTACCCATACCTGGGTTGTTTCTCTACGTATTGTCCTTAGAATTGTTTTCATTCGCATACCTTGACCTCATGTGATACTTAGAAGTGGCATTAAGCGACTGTCGCCTAGCTAACCTGAAGCTACCCTCATGCCAGAATACTTAGCCATTCATGCTTGTTGACTGACATCACACTGATGGAACGAATGAGCACATGGCGAGACCTTCAAACAACAAAAGTCCATATTCAAATCATATATGTAAAATTGAAACCCTCTCCGACATCAACCCCGCCCAAAGGCTGCTTTAAGAACACCTTTTACCTCCCCAAAAGCCCGATGTAGACAGACATTACAGTTATAAGAGAAAAGACCTGAAAAGGAATAGAAGCTTCATCTGAAGCGCATTCAATATGATACCAAGAAGTGTGCGTTGGGCAAAATAAAACGTGATTAAAAAGTAATTGTCAACAGGGAATCACAAGATGAAGTAGACGAGGCGGGAAAAAGTACACGCCGCATCTTTAGATGACGTACTGAAGGGTAAGAGTCAGTGCCGTGGATTGGTTTGAAATGTATTTCTGAAAACTTACGGGAATGAAGAGGTATGGCACGCGGCGTTCGTACTCCAACCAAGCTTCACCGTACTTTCTGCGGCAGCGTTGAATATCACGCAGGGCACGGTGAGCGATCATGAGGCAGAAGAAGACGGGGTAGAACCAAGGGAAGGGGCTCCTGTTACAGTGGTTAGATTCTGCTTGCGATTTTACATTGGGTAGGTATGGACTTACTGGAAACCGGTGATGAGACCCCAAGAGACAGCGAACCAGACGTCGGCAGTGTAGTGGATCTTGCGGGCAAGACCATACCAGCCGTCAACGAGAATAGTACCTTGAGGAGTGACAATGGTCTTGGGGTTCTTGACGGTTTGCCAAGGGACCTGGGGGAATGTCTTGCGCCAGACGACCTTGCCACGCTCCATGGCGCGGAAGCGGTTCTTTTGGCTGTTGCAGCTGTCCCAAACCCAGTACCAGAAGAGGTAAGCGCCGTACATGGCGACAAGGGCGTAGCGGTTCCAGCGGTACTCGGAGGGAGCGTGGTTGGCCAGGTAGATGGTGCAGTGGCAATAGGACAGAGGGACACCAGCGAGGTTCCAGAAGATGAGCATAAAACCCCATTTCTCGTAGTACATGTCCCAGGTGGTGATGATGAGCTCCTCACCCTTGGCGCAAGCGTTGGCGTACAGGTAGTGAGCCATGACGAGGAACATGACTTCACCAGAGACGTAGCCGTACTGCTCGTACTGGCGAGCGGCAGCACCGAGGGAGAGGATCAGAAGAATGAACCAAGGCATGCGGACCTCGAAGAACATCTTGAAGTCAAGGATACCGAACATGCGAGGGTTCAGCTCAGCACCCATGAAGAAATCATAGATGGGGTAGCCGGTCATGCGGTGCTCCTTGCCACGGTACAGAGCGGAGAAGTAGGCAACGAAGGAGACGATAAAACCGCTAAAGATGGCGACAGACAGAAGAGGACCAAACTCGTCAATGGCGTTGTACACTGGCCAGATGCCGGTGAAGTGCAGAACACCCAAAATGGCAAGGGTGAAGTACAGGCTGATGTAGGCATTGCAGTAGTATGGGAGCTGCTTGTTGTTGGCATGAGGGAGAGGCTTTCCGTATCCCCAGACACCAGGAAGGAGACAGTAGCAAGCACCCTCGAAGATCAGGTAGGACCAGTACCAAGTCCAAGCCTTGAGGGATGGGAACGCGCCAGTGTAAACGTAGTTGAAGAGCTGTTGGGCGAATCCAGACCAGCTCTGTCCGGGGACGCGAGAGGGGAATTTGCCGTCGTAGTAGGTGGCACCAACCCACATGTACCACATGAGGATAGGGAAGCCGATCATCATCATGGTTGTTCCAACGGAGCCTCCAAATTCGAATTCGCCAGAGTAGTCGATCTTGGGGTCCTGGCCGACTTTCCATCCGTCAATGACTTGAGAGTCAGCCTCTGTGCCATTGGCCTTGCCAGAGCTCTTTCTGGAGCGAGGTCTGGAGACGGAGCGAGCACGCCTGCTGCCATTGGCGGCAGACTTGGCCTCGTCCGTTTTGGTGTTCTCCTCGTCGTCCACATCTTCGGTGAACTTGCCAGTTCGACGGCGCACCGATCGCGAGCGGGCGGGCGGCTTCTCAGCAGGGACGCTGGCTTCTCTCTCGTTGTCGGAAGTGTTCTCGGGAGGGAACGAGGATTGGCGGCGCGAGCTGCGCGATTTGGTTGGTGTCTCAACCATGCCGTCGAAGAGTTCCTTCTTTCTGCGTATAGGAGGTTAGCAACTTGCTGCGCTTCGGGGTTGCTGTGGTGCAATGTTTTGTTTGTTTCGCGGGACGCTCAAGATGTACAAGAAAACAAGCCAATTGACTTTTCGGTTTGAAACAAAAAGAGACAACGGCAGGTATAAATACAACTTGACAACAAACTAATACACGTAAAGAAGGAGCGATGTCAGGAATATATGTACCTCGGCGTCTGCCGCAGAGAATATCTGCCCGACATGGTGAATGGATTAGCTTGGGCGCGGCGTTGTTCAACGAATTGAGCCGAACGGTCGGGATTGTGGACAAATACGACAGGACAATGGCAATGAAAATCTGCGCACTGTCGTACAAACCAGTAGAACCAATCTAAGGGCCTGTCGAAAAAGGGAAAGCGAGGAGGGAAGAGGGAGAAAACGAAGCGGCAAGCGTAGATCTGGACACAGATGGGAAAACCCGAATACGCGAGTTGGGTGAGAGTGACGATGGGGGGGGCCAAGTCGTGTTACGCTATTGGTGGCACGCTGTACAGCACTGGAGAGCCACGCTACAAGGCTGTATTTGTTGACAAGAAAAAAATTTAAGTGCCGGCTCAGAGCTGCTGTAGGTCGTTACTGTGCACTGCAAGCAATTAGTGCGTGCGCCGAAGCAGGAGCAGCACAAACATACAAGGCATTTCAGGGGGAACAGCAGCAAGTGGGCAGAGGTATTTCCACAGCTGGCAATACGCGAAAAGCTACCAGCGCTGTGATTGGCTGGCGCGAGGCGCTAGGTGTAATTTAATTTCCAGCCAAATTTCCCTCCGTGATACATTCCCTCTCTCGGTGTGTCTCTGTCGTGTAGCCCACTTGTGTTGTGTGTATTTTCTAAAGGGGTTTTTTTGTTTGCGGTGTAGTCAGGCAGCTGGTAAATATTCCTTGTCATTATGTAATTAGAGTGTTTTTGAGGCTATCCCCATTGATATTGTTCTGCTCTTCCCGCATGTATCAACACTGCGAAGCATGTATATGGTTTAGATAAACAAAAACAAAGTCATATCACTCGACTTGCCCCTTGTAATAAACTTTTACGAGTATCATGTACATGCAGTGCTCTGCTCTGCCAAAACCACACATTTGTTGTCCAGCACACTCTGGATGTTGAAACGCCTCGGCTTCAAACCCAGTTGGTCCACCAGGGTGAGGGTCGATGATTGAAATCGCCTGATGTTTATACGGCTATTTGGATTTGTCTCTGTTTTCCGGGAGTACCTGCCGCTCTCTCCGTCTAGGCGACCCGATTTCGAACAATTCGCAGAGTTGTTCTTGAATCGTGGAGTCGAGACCGAACACGCGTGTCGATGGAGCTGTCGATTTGGCAGCCGACTGTGTAATCTCCTTGCCAATATGAGGATGCCCTGAGCGACGAGAGTGATCATTGTGCGTGTATTTAAATAAACAACAGTTCTAATTTTATTTCTTGACGCAATGTGTACCTGAAGTGAATTTCATGGGCGAGCAGAATCCTGGGTATACCAGGTAAATGAGATCACGTTTAACCAAGCCGCAGAGTATGATATTATCAAGGCAATACATCGTTTTTTACTGTGTGATCAATTATAAAAATACAAACTATTATCCAACAGTAATGTTGCGCGTATATGCTGCAGGCGTACAACCCAGATCTTGTAATACGTGGCTGGTTCTCTGTCGTGTAGGGTGAGTCGACCATGGCAACACATATGCGGCCACTACGTGTGCAGAGTATTTTTTGAATGGAAAAAAAAAAGAAAATAGCAGTGTAGAGCTCCTCGACCAAGGCAATTTATATGTCATTAAAGTTTAAGGGCTTATGCGCGTATTCTAGCAAACGTCTGGATGGTTTGTTATGCAGCCTCGGTTGAATGCTGCAGAAACGCTATTTGGCAAATGATATGATATGATGCTTGGAGGAGAAAAAGAAGCAGAAGAAGAAGCAATTCAAGAGCAAACAAGAAAGCTCCACTCCATATCCAACTGGCTTTTTTTTTTCTCCAAAAATTAAGATGGTAAGACCTTTGCCATGATATGAAGCAATTCTGAAGTCATTAATACGCCTGCACTTAACCTTAATCCAGCCATTGCTGTCCATACACAATACATGTACACGCCCCAAGCTCAACAAGACGCCCCACCATCGCCCACACCCACAGCACGCACACCCCCTGATAAAGCCCGCCCAATGTGGTCCGCCCCTGCTGTCATGCCACCCCCAGTAATTCAGGGTCACTTGCTGCACAGCGCTGCTTCTCAGGCCCGATCCAAGTAGCCTCGTCCATACATTCTCCCCCACGTGCGCCGGCATTTGCACCACGAGGTTATCGATCGTCTACAGCAATATTGCATCACATGGTCCTGGTTAGCTCCAAGTAGCGAGCGTCTCAACAGCACTACTTATTTCCTGCGCCCTTTCCGGTCGTGCTGTATAGCGGGCTTTTCGGCAACAAGCAGCCAGCTGGCATCGCGAACCCAAACCCGTACAATACAAGTCGACATCAAAGGAGCAACGCTGCTAATCGCATATACGTCTCGACGATACCAACACAGAGGCGATATCATATCCAAGCATGCCGAATATTTGTAGCTCATCAAGTAGCTTTTTCTGAGCTCTGACTGTATATTATCAAATCAATCAACAATCGTCATCGACAACCGCATAGCCCTGCTCTTGGAGGACTTCGGCCCAAAGCTCAACAGCCATTATCATGGCGCGACTACGGCCCGATGCCTCAGTTTCACCAATGACAAGGTCTCCCGATAACTCCTCACCAGCACCGAACGAGTCTCAACCGCCACCGCCTCCCCCAAAGGATGCTACCAGCCTCCTACCGCCTCTGTCCTTCGCCCCTGGATTCGGTGGTCTGGATAGGAACGATATCTCCGAACCAACTGACGACAGCAGGGACTCTGCGCCACGGAGCAACCCCTCAAACGAAATAGACATGAACGGACAAGCAGATGAATCAAGGGAGCCAGAAAATGCTGATTTCTCTGCCACAAGCAAGGATCCTAACATGCAAGGCCAGGAGTCTGGGGGCAGACGAAGCATCCAGTTTGCTAGGCTTGATCCTCCCGATTTCCAGCCCGGACATGCACGAACTGGCTCATGGGACGGGCCCGAGACACCTGGGAAGTCGAGAGGCGGCTCAATTATATCTAAGTTGAAGTCGTTTACAGCAACGTCCGGGAATCAAAGCCCAAAAGCAACTGCCACACCCAGCACGGCACAAGATGCAAGCGTTCCGAGTGCAGTCGCATCACCCAGCACACCTCATTTTGGAGGTAGCCGCCTGCCTCATGCGCTCCAAGAAGAGCAGTCAGATGACGATGCAGATGTTGAGGAGAATGCCGATGAAGGAAATGCACCGGGATCAATCCCGCCAGGGAAGAAGAAGCGCAGGATGAGACGATTCATTAAAGGCGACCTATCCTCTCCGACCTCGCCAGCACCTTTCCAAGGCGAGCCCGAGCCTTCTAGTCCGTACAACCGATTTCTTCGAAGACGTGCAAGTATGCCAGATACTTCTGCAGGTGACCACATTCTCTCTGAAGGGGAAACAAAGGAGCAGGTGCGCCGGCGTCCTTTTGCGCGACGAGGACATTCATGGATGCATGCTACAACTGTTCCGCCTGGTGAAGAAGTTGATGGTATGGAAAGTTCTGCCATCGTTGGCAGACGGAACGGACACGCCAGACGCATCACCGTGTTTGGAGGTGGCGGTATGTCTGACGGCGATGCCATCACACCCCGTCGGCCATTCTTCCATTCGGAGCGTGCGTCAACATTCGGAGCACAAAAATGGAAGCAAGTGAAGAGCACATTGAAGATGCTCAGACAAAAGAAAGAAGACAGATTTGAATACTTCAAATCCGCAGAGCTTATGGCTGAACTTCGCGCGGGCGCTCCTGCTGTCCTTATGCTAGCGAGTATGATTCAGCGTGATGAGCATGGGAATAAGAGGATCCCTGTTTTGCTGGAACAACTCAAACTGAGAATTACCGATAGCGCTCCCATGCCAGACGACGACAAGGAACGACACTGGAACTTCACTATGGAGCTTGAATACGGTAGCGGCCCAAGTCGCATGGTGTGGACAATTACTCGAACTATTAGAGACATATATAACCTGCATTTCAGGTATAAGTTTGCACTGAATAACGACAAATACAAGCTTGGTCGAGACTTGGGAGCCCGGCCAAAACAACCCAAATTTCCTTATTCGGCGTTTCCATACCTCCGAGGTGCGCGAAACAAGGACGATAGTAGCGAGGAGGAAGAACAACCGACGGACCGAGAAGACACAATGGAAGGTGGCGATGCTACTGGCGACGACATGGGCGACATGGGCGAAGGGCGAGAGGCTGGCCAAGCTGAGGGTGGCGAAGGATATCGCCAACATCGAAGGAAGAGGTCCAAGGTCAACATGCTTGGCATCAGACGTCGATCTACGGGACCAGGTGACTCTGATTCAATCCGCAATGCCGACGGCCAAGTGGACCTCTCCGCCGAGGCTATGAGGCAACGTTATCTTGACAAGCAGAGGAGAATTTTGGAGAAGTATCTCTCAGAAATGGTCCGGTGGCTTATGTTCAGAGCCGACAGCAACCGTCTGTGTAGATTTTTGGAGTTGTCTGCTCTGGGCGTTCGTCTCGCCGCCGAAGGCAGCTACCACGGGAAAGAAGGATATCTGCATATTCAATCCTCCAAAGGTCTCGACTTCCGCCGCGTTCTTACACCAGCCAAGGTCATAGCTCGACACAGCAGGAAGTGGTTCCTTGTCCGTCAAAGTTATATCGTCTGCGTCGATTCGCCAGAGAATATGAACATCTACGATGTGTACCTCGTAGATTCGAAATTCAGCATTGTCTCTAAGAGAAGCACATTGAAACAAATCGCTTCAAAGAGCAAGCAAACTGAGGTCGATCTCACAGTCGAAGCCCCTCCAGACAAGCACCATACCCTGACACTACAGACTTCTGAACGCAAAGTTCGCTTGTTCTCTAGGTATCAATCCGTCATGAAACAATTCGAGGAGTCCATGACGGAGATGCTGCGACAAACTGTGTGGCATGAAAAGAAAAGATTTGACAGCTATGCCCCAGTGCGTAACAACGTCTTTGCCCAGTGGCTTGTTGATGGCCGAGACTACATGTGGAACGTATCCCGCGCCATCAACATGGCCAAGGATGTAATTTACATACATGATTGGTGGCTCAGCCCTGAGTTGTATATGAGGCGACCGGCTGCGATCAGTCAGAAGTGGCGACTGGATCGACTGCTGCAAAAGAAAGCGAGAGAAGGTGTCAAAATCTTTGTCATTGTCTACCGAAACGTGGAGGCAGCTATCCCTATCGACTCTGAGTATACTAAATTCTCTCTGCTCAACCTACACCCGAACATTTTCGTACAAAGATCTCCAAATCAATTCAAAAAGAACCAGTTCTTTTTTGCCCACCATGAGAAGATTTGCATCGTTGATCACGATGTTGCTTTCCTTGGTGGCATTGATCTATGCTTCGGTCGTTGGGATTGTCCCCAGCATCCCATTGTGGACGATAAGCCCACTGGCTTTGAACTGACTGAAGCTCCAAAAGATTCTGAACACTGCCAGCTTTTCCCCGGCAAAGACTATTCAAACCCTCGCGTCCAAGACTTCTTCCGCCTCAATGAGCCGTACGAAGAAATGTATGATCGCAGCAAAGTACCGCGAATGCCCTGGCATGACGTTGCCATGCAAGTGGTTGGGCAGCCTGCAAGAGATTTGACCAGGCATTTCGTGCAGAGATGGAATTATTTGCGTCGCGGCCGCAAGTCGACCAGGCCCCTACCTTTCCTACTCCCCCCTCCAGACGCAAAGATCGAGGAGCTTGAGGCTCTTGGATTAACTGGCACTTGCGAAGTTCAAATGCTGAGATCCGCAAGTAATTGGTCTTTGGGCTTAGAGGAGACTGAGCACAGCATTCAAACTGCCTACGTCAAGATGATCGAGGAATCGGATCATTTCGTCTACATGGAAAACCAGTTCTTCATTTCAAGCACGGAGGTGTACAACACGAAAATCGCCAATCGAATTGGCGATGCCCTAGTCAATCGTATTATTCGTGCTTATGAAAACGGAGAGAATTGGCGCTGCGTCATTGTCATTCCCTTGATGCCAGGTTTCCAGAACACAGTCGATGAACAAGAAGGCACCAGTGTCCGTCTAATTCTCATGTGCCAATATCGCAGCATATGTAGAGGAGAACACTCTATTTTTGGTCGCCTCCGCGCCGCTGGTATCGAACCGTCCAAATATATTGACTTCTTTTCTCTCCGCCAATGGGGCATTATGAGCAACGATGTTTTAGTTACTGAGCAGTTATATATTCATGCAAAGGCCATCATCGTTGATGATCGTATTGCTCTTATCGGGTCTGCCAATATCAATGAAAGATCTATGCTGGGTAGTCGCGACTCTGAATGCGCTGCTATCGTACGAGACACAGACATGATTTGGTCAACGATGGGAGGAGAGCCCTACCAAGTTGGTCGCTTCGCCCACACACTACGTATGCGCTTGATGCGTGAGCATCTTGGTCTTGATGTGGACGAGATCCTGGAGCAGGAACGCGAAGAAGAGATGGAGCGCGCGGAGTTTGAACAGCGCCTCGATGAGATTTACAGCGAGGACCCAATGCTAGGTGATGAACCCGGGCCTAGCTCTCGGTCCGCGAAAACCAAGGGCAGCGGCAACCATGGGCATAGCTTCAACCATGAGTTAGACATCAACATGGCTCGTGCTGTTGAGGACAGTGACTCCTCCTCGTCTTCCTCCTCGTCAAGCTCGGAAGATAAAAAGGGGAAACGCCGTCAATCCCGCCCAGAGCACGACTCTAAACGTTACGCTAACGACGTGTCTGGTTATGGGACAGATCGTTGGAAGTCTGCTGAAGATGCTGGCATTGCGGGTGGTCGCGACACTGCCATTGTTCATGGCCGAGAGGTCCTTGTTTCCGACGTTGATGCAGAAGGCAGAGGTACCATTGAACAGCCACAATCAGAGCCACAGCAAGCTAGCATCAGCCCTGATAATAGGTATCTTGAGCCTGTCGCTTCAGGAAGTGAGGCTCTGCCTCCAGTGCCAGCATTCGACCGCCGCACAACGGAGCAGCTAGGACTACCTAGATCTGCACAGCTACCAACACTGCCTGTTCTAGACGACACGGATATTGGTGGACCGCCTGTACATATAGATCCCCAAACAGGCCGTCCAAAGAGCGGTGCATTTCATCCTCTGGCTGCTGATATCAAACTTGCCGATATCAACAAAGACTGTATGCGAGATCCCATCAACAACAGTTTCCTTGATGATATCTGGTATCGTGTAGCTCGCAACAACACGAAGTTGTATCGACGAGTATTCCGCTGTATGCCGGACTCAGACGTTAGCACTTGGGCAGACTACCGCGAATTTGTGGACTACGGCAAGCGCTTCAAAGAGAGCATGGAAGGCAAACCAGCTGCGGATGAGAACGAACTGAAGCGTGAAACGAGTCCACGTTATCCTTCACAGTCTGGTGCTATTGGCGTAGCTGCTCCTACTCTGGAAGGAATCGCTCAGGCGACTGGACATGACCCAACACAGCCTGATGAGAAATTGACAGAGAACATCATCATTCCGGATGAAAGTGGTGAACAAGAAGGCAAACAATCTACGTCTAATGAAAATGGCGAAGAAGATGAGAAGCAAGGGGACCTTGACAACTTATCACCCGTCCACTCTAACGCAGACGGCCAAAAGCTGAGCAACGAGAAGACAAGAGAGCGAAAGACAACCTTTACCAACTTGGAGAAGCGACCCTCGAAGGAACCTAACGCAACTGCGCCTGGCCCTATGGACTCTGTGAAACGCCGCCGACGGGCAACGACTAAGGGCAGCAAACGCTGGTCGATGAGCGAAGAGATGCCGTCCCGAGCTGACGCCGAGGAGCTCTTGAAGATGGTTCAAGGAAATGTGGTTCAGTTTCCCTATGATTGGCTTCTTACGGAGGAGCACAACGGCAATTGGGGCTACCAAGTGGACGGCGTTGCGCCGCTCGCCATCTAGTAAGTCATGTCAACTTTATCAAGCTACTCAGTCGCGCAGTACTAACAATGCTTTTAGCAACTAATATCCTGCGTACATCCTGACGCAACCAGACAATCACTTTCTTACAAGTTTTTACTGCCTGATATGCGTTTTCCTGGCCTCTGTTTCCTATGTTTCATTGTTCCAGGCTAGTATTTCGCCTTTCCAAACATCTTCGAGCGTTGCAAGCATTGCGAATGGCGTTGAATTTGTCCAGCAGTTTCCTCACAAATATCACATTGCACTGCAGATCGGGCATATCATCGGGCTGGCGTTCTCTCGTTTTCCCTTTTGACAGTTTGCGCATTCATTCTGTTTTGGCGTTTGCACTGTGTTTTATAGATGGTTAGACAAACAGCTGCATGATAGAAGGTGCTTAATTACAATTCTAATTCTAATATATATTTAATTTGTCACGATGTGGTATCAGGCAGATATTTCACCATAGTCATAGAAAATACTAAGCAAAAAAGTGATGTTATACAAATCAACAACTTGTTATACAGTTATGCTATACAATCTAACTCCTACACCGGACACCATCTCATTGTTCGATGGATGTTAGACACGCTCGCTGACCCAGATGGCTCCCTTGCACCCAGCTCGAATCACACCAGTCAGTAGCCAATGGGGCTCTGCCTTCTTCGCATCGTGCTCTACAGCGTGATCCAAGTGCTCCAGCTCCTCGTCGCGTATGCGCCTGAGGGTCTTGATGAGGTCCGAGAACTCCTCTCCAACCTCGTATCCTTCCGCCTCCCATTGCGTGATCATCTCGATCAGCGTACGTATTTGCTCGTTGTAGTGGGTGCCGATTTCGGTCTCGACGGCCTCGGTGCACGCCATGGCTGCTTCACGGCCCATGACGGCCGTCGACCAACCCAGGCCGGTGGCGAGGGCGGACCACACGGGGTACAGGGCTGTAGGGCGAATGCGGTGCTTGTGGATGAGAGCATTGAAAGTATCGAAGTGGGCGGCTTCTTGGTCGTACATGTGCTTCATTAACGGTCGGAGGTGAGGATGTTGGCGGACGATGGGTGGCGTTTGGGCTGTGTAGATGAGAGTGGCTGCGAGTTCGCCGGCTTGGTTTACGCGGAGCTGTCATTTAGAGTTAGGACGTGAGAGTTTCGACAGTTATAAAGGCTTCGTGGCTGGCAAAACAAAAACTCACTGCAGAAGATAGAAAGTCCCGTTGTTCTTGGGTGAGTGGCTTGCGTTTCTTTGGTGGCTGCTCGGTGGGAGAAGCTTGTCTATACGATGACGTTGTGGAAAATGCGCGCGACGCTGTGCGAATTGATGGACATGAACATATCCTACGAGCAGGGCTCGCGAGACATCGGGCGGGAGCCATGGTGGGTGTGATTCAGTTATGCGTGGTGAAGCACAAAATGTTGGGTTGGTGTTGGAGAGTGTATCGTGGGCATGAGCGAGCGCATGTGCTGTAATTAATTGGCTGTCCAGTGCCAGAAAGTTATTTTGGCCTGGGGTGTTCACTTTAGGCTCAGTTTGGCTTGGGCTTGCGGTGCGGTGCAGGTACCGATTGGCGCAAAGCCGGACAAATTCTTCTGCCGTGGGCCGCCGCCCGCCGCCCTGTCGCTGCTGCGCTGCGCCGAAACACGTATATACTTAGCGCGAAGACCGTCCAACTTGCGAACTGCAACCCAACTTTTCGAAACCACGCGGAAAGATATCGGCGCTCGTCCACCGCTGGAGTTCTACTTTACTCCGGTCGCTGTGTTTGCTCTCAATTATCAATAGCTCACTCTCCAATAACACCACAGCAAAGGCTCTCCGGGTACTTAACTGTTTCCTTGGAGACTCAGCGATCTACAACTCTCTATCTTTGAAAGGATTTTTTGTTCGCAAGGCGCCGGTGGCAACAGCCTGCAACGCGGTATTCGAACGAATTACAATACAAACATATAAAACAACTCGGAAGACACATATATATCTACACAATGGCCGATATCGATGATGAGCTCCTTGCCCTCGCGGGAGGAGACTCCGACTCCGAGGGCTCTGTTCGCAGAGACTCTTCAGCGTCGCCTCCTCCTAGGAAAAGGGGTGCGGCCAAATCTAAGCGATCTGGTCGACGGGCGCAGCGAGGCGATGATTCGGAGGAAGAGGGTGAGGCGTAAGTGTATCCCACTCCAGTACCACCATCAGTGGCGCGTGAATGGCCCTGCGCGCCGCCTGCGCGAATCGCCTGTTCTTGTCGACTGGGGGCTAATCAAATCAATCAGATCATCAGCACCATCATCGCCGAATTCTTTAGAATCGGCACCTATGGATGAATCCGACTCCGACGACGAGATATCACGATCCAAGGGGATTGAGGATGAGGGCGTCATGTACCCCGTAGATGGACTCTACAGGAGTGAGGCTGAAAAGGCCGAAGTAATGGCCATGAGAGATTTGGAGCGAGAACAGATCATTGCCGAAAGACAGCAAGAAGTTGGTCGTCTGCGACAGAACCGCTTGCTTCGACAGATGGTTGTCGACAGCGAAAAGGCTGCCAAGAAGACTAAGAAGAAGCGAAGCGCCGACGCAGACCTCGATGATGGATCCAGAAAGACGAGGTCACGGCCCGGCAAGGGTGAGAGCGCAATGGAACTGTTGCGCCGAAGCAAGGCAGAGAAGCTGAAGCGAAAGGAAGACCATGAGAGACGTCGCGACAACTTCTCTCCCGGCCGAGGTTATTCAGATGATGAAGAGAGCGACTATGAATACGGCAGACGACGATCACGGACCCCTGAAAAGGAAGAGGCTAAGGATGCGCCTCCCGCGGAACTCAAAGACTACGACAGAGTCCGACTGGGCCGCAACGAATTCGCGCAAGTCTGCTTCACTCCTGGTTTCGAGCCTTCCATTACTGGCTGCTTCATCCGTGTTGCTCTAGGACCCCATCCTGAGACTGGAGTTGAGCAATACCGCATGGCAATGATTAAAGGTAAAATGACATGTTTGATACTGTATCTGTGGCACTTGCTGACTTGGCGTAGGATTCACAACGGGACGAGCATATGCACTTACTGGCCCTAATGGAACGTTCGTAACAGATCAGTACATCAAGGCCGCCCACGGCAAAGCCATCAAAGAATTTCCCTTTATTGCAGCATCCAGCGGCAAATTCTCAGAGGTAAAGGCTCACTCTTCTGTCACTATCGCCAACTATGACTAACATACTCTCAGTCCGAAGTGAACCGTTACCAAGTAACATGCCACAACGAAGGCGTAAAGTTGCCCACCAAGGCATTCCTCGCCGACAAAATCGACCACATCAACGATCTCATCAACCACAAGTGGACCAACGAAGAGATCAAGGCTCGCCTGGCGCGCCGCAACGACCTCAAGCGCCGCTTCGACCCCGCCGAGCGCGAGCGCGTAGCCCGCCTCCTGGAAGAAGCCACCGTCGCCAACGACACGATGAAGATGGAAGAGCTGCAAGAAGAACTCGACAAGATGGGCGCACAGCGCCTCGCCTTCAAGACCAGCCTTGGTCCCTCCAAGGCCAGCAGCTCTCTCAAGGCATCGTCAGAACAAGATCGCCTCGCCGAGCGCAACCGTGAGAACAGACGTCTCAACGCCGAAGCAGTCCGTCGGGCGCAGCTTAAGGAGCGAGCCAAGACGCGAGAAATCGAAATGGCACTCAGTCGCGGAGACCAAGTTAGAGAGAATCCGTCCCGCCGTCTGCGTACAAAAGCCAAGTTCGTGCACGACGTCAACGAGAAGCTCGGTGATGATTCGGCGAATGGCAGCGCGGCGGCCACGCCAGCCAACGGAACGCCGACGGTCTCTGCGACGAAGCCTGCTGGGATACTGCCACATATTGCAAAGCTGCAGAGCGAAGACAGCAAGGGTCTTCCTACGATTCATAAGCCACTCGTTGACGACGATGTTATTGGTTCCTTGGATCTTGATATTGATGTGGAGATATAATACTCATTCGGACAGAAAATTTTAAACCACATACATGTTACAAAAAAAAGGGCAAATAAGAAAGTTAGCTAAAACTGCAAAGGTGGGTTTGGGAAAGGCCAAGGCGTTTTGGGCAAAAATTCATTTCAGCATATGTAATATAATTCAACAATGAAGCATGCAGGCATGCATGCATGCATGAGCATCTATTTGACCTCGCTCAAGTAATCCATCTTGCCGTGAGAATACCTCCTCACGAGGAAATACACCGACGACAAGGCATTGAGCAGACACAAGTTCCACCACCTCCGCACCGTCTTGCGCAAGGTACTTGAGCTCTGCGGCTCCTTGCCGCCCTGCGATCGCTCAATGACACCGGAAAGCTCCATGGGATCATCGGTGATGATGCCATCGATCAGCATCTTCTGCCCCTCGGGAACATGTTGGTTCTGGCGCAAACACCACTCCATCCAATACTCGTCGTTGACGGTCCAGGTGAATGAGGGCCGGTCGCTCTTTTGGGCATTGCGCAAGAACCAGCCTGTGAAGGGTAAGGCGACGATGGGGTATGCAATGTTGAAGCCTAGGTTGGGAAGCGAGGAGAAGTGGTGCGAGTAGTAGATGGAGTAGGAGATATGGGCGAGGGAATACGCGGGGAGGATGCGACGGGCGGCTTTGATGAAGGTTGCCTGTTGGGTTGTGAGTGAGCAGCAACGACAGTGAGGACGGGGGCAACTACACATACGTTCCAACAGCCAAGGATGATGCGCTGCGTCCACGAGGAAGGTACAGAGTCCAATGCGGCACCGATGGCGACGAGGAGGTCCTCGGCATCGTCGTCAACCTAAAATGGTGAGTTTGACACGCACTTTATATAATATAATGCGGCACCATCCATACCTTGATATCGAGCAGAACCCAGATCGCTTCCCGACTGGGATGAGCCAACCACTCCAACAAGTCAACCAAGCGAGCCATCCGCACCTCCGGATCAGATACACTCTTCAACTTGGCCACATCCTCCCACAAGCAGTCACTAATCTTGCCGTCTTTACCAAAGCACCTCTTCAGCGTAGGATCCTTTTGTCTCACTCATCAGCAACCATCCACCTCTCACACCCCCGGCACCCTGTCAGTCATCACTTACATGAGATAACACAACCACCCCATCCGCAGTGAGGTGAACATCCGTCTCCAGCGCATTCGCCCCAGCTTCCACCGCGGCCCGCATGGCCGGAATCGAGTTCTCGACGTATTTCGCCTTGTAGCCTCTATGTGCTATAATCTGGGGGATCCTAGTCGTGGCCTTGGCCCATGTTGCTATACGGCAGTTAGCCCCCAAGCCAGCCTTTGTTGTCGCCATGGTTGGTTCCGTCATTACCTGGGGGTGCTGTCTGTAACCAATCTTCTGTACCCATCTTGAACGCGCGGCGCGCAAATGAAACGATGCAGAGAAACAACAACAACAACAACAACAACGATAAATACAAGACAGCTGTGGATGACAAAAAATGTACAGTTTATATATCGCTCATATGCCTCATCAATCCAAACTATATACCAAGATGAGTTTTGTTAGACGCAAGATCTACGTACGCACACCTCATCGGCCGGTGCGAGTTCGGGCAAACCAAGGTATTCCAACTCCGCCCGCCCTTTCAGCGGGAGGCGATGACCATTGCACGACGCTGATGCACCCCTTCACTAAATAACTGGAGAACCCTGCACCGCTTCAGCATCGCACACCTCGGAGTTGAGCGCACTAATTCCATTTATTAAAGAGGGACCCAGAACTAACAGTCCGCCCCCGCTGGACTTGCCGATATCGTGGTAAAGTCCGCTAATCTTGATGTGGCGCGGGTTGCGTCAGTGGAAAGACTTGGTTCGATACCTTGGGTTTCACTTCACCCAAGTTATATATACGTCTCACATTATCGAAATCAATGTCATAGCACATCCGTTACAATTTGCGAACTAAGAGCTCATCATAATCCAACTAGAATAGAATACAATCATTCACTCCAAACGCTGTCCCATAAACATACCAAGCGTCATTCATATCCAAGCAAGCTTGCCAAAGAAAAATACCAACCACAAACTCTACCCAAGAAAAAAAGATGATAGGCCAACACCGAGAGTACCACAAAAACTAAATCCAATTTGTTTCGAAAATGTCCGGACGTTCCGTATGTTCCATTCCGTCCATTAAAATAAGCAAAGTCAGAAAGAGGCCATGCAGGCTGAGCCTCAAGATCGCAGCCAATCACAGTAGGAATCCATCGAGATTGTCTGCTGGGAATGAA
Source organism: Simplicillium sp. C3G150-2 (assembly GCA_022702485.1). Lineage (NCBI taxonomy): Eukaryota > Fungi > Ascomycota > Sordariomycetes > Hypocreales > Cordycipitaceae > Simplicillium > Simplicillium sp. C3G150-2. Next base: position 1,604,735 of record JAJIYY010000005.1, on the reverse strand, counting down.
AACGTCTCGCGACCGTAGTCGACGCTGCCCACACTCAAGCCCAATTCTGATGGCGCGACTTCCTCGCCCGAACTGAGGCTCTCATCGCTGAGGCTGAGGACGCTTTGGGGGCCCTCACCGTTGCCGCCCAATTCGCCAATGTTGAAGCTTCGTAGGTCCCATGAATTTGGTGACCATTCGTTCTTCACCGACATGGAGGGTTCGCTCGTTAGCGTTGACCCTCCATATATCGTGTGATACACATTATTCATCCCTCCATCCATGGATCCCAACAGCGCTTCCCATTCAGACGGTGACACACCTGCCATCTTGGCTGCCATGGCATTGGACAGAACATTTCCAGTCTGTGATACAACCGTGGGCACTGATTGCTGACGAGAGCGACCAGGTGTTGCTGGTCGTGATCCTGACGGTGTGTTCCCGAGTGAAAGATAATCCAAGTTGGGTCGCGCCGATATCATGGTAGGTAGCATGTGGCTATTTGCCATTTGAGGTAGCATCATTGGATCTGTCACCGTCAAAGTGGGATCAGAAGCAACGCTGTCAAAAGAATGGCGGCCTTGCGAGTCATCAAACAGTTGTTCAGATGGCAGTACTTCGGGCATTGTCATGCGTCTAGTCCTCTCCTTTGATCGAGGGCTTTGTGAGTCAGATGCTGGAGAGGCTGAGCTCTTCTTTCGTGAGTGACTTGATGTCGACTTGGAGGACGAGGGGCTAGAGGCAGAAGATTTGCGTTGTCCACTAGGAGAGGCAGAGGGGTGGGGAGAACCTTCGACAGAGATAAGCATCGATGCAATCTTGCGAAGGTCAATAGAGCCAGCAGCTCTTGTGGCATCCAAAGTCTTGATGACGCCGTTCACAAGACGCTCATCATCTCGAAGCAACTTGCTGGAGGGCTTGAGATCCACTACACGGTACAAAAGTGTCATGGCGCAAAGTGCCAGCATATCTCCACGGTTCAGGCAAAAGGAAAACGACAGGTTGCGTTCTTGCAAGAGATCCGTGACTTGAATCATACGCTTGCTAGAGTCAGCAAGAGCCATCAAGCTTGCGGCAGCCTTGGCAGCTCCTAGTCCTGACCCCATGACGGGGCGGTGGATAAGCGTTCGAATGCTGAAATACGCAAGCGCAAGAAGAGGGGAGCGGCTGCCAGTCACATCGGTTGACGGCTTGTCTTGCTTGAAGTTGAGTTTCAGGTGACCTGGCAGGTTTTCATACCAGGTATCGAGATCAGCGTCCAGCGCCTTGAGCTGCGATAATGACAGGTCGTAGGTAGTGGCGGCAGGATAGTTCTTGTCCAAAACGGCAGCGAGAACGCGGGCTGCTCCGAACAGAGCTAGGGCACTGGACAGGCGAGTATGCTCGCCAGGGAGAGTAGGTTGGAAACCCTTCTCCGTGATGTACTCATCGTCAGTGTCAGATGGCAGTTCAGCCTGTACATCTTCTTCTTTGAATAGTCGGGGTAGGCCTAGTGTAGCGGCGGAGAAGCTAGCAAATATTGTTAGCATTTCGTAACTGTTTTGTTATTTGATCTGTTTATTGGCATACCAGTCAACTGTGTACAGAGTCCAAAAGACCTTCTTGCGAGTCTCGAGGGTCAGAGCACCAAAAGAGAATCGCTTTTGGCTTTGGTGCAGGCCAAGACGTTGTGAAAGTCCGACGGCGATAGACTTGTAGTGTTGTAAGCGGCGGTAGTCGGCCGTCAAGCTGAAGTAGAGTAGCGCCAGCAACAAGCACTGCAGCGTGCTCATGGTGTTTTCCAGTAGCAGATGGTCAAGAGCCTCGGTCCACTGTCTCTCACATGATGCAAGCTGGTGCAGATCTGGCGACGAGGATGACAGGCCCGCAAGGCTGAAGACAAGGTAAAGCTGAGCAAGCTTGTGCTTATTCCTGACCTTTTCAGGGTCGGCAACGAACTCTTCGTAGAGTCTCAGGAAAGTTGGCTTGTGAAGCACTGGGAACAGAGGGGCCCATTCCTGGAAGTAGACGTTGACGCATCTATCCGAGAACATGCGAGGAGGAACCCTGACTGAGGCCTCTGGCAATCTTGCCGTCAGCGGTGGGCAGCCTTGCATGTGCAAAAACGCCTCCGGGTTGAATTCGGCACATGGTTTCCCTGTCTCTTGGATCTTGCGTTTGAAAGCGGCTGCGGGATGGGTGGTTAGCTGATAGGTCATATTACTCTGGTATTAATTGGCTCATGCATCTGCAGCCACGTGCAAGAGATATAGACAATCAACTTACCGATGAAGGCACGGCCGCTAGACGACCCCATAAAATATGCATCTGAATTCTCAACGCCGAGAAGTAACGGCGAGGCTTGTACCTTGAAGGTATCCTCTTTGGGCTTGGGTGACTCCCTCGTGCTCTCGGGAGTTGGCGCAACGGTTGCTGTCGTCACAGAGGGTCGGCGACGGCTGTTGTGCATAGCCGAAAGCATGTCAATCTTCTCGTCTTTCTCGTCCAGCAAGTCCTTGAGTTCGCGGACCTCGGCTTCTAGAACGCGTACACGTTCTTCTAGTGACTCTGTGTACCCACGGGGAAACGCGCGACGGCTGAGCTTGTCGCTAGTGCGGCATTCGAATCCGACGTTGGCGCATTGTGAACATGTAGGGCGGATTCCGTCACAGCGGATCTTTTTGCTGCGACAGCGATCACAGGCTTGGGCTATGCGGCTTTGAGCGCTATTGCCCACCTTGATCACCTTCATGGGAAGGATTCCAGGCATGGTGGTGGCGAGACGGTATTGCGTCTAGATGCTGCGAGATATAAAATTTGATCGTTGTGCGACGAAGTTATGTGAAGCCTGTTGGTAAGAACTAAGATCGAATGAATCTCTTCAACGTCGTTGTTATCGAGTAATCGAAATTTTGTGCTTATATGGGGGTTGAACCAGTGAAGATCGCCGCGTTGAAGTGCCTAGTTGGCGTGCTTTGGAATCGTTAAAAGTGGCAACTTTTTGTGGTTTGTACGCCACGAGCCGTGATCGGAGTGTTATAGTTTTTCGAATGAGAATCTCTTGCGTCGCATGTGTATCAACGGCAGTGAAAAGCTGCTGCGATTTTTCTTATTTTCGTCGTCTTTTAAACGTGAAGATCGATGGGAGTGGTATATTGAAGTCAACTCGTAACAGTAGCGTCGGCTCAACGGACAAACGGCGTTGAGGCGTGGGTGACAGAAGCGAAGTGGAATAAGGAATAAGAAAAAAAAAAAAAGAGCCGCTTTTGAAGAGTCAAAATAAAAACAGAATAGACAGTGAAAAAAGATGATTATAATGAGAATTTTACCAAGACGTATAATTAAAATAGTCTCGAAGGCGAAGAGTGTTGGGCGGAGAGGAGGGAGAGCGAAGGGGGAATGAAGAAGAGGCTGATGGTGAAGGTTAATAAAAGAGAAGAGAATCAGGAAGAGGAAGAAGAGAGCGCGGGTCGATGTCATGGAGCAGCGCTACTACAGTACGCTAGGTACGCAGCAGTGCACCAGTACCGCACCATAGTGGGCATCGCATTGGCCAACCAAACCTAACTAACCCAACTCCCCTCCCCCCAAAAAGCCCCCAGCAATTCACCACCGCCAGCGCCAGGGTGGGTTCGCTTGAGTGCCTAGCTCCGTTTCCATGTCATTCGCTGTCTTGCCAAATTGTCCTTGCATTCCCTCTGGTCCTTGGCCCTCCACCCTTCCTGCCCCGGGAAGTCCCTCCCAAGACAGCGGCGCCATGCCTACGCCGTGGCAGCTGTAGCTGGGTCGGGTGGCCTAGCGTGGGTAAGTACCGCAAAGTACAGCGCTGTACAGCCTGTACAGCCAACGGCAGTGTAGCACCCCGAGGGGCCCAGGCCTCATTTGGCGCACTAAAACCTTGGATCTTTTAGTGGGGTCGCCGCTAGACTTGTTCCCTCCCTCCACAGCGCCGCCGCCAAATAGCGTGCCTGGCAAAACTCAGCAAAAGTCTGGGGGTGGGGCCGGGATGCTTTCGTCCTGGGCTTTTGGCGCCTTTTCATTGGCGAGTCTTCGGGGGTTGCAGGGACTGAGGCACACGCCCAGCAAACCCTCCGTCGCCTGTGCAGTGGAAAAAAAAACAAAAAAAAAAAAAACCAAGCCGTGTCATCTCAATCCTCAATTGCCGCTAATTTGCCCTCCGATATCATTGGTACCATCAGTGGGGTGAAGCCACTCATTGCACCAGCAGCGTGCTGGCTGCAGCAGCTGCACATCACCATGTACCCATCCCCAAGTTAAGCTTCCCGTTTTTCTTTCGTATCCTTCCGATTCACTAATTGAATCATTTAATTAATCCCCCGAATCTCAGAGACACGGCAAACGGATTTCATTTACCCCACAAACCCGTACTATCTGCCTCGTTGGTCTGGCAGTGGTTCATGTACATGCTGCTCACCTTGTCCTCGCTCCACCCAATCCGACTCTGCTAGACCTCAGCATTCTCAATGCGACTCACACCACTTAGCGACTTGCCCATACAGCCATAGTCTTCTCCTGTCTTCTTCACCTGCTGCCGGTACCGCCAACTACCTCCCTCTACAACAGTACATCTGCATCAATGCGTCATGACGATGAGCCCAATCTCGTACCGTAAATCAACATGCAAAGTAACAATCTTCCCCATGAGCCTGATGTGGTTTGGTATCATGGTAACCCCTGTCCACTTGGCTCTTTCGAGGGAACTTGGAAGAAAGCTGTAATTAATTACCCTCTGTGTCTTCCAAAAATGGTGGAGAATTGGCAATTGAGCACTTGAGCAACTACTCAATGCTATCGTTCCACCAAAATCGGCATTCGCTTAGCATCAACTGTATCGCTTACCGTCTTCTCGACACTAACCATGTCTATTCATAGCGTCAGATCACTATTAAGCAGCTATCGTCGCCGTAGCTGCCTTCGCCGTGAGCCGCCATCTTGATCCTTCATTTCACTGATCTTGTCCGTTGGTTGCCAGAAACACAGGAATTCAATTATTCCATTGTCGAGGCGCAGTCAAACGTTGCCATTTACACAACCCAACACCGTTTCGCCCTGCTTCTGGTCCCCAAGGCTGGCCTTTCGGTGCTCTGCCGATGACCAAGTCTGTCGTCATTACAACGCCACCATTATCACTCAATCCGAGCAGCTATCCAAATCTGGATTTCTGGAGTGTTGAAAATAGCGACAAAACATGCAGCCACCAGTCTCCTTGGCGAGACAACACACAAATCACACTCATACCCGGCCTGTTCTCACTCCTTCTGCAAACCAACATGTTTGCAGCATGCCCCAAAAACCAGAGCGAGGTGCACACCACACCCGCACTTCGATGTGCCATGCAAGCCAAGGTGCAAGGAAGCTGCAGGGAAAACCCGGGGTCGCATTGCCCAACCTGTGCGTCGATCAAGAGAGCCCCATGCTCTGTCCCGTAACCTTGTGTGCCTGTGTGTGCGACAGTGGGTGCGACAGTCGCAAATTTCTAGCAAACAGAGCCCATGCCTGGTAGATCTAGAACCGATCGATCACCTCTCCCAAGGTCAGCTCTCGCACTGTGCAATGCGCCTAAGAGTGCACTTCAAACTCATGCACTTACACTGTGCACAAGCTACGCGGCCTTCTCCCCACCTCCACCTAGCACAAGGCGTCCCGCTAGCACAGTCTAGTGTCCCGTAGTGTATCTTTTATGATGTGTTCCTCGTCCATTCGCTTCGACTATTGGTGCTCTTGGTAAGAATACCCCGGAAGCTCTGTAAGCATTCATGGCGCTGAGGGCTTGCTGCCTCGTACCATTGGCTCGCATTCCGCACTGTCCGCTGAAGCTGCTCGTCTGCGTCATACCACTTCAAACACCGCTAAATCCGCCATGATCAACGTCAACATCATTACCCCGGACTTTTCTGTTCCCACTAGCTCAACTGCCACTTATTGTTGAGACCGAGTATCTGCCCACTTTGCTGATCCAGGTCACCTTGGATACATCTGCCTGCAAGCCACCATTTCAGCATTGGAAACATCCTCCTGCACGTCTCTTAGCTTGACATCTTCGCAAACTTCCCGTTCACCTATCAGTCCACAAAGTTGCGTGTTTGCAAACGCAGCCATTCAGCCTCAAATGCGCAGTTCAGCAAGCCATGCCAGCCATCGAAAGTCTTGTCTAAAGCCTGTATACTAATCAAATAATGCCGCACCAAGAGTCCTTCGCGGTTTTTGCCTCTTCTCCATGTTGTCTCAGTTTTGAGATGGTGGTGAACCAGCAAGCAGCACTGGCGCTCGCTGCGTCTAGCTAGAGGATTATGCCACTGTGCATGCCAGTTGATCACTGTGGTGTTCCAGTGCATATCCAATAGCTCACTCGTTTTGCCACCTCCTTTCCCTGCTCATGAGTAACACCCTAGCCAGTGCCAAACAGGACAGGTCTCGAAGATTGTCCCTATCGACGGCTCTAGTGATCTCCGTAGTGGATAGCCGTAATTACTAGATCCATTGCATAATGCACCTGCGTTGCCTGTATTACTGCGACAAAGGATGCTAGCTCATCTGCTTTGTTTCGAGCTAGCTCTGGGAAGATGGATTAATATTATCCGACAAGAGCTTCCCCAGAGAGAGCAGTCGACAAAATGTGTCCGTTTTAAATCCGAGTCCCAATTCATAGCCAGCGTCGTATTCGCACCAATCCTAGAGACTTCCCTTGTCATGTCTTCCATGTAGTCTCCGCCCAGGGGGGGTCTCCCAGGCAAGTCCTTGACGTAACCAACAAAAAGTGAAGGCTAGTGAAGCTTTGCACATTGACATGCAGGCTTGGGCTCCGGTACTGCCCTTACCCAACGAGCTAGCCCACCAAACCACGCAGCGAAGCGCGAGCCGGTCTATGCAGTGGCCCCATCAGACCGTTTATCAAAAACACACCAAACCCAAAGCTCCTCTATCTCGAGTATTTAATTATGGCATTCTCTCCACTGGAGTTCTCCATTCACGGCGCTTTCCTCAATACGGGAAGGTTTTCCGTTTCATCAAGGATTGGCGGCTCGCGTGACAACGGTTTTCACGCCCACACATGCAAGTATTGACGTGGTCCTTGAGATCTTTTTCAGTACCTCTAATACCAAGTTTAGACAATTTTTCCACGAAAATTTGAGGATCATCTATGTCTTGAAACGTCTTCGATTTTGCCTGAAGGTGGGAGGAAAACGCCCAGGTTGATGTGCGTTGCCTGGGAAATGGCAAAGGCGGCAAGATCATATTCTCTGGAGAACCAGCAACAGTGTCACAGACGGCCAAATGTCGCCGAGATGATAGAATTGAATAAAACTTGCAAGATTTGCAGCCATATGCCACTAGAGCAATTGCTGCAAAATTACAGCACCCAGGGTCTCTTTGTTGTGGGCTGTTCTTCGGGGAAGCTTACCCCAGACTCTAGCTGAAGTCGTCCTCATTGGTCGAGTTGACAGCCTCACTGGGCTCTTGCTCGTTTTGGGAAGCTTCCATCAACCCGAGATATGCCACCACGTGCTCATCTGCAAGCAGTTCCGTTTTCTGAGTAACGAAACTTGTCAGCGAGTGTCCAATAACAATGCAATAAAACGTTGTTCTGCGCGCCACAACGCCAGGTGGCAACATACCTGTGCATCCAGAGCAACTACAGCTGCAGCTAGCGTTTCTCCCTCGACCCTTTTTAGAATACTTGCAGTCTCGACGCATCCACGCCGGAGTATGTCGGACTCAATTAGGGGCTCGAGGTCATTCTGACTGGGCCCTTGATTGATCTTTTGCAATTGGGTTTCGACCCTTTCGTGAAGCACTGCAGCGATGCGCAGCAGGAACACCTCCCGAAGCTCGTGATCCCGGACGAGCGCTTCAAAGTCATCCGTGCGATCAGTCACGTCGTCTCCTCGCCAAAAAAGTCGCAGTTCACGCTCTCCTGCATGATCTTGTAGCAATCGAAAATCTAAACCGTCCTCCTCGTTCAGACACATAAGAAATGCAAATGGACTTTCCCAAGAGCACCTGTCCTCCCTCATCGTGAGCTTCACTATTGGAGGCCCCTTGAATATGTGCAATTTAGCTCTACCCAAAGGGTCATCTTCCAATGGTTCTAGTTGTAGGGTTAATTCTCGAATGGTCGTGTCACTGTCAATGAAGCCATAACTGAACAACATCTCCGCAGGCGGTTTAGCCTCGCCGTAAGATATCGTCACCTCCTCACCATCAGGGACCCTGCAGTTCGGACGTATTCGGAGCGTCACGCCATCTTGATCGTCTTCTTGATAATATGCAGTCGCTTGACGCGCATGATTAACCATGTCCAGCGCCGGAACCATGGAAGTACCGGCCAAAGGGAGTTCAAGGCAGCGAGACCTGAACCAAGCATCCACTAGGACCCAGTCACTGAATGATGCAGTGTTACTGTCCCACAGTAAGCCGTTCCAAAAGGGTAATTCCAATGATATGTCGCGAAGAGTGTCGAACTCTGCATGCAATGCAGCTAATTTTGCGCCAATGGCGTCCTATGAGGGGTTAGATGAGATTCAAGGGACTCGGTAGATCAGCCGCTGTAGATGGTAATCCAGGAACCGGCGGTGTCCCTCAGGGTGTCATAGCTTACCTCTAATGAGGTCCCTTTAAGTAACATCTGTTCAGCCTCTTCCCACATGGTAGGGACTGGGATATGGTGTGGTATAAATCGAATATATTCCATCCACGCCGTTGACGTACAGTGCTTGGCACCTCGCTGCTTTGCTTTGAGACTGACGAGCTGTGAGAAGAGAAAAAGCAGGATCTGGATTCTGGGAGACTAATGAAACATGAGCTTCCTGTAATCTTTGTCGCATTATCTGAATATACCTGTTGTCCAAAGGCTGCCAGAAGGCCACGAAAGTTGCTGTCGATTTTGACATACTGCTCTACCTGGTCAACCGATAGCAGCAGCTCTCTAGGTACGCGCAGAACGATCGTTTCTTGCTCTACGTCTTTGTTTGATACAAGTCCATAGCCTTTATCCGGCGTTTGGGCGATACCAACGTCGTCGAATTCAACATCTTGCAGCAGAGCCCACGCAGGAAAAGACTCAATAGGAAGCTGTAGCTCTCCCATCGCGAAAATGAGGCAGCAGACACGATCCACAGGTAGTTGAAAATCTCGTCTCCGCGAAAATAGTGCTACTTGCAGGTTTGCAGATGTGTTTGGTTGATGGTAGAGTTGTTGTAGATGCAACCTTCAGCAGTGGAACGATGTCTTGCTTGTGGAAGCAGGAAGCTGTGGGGCGCAACGTCCCAACTGCAGCGAGGTCAACCAATGCAGGCATCGAAAGACTGGAAAACAACGGTTTAGCATTTCGGGTTCAAATTATCTTGTCGCTATAGGCCTCTATATATGCGTGGTCTCGAAGGAGAAAGTCGTTTTAAAATGTAGAGAATGCGAGAACAGAGCGAGATGTTGCAAGATGGCTGAGCTGGTGTGCAGCTTAAATCAGACGAAGCAAGGGTGACTGTGTTTCCAACATATATAATATACATTAATGTGATAATTTATTCTGTAACTTATATCAATTTTCTTCCAACACAATATTTCACAACCTCAAGTACCATCATACGCATGCGACGTTGAAGGCACAGCGGCTGGTCCATCTGTATAGTGCAGATGCAGCGGGTAATAAAAGTTAGTTTTGACGTCAGGCTATTTTTTTTTTCTTTTCTGCCCCGCGGTTCGCCATCTAAAGAACCGATCAACGCAGCACTCGCACGAGCTATTGTCGAGATTCAACTTGGTAAACAATCTTGAATTGTAGGGCATACTTCATATAAACTCGGTCGCCGTAGTGCAAAGTGTTGCCGTGCTGCTGCACACATCGTTGCGAACAAACCCCGACCATGCCTCGAGATCCCCTCATTGGCCTCGTTGGAAAGCCCTCGGCCGGCAAGAGCACGACTCTGAACAGCCTGACAGATGCCTCGTCCAAAGTTGGTAAGTTGCGCATAATCAGCACCGTATGAAACGCCAAGCAAGCACTAACCATCGCTTTCAGGCAACTTCCCGTATGCACGACCCTTCCATTCGTTCCTCCGCTATCGCTAACCGCACAACCCGTCCAGATTCACAACAATCGACCCTCAACGAGCCATAGGATACCTCCAGATAGAATGCGCCTGCGCGCGTCATAACGTGTCGGATCGCTGCAGACCGAACTACGGTGGCTGCGTCGACGGCCGACGGTCCGTACCGATCGAGCTCCTCGATGTCGCAGGTCTAGTTCCCGGCGCACACGAGGGCAAAGGTTTAGGAAACAAGTTCTTGGATGACTTGCGACATGCCGATGCCCTGATCCATGTGGTTGACGCTTCTGGGACTGTCGATGCAGAGGGAAAGGAGACACGAGGATATGACCCGTCGGTGGATATTGCGTGGTTGCGCAGCGAAGTTGTCGCATGGATTCTCGGTAACCTTATGGACAAGTGGCCGTCTATTCGAAGACGACACATCGCAGTTAAAGCCAGTGCCGTGGAGACGTTACAAAACCAATTCTCTGGTTACAGTGCAACTGCCACGGTTATCAATCGTACATTGGATCGATCCGGTGTCAAAGAGCCGTTAGAAGCCTGGTCTGACGAAACGGTAACGCACGTCGTCAATTGTTTCGTCGACGAAAAGTTTCCTACCGTAATAGCGCTCAACAAGATTGATCACCCAGACGCGGATAAGAATATCGCCAAGATCGCCAAAATGCAAGACCCCAAGTCCATCGTCCTCTGCTCTGCCATTTCAGAAATCTTTCTACGAAAGATGGCCAAGCAGGGCTACGTCAAATACACAGAAGGAAGTGAATTTGTCGACACGAGAGAAGATCTCATCGAACAAGGTGATCCCACGGGTGGAGGTCTGAAAGAACTCGACGAGAAGAATAAGAACCGAATAGAGAACTTGAAGGACATGGTTTTGTATAGATTTGGCTCGACTGGTGTCGTTCAGGTGCTGTCGAGGGCAGCGGACCTGCTAGGATTGGTGCCCGTGTTCCCCGTTCGAAATACGACCACATTCAGCGCTGGCGCATCAGAATCCAAGTTTGTGTTTAGAGATTGCGTTCTCGTCAAGAAGGGATCTACAGTATCAGATGTTGCGCGCAAAATTATGGGAGATGCCCCAATAGCCTACATCGAAGGCGTGGGTAATATCAGAGTGGCTGAAGATGATTTAGTCGCTGTGGGAAAGAATGATGTAAGTTTCTCACTGCTCGACCCCTTGCAAAACCTGGACTGACACCACTTCACAGATTCTTTCGTTCAAGGTTGGTCGCGGATAGACCATTTCAGACATGATGAGACATGATTCAAAAGTATATAGAACGTGAATAATAGACCATGGTGCATTTCATTCATCTAGTTGCCTCTTTTACATTCTGGGGCATGTGTTGCTAGATGTCCCCCATAACAACTGGCCACGGACGAGGACGCTCGCCCCATATCATTTTGACGCCATGCCTCTCACCAAGGGCCATTAACTGATCCATCATCGCTCCTCGAATCTGGCTCTGGTAAAGCACCTTGAGTTTCGTTACCTTGATGATGGCTTCTATCACCATACAAAGCTCAGCCTCTTCGTAGTACGCAGATCCAACTTCCAACTCCTCCAAATTCGGGAAGCTTGCCAGAAAGGCAGGCAGTGGCAAATCATCCTCATTACGAGGATACGATCTGAAACGAAAGCGAGTGACGCCCATGGATCGTATTGTTGCAGCCCCCTTCAGCCATCCGTAGCCTGCCAAGTATGCTATGCTGGATGAGCCCATAGTCGAGTTGAGCACATCAAGGGGGAACACGATATCCATAGTGTGCAATTTTCTTGCGACGATCGCGTGCTCAAACATCTCTCGCGCCATAGCGGGATTTAGCGGAATACCATACAAGCGCACCGATTGTATAGCATCGTATGAGTTTGGTCTGGAAACCGCAGTGATATCTGGGGGTAGCGCCATGCCTCCCAACTTGGCTATCTCGTCCATGGGCTCCTTAGTTATTAAGCAGACTTCTTCATCTCGATAAGAGAAACTGAGATCGATGTGTTGTAACGACTTCCCGTGATGGAGCGAGGTCAATGTGACAATGCCAACTAGTGCCTCCTGGAGTAGCGCATTGCCGCCAACGACAGTCAAGCTTTTGAGGTGCGGCCACACCACATCCCAGTTCTCGTACCAGTTATGAGGCGGGTCGATCCAGACCTCGTTAAGCCAAAGATCCTCTAACGCTGGAGTCTTGGTAGCAATATGGAACTGTGGCGATGGTTAGTATTTAGATATGCGTAGGAATGGACAATCAACCTACCAATGGTAGCGTTTGCAAAGTCGTTGGCTTTAGCTGCATGCGAAGAGATCGCAGACGCGGTAGTGAAGGTACACTTGTTTCTCGAAACCAGTCACTAGGCAAGCCATCTAGATGCAGGTGCTCAAGAACATCCGCGACATTGATAATGAATGACAGCGGGAATGCACTGATGACATCAGGCTCTGAATGTTTGTTGGCAAGAGCTGGGTTGAAGTGAGAGAGTTTCAAGTGCTTCAATGACTTGCACATGCCCGCATACCGTGGTACTTCTAAACCACGCATGGGAAATCCAATCTCGAGCTGCTCCAGGCTCTTAGCTCCGGACAGCAGGACATTTAGTTTGGACTGTATTAGTCCAAAAGAATTCGCGAAGGGTATAATAATGCGACGGATATCCCGGCCAGCATAGTCGCCCAGCTTCCTTAATCCCTGGATCGAAGGGGGTCTTCGAGCACCTCGGCCTGTGAATTCAAGATCTCTCCAGAGCCAAGTATTCACCGTTGCAGTAAGCGCTCCCTTCCAAGCCTTTGAAACATGGAGACACCGGCTGAACAAGTTAGATCATACCAATCAAAATACTCGCGCTCTCAACTTACATTCTAGTAACGAGATCACAGTATGACATGATCCAATAAACAATATCTGCGGGAAGCTGCAAAGGGTCTTTACGGTAGAATCTCATCTGCAGTGGTTTTGATGCCGCATATAAGCTCTGTAGTTAAATACGTCAATATAATATCCCAGGGCACGGCTTCGTTTCAACTCTACCTTTGCTTTTGGTGTGTGCGTTTGACCATTGGCACTGGCAACTTCTATTCCTGCAGAGAATAGCTTCCATGCAAACTCATCCTCCTTCATCAGTCTTGCAACCTTTCCTAGGCGCAAATATCCCTAACACTACATTAGCAACGCTGGGCGAACAGTTGAAAGACAAATGAAGCATACATCTGGCAACCGCGGAGCCAGTTCGAGTATCCATTCGGCGTCTCTCTTGGCTCTTTCAAGCTGTTTAATTGCCTCAAATGTCGCTGCTCGATAATCCAACGCCTGAATGTGAATGGCCCTGTCGCATTTGTTGAACGTCTTTCCCACAGCACAGTGACAGTTGTACATGGCTTCTTTAAAGATGTCTCCATTATCACCCGCAACTTTCTCAAAGTTTTTGCATGAGCAACGCTCTCTTTTCACATTTCTGCTGCACTGACACAGTTTCATGGCCTGTGTGTATTAGCATCGCGACGTTACACGGTCGAGCGGAATTGTACGGAGGCGTGAACTTACAATCGTGAACTGCTCCAGCGCTGGGCGATATTGCTTCGCATTGTAGAAGCGGCGGCCATTTGCAATTGCATCTTCGGCATCAGAAACCTGCAATGACATCTTCTCCTAGCATTTCTGTATTTCTTTTTTCCAGTAGTTCCTTTGAGATGCAGGCTCAGCCACCTAGTTGAGCGATGGTTGTATAGGCAAGAAGGTGGCGCGTCTGGGAACGCGTTAGGTGGTTGCCGCACAGTGGACGGAAGCGCTGGAAGTGCAGGGCATTGGGGGACACCCCGCACTGTAAGGGAATGTGTATAGTTCACAGGGGCCATTGGCAGTTTTTAATTTTTTTTTTCTTAAAACGTACGAATAAATATCATTTTTAATAAGTTTTCATTCTTCAATTGTGTGTCTTTAATCTATCCAGATAACTTGAGGATTGCACGAGTAAATCCTGATACTCCGTTGCTGATCCAGCATTGCTCTCCGTCAACCAACTCATCAAATTTGACGTTTTGCTCAACCACAAACCCCCTAAGTTTGTTAGCCTAATTCGTACAGCAAAGTTTCTAACATGAGAAAAGGAATCGTACCTGGTTAATGCATATCGACGGCTGACGCCATCGTGACCTCCGGTGTCTTCAGCGTCAGCACTGAACTTCTTGGCCACCGGAGGCGTTACCCATTTGCCATCTCTCCAGAAGTAAGGAGTTGTAATGCTTCCCTCCATGACAAAGCCGTCGTCACCGATAATCAGTACTTCTTTGCTGTCTCCAGGCTTGATTCCAGCTTTCTCGCGAGCTGCGGTGTAGAACTCTCGCTTGGCAGTCTTGAAGTAGGTGAATTCAGACCGAGTAGCTCGAGCATCATCTACTACTAGCGTGTAGGGTGGTAATTCCTGAGGCTCTTCGGGCCCTGGAGTCGCCCCTGGCGCAGGCAAGGTTGTAGGAAGCAAGTTTGGTAGAGGCAAGGCGGGAATATCGAACTTCTCGTAGTGGAATTTGCCATCCGGGCCAATTCTGAGTCGCAGTCTGACGGGAGAGTGGTCGGGGTTTTGCAAGAACTTAAAGGCTCTCTCTGCGACGTATAGTAGCCCTAGTCTACCGGTAAGATCTTTGATTGCTGGAGCCCAGCCAAAGTGAGTGGCTGCCTTGAGGAGACGATCTTGGTGGTATGGTAACAGATAGAAGGGAGATTGGATGCGGGCATTGAAACCATCGGGGTCCAAGTCCGTATCGATCGTAGTCCTAAGAGCAGGATCAAACCGCATGGTTGTGAAGATGTAAAAGTCTTCTTCGGAAGCCATTTTGAACAGCTGGTGTTTACGACAAGGTGAGATATGTGAGGATACACTGGTGCTACTTGCTATGGCGCTCGGCGTTGGGTGAAGCAGATACTGTATGGATATGAGGTGTCATGAGATGATAATTGCCCGCGTTATGGAGAAGGCGTTGCGGCGCTGACAAAGATTGACTAGCTTCGAAAGCACCACAAAGAGATGTGTCTTTAGGATTGAGGTCCATGTAAACGGCAGATATTATTTGGATAATTGGGTGTTTAATGTCAATTGGATTTGCTATTATTGATGCAGTGCAGTCACACAACCCCGCGCTGTAGGCCCCAAATAGAAAGGCAGCGACAAGGAGTGCTAGAACCCGTTGTGTAGGTGCTGAGTCCCAGCACACCTAACCCAGCTACAGTGGTAACCACTCTGGCCATTATGTCCCTACCTATGGCGTCTAAAACCAGTCCAAAAAAAAGTAAAAAAAAAGTAAAAATCGCCAAAAGATTTTATAATAAATTTCGTATATACAAAGATTTTTTTTCGCTTTTAAAAATGCGATTCAATACATTATACAGACATCATTTCATCATCTATGCACCTTGCAGGGTAGCGCAGCCAAATACCTAATACCTCCAGTGGGGAAAATGCTGCATGACTAATAAAACTGATTCGGTTGCTGGTCGGCAGGAGACGGAAATTCTGCTGCGAAACTTTTCCTGGTGCGAAAGCTTTTGGTCCAGCAGCTCGGCGCCCCTACATCATCGACTCTGCTTCCTGTCTGGTCTTCCTTCACCACAGGTCGCTTCATTTCCATCCCTTTTTTATTTTCATTTCCCTGTAGTTGCTTGTATTTTTTTTTTCACTCTTCACATTTGCCCATTGCAATGTCTAATCCCCTCCCTACCATCCCCCCGGCTGCTGCCAACCCAGCCGTCCTGAGGGTTGATGCCCCTGCCAGCACTTGGGATCGCATATCATCTTGGGTATCCGAGAACAAGGCAGTAGTCTACACAATTGCCGGAGTGGCTGTTGTTGTCACTGGCGCTGGTGTTGTATACTACCTTAACTCTGATTCGGTAAGAACCCCTGCGCATTTCTCGATGCTCTACGGCGAGACGGCGCGGCGCAATTGCCCCCCATCCAAGGAGACAGAGAAAAAAGAGATGAGCTAACAACGCATTCAACCACAGGCATCCAAGGCCAGCAGCACACCCAAACTTAGCAAGAAGGAGCGCCGCAAGCGCAAAGAAGCCGAACGCAAAGCCGCCGACACCAAGGAAGAGCCCGCTGCTCCCACGCAGCCCAAAGCCGCCAGCGTCCAGAGCGAAGCTGAGCTACCCGAAATCGACGAAGCCTCCGTACAGGCCCTGACAGCGGCCCAACGCGAAGAATATGCCGCCAAGCTGAAGCAGGCTGGAAACAAGGCCTATGGCGACAAGGCATACAACAAGGCCATCGATCTCTACACCAAGGCCATCCTCTGCAAGCCCGACCCCGTCTTCTACTCCAACCGCGCCGCTTGCCACAGCGCCATGAGCGAATGGGACCAGGTCATTGAGGATACCACTGCTGCCATCACCATGGACCCCGAATACGTCAAGGCTATCAACCGCCGTGCGACTGCTTACGAGCATCAGAAGATGTACTCCGAGGCTCTTCTCGACTTCACTGCCTCTTGCATCATTGACAACTTCAAGAGCGAGTCAACCGCCCAGGCCGTCGAGCGACTACTCAAGGTGTTCGCCGAGCACAAGGCGAAGGAAATGATTGCTTCTCGACCTGCTAAGCTGCCCAGCCCCATCTTTGTTGGCAACTACCTCCAGAGCTTCCGTCCCAAGCCTCGCCCCGCTGGACTCGAAGACTCGGAAGAGTTGTCCCTCGACACCGGCCTTGGCCAGCTTCAACTGGGACTCCAGAGTCTCGAGAAGAGAACCGCTGATGGTTATGAGGAGGGCCGTGTAGCTTTCGAGAAGGCCATTGAACTCGGCGAGCTCGGTGCCAACGAGGCCCTTGCCTACAACTACCGCGGCACGATGCGCACTCTCCTCGGAAACCACGACGAGGCCACTAAGGACTTCGACAAGAGCATCGAACTCGACCCCTCATTGACACAGACATACATCAAGCGAGCCAGCATCTTCCTCGAGCTCGGCGACCCTACAAAGGCCGACGAGGAGTTTGTCAAGGCTCTTGAACAAGACAAGAATGATCCTGATGTGTACTACCACCGTGCCCAGGCACACTTCATCAAGGGTGATCTCTCCGAAGCCCAGAAGGACTACCAAAAGTCCATTGACCTGGACAAGGACTTCATCTTCTCTCATATTCAGTTGGGCGTGACGCAATACAAGATGGGCTCTATCGCTTCATGCATGGCCACTTTCCGTCGCTGCATCAAGAACTTCACCAAGGTTCCCGATGTATACAACTACTACGGTGAGCTGTTACTCGACCAGGGCAACTATGCCGAGGCCGTAGAGAAGTTCGAGACTGCCGTAGAGATGGAGAAGCAGACCAAGCCCATGTCGATGAACGTACTGCCTTTGATTAACAAGGCCCTGGCTCTGTTCCAATGGAAGCAAGACTTCAAGGAGGCCGAGGCCCTTTGCCAGAAGGCATTGATCAGTAAGTCCCACCTAGCATCCGCGCCGCGCATTCCCCGACGAACAACACTAACTTTAACTCACCAGTTGACCCCGAATGTGATATCGCCGTCGCCACCATGGCGCAGCTTCTCCTCCAGCAAAACAAGGTCCCCGAGGCCCTCAAGTACTTTGAGCGCGCCGCCGAACTCGCCCGCACTGAGGGTGAGATTGTCAACGCTCTTTCATACGCCGAAGCCACGAGAACACAAGTCCAGGTCACCGAGAAGTACCCCAAGCTCGCTGCCAAGCTCGCTGGCGGCGGTCCCCCCGGCCTCCGCATGGGAGCGTAAATTGACGCGGCTCAATGCGCGTTGAGCGACCAAAAAAAAAAACAAAAAACAAAAAGAGAACAAGAGAACAAGACCAAGGAAGGAGTGACAACAAACACGGAGAAAAAAAGGAACAACGAAAACGGTTTGGCATGGTTCATTATGTTGGGCTGCATTGCAAACAATCAACAAAAGTGTATGAGTTTCAGGGAACGAGGTTCTTTTTTTTTTTCAAACCCATTTATTATTATTAGTCTTGTCTTCTTTTTTCTTTCTTCTTTTCTTTCTGTTTTTGTTTGTCTTTCTTTGTTACTGCAACATGTTTGGAGTCGAATGGGCTACTTCTATATGGCGGTGTTGCCAGCTTTCTTATAGGGCCCTTCATGTACATTTACACATTTAATGGAATTCTTCAAAACTTCCCTCCCTAACTTTGACTCTCCTTACGAGTGACGTGACATCAGCGACGGACTGAGCAGTGTCAAAGAGGTAGTACATTGAAATCATTTGAGCTTTCATTTCATCTATACAGAATATGTGTATATCTTCCGTCTGGTCCCGTCAATTACATCCATCCAACCCATTCTTTCGTTTCATGGTTTTGCATTTTGCCGTTCAAGCAGGGCAGAGAAATTAACAGCCCATGCCAACGGCATAACTTGTAGAGACATAACAATAACAAAAACAATATATCATCCAAACGAAGCTTGTACTGAAACCCGACAAATGTGCGGGACGCGACGCTGATACTTTATAACAGTAGACGGCCGCATTTGTTGCGCTTTTCAATGTCGTATTGTACAACCGGCCAGGTGGCATGTCAGGCCTTACTTTTTGCTTTTGCATTTATCGGTGTTTAGGCAGATGCCTGCGGCAACACCAATGGCAATGGCGATGATAATAAGGACAACAATGAAGAGACACCACCACTTGAGCTTACGGGCACGTCGAAGGTGGTCCGCAGCCGATTTTGTGTGCTTGTTACCGTCTTCTAAGCGTTGGACGGTGTCCTCGGCGTTGGTTTCGGCGGCTTGGACGACGGGATCTTGCTGCTCAACAACAGTGGCAAGCTCTTGGTAGAGGATACTGAGCTCTGCAATGGTCTGCTCAATTCGCTGCAGCTCGTTGTGGCGGGCACGCACATTGCCCAGCGCTGATTGCGCATGGCCGGTGCGATTCGTCTTGATCTAAGCAATGTTAAATGGCAGTTCCTTCTTAGGATTTTGGCTCATATACATACCGCAGTCTGGAAAACTCCCTCGTCACCCCAATTTGCTGACGCAGCCTCCTGCACTTCCTGCTCGGAGGCGTCTGGGTTTACAATGCGGTATTGTCGGGCAATCTGCTCGCGGTAGCGATGCTGGTAATCATTCTCCAAGCTCTGGAATTTCTGAAGCTCGGCCTTGAAAAGAGTCTTGGCAGACTCAATTTGGGTCTTCTTGGTGTTGCGACTGTTATCGGTTGTGTTGGCGAGGTCCTTCTCAAGACCCTTGATGCGATCCTTGATCCTGGTGTTCTTGATCTGCGTCTGCGAAACGTAAGACTCCAATTGGTCCTTGGCCTGGCCGTCGGGGCTGCTGAGAGCACGCTGGTGCAGCTGGCCAATGTAGTCAATGTCGTCTGTTAATGACTTGATTTCTTTGCGCAAGTCGCTGACCCGGTCGAGAAACTCATTCTGCGTAAGCGTCGCTTTTTGTTGTTGCTGCCCAGCGTTGTAGTCCTGCAGCTCGTAATTATCCTGAGCGTAGGGATTGGCCTATTTGGGGAAGAAACTCTGCATTAGCGATTTTCCTGTGCGTCTGCGGTGATGGCTGGCTGGTGCGCTGCGCTCATTGCGCTAATAAAGACAAACGCAGCCGCCTGAGTGTTCTCACCTGGCCGTATCCGTGAGCTGCCTGCTGAGGCTGCTCGTACTGGTAAGAGTAGGGGTTGCCGGTTGATTGTCCTTGCGACATTGTGGGCGAAATTATGTATATTGTATCAGGATGCGCAGCGGGTGACGGAGATGAAGCGGAGAAGAGAGAGAATAAATGGCGATGCGGAGTGGAAAAGACGCAACGACAATTGATGACCGGCGCAGCGAAGGATGGGTGATGATGAAAGGCTGGGGCCGTTTGTGTTGCAGGGTTCTTTCTGTAGTGGCACTGCGCAGCTTTGAACGGGGCACAGAGCAGCCGGAGTCCACCTTCTGAATTCGGCGCTGGTGCACCAAACACGGGAAGAAGGAAACAAAAAAGCTTAACTAAGAAAAATGGTTAGGCGGCTGAGACGGTAGGGTGGTATGCCTACGTCACCTACTCGGGCAAATTAGACAAAGCCGGTCTGCTTTGAGATTGGAAGATCGACGAGAGGACAGAGATTAAAAATTAGAAGGATAAAATAGAAGTCTGGATTTGAACTGGGAAAATAAAATGAAACGAAATCTGAGTTGGACATATCATGGGAAAAAGCCATTGGCTCGGTCGAGGATGGACTGGACGATTTATACGGATTCTCCGGATGCGCCGCGAATGCCGTAGGTAGCTGTGCTTCCGCTGTTGTTGCGCTGTGATAGCGGGCCGCTCTCCAGTGCGCAGCCACTGTAAACCGCTCACAGCGCTCGCTCCAGTCATCCACCCAAGGCTGACAACTTGGCGCTGGAGATGGGCTCAGACGGTGGAGTCCAATGGCGAACTGCGTCGACAAGACACACCAAAAATAGCGTCAGATTATCACTCGAGAAGCATGAGCCCCAAAGCAATTGCGTAGCCTTATGATCTTACATGCAACATATCTTTCCCACAGAAAAACCGTGGCAGCCTGCACTCGTACTCGCAAATCAGGCGAGGCATCGACGAATCCTTTCGCCACTATTGCTCAGGCTGCGACACTAATGATCGTCTAGCCATAGCAATCCTTCGACTACGTACAGCAAGACAAACTAACAAATGGCAATTGCCCCCATCTGCGGGTCATTTCTACTGCTCCGCGGACCATATCTTCAATGAATACGGCGTAGCGCGTTGGAATCTCGGTGCCTTGAGTTCATTATTTGGCTGCCTAACCGGGTATCTATATACACGATATTTTGAACATGTGCCTCGACGTCATTACATATCCGCCCTTGCATATGTTACATATCGATACTCCAAACAATATCGTTTACAATCTCCTCTTCCAGTGACTTTTCACCAACCTCGTAGCCTCGTCCATCACTACAGGTAGTTCTTCTTCTTAGCAGTTCGTGTATACTGCGTCAGATGCCATTCCACGTCACCGTCCTTGTTGTCTAGCGTGCCGCTTCGGATCTCAAATGGTCTCATGGTCATTCGTGGTCCGACTTCTGACAACTCCATCGCATCGTAGCCAGTCCGTACAAACACATGGTGTCGAACCTCAATGCTGTCGTCAATGTTCTTGAAAGTTACTACTCTGCTTCCAATCTTGTTTTTCGCAGTAATAGGTTCTCTAGGTGGAAAAACATGCTTCAAGATCTTGGCGACACGCTTGCCCAATGGCGTGGTAAATCCTTCAAAGATCAGGTGAGGATATGATTCACTAACAGTGCCTCGTATACTGCCTGGGATATCGTGACGCAGTACAACGTTGTGGAGAGAGAAAGAAACGGTAGGGCCGTGAGGGAAATGTGAGAGTGTGAGAGCTGTCGGTGTACCACGGTGTTCATGGAGAAGCACAACATCTGAGAGTCCAGCAGATTGCGCTGAGCGGACCAAGTCAGGCAGAATCAGGTTTCCACGGTTCATTCTGACGGATGTGGGCAGTAATAATCGGATTTCTTTTGAGAAGGCTGCAAGTCGTGCTGACGGATCGCGAGAGGTTGTGACAAGAACTCGTGGATCGACAATACCAGACAATTGTGCATATTCGTCGTCTAAATCGAGGGCTTCATTGGTCGTCAGGTCGGCTGCAGACTCGTCGTATTGGTAATCTTTTCGCAATGCCTTGTCGTTTGAGATCGATGAGTCCAGTGGTTTTCCTGAAGCCAACGAGGCCTTGAGTTTCGCTCGCTTTTCACTAATTTCGGCATCTCGAAGGAGGACGGCTCGGCGATATAAGTAGTCTCGCCGTTGGCGGGCTTGCTTTCGCTATTAAATAATTAGCAAAGCTCAAAAGTCAAATGTCTGCAGATTAGCCGCATTACTAACAATCATCATCTTGTCGGTGTTTTGCTGGGAGGACAATCAAAATATTCTTCAATTGTAGTATGACGCTTTCGCTGTCTGCTTTCCGCCACTAAAAAAACGCCCTGATGTTAACTTTTTTTTCTCTACGGCGGTCGTCGGTGGTCGTATCGATAAGACACGTGATGGGTACCTCTGGCGCAAACCAAGAGGGTCCATTCTCGGCCGTTTTTGAGAAGAAACTCTGTGTCATAGGCGTGAAGGGAACAGAAAGAAGCTTGGTGCAAGTTTTGTTTTTCTCAAGTCAAAAAGTTGCCGTTTTGTTTCTTTGGTACACTGACCCTGTTCCCGAAAAGGCTCGCCACTCACCTCGAAATTTCTGCCCCGCGATGATGTGAACCGGCCTAGCACAACTATCAACCGACTCTATCTAATTTTAACCCAGTGGCCAACTTCGCCGCTGTAACAATTTACACTGAATCTGCTACCTAGAGGTGTGTTGAGTCACAAATTGGTCCTAGCAATTTGGAATCTATTTCCTTTGTCGCTTTACACCAAAGCGCTCCATTTGGCAGCATCCCACTGACCAGACTATTCAGAACGAACGAGCGAAAGAACGAGCAGCACCTCGCAGACAAATCCTTACGAAAGCGCAACAATTATGGAGGGTGCTTTCACCCATGTGGGAAACCACCTCATTTCAGACTCTGCGGCGGCTATCAACGCTGAAGCGGACGACCTCTCTGCCTTGGACCCCGATGAGAGCCTCCTGTATGGAAAATTCGGCGCCGGCGGTCGCCGACGTGCCGACGACGACGACAACCAAACCGAAGCTTTCGATGACGACGATAATGATAGTCTGAACAGTGTTCCCGTGGATGGTATGCTGGGATTGTCTCTGAAGGACCAGGAAGAGGAAAAGAAACTGCCCGCTCACGCTTGCGCGTAAGTTCGAACACAGACGACGCCTTAGCTTATTCGCTGACTCTGATTTTCCATAGGTATTGCGGTATTCACTCTCCAGCCTGCGTCGTCAAATGTTTGGCTTGCAATAAGTGGTTTTGCAGCGCTCGCGGAAACGGCACATCGACCCATATCGTTAACCATCTCGTCCGAGCCCGACACAAGGAAGTGCAGCTTCACCCTGAATCGACCTTAGGTGACACTGTACTTGAATGCTACCAATGCGGCACGAAAAACGCCTTTCTTCTCGGATTTATTCCCGCCAAGTCTGACACTGTCGTTGTATTGCTGTGTCGTCAGCCATGCGCCGCTTCTGCCTCCAACAAGGATATGAACTGGGATACCTCTCGCTGGGAGCCACTCATAGAAGAACGTGCATTCTTAAGCTGGTTGGTTAGCCCTCCATCTGATGTTGAACAGCTACGTGCCCGCCATTTGACGTCCACCACGATTGCGAAGCTCGAGGAGACATGGAAAGTCGACCCCAATGCGTCTGTCGCCGACCTAGATAAGACAGTTGCTGTTGACGACGAACCCGAGAAGGTGCTCCTGCGATACGATGACCCTTACCACTATCAGAACATCTTTGGACCGTTGGTCAAGATGGAATCTGATTACGACAAGAAACTGAAAGAAGCCCAGTCTGAAGATGGATTGACGGTCCAGTGGAACATGGGTCTCAACACCAAGCATATTGTTTCTTTCAACCTGCGCAAGATTGAGTCCGGAGAAGTCAAACTTGCCGTGGGTGATGAAATGCTACTCCGTTACAATGGAGACCTTCGTGAGCCGTGGCAAGGTGTTGGCTATGTCATCAAAATCCCAAACAACCAGTCAGACGAAGTGTGCCTCGAATTGCGCAAAACAGGAAACGACAAGTCTGTTCCTACAGAGCTTTCTCATAACTTCTCAGCCGATTACGTTTGGAAAGCTACCTCGTATGATCGCATGCAAAATGCGATGAAAACCTTTGCTCTCGACGAAATGAGTGTGTCTGGCTACATCTTCCACACTCTCCTGGGCCATGATGTTCGTTTACAGCCCATGAAGCTGAACTTACCCAAGAAGTGGACAGCTCCCGGGTTGCCAGACTTGAACACTAGCCAAGTTGATGCTATTCGATCCGTTTTGCAGAAGCCTCTCAGCTTGATCCAGGGTCCCCCAGGAACTGGAAAGACTGTTACTTCGGCTACAATTATTTATCATCTCGCCAAGACAAGCGGGAACCAAGTTCTTGTTTGTGCGCCATCCAACGTTGCGGTGGATCAGCTCTGTGAGAAGATTCATCTTACAGGGCTCAAGGTTGTGCGATTGACAGCCAAGTCGAGAGAAGATGTTGAATCTTCTGTTAGTTTCCTCTCCCTGCATGAGCAGGTGCGCAAATCTGGCCTCAACAGCGAATTCATGAAGCTCTCCCAGCTGAAAACTGAAACCGGAGAACTTTCCATTCAGGATGAGAAAAAGTTCAAGCAGCTTACCAAGCAAGTCGAACGAGAGGCTCTTAACAACGCTGATGTTGTATGCTGTACTTGCGTTGGTGCTGGAGATCCTCGCCTTGCCAAGATGAAGTTCCGAAACGTCTTGATTGATGAGTCCACCCAATCTGCTGAGCCAGAATGCATCATTCCCCTAGTGTTGGGCTGCAAGCAGGCCGTTTTGGTCGGTGATCACAAGCAGCTAGGACCCGTCATCATGAACAAGAAGGCTGCCAAGGCTGGCTTGAATCAATCTCTTTTCGAGCGTCTGATGGAACTTCAGAACAAGCCCATTGTACTCAACATGCAGTATCGAATGCATCCTTGTTTGTCCGAGTTCCCCTCAAACATGTTCTACGAGGGAAGTCTACAGAACGGTGTTACAGTCGAGCAGCGAAAGAGAAACGATGTAGATTTTCCTTGGCCCGCCGCTGAGATGCCCATGATGTTCTGGTCCAACTTTGGCAATGAAGAGATTTCGACATCCGGAACGTCCTATCTCAACCGAACTGAAGCATCCAATGTTGAGAAGGCAGTTACTCGTTTCTTCAGAGCTGGCGTGCCACCGTCTTCTATTGGTGTCATCACACCATATGAAGGCCAGAGAAGCTACATCGTCTCAACGATGCAGAACTCTGGAACCCTCAAAAAGGAAATGTACAAGGAAGTCGAGGTTGCGTCAGTTGACGCATTTCAAGGTCGTGAGAAGGACTTTATTGTGCTCTCTTGCGTACGCTCCAACGAAAACCAAGGCATTGGTTTCCTTTCTGATCCCAGACGTCTGAACGTAGCCCTTACTCGAGCCAAGTATGGATTGGTCATCCTAGGCAACCCGAAAATTCTGTCGAAGCATGAGCTTTGGTGGAATTTGCTCACACACTTCAAGGACCGCAAATGCTTTGTGGAGGGACCCCTGACCAATTTGCAGCGATGCTTGTTGCAGTTTAGCAAGCCCAGACCTACTCAGCGACCCAAGGGCAACCACTTCTCCCAGTATGCTACTCGTGGATACCAAAATGGGCGATTCAACAATGGCCAGGGCCCAGCTCGCGACTTTGAATCTGGTTCCATGATGTCGTACATTCCTGACGACGTCTCATCTATCCATGGCTCCACATTCGGCGGTGCATCCCTCAACACCTCATTCCCGGCCATGTTTTCTAGCTTCGGTGCTGAACAGTGGCCAGGTCTCCCTGGAGCCGGAACGCAAGGTCGAGGAAACAAGAAACATGTTCGGCCGGCCGAAAGTGTTGCCGGAGAGAGCGTAGCCAATTCGGAATACACCGATGCAACTTCGAGCGTTCTAGGTGGTAAGGGTGTTGGCCAAGGCGGCGCTAGTCTCGGAGCCGGCCTTCAAGATATTGTTGCTGGATCTCGGCCCATTTCGTACACTCAATCCGATCGCCTCCAAAACTTCGTTGATGGAACGAACAGGGCTCCTGGGTCTGGTGGCTATTACGGCAGACGCCTTGACGACGATGAGAAAAGTGTGAGCTCTGCGTTCCACAGCCAGATCGGCGGGGGCTACGACTGAGTTTGCAAATGTCAGGGGCCGTTACATGGCCAGAATCAAGCAACATAGGATCACCCAGTACGAGGAACCCAACTTTATTAGGCAGAAAACCTTCTCGTCTAGTGGTTGATTGGCAGCCGTACAGCTGCTTGCTCCACAACGAGGCGCTACGTCAACCCGATGCGAGAATAACCATATACTGCACCGCCTTTTGGAAGCCTAATGCCAGATTAGCCGCTATGAAGCCTGCAGTGGCAGCTTTCTTGTGAGCTTACAGGAGCCCTGCATGCCCGGAGCCTAACATACGTTACACAGCGAGGTGTGACAGCAACATTAGGCATTGGTGGAGCAGGCTAGGAGAGAAAGAGAGCCTTCACGGGCGATATACAGGGATGGGCTAGTACGTTGGTAGAATTTTGAACGCTATTTATGAGAGAAATGATATCTGTCACGATCTTACATCAGACACTTGAGTTCTCTCTCGGCGGTTCAGTTGATGCAAGGGCTATTGACTAAGTCAATGATTTGCAGAAATCACCATATTATTAGACTTTGCCTACTAGAGGTAGTAAAATAATCCAACTTTTGTCCTTCTTTTAACAACTTACGTCAGAGTACACAGTGCAAATGCCATCTGTGGCTCTCTAGAAACGCAATACTTGGATGTCATCAAGAAGTATTCCCTCGCGAGATATCTACTACCCCGCGAGCCAACAACACCGTCTTTTCATCCACGCTTATCCCAGAACATGCACTCCCCAAGTTGCTCTAAGCGCCTCCTGCTTCTCCCTCTCCAAAATTCCCGTCGGGCCCATGAAGCTGGTCACTCGCTGAAGCACCTCGCCTTCCCAGTCAGATCCATCCACCGCCACCTCTCGACTGGCTGGTCGGCATAGCAAATGGCCCATATTGGGTAGTTGGTTATTATTCATCCACAGGAGCTTGTACACGCCATCTGGGACATCGACGTCCTCCCTGAATGAGCTTTTGTCTATCCAGGGAGAGCCACCGCTGTGAGGAGGGGATCCCAACCCTGATCCCAGCTTGAGCCCTTCAGGTAGCGGTTCTGAACAAACCTGACCAGAGCAGTAAGAGCATGTCTCCTCTTCATCCGCTTTGTTATTCTCTTCGCCTTCGTTTTGTTTTTCCAAGACGTGGATTGAGCGATTGAGTGAGTGAGTGGATACCACTGGGAGTTCGGGGAAGTCGTTGGGTAGGCATTCTGTTCTGAGGACGACCAGAGTCGAGAAGGTGGAAAATACGATGTGGAAATTAGGCAGTAATTTGTCAAACACCGGATGTTTTGAGATGGTCTCAAGGGTGAGGTCTTGTTCGTAGACAGGTATATCTGGTTCGTGGTCGGAATCGGAGTCACTATCGCCGTCGTGGCCTTTGTGGCCGCCAATGTCGACCATATGGAGCATGTCAAATATGCCGCCTCCAGTACGATGATAGCCTGCCTTAAATCGCCAGCCGCCATCTTCGTTGATTACTTGTAGAGACTTATTGCCCTCTTCATCCACGGTCAACTTGTAGCATTTGACACCATCACAAGGTTGTAAGTCCTCAATGGGGTCGTGGCTAGTGTGTCGCGCTTCATTGGCGAGCTGAATAGCACCGTACCATGATGTCCAAGACCAAGTTGGGAACTTTGTAGATGCGTGTCGATTAGCCCCTTCCTCTGTGAATCGCAGAGGAGACGTTGACATCATATTGAAGAGGAGGTCATTGCCAAAGAGTCTGGTTCTCAGCCCAAAGAAGACGTCCGTCTTCTCCCACACCTTCACCATGGCCAACATACCGCTAAAAGCATCCAATATGTCTTCATCGTAGCGTAGGTCTCGTTGCGTGTAATTTTTCAATAACACGCCGTAACTGTTCCGGGGAGTCGTGTCTTTTGCTACGTCTTCGGGATTATACGCCCTGCGGTCCAATGCGTCGAGCCATATATCAAATGGTGTGGGATATTTGATGGCCCTCCATCCTTTGAAGTCTATTTCGGAAGATTCCCAGTGCGACTCCTCACTCCAGGTGCATCTGTCGCATTCGAAATAGACCTGGTCTTTGGTGAACACGAGTACTCTTTTCGACAGCAGACCCTCTTGGAAAGTCCAAGCGCGGTTGAGATACTCTGACCGGAGAAGATAATTCTCGCCCAAGGCAATACCTAGGCTGTCCTTAGCAACGAAGATTTTCGCGGCCGATCGAATGAGTACCGTAATTTCAGGGAGTTCCATCTGAAAGTAGTTCCGTCCACGGCTCTCTGGTGCCACACCTGGTAATCCTGCATCGGCGTTGCTGCCATATGCTGCTACAATCGTCAACTCCGCTCGACTGAAGATTTGATGCATCTGTGGGATCTGAATTGCCTTATCCTCGGGGCTGTCTTGGATGATGCACAGAGCGTCGATCCATATATACACCAGGCCAATACGAGATGCTAGATTAATCGCATCTGCAATCGTGTCATTCAGCGGACGTGTCAAATATTCACTGTCCTCCACGAGGAAATCAGCCAAGGATTCTTTCTTCAGAACAACGCGCTGCTCGGCATCTCCCCACACGTAACTCAGTGCAGCATATTCTGGCAGCTCTGATGCTGGTCTTGCGAATTCAACCAAACACATCCTGTCAACATCGATAAGCCGGATGGTGATAATTTCATCGATTGCAAAGATAGGCTCAGGATGGCCGTGCTCTTCTCGGCAGCGCCTCAGCCACGCTCTGAAGAGGCCAACATCGCACATGGTTTTTCTCCAGCGGGCCGCTCCGAAAAGACTGTCGTCAAACCTTTCGTCTCCGGCTTCCATGAGCTTTTGTTGAAGTTCTCGAGAGTCCTTGTGAATGCCGTGAAAGATGAGCGAATTGCGAGTAGTCCAATAGCTGTGCCTGGGATCTTCCACCTTGTAGCCGTAGATGTAAAGTAAATTGAGATGGGTGACTTTGTCTTGCTCAGAGCCTCCGATTCTTTGGCCCGTAAGTCCCAGGAGTTTGATAATGCACCTACTCTTGGTTAGGTACTGCTCCTTGATTGCTTTATCTGAGCGTGTCTGCCGCCAAAGGCGAGCACAAAAGTCACATTCGTGTCGGCGAGATCTCACATCCCAGATGGACCCGAGGTGGTACAAGTGACCATCCTCATATCCTAAGGCGCCATTGCGTTGCATCTCGAGATCGATTTGCTGAATTTCTGTGAAATGGCTAGTGCCGCTCCACGTCGAGACTGATTCGCCGCCATCCTTTTCGTCGTTGTCCTCCTCTGCCTCGCTGGAATCGCTGTCGTCTCCAAGAAACGCTGCGTTTCCTTTATGAGAATCAGTTTCCTCTTCTGCAGTGGTTGCTGCCGTTGCTTTCCCTTTGCCTTTTACGTCTGCACTGTCTATACCCTTTGCTTTGCCTTTCCTCTTGCCACTCCTCGTTGCCCCAGTCTCGTCGTCAGAGTCGCTTAAGTCCTCGTACCGTGCGACCCTGATCTGTGGCAGATAGTTCTCCGGCGGACCAGTTCGCTTCGTCGGACCGAAATGTGTCCACTCCAATGACGGTGTTTCGCCATTTCCATTGTATTCCGGCTTGAATCTGGCGACAGGCTTGCCTGAGTCAAGGTCCCATTCACGCGGGGTAAGAATGGCAGCGAAATTAATCTGCTTACACCATTTGCAGAGCTTGGCCAATTCCTTGTTGGGGTCCATCGTCTTCGACAGGGTTTGCAGGAATGTGTTCTTCAAGCGGCTTTCGTGTGCCAGACCGCACAATGGGATTGGAGTTGCGATTTTACTCGCAATCTGTTTTTGATTTTCGCGCACGACAGCGAATTTCGCGCTTTTACTTCTGTGGTTTTCAGCTCAGTACAAAAGTACTCAGCTTCATAACGCCGGGCCTCGCTTGGGGCTGTTGTCCTTCCTTCAGGGCCAGGGGTGATGCAGATCGCTCCAGCCTGTCTCCAACGACGACAGTACTGTACATGTACATTTGTGCATTGCTTCTGTTGCCTGTACGAAGTGTTTCGAATAGACGAAATGTAGTTGCGGAGAAAGAGGGCGAGATGGTGTGTGATTTTGTTGAAGATGGTAGTGGAGATTCAGATGCTTGGCTCTATTCACAGAAACATACATGCGTGTAATAGTCACGAGAGCAGCAATTCAGCGTATCATTGGGTGGCGGTTTTAGTGGAAATGGAACTGCGATGGGCTGCTGAGCCAGAGGTGGGAATGGGAATGGAAATGGAAATAGCGCCAAACGCCAAAACAATAATCAATGTCAATGCCAATGCCAATGCCAGACCCTCACCTGCTATTAAATTATTAAATTAATACGGCGGCCTCTTTTACCTATTAAGACTCTGTTTGACAGCTACGCTAAATAGTAAACTGCCCGAGCCGGATCCACCAAAGACGCCAAGACCCTTACGAAATCCTCAGACGTCAGAGCCTCCAACATGAATTTCCCCTTTCCATCATCATCTCTGTCTTGGGTTAGGTGGTGATATCGTTGGTGAATACACTTCAGAGACGCCTATTTTTACCATGTTCGCGACGGCGAGACTGGGCTCCCGCTATATCCTTGCCTTTGTCCTCGCGGTCTTGCTGCTGTGGACATGGCGATCTTACGGGAACCGGCCGATGCTCCGGATGGGACGGTTTAAATATGTCGCCAGCAGCTATGACTGGAGCAAGGCCAAAATATATCATCCTGTGACGGACATGAAGAATATGCCCACGGGGCAGGCAAAGAAGCTACCAAAAGTACAAAAGGTCGCTTCATCGCCCACCAAGGATGCATTGGCGGAGGAGCGCAAGGAAATCATCAAGAGCAAATTTGTCAAGAGCTGGAATGCATACAAGAAGTACGCCTGGAAAGCAGATGAGCTGCGTCCGCTCAGCAAAAAGGGCGCCGAGACGTTCAGTGGATGGGGTGCTCAACTCGTAGATGCCCTCGACGGGCTCTGGATCATGGGTCTCAAGGACGACTTTTACGCAGGAGTGCAAGAAGTTGCCATAATTGATTGGTATGATACTCACGACCAAGCTATCAATCTGTTTGAAGTCACCATCCGATATTTGGGAGGATTGCTAGCCGCATACGACCTCTCACAAGAGTCGGTACTACTGAAAAAGGCCGTGGAGCTGGGTGATACGCTTTACGCGACGTTTGACACGCCAAACCGACTGCCGTCTCACTGGCTGAACTACGGCAGAGCCAAAGCTGGAACGCAAACTGCTGATACACTCATGTCCATCGCTGCTGGTGGAACACTGTGCCTAGAGTTCACCAGGTTGAGCCAGATCACTGGCGACCCCAAATATTACGATGCCACAGAACGACTGAAGCTGATGTTTCATCGGTTACAAAACGATACCGATGTTCCCGGCCTGTGGACACACGACATTAACTACAAAACGGAAGAACTTATCAATTCGAGGTTCAGCCTCGGAGGCGGCGCGGATTCCATGTACGAGTATTTACCCAAGATGCACCAGCTGCTGTCTGGTATGGATCCTCAATATGAGCAAATGGCAACCACATCCCTACAAGCTGCGAAGGACTGGCTGCTCTTTAAGCCCATGACAATAAAGGACGAAGACATTCTGCTTCCCGGCAGCGGAATTATGTCGCAAGGAGCTAAAGATTTTTCCACGGAAGCAGAGCACCTAGCTTGCTTCGCTGGCGGAATGTACGCGTTGGCTGGCAAGCTACTCTCGAACCAGGACTTTGTCGATACAGGTGCAAGATTAACTGCAGGCTGCGTGTGGTTGTATGACACAATGCCTGGAAAGATCATGGCAGAGAACCAACAGCTGCACGCATGCGAATCAAACACGGGTCCATGTGAATACGACCCAAAGTACTTCAAAGGCTTTCTGAGCGAAGGTCTACCTCCTGGTCTAGTAGCCTGTCGATCAAAGCACTATAGCTCTCGCCCAGAGGCCATCGAGAGTGTTTACTACATGTGGCGTATCACGCGCGATCAGAAATGGCGAGACGCTGCTTGGCGCATGTGGGAGGGGATCGTGGCAGCATCGGAGACTGATGAGGCATTTGCAACTGTCAGAGATGTGACGAGGGCACCAATCGCTGGAGGAGGATGGGAAGATAGGATGGAGGTAAGTTTAAGGGCATATTCGATGTCAAGTTGCAGGTTACTAACATGGGCTGTAGACGTTCTGGTTGGGAGAGACGACCAAGTACTTTTACTTGATTTTCGAAGATGAGAGTGTTATCAACCTGGATGAGTGGGTGTTTAACTCTGAAGCACATCCCTTCCGGTTGGATTACAAAGCATAGGCATAGCAAGAGCGAGTCTTTTTTGATTAGGTTTTTGTATTTCCTGTATTACCAACACTTCGACGCTATACATATTCGTGGTACAAGTACTTCGACAATGTGTCTACATTTGAGCGTGAATATGTATAAGTGATGCTTCCGGAATCAGGATTTCAAGCTTTTTTGTAATTGTCAAAAATTGTAGTAAGTAATTAGAGGATCTATTAGTCTATATCTATGCGTCTATCATTTCTTCATGGATGGCCCAATACTCAAACTCTGCAGCCCAATCAACCGCCGAACATTCAGCCACAGCTCAAATGCCTCCAGCTTCACTTCAATCTTGACATAGGATAACCATGCAGTAACCGCCCTGAAGGCATTCGTCGGCCATAGGAGCGAGCCCTTGATCTGTTCCAGCTGTTCGTGGAATACAGTGCGAGCGCAGTATCTCGCAAGGATCATGAAGCTGCGGATGGGACCTTGGCGGGTCTGTAAGTTTTCATCCAAGCTGCGCGTAAGGTCGTTGGTTTTGAGGATTAGGAGAATAATTCGAGGAACACGGCTCAGCAGTTGAACAAGATCAACAATCAGGCCTTCTTGGAGCGATGTACTCATGGTGTTCTCCTCGTCGGCGGAGCGGGTTTTGAGAATAGAGCCCTGGCTCGAGACGACGCTGTAGTCTCGACCGGTAATGGCGGATGCGAACAAGGGGAAGTCCTTGTCACTGATACCTGCGACCTCATGCGAGTATTTCTTCATGCGGTCCATGTCGCCGTCAATAACGGCAAGCCACATCTTGGCATATGAGCGACGTAAAGGTAGAGGAATATCACGGTAGAGACCGTGGTCGTAGAGGATGATGTCAAAGTTGGGACGTCCACTGAGACCGCGCGAGCGGTTGTTCTTGCGAACGGCAATGTTTCCGCCGTGTGGATCGCAGTGTAGAGGAGCACCATCTCCAAAGATCATTTCGTTGAAGATGCGGCCCAGAGTGGCGGCGACCTCGTCACGATCGATTCCGTTCTTGTCGAGATATTCCAAGTCGTCGGGTCGGTTGCCGGATTCGCACGCCATGACAAGGATGCGCTTCTTAGCCCAGATGACCTCTGGGATGATGAGGGGCAGCTGGGGGATCTTGGCGAAGTGCGCTCTCATACGGTTGGCGTTTTTGGCCTCTTCCTGAAAGTCGAGTTCTAGCGGTAGGGAAACGTCCATTTCGGAAGAGAGCCATTCAAGATCGTACTCGGGGAAGAATCGTTTGAGAGTTGAGAAGGTGTATCGTGTGAGCGCAAGATCAAGGGGCGCCCAAGCCTGCAATTCGGGATGCTGCACCTTGACGGCTACTTTGCGGCCAGTGTCTTTAATTGTCGCAAGGTGAACTTGCGCAAGCGATGCCGCTCCAATGGGTTCGTCTGAGAATTCTGAAAAGTAGTCCCAGAGATCTGCGTCTGTGTCTTTGCGGAACATGTCTTCGATCGAGGCGAATGACGAGACGGGGCATTTGTCTTGCAGAGGGATAAACGTCGTGGTCCATTCTGAGGGGAGAAGGTAGTTCATGGCGCTCTGTTTTCTTGTTAGCTGAGAAGACAATTAAATTGACGGGATTGACTCACCAAATGCTGTCCCAGCTTAATAAAGATACCGCCATTCTTCTCGAGGACTTTGAGCGTGCGCTCGGCACAGCGCTTGTGACAAGCCTTGAGGATTTTACTTTGTTCTTCCTCGTCTTCGATGTCGGCTTTGGCGTTTAACGTTCGACGATAGCTGCATTGATTAGCGCCGCGTTATACCTAAAATTCAAACTCAATTGCACATACTCGTTGATGCAAACCGCCAATCCAACAATGACCCTCCCTGTTCGCTCGGTGGCTTCGTATGCATTCTTGATGTCGTCTGTGAAGGCAAGGGCAGTTGCAGAAGCTGCTGTGCCTGCAGAAGCAAAAAGGATCAGTTTCCTTCGCCCATTGCCTGCATTGCCCTGAGTCGGTTTTGGCGCTGAGGCAAATGATCGCTTAGGAATCCAAGCCGACGGTCTGGTGCGGCCTAATTGTACGCGACAAGTCGAGCATGTCCACTGTCGAGAGCTAATGCGGCCCGCAAAGGCTGATAATGTAAATGGTTGCATGCTGAGAGAATAAACCCTCAACGTTGGCAGGGCTTCAATGCGCTCATCCTAAGCCAAAACACCGAGGAAAATAGGTTCCTGCTCAAATGGCCAAACATGAGGCTCAAATCTGTTGGGAGAAATGGCCAGTCTGCGACAATAACTTTTTCCCTTGCCGGCGCCGTGATTCGCCGAGGCTCCGTGACCCGAACCGACTCACACAGGGGCTGGCGGCACGTCATGCATGGCCGCTTGTGCAGGCGTTGTGCCGCAGCGCTCCTTCCCTCTATTTACGCCTACACGTGACGGCGCGACGCCCGCGACGCCCATTAGCAAACCGCGTCTCTCCATGTCTCGGATTCCAATTAAGCCAACTGCACCGTCGACTCTATCCCTACGCCGAATTAATTTTCTATCCATTCATCATTTATGCCAGAGAACGATAAAGCTTCCAACGAGATGTTGTCATTCGCTCCAGCTCCAATCTTCACAGGCTGGGACCACCGTCCTTCAGTCTCGTCACCACTCTCATCTTCACCACTGCGCGCCACTTCGCCATTATCCACAGCCGATGAGAATACGCTATCACAGCGCCAGACCCAATCATCGCCCATTCAGGCACCCAAGTTCAAATACGCATCGCGGATTACGCGCCCCAATCCGGTGATGCGACGCAGAGAAGATGCGCAGGCTCAAAGGCGAAAGACATTTCTGCAAAGCGTGCGTGACAAGGCCGAGGACAAGGCCTGGCAGCGCAGAGACATTGAGGGACACGTACGTTTTGTGGAATTTGATGGTTGCCGTGTATTTTATTGACTCTCACTACAGTTTCTGAAGACGAATTGGCTTGCTGATATGGGCCAACTATCGCACGACGCGCCCGAGTTCACTGATGCGGATATCGAAGACGCTGTTTCGTTTCAGCCAGAAACGCCGCAACCCGTTGAAGATGACGATGAGATCATCATGGATGATGTAGAGGACCGAGAGTTTGAAGAGATTATGGCAGCTTATGATCAAGATTCGGCGCGACCACCTTCACCTGCGCTGTCGGACGAAGAATATGATGCTATATTTGCCGAGCTGATATCGCAAGAACAAGAACAGCAGCAAAGTCAAGACGGTGTGGATGCGATGGAAATGTCATAAAGAAGTATATATTATTCCTGGGAGGACTACGTGTATTTTGGTTTGCTTTTGCTGGCGTTGAGGAAAGGATTACGGACAGGGTCAATGGGGACACAATGGCGTTATATAAGGATCAGATGTTTTTAACTTTTACTTTTGCTCTTCGAAATGTACCCATGGGTATATTGCGTATCCAAATTTCAATCTATTGAGGATTGCACTGTTCATCAGCGCCTTCGCCACCACCACCGAACGCCTCTTGTGCAGAAGCCATGTCTCCTACCAGATCTGACGGCGGCGAGCCAGCCTCTTGCATCTGTGGTCATCAGTCAGCTGTGTGCTGAAAACGAAATTGGCACTCGGATTTTATGCTTACCTTTTGCATTCTTTCAACAATGTATTCGCGATCGGCAGCGTTTGAGTCTGCATAAGTGGAAGACTCAAACTTATCGACAATCTCCTTGACCAACACCTGCTGTTCCTCGTATCTCTTCAAGTCCTCTGCAGATGTTGTAGCCTTGTTCTTCTCCATCCATTCCGGGAATTTGTCGTTGAGCTCCTTCATGGGTTCGTACAAAATGTCCTTGTTCGTCAATTGCTCCATCATGCCCATCAGCATCTTGGAAAACTCCTCTTCACCACCTTCGCCGCCAAGATCTCCTCCTCCTGCAGACATTTGCTTCAACAACTCTGACATGAAGTCGTCAGCACCTCCAGAGGCGGCTGCAGCAGTCGCCTGCTCGCCGGAATTTTGCATGCGCTCCATCGTACGACGGATAGTGTCCTGAAATGTGGCATCGGCACCGGCATCAGCGGCAGCTTTGGAAGCTCCGGCAGCGGCACCAGCACCGCTTGCAACTCCTGCCTCTGCTCCCTCCCCGGCAGCTGTGAATTGCTTGAACATGTCTTCGAATTCCTGTTGCATTTGTGGCTGGGCCATGTTAGTGAAAGACGCAGCGGCGAGGACACGATATTAACTTACGGATTTCTCTAGTTCACCGAGAAGATCGGCCATACCAGCCTGAAGCTGCTTGGCGAATTCCTCTTCTGATACATCAGGGCCTGGCAGGCCGGATGCTGGGGCAGCAGCTTTAGGGGCATCAGATGTAGCGGCCGCGGGAGCAGAACTGGCAGCTGGTGTTTCCGTCTTTCCAGCTTTGCTCTGGTCCAGTTTTACCGCTGAGAAGTCATCCAGCATGTCTATGAGAATTAGCCCAGGTTCGTATATAGCCGCATAACCGCGTCACTTACCATCCAGGTCATCCAAGTCATCTTCGTCGGGGTCAGGAACATCCTCAACCTCCTCTACAGGCTTTGCGACGGTCTCATCAGCCTTTACTTCGACATCTTTCTTTTCGACACTTTCAGGTGTCGGGTCCGTGGCGCCCATTATATCTGAGTTTTAAGAATACTTTGCCGTGAGGTAACCGAACATGTGATGGAAGCTCTGAAAGTATATCGCGGGGCAGCTGAGCCGTATTGAACCGCGCAGCTGTAGTGTTGCTTCGAAAAAGGAACGAAAAATTGAGACACACTCTAATTCGGTCTACTTGTAGCAACGATGAACCGACGTTGAGGATGAGAAAGACGTGCGTTGTTGGCAGTAGCGGACCGAGGAAGCAACTGGAAGCTTGAGCCACCCGCAGATGACCCCACGTCCAGCGAACCACCCCGCCACTCTCGCTGCAGCCATTACAGCGCAGTGCGCACCACCGCCCAGGGTGCACAGGGCAACCAGTAGGTGACAGTGTGAAATGGCCGCCCGCTGGTTACAGGGCGAAATTCCGCCTCCAAGCGCGGAACACCCCGCCACTCCAGGCTGCTAAAATCGTTCAGTTCACATCATCGTGAGTTTTCTCTCAACAACACTTCACCCTCGCTGCTGGTCATTCGCGGACACTTTTCTCTTCGCGCGCAACATCACCTTTTGTCGACGGTCTCGACTTTAAGTAGCGGCAACGTCGTC
Source organism: Simplicillium sp. C3G150-2 (assembly GCA_022702485.1). NCBI lineage: Eukaryota > Fungi > Ascomycota > Sordariomycetes > Hypocreales > Cordycipitaceae > Simplicillium > Simplicillium sp. C3G150-2. The sequence continues at coordinate 1,567,455 of JAJIYY010000005.1, read as the reverse complement.
TTCTCCCTGTTTGCGTCCAGCATTTTTGCGTCTGCATCCATCAACCGAACCCATTCAACTCGACTGTTGCGCGAACAAACATCATCATGGCCCTCTGCCAGAACAGATTACAAGAGGAGCGGTATGGTTTTATCTGGTGAAGACTCATATGAAGCGATTTTACTGACCCTGCGAAGCAAGCAATGGCGCAAGAACCACCCGTTCGGATTTTACGCTCGGCCTGCGCGCACCGCAGCTGGTGTTCTCGATTTGAAAAACTGGGAATGCGGTATCCCTGGGAAGGAAAAGACAATCTGGGCCGGAGGACTGTTCAAATTGACGGTAGCTTTCCCGGATGGTAAGATCAAAAGCAGTCAGCGTTGATGCGATGTGGCATACTAATGTCCTTTACAGAGTACCCAACCAAGCCTCCCAAATGTGAGCATGCAGCGCGCCCGCCGCTTTCTAGAGATAAGCTAACTTTTACAGGCAAATTCGTCCCTCCTCTGTTCCATCCGAATGTCTATCCCTCAGGCACTGTCTGCCTCAGCATCTTGAACGAAGAGGAAGCGTGGAAGCCTGCCATAACAATGACGCAGATTCTCCTGGGCATCCAAGATTTGCTCAACGATCCGAACCCCGAGTCACCAGCACAGGCAGAGGCATATAATTTGTTCAAAAAGGACCGGGTGGAATATCAGAAGCGCGTTCGGCGAGTTGTTGCTGAGAACATGGCGCCATAACTGCCTCAGTGGCACAGCGATAGCAGAGACGGTTGCGTACTGTACAGTACGAGAGGTTGCTACGACGACAGATGATTTACACGATACCGAAAGGGCAACGGCGTTTAGGAAATTTGCTGCGATATTATGACTTTAAGCAAGCACCGAGCATAACTGCGGGCATGCAGTGCTGTTTGCAGGGAGCATGAGGCGTCATAGGATAAATGAAAAGAGTAGCATTTGCTAAACTTGAGGCGTCTACTTGATGTGATTTGATGTGATGCCATCTGAAGCCATCTGATGCTGACATTTCGAAGCACGTTATTAGTCTAGCTTAGCTGACAAGGCAAGACATCTAGGGTCCCAATGCGGTCTGTCATGTTCAGAGGCAGGCAAAGAGGTCACAAGCGACTGAACGTGGGCTTGTGATGCATGAATGAAGACAATGGCTCTTGGAAACCTATGGATTCTTTTACTGTAATATTTTTATTTTGTTTCCTATTTAAATAAATATCCATATGGAGGGTTTGGCATCGGCCTGTCGCAGTCGCCGCCGCATCTTGAATGTGTCATAAAAGGTTATCTCTGCCACGGACCAATGAAATGGCGGCAATTGATTCCAGAGGACAATCCGAAGTCGGACACCAGCAACGAGAGCCGCACGCAGAAGGCCGGTGCGCGCCCACTCCCACTCGCCCCCATCCGTCTCGCCCCTGCTAAATTGCCAGCCTCAGCGCTAAAAATTTAGAGCCTGTGCTTGTGCTGCGCGCTGTGGGAGCTCCTGTGTCGCCCGCCCACAACTGATAGATAACGCTGCATTTGGAGGGTCGAGTCATTCTGTGGCCATTCCCTTCTCGTTCTCTCTCTGCGTTTTAAACTCTGATTTCTCACTCTTGCATCTTTCGTCCCCAAAGCACACAATCTCGTTTCTCCAAGGCAATACCCCCAAGGAAGAAACTGCAATCATGTGTGGCATCTTCGCCTGTCATGCGTAAGTCGGCCTGCCCTACTGGCGTTTGCACATGCTTGGAGGGGCAAATCTGAACCCCTCCGGCACCGTCGAGCTGTCAAGATCGGAATAGCTGACAACCTGCCAATTCTAGTCATCCCGATGTGCAAAAGTTCAAGCCCACAGCTTTGAAGCTGTCCAAGCAGTAAGTGACAAGGAGCCTCAGAAAAAAAGATCAATTGAGCGCCCGCTGACTTATTTTTGAAAAACAGAGTCCGCCATCGCGGTCCCGACTGGAGTGAGTTATTGATCGAGTCACAAGCGCTTCACCGCAGCAACTAAACAATACATTTAGGTGGAAGCATCATCATCAACAACACAAGTAAGATTCCATTGGGATGTTTTGCACCGAAATGAAAGCTAACAGACACTTTTTAAAGTCTTGTGCCATGAACGTCTCAGCATTGTCGGCGTCGGTGAGTACCCGCTTCCAAAATTCTGCTCTTGGCGATCATATGTTGACTCAAGGCCTCAGACTCTGGCGCCCAGCCCTTGACCAACGCCGATAACTCGATCGCTCTCGCTGTCAACGGCGAAATCTACAACCATCGTCTGTTGCGCAAGAACCTCAAGACTCCCTACGAGTTCAAGACACATTCCGATTGCGAGGTCATCATCCCCTTGGTAAGACGAAGCCTCGATCCTATAATAAAATGTGCGATCTCGCTCCTAACAACGTTTAGTACCAAGAATATGGAATCGATGCCCCTGCCCATCTCGACGGAATGTTCTCCTTTGTTCTGTACGACAAGAAGGAGGACCGTGTCATTGCCGCTCGCGACCCCATCGGTATCACGACTTTCTACCAGGGCTGGTCATGGAAGGAGCCTGGTGCTGTCTACTTTGCCTCTGAGCTCAAGTCTCTGCACCAAGTCTGCGACAAGATTGTCGCATTCCCTCCTGGTCACGTCTTCGACTCCAAGACTGGCGAGACCACCCGTTACTTCAAGCCCACGTGGTGGGATCCCAAGAAGGTTCCCTCTACACCCGTCGACTACAAGGCGATCCGCCACACATTGGAGAAGTCTGTACGCAAGCGCCTCATGGCTGAAGTTCCCTATGGTGTCTTGCTCTCTGGTGGTCTTGACTCCAGCTTGGTCGCTGCTATTGCCCAGCGCGAGACCCTCCGCATGAAGCAAAAGGTTCTCGAAGCCAACGGCGAGATTGAGGGTGGCGAGGGTCTCGTCGGTATTGACGACGACGACAACTTGTCCACTGTCACCTATCTCCCTCAGCTCAACTCCTTCTCCATTGGTCTCCCTGGATCCCCCGACAACGAGGCTGCTCTCAAGGTTGCCAAGTTCCTGGGCACGAAACACCACGTCATGACTTTCACAATTGAGGATGGCCTCAACGCCCTCTCGGATGTCATCTACCACTTGGAGACGTACGATGTCACCACCATCCGCGCCTCCACTCCCATGTACCTCTTGTCCCGCAAGATCAAGGCTATGGGTGTGAAGATGGTTCTCAGTGGTGAGGGCAGTGATGAGATCTTCGGTGGCTACCTGTACTTCCACGCAGCTCCTGACCGCGAGGCTTTCCACGAGGAGACTGTTCGCCGTGTCAAGAACCTTCATCTTGCTGACTGCCTGCGTGCCAACAAGTCCACTTCCGCCTGGGGTCTGGAAGCCCGTGTTCCTTTCCTTGATAAGGAAGTAAGTAATTGATTGATCTGGATGTGAGATGCAGATGCTAACGGTCTTCAGTTCCTCGAGGTTTGCATGAACATCGACCCCAAGGAGAAGATGATCAACAAGGAGCGCATGGAGAAGTACATCCTGCGCAAGGCTTTCGACACGACCGACGAGCCTGAGACGGAACCATACCTTCCCGAATCGATCCTCTGGCGCCAAAAGGAACAGTTCTCTGACGGTGTCGGCTACGGGTGGATTGACGCGCTCAAGGACAACGCCGAGCTCCACGTTACCGACGACATGATGAAGAACCCCAAGGCTGAATGGGGATCAGATATCCCCGACACCAAGGAAGCTTACTGGTACCGCCTGATGTTTGACGAGCACTTCCCTCCTCGCTGCGCGTCTACAGTTATGCGCTGGACGCCTACGTGGTCTAAGCAGACCGATCCCTCTGGCCGGTAAGTTTAGCTAAGCTTTTGGTTATGGTAATGAGTTTGTGACTAACACAGCTGATACAGTGCCATTTCTACCCACAACGAAAAGTACGACAACGCGGTATAAAGAAGCTGTTCATGATTGCTGGCAGCCGCGATTGGAAAGGTGTTGGATAAAAGTGATAATGTAGTTCTTTGCGAATATACTACTTTTTATAGACGTGTTGAATGAGCATGAGACGCAATGGATTCAGAACTGCTATGAGTGCAACTTGTGTCTTTGCAGAGAGCATGCAAGAAGACGCTTATGTCTTTTGATTTTCAATGGTGTAATGAAATTACAATTGCACGTATTGGTCTGGACAAAGGCGGTAATAATAACGACATTTGGCGCAATGACCATGTCCTCTGAGTAGCATGTACTCCTGCCTGTCGACTCACCGACGGACCGCTAAAACATTCTGGAAACGAGAAAAAAAAGGATGAAATTAATGTTAGTGGAGAGCGTCACCTGAGGGATTATGCCGGGTCTGACCGGGACCACGAGCCAAATTACAGGTGCGACATTGGGCTTTGGAGGTAGGCAGGGGCCACTTTTCAGTAGGTTTTCGGAAGAGTTTAGGTGTTTGGGTACCCAGGGCGAGCCAGGGTGGGCGACCCGGTAAGCTCTGTCAAGGGTGCTAAGCACACGCTGAACGGCGTGTGCTGCAACTGTACTGTACACGGTTGGAGGTTGCATTGCGGTTGTGGGTTGTGGTCCCTGGTTGTTGAGCCAATTACGAGCTGCCCCCAAAACATTTTCCCGACTCCGTCAGACGGCATTTCTGCTTCTACTCCCTCAACAACCGCTGTCTGTCCCATCACATACACTGCATCACCCGTTTTCTTCTCTTCCACTCCTCCAAACCAACCTTTTCCAACAGTCTATCCGTCCGTCAAGATGTCTGTCCCTGCCTTCTCCGATATTGCCAAGCCGGCCAACGATGTGCGTGATGATCCCTTTTTTTGCAGCAATTTTCCCCCCGTTGCGCTGCGGCCACGGTTACGTGATTGCCTCGGAGCTATAGCATAGGAGTCAAGGGATTTTGCCATTGGCGACAATGCAGAGCTCTATACTCGGTCCAACTCTGATGGATTCGTTATCTTTTTCGTTCAAGTTCAATTGGCTAATGTGTATGGGGATACTCTCCCCGCTGATGATATAGCTCCTCAACAAGGATTTCTACCACCTCTCTGCCACCACCTTTGAGTTCAAGGACACCGCCCCCAACGGCGTTGCCTTCAAGGTCACTGGCAAGTCCAGCCACGACAAGACCACCTCTGCTGCCGTAAGTTGAACATCTCCATAGCCCTGGTGGCACTGCCACTAACTTTGCGCCTGCAGATTGAGGGAAAATACAACGACAAGCCTTCCGGTACGATACACCATACATGATGCGCACGCGCGTCACAGTTTGCTTTCAAGCGCATGTCATCGCAGAATCACTAACCCCCCTTTCGCAGGCCTGACCCTCACCCAGACCTGGAACACCGCCAACGTCCTCGACACCAAGCTTGAGGTCAACGACACCCTCGCCAAGGGCCTCAAGCTCGAGGGTCTCTTCAACTTCCTCCCTGCCACCGCTGCCAAGGGCGCCAAGTTCAACTTGCTCTTCAAGCAGCCCGGTTTCCACGGCCGTGCCTTCTTCAACCTCCTCAAGGGCCCTACCGCCAACGTCGATGCCGTTGTTGGCCACGAGGGTTTCCTCGCCGGTGCCAGCGCTGGCTACGACGTCAACAAGGCTGCCGTCACCGCCTACAGCGCCGCTGTCGGTTACGCTGCTCCCCAGTACAGCGCTGCTGTCACTGCCACTGACAACTTGAGCATCTTCGCTGCCTCTTACTACCACAAGGTCAACAGCCAGGTCGAGGCCGGTGCTAAGGCTACCTGGAACTCCAAGACCGGCAACACCGTCGGTCTCGAGGTCGCCTCCAAGTACCGCATCGACCCCGTCTCCTTCGCCAAGGCCAAGATCAACGACCGTGGTATCGCTGCCATTGCCTACAACGTCCTCCTCCGCGAGGGTGTCACCCTGGGTCTCGGTGGTTCTTTCGATACCCAGAAGCTTGACCAGGCTACCCACAAGGTTAGTTCTTCTCTTAAACGGATCACAAGTTCTGTACTGACAACAAATAGCTCGGTGCCAGCTTCACCTTCGAGGGTTAAGTTGTCTCTTATGTCTTTACCCAAAAATTATGGAGTTAAAGTCGGCGCCATGGATTTCATGGCCATGTATCTTAGATGATTGCATTTGCCCTGGGTTCCGGGATGTAGATGTAAAATAATACAATTCCTTGAGTCATTAGAATCGCTGTACAAGTTTGTCTATGTGTCATTATGTATGCCAATCCTGCCAAATGCTTGCCTGTGACCTGTTAAAAGGTCTACCAAATGGATCTCTATTCAAAAAAGGCTGAAATGTTCTATGTTAGTCGGGCGTACTCTTTTTTCCGCCGCTCTCCCCTCACAAACTGTAGATATACAAGCGGCGCCAAGAACGTCACGCCCAATATGCTCGCGACAATGAGGAAATGCGCACCAACACTCGTCTGCGGCTCAAACTCTATGCCATCCTCATCCACCGCCCTCTTCTGCCTCTGCCATCGTCTCTGATCCTCCGTCTCATGCGTCTTCTTGTGACCCTGTTTATCGAAATGCGGCACCTCCTCATGGTGTCCAAACGGATCCGACCCAGGTCCCATCCCGCCAAAGGGACTCTTTTCCGGTCCAGCCGTCGTCGAGTCCTCATGAGCTTTTCGTCGCTTCTCCGACTGCGCGCCCCATCCTCCACTGCGGTAGAAACTTGGCGGCGGCCCACGAAACGTCCCCCGCCTGCGCGACAGGCCTGATGCAGGACGGCCACCCGCCGGGTTGGAGGTGCTGTGGTAGGAGCCCTTGCGGTTGGCGGGGGCGAATTGGTTCAGGTGGAGGACGTCGCGGTCGTAGACGGCGCGGCGGGACGAGTCGGAGAGGATGGTGTATGATTCGGAGATGAGGGAGAAGGTTTCGGAGGCGTTGGGGTCGGAGCGGTTTGCGTCGGGGTGGTGTGTTTTCGAGAGGGAGTAGAAGGACCTGAGGGCGTTTAGTTATACTTGCGTTGAAGCCTTGGGGGAAGAGTTATAAACTAAGAAAAAAGAGTACTCACTTCTTGATGTCGGCTGGAGTGGCGTCGGTGCGGACATTGAGACGCTCATAGTGGTTCTTGCGCGTTAGGTCGGAGCCAAGGCGGCATGTTGTGCGGAATTGTCGAAGTTGTTGGAAGTGGTGGCAGCAGTGGTGGATTGTCTTGAGGGGGGCGGCTCGGGGTGGGAAGAGGGGAGGCATCGTTGGGGAGGTGAGGGATGCCTCCGCGTGGGTTGTGGTTGAGGTTGGAAGTTGGAGGTTGAGGTTTTGTGGTTTGAGGTTGCGTGATGTAATGCACTTTTGGGCCGAAAATCCGGGGTGGCGGTTCGGGGCCGATGACTGCCGGTGATTGACAATAACCCAAACAATAGCAAAAGTTTGATAAATATATGTGACAAGATTATATGTCAGATCAATATTTAGAGTGGACAGTTTCAATGTATTGAACTTTAAAATGATTGTTATAGCGCTGGTCAGATCAAAGAGCGAGTCTGTAGATGCCCCGGTGGATGGATTCACGGTGCAGTTGGGGGTTACTTGTGAATACGAATTGAATGTAATCTGCTTTAAGATGACTTGAAATCCCATTTAGCTTCTCTATGTTACATGATTAGTTTGATTGATGCTGCCTTACTCGGCTCCATCAATAATCTGCATCTTGGCTCCATTTCCTTCTATGTAGTATTACAAGCACTCGTGACAGTTATGCTCTTTTCATACTCTGGAAGCGCATATTCCTTCATCCACTCGGATTCCAGTATTTCTTTAGTTGTTGGCCGATCCTCGGGCTTGTACGCGAGCATGGATCGCAACAGGCCAGTAAACGCCGCCGCTTCCTTGTCATCCAATGCTCCCATGGACTGCTCTCGTCTCGGCTGCTGGATATCCCTTTCAAAGCTAGCATCCCAGCTCGGAGTGCGACGGCTTTCAATTGGCGTACCATCCTCTGCGAAAAAATTCCGTCGAGTCTCCCACTTATTCCACCATGCTGTAGGAAGCAGTCCAAGAGAGTTTACCTGCTGACTGGTAATGATGTCGGGCGTCGCCAGTATTTCGCCAAAAATTGGTCGTTGAGCAAGGAGGTTCCATATTGCACAAGCAAGGCTCCAGATATCCGAAGCAAATGTGAGCGGTGTTGTGGGTTCAAACCGAGTCTCTGGCGGCCGGATGTCTATGGAGGCATATGACTTGAGTCGCTGCTCTTGCGACGGATTAAATGCAACACCAAAATCTATCAGGATAAGCTTCGCATCGTCTAGCGTCAACTCTTCAGTCGGTTTCCCCATCCATATCGCTTCGTATACATTCGAGGGCACATGTGCCGTAAGCGATTCTCCATCGTTCCTGACCACAGGTTGGGGATCGGGTTCCCCAAATTGGTCATAGATCTGAGTCTGTGACAGTTCATGGAAGCCAGGGGGCACTCTGAGCAGGATGTTTGCCAGATGCAGGTCTAAAAATCTGTTTATCTCCATGCACAGGAAAAGCAAGCTCAGCCATGTAGAACTAACCTCCATGAACATAGCCCAGGTTGTGTACCTGATGCACCGCAAGGATGAGCTGCGCAGCAAGACAGCGAGAGACTTGCAGTGGATAAAGACGAATCCACGATGCTTCTTTGGTTGCCGCTAGACTGCATCTCGCGGCCTCTGTAACCAGGCATTGGTGATGTCCATTGTGGCTTTTGAGAGCAAAGCTGTCCATCACTCGCGGAATTGATGTAGTTCCCCATTCGGTGCATTCCGCTAGTTGTGCCAAAATTCGCCCTTCATTAGTGTCGCTGTCACCAGTAGCTATCTTGACAGCAACATATTTCTCTAGCCGCGTGTCTCTCGCGAGCCAGGTAGTAGAAAATGCACCATGTCCCAACTTGTGCAGCACGCGATATCGATTTCTGAAGCAGTCACCAATGGCGACAGGGCAATAGCCTCCAGGCCGCGTAATAGGCGACGTCTTCAACGCCCTCGAGGTACCCGTAGCCGGCCCTGGAATCTGACTGTCTAATAAAAGCAGTAGTTGAAAATCTTCTAGATTGACGGCGTAAAGACAGCGGAAATAGCCTCTTCGGTAATATCATGATACTGAGTCTGCTGCTCTTAAGAAGCACGATGTGAAGTCGTTAAGACATGGCAAGGCTGGTGCTGGCGTCACATGTGAGTGATGCCTAGGAAACACGGCAAGCTTCATCTACAGCAAGTCTCCAACTCGTGCAGTGATGAAAAGAAAATTACTTTTGATGATGTTCCAGCACTGCTTCCTATACTTGAGCCAATCTGCGCAACTCGTTGCAGACCGTAAAGCTGGTGGCGACACGACGGTTTCATCCAAGTCACGGTGCTGCTCTGAGACTGAGTGAGCTGGCTAAATTGCCACTTTCCGTGATGTTCTCATTGCTTGCTTTATTGCCTTATGTTTGTATTCATTTCATTAATGCCATTTTATCATTCATTTCCATACTAGGCATTAGTCTCCTCCAAATCATCGCTTAAAGTAGACAGCCAAGCGCACGGTCTTTCACGTTGCATGCATTTCCAGCAGCCATTCAGACAGTTGGCATTGGGTATTCAGGTTTACAAACAATTGTAAATCATTACATATAGATAGCATTTAAAAATAAAAAAAATAAAAAAATAAAAATGGAATTTTTACAAGTATTGTTAGCGTTCCATTGGATTTGGCCAAATGTCCACCAGTTTGGTGTAGGAAGAGAAGTTTGACCCACAATCTCCTCCATCCACCAATGAAATCGCATGGTCAATCAATCAAAAATGCAAAAAACCAAATGATCCTGCCCGGGCTCGATCCGAGGACCTTGACGGTGTTAACGTCACGCTCTTCCAACTGAGCTACAGAACCGTTTTTGTTGAAGTGAAGGGGTTTATTATTGTATATACAGCCATGCCCCAACCGAAATCAAAAATTGCTACCAATGTCTCTATCCATTTCCAGACCTTCATAGACAAGAGCATCGCCATAACAAAGGGAAAAAGAAAAGTCGCTTTGAATATTGTGGCAATCAAATTAAACAAAAAAAAATAATGTGGCATTACGGATATCTGACATTCATTCGTACAATGATTATAAAAGAAATAAAAGAAATTAGTAGCTCGCATATGACGATTGCGACTCTGGCGTCCTCAGCTGCAGAGTAATTGGTTCCGGCGACTCAGACGATGCATGTGAAGACGGCGACGGCCAGGTCCTGTGCTCCAGGCGCTCGAGACGTTTGGCGTCGCCCCATTTCGTCTCCTTGTAAGCTTCAAACAGAATCTCTTGTGGCACTCTGAGCAGGGCAATGATGTCGTTGTCGTCATTGTGGTAGCGTTGCAGGTAGATGCATATGGCCACGCCCTCGACAATGGCTCGCGGCCTCACGAACCACCAGGGGAACTCAACGAGTCGAGAGTACCAGTACACCAAGAGGAGCAAAGCGCGGGGGTCCTTTGCTTCGAGAAGACGCATGTATGATGGGCGCATCTGGCTGGGGAAGACAAAGAACCGCAAACCCGTGCGGAAAGTAACTTCGTCGTATAGGATCTGAGATAGGACAGACGCTTGTCCGTGGTATGGGTTGTTGTCTGCGTTGGAGTATTCGTTGAGGTTGTACAAAGCGAAAAATTCGGCTGGCAGGCCGTGTGGGCGGATGGGAGCTCGACCGTTGGGCATGTTTGACTCGGCCATGTATCTGTAGAGTGTGTTGTAGTGGCTTTCTGGACGGGTTGGGTCGAGAATGTCCCAAACAATGTTTTTGCCTTGATCCATTTTGATCCAGCCGAGATCCATTGGGTCTGAAGGCTTCATGGGCCACGACTCAAAGGGGTCAAACGAGTCAATGTTGGCAAAGGTAGCGACGGTGAGGAGGGTTGAGCACATCCAGAGGGCGTCGCGTTCTTTGCCACCAATGGGCATCGCAGGCGTAGAAGTGTATAATTGTAGCTTTTGCTTAAACAGAGCCGCCGCGTGGTACCAATGGAAAGACATGGCGGCGCATTGCGAGCGCCATACTGCTGGTGGGCTGTCTGCAAGATATGTATCGTGTAGTAGAGCAAATGCTGTAAAGATGTGATATAACGAAGGGTGCTAGATGGGTTAGATAGATTCTCTGTACGAGTGGGTATAGGACAACATACTGCGTTGGCCATGTCTATCGAAATAGCTTTTTGATACTTCTTGTCGTCTGTTCTAAAGGCATGAGCGGTTCGGTTAAGGTACCGATCCACCGCTGCAATCTCATATGGGCGCATCTCATACGTGCCAACCTTGTTGGCCATGGGTAAAGCAATGGGGATTTGCTTGTTGAGATATGGTGCCGGAGACGGCGTGTTCATGTCCAGCTTGAAAACGCCTGAGTACGACAGCTGCAGCGCCGGTGCAGTGGTAGAGTATGTGCAAGTGAAACCTGAAGACGTACATCTGCCACATGATGGTTTGGATTCATCGCACTGTCCACGTTAGCAGAGAACATTCATGCTTGGGTTACTCTGCACGAGCCCGCAACTCGATCGGGCAAGATGTGCAGACGAGAGAGCCCGAACGTACCTTGACACTTCGTATCTTGCAATTGGTGCAGCCTAGACGGGATTTGCGGTGCGTCCTGCGCTTCCGGCTAGTTCCCTTGCCTGCATCCTTGCCTGCATCCTTTGCATTAGACTTGCTGCCCGCGCCTGCAGGGACGAGGGCCAGCTCTGGTGACGACGGCATGGCGGTGGCTGCGGCGCCGCGTCAATCGCTCTCCACGGCTCGGATACAGAGTCCGACGTCCCCGATGTCTTTGACAGTCGGCAGCGATGTCACACTGCGAGGTAACCTTGCTCTAGTCCCTTGCAGCAGTAAGGCCGACCCGAGATAGGCGGGATATCTTGCCCCCAAGGATTTGAGTCAAGGAGGATAGCACTCCACTCAAAGCAAGGTACGGTCCGAATGGACAACGAACGCGTGGCGCCTGGCCGTCAATCGACAGAGACAGCGACTCACTGGGATCCGGGATATCTTGCCGGGGAATGAGAAGGAGTGGCGCATTAGATGGAGGCAAGCTAAGCCCTGTACGCAATGCCTCGTAGGGTTGCTGCAGCAGGTTGACCGTTTGTTCTCTCAAGATTGTGTGCGTGATGGAGTTCCCCGCTCTCCTATTTTCTGGGCCACGTCTGATGAAGATTATGGCACAGATTGGGAACGAAAAGACGGACAGTAAGCACGACCGGACCTCAAGGCCAGCACAATGGTGAACAGCTCTGTCTCATCAGCTCGCTCACCCGAACAAAGCGGAGAAGCGGAGACGGACACCAGCGGAAGCCTTGTCGCGCTAACCCCGATTCGTATATTCTGCACAATGCGATTGACGGAAGAAGAGGACCTGGTCGACGGGTTGCGATATATTGGATGCAAGGGTATTTGGGTAATTTGATAAGGGGAGATTGGAGGCGGGATGGAGTGGGCTTTTGTCCTGGCTTCCATCGGTTGTCGTTGATGGCAAAATTCCCATTCGAAACCAGTTCCCCTGGTTCGACTTGGCTGATCCCGTGTTTCAGGCACCGTGGTGATGTACGTGGCAGGAGAGTCATATCTGTAATAAGTCGCGGTTTCATTTTTCCAAAGCTGAATACTACCTAAATAACGGTGCTATTTTGCATCTGAAAGCCAAGTCCTGGCTCGCTCCGATTCATCAGATGAACCTCCCGCCCTCGAACAGTCTCTGACTTTTGAATACGCAGCATCAAAAGTTCGTCCACAAAGAAGACATAGCCCGCAGGGCCTTCCAAGTATCCAGAGCTGATGGGATTTTGGAGAGGATCCCTGCATTCGTTGACGGTTCCATTGTATTGTTCCTTGGACAAAGTATAGGCAATCGTCCACATGCGGTACACTCTCTCGCGGCTAGGCGTCAGCAGCTCAACGAGTTGTTGCGGCGAAAGCTTCATTTTCGGAGTCAGGTCAGTGATTTTTGAACCTGTGGTCCTTGGTGAGTGGACTCTGAAAATGTTGAAAATGTTGAAAGTATTTGAAGTGTTTGAAGTGGCAGGTCTGTGTTAACTGGTGGTTGGTGGACTGAAGCGTAGGTTGTTGGGTACTCCACGAGAGAGTATTTCAAGTAATATATACTTTCGCCGTCCTTTCACCTGCTTCAAGACATTTTGTTCAAACATGGTTTTTGTTCCAACATCGCAAAGCAACATGCTGGTCATTCACGCAAGGTAGACCTGCTTCTTAAGCCACACAAGGGAACGAGTGTCTGAATTCTTTACTGCCCACATCCGAAAGGCTCGCCCCCTACAAAAAGACTGTGCACTTTCGATGAAAACTAGTAAAGTGTAAAGCCTTTAGTGCAAGGGTTGTGACAGCCATGTCTCAAGCACGTCGAAGGACTCACAAAAGAAAGCCAGGCGCTTTGCCGCTTTCTCCATGAATCAATTGTGTGATACCTCCTATCTCCTTTTACAACTTTTCAATTTATTTCCGGGAGATAGGCAGGGGACAGTAACGATGCTGGTACCTAGCACAACCCCGTTCTCGCAAATGCATGAAGATGGCCAGTTCTGCGCAACCAACGCCATTTACAAGCAGTAAGGATCCTCATGCCCATACAATACAAGAGGGAGGTCAATGTACAAAGCCATGTTGGAAACCTAAGACAACCGGATGTCAATATCACAAAGCTCCATCAAAAGAATACGTGAATGGTAATCAATCAAATTATTCATGAAAATGCCTAAACGCCACCCCAGCGCCAGTGCCAATGCAAACAAACAAACCTAACTCAAGCAAATGATCCCCGTCCCAATAATCCTCCAACAACGCCCCTCCTCCTCTCAGCACCTCTAATCTTCCTCTCTTCTCTCCTTCTCTCACTCTCCTGAATCTTCGCCTGTCCCTCAATCTCCTTGACACGGCTAACAACACCACTTCGCTTTCCGGCAGTCTTCTTGATCTTGTTCTCTTCACCAAAGCCTCCAGCACCACTAGCGTCGCTTGAGGTTGACGTTGACGACATGATCGATGAGTTGGTCGTAGCCCGACGCAGAAGCATGGGAACCTTAAACGCTGTGGTCGAAGATGCAGAGAATGCCACGCGGCCACCAATTGAGATGTTTGACGATGTTCGCTTGAGGCTGATTCTGTCCACGACACGGCGATTGGGTGATCGGTTCTCCTTGTCGCTGCGAGGATTCTCGTCCTCGCTGTCAGAGCCTGCCTCGGTGGCAGGAATGATGGATCCCTGTGGCTCTTCGAGAAGGTTGGATAGTGTCTCGCGCACTTCGCCAATGTTGGAAGGCTTCTTGCCGCCACCTGTTCTGCGCATGCGTGCAGGAGCTCTATTTTGCGTCGCTGTCGTTGTCAATGGCGTAGGTTGGCTGTCGGGGACGACTTGTGCTTCTTGAGATGCCGACTGTGACGATTGAGATTCCGGCTCGTCGACAACGAGCAGGTCGACTTCATCGTCACTGCCGTGGTCTTCAATGGTTCGCAGGAATGCTTGGTTGCCAGGGTCTTCGGCCATTTTCTTGACACGCTCGTCTGAAAAGAGTGCCTTTTGCATCTTGGCGAATTGACGACGCTTCATGCGACGACGGGCTTCACCATCGTCGTCTGAATCATCCAAGTCGTAGTCAGCGCCACGCTTGCGGCGGAGCATACCCGTAGTGATATCCTTAAACAGCTTCTCGACAGCCTTTTCGTCATCCGCGCGTTCCCGGTCACTAAATTGTTAGCTTTGTCTCGTTTTTTAGGGCTTGCAAAACTTACGCATAAAAGGCGGCAAGCTTGCCAGCATCTTCGTTGCCAGCAGCATCGTCAATCATGTCTTGCACAGATGCGGCATCACTGTCACTGTCTTCGCCATCTGCTCCACCAAGACCAGCATATTCGTCTTCAGATTCCTGAGCTTGCTCTTCCACCATCTCCTTTGCCTTACTCTTCTTGCGATTGAACTCTTCGGCAAGGCGACGTTTCTCTTCTTGCTTGGCGCGGTCCTTCATAGCCGTGAATGCAGACTCCTCGACAGCTACAGCCGGCCGGGGCGTCTCCTCCTCGTCCACTTCCTCAACTGTGGCGATGCGCTGACGAAGGCGTCGGCGCACCAATGGTGAAGCGTGCTCATCATTGGCAACCGTCTCGACAGTGGAGATAGGTGGCTCAATGAATCGGTCACGCAGAGGGGTGTATTCGCGCAGGCCACCGTCTTGGGAGAGTTCGATTGTTTGGGAGGTCTGGGATGGGTAGTCACGCATCAAACTGTCCAAGCCGTGCATTTGTGACTGTGAGGTATTGATGCGAATGGCTTGAGTGGCTGCTTGCGTGTCGTTGCGCTGAGAGTCTTCGACAATCTCGTTCTCGGCGGTGGCAGAGAAGTTGGAGTTGGGGATCTGGTCAAAGTCCGGCATCATAGACTGTGTGGGACCAGATGGGCTCAACTGGCTGTCCATGGTTCCAGCAAAGATTTGTGTGAGGCCAAGACCAGCAGGTCCTTGGACTGGCAGACCAGGAATGAACGTCTTCTTAGCTGAACGAAGAACAGAGCCAGGAGCCAAAGGGGAATCATTCACCATAGGAGAAACCTGGGTAGCTTTTGGTCTTGGTGTGGCCCCCACGGGAGCGTCGTCGTCATCAGAGAGAACCGCGTTTCGCACACGGCGCCTCTTGACTCGAGGGCCAGCCTCTTCCTCCTCACTCTCCACAGCAGCAACATCCATCACACTCGCAGCTCCATCGACTTGCTCTTGTTCCTGTTCCTCTTCCTCTTCCTCGACTTCGTCTCCATCCTCCTCCTCCTCTTCCTCATCTTCAGATCCAGAGAGCTCAATGGCAGACGCTTCAGCATCGGCTTCGTTTGCCGAGTCTTCGTATTCTTCGTCACTGTCGTCCCATGCCAATGGGTCCGCCGCGGCAGTTTCTTTCTTTTCACGCTTCGCCTCATCACGCTCCTTCTCCATCAATCGCTCAGCCTCTTCACGAGCCTTGGCGACCATGTTATCGACCTCTTCCATCTGACGCTCACGCTCTTCAACCGTCTCAATCACGACACCCTGAGCCTTGAGAGTTTCCAAGCGACGCTCACGCTCCTTCTTGGCCTGCTCTCTAGCCTTGCGTTGCAGGTTGGCAACAAGTTCGCCAGCAGTCATTCCTTGCTCTTTGCCGCGTCTCTTGCGGTCGGGCGACGTCATACTGGTAAGAGCATGTAGCACCTGCAATGAGTTGGTCGATTCTGACTTCTTGTGGGGAACGCTGTTGAAGATGGCGTCAATCTTGTCTTTGGCGGTGGTGGTAATTTGCAGCTCATCATCTGAATCGTCGTTGATGAAGGTCTTGTGAGAATAGGGGAGTCGGACGCGAACACGGCGTGGTTCCTTGGGCTGCTCTGGCTCCGTAGCAACGTCTTTGCCTTTTTGTTCCGCAGTAGGTGCAGCGATGACTTCGAGCTCTGCTTCGGGAGCCTGTTCTTGCGGCACAGCCTGTTCTGTTTGCTCCTTGGGCTTCGTTGCAGAGGGTGGTGAAGTGGGAGGAGTTCCCGCATCGCTCATCTCAACATCACTAGAGGGAGTGGACGGTCTGCTGGAGCTGTTCTCTTGAGGCGGCAATTCCGGAGCTGTCTGTCCAGCAGGTTTGAAGTTGAACTTTTCAAAGAGACTGGCTTTCGATATCTTCTTGCGTGTTTTGGCTTCGTGGGCAAGTTGCATGCTTCGGGCCATTCGTTGCGTCTCACGGTTCATCTCCTCGATGGCTCGCTTGCTAGCTTTGCGAGCAGGACGGTTCTCCTGTGTGAGCTTGATGCCGCCCTCATCATCCGTGATTCTGTCGTCTTCCGAGCCAAATTGGTCCATTTCTGAAGCCAATTGCTCTTGTCTTGCAAGACGCTCAGCCCTTTGGGCCTCCTCGGCAGCCTCGCGTGCGAGACGTTCTTGTCGCTTTCGCTCCACAAGAGCTTTGAAGCGATCTGACTTTGTGGCCGGCAACTCAGCTTCCGAGTCTGATTCTGGTAATTGTGAGGCTGGCTGTTTCTCAGGCGATTCTACAAACAACCCGGGGCTGGCTGGTGCGCTGTTGGGAGCATCTGTGGTGCTGTCGGGAGTGGTTTCTCGCACGCGTCGCTGAAGGCGTCGAGGAACTACAGGGCCATCGTCTTCGTCTTCTGCGTCGACCGCCTCTCCGTTATCTTTCTCTTCATTTTCGCGTTCTAGCAATTTTCGTACGCGTTCTCTGGCATCGCCCTGTTCAGCGGATTGTGCAGCAGCTTGCATTCGTGCGGCAAGCTTGCCTCTTGGGCGGGTTGGTACATCCGACTCGCTGTCGGAGTCTAAACTCGCCGATTGGGTTGTGTGTGTGGGTGATTTCCTCGACTTCTTTGAGGTTGGGCTCGCAAGCTCATCGTCACTGCTGTCTACAGTGGCGAGGAGAGCCTTAATCTTGGATCGCGGCGTCAATAATGGTGCTGGTGATCCGCCCCGTGCCGAATGGGGGGATGATGGTGCCGAAGAAGCCATTGGGTAAGCTACTATTAGGCTATAATGCCACAAAAGTATATTCAAAAAGAAGAATACAACTTTTCGGTAATTCACCTTGGGCAAATGGTGCAATGGTTTAACTCATGAGTGATGAGGCCGGCGGGCTCGAGGTGTAAGTCGGGTGGGCCAGATTTCTACGACGCGACGCGCTAAGTGGCGCGACGCACCACGGCCCGCGTTAAAGTGTTTTTAGCGCACCAGCCACACATCAACATGTCGGGACAGCAGGTTCATTGGATTACTGAGCTTCCAGCTCACGGCCAATCACGGATTTATGCGTAGTAACTTAGGTGAATGAGTATATTAGCAAGCAGTACGACGTACTGGCATTCTACCTAATTTTTTTTCTTCTGTTTTCTTGTGTTATTAAAAGTGTGGTTAAAAGTTGTCGGTAAGGACAGAGTAGAAAGTAATTCGGCGTTCAGAGCGGTCACTCCAAACTAGCTACTGTGTGTTGCAATTACGCATTTACAGCAGCTTGTGCTCAAGAGTCATGTCAGACTCGGGCTCAAGTCCAACGCAGGCACGGAAGATGTTGGTCAACGCAGCACGCTGCTTGGCGAGAGCGTTGACAACCGGTGTGCCGGGGGGGGTCAGAGGAGCCTTAAGCATGTAGCTGAGGACGCTAAGGACGCTGTGGAAGTTCTTGAACTCGCCCTCACCAGCAGACTTCCACTGGATACGGGTCATCATCTCCGCAATGATGACAAGGTCAATGATGAGAGGAGAGGCCAGGAGAGAGTCCTCGCAGATGTTGAACAGCCTAGATGATGTTAATATATGTCTAAACACGCCACGAACAATGCACTCACGAAATGATTTGATGTCCACCCATGAAGATCTCAGCGTAGTACTCGTCCAGAGCACGCTTGTTGTCAGCGACAGCAGGCATGTACTTGATGACAACGCAGTGGTCGGGGTGCTCGCCCTTCTCGTACAAGACAGAGTTAGCCTCAACCATGTCATCAACAACGTTGGACTTTGAAATCTCCTTGGAGCGGAACTGCTTCTGGGAGCTCAAGTTCTTGCCGTCGTTGTTGCCCAGGTGGTTGTAGCTGGCAATAGAGGTAAGCTTGATACCGGCGTTGATGAGGAAATCAACGAGGGCCGACTTCATCTTGGTCTGGCCAGACTTGAAGTCGTCACCACCAATGTATGCATCATGCTTCTCGGCGAGCTCAACGGCACCAGGAACAAAGGTGTTCTGGGGAGAGCCGTTGATGAAAGGGGCCTTCTCCAAGATGGATGCAACAGCGAAGATGGTGGAAGGAGAAACTTCGTCGTGACCCTGGTCGATAGCCTTCAGAAGGTTGTCGGCGGTATCGTTGACACCAGGAATGATATCGGCGTAACGCTCAGTGTTGGCGGTCCACATGATGATGACCTTGTCGAGACCGTTCTTCTCCTTGAACTGGCGGATATCGTTACGGATGTGCTCAACGTGGGCAGTGCAAGCCTTGGAGCCTTCGACAACGTTGTCGGCACGGTCCTCCTGGTTGGCAGCAATGAAGTCAGGGTAGTAGATGGAGGGCAGGGGAACCATCTCAGCCATCTCCTTCTTGACCTGGGCCTTGAGAGTAGGCTCGAGGACCTGGGCGCGATCCATGGCCTGGGCTAGGTTCAGCTTGCTGATATCCCAACCACCAATGACAAGGTCATTGGGGTGGACCATGGGGAGGACATTATGGAAGGGGATGTTGATGTCCTTGTTGGTCTTGGCATCAGTACCAAGCTTGAGGGTAGAGCCCATGACGAGAGAGCCATAGTAGTTGGACTCGCGAGGACCCTCCTTGGTTTCCCAGCCAATGTTGCGGCGGTTGGCAATGATACCAGCGGTGACAGTGGTACCGTTGTTGCCGCCCCATCCGACCAACATCATGCCGACCTTGGGGACCTTGCGTTCGACCTTGAACTCATAGGGAGTCTCCCTGGGAGTGGCGACAAAGTTGCCATTGGCGTCGGTTTCGACGCTAGTGGTGCGGTAAGTGTACTTGGACTTGATCTCATCGTCAGTGTAAGTGACGTTGGGAGAGTTGACAGTAAAAGTGGTAGGCGCGGTGGCAGCGGACTGGGAGTGTCCGTTGGCATCGGCCGCCCCGTTCGAGGAGCCCGAAAGAACTTCAGCGTGAGGAGCCATGATAGTGACTAGTTGATTGGCGCGAGAAGTTTACGTGCGTGGTGGAGAGCAGATTCTTGGTGTAGTTGGACCTTTATTGGGTTTGAATAGAGTCCGATGCCCCTCCAGTATCGGCAGAGCAGCGGGCTCCTGCGAACGGGTGGTGAACCCTGAGATTTGTTAGCACATGGTACGTCTATATTGTTTCGTATCGAGGGAGTCTTACGAGTTGAGGAGATTGGAAAACGTCTTGGCGACTTTTCTGTGACCGAGCTTTACAGACTCGATCAACAAGATTTGTGGTGTTTGGTGGGGTGGGTGAAAAAAGAGTCGACTAGGCAGTACCAAACGGCTGTCCAAGTGACGTGATAGGTTTGATTTTTGGTTCTAAAAAGAACAGAAGGTTGTTTGTGAGCTTGTAAGGGTGTTGATTGACTGGTAAACTGTCAAATTGATGGTGTTTTTGAGAGGTTGAGGAAACCGAAGAGAAAGTGATGGGGCGCTGGTGGGTAGAAATAGGTCGTCCCCAAAGAAACGTGTTGACCTCGCATGTGCTTGGAGGGGTTGGCCAAATTTTGCCGGGGGCCCAGAGAGGGAGGGCCTGGAGGGGGAGGGGCGACACCACAGGAGCCCAGAAGAGCACACGAGCTGTTAGCGGAAGGGTCTTAGGCGGCGTGGGGCGCTGTTAACTAGCTGCCATTGCGTTAGGTTGGGTTGCGCAACTAGACAGCAATACAGCGTCTTGTCAAGGCGGTGAGGGCCACTAATACAGTGCAACAATGGGGATGCGGCGTGCTTCAGCGGGGCACTTGCACTGTGATTGGGGGATGCGCGATCGAGCAATGCAGTGCAATGCTACCGTGGAGAGAGATAACAGCGCTGTTCTGCAGGGGCTTTTTTTGCGGTTCTCATTATCCAATATGCTCGGATGTGTCGGGGTGCCATCCCAACATTTTTGGGCCTGTAATTACTGAGAACGGATTGAAGCGTTGTCATGACTGCGAATGTCTTTATTTGTCGATAACTATGGCCTCGGCCTCTGGGTTCTGCTTCTTGTGGCAGAGATCAGCTGGATAGGTAGGCACACTGCTGCAAGGTACCACCACTGTTGTTGTCTGCCCTCCGTGTGTGGTGGCGGGCGATGCCGGAGCACCCCTCCTGAGATTGACTTCGGTTCGGCTCGGCTGCAACAACGGCTGGCTGGCTGGCTGGCAGGAGACGGCACAGAAATACAATAAAAACGCACTGGTAGGGAGAAAACCCGCATGGGTTGGATGTCTTTAAAAGAGGGGATAAAATTTCTGCGTGGCCAGTTGCACAACACCCGACGCATTATTGTGCGGGAAAAAGGAAACAGCGCCAATCTGCATTTCATTTACGTATTGGGCCGTGATGCAACGTCTACTACTTGTGCATATATGGACACCCAGCCATCGATCCCATCGTGCGGCTACCCAAGCTGCTTGTAGAATTTGCGCTCGTGAACAGAGTTTTTGGTCTGGGGCGATAGTGGGAGCTTGGCAGGCTGGCCTTGGCCACCCTGGCTGGTAGTTGTGTTGCCGGAGCTTGGTGACAATATGTCTCTGTCTCGTGTGGCTTTTTGTGTTAATTAAACAAAGTGACATTTCGGTCGACCCACGCCAAATGTGTGTCTTGGAAGCCAGAAGCGGGTTCGGTCAGTTGCGCGCACACCGCAACCTCAGAACTTACCCTACATGGCGATTTGAATTGTCAAACTTGTAGTTTTCCGTGCCCAGGGCAGCGCTGTGTCTTCTTTCTCGGAATTTTATTTGTCTACATGCAATTAATAAATATTACCTATGTGAACGGTCGCTCATTAAGTACCAATCTTTATCTGGTTAGTGCCATAGGCATGCTGGCGACAGCCATGACATCGTATGTCCAGCGATTTCTTGTACAGATGGAGGTACATGTATGCAACCAGAAGCCAGAAACAACGCACTGCTCGGTGGGAATAATAAATTACCGGTGGTACGATTAACGAAACTTTGAGCTGGCGCCAATTCATAGCCTAAGATACTCCAAATTGTCACGAGGCGAATCTCTTCCAAAATTACACCCTGAAACGAGCCGTTTTGAGTGCTGGGAGCTGCATTTCGCGGCCACGCTACGGTGCACTCGGGCACAGCCAATCAAAGACCCCTGGTAGGCCCAGGGATTTTTATTGCTAGCTGATGGCAGACGAGAAGCTAGTCATCACCTGGCGCGGCTCTTATTCGGCCGCACTGCTGGTCAGCGAAGGCCCTCGAATACAGTAATATGATTTCATTGACTTGAGGCTCAACATGAGTATGCATGAGGACCATCATGATGAGCACCACCAAAGCTGATACCATGGTTGCCAATGCGACATTGATCAAGCGCCAACCGACTGAGCAACTACCCGCCACGCGAGGTGTCCTCCAGATAAACAAAACGCGTGTTTCATGGACGTGGTGATAGGGTTCATGCTAAGGCTTTGACTTTTGCGCCTCTGACGTTGACCGTACAAGTTATTGACGCACAAGCTGTTTTCTGGCGCTTTCCATATTAAACTCTGAATGCAAGTGTGTATGTAATTACCTGCATCGAGTAGTTATCAAGCATGCGGGCTGACTGGCCCCTGCTGGCGCTTGTACTTGTATATGGATCTCGTAGAGATGAGGATCATCGATTGTTAGTCAGGAGAAAAAGCGATCAAGCATTGAGGCCCAGGCGTCGTCGGGGGACCCTGGGGCCACTGGTGTGGAGAGATTATAGCAGAAGAGAGTCTGCTGAATGAATGCCATGTAGTCAGAAAGCATGATAGCTGCGCTTAAAATAAAACATCATATGAAAATAAGCGGAATTAACCTGGAGATGATGCCCAAATACGGCTAGTGGTTCCTTGTTTCAAAGTTTTTCGCCCACCAGGCTAAAGAGCCATGACCAGCAGTGTTATTACGCTACAGGCACCAGCATACTACAGTCAAATTTCGTGGTGGCCAATTTCTATGTTTGTTCGCACAGACCAGTAGCCAAGCATCTCAGTAATGTACTTCCCCTGCGCGTGAACCATGGGCAATCATGGCCAGAGCGCATCGTACCTTGTTCAGTGGCGACAGATGGGACGAGAGGCCAAGCAGAGGCAGACGAGCACTTCATTACCGTTTTTATTCCAGGCCACGAGTTAAGGAAGTGATTCCACCCAATCAACTCACAGGCTTACAAGATCGACTATCACACATGACATGAACGGGCCGCAGCTCTTGCAAAGAGCGATAAACAGCGCAACAAGAAGGTGCTTTCATCGATAGAATTGGCCAGCAGCTCAGTGGACTGTTTGATGAGATTAAAGCTGGACAGCCAATTAGAGCACCTGGCCGAGCACTAATTTATGGGCCTAATTCCACAAACAGCAGGCCTTGCTGGAGCTGGACCCTACCTATGCCTGCCTCTCTCGGCTTGCCCCCAATGGCCCGCCCACCGTACCTGCAAGGCACCCGAGAGGCGCTGTGGGCCACTTCTCACTACCTGACCTGAGCTTTATTTGGACGGCGGATGTTTACAGTACAGTTGCAGCGTAACGTAGAGTTGCAGTATTTGTTTTTCCCCCTTTGTCCAGGCTGCGGGTGGATGAATCAGTTGCATGTATCGAGAATTTCAATTTCTCCATACTGATTTTGCAAAGTGGTCATGAAATGAGTCGTAATCGGAACGCCATTGTTGTTGAAACAGATACTTGGGTAAATAGGTACGCAGGTCTGGTAGTCGTGTATTATTTGGCCCCCAGCAATGGCACTATGACGGCCGTCAATATATTACAGCCAAAACGTACTTCAAGCATCGTAAAAGAGACAGATTTAAAAAAGGGAGACACACAATAGCTTCGCTAAATAGCCGTCTGCAACCAATCATGGCTCCCGTTGAAAGATCTTGTCTCCCTGGCCAGGGAGTATTAGTGGTATTGCTTCTGCTAAGGTGCCCTGAAGAAAGGTGCGGATGTACAATGTCTTGTCCAGCGCCGCAAGGGAGGAGCTATTGTAGCGAATATGGCATAGCAACCAGGTCAATTATTGCAGCGCTAAATTGATAAGCTGCCTGTCTTCCTGCCTGCGTTGAAACAAAATACTGTACACAGTAGTCTCTCTGGGGTATTGTCCAGTCCCCCTCTGCGCCAACACTCAGCCCTTTGCATTGATCTTTGCATTTCTCGTCACAGCCTTCACGCATCGCACCACGGCAGCAACAGCGTCAATACTCCAGATAGCTTCAACAATAGCACGGATTGTCAGGGGTCTGGTCCCGTACGGCACTCCGCCTGTTACGACATTTATCTCCAGTCTGGCTGGGCAGCTGGTACGAGCTTTTTTCTTATTGACCAGGGTGGGCTGCAAGGTACCAGAGGTACGCATCCCGCTAGCGCTGGTGGGCAAAAGGTCACAAGTCAGGGGTCTGCCTGGCCGCCCATACAAACCCCTGCAACCCTCCGCATTCGAGACACTTGATGCAACAGAGCTCTTCACACCTGGCACTCTTGTCAAACTCTCTTCTTCTCTTGTTTTTTTCTCTTACCTACCTCCATAATAATAATTTGCTCGCTTTGCTTTCCTGCGACGACCAATCATTTTCAGCTTCCTCTCGGTATCAACCTGTAACAGCTTTCAAAACCGTCGTGCATCAGGTTGTCAGGCACGCCTTCAGCCTCGTCGGCAGCACAGTAGCGAACTTCGATTTATGCCCTGCAGGCGCCACGAAACAATCATCGACAGTTTTCTTTTCCATTTACAACCCTTTTACGTTACGAATCTGACGACATTGCTGATTTCTCAAAAACCAAATCGTAGCTGGATCTAAAGATTGCTTGCTCTGCTTACATCGCCTCCAATAATATACTGGTGCGAAAGACGACATATTGGCTAGTTCAAGTACAGCATCGACACATGTCGCGACGACAAATTCAACACTAATTTCTCTGGAAAAAAATACATCTCCACTGCGGATAGAGCCTTGATCAACATGGCTCTACCGCGCGAATCGACTTTCTTGCCGTCCATCACATGCTCGACATGCGGTAACGATGTGGAAATCTCCATGATGGGCCAGCATGAATGCACTGCAGAACCTTTTAATGGTGAGCCGGATTCTCCAACGTTGGTAGATATAGAAGGGACACAGCCAGCTAACTCTTGTCTAGTCACACCGCCGCTGGAATCAAACGAACAGTTCGAAGATCCATATGGCGCTCGCAATAAGTTCCAGACCCCTCCCCCAGTTGACACGCGAGGAGCCAGTAAGTTATTCAAACCCAGACAAAGTATTGCGATAAACGAAGTCAGCTAACCCTCCGCAGATGGTCCCTTCTTGCGCCAAGGTCAGCTCACTCCAGTGAGCCATTCTAGCGAATCGAGGAACGTCTCACCTCGCACGCCAACAGGACGCTCAGGCGCCGGCCGGACCGACGACTATTACGCGCCAGAGATTGCAAATCATGATGATTCAAATCATTCACCGCGCTCCAACGCCAGAAGGCCTGGTGGTTACGGCGGCTTTGGGGACTCAGATGCACCCGAACCTCCCCAACCGCCAAAGAACCTCGCTGGCAACGACTTCATGCAGCGCATGAACAACATCGCCTCCAATCCATTTGACAACGCACGTAGGCCATCTACAGCTCGCAATAATTTCCCTCAACGTAAAGACTCTTTGGATCGCTGGGACCCACCCACAGATGAGGGCTTTGCACCACCTCAACGAACCAACGGATATGGTGGCTTTGGTGGTAGTGGTGAGAGGACTCCTGTTCGCGCTGATACGTTCCCTCGACCCACTCCGCCATCTGATTATCCTGTCCGAAGACCATCTATGCCTGGATCACAACAGGATCGCTCTCGACTGGGCAGTGGCTACGATGATGGTCGAGCCAGAGCCGGCCCGGATGCGTCTAGGCGTCCCCCGCCACGTCCTGCCAACGATATGAAGTCACAGACGAGCAACGGTTCAAATGATTTTGCATCTGACTTTGGTATTGGTAACCCATACCACAGCCCATCTGGTTCAGGAGCCTCGTCAGCACAAACTCACACCAGCCATGAGAGCTTCTCCAGCGCCATCACCACCCAGACATCTCCCGAGCGAACACCACCCCAACGTTACGCCCTAGATAATCGTGACTATGGCCGAGCAGCTGGTAATGGCCCCCAGCCTCGTCGCGAAGATTTTCGACCCAAGGATCTCCGCATCGACCCGGCCGTCCAAGCTCCGTTCCGCAACCCGCCACCCGGTATGGTAGAATCTCCATACACAGCCTCCCCTCAAGAGGAGAGATACGACCCCGCTATCCAGCATGGCCTTCGTGACAGAGGGCCTTCTCCAACATACGGCTCATTGCCTCGTGATAACAGCTTCGGCGCCCCCAGAAACGGACTCCGTGCCGCGCCGCCGATGCGACAAGGCTCACGGGACCCAATTGGGCCACCTTCGCGAGGTGACTGCAAGGCCTGCAACACGCCCATTACTGGAAAGAGTATCTCCTCTGCTGACGGTCGTTTGACTGGCAAATACCATAAAGCATGCTTTGTTTGTACCACTTGCACGGCTCCCTTTGCATCGGCAGAGTTCTACGTCCACAACGACAAGCCCTATTGCGAGCAGCACTACCACAAGCTCAATGGCAGCTTGTGCGGCAGCTGTGGTCGCGGTATCGAAGGGCAGTACCTGGAAGACGAAACCATGGTGAAGTACCACCCTGGTTGTTTCCGCTGTCTTGATTGTGGGTGCTCGCTGTCAGAAGGCTACTTTGAAGTTGAGGGCAAGTCCTACTGTGAACGTGACGCTTGGCGACGAGTTCAACAATTCAGCACACGCGTACCGAACGTCGATCCGGATTCCTACCCTCCGCCACCACCTATGCCTGCAGACAACTCAACTAGACGCCCATCTAATGGAATGGGTCGATCTCCCAGTGGTCCCAGGCCGGGTGCCGCAGTGGGCATGCACCGTGGACCATACGGTGTTGTACCTAACGGTCGCCAAGGCGGACAAGCTCCAAAGATGAACAAGCGCATGACGAGAATCGGTATGATGTAATTTTTAATATCATATTTTGTGTATTCTGCTGGCATTGTCCCTATTGCAAGGGCACTTGGGGGGTTCTGGTATCATTGATTTGGGAGCGCATTTGTCTTTATTTGCTTTTATTTATATACCCTTTGCATTCGCTGGTTGGATGATTTTGGCCCTCTTTTTCTCTTCTACTGACTGTTTTTTCATGGACTATGAATGAGTTTCCTTTTTGTCATGTTTTGTTTAGTTTTGGGATTATTATAATTATCTATCAGTTGAACACAGAAGTTTGGGGGATAGTAGGTGGAAGCTGTTGTAGTTTAGAGTGGAAAAGAATACCTGTTCAAGAATGAATCATTGCGTCATTGCAGAGATGATTGAAACATGACACGTTAGAATGTGAGCACTTCTGGGTCGTTAATGAAAATTCTGACAGGCAGTCTAGCATGTTTTGGGATTGTCTTTGGGGCGAAAGAAATGAGCTGGCGTGTTGCAAAAATAGTAACAATAGAGAGTTTGTGCAAGCTGCTCTCGGGGATGGCGAGTTGGTGGAGAGAGATTGGCATTGGCTGAGTCGCGTTATTGGATAGACTTGTGTCTGTTTTATATACACACACGGCCATAGTGGATGAGACGCCCATCAAAAAAAATAAACAAAAAGCGAAAGATAACACAAAGGGTAACATGGCAAGTAAATCCTTAGGAGAGAATTGAGTAGAGATGAATAATGAAATGATACACTGCACATGTGCGTTTGATGCTCTGGTCGCAGTGTGGGTAATATAAGGGGTTGATAGTCAATGGGATGGAACTGATCAGCGGCGGTGATCAGTGTTGCTGAGTGCATGTTTAAGGAAGGTGATTCAATTGGAGGAGCAATCTTGCTTGATGCAGCGAATAGAGATACGAAGACAGCAGTTTAGCCCGGTGAAAGCCGAAATCCATCGTTGGGCAGAATTGAAAGTCGTGATTGGGGATGGTTTACATGGACGCCTGGAGAGGGGAATGAGGCTTGCGGATGGGACGAAGCGAACAAGCCATATGTGCGCATTGGGAGGGATTTGCAGACGGGAATGCTTCTTTGGGACGAGGGGATGTATCTGACGGACGGCACTTGCTTGAGCTTAGCAGCAGGTTGATTGGGCTCGGCAGTGTTGCTAGAGGCAGAAGGAGAGCAGCCAATGCCATGTAATTAGCGAGTAGAGTATACAAACAGCACAGCGAGAGTGTCATGGTTGGTGGACTTGTTCGGGCGCTAGGGGGTTTGGGAGAGAGAGATGACGGGTAATGCTTATCGGATGCCAGGACCCCTTTGTCGAAAAGCTTGGCATGAAGCGTAAAAAAAAAGAGGCCTGTCAAACGAACAGCTTATGGCCGGTGACTTGTAGCTTCAAACAAGTGGCTGTAGCTTAATTTGTTGCAGATGTAATCAAGCAATCAACAGAGCAACTATCCCTATTTTTCTGGAAATAAATCCAGCAAGGACCAAAAACATGATTGACAATGGCGTAATCGCAAAAAGCCCAGAGCTGCTTGTCACTGCTGAAAACGTCCCCTTTAAGAAAAAGTCCCTTCCATCTTGGCTGCTCTTAGCCAAAAGCGACTGCCCCCTAAAAATTGGTCCCCAGTGGCGTCCACAGTGGCACCCACTAAAACCCACCGTTCTGTAATAAGATTAAATGCGTAAGACCTGGGCCTGCAGCCTGTTCTGCAGCGTCTCAAGCCGCTCCGGGGGCAGTTGGAGAACTAATGGAAATAAGAGCCTCTATCCGTGGGATTGCCTAGATGTGTCTCCCTCGAAAATTTGCGTTGATATTTCTTGTTGTATATTGTGAATAGTTATTTTTGCCGAGGATTATTTTATTTCTGTCCGGTATGCTGGTCAACTAGTAAAGTGGATGCCGCGTCTGCTACAGGACATGCGCACACTGATTGACCCGAGTAGTGGGTGGGTGATGTGGCCACTCGCCAATGCAGTAGCGCAGCCTCCTGGGAGGGGAGCACTAAAGCGCTGTACACTTTCGTCGCGCCCCCATCTCACCCCCTGTTGCCGTCAGAAAGCCGCTGCGTATTCTTCTGCTGTTCTGTCTTTCCTTCTTTTTTCCCTTCTCTCCTGCACTTGCTGGTTTAACGCCTCATCTTCAGGACAAGAGTTTTGCTTGTCTTTGTTTTTATTCCTGTTTCATTTTTTTTTTTTACTGCTCAGACAATACAGAAGACATTCGCTCCTTTCTCTCTCTGTTTTGTTTCCTTCTTCGTTCTTCTACCACCTTGTCCTAGCATCACCGACTTCGATACCTCATTTGTCGTTACCTCGACACTTTGTAACAGCAGAACCGAGACCCCCGTTTGCGCAAACCCGGGCGTAAATCGTTAATTTGATCGCCTGCGGCATCTTCGTCGAAAATATTCGTGCTTCAGCTTTCATACATTATACTGCGATTCTGCGATCGTGCACACGCTTGCTCTGTTGGACGGAGTGCTCACTTGTGCCCCTCAAACAAGGCTCGACAACCTAGCAAGCTGCTAGCAAACGAAGCCCGAAAGATTCTCCACGATTATACTGGAGGCGCCAATTCTTGATTGTTGCGCTCCGCTGCTTTTCTACCGCCGTATTGTGTTGACCACAGAATGAGCCGTTGAACTACGCAACACAGAATTGCGAACGAGAACTACCTCGACCAGGACGGTACCGAGCGTTTTCGCCTGATCAGCAACTTACAACCGTACCAAGAGCAACTCCTCGCTTCGATCGATATCATACGATGATGGCGCCTCCATCGTCTAGGGGCCGTGTGGCGACGCTACTGCGTCCTAGATTCTTACTCTTCCTCGCATTCGCGGCCGTCACAGTGTACTTCGTGCTGTTCAGCGGCCCTGCGCCTGATTTGCACATTGTCAAGCAGGTGCACCCTTCCGACCCTCATAACAATGACCCCGCCAGCCCTGCCCAAGGAACACCTCCAAAGACGGAAGAAAAGCCAGAGGAGAAGCCAGAGGAGAAGCCAGCGCAGAAAGAGGAAAAGCCAAAGAACCCAGCTGCCCAAAAAGGCAAGCCTAACGAGAAGCAATACTGGGACATTTCAGCCGAAGACCTCAAGAATTGGAGAGATCCAGATGACCACGAGGACCCCAATGATGTCGCGGAGGGATTTGAAAAGGATGGCAAACCTCGCGACGAAGGCACCATTAGCAGGTTACAAGCTGAAAAGGACATGAGGAAGATTTGGAGATACGTGTACAAAACCACTGCCAAGTATGTTTGCCTTCTAGCTCTACCGAATTACTGTTTTCTGACCACTAATGTCGCGCAGCCTCGCCTCATCGAACCTCATCTACGGCAAGACCCTGGTTGGTCTTGAGGAAAAGGACAACCGCACTATTGAGGCCGAGAAGAGACTTGACAGCTCTGTTGATTTCCGAGTCAAATACTCAGTCGACAAGCCTGTTCGCTTCAACCCATATCCTGACTACAACGGCAAGGACTGGGTTAGCGCTGGATATGCCCCCTACGTGGCCTGCAATGGTCCACTGGACAAACCTGTGGAAGACTTGTTCGTCTTCAAGGGGCGACCTGCACACTGGCCCGCACCTCTTTTCGGAAGCTATGGCGCGTTAGGACTCGATCCCAACATTTGCTGGGAGAGAGAGACTCGTCTTGGTCCCTATGGGCTACATGACCAGGTTAAGACCGTCAATGGCAAGCCTGAAGCTCTCAACTGGGATAACGTCAAATGGGGCAACTTGCAATCAGAGTGTGCCAAGGCTAACGCGAAGCGATTCGACTCGCCCACTGTGAACACGAATCCCTACATCGATGTGTACCCGGACCTTGCCGCCAAGCTAAAGCCAAATAGTGCTGCCCAGACCTCTGTGCCTCAAGCGGGCTCAGCTGAGAACGCTCCACAGCAAGATACTTCCGGCAAGAAAGACCAGTTTGTGTCCAGCGGCAAGAAGCCAGACACCCCGAAGATCAAGGACCGTTCGGCTCAAGATGTGGCCCGCGAGCAAACCCCCACTAAAGGCTCGGGCGGTTACATCAAGGAGAAGAGAACAGCTATTTTGCTGCGAACATACACTGGCAAAACGTACACAGAGAACGACAAGCAGGTCATCAGAGCATTGATCAGCGAGACATCCCTTCGATCTGGAGGCAAATACGAAGTCTTTCTCCTCATGCACGTCAAGGACAAGAAGTACGCCGACCTCTTCAAGGACAAAACGGTCTACCAGCAGGTTCTGAAGGATACGGTGCCCCCTGAGTTCCAATCTATCACTGTACTGTGGAACGATCAGGCCGTGTGGGATATCTACACGGAAATGAAGGACGACAACGAACGCAGTGTCCACACTGCGCAATGGTTGTCTGTCCAGAAGTTTAGCCACGAACATCCTCAGTTTGACTACGTTTGGAACTGGGAGATGGACTTCCGATTCACCGGCCACCACTACGATCTTTTGGAAGGCATTGATAAGTTTGCCAGAGAGCAACCCCGCAAAGGTATTTGGGAACGAAGCGACCGTTGGTACATTCCAGAATTCCACGGCGACTACAACACAGCTTTCCGCAAAGGTATTCAAGACGCCTATGGTAACGATACCATCTGGGGAGCGCCGGACCTAACTTTCATCAACCCAATCGGCCCAAAGCCCCCTACCGCAAACCCTGACGACGACGATTATAAATGGGGAGTCGATGAAGACGCTGATGTCATCACCACTGGTCCTATGTTTGACCCCATTCGCAGCAACTGGATCATCGGCAAGCAAGTCTGGGGCTACAACGACGACAAACACAAGAGCCAGGACCTTCCTCGGCGATCAACCATTGTGACACAGTCACGTATCTCCAAACGTGTCTTGGATGTCATGCACATTGAGAACATGCGAGGTAACCACGTCGCTTCGGAAATGACACCGCAGACGGTTGCTCTTCTCCATGGATTGAAGGCCGTTCATGCCCCTCACCCAGTATACATGGACCGCAGCTGGAATGGAGCGTTTCTCAACAAGTGGTTCAACCCCGGTCCTAATGGTACCGCAGGAAGCTACGGCAGCCCTATGGGCTGGGGACGTGAGCGACGATACCAAGGCACATCATGGTACTACCGCGCCGAGCCTCCAAACAGACTCTATAACAACTGGATGGGTTGGATCGACACTGATCTTGGTGGCGAGAAATGGGAGCAGATTCACGGTCGCCCCTGCCTTCCCTCAATCATGCTTCATCCTGTCAAGGACTCCCAACCTCAAGATGAGAACCACAGAACCGGTTTCGAGCTCGCATACGGCTAATACCACTAAATGCCTTTGGGTTTTTTCTGCTTCAGCGCATCTCTCGGGAGTGATGGCGCTCGCGATATTGTTGTTATAGACCGTACGCTTTGCATCCCCAGTTTGGTCAGGATACCACCTATGCTTTTTTGCTCTCTTTCTTCCTTTCTGTCGATTGCTTGGTATTATAATAGTGGAGGCTCATTTCTACGGCACATGAACGATGGTTCGCATTGTAATGAATCGGATAAGCGTCCCATGCTTGTTCAAAATCTTCTGGCAATTGGACGGGCCATATGACACAGGCAAGAGGGCCAGTGGAATTTGCACATATCGGCGTTCTTTACTTTTATTATTATCTTGTTTTATTTAAATGTGTTGGGAAGTATGTTTTATTGTTTTCTCCTTCTTTTCCTGGAAAGGCTATTCAGATCCATGCGAGGATACTGGGAGAGACCTAGCCTTGTATATGAGAATTATGTTTATATAGATATAGTGGAAACAGCGAGTCTGTTGAATACAGATAAGAACTTATCATGATTGAGAGATCCTAAGATGCTTCAAAGTAGTTGATTAGGAGATTGCTAAGCAATCGTTGTATATGTTTGTGGCCTTGGAAGGCGTGAATGTGCTCTGCTCTGTGGGAGCTTCACGCCCCACTACGAATGACGAACGCGAGGTTCACAGCGCAAGCCAACCGTTCCATCATCACCACTGCGCCAAAAAAGCTGTATCAACCGGTACATAGGGGCTTCTGTCTCATGTGTATTGACCCAATGCATTTGAAGACAGCCAGACCAGATATACGAATGTATCCGGGAGGGTGAAGAATCAATACCAACACAGGCGGCATAGCACAATCCGCGTCACCCAAGTACCGGCGCGATGGGTGCGCCTCCGAGCGTGAGTAATCTCCTGCGAATGCTTCTATAGTTAACATGACTGAATGAAGATTGCAGACCCCGGCTCCAAGAAAATTTCTGGTGCCGAGACGATCAGCTCAGAAGCCCGTAGATTCGACGCCAGCGTCTACTGCACCAAAGTTCTTCTCGTCCACACCTAGGTTTGGGTCCACGCAGAGAGGGCTAGAGGAAGTGGAGGACGTGGATAGTGGGGAAGAGTCAGAGAACAATTATGATGGTGATAGTGATGGAGACGGAATTGCTGATTCTATCGAAGTGAATGATGGGCTTGGGTTGGATGACGATATCGTCCCGGATTCTATCGAGGTACATGACCGCATAGGAGAGGTGCCAATTGAACTGGAGCCGGATGTATCTTCTCAAGATGAACGAGAGGTGAAGAGGAGACGTTTATCAACGAGTATTCCAGCACCAGACGAAGATTCACATGATTCAGAGGACGGCCAGGATCTGCAGCATGAAGGAGCTGAGCGTACACCAGCGACACAGCCTGTATTTCGACCACCGCCACGATTCAAGCAAGTGGCCGATGAATCGTATGAAGCTTTGCCAGATGTGTTCTCGCCGCAGAGAAAGGGTGCAAAGTACGTTGCTGGCGGGCTGGCAGCAGAACTGCAAGGTTGGCTATCAGATGTGAAGGGTGGTCAGGACGATTTGAGCGATGTAGAACAAGCACGATTTACGGTAGAGGAGGTCAAGCCAGGAACACGGATGTATCTTGTAAGGGGGGTTTTTGAGAAAGACAAGAGAAATGTTATTTTAGCTGGGGAGGGAAAATTGACCGGGCTGGGTCGAAGGGCTGTTGTAGAAGAGGGGAGCAGGATAGCGCTGGGGCGCTTGGGTTGGGAGATTGAAATGGATGGCGAGGAATGGTATGTTTCTTGCGACTGGTCCTTACTTTAATGATGTATGATATTTAAATGAGAAATATGTATAAATAATTTCAATTCTGAAGATTTATCTGTTGTTGGTGGTGGATTGGTACCAGTGGAGATGCAGGTAGCCCGAAAAGTGCATCAAACGCGACATTCAACCGTCAGGAGACGACCATCTCTCATCATCAAGCACGACAACGACTGCGTCTCTAGAGGGGCAGATTTTACAAAATTACTACAGGGATTCCATTTCAAAGATGAGAAGATGATGTTTCGATTGTTATTCAGGCCTCAGCGGGCCGTCGCGCAATGGAAGCGCACCCTCACAACATCCGCGTCAGAGCCTCTCCGTATACTCTTCTGCGGCTCAGACGAATTCAGCTGCGCTTCACTAAGGGCGCTGCACGCTGAGCATGAGACGAACAAAACACTAGTGGAGAGCTTGGAAGTGATGGTGTTGCCGGGAAAGAGGACTGGGAGGGGATTTAAGCAGTTACGGGAGGGTATGCATTTCCGTTGGTTGATGAGGATGTGGCTAACGGTGAATAGTGCCCTGTAAGAGCTTGGCGGAGGAATTGGGATTACAGATTCACCAGAGGCCTACTTTTAGGGATTGGGATGTAAGTTGATTTTCTGGATGAGCCTGCTGTGACTTGGTACTGATGAGAGAAGTTACCGCGGAACGTAAACTTGATCGTGGTGGTGTCTTTTGGGCTCTTTGTGCCGAAGAGAATTCTTGGCACGGCGAAATATGGCGGACTGAATGTTCATCCGTCATTATTACCAGAGTGAGTTTGCATTGAGGATGTGAAATGTGTTGTGAGTGCTGACGATGAGGTAGTCTTCGAGGCCCAGCGCCGATACATCATGCGATTCTACGGGGAGACAAATACACAGGCGTCTCATTGCAAACATTAGACGACAAGGCATTCGATCATGGGACAGTTCTAGCGCAGACGGCTTCTCCTGGCGTAGCCATTCCACCGGATTGCACGGTATCACAACTAACAGAACAGCTTGGCACGATAGGGGCACAAATGCTAGTACAGGGTCTGCGCGATGGCGTGCATGTGCCACCAACCCGCGACGCAGGATGGATGGCCAATCGTCTCGCAAGCAGCACACTCATGCACGCGCCAAAAGTAAGCAAGGCAGCAGCAGAGGTGGACTGGGACCAGTGGAATACAGTGGAGGATTGGACGAGGCGGATGAGGGTCTTTGGGTCTGTATGGACAACGGGCGTGACTCAGAATGGACAAGGGCAGGGGAAGGAGAAGCGGGTACTGTTCCTTGATGCAGAGGGTGCCAATGAGGATGAGGTGGGTGGAACGGAGGAAGACGCAGTCTTTACAAAGGGGAGGCAGATTATCAGGGTGGATGAGAAGAGCGGCAAGTCTTTTGTCAGAGTTGGCGACGGGTGGGTGTGCTTGAAGAGAGTGAAAGTGGATGGGAAGGGGGAGCAGAACAGCGTGTCGGGGATGAAGCCGTTCAGGACTGGTGGTAGGGAACGGAAATAAGTGACTGCTTTCGGGTCCGTGTGATGACGGAATGTACGGAAAGGAGGGATTCTTTCGTTCCTTGTGTATAATTAGAATTAGAAATTGAGAGAGAAATCTGTGGTGTGTGTGGTGGCAATTACACAAACCATGCATTAATAAACATCTGCCGAAATATAGAGACAAACAGACAGGAGAGGAAAAGACATTCATCAGCCTTGCTAGATTCCTCATCGATGATCACTTGAGAGGATTACCCATATGAGGAAAAGATCTTGGGCTATCATTGCTCGCGGGATTTTTGGCCGTCCATTGTTCTCCTCTTCGGTGGGCTGGGCCGGATCGGCAATAAGCAACAGAGAATGCCCAGTAAACACCACCGACCGCCCAGGGGAAATTGCCCTCGCGTTTAGACAGCTTCACGGAGAAGTTGGGAACTTTTGAGATGAATCCTTTTAGCGTGAGAGTCTAGACCTGATTGAGTTACGGTTGGGGGAACGGCGAAGAGCGATTTTGGGCATACTGCTCCGAGAGCCATGAAGTTTGTGCTGTGGACTCCCATGGCCATGCCATGTGGGCGATGCAGGGGTTACGGAGACGGAGGGAGTTTTTTTTTGGCTCGTTAGACGAGAGAGTCGTTCTTGTTTTGGCTTAGTTTGTTTGGTGAATATTGATGTGGCGTGCTCAGCCTGGTTTGCATGTTTTTGTATGTTTCCGGAGGTGGTATGTTCTCTGTGGAAGGGATGCGTAAGTTACACTGACCGGATACATTGTCATTGATAGAAAATTACAATGGCCATGCTGTTCAACAATACAGGCAGGAAAATACAAAACAAACAAAAAAAAAGAGAGGAAAATGCTACCAGATAAAAGACCCTTTAGCGAGGCTCGGACGAAAGAACAAATTTTCTTTAGCGTGGTCGCCTTTTTCTGCTTTGGTGCCTTTCCTAACGGTTCCTGCATTAGCCTGTCCCCGCAATTCCAGGCAACGTATCCCCTCTGGTGGGCTCTTTCAGTGGTCAGTCGTGCCCTGAGCCCCCCCCTTTAGGTGGTTCGCTCGACGCTATTAGACAGCTTTTTACAGAGGGCTACAGTGGACGACGGCGAGAAGAACACGACGCGACAGGACAGGACAGGACAGGACAGGACAGGGAATACCCCAGCTCGGGTGGTTTGGGTCCTGTTAGTTAGCGCCCAGCAAACTCCTCCTCCTCCACTCCATCAAAGTCCGTCCGTCCACTCACGAAGCCTCCTCGTCCAAACATGCACACACTAGGCCCTCGCTTGCATGAACAGAAAACGCCTCAACTGTGCTCAACACCGCTCTCGCCGCTCTCATCAGCACCCGCAGCACCACCCACAGACACCACCAGAAATATTTCTTACCCAATCTATTCTTACAAGCCCACGCCTCCGGCGGTCTTGGCACGCTATGCCTGCATCACTGTCCCATCTCATGCAGCAAACGTGGTTGGCTGGGTTGATGCCCTGGCCCTGTGTTGGCTGCAATCCCCTGTTTCCCGCTCTTGACACCATTCTCGTCCTGTATGGCTTTGCCGAGTCCCATGGCACTTTGGTAATCAGCAACCAGGCTCGGTTCAGC
The DNA here is from genome assembly GCA_022702485.1 of Simplicillium sp. C3G150-2. Taxonomy (NCBI): domain Eukaryota; kingdom Fungi; phylum Ascomycota; class Sordariomycetes; order Hypocreales; family Cordycipitaceae; genus Simplicillium; species Simplicillium sp. C3G150-2. The sequence goes on along the minus strand of JAJIYY010000005.1, from coordinate 1,530,681 downwards.
ACAGCAGAGAGGGAATGAGAGGAAGCCATGATGCATGCAGTCATCATCGCTCAGAATCGAGCGCAAGCTAATATCTCTCTAGTGTGGCTCACCCACTACACAGACGGCATGATGACGGTGAACTTTTGAGTGATGCAAGCCAATGAGATGTTCACTTGCTGCCCCATCTTCCACGTATGTTCCTGCATGTTGGGCTGAAATTAGACTGGCGTTGCCAGCCCTCGGAGGCTCGGGCGAGTGTCTCCCTGTTGTGATGGATGGATCTCGTTGGCTACTAGCTGGCCATGTAAGTGGATGGGGATGGGGCGTAATGGATAGATGGGAGCTCTGCCTGCCTGCCTGCTTTGCCTGCCCTGCCTGGTTGTCGAACGCCTTGTAGCCCACATTGCATCAAATCTCTCAATTCCCGATGCTTTGTCTCCGTATCTCTGCCCACTTCCCCTTCTTCTTTCCTTCTTCTTCTTCATCCTCTTCCTCCTTTCTGTAGAAGTAGACGTTGATCCTTTGTCGATTTCAGTCCGACAATTCTTGAGCTTTCTCTGCTCGTCCTCTGACGTATCGCACGTCAATCACTCTCGTTTTTCATTTACTACACTTTGCCTCAGTCTCTCTTTACGAAGCCTTCCCAGGTCTATTGATATTCATTCTTTTTAAACATCATCATGGCCCCTTCACTTGCTGCTCTTGGCACGGCCATTCTGGCTTGCGCTGGCTCTGTCTCGGCCACCAAGTTCAACCTCGTTGAGACTTACGACAGCACTAACTTTGTCGACAAGTTCGATTTCTGGGAGGTAAGACCGAGTCCCGTAGCTCTAAAGAATTCCTGATATGAACACAGATGCTGACATGACTATGTATTAGAGCAAGTTCTACACCGGCAACGGCAACGATATCGATGTCAACGGCGGACATGTCAACTACTTGAACAGGGAGAAAGCCATCGCCGCGGGTCTCGTCCGAACCGAGGGTGGCGAAATCGTTCTCGGTGTCGATCACAAGAACTTGGCCAACGATATCATCGGCCGTTCTTCCGTCAAGATGCAGTCCAAGAAATGGTATAAGCGCGGTCTCATTGTTGCCCGCTTTTCCCACCTTCCCCAGTTGAAGTGTGGTGTCTGGCCTGCTTTGTAAGTCTTGCTGGAGGGTGTTAATCGAGAGAGAAAAAAAAAACTAACAATTGCTAGCTGGACTGTCGGCAAGAACTGGCCTCAAGACGGCGAATTCGACATCTATGAGGGATGGAACCTGAACCCACACAACGCTCCCGCCTTGCACACTGCCAACTCCTCTGCGTATGGCAACTGTATGCTCACCGGCACCGGTGCCAAGGCGCCCGTACACACCAACAACTGTGACAACGGATTCCAGGGCGGCAACCAATTCTTGAATCAAGGCTGCGTCGCTGATGATACAACTGGTCCTTGGGGCTCTGCTGATGGTGGTGTCTGTACGTTTAACTCTACTTCCCCTCGCTTACGGTTTTGATTTTGAGACAACTGCTAACAAATGCATCTCAGTCGCCCTCGAGTGGACTCACGACTACATCAAGATGTACAACTGGCACCCTGCTCAGGCCCCCAAGAACATTGGTGACAGCCACGCTGATACTGCTTCCTGGGGCACCCCTACAATGTACCTCAAGAGCAAGGACTGCAACATCGATAAGCACTTCAACGCCCAGAGCCTCATGTTCAACATGAACTTTTGCGGTGACCCTGTTGACGTTCAGTTCTGGAAGTCTTCAGGATGCGCCGCCAAGACGGGCCGAACCTGTATCGACTATGTCAACAAGGTCCCTGGTGACTTTGCCAATATCTTCTTCAAGGTCAAGGACATTCGCTACTTCCAGGAGCCCCAGGACATTCCCAAGACCACAATCAAGACTACTAGCACTACGTCTTCTAGCTCGACTAAGACCACGTCTACTTCCATCAAGACCACGTCTACTACGTCCACGTCGACTACGTCTACCACGTCTAGCACCTCCACCTCGTCAAGCACTACCAGCACTCCTACCTCGACTAGCTCCTCTACTACTTCTAGCTCAACCACCAGCTCCAGCTCTACGACTGTGAGCTCCTCTTCTGTGGAGTCCACCACTTCTACCGTTGAGCCTACTACTAGCAGTGTCGGGAGCACTACCACCGAGACTAGCACGGCCGAGCCTACCACCACTGAGACGACGTCCTCTGCTGAGCCCACCACCGAGTCGACTTCCTCTGCTGAGCCAACCACAGAGACCACTTCTTCTGTAGAGTCTACTTCTGAGACCAGCACCGTCCAGACAACCACCTCTTCTGCTAAGCCCACCACCGAGTCGACTTCCTCTGCTGAACCTACCACCGAGTCTACCGTTTCTACCAAGCCCACCAGCGAGTCCAGCTCCTCCGAGCTTACCTCAGAGACAAGCACTGCTAAGCCCACTACTGAGACCAACAGTGGTGAGCCTACAACGGAGACTAGCTCCTCTGAGCCTACGGAGACCAGCACTGCTGAGCCCACGGAGACCAACACCAACACCTTCAAGACCACCAACACCATCATCCCCACCGATACCTCCAGCGCTCCTGGAACTGAAATCACGAGTTCCGCAACCCCAACCACCTGGAGCACCTCGTGGGGTAACTCTTCCGTGCCAACTACGTCGTCAGTCGAGCTGACCACCTCCGTTGTGTACACCACCACGACCTACACCATCACCAGCTGCCCTCCGGTAGTCACCAACTGCCCCATCGGCAAGGTCACTACCGTTACCGTCCCCGCTTACACCACAATCTGCCCTGTCTCTGCCGTTCCCACCACCACCAAGACGGCTGAGAAGCCCACTGGCAAGCCTCCCGGCCAGACTGGTCCTGAAACCGTCACCACCAAGGTCACCAAGGCGTACACCATCACCAGCTGTGCCCCCACCGTGACCAACTGCCCTGTTGGCAAGGTCACCACCGAGATTGTCACCAGCACCTACTGCCCTCCCGGCGGCGAACAGCCTACCGGCCCTGGTGGTGAGCAGCCCACGGGTCCCAGTGGTGAACAGCCCACCGAGACTGGTGTTGTTCCCTCTGGTGGTGTCCCTACCGGCCCCAGCCAGCCCGAGCAGACCTCCACCGTCATTGTCTCCCAGCCTGGCAGCAACAACGGCACCTGGAGCACCGTCAACAAGCCCCAGCCTACCGGCGGCAATGTCAACCCTCCTGCTGGCCAGAACCCTGGCGGCTGCAACGGCAAGGACTGCACTCCCATTGTCAGCGGCGGAGCTCGTTTCGCCGCCAGCGCTCTTGCCATCGTCGGCGCTGTGGCTCTCTTTACTCTGTAAATGACGACAATGATCAACGCAAATTCTTAAGCGGTCCGCTTTCTTTTTTTCAAACTATTTTCTTAATTTTAAAACCAGCTTTTCTGGTTGATTCTACTTGGGAGGAGCATAACAGGAATGTAGATGATTTTTCATGTAATACAATGAAGGAGAAAACTAGAGCCCTGTTATTGCATTTAGGTTATATTGGGTTTCGGCTTTGGAAAATATATTATTCTTATTTTGGCATCAAACATCTCCTACCATTCTTACCAACCGCTATTTTCTATTCACCTGGGGTTCCTTTCCTAACGGGAGAGGGCTTCGGCCTTTAATTCGTAATGAATTTTCATGTCATTGCGGTTTCTTGCTTCAGATAAAAATATTGATTATTACTGTTCACAACGCTTTTCATACTCATGATGATAACCTTGTCCTGATCCATTCAGCCCATTTGCTCAAGTCCTCAAAGTGCTCCAGGGCTTTCGCTAACCCTCCTTTCGTGATCTTGCCCTTCTTCTCCTCGGGAAGGCATTCGAGGATATTCTCGCTGGTGACTTCCACGAGGCCGCCTTCAAGGATTTTGAACATGATTTCGGCAGTGGACGAGCCCATGGGGAACACAACCTGGAGATGTGGTGATGGGTGAACCCAGAGAATGGCATCTAGGCTCAAGGTCGAGATGGATGAAGGTGCTTTGGAGTAGAATGTTAATAATTGATCTTTGAGGGGAATGGTGTTGGATGGTTGTTGTTTCGGGCTGGAGGTTTTGGTTGCCGATGATGTCGTTGTTGATGAGGTCTCTGTGGGCCCGAAGCTATTTTTTAACAGTGTTGTGAGGAAAGCATACTGCCGTAACAATGGGAGCATTTCAATGAGCTGCTTAGGGTGGGAAAATGGCATCTCGCTAACTTCCTGAGAGTAAATGGGTTTGTAGATGTAGAGAGTGTTCTTGTGACTGGCTGTGGAATCCTGTTGCTGGCTGTCAAAGACCTGTACCTCGCGCTCCAATGTTATGGATCGCGGCTCACTAGGGTCTTGCTTCGTGCCAGAGGCAATGGGGAAGAAAAGCGAGTCAAAGGTTGGGGGAGGCGGTGGTGGGCGGTTGTTGAAGTCACCAGGCGGGTTGATGGGAGGTGGCTCGACGTTGGCAAATGCGTAGAGCCTTGCCCAATCGTTTTGTGGCAGGATGACTGGTGGATCGAAGCTCACGGTGAACATGACACGGGGAACCCTGGTGGTTGAGAGATCTGGCTGAAGGACTTCCATGCCTGCCTCTTTGGCCTCGTCTGACTGTGGTAATGAGACTTGTTCGGGCTCTTGCCAGTCGAGAACAGGGGATTTTGCATCCGAGTCTGCCTTGATGACATCCTTTGAAATCCAGTTGTCTGAAACTCTCACCGGAGGCAGGCCAGCTTGATCGATGGCAGCGCATTCGAGAACGAGCGACCATGTGCTTTTCAGGCTGGAAAGCTGGTCCTTTGGAGGTGGTACGAAGCGAAGTTGCTTCCAATACTGCAGTGCCAGCCCAACCTTGCCGTTGGCGTGCATAGTAGGGTAACCGTGCTTCAAGCACATGGCTGTTTGTGCAAGGAAGGCGTCAGACTTGCCAGCAAGCTGAGGATCCTTTCGTAGTTGCTCCATATCCCAGTCGTGGAGACGCTCAAGAGTGAGGCAGATGCCCGCCAAAGCTTCATGGCAGTCGAGCCCAGGAACAATGCTGAGCTTATCAAGCTTGGCTAGATGCTCGAAGTTGGAGGCAAATCTATCGAGCGTTTTCGTGAGCGGGCTTTGGTTGGGCAAGAGCTGCAAATCGTTGAGAAGGATCTTCTCAGCAGCTTCGATGTGTTTGGACACCGTTGAAGCGGTGCCGTGGTAGCCAAGTGTGACACTTTGGACGATGTTGTTGTCTAGGACAATATCCAAGGCAATAGCAGAGCCAGCGATGGCAAGGGTTTTCGTTTTTCGGCCCCCGGGAGTGGTTTGATCTTCAGCCAGCAGTTCCATTCCTAATCGCTGGGCCAATCGTTCGATGCCTGCTTCGCTGACGAGTCCTTTCTTCTCCTGCGAAGCGTGTAAGCATCAATTCAGAAGGAATGTGAGTGCGCATGCGCCAACTTACGTTAAGAAGCTTGATAATTACATCCAGTCTCCTCAGTTTTTCCTCCTCGCTGGCATACGTAGCAGCTAAGCCGTCCAGACCTCCAACCCCATCAAGTCCCATGTCAAAGCCGCCCAAGGCGCCCATAGCGGCTGCCGTAGAGGGGCTATCGAAGTTGAGAGCCCCCATGGATGATTGACCCATCATTGAGGTGGCGGGGGACTTTTTGACCTGTTGCGGCGACGATCGTTGGTTTCGAGGTGAGAAGGCTGCTTGCGCCGCGGAGAACGGTGTTGAGACTGGGGGCGTGGCACCCGTGAGTTGTGATGGTGTTCTCCCAGAGGGAGTGCGCCCTTGCTGTGAAGGCGCATGTTTCATGGGAGTAGGTGTCGCCATGTCGACCGAGGAGCGGCTCGCGAGAGCTTGTTTGCGTGGATGAGTTGCGATTCGAGAGCGTTCGCTCGTTCGGTTGCGCTAATGAGACGACGATACCATGAAATGCTGCGGAGACTATGTTGAATGAAAAAAATTGGAGCAAAAGCTAACCTGGAACTGCAGTGCCCGGAGCTTGACGTCGTGTTGAGGAGATCAATAGTGTTGCTGCGAAGAAGCTCTGGGCAAGATGTGAAGTTGTGGCAAGGCTGTCGCGCCAAAAGCCCCACATCCACCCAGCTCCAAAGCTCGAGGTCCCTTTCTTTTTTTACAAACACCAGTCCATGTCAAACATCGACTCGCCTTTACAGTTTTACAACCGCTAGGTGCAGGAGGACGGAATTCAGTAGGAATGTCGAAACCTTCGCATTTCTCGCGAGCCACCGAGGGAGGGTTAGCGGCTTTGGCGAAGTGGAAGAGCCGCTGGGCAGACCGAACGCTTCGTGTGACTGTCACTCCTCCGCCCCGGACATTTGCAGAGCGGCGCTCTGTTTTACAGGCACTGAAGCAAAGGGGCCCAATTGAATTGTTCAAAGCAGTTCCAGTACGTATCAGTGGGCCTACCTGCCTGGTGGCAGGGTAATCGCAAGGGACAGCCATGATCTAACCTGACATGCTTCATAGGGACAACCTCAGGAATACATTGCGGTCACGAACGATACTGATATGGCAAACCAACTGGCTAAAGACACATATTTTCGATACCAAGTTTCTACGCCCGAACCTACGACTGCGCTCGACTCTCAAGACAACCAAGACTTGGAGGAGATGCTGGAAATCGCCAAACCCAGGCTGTGGCCCGCGCAAACCGAAGGCAACTCTCTGGAAGCGAGAAGAAACCGATCAACTTCACAGACTTTTGACATCAGGTGCACGCCTATGCCAGATTACCATCACCCGAGAGCCATCCGAACAGACCCGTATACGCACCGCTGGCCGGCCGACTTTCAGAGGCAGGCAAAGTCATTCAGAACTATGACCCTCAAGGAATCGCTGCCCGTTAACCTGGCTAGCAGAGGACTTTCACACTGGCTGTGGAATCCAAGATCGCCCAGTGTCGATCATCGAAGGCATCAGCGAGTGGCTGTTCGAAAGTCGCTTCCGGGATACTGGACAGGAGTGCTAGGAGAATCGGACCACACCGATGGACTCAACGATGACACAAGCGAAGAGGTTTCTCCTTGGCCCACAAGCAGCAGGAGCCTTGAGAAAGACCCTTGATGGGCAAGTCGCATGGAAGAAGACAAGTCACCAAATCCCAAATCCCAAATCCCAACACACCATGAAGAACGGCACCTGTGCCATGCAAAGCGCCAGGCAGTATCTCTTCTTAAAATATGTGCCAAAATCGACTCTAATTTTGACAGACGGCGTCAACGACCGATTTCAAGCTTGTTGCTGTCGGCTCTGAGCCATGCACGGCCACATACGGTCTAAGACGAAGTGCCTGACCGAAACGGAAGCCGCAGGCCATTGGCAGAGGAAGTGGCCAAATGATGAGACACATGTTTAAAAAACCGGTCTAGAACGGACTGGACAAGGATTCACGGTTCATCGCGACAGATTAAGAGAGAGTATCGCCGCGTCGGATATTGCGAGCGGGCCGATGGGGTCTGCGGCGACCAATAAGCGAGTGTAAGCGACTTGGAAGTGTGATTGGCGCAGATGAGCTAATGAGAGCGCTGCTTGTTAGCTCCAAAGCATTGAAATTAAAGACCCAGAGCCATCACAACTCTCTTGAATCAAAAATGTTCAGTTTATTTAGATCTGTTGTGCGGCTGTGCTGCAGGGGTTTCCCCGCGGCGGTGATGCTGGCTCAAGCCTTCAGACTCGACATGGTTGTTACTTGTGTAGCATATAGTGCCAACGTTCCATTTATTGTGTACTAATATCATCTCTTCTTGGAAATTAAGTTGTCTAAATACATCTAAATACACCTGTAGCTGACTGTGAAGATCATTGGTATCGAGACTGTTTTGTTTCTAAGGTTTATCTTCGCTGTACTCAACAGTACTGCTGTTGCGCTCGCCGTGTCTATGGTGAATATAAGCAGAATTTCATGACAGTGCCAAGACGCGACAATCACTCATAATAGATATACACGTTAAGATATTGCTCGTTTACCGACGAGATGGACAGGCGATTACATCGAAAATAAAGAAGTCAGGTGAGATTTTCATTATAAACTTTACTTTCATAATGAGCGCCCACGACAGACCGAGAGGAAATAAAGTAAACTCTAAATGCTAAAAAACACACAAGGCTTAATATGTATATATATCACATGAAACGAAGTTTCTGCATCTCTGCCTTCCACTTGTTCCTTTGGTCACTGTCATTGTATCACCCAAAGTCGATATGGCAACAGGAACAAACCAGGCGACTCATCCTCATGGGAAATTGCGCGTGTTTCTAGAGACCGTGACGCATCTCGTGCCTGGAAACGACCGAGGAGACAAGTTGCAGTTTGTGCGAAACATTGTGTGCCAGCAGATCTGGCAACGGGACTTCGACTGGGACCAAGACCGAATGTGGCCTCATGGAGACAAATTTGGTCTGGAGAACCGGAATTGCTACTTTGTGATTGATCACCACGGTCATGATCACACCGTCGAAGAGGATACAACGGTCCCCGTGGTAAGATACAGGTGGACAGGCCAGTTTTTGTAAGTGCCACTCTTCTCTGAGGGTTCTTAGATCGTTTCCTCCACGTCATGTAGTCACTCATGCAATATTTATGTACCAAGCTTACAGGTACGTGCAGACTCGAGATAGAAGACGAGCTGCCCGATATCTTGAAGGAAGAATTGAAGAAATGGCCATTTACGTGGGAGGGTAGGAAATGGCACAAGGTACCCGTAGGGCCAGACGGCAAGTATCCCCCGGAGGTCTACCGCCGAGGTCTAAGGTCATCGCTTCGATTGGGCGTGCCTGTTACGGACACTGCCGTCGATTTTCTTTTGAAATACCCAGAACATGGAAGATGGCTCAAGGATCGCTTGGAGCCCCATTTGTGGGCTATGATTGAACCTTTTGTTGATTTGTCTGGCGAGACAGAGGAAGCAGGAAATCATACGGGTTCAATTACAGGTACGCTAACAGATCTGACCGATGATTTCCAGAAAGAGCTTTAGTATAGCCTTGTTGCTGTTTGGCATAATACAGTAATATGTACCCCGTTACGGAGAGCGAATGACAACCCGGGTTAAGAGCACTTATTCGTTTGCACTGAATAAAGGCTGTGCGTTCACTAGTTACGACGAAAGCATTCGAAGGCGATGACATGATAGTGCATGTACCTTGCCGAACTGACTATAAGAGAGCAATCGTGTGCAGGGAATTAGCAACGGTCCATCCCACGCGCTGTATCACAGTCGTGCGCTCTTCGGGTTGGTTGCCAGGGAACACTGTCTCAGTTCCTTGGTTTCGTAGACCCTCACAGCACGAGGTGCAACGTTCCAGACTGTGGCGGCTGGATGAAATTGTGGCGCATCCAAGGAAGTTCTGAAGGAAGGGAAGCGACCAAGTTGATGGAGGGGCTAATTACGTATGTGACGAAAATATTTTGTTGGTCCATTGGAAGCAAATCGGGAAAAAAAAAATCTTGATGGCTTTTCTTTGTGCTGGTCCCCTACGTCAATGTCAAACGGCCGAGTGGCTGTGCAGTTGGGGTGTGCATCATGGATGAGTGCTGATCCGTCAGATCATGTTGCATAGCCGAAGGACCGAAAGATGCTGAAAGACCTGGGCAGTGATATAGTTGGATGGGGCTATTTCGCGAATGATTCACCTGGCGTTGCCGTCGCGCGGTTTGGGGAGAAGAAGAGGAGCGGTGGGCTTGTTGCTGGCTCGCTACAGCGGGACATGCCATGCCAGCCCACGATGAAATTTGGGTTTGGGTTTTTTCGGTTTCTGTTCATTTCCTGGGTTCCTGGACAAGAGGGAAGAAAAACAGGGAAGAGGCCGCTGGAACTCTGGTGGGGAACAATGATGCTCAAGACACCGGAGGACACCAAACTGTGGCTGAAGCCCTGCGAGTTCTGGAGCTTGGGTCGACCCTGTGCCTGCGGCGGGCATGTTGTTGCGCTGGCTGGGTTTGTCTCTGGCCGCTGAGACTGGGGTGCAGAGCAGTGCAGAGCAGTGCAGAGCGGGTGCAAAGCCACATGTGACGCTGGCAATTACGTGAGTTGGCAGCGGGCTACGTCATTGTGCGTCGAGACGAGAGGAGCTGCAGCTGCACCTGTACCTGTACCTGTACTGTACCTTGGGAGTTTTTAGCCAGCCTTTGTTCCCTTCCTTCGCCTTGGCTTGTAGCGGAGCTTTCGATCTGTTGATGGCGCCTGGGTTTATTGATCCTGGCAGCCACAAGTGGCCCAATGCGATCATATAGTCTGGCTGTCGGTTGAAATTTTCTCACGAGCAGGTGACGATGTTGCAACGACGCGGCGCAGCCATTCCGAGAAGTGTGTCGAGGATGCCGCTCTTCGTCTTCGGCGATTCTTTTACAGCACTAAATAGCGGCAAGGTTACAGAGACATTAGGTACTGTGATGGGAGCGCCGACGGGGGAGATTGGCAGGGGCCAGCGCTCTCTACCTATTACTGTGCTAACGTACATAGAGCGCTGTACACATGTACCAGTAGCGAGCTAACAGTGCTGGGCACCCAATAGCGCTGCCATCCGCCCGCTGCAAAATGAATTGGCGGCCCCGAATTCATGACGTCGCAGCCACACTTTGAGCCTGTGTTTTGCTCAGGCGGCCCACTCCAAGTACCGATCTCTGCTACGGGGCACGCCGGGGGCACCCCTGGCTCGCTGTTTTTTAGGTGCTCCATACCGGCCCATGCTGTTGCATGGAGCTTGCTGCCTCGAGCGTGCTCTAGCCTGTCTGGGCCAGCTCGGTAATTTCTCTTGTACCTTTTTGGGTGTAGCGCAGCTTCGATCGAGCTTGGTGCAGCTTGTCTTGTCCTTGTTTTTTTCGCCCAAATGCTGCCTCCATGCAAGGTACCCCTTTGGGATTTGCTGTAACGGAGCACCGCCATCTCAATGTTAGCAGTGCAACCATCATTGCCATTGTCCAAGTTACTGTACCTGGACCTTGGACATGAGGCCGCCATTCACCGTCACCCTCTCCTCCCGTTAGCTTCGTCCTTCCTCGCTGCCCAAAGCAAAAGCAGAGACCCAGAAGACCCATTCCCATTCATTATCCTTGCTTGCCGTTTTGGTCTTGCAATCCCTTCCAAGCTCGTGAAACATTTCTAGCGTTGTAGAATATTATATTACGCGCACATTTCCCCCCTCTCCTCCAGGTCGCACACACTCCTCTGCTCTTTGTCTCTCCCTCTCCACCCTTGCTCCTAATAAGATCCATTCCCCTCTGGACCGTGTCTCTTATTATCCTCTCTTCCTTCTCCTGCCCTCTTGTTCTCTTCCCTCCCACACCTCACACACATACGAAACCACCTAGAAGCGCAAACATTACAACATCGTCATCATGGGTGTCGGCAAATTCTTCCACCACATTGGCACTTTCTGCCTCTTCGCGGCGGCCATTCTGCTGCTCATCGCTACCATCAGCGCACCCGTCGTCAACCACATCTCGTTGTTGCGCGTCAATTTCGACAGTGGCGTCTCCCAATCCGAATTCTCGTTCGGAACGTTTGGCTACTGCCAGCTGTCTGTTGAGTAAGTCACAACCCCTACCTAACCTACCTTGAGTTTCGCAGATGTCCCTTTGCGCTCTCAGGTCGTCGCAACACACAATCATCACAACAGGTTGCTAACACTTTTAACAGTGGCGGAGGTGATAACTGCAGCAAGAAGATGATCGGTTACAACCCGGGCTACCTCGTCAGCCGCGTTGACAGGAACATCGATATTTCAACCGCTGGGGAAGACACCGCCAAGGCTATGACCCGCGTCATGGTCTTGCACCCTGTTGGCTGCGCTCTGTCCTTCATCGCTTTCCTCTTCGCCATTGGCACTGGCACCTTCCTGTCTTTCATCAGCTCCATCGTGTCCGGAATCGCCTTCATTGTCACCATTGTCGTCCTCGCCACCGACTTTGCTGGTCTCAGCATCATCCACCACGACGTCAACAAGTCTGGCAACAAGGCCAAGTGGGGAGCTGCCATCTGGTGCGTGCTCGCCGCCGCCATCTTGCTCATCTTCTCCACTGCTCTCATCTTCCTCACCTGCTGCGCTGCCCGCCGCAGCAACAAGAAGCACACCTCTACTACCGACAACGGCTTCGCTACTGAGAAGGCCCGCCGCAAGAAGCGCTTCGCCACCCTTCTGTAAATGGTAGACTAGACTGTTTATCAACGCGACATGAACCGACAAGTTGCACCTGCGATTTCTCCACCGGGAATCGTCACTGTGCTCAAACGAAACGCCTGATTTGGATTTGAATTGGATTGTTCAAGAATTACTTAATGGTGATGAAACTAATGCTATGATACCTCGCTGGGCAAGCCAGGGTCCACCGCTCTGGCGCTGTCGCAGCAATGGATATGATTTTCTTCTATGGAGTTACGATACCTCACGGTCCTATCCGTTTAATATACTCCCTTAATTTACAAAAAAACTGATGTCATCGCAATTGCATCGTGACCCTAGACATTGACTCACTGTCCGTTGAAAATAGTCAAACACTCTTTAGTAACTAACTAACATGTTTAGTCCACTAGACGCATGACACTAAGTCCGTCCCACAAAGGCACCAGGACCGTCTGCAGCCTTGCCTCTGATTTGGCAAAATCGTTAAATTCCCTGACAGCCTTGATATGCTCGGCAGTCTCTGCCTCATCCACGGCCTTGCCCCGCTGCAAGACGTTGTCAGCCAGAATCAGAGCTCCTGGGCGTAACAGCCTGCCAGAGCTGCCTGGCTTAGATCCCTCAAGAAGCTGCTTCAAGTAACCCTTGTAACCAGTCTTATCGGCATCAATGAAGACCAAATCGTACGACGCGTCCGGCTTGAATGTAGAAAGTCTGCGACAATGGTGTTAGTTACATCCCGGTGCCACGCATTGGCTGGCAGTTATAGCACTTACGTATCGGCAGCAGCTCCGACGATAATTTCAACATTCTTGACTCCCTCAGACTCCAAACCTTCTCTCGCAAGCTTCGCGAAGCCCTCATCATACTCCAGCCCGGTGACCTTGCCCTCTGGCCCGACTGCCTTGGACCACACGAGCGCAGAGTAGCCAAGGAAGACGCCAATCTCGAGTACTCGCTTAGCACCGATGCTCTGTGCGAGGAGGAGGTGAAATTGAGACTGGAAATCGGACGTGAGCATGTTTGAGCTTGGATGGCTCGACATGCGGTCATGATAGGCGGCGATGTTGGAGGGGATGAGAGTCGAGTGAGCCTGAGCATAGCTTGTGACCTGGGTGGCTCGCTCTGGGGAGGAATAGATGATTGTGTCGCGAGAGTGCTTCATTTTGAAAATTGAGAGTAAAACTTTGTCAGAGAAACTTGTTCATAAACTGCTGGTTGAGGAGTTGATGAAATGGGATGGATGACCTGGAGACGGGAAGCGGTCCTGATTTTATATGCTTTGCCCCTCACATCCCACATTTACCCCCAACTGACGCCATCAAAGCATGGTATTAAACAGGAAACAAAAGCTCATTCCTAAAGCAGCAAATCCTACCGTCGGCCTTCCGAACTGGGGTTTGTATAAGCCCATCGCCGAGCTGCACCGAGTTCCACGAGGCTGAACCCTGTGGGGGGTGGAAGCCTACCGCGGGGGGAGGGGGGGGAGGAAGGCATTTATCAATCAACATGCATGTTTAGCGTATCGCGGGATCCTCTTATTTTCAGTCTGCATTGCGTGTGCATGCTCGGCGCTCGGAGATATGAGTCACTGGATGTGAGATGAAATGGGACTTTCAGCGACGTAAAGTGGTTACGTTACGTTATTTTTTTATTTTTTTCCATCTTTACGTTGACATATTCACATTGAGTCACGGTTGTGAACGCGCGTTTGAGGGGAGAAAGTGGTTTCAATTTACCTTCCCTACGGAATGAGTGACTGGGTTGAGAAGAACTTAACTATCAAAGAGCTGACGACTCGCGATGGGCACATGCTCTGAACATGGTGCGCCATGTTAAGTCCTGGCTGTCCTAGATGGTATTTGAAAAAGAGAGAGTAATAAGAGTACTGCACGCTGACAGTGGATACAAAACATTAGATATTAAAAAGTTATCAAGAAACCCCAAAAAGATCCCTTTCTCATCCAACAAGATGTCTTTTGCTTTCCCCAAGACGTGTCCGATGGGGTTCCAACCCTTTACAGGAAGAAGATGTTGGCCAAGGCAACGGCAGCCAAGCTTCCCAAGACAGGCACAGCGTGCTTGCCAGCACCGGCAGTAGGGACCATGGCAGGACCAGTGGTGGCAGGAGGCTCGGTCCAGTTACCGCCAGCAGAGCTGGCAGCGACAACCATGGTAGTAGGCACGGGGGTATCCCATGGGGTGGTGGCGGGGACGTCAGTCTCGCATGGAGTAGTGACGGGAGGGACCTCGGGGGTCTCAGTCTCACAGGGAGTAGTGACGGGGACTTCAGGAGTCTCGGTCTCGCAAGGAGTGCTAGCGGGAGGAGGGGCAGGGGGAGCGACAGTAGAGGTCTCGCAAGGAGTGGTGGCAGGAGGAGGAGGGGGAGCCACGGTGGAAGTCTCGCACGGAGTAGTGGTAGCGGGCTTGCCCTCGGGGTTGTTGATGATGTAGGCGTTGGCGGCGGCGGCGGCGGCCAAGACGGTGAGGACAGTGACACGCATCGTGAATGAATGAGAGATGAGAAAGAAACTTGGGGCAAGAAGTGAATGTGAACGAGTGTCTGGGGTTTCAAGATGGGTGTAAGTCAGGAAAGAGAATATCTTGATTCTTTATACTTCACAGCAAAGGACAGGCTTTCGATCATGACCGATATCGTGCGCTCCGGGACAACAGCCTTCAAACTTTCAAGACGAATACGATCAAAACAATGCTTGCCTGGAACCTTCGTGATAGGTTGCTCAGCGCGCGCTGCCAGATTTAACTTTGCCGTAGCGCATTGGGCCGTCAAATTTAATTCCTCAGTGAGGTTCCATTGCGTATTGACAGTACTAGCGACTTTTGCTGTGTGCAAATATCAACAACTCCCTTTTAACCATTCGTCCTTCTTCGTTGCTCGTCTGCATCGGACAGCTTACCACAGGCGCTCATTTGCGTGCCGAACAAAGCCACTGCCAGAGCAGACCCAAAAATTAAGATAATACCACAAGAAACAAAACACGAAATACCAGCGATTGGTTCCCTCACTGCCCAATTCCGTGCCCTTGCTCCGTGACTTTGTTTCTTTCTCACACCACGGAAATTGTACAAGCAAACCAGTATTAACACAAACAACAGAAAGAAAAACCACATAAAGCCTGTTCAAGTGGCGTGGGAGCCACGTAATGTATGATGCTCGCTCGGTGAATATGCCATATTGTCGTCGACTCCTCAGTTTCGTTTGGCTCCGGTCTTCCACTCTCCTTCTTTTCAAACTTTCAATTATTAGCCTTTTGCCTCCAAACGCCGTCCGGGATATGCCGCGAAACTCTCTCTACAGGTATATTATTCTTCGGGAACGCCTGAGAAGAGTCCAAATCGCATACGGTGGCTCTATAGTAAGAATTCAGCGTTAGCGGCCACTGCTGGTAATACAAATCATTGAACGCCATGGCAACAGGCAAGATACGTACAAATGGAAGTTTGGGGATAACAACAGCCAGTACGGCCAGGAAGTTAATCACAAAGTATGCTAGGTCGTAGTGGGTATAGTGAGTGCTGAGCAGGAACAGCACAATCGGTACGCTGAGGAGGAACTTCTTCGTAGGGGTGTATTGGGCACCATTGTCAATCTGCTCCCACATGTTGAGATTGTCGAAGGCGCCACTGTTGAATTCAAAGGGCACGCCGCGTACGTAGTGGAACATGATGTATGAGCCAAACATGTAGGTAATGTTGGTGAGGGTCCATGATGTCTCCTGAGAAACTCCTGGAATGACGTCGTAAAAAATCTTCAAGCATGCTATCAAGACGAAATGAATTGTCCACGCTCCTATTGTTCCAGAGTTGGGTTAGCGCATATCCTATGCTTCACGATACGTGCGGACAATCCGGAAACCAAGTTTGCAGAGTTCTGGGTCCAGCCTTGGGTTCCCACAACGGAAATCCAGCACGTACAGCGGTTACACTTACCTTTGGCGTTGGTCCAATTGGCATTGAGGTTTGGAAGGGCAGCTTGGTCGCTGATTTGCTCTAGCGTCTCTTGGGGTTCATGGTACACTTGCAAGATACTGCTGGATCTTCTCCTACGACCCGCATTGTCTGCATCGGCCATGTTGAGATAGATGCTTCCACGGCGCGGAGGCTTACTGCCTGCGTCGTAGGAAGCAGCAGTGCTCGAAAGGAGAATTGGGGAAGACAGTTTGGCGGTATTGAAGGGTGTCGTGGGAGATGTGGTCGTGTGCCTCTATGGCGAAAGGGACTCCCGTCAGCGCCCGAGTTGGTTGCTGAGCTCTGGAGTGGTCGTGAAACGGGGGGTGATTTCGCAAGCGACAGCGAATTGAGTTGGAGCACCAGAGGCTAGTAGAATCGATGATACAAGCTCTCAGGGCTAGTCGGGAGATGTACGGGTGTCACAGTGGCCTGCGCGATGCTCGAAAGGTCGAACACGTAAGGGTTCGCGTGCGAAACCAAGGACAAGGGGAAAAAAGCTAAATTGGTGGTACAGGTCGAGGCAACGAGAAAGTATGCGCGGGAGGCCCGGTCGATCGTAGCGACTACCAAAGAAAATATCGAGTCGTCGGTGAAGAGTAGGCGAATAAAATATTGGAAAGTGAAGCGACACTATTCCGTTGGTTGATAATGGGGATTGGGGATGCAGAAGTAGAGAGGCAAGATTTCTCGGAAGCCGACGAAGTTGGCATTACCTGATGTGAGGTTCCGTTCTCTGGAGGGCAGTGTCGCTACACTACGGGGCGAGTACATTAAGGTGGTGGGCTCCAGCGCAGTCCCCTCAGGTATTACAGGGCTCTTGGGCGGGCTTTGGGGATACCGGTTGGTGCCTACAGGACACTTAACTACAGGACACCTACAGGACGGAGGGGACGGAAAATGGGGCAAGGGATCCAGCGCTAGTGCGGTGCAGCGCTCCCCATTCTGCTTGGGACAGCTTTCTAGACCCTTTTTGGGGGGCCAGAATACAGGGTCAGGTGGACATTAGACCAGTGAGCGAAGCGCTAAAAGCCCATTCCGCTGAGACACGAGTCGTAGCGTACGGGTTCCGGGCCTTTTATTGTAGTTGTGGCGGGCAAAGCTTGGCCTTTAATTCGGGGTGCCTGCAGGCATGGGACATGCATGGGCGATGGCGGTATGCGCGTGCATGCAATGCCTTGATTTGCTGCAGATTTGACAGTGCCGCCATGTGCGTGCGCATGGAGAAGCTGCACATCATGAAATACGAGACAAGGATTATCCATCTTTAGCAAAAGAAAGAAAACACAAAAACACGATAGAGAAATAATAATAAGAAGTAACAGAAATATGCTAGGTTACTCCATGCAGAAGGGGGATTCACTGATTCCACTACTCCCTCAAAACTCGTAATTCACCAGTCACAATCGCGACCACAGCAATGTACTCGGCTGCTGTATGTAATACAGGCACGTCAAGGAAAATGCTCATCAATCGATGTATTTCGCGGACAGCCACATTGCGTCCATTTCCATATCGCCAATGAATATCATCAGGTGAGTGGAGATGAACAGAGGCTTAAGCTCATCAAAGGAGGTGTGTTTGTTGAGTCTCATTTCCGATTCCGCTATTATCTCAACTGACCCTGGCTCGACCGTTCAATAATTAATTGCCATCTTCGTCCAGCGACCACGACCTGCACACAGGTCGAATTGGCTTCATCTTCTTTTCACTAAACCCTCGCTATTGAGAGGCACTGGGAAGATCCAAGGCAATCTGACCCAACACTGGTGCTTTTGTACACTGTGTCAGTATTCAAAAATAATTATTCATTCCTAAAATTCTTTGAGCAATCAGAAACTTGGCACAACCAAGACGTTTAAATGTTAGACTGCCTCTGGTAATTGTTAGCGATATCAGCGTCAGGCACATGCAGGGCTAATCCTCGGTGGCAACACAAACACCAGGCATCAGGTGGATCCTGTGTCCAACTCAGCATCGCTTCTGATTCGCTGGCTGTTCAAATTTCGCGAAGCTGTTGAAGTCTGCATCTTCATTAAATGTGTAAAATTCGAGCATTTTCCTTCAAGCCGAGTTTTGTTTAGCAGCTAATGGAGCGGACGGCTATTCAAAGTTACTATCATTTAAGGACGCCATTCCCTCATTCT
The DNA here is from genome assembly GCA_022702485.1 of Simplicillium sp. C3G150-2. NCBI lineage: Eukaryota > Fungi > Ascomycota > Sordariomycetes > Hypocreales > Cordycipitaceae > Simplicillium > Simplicillium sp. C3G150-2. The sequence goes on along the minus strand of JAJIYY010000005.1, from coordinate 1,512,464 downwards.
CCTTTTTGGAGCCGCTGAGCGACAGTTCCCGTTGAAATTTTCGTCATATAGACCAACGCGACTAAAGCTCACCAGTCAGTCACTATGGCTGCACAGGGGTCGGTTCCGGGGGACGTGATCAGCATCGGAGGCAGCAGTGACGATGAGGTATCGTTTTCCAAAAAGAGACCGGCAGATGATTCACAAGATGGCCAAGCCAATAATGGAAAGGCGGCTTCAAGCTCGTCTAAAAGAGCCCGGCATTCTCAAGCATCTAGTACCAGCATAGACATGACTGGCTCCGAAGAGGGCGAAGTTGCTGAGGATGGTACAGAAATTGCTGGCAAGAAAGAGTCCAAGGCGGCAAACACAGAATCAGGCGCCTATCTGCAGGACAACGCGCCGGTATACAAAAAGGGCGAACTTTCTTTCAAGCTACCTGTTATCTCGCAAAAGCCTGAGTGGTCGTGGGTTGTGAGGTTCGAGGACTGGATCAGGGTATTTTACGCCTCCAACGAGAATCAAGCGGACTCTCTTGATACACCTACCGTTACTGAGGCATTCCTCCACTACGTCGAGAAAGAGAGCAAGTTGAAGGCTCCCAAGAAGAAAACTGCCAGACAAACGGCTGAGAAGATGAAGAAATCTGGCGATACTGGTTCAATCATTGCCGGATTAGGAATATCCAGCGCCGCCACAGAGGGAGACACTGTGCCTCCTACCGAAACACCGGCAGTCGCAAACGGAGAAACGATACCTGACACAGACAATGGTAATGTCACACATGCTGCGACAGAGGAAACCAATACACAGCAGAAAGAGGCACCGCAAATAGAGCCACAGCCTGATATTGAGCCTTCAGAAGAACAGCGCAGATATTTCCCCTCTGCTGCAAAGCCAGGTAGGATGTGCCTGGCCTGTGGAGGAGAAGGTCACATTGCCGCCAACTGTACCAAGGGCAAATGCAAATTTTGTGGCGAATATGGACATTGGGACTACACGTGCTCAACTATGCCAGTGCGCTGTCGCAAATGCCATCAGATTGGACACCAAACTTCAAATTGTGTGGAAAAGCTGGCGTTGACCATGGATGAAGGGCTGGCTTGCACTTATTGTGGCGGCTCTGACCACCTGGAGGATGACTGCACAGAGACTTGGCGATCGTTTCATCCGGACGGCGAATCGGTCAAATCAGTGGTGTTCATCGCGGCCTCTTGTGCCAACTGCGGCAGCAGAAATCACTTTGCATCCGATTGCTCCCAGCGGGGCAAGAAAAAGGTCAATCCCACATGGACTCTACGAAACCGCAACCTCTATCTGAACCCAGACAGCACGGACGTTGCCATTGAGGAAGTGGAGGGAGCTGGTGCGAGACCAAACGCTAGACGAGGCGACATGCAAATTCGCGGTCGCGCCACACGTACAACTCATGTGCACTACTCGGAGAGCGACGACTCCGATGGAGACCTCATTGGACAGAGGGTGGTGAGACCACCAGCACCAGTAGTGGGACAGATCCGTATAGCAAGCAACATCCAGCTGCCGAACAAACCGACTTTCAACCCGCCTCTTCCTCCAGGACCACCACCACCTCCTCCTCCTGCCGACCGATATGTGCCTCCTCCACCACCTCCGCCACCAGGCATGTCAAGATACAACAGTTACCAACCGTTGTCAGAGGGCCCATCTTCTTTGCCGGCGAGACCGCCACCTAGCAAAGACTACCGTAATGTGCCACCACCCACTGCACCACGCGCGATAGAGACTCGCGGGTACTCTGGACGATCAAGACGCGGACCATCGCCACCTCCTCCAGCTCATAGGGGAAAGCGTGGAGGGGGTGGTGGAGGCGGCGGCGGTCGTGGTAGAGGTAGAGGCAGAGGTAGAGGGCGTGGAAGGTGACCTGCGACTTGCCCACAAGCATTGTACAGGGAACACCGGTTGTAATTATAGACAAAACCCGAGCATATTTATGATACCCACCATTGCTTCGACTTCCAGTTGGATATTGACCTACTTCATACTACGTGATCCCGATAGGAGAAAGCTTTTAATTTTGTAACGCTGAACAGTGATCTCGAAGAGTAGCCTTGCTTGTGCCCTTCCGCATACAACAGACATGCTCAGTTGGAAACAATCATGGGCTCGCCATTCATTGACAACACCGCAATAGATATAACGCGACAGGAGAATAACAAAGACACGGTTCCGTCGATTGGCCATAAACATTAGAGGAAGTGGCCAGGGGGAGCGATACGTTTCACCTCATGGTGTGGACAATGACTGGTTATCCGTAGGTCGTGGGAGTCACTTGGCTGATTTTTAACAATGACATGCAAAAGAACATGGTGGGATGAAACAACGGCACATCCAGTCCAGTCCAGTTTCCCCCTACCCGTGGCCCTATGGAACGAAAAGGAAAGTGTGGCGGAAACATCAACTCCGCAACGGCACTTGTCTCCAATACGAACCGAAAATCTCAAAACCAAGCTTAAAAAGGCCGATGGCACGGTTATCGCGCCAACGAGACGCCAATTACTCGACAGGTCGCGTGGAAGCAGCGCAGAAGCCGGATCGAATCGCCAAAGTCGCGCCCCCGCGTTGGACCTCCACGCGTGTGCCGCGCGCCGCAGCGCCGCTCTGATTGGCTGAAAACACCAACAGCCACGCCACACAAGTGTGCATGAGCCTGCATGTCGCATCCACGCTAAAAGCGACGCCCAGCTCCAACGCGGGCACTCCAGAGCTGGGGAAGCGTTCCCACTGGTTGAAAATGTTTCGATGTGCAGTGTCCTGTCTCTTTTTACTGGGTCGTCCCGTCCAAACGTCAATGCCAGCCAACCGTCCGGCCCCAGCAACGGACTCGATGTCTGCCTTTCCACCGCCACGACTGCCGTGACCTTGCAGGGGCTCTTCGTGACTCACCGACCACTCAAAGCCGTAGAAAATTGTACCCATGGAAACGCGACAGGAACTCTGGTCTAGACATGCAGGTTTGTGGAGTGGCGAGAGCTGCAGCTTCGAAGAAAAAGCGCAAAAAGAGGAGAAACAGAATGGCTGGATCAGCAGCTCGGTGGGAGAAGGGGGCGAGTCGGGATATATACCTTTGTGAATTGCTCGTTTCGGGTCCTCGTTTCTGGCCTTCTTCATTGTTGCCTTGTTTCTTTATTTCTTCCTGATTGATACATCTTTTTCTGCCTCAAGTCAAGTTAGGCTGCAATTTGCTGGACAATATACAGCCTTGACTTACACCAACAACAACTGTATACACCAAACGTCTTTACTTGACAAACGCATCTGTTACTCCATTGTCGCATAAACTTTAAACTCAAACATACCAGCCCACATTTGAAACAAACACAGCGACAAACTGGGAAATACTACTCTCGTCCAGGCCATTGGTCACCTCAGTCACAAAGCTCAGGCATGAGACAGCTATGGCTTCAACTGAGCAGCAGTTTTATGCCCTCTTGAGGAGCGAGCACATCAAAGACCACCTGCTTCCTCACCTATCCAAATCAGATCTCTGCGCCGTCCGTCTTGCTTCAACTGCTTGCTGTAACCTTGTCACCAAGCGCATCTTCACCCGCATCCACATCAATTTCACAGCCAACACCTTCACCAAGCCCACTCGTGTGGCTGCCCTTGGACGTATCGGCCACCACGTCGAACATCTTACTTTCCACTTCCCTCACTCCAATGCGACCTTCCTCCCTCCCCTAGTGCATCCCGAGACGGGCAAGGAAATCAATTTCCTTTACACTCCTCACACAAGCATGGGTTCAGCGATGACCAGGCCCAAGTATGGAAACAGTGAGTTTGGAGACATTCTGATGCAGCAGTATCCTCCACTGTTCCATGCTGCTACCAATGTGCCTAGCTTCATTCATGCTTTTGCCCATCTCAAGAACATGCGCCACTTGTCAGTGCGCTGCCCAGGCCAGAGCCCTGAGGAGCGATACAGACGAGACATTGTTGACTATGCCTTGATCAGCCTGCGCATTGCGGTTGAGAGAGCTGCACTGTCGAAACTTCACAAATTGTCTCTCACTATTCATCCTTCGGCTTTGAACTACCTCAGACATGTCACTGGCTTCGGTAGCGTCCCGTCGGCTGGCCGACGCTGGAAGCAGATCCGCAAGCTGCACCTCTCCATTGAGTCTTGGGAATTCAATGGACCGTCTCCTGGGTTGGACCATCTCAAGATCATTGATGATTACATTCGAACCCTTGCTCCTACTTTGGAAAAGTTCGCATTCACCTGGATTGGTGACAAGGGACCTTGTCCCATCGCACTCTTCACAGATCCTCTCTTTGCACCTCCTCGTGCATCCAAGAAGCTCTTCCACGAAGTAACGTCCCCAATGTCACCATTGCCTAGCACTCCTGCAAGACCCCCCATTCACTTGCCCAAGCTGCGATACATGCAAATCCGCAACTCTGAAATGTACGCACAGCAGCTCAAGTCAGTCATTTCATCCCATCAAGGCACGGTTAAAGAGTTTGACTTTGAAAACGTCTCTCTTGCCGATAATGGAGACTGGGATGACGCGCTATCCCCAGTCAATGACAGATCCTGGTCCAGATCGAGGCAGAGCTATGCTTGCTCTTCACAAGCAACACTGGTCGCCAGCGACATCTTCGATGACTTGCCCAGCCCCAGCGCTGCTGTGGAGGCTGCCAGTAAGGAGCTACTTGATCTTGACCTGGGCGGCTTTGGCTTCAACGACGAGGAGCGTAGTGTCATCGAGGAACTGACTGAAGAAGTGGCCGCATCTAGAGAGCCTGAACCCGATCGTCAATCCATCGCCTCTGGTTCGATGGCTCGGGATTCTGTCATGAGCTTTACTACTACGCTTCGTAAGAAGAAGCGCGTCAAGCATCATCGTCACAAAAGCTCCAAGAGCAATACAAGCCATGAATCTCGCTCTCATCAGTACAGCAAGGAGGAAGCTGCCTGGCCATACCCCGTCTCCCCGCCAAGAACTCCCAAGAAGCAGTCTCCGCCCAGGAAGTCGTTTGAGAGTATCAAGAGTGCATTGTCCCCTTCAAGCAGACCAGCTTCACCCCCCAAATCCTCTCCAAGTCCCGAACCACTTCTCTTCCTTCAGCCCACAGTATACGTCCCACCTGGCAAGCAGCCAGTGGGCGATAGTGGCATTTCTCCTGTTCAGCGCAATATTGAGCAGGAAGAAACCCATCGCCTATTTGCTGAAGATGCGGATGCGCGAGCAGACGCTCTGGCAAAGGCGAAAGAGGCTGTTATGAGCAAGCTATCACGCGAGTTCTCTGTCAAGAAGAGCAGGACTAATGAGGCTGTTGCTGCCTGTCGCGCCATGGCAAGCAGAGACTTTTCAACCTACAGCAGAGACTTCTCCCTCTGCAGTCGGGAAGTTCTGGATGACCGCATCACTCAGTCAAGCATGGTGCTGCCGTTCTGCCTGATTCGATGAATTACTTACACACATTCTTTTATGATTTCACGACCCATGAGCAAAATGTCTATGGATACGAGATATGCCTACATTCATTACTTACGATTTCTTTTTCTACTTCTTTTTCTCTTACATCCCTGTCTTTATTATCAGAAAGCACTTTCAACTGTCATTTAATATTCAATTTTATCTTTTCAATAATTCATTCTTTCGAAATGGCCGTTTTGATATCACAACTAAGAACTTTCTTTCGCAACTGTCTCAAGTGCCTTGACGTAGTCCGCAACCTCCTTTGCTCCCGTCAACGTAATATCTCTGCGTTTGCCCTCGAATGTGACGACAGGAACAGCATCCACATCCATAGCCACTGTTCTCAACTGTTCCTTGACCTTCCTCAAGCCCAACTCCTTGTCTCCCACAATCTTTTTCGCTTCTTCCTCATCGATGCCAGCGGCCACACAGCCCTCGATCAGCGTCTCGTCCGCAGAAGGGTGCTTAGCCTGGGTGAAGTAGCGGTCATACAGGGCATTGACAAGCTTGTCGGCAACCTCCTCGCCCTTTTCTTCCTGAATGTATTGGATCACGCGGTGGGCGTTGAGGGTGTTACCCATTTCGCCTTCAAAGGAAATGTTGAGTCCAAGAGGGGCAACCTGCTCGTTCATATGTGCCTGGAAGATCTTCTGTGCCTCGGTGTTTCCATTGTGTTTGTTGGTGAGATACCATTCGTTTTTGTTGGCGGAGGGAGGGAAGTCCGGGTTGAGCTGGTATGGCTCGTAATGAGTGGTGAACTTGATCTTTTCTGACAAAGGCGATGAGCGAACTTGCTCGAGAGCTTTGTCCAATCTGAATTTTGGTCAATAATGAAATTGTCTAGTCTGGAAATGGTAGAAGTGCATTACCTCTTCTTTGCCACGAATGTCCTGGGGATACGGGTGAGTAGTTGAGCGTAACGTTGGGTAAAAGTTGTATGCTTACCAAGGACATATCGTGTCAAGAGTGAATGTCACCTGCGAGTTGTACATGCTATCCTGCTTCTTATCAAATAACAACGGCCTAAATGGAATTTGCTGATTCAAGTTGAAGGAGTGAAGATGAGAGTGGTTCATCGCGGCATGGCCAGCAATAACGTCACGGATGCGGGGCCGATCGCCTCAAATAGCCGGGCGAGTGGATGGCGACGGCCAAGAAATCACCACTAATACCGGAGCCCAGAACGGAGTGCACGCATATCCGCTGTAAATGATACTAATTCTTCGTAAATACATCGCTCTAGATATCCATCAACATTAATCAAACGTCATCTTAGTACCCGTCGGCTCCACGACCTTGCCGGTCAATCTGGCAATCTCCATATCCTTGGCCGTCTTGGCTTGAGCTCTCTCAGGAGGTCTATTCAACTCCTCCCTCGCGCCGCCTTCATTTTCGCCTCCATTCTGATCTCTTCTGAAGTTTCCACGGGGTCCGCCTCTAGGAGGTCCGTTCTTGGCGGCACCTCTCTCCTTGCCGAAACGCTTCTTGTAGCGCGCTTGGTCGTCTTCTGCAAGCTCCAGCTTCAATTCTCTGCCAAACATTCGGTTGATCCACCATTTTCTCGTCTTTGTTTGTTTTTGCTGTTGTTTGTTCTTGGATGAGTCGTCGTTGTCATCTTCAAAGTCGGCTTCCGTCTCAATGTCCTCCTTGACCTTGACGAATCCCTTGACAGCCCATGCGGCGGCTTCGGCGTCCTTGAACCTAACCCAGCCGTAGCCCTTGCACTTTCCAGAGTCCTCAAATGTCGCAAGCTTGACAGATTCAATCTCGCCGCACTTTTCAAAGTTCTTCCATACGTCGTCCTCCTTGACCTGGAAGCTTAAGTTACCGACAAAGATCTTGCGGCTGGCCTTGGAATCTTTGGCAGCAGCATCCTGTGCACCCGGTGTTTTTTGGCCATTGGCCTTCTCATCTCCCTCTGTCGCCTCTTTCTCCTTCTTCGGTCGTCCTTCAAACGATGTAGCATCCTTGATGAGCAGCTTGCGATAGGCTAGATTTGTTTCGGACAATGCAATGGCCGCAACTTTACCACCGATGTCGGTGAAATCAACGTAGGCAAAACCCTTGTTGGTAGGCTTCTCGTCCTTCGCTCTGCCTCCCGGGGTCTTGACCATGGGCAATTTAATTCGGGTGATGGATTCGTCTGTGAGGACACCGCCAGAGTTGTCAATCAACCATTGGCGAAGTTCCTGCGGCGTCACATTGAATGGCAGATTGCCAATCCACACTGCGTGCTCCGATCGAGCCTTTTCAGATTTGCTTTTTCCTTCTTCACCGTCCTTGTCTTTTTCGTCATCGCTCGTAGCCTTTGCGGGCAGGGACTTGCCCTTCTTGAGGGCTCGCTTGGCTCGCTTGGAGGGTGGTTCGGGCGCGGAGACATCAACTTCGATTTCTTCAAGGTCAGCCTTTCGTTTGGAGGCTTGAGTGACCGGGGGGTCCTCAGGCGCTGGAGAGGAGCTTGACGACATCACGAAGAAATATAATTAATTATATTTTTGACGGTGATGCCAAAGGTGTTTTGGGATGCATCGAAAGCCAGCCGCTTTTTCCTGCTACTCTTTTTTTTTCCTGTTATCGATAGCAGCCACTGACTGAATTTGTCCCACTCACTGTGGTAAGCCCGAGCCTTTTGCAACAGGCTGTGGCAGCGCTGTTGACCTCCACAGCGAAATTGCGCTGTCGGGTAGTCAAGCGTGCTGTAATCTTTCCGTCTGGTTGGCTAAAAAAAAAAAAAAAAAAAAAAAGCATATATATGTATATTTCAAACAGCCGGCTGAGCACAATAATGAGTGAAACTGAAGCTGAAACGGAAGCCTATTGAATTTGGAAGAATATATCTGTTTAACAAAGGTGCAAGTCTGCAGATAACCAAACATGGAGGCGAAAGGTGCAGCAAAGTTGGGTAAGATGTTCGAGAAAAGCATAGGGCGCATTGATATCCTGGCTAGATATGAAAGATATTGTAATACCAAAATTTCATTGAACGGTACATTTATTTGTGAATCTAGAGGTTTTGTCCAGATGACATGGGCATCTTCCGTCAACACTATAGTCCTTGACTGATCCGATTGTCAAGCCAGGACCGAATTGATTTGCCGCCAGTTTTGCGATTATTCGTACCGTCCTTCCCCCCCTCACGAAGGTTCTCTTGGAGAATTTTTGAAAGATTAATTACAAGAGAAAGCCCAGTCACTGATTGATGACTCTTACAATGGCCTCCTGCGGGCGGTTGATGCTAGTGGATGGATTGGGTTTAGCGCAGTGCTGCCTCCCCCAAAGCTTCAATTCAGCACGTCACTCTCCACTATTCCCTGCCTCTGAGCACCAGCGCCTGGCGCAACAGCTCTCTCTTCACACATCATCTTTAGCAAACGGATTCGCCATCGCGCCCTGCATTGAATCCTTGTTGACATTGCGCCTCTGAATACTATAGAGCACTCCTACACGACACCTGTCGCCTCATTTCTGGACCCTCGGCGGCCCGATCAACATGGCGGAAGCAGGCTTCGTCAAGGATGAGCCACGCGACTCTCCTGCGCCAATCGACGACGAAGACCTCTACGAAGATGCCGGCGATCTCGAGTTCTACGACAAGAACCTCCCTAACAACAGCCTGGAGACATTATACCTGGCGCGCATACCGCGTTATATGTGGGAAGCGTGGGAGAAGCTCACGAACCGACTAGGCGACGATGAGGAGGTGCAAATCGGCACGTTGCGCACGTGGAACGAGCCGGACCCAAGCGGCACGGGCCCGGATGTCACAAAGTTGAAGATGCTTCTGGATCCAAACTGTCCAGAGCATCAAATTCTGCCGCGCGAGTACGACTTGGATGTCTTGGATAGAAGTGTCAAGAACCACTTCATCTTCACCGAAGAGGATCTCCCTAGCTACAAGGCAAAGAACAAGGCGCGCCAAGATGCACTCAACGCTGGAATCCCAGCAAGCGCTTTGCGAAACAACGAGTCCGGACCGCCACAAAGGAAGACATACGATAGGCGGAGTCGCTTCCAACCGTACTACAGAAAAGCCATACCTAGTGCGTTGTATATCTATGCCATCTGAGCTTTGGGACATGGAATACTGACTACGCTATAGAACGAACGAAGATCTTTGGAAAGATCCACTACGATGTCCGTGTTGAGCCTCGAAACCCTCAAGAAGAAGAGCGTTTCCTGGCTCAGCAGCTCTTTGATGCCGACAACTCCAGGGCCAAGCTACAGATCATCAGCAGAAATACGGCGTCCTCTATCATCAACCCCGGAACCGCTGGAGCTGTTGGCTGGGCAGGCAATTTCATCGTAAGTCTCTTAAGACAAAAGAGCCAACAACACAAAGCATTTACTGACCTAACCAGAAAAACACTCCCCAAACCGTCAAGCCCAAGAAGGGCGAAGTGTTCAAGACAGCCCGTATTCCCAAGAACCAGCTTCTGGATCTTATCTTCGACTGCTTCCGTCAGTATCAGTATTGGTCTATGAAGGCTCTGCGACAGAGGACACAGCAGCCACAAGACTACTTGCGAACAACATTGGAGGAAGTCGCCGTGCTCAACAAGAGCGGTCCTTTTGCCAACCACTACTGTCTCAGTGATGCATACAGAGACAAAGCTGGAAATGATTCCAAGGAAGAGGCAGCTGCGGCTGAAGACGATGGCGAGGACGATGAGCCTGAGGAAATGGAAGATGTGCTCCCCGCTCCATAGACCGCGGACCGCGAAAACGACTATATGGTCTGGGCAGAAGGAAAAGGCGTTGGGCGTTGATTTAACAATGACCTGCATGAATGTACTATATAGATGCTCAATTTTACAAGAGTACAAGTTCACCATAATTTCTGTATAAAGGCTCCAATGGGCGATAAGCTAGAACTCATTGCTCAGAGAATGACCCACCCAGCCAATGAACACTAGACCCAACAACATTTCATCGCCGTCGATTCAACTTCACGTCATCACCACATCGCGCACTTCTCAATGCTCAGACGTGCAGCCATGCGGCTCATATTTGATTTTGACGGCACAGTCACGACCCAAGATACTATCTCGTATCTCGTCAAGGAATCCATCAAGCTGCAGAAAGAGCGCACTGGTGCAGACCTCTCACATGGCTGGAAACTGATCGAAAAGCAATACATGGAAGACTATGAGGAGTACAAGTCAGCATACAAACCAATTGCTTCCGAAAGAAGAACGCTGCTGCAAGAATTGGAATACTTGTCTGGTTTTCGAAAGGTTGACGAGAAGTCAATAGCACGAGTTGAGGCCGCTGGCATCTTCAACAGGATATCCAAAGCCAAGTTCCGCAGTGTAGGTTCAAAAGCCTTGGAACCAGAGGGTGGATTAGCACTGCGGCCGGGATTCAGTGAGATGATTGAGTTTGCAAAGAGGAGAAAATGGGACGTATACGTGCTTTCCATCAACTGGTCGGTTGGGTTCATTGAGGGGATGCTTGAAAAGTATCCTGATGTGAAAGTGGTTGCAAATGAATCTACTGACGATGGGCGAATTATCGGGCCTCCAGAGGCGGATGGCCAAACACTCATTGGTCCAAGTGACAAACTGAAGGCACTTCAGGGAATTCTGGGAGAATCTGGAGATAGCACGGTCTATTTCGGAGATTCGACAACGGATATCAAGTGCCTGCTGCACGACAGAGGCATCGTCATCGGAGCACAAGACAGTAGCCTTCTAAAGACATTGCACAGAGTCGGAGTGGATGTACAGAGTGCGACGTCTGGAAGTAAGAACGAGAGGATGTACTGGGCGAACAACTTCCATGAGGTGCTGGATGGAGATGTTCTTGGTCCCTGAGCAAGCAAACTTGGACAGAACAGCGAACCAATATCGGACGATGTTCCGCACAGCGCGAATACTTAAGCCAGTTCATGTGTCTTTCGGGCACTGTAGGACACGATCACCAATACGACCACCAAGACATATTGAATTACAAGACGACCAAAAATGTGCACATTCAAACGAACCATCTATCTTTGCAGGCACGACGCCTGGGGCAAGCTTGTTCGGCCATGCGACAACCCAACTTGTCAAGATCGCTTTGCACATGGCCTGCATTCACGGCTGATCGATCAAAAGTGCGCTAAATGTGCAACTTTGGACGGGAAATTGTCCCTCATCAAAGAGAAGCTTGCGCTTTGTCGAAGCGAGGTTGAAGCCTGTGTCAAAGCGAGGAGTGTTTCGGCGCTGGGGGAGGAAGATGAGAATGGTTAGAGACATCATGGGGACAAAAAGCGCAGGGGTTGGAAATCTGAGTATTCATCACATGGTACTCAGAATTATTACTAAAACATGTATTTCCCATAACAAAAAGCTCTTCCACGAACTGTGGTTGACAAAGCTTGGCATGGAGCGGATGTTGGCTATCGATTCCAAGAAGGCAGAACAAACCCTGACGTCGCTTTGTACGACTTTCTTGAACTGAAATAAATAGACTGTATGCGAGATATTTTATATTATGATTCACTTTTCTGTTGTTGTGTTGTGATTGCGATACTCTGTCGCTTCGCAGAGTGGCGATGACAAGGGAGGTGAGACATTGGTATCGCATTGCCGCTTCGCCAGACTAACAATAGATATACCATTCCTCGGTGGTTATTTTTCCATTTTCCCAACTCTAAACTTCAGATGAAAAGTATGGTTTCCTCGAAATAGAACATAAAATTATTGCGAGGAGTTGTTTCGAAGAACGCTCAAGGCAAGCTTACATGTCAATGGAAGAGGACGGGTCGAATCGCGACACAGAGCAAGCCGGCTGCTTCCTCAGGAAATATTTTGAGTCACAGCTTAGGAAGATTTTGGTCAATTGGAAGTTTTCTGGCGTAGCTTGTATGGAATAAAATTCATCCAATCTCGAGCTTCTCACGCCGCACATCCCATATCCAATCACTGCATTCCTCACCAACTTCGACGTCATCTTCTGTTTCCATAGTCCAATCACTTTTATTATCAATATAACCCCTTCCCTTCTCATCATGAATCCCTCAAACAATAATTCTTCAATAATTCACACACAATGTATCTCTTACTTTTCGTGTGCTTGCTCGTTTCTCTGTCCGAAGCCGCCCCTCGTATCACCATCCGCGAGGGTGGCGGCTGTAAAGCGGTCTATGCAACAATCACCACCATGGATAGAACCACCATGACGTCCATGGATGGTTGGAGAGCATCTGCTACGACTGTGCCTGACGAGAACGAGGAGATGCCGTCTAGCTACGACCGTGCGGCGTGGACTGCTTTGTCCACCGGGGGAGTGTCGACGACAATGACACGGCCAGTGTCGTCTACTTGGACGGCATCAAGCACAGCTACAACCGCTCCTACAGCAAGGCCAGTGAACAAAAAGCGCAGGAATGTGCTGTACTTTACAAATTGGTAAGTTCCCTCACTAAGGTTACTGAGCCGAAATTAATGGTCAGGTCCATCTATAACAACTTCACGCTGCAAAACGTCCCCATTCAGCATGTGACTCACCTTCTTTATTCCTTTGCATCAATTGCAAAGAATGCATCCGCGTAAGTTTACTCCTCGTCTGATAGTATGCTTGATATTGACAACGAACAGCAGTCTCACTGATCTCAATGCCGACACTGAACATCAGCTCGATCCCATCCAGAAGCGGGACGCCACGGACTTAGTCCACGGAAACATAGAACAACTCTTCCAACTCAAGAAGAAATACAGATCTCTAAAGACGCTTCTTACAGTTGGAGGCGCGAGCTTCTCGAACAACGGCATCTTTGCAGCACCATCGAACTCCTCTGAAGGACGACGTGCATTCGCAGACAGTGTCGTCAAACTGGTGTCAGAGTATGGTTTCGACGGGGTCGATATCGACTGGGAATATCCTCAACCATCTGAAGCCAATGACTTTGCGGCGATGATCAAGCAGACCCGCAAGGCGCTTGATCGCTATGCACAGCGCAACAGACAGAACTACCATTACCAACTCACCATTGCCGTGTCGTCAAACGCTCGCAACTATGCTGCACTCAACCTAAAAGAGCTAGATCGCCACGTTGACGCATGGCATCTCATGGCATATGACTACTCGGGATCTTTCAGCAGATTCGCAAGCCACCAGGCGGGTGTTTATGCGGATACAGCAGATCCGGACAGCACCGAGACGACGACCAATGCAGCAGTGCAGGGGTATCTAACCGGAGGCGTCCCATCTGACAAGCTTGTGTTGGGCATGCCACTTTATGGAAGAGTATTCCAAGACACTGATGGATTGGGCCACGCCTTCGATAATTCCGAGACAAAACTACTGGAGTCAACTTCTGCGTCTGATTACCTATACAGTGAGCTTCCCAAAGACGGGGAGAGAGTACACGTGGATAAGAAGGTCATGGCGGCATGGACATATAACGCAACCAGTCGGGAGCTGGTGTCCTTTGACAATCCTGAAACGACTAGGCTGAAGGCGAAATATGTCCAGGACCAGGGTCTGGCAGGGGCCATGTTTTGGGAAGCCTCGGGAGATAAGGCAGGTAAAGATAGCTTGGTGAAAATCATGTCTGAGAATATGGGTCACCTCGACGATTCGCCAAATATGCTGGATTATCCTGAGAGTCCTTGGAGAAATATTAGGTACTAGACTTCACTTGATTGCGTTGATATTGAAGAGATCTCAGTAGATATTTTGTGGTATATAGCGTCTGAGCGGAAAAAAAATTACAACCTCTATTCAAATGACTACAAAGGAAAAACAAACACCAAATAACAAATCATGAAAACGCCGTCATTTTTAAACCATCAATCCCAGTACAGCAGCAGCTCCCACGATCCATCCAGACGGGACGTTCTTGATACCCATTGCCGTAACGGGGAAAGAACCATTCCCTGAAGGCATGGTGAAGTTGCCTCCAGTGCCAGCAGGTGGAACGAACGAACTCTCAAAAGTCGTTGCAGGAGGCGGCGTGAAGGTGGTTTGTTCTTCAGTTGTCTCGGCGGGAGGGGGAGTGAAAGTAGTCGACTCCTCAGTGGTGGTATCCGCTGGAGGTGGCGTGTAGGTCGTCGACTCCTCGGTTGTGGTCTCCTCTGAGGAAGTGGAGGTCTCGGCGGGAGGAGGAGTGTAAGTTGTCGACTGCTCAGTGGTAGAGTCAGCTGGTGGGGGAGTGTATTGATGGAAAGACTTGTACGTCTCGGCAGAAGAGGTGGTGGAACTCGTCTCCTCGGTGGTGGTCTCGGGAGGGGGAGGAGGGGGAGTGTAGGTTGTCGTCTCTTCTGTAGTAGTCTCAGGAGGAGGAGGAGGAGTGTAGACGGACGAGGTAGTAGTCTCGTATGTCTTCTGCTCGGAAGTAGTGGAGGTCTCATAAGTCTTCTCCTCAGTGGTGCTGGTGGTTTCGTACTTCTTGTACTCCGTGGTAGAGGTGGAAGTCTCGTATGTCTTTTCCTCAGTGGTGCTAGTGGTATCATACTTCTTGTACTCGGTGGTAGAAGTAGAAGTTTCATACGTCTTCTCCTCGGAGGTAGTGGTGGTGTCGTACTTTTTGTACTCCGTGGTGCTAGTGGTATCGTACTTCTTCTCCTCAGTAGTAGTGGTATCGTACTTCTTGTACTCGGTAGTGGAGGTTTCGTACGTCTTCTCTTCAGAGGTGGTGCTTGTCGTGTACTTGTTGTCCTCAGTGGTGGTGGTGTACTTGTTCTCCTCAGTAGTGTACTTGTTCTCCTCAGTAGTGTACTTGTTGTCTTGGGTAGTGTACTTGTTGTAGTCACCGCCGCCAGGCAAGGGCGTCAACTTGCCGTAGTCGGGCTCGCCGACTCCAGGAAGGGTGGACAGCTGGTATCCAGTCTGGTAGTCGCCAGAGTAGTAGACACTAGGAGGCTCAGTCATGACCGGGACATCAGTCTCAACAACAGTTGTCTCCGTCTTGGTAACGGTGTGGTGACCCCCACCCTCAGTAACAGTGACGGTCTTTCCATAGCCGAGCTTGGAGTGCTGGTAGTGAGGTTTCTTGTGGAGGTGGTTGATGACGAATTCATCAGAGACGACAATGACACCGCGAGCATCGATGATGACCATGGAGAAGGACTCAAGAGCAGTGATTCTCTCATCGGCAGTCCAAGTGAGGAGTCCAATGTTTCCAATGTTGACTAATTAACTTGTTAGTGTGTCGACTCGTTTCCAGATCCTTGTGAATAAACTTACCAGCAACGCGTTGAATGATGATCGATTCCTGAATAATGGTTCCTCCAGGGATCAGGCTGATGGACAAAGGAGCGACCAAGCCAGCCTTTTCCCACTTGATGTCGATAGACTTGCCAACCTCCACCACCGTCTTCTTGGAAGGGTTCACGAACTGACCCGACACCAAGGAAGCACAAGCGACCAGAGCCGCACAGCCTTTCGAGAAAAGCATTTTTTGTGTTGGTTGTGTGTGTTAATAACGAGAGACGGGGAATTAAAAAAGTAAAGACCAGGAAAAAAATATTAAGTAAAAAAGAAACACAACCAGTTCAACTAGTGAGTGTAATTCCTGAACCAGCAGGCAGAATGCAAAAAACAACAAACCAACACAAAGGAAATGATTGTCAAGGTCCTTTTTTTTCTTTCGAGGGAATACCTGAAGAAAGAAAGAGACCAAGAAGATCTTAAAACGGGGACATTCATGCTCTTTTAAGTGAAGGCGACTTAGCGCATCCCCAGCATTAAGATATAATTAGCGGCAAGGCTAAGCTTTTTCCGCCGCCCTGTCCTGTGTTAGTCTGTGCATTTGACACATGGTGGTAGGTTTCGGCTGGTTGTCCGCTTGGGTAGGGATGAACCCGCGACGATGACAGTCTCGCTTCGAGTCTCAGGCAGCGTTTCACCACCTCATTCTCTCACCAACCTCAAACTTACTCTCACTACTGCTCTGGCAGCGCAGCGCACAAAATTAATCATCAGCTGCGATCAAAATTTGCAAAGTCGAAAAATTAACGGTCGAAATTAATTCCTCCTTTGATCATGATCGGCGTCTCTTCAGCCACCTCCCATCCTCCCTCCTACAACGACCCTGTAAGTTCCGGTATCAGGATTGGACGTGCGCTTACTCTTCTGCTTCACCACTATACGCTCTGCGCAGTTTGAAGTCGCTCTCGTCAAACAACAGCAATCTTTTCATCCCATCAAGGAGTGCCTCAATCTTGTAGATTCAGGCATCGACATGTCCATTCCTTCACTCATCTAGTTGTAGCCGAGTCTCGACCCAATGCGGCGCACGCACATGGCAGCGGCATCCGCGCATCAAGTCAAATTAGCATCATCTTATTAAATGCTGATGCTCTTGACCAAACATTGCAAAACAAACAGGAGCGACAATCAATCCGTCAGTTTGCTTTGAAAGACTTGACAAGATATCAAAGCAGACTCAAATAAAGTGAAATAGAATAAAATAAAATACATTTACTCCTACAACCCTGTTTCCATAGAGTTCCCAGTTCCTAATTTCAAGTTGTAAATCTTTCGCGCGCCCAGTTTTCACTATTTTTCTTGTTTCATCATGAACAAAAGAGAGAGAAAATCCCCAAGCTTCACACTCGAGCCTTCATTTCCCCATTGCGACCATCCCGGTGCGCCCTACGTCTCCAACAGTCTCGACACATGGCTGATCAACCCTTCAGGTGGATCGAGGCCCAGTCCACTATAGCTCGCTCTTCCTTCACCTGCTGCTTACATGTCCTGATTCTGCTCCTCGCCGCCCGGCGTGCCAGAGCCCACACCATGGAAGGCATCTCCAAACGCCGAGTCCTCCATGTCCATCTGCAGATCTAGTCCCTCACCAAGATCTCCACCAGAACCCTCAAATCCAGCCAGCGCATCTCCTGCTGAGTCTAGATCTTCTAGAGAGTTGAAGTCATTCTGGTCGAATCCCCCAGCACCGCCATCTGTAACAGCTGGTGTCGCTGCCGCTGATAGCCCTGTGGCTGTAGCTGTCGTAGACCCTGCAGCTGCCTCAGCCTTGGCCGACTCATCTCCTGGCTTAGCTTCACTAGCGCTCTCATTGGCGGATTCTTTGGGCACGACCACCCAGTCGCCGCTTCCAGTTCCATGGTCTGGCGCTGTGGTCGTTTCTCCCTGGTTAGCTTGCAGATGCTCCGTTTGCTGTTCTTGCTCGGGTTGCGTCGCTTGTTTCTGTGCCGGTGCCTCTGTTCCGCCCATCTGCACATCGGCTGTGGTAGATTCCGGCGCTGAAGGTGCAGCTGGAGCTGGTGATTGACCTTGCGCATTCGCTGGCGTCGCGGCGTTGGATTGCCCTGCAGACAACGGAGCCTGTGGCGTGGGAAAGTTGTTGTTAGGGGTAGATGTGGAGGAGAAACCACTGTGCATTTGATCCAAGAGGCCTGCGGCTGTACCGCCCATGTCAAGGTCAGACTCGCCACCCGCGAGGCCATCATTTTGCGAACCCGCATGTGAAGGCTGTCGGGACTGTCTCTTCTCTCCTTCTTCAGTTGCGGCAGGCGCAGCTTCGGGCTGAGGCTCTGGTTCGGGGGAAGGTTCTGGTACAGGCTCTTGGAAACCTCCAGCCTGGACGCGGTACACGGAAGGCTTGCCGCTAATAGTCTTCCCGGTGTCCAACTCCACATCTTTGACAATATCATCGATCGTTTGCTTGGTTGCAGGCAGGCGGCGGCTCTCGCCATCATCCGTCACATCGACGCGGCCTTCGATCCTCCACACCTCTGGACCGGTTTCTTCACGGACAGACTTGAGTTCCTTCTCCTTAATTCGAATCAAGGAGCTTTCCTTGAACTTCGCCAAGGCTTCGGCATGCTCCTTCTCCATCTTACTGATTTCGGACTTTGTGGATTCGATGTAATCATTGACGCGTTTGCGGAATTCATCAGCTTGACCCTCGTCAAGCTTTCCAACATAAGACTTTTCAGGTAAAGAAGCTAGAGCTTCGCCACCTTGAGCCGTGAAAATGCCCTCAGTCAACACCGCTAGCTCTCCCTTCAAACCCAAGCCCAAATCTGAGGGAGAAATCTGTCCAACTCTGTATCCAGATGACAAGATTTCCTCCATCCACTCGTGGTTCTGCTGATAACGCGCAACAGATAGCTCTCTTGGGCTAATGTGGTCGAACATGTCTCCTCTCGAGTTGTCTTCGTCATCGTCCAAAACATCCAATCCAGGCGGCGCGCCAGGCGGTGCCTGGCTTTGGTTGTGTCCGTGACGTGCGCGCTTAGCTGGTGGACCGGTGGGAGTAGACGTAGGATAGGCCATTTGCTGAGGAACTCCGCGCGGAGTGGCTTGAGGTCCCATCTGCTGGCGAGTAAGCTCAGGGAGCGATGGCCAGTTCACACGATCCGACAACATGAACTCCTTGCGGCGAATCTGTCCAGATCTCAGTAGGAAGTGTCGTTGCTGCATGATGGTGTTGACACGTTCGTCGTATGGAACCATGGTCGCAGGCATGCGATCATTCGGTTCAGAGGGTCCGTAGTGAACAATGAACAAACTGCTGTCTACTGATGCCGGATTCGGGTGTGCCTGTGTCGCAATGAGTCGGAATCGTCGTCTCGCGTGTGACGCAACCTGTTCGCCAGGGATGTAGCCAGCCTTCAAGTAGTAAATTTCGAGCAACTGTCCGAACAATTAGCCACTTTCCCTTCACAGTCAGGCCTCTAAAGCAGCCTCTTTGCCGAAACCTACCAGTCCAGGACCAAGCTCATGCTTGTAAATCTGCTCAGGGGGCGCCCAGACGAAGCCATCCGTCGCGAAGTTGGTTCCCAGTCTCCCTTGAGGCTGCCACGTCAACAAGATGGTGCTGTCAGCCGGCTTATCGAGGTATGTCCAGAAAAAGGGTGCCTTGTCGCGGGCGATTTGCGGTGCGCTCATCAGCCACTTCGCGACTTCCGGAAGGTCGAGACGCGCCATTGCAGGGTATCGAAAGGAAGAGATGAGATGGACATGGGGCATCTATATGGAACATTAGCTAACGTATTCTTCATCATTGAATAGTGTCATTGGCGACAACGCACCAAGTCCTGAGGGACTGTTTGACTAGGGTCGCCCATGTTGGATGGTTCGCTGCTCTACGGAGCTCGTTCAACGTGGTCTAATGAAGTTGTCAAAAAAGTAATCGCACAGCTCGTCAGTCGGCGGCTGCAATTATTCGAGGATCGTCAAGCTGAGCGTGGTGGCCACCGCGCGAATTGGAGGATGGCGCAGATGTGCGAGTCGCTGCTCCGGTTAATGGTGGAATGGATAAGTAGGTTAGTGTAGATGCTTGCATTTGCTGGCGCGCCCGAGTTTGTTCGCGACCAGCTCGCGCAGGTACTGGCTGGGAGTGGGCCTTTTCACTGCCCTGCGCCGACGTCCTCTACTCGACACGAATAGTGAATTATGATTATTCACTGAGAAACTAAATGTATTAATCCATTAAATATATGTTTCTAATTCGTTTCTATTTAAATATATTTATTTTGCTTCACTGGCTGCCATATTGTTGTCGCTGCGCCAGAAAGGCAACGGCTCGGAAAAACTCCGCCCCGAATCAACATTTATTGTAACAACCGCCACCAAAGCATGTTCAGAAGCCAAACACACATCGACCACATCAACGGCTACCGACACACTAACCTCACGGGAAGGAGAAACTTTTGCAAAGGAAGATTTCTCAACGGTACGTTCCCTACTTGAACAAAGCACTCCGTTCTATATAAAAGACAAGCCTTGTTCATCATGTCATATCCTCCACCTCCAGGCATCAACTCTCTTCCTCCGCGACCACCTCCGTCCACCAACAGCAAGCCGGGTTTCAAATCCGCCTTTAAGCAATCCTCGACAACGACGTACTCGAGCCCGTCCACCCATCATGGACAGCCACAGTCTTCATACCAATCCTACTCGGCGGCTCCTTCTGGGGTGAGCTCATACCCAACCTCATACTCGTCACAACCACAGCAACACTATGGAGCGGCACCATCCTACTCGCAACAGTCGCAATCGTACACGCAGTCAGCGCAAACCTATTCTCAACAACCGCAATCATACGGTGCTCCGCCACAGATTCGTAATCCGTTCCCCGTCCCCGGTACGGCAGCAGCATCCGTAGGCCCAGTGGCAGGCCCAGCTGTCAACAACGACTATGATCCAGAGATGGCAGCGCAAATCGCCCAGTGGCAGAGCGCATATGCGCCTCGTGACCCGAACGCTCCTGCTGCGACCACCAACGCTGGTGCCAACCCAGCTGCCGATCCATCAAGAGCTGCCGAAGCTGCTAACCTCCACCCCGACAAAAAATTGACGGTCAAGCGCGAGGGAGGTGGAAAGAAGTGGACAGACGACACCTTGCTGGAGTGGGATCCTTCACATCTGCGTCTATTCGTTGGTAACCTTGCTGGCGAAGTCACGGATGACTCACTCCTCAAAGCCTTCTCGCGATGGCCCTCTGTCCAGAAGGCACGTGTCATTCGTGATAAGCGAACCACCAAGTCCAAAGGCTACGGTTTCGTCAGTTTCAGCGACGCAGACGACTTTTTCCAGGCGGCGAGGGACATGAACAACAAATATATCCAGAGCCGTCCGGTCACGGTGCGCAAAGCCAACACGGACATTAAGGTGTCTACCGCGAAAGAGAAATACAACAACAAGAAGGGCAACAAGAACAGGCAATACAGGGAAGAGAGGAACCAAGAACCTCACTTGGGCCCTAAACAAGGCGGTGGCGTAGTTAAACCAGGCCAAAAGACTAAGAACGGACTGAAGCTGTTGGGCTAAGCAACGTCCCCGGGTGGTAATGTCATGGGGCTTGGAGTTTTGGCGTTCTTTTCTACCAGTATTAGACTTTTGCAACTGTCTTGGCTACGAGGTCTCTGCCATTCATGTATAATAGAAAGACCCGGCGGCTGACTATTCAACCCCTTCAATGCAAAGTACACTTGAGACAAACATTTCGTAAACTGTGTTGATGATCAAGTCTGCAGATTTATATGTTGGCGACAATAGAATTCGATGATAGTGAACATGTAGTATTTCTAGCTACAGGGATATCAAAGAAACAAAAAAAACACCATAACGCCCTTCTACCTGATACGATGCAACCCAAACAATGAAGTACATGTGCGCAGACACTCCTTTCCAGCCCCCCTTCACCAGTGTAAATAATGCAAAAATAAAGAAAATAGCCGAAAGGCAGTCAAAACGATAAAAACATCGCTATAAATGAAACAGAAGATGATATAATAACAAGACGCGATTTACCTGCCCGCCACTGACAAATGATTGTCGTGCTGCGGTGCGATAGGCGAGAGCTCGGCATCGGAGTGCACAATGGCTTGATCTCGGTCGTTGTCTTGTCGCAATAAACCGGCAGTCTCCTCTGCAGCATCGTCGTTTTCGATATCGCTAGCCAAGTGGCTGGATGGTGAAGACTCAAGTTCGGTGTGGCTGCCCTTGGCGCCGCCTTGAGCTTCCGCGCGCATCTTGCTGATTTTGATGTAATTGTAGGCAATAATGGCAATGAGCGTCACGAACAGACCGACGAAATTGATCATGGTCAGCGTGTCTTCAAAAATGAAAGATGCTGCAGTAATTGTGAGCACTTCTTTGAAAATGCCTGCAATGGACAATGTGACCACAGAAGTTCGCTGCAGCAGGGCAAACTCAGATGCTATCATGAGAAATGCGATGCAGCCAGGGAACAGCAGTACAAGTGGCGTCAGCCCACCGAATTCGGCATAAAGACGGCCAATGCCTTCAAAAAGAGGTCCAAATCCCTCAACAGGAATTGCGATCGCAATGAGAGTGAGAAACATGACAGGAGATAAGAAAAAGATGCTAGAAAAAGGATTGGAAGTGGCAGGATTACGCAGCAAGAGAAGCTGTGTCAATCCCCACCGGAAGCCAGAAAAGAAAGCGGCAGAAATGACCAGCACGAAACCGCCGAGCTCAAATTCGACTTCTCCGAAGACCATAAGGATGACGCCGGCAGTCATGACAGCAATAATGGCGACAAGTTTCCAGGTCGGTTGCTCGAGGCGGAACAGGAATGCGAAGATGAGAACGAAGGCGAGCGATGACGACTTGCACATGGCTAAAACAAAAACGTGTCAGTGACTTCCGATTGATAACCGTGTGCAAACGGAAAACATACTGTAGAAGGTGAGGCTGATAAACTTCAGAGACATATTTCCAAACCCAATGTCCAAGCTGGTTGCAGCACCGCATGGGCCAATTCGCGTGAGATAGTACATCTTGGACATTCCTACTGTTGGCTCGGTTTCATGTCTTGAGCGGCCTCGATCGGATTGGTGTCTCTGGAAAGGTCGTAATGAGGGTACAAGGTATAATACCAGCGATGCCAAGCAAAATTGCACGAGCATGTGCGTTGATGTTGTGAACAGAGGAAATGCGAAATTCAGGCGATCTTTGTCGAACATCCACTTGTTATACTTGATACGTTGTTAGCAATTGTGCACTGTGTAATGAAAATGCGAAACTAAATCGCCAACGAGAGCTTACCAATGAAATTGATAAAGAAAACAGGTACCACAGCAAGATGAAGCCAGTGTTGATCAGTAGCTTCTTCACCACGTCTTTATCAGCTTCCCTCTTATCATTGGCGGACAAATGCTTCTCTCGAGCAATACGCTGGTCCAGCCTTGTGTTCCGTCTCTTTCTCTTTTGCTTATGAGCACGTTCCTTCGTCGTCAGCCCAGTTTCCTCGTCATCATGCAAGTCCTCGTCGCTGAAGCTATCTCTGCTGGAATCGGCCCGATCGTAACTTGAGGTGGAAACATCTGCTCCTGCGGCTGTCCCCGAGCCTTCGGCTGGCTGCTCTGCGATGCTGGGGGAAGGATGACGCGCACCGGGGACGAGGGTCCTGGTCGGAGGTGCGTTAATGCCGCCAACCGGGTTCATCAAGCTGCTCTTGCGCCTTCGGTGACCTGCAATGGGCTCCATCTCGATGTCTTCGCGCGTTGCCGACTCCCGAACGACAGCCGCTGAGGTTGAATGGGCTGGTGATGAAAAGCTATCGGAAGAAGGGGCTTCTGCGTCTACGAGTAGACCAGAGCTCAGCGTCGAGGTTGTGGAACCGGGTCGAGGAGGATCGTCATAGACTTTGCGTTTCTGATGAGGATTGATAGGGGCGGGATCAACGGGAACGGAGCTGGAGGACGGAACAAGGACAGGAGGAGACGAGGATGAGGTCGATGAGGGAGGAAAAGAGTCTGAAATCATGACTGGGGGTGATTGGTCTGGTCGTGTGGTCAGGGCCCAAATGGTCGGTCGGATTGAGGGTCCCCTGGCAGCGGTGGGCAATACTAACAGGGGATTCTTGGCAGTTTGGGCCAGGCGAAGCAAGCAGGCAAGGGGACTTGCCGTACTAGCGCCGTACGGTACGGTATGCGCCTGTGCTGGCACTTAATTTTCAGGATAGCGCAGCAACATGGGCGGCGACAGCAATGGTTCAGAAACTGGAGCTGTATTACTGTTCAACGTTAGGGGGTCTCGCGGTCCCACGCGCAGCAGTGGCCAAGAGGTTAAAGGGAATCCTCCACAGGGCAGATGAAATGTGGGACAATTTAGGTGCCTGCGCCAGGTTGAGTGGGCGGTTCAGTGCCGACCCGAGTACCAGCCAAGACCCTGTAGCGAAGTCACCAGTGGTTGGTACAGGGGCTACCCCGGGCTGCTGGCAGTTTCGGAGTAAACTGTCCCAAGTCACTTCAGGACGAGCTGCGTGACCCTTCGCTTTTCTTTTCGCACGCTGGTCTAGACCGAGAATGTAACTCTGTTACCATTCTTCGTTAAAACGGCACTAAGCCGAAGAATCCATTCGCGCGTATTCGGTCGGGCGGCGGTCCCGGTTCGCTTGCCTGCAGGTTTTAGATGATTGCATGCCAGACCGATCTTGTGTTGCATGAGAGGCCGGCAGCAATAATTAATTTCCGCCGCAACTCTCGACTTTGCTCGTTGTCGGCTTCTTTTCTTCGTTTTTACAAACATTTGCGCACGATGTCTACTTATTGCTAATGGAGAGAGGCCCTCATTCAGAGGGTGTAAGGGATCGAAGTTATTGATACTCGCAGTTGGCTCCGTGCCTGGCAAGTTAAAGGGGCGCAAAACATGATCGCGCTCAAGTCACTATGAAACGCTTTGTTTTCACTGTCCGTGGGACTGGTTCGTGTAAGGCTCAATTGGTTTGCTATGACAGGATCTGAATGTTTGTGGCTGAGGCGGGCTCATCCTATTTAGCATTCGTGCTTCTTGTGTTACTGGTGTTTCAGAGTCGTCCACCGCCTAGGCTACATTGCAGGAAACAAAATAGATGTACAATTTATCATGATAGATTTCGTTAAAAATAAAGGTACCACATATCATATTTTGACTGTTATTCATCATGAATTATTTGATGGTGTTTGGCGTTCATGTTAATCACAGTTGGTAGAATGACGATGGAAGCTGCGTTGTATGTGGAAGTTTCTCCCCAACAGCCAATGACATCGACAGAAGCATTGAGAGAATGACTCGAATGACACCAACACTTTTGGCAAAGAACCAGTACAGACCTAGGTCTCCCTTTTGCCGCGTTGCTAAAATGTCTTCGTCTCTTGGACAGGAGGTCCTTCTGCCTCGGGTTCAGTGATGGGCTATGGTGCATCGCCGTCCACTTTGGTGCTGACTTGGCCTTTTTGTAGCTGCTCGGCTACTTCCTCATCCAATGGCAGGAGTTCCCTGAGCTTGTTCTGGAAGGAAGTGTCGTTTGTGTCTGTCTGAACTGTAGAATAGCCGTTCTGGGCGGTCGGCAGCTTCGAAGAATGGGACTCCAGTGCGGTTAGCGCGGGCAGATTGCAATTTTAAGAGAGGAAAGTAAAAGCCCGTTACACTTACGCGAGTTAGTTGCGAGAATGACAGTATTTCCTGGGCGCCGCAAGAGACCATTGGATCCCACAAGGCGCCTGAACATCTCCATGGCAGTGGTGGAATCAAGTGCACCAGAGATGTCGTCTAGCACATATATTTTCTTCCGTGAATACAAAGCCCGCGCAGCGGCTTATGAACGATAGCATATCATTTTTTTGTAAAGGGCATGGAGAGCAGTGGTTTCTGCGCCCAGATGGAAAAAAGCTCTTACAAGTCGTTGCTTCTGGCCGCCTGTCAGTGAGGTCGCCGCTCGGCAAATTCTCCAAATCTTCTTTCAAAAGACAAGCTTCTAAAATTGAGTCATACCACTCTTCATTGAACTCTTCATAGCCAATAATATTATTTTTGATTGAGGCATTCTTAATCCAAGGGGTCTGGCCGCAGTAGGCTTTGGGGCAACTTTCAACCATGGCGCTTCCAGCAACTGTTTGCGCGTCATATAGTAGGGACTCCAGAAACGTAGACTTTCCACAACCTGTTGGGCCACTGACAATGAGAAATTCATCATCTTCAACAGAGAGGTCGAGCTTTGCAATACGAATTTGTCTGGTTTGCCTTGAGGAGCGATCGAGGCACTACAAAATCTCGCAACACAACCTTTCGGCGCAGGCTTTTCGCTGGCAGTGCCGACAGCATGAGTTTCCATTATGTCACGTTGATTTTCTATTTTGTCATCTGAAGCATCTCCTGTTTCAAGATATTTGGCGTTATTCTCTGACTCTACCTCCTTCAGAAGGAGAAAGTCTTGGATGCACCCGAAGCCAGCGAGGGACGCAAGCACCGCCGGAGCAGCAGCCACGATTTCCCGCAACGGCTGGATCACAAGGCTGATAATCGCCACAGGAGTGAATGCGCTTGAAGTTATGAGTTTGCCAGAGAATCTCGTCTAAAAGAGAGCGCCAGCGATGACGATAGGCGGCGTAAACGAGTCGCAAAACTCAGCTCACATGATGTTGGTCGGGAAATGTCAACCGAGGTGGTCACCTTACCTGCTATATTAAACAACGCGCCAAGCAGTCGAGTTTTGATTGATTCTTTGATCTCTTTTTGTCGAAAACTTTGCAGCTCATCAGAAACCGCGTTTTCAAGACCAGCCATTTCGATGGCCTTGATCTGAGAGAGGATCAGTGATGTTTTGGCGACGCGCTCCTGGATTACTTCGTTCCACGCAGCCTTGGCCGTGGGGAACGCATCTCCAAGGAAATACGTTAGAAGGTGGAAACTAATTGGTCAGAATGAAGCTATTAAACAGTCGTAAGGTAATTTTTCAGTTTGCAGTACTTACCAAGCGTCGGAAAAAAGACGAGAAAAGATGCTCGCCCGGCAACAGTGGACAGTAAGTAGATGCCGACACCAAGTTCCAAGACTCGAATCCATATGTCATGTAGCATGGGGACTCCAACAACAATCAGCTCAATATCTGTGCTCATAAGAGTCACAGCTGCTGTTCTTTCCTCCGCGTTGTGTGACAGTACCAGAGTCTCCGCAAGAATGGCACCTACCAGCACCTCGCGGAGTAAAGTGGCCAGACTGAAGGTCATGTGCTGGTACAGTGATCTCGAGGTCTAATAGCATTGTGAGTAAATCACCAATTTACTGAAAGCATGTAATTGGGGGAGACACTTACGGCCATGCCAAAGTATATCAACGCCGCGGCGACCATACTCCACCTTGACCACCATGATGAAGATAATCCGTCATACCCTGAAACGGCGGCAAGAGTTTGTTCGCAATGTTCAAGCTATTATGGTACCCTAATCAGGATCTAAAATATTGGCCAGATGAACAGATGCAGTCGATTCACTCCCACCAACGTCGTCACAATCGACAAGCAATCGAACGAACATTACCCAGTGCCATACGTCGTTTGTGATATGGCGCTAAATAAATACTCGCTCGCTTTGTTCAACCTTTCTCCCCATTCAGCTCAAGAAGCTGTTTCATATTCTTCAATGAATCAACAGCTTTGATCAAGTCGATGGTGTAGAAAACGCATCCACACAACAATGATGTAATAATGGCGCTGCCCTACCTCTCAGAGTCTCGTGGCGCCGCAGCCCATTAACCTTATTCTTACGCTTGCTACAATGCCTAGTGTTCCAGGGCGTCCGTCCACTAAAAAGCCCACCACACCAGCGCCATGTGGAAACGCCAAAGCCTCCAAGACATTGTAAATAGCCGACTTCATTGTCCCACGAACTCTTTGTCTTCTATTCGCGCAACACTTTAGCCTAGAAGATCTCATTTTAGACGATCAGCTCTCCAACCCAATAAGAATCCCCATACCAAGCCCAGCCTAGCTTATCCACGCCTCTTCTCCATTGGCCAACACCACCGCAATGGCTGAAATGGGGTCCCACGATGGCATGGCGCGCCTTGGTTGTGACTCTCTAGCTCGCTCTACGTAATTCAACTCAATACAGCCGGTTCCAATTACCCCGTCCCACGATGGGGCTCTCCAATCTAGTTCACAGCTCTGCTCCATTTCTGGGGTAAATTGCCGCGACCTTGCCCCAATTCCGCTTCCGAGTCCGGGGTATTCCCCCAAGCCTTTTAATCAACACCTTTTCTCCCCTCACCTTCTTCCTCAGCTCTACTCCGATTCTCAGCACCATCGCGCGCGCAGAGCTTAAGACACGCTCCCTCACCATGGCTTCCTCCTCGCCGCCGTCCGAAAAGGTCGACGCTGGCCAGATCCAACATGTCGACGACCAATCGCCCACCATGCTTCCAAAGGCCGAGCCGCATCCGGATTTCTCCCACATAGATGAGAAGAAGGTCCTGCGCAAGATGGATATGCGGCTCATCCCCATGCTGGCGGTGCTATACCTTCTTTCTTTCCTAGATCGTAAGTCAACTCCCTTACCCTTTTTCGATGCGCAACCAAACTAACACGCGCTAGGTGGTAACATTGGCAACGCCAACGTCGAAGGACTCTCCACCGATCTGGGCCTCTCCGGACCTCAATACAACTGGTGTCTCACCGTCTTCTTCTTCACCTATTGCGCATTCGAAGTCCCCAGCAACCTCATGCTGAAGAAACTCCGTCCCAGTCGCTGGCTGCCCACAATCATGGTCGCATGGGGCGTCGTGATGACGCTCATGGGAATCGTCAAAGACTACAAGGGTCTTCTCATCACCCGAATCTTCCTTGGCGTCACCGAAGCCGGTCTATTCCCCGGTGTTGCTGTAAGTTTTTGGTTATGTCAGTGTTCCATAATCAAGCTCGCGCGATTGACTCTCCTCAGTATTACCTCACAATGTGGTATTGCCGTCACGAAATCCAGCTCCGCCAGGCCATGTTCTTCTCCGCCGCATCCATCGCAGGCGCCTTCTCTGGCCTCCTCGCTTTCGCGATCAGCAAAATGAACGGCATTGGCGGCCTGGAAGGCTGGCGCTGGATTTTCATCCTCGAAGGAATCGTAACCGTCGTTGTCGCCATCGCCGCCTATTTCCTCCTCTACGACTTTCCCGAGACCGCTGGCTTCCTCACCGAGGAAGAGCGAGCTTTTGTTATCCACCGACTCAAATACCAGGGCCAGGTTGCGCAGACCGAAGACTCTGATTCCATCAATGTTGTCCAGGCTGAAGAATTTAAATGGAAATACGTTCGCCAGGCGTTTCTCGATTGGCAAATCTACGTCAACATCTTTGTCTACTGGGGTGTAAGTTCTCCTTATAACATCGTCTCAATCGTTTTACTGACTGGATTAGGTCGTCTGTCCTCTTTATGGAATCAGCTTGTTCCTGCCCACCATCATCAAAGATCTCAACTACACTCGCGCTCAAGCTCAGCTCCTCACTGTCCCAATCTACATCACGGCCTCCATCTTCGCTGTGGTAGGAGCATATTTCTCCGACCGAGTAGGCAAACGCAGTCCCTTCATCGTCGGATTCCTTTTCATGATGCTCGTCGGTTTCGCAATGTAAGTGCATTGGTGCAAAAAAAACAATGCCTCGCCAACTAATCGCGTCGCACACAGGTGTCTCGGCTCGCACAACCCCAAGGTCGTCTACGGAGGAGTTTTCATCGCCGCTTGCGCCATCTACCCAGCCTTCCCTGGTGTCATCGCCTGGCTATCCAACAACCTTTCTGGCAGTTACAAGCGAAGCGTCGGAATGGCGCTTCAGATTGGAATTGGCAATCTCGGCGGTGTAAGTGATCCCTTCATCTTCATCTCAGGTTGCTGCAATTGCTAACAAATACACAGGCCATGGCGTCCAACTTCTATCGTAAGAAGGACAAGCCCCATTATGTCCTCGGACATGCTCTAGAAATCGGGTTTATTGTTGGCGGTATCATCGCCGCAGGTATCCTCGTCGTTTCGTACAGCGCCATCAACAAGAAGCGTGCGAAGGCATTGAGAGACGGAGCTGGTCGTGACCATACACCTCTAGAATTATCTGAGCAGGGCGATCGCGCAGTTACTTTCCGATACATGTTTTAATGGATTCTTTGGATATATTTAAAATAACGTAAATACAATCTTTCTGCTTGCAAATTTTGCGAACCATTGTTGAATTGTCGCACAGCAGATAAAACAAAAACTAAAATAGTCCACCAAGGCGTTTACCCCATGTATTCGCCTGCCCATCTCCGTCTTCCTCCTGAACATTGTTGGCTCTCACGACACTCAAGAACACGTTCTCCAACGTAGCTCCAGTCACAGAGTAGTATTCAATACCAAGCTGTTCTTTGTTCTCTTCCAGGAGGCTGATGACACTCGCAATGTTGCCAGATGAAGCATCGCCACCAGGCACAGTGAAGCGTACCTGTCCACCCATCATGTCACGCTCCAGCTTAGCTCCAGAGATGTGCTGGTGAATGAAAGAGCGGAGAGCTTCCATCTCGCCTGGGGAGGAAGAAGGTGCAGAGCGTAAGATCATGCTGACGTGGTAGACGTTGCTGTATCGATGACGGAGATCTTGAGAAGTACCCACGGCGAGAAGACGTTTGGAGATGATGGCAGCGCGAGTTGCCAATGTATCCGCTTCTTCCATACTATGAGTCTGGAAAGAGTTAGCAACGTATCAAACATTAATGAGATGAAAGGTGAAAACTTACAGTGAGAAGGACCGAGTGATTGGAGGAGATGCTCTGAATGATCTTCCAGAAGGATCTCTTTGCGACAGCGTCCATGGCTGAAGTGGGCTCGTCCAAGACCAGGACAGGAGGGGTTCCAATCAAGGCAATTGCCAAGCTGAGCTTTCTCTTGTTACCGCCAGACAGTTTCATTGCCTGCGTTCTGGCATGAGGGGTAAGACCAAGACGGGCCATGATGTGCTCCACGTTGGCCTTCACATCCTCAATACCCTTGATTCTGGCGTAAAAGTACAAGTGCTCTCGCGTGTTCATCATATCCATGGCATCGTACTGAGGGCAAACGCCAAGGAACTTTTGAGCAGAGCGAGTTCTTGAGTCTTCGCCACAGAGGTAGGCCTGACCATGGTCGGCGGACAAGTCGGACTGGATGAGGTTGACGAGAGTCGACTTGCCAGCGCCGTTGGGACCGATCAAAGCCAAGACTTCGCTGGGTGGCAGGCCGAGAGTGACGTCGTCAACAGCTTGGTTCGATCCGAACGCCTTGCTCAAGTGAAGTAGTC
This sequence comes from Simplicillium sp. C3G150-2, assembly GCA_022702485.1. NCBI lineage: Eukaryota > Fungi > Ascomycota > Sordariomycetes > Hypocreales > Cordycipitaceae > Simplicillium > Simplicillium sp. C3G150-2. The sequence continues at coordinate 1,481,544 of JAJIYY010000005.1, read as the reverse complement.
GGAGCAGATCAGCATCGGTGTTTTCCACTCGTTGCCTTTCCGCGTCCACGTCATCGCTCGCAGAGGAACCGCCAATCGACTTTTCGCCATCCCCTGGTGTGACGATCTTGCTCTTCTTTCGGAAAAGGGCAATGTCACCCTCGACCCAGATGAGGAGGAAAAGTAGCACTCCCGATTGTAAGATTAGATAGAAAATAGGCCCGCCAAAGGCGTAGAAAGAGGAGCTGTCGAGTAGGGTGTCGTTCTTGCAGCGAATGTGGCCGACGTTAAAGCCCAGAAGAACGACTCTGAACACGTTTCCGATAGGGAAGATCAAATGCAGTCCATAGGTAAGACCATTGGCGATTCTGTCTGCCTCTGCGCCGCCAGAAGATGTCCAACCAACCTAAATTCATGTCAGTGAAACTCTGGGAGAGACACGAAAAAAAAAACGGCAACTTACACCAAATGCGATAGCGGCAATGACGTACATCAAAACGTTGATTCCGAACGTCATCAAGAACGCCTTGAGGGCACCATTCACGAAGTGGGCAATGAGATAGCCCAGCAAAATCCCAGCAAGGCCGTAGAAGATAAGTACAGGCAGTATGAACCAAACAGAGCCAACCCATGTGATCTGAATGCTCATAACAATACTCAACACTAATGATATGATGAGAACAAATATGAAATCAAAGAGACCGTACGCGATCCAAAGTGGTGCGCGACGAACTCCGTTTGCATACGCAATAGACCGGACCTTACGCGACTTTTCAATCGCTGGGTATAGAACAAATGCCGCAGGATAGATGGCCATAACCAGACAAAAGAAGATGGCATAGGTTATTCCATTGTTAATGGAGGGTTTCGGTACCTTAGCAAAGACATCTGCGGTTGAAACAATCTCGGTGCCGCCCTTCATCTGGCTGTACAGACTCAACATGTCCACGACGCCACCGCCGAGGAATGGCCACCCAATCGTTCCAGAATCGCTTTCCGAATCAAAGAAAACGCCACCAGAATTGCCATAATCATGTGTGGCATTGTTGACAGCAGCTGTCCATGCTGCCAGACCAGATTCGGTATGAACCAAACTTTTGTAAAACTTGGGATTGACTTCCTTCACATCGAAAAAGTGCTTGTTGACCAGGTTATGCATGGCTTTGTCTGTAGCCCCAGAGCCCAGGAAGATTTTTGAGCAGTATTCACCGCTACAATCGCCTTGAGCGTAAAGATTAGGATAAAAATACGGCGTGTTCAGCACAGGTGTGGAGCTTGAGCAGAGATCTGGTACGTAGAATTTTAATAGTTTCTGCATACAAGGCACAATGATCAAAGGAAGCGCAAGAACATAGAAGTATGGCCACCAGAAGCGCCGCAGAATGATCCATCGCTTGCGGAAAAGCGTCCAGACTTGCGACCAGAAAGAAGTAGTTTTGGCAGCTGACATTTTGAACTCGTTGTCAATTGGAGTCCTAACGTCTCCATTTCCGGTCTCGAGCTCAACGTCATCTGCAACGTTCAAGAACACATCTTCGACCTGGGGACCAGCAATGGCTACGTTCGACACTCCAGCCTTGGAAAACGCAGAAGATAGTCTAGCGGCAGAGGCTGAGTCTGGCACCGAATAGACAAGGCGGTCTTGGTGAAGCTCTGCTGTGTAAGGCACATCAATCTGTTCCGCGGAGTTTGGAACAAGAACTTTGTAGCCATTGGCAAACTGGCTCTTCAGCTCGGCCACGGCGCCATGACATTTGACCTTGCCCTTGGAAAGGATAGCGATGTGGTCCGCCAAAACCTCGACCTCGTCAAGGAAATGAGTAGTAAACACAATGCTTCGCTTTGCACGCTGCTCCAAAAGGATTTCCCAAATGATGCGACGCGATAGAGGATCCAAGCCAGAAGTGCATTCGTCAACCAAGCATACTGTCGAATTTCCAACGAACATACAGGCTAGCTGCAGCTTTCGTTTCTGTCCACCGCTCAGTGTTCTGGCCTGGGAGTTGATTTTGGCTTCCAAGTCGCAAGAGCGAATGAGATCTTCGATCTCTTGCGCGGACTCTTTGCCGCCTTTGATTTGACTCCAAATCTTGACGTGCTCCCTTACGGTGAGCCCATCCCACATTGTGTTTCTCTGTGGACAGATACCAATTTGTGATGGTGAGGCTCCAACTGTAATCTGTCCCGAGGATGGCTTGATGAAACCTGCGACCATATGTAGCGTAGTGGTTTTACCAGAGCCATTAGGCCCTACAAGACAGAGAATTTGACCACGATATCCCGCAAGGCTGACACCATTGACAGCTTTGACTCTCTTCTTGCTGCCGCTGCAAAACACAGTAGACCAGAATCCGGCTTTGAACTCTTTCTTGAGCTCTGTTGTCTCTACTACCCGTCCACTTGCGTCCGCTAGCTGGTCCGATTCCTCCTTGAAAGTTCTATGGCTGAAGCTGATGCCGTGGAAGAAGTACTCCACCAAAATTGCCAGCACAGGGTAGACGACAATGTGAAGAGCGAGGAAACCAAGCATCGTGGATTGCGTGATACCATAGGAGTCGGAATTCAAGTCAAGATCCGCCTTTGGAATAGCATGGATATTTGCAGGTAGCTTCTGAACCTCCCATAATACCATTTGTTGCGTGAAGTACACGTAATTTGCGCTGGAGAAAAGCGCGATCAATGGATATACTCCAAAAGATTGGGGTTTCGTCGGTTCTATTTGGAAGCCATAGATTTGAGCTCCAACAGACATCAGTAAAAAGCCACCAATGACATAAATTGATGAAACACGGGATTTGGTAAACCACGCGGCAGCGAAGACCGTGGAACTGTTGACAGACAGTCCTTGCAGAATCTGCCAGCCAATAAGGAAACCAACATGAGTAGTCGGGAAAGCCAAGCGCCAGAATAGTATGCCGAAGATGATGAAGCAAGGGATGCTCACGATATTCATCACAGCAAGCCATCCCAATACACGCGATATGGGCGACCAACGTCCACCCATGCTGTCGATGAGCTGCGACATTCCTGTGTCTCTGTCATTGGTGATGAAGCTCGTGAAGCGGTAGATGATCATGTAAAAGCAGACAAATAGAGCAAATATATATATTTGACCCATAAGGCCCAGTCCGTCGACGAGATTTGTGCGCTTTTGATCTTCCATTGTTTCGATGGTCCAAGTGAATGCCTTGGGGCGATCTTGTCGTCTGTTGATAGCATTGTTCACGGCGAGTTGCAGTGGGAGGAAGAGACTGTCAGCCGGAGTGTCATGTGCGGGAATGTTAACATTTCCCCCAGTTTTGGACGGATCGGTACGAATGATGTAGCTCCATGTATGTTTGGACCCGGTAGGGCTGTCTTTGATCGTGGCTTTGGTCTCGGGAGAGTCGAGGAAGGTGACTGACGCAAAACAGTTGCTCTGACCTCGAACATTGGCCAGACACAAATCCAAAAGATCGCTTTCGTTGGCAACGATCTTCACAAGGCTTCTTTCCAAAGGTTTTGTGAAATTCTGAATGACATGGTCGACATCAGTCCCAAGATCCGGTGGTCTGATGACGATAAGCTGCTTGTTGACGACGTCGACAAGATCTTTGATAGGAGCAGGAGAAGAAGTGCCGAGTCCATCGGAGACTTTGAGGAAAGATGGGATAGATAGAAGGACAGCGAGGATGGCAATAGGAAAGCCATAGATAAGAATGAGGAAACCCAGCGGTCGTCTGATGACAGCAAGAAGTAAGTTCTTGCGAATCAGCGCCAGAAGCTGTTTGCCGAAGCTAAAGCCGGCCATGATGAGAGTGTGGCTTTTTCAGAAGCCTTACCTTGGTCATCAAGATACCAGCAGTGCAAAGACACGATTGACACAAACAAGTAAGAACAAGATAGGGGAAAAATGCAGGGCAAGTAAATAGGATGTACAACAGGAATGAAATGTATGATGAACAGAAGAAGATGAGGGCAAGGCTGGACGTCTTATGGCTTTCTTATGGGGTAATAAAACTCATGGTTTCTCCGTGTCATGTTTGATTGAAACTCGACGAGCACGCGCAGGGGGCTGCAGCGCTAGGCACAGCCATGATGTTAGTGTTGATATGTGGAGAGACGAAGCCTCGTTTGGCTTCTCAGTGGCATTAGCGAAGATCCAATCAGGCTGACACTGACCCCCTTTCAGATGAGCTGAGCCTCTTTCTCGCCGTGGTGCAGCCTTCGCTTCGGTTTCAATTGTACGCCTTGACACCAAGCGCGAATGCGGATTGCAGTATTCAACATCACTGAACGGCAGACAATTTGACAATATCAGGTCTGCTTTTCTTAGAAGACACGCATCGCACACGGTCAAAGCAGCTCTCCAAATCAGTCAAACTAAACAAAACCCGGGCTAATAACCGTCGGATCCGACCTGGCGTTGTCCCATCAGAAGCTCTGGTTTGCTGTGCATTGAGATTGGCCCCTCGTCTCTTCTTTTTGGACTCTCTGACAATGCCAAGAGCCAATACGATCTGATCTAAACCCGAAAAGAAGATGGGTGCGTCACAAAGACAGTTCAGAACTGCGGTGATAGGTGGAAGCTGCATGAGCAACGTTGACGAACGCGCGTCGTGTACTTGAAAAGGGTATGGCTTCACGTCCAACACCTTGCAGGCCCCAGTTTACAGCACTTTAGGGCGGTTTACAGTGGAGCGGCCGCGCAATTCCAGGCGGGCGCTTGCACTAATCGAGCTTAAAACCTCGCTCAGGGCGTGGGGCTCCAGCACCCTGCACCAGCGGTGGTCAAGGCGCTAGCAGCCCTGTACCTTTTTTTTATGTCTATTATGGCTTTGCCTTGTGGGGGGAACCGAGAACGTGCCATTTCTGTTACTGGAGCGAAATTTCCGGTACAGTAGTGATGGCTTCTGGTTCCAAAATAGTCAACCCGTGTGGAATTCAAAGCAGCGGAGAGTTTTTGCGGTTCTGACAACATGTTGACATGATAATATGATTTCATCGTTGTGGCGATGCTGCCGATCTAACAAGTACAGCCTCGTCGACCAATCACCAAGGAGCTCTATCTCGATTCATGAGAAAATTTGTCAGTGGTTTCCAAAGATCAAATCGTTCGAGAAATCAAAGTAGAGTATCCTCCGTCGTGTTCCCCTTCCTCAAACACATAGTGCCGTCTCCCCTTGGCCACTTTGCCCGCTAATAAATAATAACAAGCCACGTTACATTTGAATGCTTTTTTCTAATTGTCCACGTAATCTTGTGTACTTTTGTGGCCAAAGCGGATCTCTGGAGATTACTGATGCCAATATGACTTGACCGAGGATCAAACACAGGGCTGAAGCCTGAGTGTTCGGCAAAGTGGCAAGCCGGTGTGCCCCTCGTTTATCTCTCCAGCAGTGACTGGTCTGTTGTATGGCGATGCCAAGTGACTTCTGTTCCGTTGTTCTCATCAAAAGTACCAGAAGCTTATGTCGTTCAAGCTGGGCGAAGTCGGATGTGACATAGCGGTTGCCGAAACACTCATGATTGTATACTGCGTCGAGACGCTAGCCTGACCTGCCCATCGTTCGAGCATCATAATGCTATGAACTTCGGGTCCTTATATACCAAAATAATCTGAAATTCTATCTTTTTTTTTATAAAATTACGCAGTGTTTCGCGGATCAAGACCTCAGGATGATTATTACTCTATTCAAGCTCCAAAGATCTGAAGGCTGATAGGCCAGTGTTGGAGCGCAACTAGTCAACCTCGGCGCAAGCCTACCATATGTGAACATATGAATAAGCAGTTGGATTAATTTTGTAGTCAGCTTTTATAAGAAAGTAAATTTAATTTTTAATTTTTAATTTTTTTTGTTTTCTGCCTACCCGTGTGTCTGTGGCGGGCGATCTAAGAGCACCCAAAGCATACCTGGAGATGCTGGTCTGTGATTGGTGCGTGCCTGTTGCTTTGATTTCCCGATTAGGCATCCCCAAGATCGCGGTTCTCAACGAGTGCATTGGCATAGTAGTATCTGCCTTTTCTGAATTGTAAATTATATAACTAGGAATATGTTGACTTTATTCGATTATTGGTCATACCCCGTGTCTATTTTAGCAACATATTAACAAAGCAAATACGATTGAGTGTCATGTTTCGTTGTTACTTCTCAATGCTTGGTTGATTGGGAGGTACCCTGCGCTGGACCTACCAAGCAGTGTGCAGTCATTTTCGCTTGTCAGAGCATTTTTATTGGAGAAAACGTATTGTCAAATGCTTCTTGAGCTGTTCCGGATCTTCTGTGTTGTGGACATATCGATTCATCCACATGTCGGGGGCTAGCGCGAGAACAGGCAGCCACAACAAGCCTTACGAAGCACCCCAGAACAGAACCAAGTTCAAATCACCACAACGATAGGCAGAAGCCCATTGCCGCAAGCACGCCAGAGTATATCCGTTTCATATCGCAACAAGCCATCAGCAGTCGAATAGGGCCTAGGCCGTCCAAAACTCACGTGTAATTTCATAAAGAGCCCGTCCTTCATGACCTCAGCCAATCGTGTGGTGGCCGGGAGCGGGCCGCTCACGTCTCACTGCACTAGGGCGGGATAATCTGTATGCCACCCCTGCATCAGAGTTGATTTGAAGGCTCTGATTCATCTTCAAAACTGCACAGCTTCGAAATGTGTATTATTGCAACTTATTGCATTCTTTCGTTGTGTGACCCGATGCGGCATTCAATGCACCCTGTTTCTCGGTACCTGACAATAGCCTTCGGTCCCGAAAGATCAGTCAACGCATAACGGTCTCTGTTCTGTGACGGACTGTGATACCCAGCCTCACTTCTGTTTGGGACGAACGCCACGGCCGGTGAGATTTTAGGGGAAAGTCTCCGAAGCAATCACCAAGAAACCGCACACATCTGACCGTTTGGGTCAAAGAATTTTCAGCCCGTGGACCAGAGAGGGTGTGTCTCTAAGCAGTTATTATTTATGTTACGTTCTTTTATATTGACAAAGCCCGTATCCATGAAAGCGACTTGTAAAATGTAACCCGTCGTGCAAATAACACCGTACTCACGATACTCTCTTCCTTTAAACAACTTCGAATCGCAGGCATGGCGTTCGACAGCAAAAACGCGATCCAAATTCGACCCAAGTCTCAAGACAGCTTGTGCATGTTCTGGGACAACGGCAACAATGATTTCCCTGTCTCCATAGGAGACTGCAAAGACGACGACTCATACTTGTGGTCATTCCAGGCCGACAATGGTGAAGACTACGGCTGCTTTTACAACAAGGCAGCTGCAGGGCAGCGACTCAGTTTCAGAAATACTTCCACATCTACTGTGACCAGCTACCGCGCTGCCGTAGCGACGATAGACAACGATGCTTGGCAGTATTGGCGACCGACTGTAAGTTGAAGAATAGCCGTTACACAGGCAGTGCTGACTTCGGCTCTGGGGATAGAAAACAACAGACGGCTTGTATTACATCAATAACGAAGAACTTGACGCGCACTACCTGTACTGGTACCAAACCACCGCCATCTTGAAAATCAGCAGTACTCGCCCTCCACCTGCGGACGCATACATTTGGAAGTTCACCTCAGTAAAGGAGACAAAATCAACTCCACCGACGACAACACGTACCAATGCTCCAAGCTCGAGCGATACAGCTGCAGCGGACGATGATAACACCGCCACCCACAGCGGCGGTTTAAGCAAAGGAGCCAAGATTGGATTGGGTATCGCAATCCCTCTCGCAGCTGTCCTCATCCTCGGAGTGGCATTCTGGTTCTGGAGGAAGCGCAAAAATGGAAACAAGGTTCAACATTCTCAGATTCCACAGCAATCAGAGAATGAAGCCTTCAGCTCAACAGCAATGCCGGGCAAGTTACCATACTCGCAGGTCTCCGCGGTCGATCCAGATCATTACAGTAGCACATTCGTTGGTTCTATTCATCCCTCGCGGCCATCGTCACAGATCGAAAACCACGAACCCCAATACGACTTCCGCCCAACCCCTGTGGCAAATGCCGCGGGAGGCCATGCAGCTCCGCCTGTGATGCAGGAACTTCCGTTCGTCGATGAAGGAGAGCAGCTGAGCCGTGGTATGCCACGGAATTAATGTGAACAATGTATGGATTTGGGCTGGCCTTTTCTTTTGCTACAAGTGCTTTCGTTTATTTATAATTTTGCTTGCAGAGTAGGATATCCACGAGATTAAGTCTAGAATTAAACCATGAAACATACCAAATGACCGATATATTTAAAATGGTCTACAAATTCTTTGTTTTAGCCCCTCCACCCGCAATTTGAAGCCATGATGCGGCGGTAGTTCATTATAATTAGCTTTCAAATCTCTCTCCAAACTGGCAATTCCTCTCCGAATTCTGTCCCAGTCGCTCCCATCGCCTTTGCCTCTCAGTTGATCCACCTGTGCCATAAGCTCCAGCATCAGCAACTCGTCCACCTTGAGATGCTCATAAGCAAGTGTGTGGCTCGTCGCCTGATTTTGGGCCTTTTCTAGACAGTCCCATGCTGCATTGAGATAACTTTCATGATATGGCGGCCGTCTGAACCGAATCTTGTTCACGCTAGCCATTCCGCGATAAGCACAAACCAAGCCAAAAGAATCCTTGGTCTTGTTATCTGTTGATGAGCGACAAGTATTTTGTACCCATTCAAAGAACTGTTGCGCCGTCTGGTCATCAGGATTACGACCACTCATAAGCCTCACACCTTGGTCATATGTTGGCATCCAATGAATCATGCGACAGGCAGTTTTGATGGGGTTGATGATTTGCGCCATGGTCGGATCATAGCGGGAAAGCTTGACAAGATCTGTGTGCGTCTTCTCAATCGGTATGCAGTTGACATTTGGGATCTCCTTCCGAAGACATGCCGTTGCGGAAGTCATGTCAACCAGACACACACTTGGACCGCTGTAGTCATACTTCCCAACTGCTTCATTCTATGTCATGGTCAGTCAAGCCGATGACTATTAGATTATTTGAACTTACCCATGCAACCGAGGGGGAATTGAGGGTTTCGTAAAAGCAACAAACAGTAAAGTCGCTCAAAATATGAGAGAATCTCCGATTTGGGTCGCCAGCTGGGTTATTGGAGTTGAGCGCATCAATCAACGGGCGATTCGGCTGATCATTGACCAAAGGTAACAGCGGTTCAATCACCATGCCGTTGCATGGAACTCCAAAGAAAAATATTGCACAGACGTCCCGCAACAAATCGCATTCGCCGTCGGCCGTGGACTCAGAAATCTGAAGTATGGCTTCTTGCACCAGCAAACCGCCTAGACTGTGAGCCAAAAGTATGTATGGTCGATCCTGTGCGTCTACTAGACAATTCTGCAAGACGGTTCTAAACGCTTGAGCAAGAGTTTTAATAGAGGCAAAGCTGTCGCTATCCTTCAATTTGGTATCATAGCCGTATATGATGACTCTAGCGTTGGGTATTTCACTAGGTAAGTCGTCCTTGAGCCACATGTGTCGCGAATTGCCTTTGAACACGAAGGACCCAAATGGATGGCTACCCAATCCTGACAATGCGAGAATGTTAACGCGATGTTTATCGTCAGGAGGCGAATGAAGAACGGTTAAGCCGCGAAAATGAGTGTCCAGAGTAAGTTCAATCATTCGCTCAGTCCCTGTCGCAGCATCTGAAGTGTGTATCATTGCAGACAAATCGTCGCCTGAACTGTTGACACCGACGAGAGGGATCTTGAACCGAACCGTAGCCACCTGTTGTCTCCCCCTGGCATTGATATCCGGGGCGCATGTAATGACCTCAATCTGGTCTGGCAGACATTGGAAGTAATAGGATAGGGCATGTGTCACATCCTCCCGTGACCACATTGCCAAAATACCTTGGACTCTCCAGACGAGCCGCAAGTCGCTTTTATGGCTGACCAGTCCAAGCGCAACTATGGTCTGCAGCTGAGTGACGGGGTCAAATTCGCCAACATCGACTGTAGATGCCTTCTTGCCATCGAGGGCCGGTGGCAAGACTGCAAAACGCACAATAGCTGCTTGCTGAACCATGCCGTCTGCAATATTTCTAGGAGCTATGTTGATGAGCGACACAGTGGGCGCCAAACATGCCAACGACTCCGACAAAGCACCTATTAATCGCTGTTGTGTCCAAGAAATAGGGATTCCGCTGACTTGCCAGTCCAACGAAGCTGTGAAGGTAGCCATTTTTTCTCCGTGTAAGTGAAAGCTCACTGGGTGCAAGCACTCACTAGACAGGATATCTTGGGTTGACTGCAGTCCAGAAGGCAGCCAAATGAACGCGCCTAACCACTCCGCAGTTTGATCTTACTCATGATCAAATCAATGCCTCTAGTGCATAGGATAAGTATCGCACGCCTTCGGTGGATGACTTGCAGCATGCTGCAGTGATAAGTACACGCCCTTGCCCAGCCCCTGTCAGCGTATCAAGCCCCTGCGCAAATGTGCTGACAGCGCGCGCCCAGCCCTGCCACTAGGTTCAGCAATGGTGGCTAGTGGCAGATGCTTTGAACAATAATATGAAAGGAGATATGGTGTGTGGCACGAGAAGTCATGTCCTAACAGTCAAGGTGCAAGTACATCAATTCACCATGACTACCAAACGACACAAGGAACCAGAGATGAGTGTCGGAAACGTTGCTAACTATACGACTGTAATAATAACCAATCATCGCATATGTCAGTGAAAGGACTTCATCACTAATCACCGACGCAGACACCACCATTTTCCGTTAATATTTTACTGTCCTCTGAACTCACCACACCAACATCTTCCAGCTCACACAGTGACATCCCGTCTCTCGCACGCCTCCTGCCATCTACCCTACGCAGTAAGCATGGCGACATAGTAACTACAAGTCGAAATATCCTTGCTTGTCTCCACAAGGAGCTCGACCTGCACCGTCTGGCAGCCATCCATGAATGGCTCTGGCTAGCCGGATTGCCAATCGCGCCTCGGCCGCTGCATTACCAATCAGTCTTGGGTCGCGAAATCTGCGTGTCTGAAATCATGGACACGCACCTGGTTTGGGAAACTGGTAAAATATATATCAAGCCGTTACCGCGATATCTACTCTGTCCCCAATTCTGGCAACAATATATTTGCTGCAAGCTTGATGATGCCACACGAATGGGGCGCTATCGTCGTGCTCTTGGTTTCCTCTACTCATATGCAGCGCTTATCATGTACGAAACGGATTTTGACCTTGCCAAAGAAAAGCGACTACTACCAAAGGAAGTCCAATGGCAAAACTGGAAGACACTAGTGCAGCAACTAGATGTTGAAACTATTCATAGTCGCATCGACCCGCGCTTTCACCATGGTGAACTACGGCTAGGTCGGCTGAACAAGATATGTTTCTTCTTCCATACACCGATGCAGCCGTATCTGCCATTTTGGAATCAGACGAGCGCATTCTTCCAATCCAACTTTGCATGGCTGGCTAGCGCTACAGTGTATATCGCCATCGTGCTGACGGCAATGCAGCTTGGGTTGGCGACAGATCCCTTGGTGAAGAACAAGACTTTCCAAGATGTGTCGTATGGCTTCACTGTCTTTTCCATTCTTGGTCCACTAGTTGTTATTGCTGGTGTTGTATTTGTCTTTTGTTTGCTGGCTGTTTACAACATTGCCAGCACGAGGAAATTTTGCAGGAAAAAGGCAGCACGGGTGGCAAGAGGCACATACTGACAGGTGTTCGCCATTAAGATAAGGCTTGAAGGCTTTTACTGTATTAATGCTGCATACTAAATATTTTATCTAATCAAATGGAATGCGCCTCAGCGATTCATTATTTCCACGCTTTTTGAGCTCCTGAGCCGCAGCAATACTGCTCGGGACCTTTATTCCACAACAATCGCCCCAGCCAGTTACTCCATGTGAATGACCGGAATGATCCTCCTCATGGCCATCAGACTCGCCGTTGCCGTGTTCATGTTCATCCTCTTCGCTCATACTCGCTTCAGCTGGCACAAGAGAGCCGAACAGGAAGTGCTGCATCACGGGAAGCTTTCCAAGGACCTCGGAAACGAACATGCGGCGCATTCCTCCTTCAATCTTAGTCCATGACTTGGCTGATGAAATGTCATCGAGCATGGGGCTGTGCCATCGCAGGCCTTTGACGGTTTTGGTGCTGTTGACAAAGTCAACCTGGCCAAGATACATATATTCATTGCTTGATTCCTCCAGCGTGAGATCCTGGTGGATCGATCTGGGCGTGATGTATGGATGGTGCAGCAGCTGAGATGCGCCGAAAAGGAAAGGCAAAAACTGGTAGTCGTCAAGGCCCCAGACACCATGGGATCCGGCAGGCTCCAGATAGTACATCATTTGAACTGTGCGCATCAACTGCAAGTAACGTGTAAACACCTTCAGGACGATGGCCTTGAAATCAGACTTGTGCAGAATGTCCAACTGGTATAGGCATAGCAACCAAATGGCAAAATTTAACTCATGCCCAGAGCCGTAATCAATTCTGTTCTTGTTTCCAAACGACTCGTCGAGGTATTTCGCGACTTCGGCAATAGCAGCGTCGTCCTTCAAGCCAAGGGACTGGTGCCATTCCTTTGAGCGCTCTTTCGCTAGCTCCACGAACCCCCGAAACGCCTTGTTGCCGAATCTTGAACCACCCTGGTCATCTGGTGGTGACTGGCCAGCCAGATCCTCTGCTTCATCTAAGATCTTGAGGAGCGTTTTGACAGGTTCGCTGAGATCCGCGTCACGGACCGTGGATGCTGGGATGCCAGCAACAGATTCAGTGAGACCAAATACCCATGCCAAGACCAAGTCGTAAGTAGGAGACTTGAGGAAGATTTCATGATCCTTTGGAGATAAAATGCGGCGAGTGGGAGTCTTGAAGGTCCAGTTGGCCGTGTTAGGTGGCGGTGCGAGTGCTGGCGTTGTGGGCACAGGGATCGAGTTTGCCGGTTCAGTGCGACGCCTGCGAGGCTCAAGTTTGGGAATTCTGTCTTTCAAGTTGGGAATTACTGCTGTGCTATCCATTTTGATTGTATGTGAATAGTGTGAGAGATGATGAGAATGTATGACAGGAGGAAGTTCCATGTGGCGACTGGAACTGCTGATGAAGCACCTCTGTGGTCGGCCTGCAGGACCCACCACCAACGCCTCAGGCTGTATTTGATAATGGCTGATGACACTATCAAATAATAGTCTAGAAATATGAATTTAATTTCAACGCCTTTAAATAATTATACATCAAAGATGATCATTTTATGCTTCTTTATTTCAATACTTTTTAGTGACTGCTGGGATCGTGCTATTCTTTAGATGGAAGTACCTCCCCGCCATTTTTCGCCGCGCTAGTACATCCGCTAAAATTCATCTTGAAATTCTCACCTCATTCAAGGCTTCAACACCAACATCAAACCATCAAACCATCACAACCAAGACCATGTCGCCATCAACGATACCCAAAGCCGAACTTTCCATGCTTCCAAAAGCAGATGGTTCGGCTACCTTCTCATACTGCGGATATACAGTCACAGCATCAGTGAACGGCCCGATTGAGGCTTCGCGACGAGACGAGAATCCATTCGAAGCCATCCTGGACATCAATGTCCGACCAGCTGCGGGCGTCGGAGGTGAGAACAGCAGCTCTCGCAGCACGGTATCGAAATAAAACGCTAATAAATATCAACAGGAACTGCTGAGCGCCAGCTGGAATCAATCCTGCAACCCGCGCTGCGCCAGCTTATCCCCATCAGAGACTTCCCCAGGTCCATGATCCAGATCACGCTGCAAGTCACTGAAACCCCAGAAAATGCCTACGTCAACTTTAAACTCAATCAAGCTCGCTTAGTAAGTCGGTTTTATTGTGAGGTTGATACTGGTCCACTGACTCTTTAGAATCTTTCCATCATTCCTGCTTTACTTCACGCATCTGTTCTTGGCCTCTTGACGGCAGCTATTCCGTTAAAGAGCATTGCCACCGCCGTTGCCTTGGCCATCCCATCAGACGACAGCAACTCCATCATTGCAGATCCAAGTGCCCGAGAAGCCGAGACGGCAGGCTCTCTGCATGTTCTCAGCTTCACATCAGACAGCGAGCTTTTGCTGGCTGAGAGCGAAGGCTCGTTCACGCCAGAGGAGTGGGAGCAGGTTCTCCAGGCAGGGCAACACGTGTGTTGCCAATCGGACGACGACAAACCTATGCAAGACAGCGGACTAGAATCTACAAGCATCAAATCCTTTATCCGATCCGTCATGGAAACAAAGACGGCGGGAGATCTGCACTGGAAATAACACAGGACCGTAGAAGTGCTCTGTTCAACTCGAGCTGTCGCAGAAGTCTGTATTACAGGGAGAGCTTTGCCCCAATACGGAACATCTTGGCAGTTACAGGGAGTCTTATTTACATGCTTCGTTTCCAAGAAAGACCCGGAGAGCATAACAGAACAAGACCGGAGGAATCATCGACGAGTACGAGTTTGGCTGCATCAGCCCACTTCGGGCAATAACAGCGAGGCTTTCGGGCCCGCGACAAACCCGACCTCAGGTGTCGTGAGACTCTAGGGACGGGCCGTCGAAACGGCAAGTTAGGTCAGAAATAGGGCAGTGCACTCCGAGCAGGGAATGGGTAGCTATTTTGGTCTGTGGGCTGAGGGCGAGAGTCGAGACGTGAGGAGACTGCCCTGAGCTTATGGTTATGTTTCATCATCAGGGGCGCGCGGCACGACGCGCTGGGAGACTGGCGAAAGAAGTTGAGAGGCAGGTTATGAATGAATAACAGATCTCCATATTATTCTTTTATAACAATTATGCTATTAATTCTCCATCGCGTTTGTTTTTCATGTGCTCTGTAGCGACGCGGTGGACATTGTTCTTTACCTGTTACAGTACTGCTTGGCCCACGAGCAACAGTTCCAGTAGGGGGTTACTGTTTTCAATTGGAGTGAATTAATTATTTCCAGAAATTCACTCGCCTGCTGCGGCCGCCTTTGTATTTTGCTCAAATTATGCCTCCAATAAATTCTGCACAATACGAGTGGTAACTCTCTTCAATCGAACGGTTGCGACAGCCAAGCCCTGCGACGACCAGCAAGCTGTAACAGTCAGCTCCCCGCCAAACACTCGCCTAACGCCCCTTCCAGCAGCAACACTGCGCAGCACAGTGCTGCCCTGGCGTGCCCCTTGTAAGTTTGCCAGTGCAATCCTATGTCTCAGGTCTCGAGTTTTGAATTCAAACACGAACCCTTTCCCTTGTCTGTCGGCCCACGCTGCAGCGAATAGTAATAGCTCGATGAATCATGTGTCTTTTGGGCCTAGTCTCCAGATTGGTGTCGGCAAGATTGCACAACGGCACGTCCAAGGCGGAAACGTGAGCGGAGCCTTCTGAAGCAAGTCTCGTACATTTGGCAGTGTCCATGTCATTTAACGAGTGTTTTGGCGTGTAAGATTTGTGAGGCTGGTAGGGAATAAAAGCCGTTTTCGTCCCATGGTCCATTCGTCGATTGATGAGCGGTCGGTCCGTCAATCATTACTTGATCAACACTTCACCAATGAGTATGTGGTGGTACAGCATCTTTGCATCCATCGAGATAGAGATTTGAGCTCTGGAAGCTCCGGTATTGCATCGATTTCTTCTTCCATCTTTCTACAGTTCTGTTCTCGCTTTTTATATTATTTAATCTTTCCATCTCTCTCTCTCTCTCTCTCTCTCTCTTTTTTTTTTTTTTAACCGACGATTTTAATCCAATTGGCGCACTCGCTGGACGGTGGCCACATCCTTCGCGACAATACCTCTTCCGCCACAGCTTCCATAACTAATCGCTGTTATTCGACTCTTTCTCCTTCAGGTACGCCCGTAAACTTTCGGACAAAGCTTCCGAAAACTTTGCGATTGTGCACACCAAATTCCGACGAGCATAGCAAAAGTAATAATAAAAACCAATTATGCTAACCAAGACGGCAGCATTCTAAATTCCATTAAGCCCGAAGCCAGCCTGTCTGCCAGCTGCCAGCACACCATCTTACACCCCCACCACCACACCACCACCATCGCTGCAGCTCCTCGCATCCGCTACCATGTCGAGCACTTCGGGGCCTGTCCTTCTGCTCTCTCCCACCTCCCTCCACCCCGCCATCAGTGGCTCAAGCACCGACGACACCACCATCAGCGCCGGCAATCCACTCTCAATCCCACTCCCGCCATCTCCGTCGGCCGAACTAGCTCCAAACGACATTAATAACTCCCCTAACCACAACATTAAAACTCCGGCCACCACCACACCTGTTCAGCCGCCATCACCATGCGTTGAAGAGCCTTCTCCCTCGCAGGTCGCCCGAGACGATCCCATTTCGCCAACTTGTACTTCCATCCCATCTCTAGAATCCGCGCTTTCACCCACTGCACTGCCGTCTCCTCTGTCTCTGTCCATCCCAAAGCCGCCCGCCATGGCCTCCGACTCGCTCACACCAAGAGCGTCTCACCATGTGCATAAGCGCCCGGATGCCTTGTCTCTCGATAGCATCTTGGCTAACAATGCTGTTGCTGGCCTCCCTTCTGCCGCAGCATCGCTCAAGCTGACGGATGCGCTCAACGACCTGGCCTCACAGCAGCAATTCGCACGTCGTCGTTCATCCACAGCCACGGCATTCACTGCTATGCGCTCTCCATGCTTCTATCATCAGCGCTTTGATGATGCTGTCGATATCGACAAAGTTCTGGAGGAGATCAAGAACGATGACTCCATGTCTCACTCGCGCATGGTTCAAACTGCCACCGGAGTCCGCGAAGTCTCCAAGCAACTACAGCGACGACCTATCAGGCGCGCAGTCCGCAATGTCATGATTGTCACCAAGGCTCGCGACAACCAACTCGTCTTACTCACACGCGAACTGGCCACCTGGCTCCTCTCAAAGCCTCGTTACAGCTCAGATCTCGGAGTTAACGTCTATGTCGACGCCAAGCTGCGCAACTCCAAGCGCTTCGACGCAGCTGGTATTGTAGCCTCCAACCCACGGTTTGAACACATGCTCAAATACTGGACGCCGGACCTGTGCTGGAGCCAGCCCGAAAAATTCGATTTGGTTCTCACTCTCGGCGGTGACGGGACCGTTCTTTTCACGTCATGGCTTTTCCAGCGAGTTGTTCCACCAGTCCTGTCTTTCAGTCTCGGCAGTCTCGGATTCATGACCACATTCGAATTTGAGAAATACAAACAACATCTTGACCGCGTTATGGGCGATGCCGGCATGAAGATCAACCTCCGCATGCGCTTCACCTGCACAGTCTGGCGCCGCGGAACCATCGCCAATGCTCTCGGTGAGGGTGGCGAGTCTTTCGAAGTTCTCAACGAACTCGTCATCGACCGCGGCCCGTCACCATATGTTTCCAACTTGGAACTCTACGGCGATGACGAGCTTCTCACCGTTGTCCAAGCCGACGGATGCATCTTTTCCACTCCTACAGGATCCACCGCCTATTCCCTCTCCGCCGGCGGATCTCTCGTCCATCCCGACATCCCCGCCATCCTCCTCACCCCCATCTGTCCCCATACACTCTCCTTCCGACCCATGGTCCTCTCTGATACCATGGCTCTCCGCGTTGCCGTTCCCGCATCTTCGCGAGCTACAGCCTACTGCTCCTTCGATGGCAAAGGGCGCATTGAGCTGCGCCAAGGTGACCACGTTACCATCGCCGCGTCACAATACCCCTTCCCTACCGTCACTCGTACAGACACCGAGTGGTTCGACAGCGTCAGCCGCACACTGCGCTGGAACGTTCGTGCCGCTGCCCAGAAGCCCTTTGAGAGCGGCAGCGAGACCACCGGTGAAGACAAGGAAGACGAGGAATCGTGGGACATCGACACGGATAGCGCATACTATGCCAGTGAGGAAGGCAGTGAAGCCGCAAGCCCGGTGCGACGACAGATGGGCCTGCTTGGGCTTTAAGAACTGGTCAAGTATACAACATATACTAAGCTGAGTATTTGTCACCATGACGCACCATTTATGAGTTTATGTTTTGGCTTTGTTTCTTTTTCTCTTCTTCGTTGTCGCATTTGTCAAATCTTGCCGGAGTCTGATTTGTTTTTTTTTTTTGGGAGCCATTAGCATTTTCTATACATTGCATTATACAAACCATTCATTACATAGACAAGACATCACTTAGACTTTCACCAGTCACATAACCTTTATACAACACAATTCTTTGTAGACAAAACTCATTGTCTTCGTCATGTATTTTTATTTTTTAGTTTGTCATATCCCTTCGTGATAAACCAACCAAGCCACCACCAGTTACTTGAACAACGTTCAAAACCACTTATGCGCCGTGAAATTTTTGTTCACCCATGAACAAAAACAAGATTGTCCCCTAAAATATCAAAACAAAGATAGTAGTGGTTCTCCTAGAGCTATATCGTTTTGTGTATCTGTTTTCTTTTCAATTAGAGATGATGAGAACAAACCCCAAGTTACATCCCATTTTCCTTTCTGCCCTTTCACCGGGCCGGGGATTTTGGACTAAATGCAAGACACTTCCAGAGTGAAACGCCTATTCTCGCATGAAACAACGCTGTTCAATCAGACGTGCCATTGGAAATTGCAGCAACTGCGTCATCTCCATGCACCTTGGCTGAGAGACAGGAGCCCAGCAACACAGTCCATATCGCCCTTCTTGCTGGGACTCACTTCGCCACGCATAAACTTTTCCACGTCATCAGCGCGAGACTGACGCTTCTCACCGTCGTCAAAGATGCTAATGTCCCCCTGGCCTTTGCGAAGAGGGGCGGTGTTGGCTCGAGCATTGAGCAGGCTAGAAGTAGCACGGTCTTGCAACGCGCGACCAGCACGTCGAGAATTTTGTGATTTGGCGGCAGGACCAGTAGGAAGTGGACGGCGCATGCCTGCGTCGCGAGGGTGACCATCCTCATCTGGACTCATGTTCTCCTTGTCAGAGTCAGTGGGGGATAGTAGCCTCGATACCTTTAGCTTATCGGTGGGTTTTTCGGCGACAAATCCGTCGTCGTTCTCCTTTCCGGTATGCTCTAGTCGAGCGATGCTAGAGATGGCTCGACTGAGTTTGGCCTTCTTAGAAGGGTGTGGCCGGCTCTGCTTGCTCGAAACTGGGGCGTTTCGCTTCGTAGAGCTAGACTGCAAAACGCCGCTGGTAGAACGCAGCAGACTGATGGCTGCAATGGCTGAACCGTTGGATTCATTCTCGGCTTGCGTAGCCAGATCATCACGTTTGTCTGAATCTGCACAAGACTCCCAGGCGTTGACATCGCGAGATCTGCCACGGTACAGGCGAGGCGGCAACAAACTGGTCAGTGCAGTGATTGGGGGTAGCGTAACGGCGGGTAGGGCACTGTAGCTTCGCTTCAAGCCTCTAGGACGAGAAACTTCGGGGAGTGGGGAGGTTGGCCGTTGGGGTGCCTCTTTGACTGGAGACACGCCGTTGACTAGCTCTGCTTTGCCCTCCAATGACAGGGCAAGCCTCATATGCGATTGAGAATGGCTGCGTTTTAACGTTGGCCCGTCAGAGGCACGTCGATTCTCGCCAGGTGCAGAATATCTGGGAGTGTGTTAGCTTATGTGCTTTAAGACGTTTACTCATTCACTTGCCTGAGAGATGCATCGGCCTCGTGGTGAGGGTTGGGCTGAGAAGAGAAAGAGTGTCCAAGGTTCCATCTGTTGGCAAGATAGCCAACCGAGCTTGAGAAAGACTGAGACAAGGTCTGTGAGCCTTCCTGAGAAGCCTGCGACGATGGCGCTTCGCTGGGTTGAGTGGTGCCAGCTGACTGCTGGCTCATGGACATGTGCAAATTCCCAGGATTAGCAGCGGGCTCTTGGTGCCCATTTGTGGACATGCGAACCGCATCATAGTTGGAGGGGTGAGACATGGACGGGTCGGTAGCGTGGTGGAAGTTGGGCCCAACCGAGAATGACGCAAGAGAGTCAGAAGTCGGCGTCGATTGTAAGCCATTGAATCTCAAAGCGGCAAGCTCTTGCGGTGACAGCGGACGAGACTTCCTTCGGTCATTCTGGCGTCGGTTTTGGAACCAAATCTATATATTGCGTGTTAGTGCTGAGCTCGTCACCGTCGACTACCCGCGACGCGTTTTGCCAAGCAAGCAACGCTGTGCAAAGCCAATGATCACCATACCTGAACTTCTTTCTCATTCAAAGACACACGGCTGACAATGTCAAGACGCGCCTGTTTGTCGGGCTTTGCATTGTTGTTGTATGCATCTTCGAGGATGGCTTTGTCTTGGGCACTGCAAGTGGATACGAGTTAGCTGCGTGTGCACACCATACTCCAACAGCAGAGCTTAGATGTCCCATCATATGAAGCACGTACGTAGTTCGTTTTCTTCTACTTTTTGGATGCTTTTCAGACTCTTGGCTCAAGTCGTGACTGGAAATGTCGGTGACAAGCTCTGAGGTGTCGTGGGACATTATTGAGGAATCGTGGTGAGAGGGCGAAGAGGAACCATGTTGAATCTCGGCCGAGGGATTGTGGGGGGACGCGACAGGCAAGTCGGACATGATGGTTAACGGCAGAGACGGAGGTGTTGTTTGGGTTTCGAATTAAGGTGTTTCGAGGTCGAAGAGCAAGGACGAAAGTCAAGCCAGGCTGGTGATCATAATACAACGTGAGGAAATAACACGGAAGAAACGCCGTATCAAACAAGCAACCAAACCCAGACGCAGCAGACAAAACGATTGGCGAAAATGACCAATTGCAGCAGAAACCAAGAAAGAAGAGGCTCGTCAAGATGTTGCAGAACTGAAGCTGAAGAAGAAAGAGAGAGAGTAGGAGTAAGTAAGTCGGGAAAACCCCCAGGTCGATGCGCGTTAAGGTCGAGGGGACGTGACCGTGGACGTGGAGACGTGGAATGGGGTATGCAGGTTTTGGGTGCTGCAGCAATTAGTGCCAGCAGCCAAAACACTGTATTCTCAGCGGTAGTGCTTCAAAAACCACTATAAAATGCCCTGTAGCGACCGCTCTGCTGTGTTACCGCCTGTCACCCCCGGCAAGGCTAGTGGCCAGACATGGGGGCCCATTCCTCGTGTTGGGCCAATCCGCTGCAGGATCACGTCCAAACCCTTGTCGCTATTTAAGCCCATCCTGGAAGTAGTCAACACGCGATTAAAAGAAAAATATATCTATTTTGTTTTTTTCTGCTTGGCTTCCTCTTTTCCTTGGCCTTTATTGGACTAATGAACCGATCTTCTTGTCAACCTCCTCATTTTACAGTTTTCCTTTTTGCTAACGCGACATGATGAATCCAGCACTACCTTGTACCATAGGAACGAAATTGTTGTGTAAATAAACAAGAGTCTTGCTCAAATCAACAAACTAGTGCCAACAAATAAATTTTCACATAAAGCAGCGTCTGGCACAAATTGACATCTGACATCTCAGCCGAGCATACCAGCGCCGTGTAAGCTATAATTAAAGCACAAACCATAATCTCAATGCAAGATTACCTCGATCCATCGCCAGCATCTGTCCGCCTATAATATGGACGTCGTCGCGAACCACAGCCATTTATTTTGGTCCCTGTCCATCCCAGCCGCCCAACCCACTCGCTGCTAATAAAAATGGAGTCTCCGTTCAAACCATGCCCTGTGTGCTGGAAAATATTTCGCAGAGGCCCGAGCCAGCTCTTCTTTCTTTCCTTCATCAACGCAACATCGAGTTTCTCATCGTGGGTTCTTTCCTGCACTGCACCAGATTTCTTCCTCAATTCTGCTGTAGACCTGGGTTTCTCGTTGCTAGAAGGATTTAATTGCCGCTCGTTTGAGGGGGGTTGTACGTACTTCGCAGTGACGGCCTCCCATGGTTTTCGTGGCAACATTCCATTTTTGTTTCTTTGACTCGTTCTGGGCTTTCTAAATGCTCATCTCTTGCTCTGTAGTACATATGCCATTCCTACATAGACTGAACACAGTGTGAGAAACCAACTGAAGCATTTCGTCGCGTCTAAGCTGACGCAGTGTGCGGTTGCGGACTGGCGCTCACTGGACCGAGGTTCCAACTCATCAAGAACACAGTAACAAGAGCCGAAGGAGAAACAACGTATGATGCCATCTTCTAATCTGGCAGGTGATATTTTATGGGTAAAGTCTAACTAGATATTTGCGTCGCTATTTTGCAGCGACAAAAAGAAAACGGCCTTTCTTAATATGAAGGGATCCCAACCGGGTCCAATGGGGAAAATGTTTCGCTCCTCCGCATCACGCTTCCGTAAACAAGACAAGAAACTCCCAAGTCTCTTACTCTCTCTTTCTTTTTCGTAAATGATCATTTTCTAATGCCATCCATTATGAGACGCGTCAGGCTCCCAAACCCAATATCCTGGCGCTGAACGTATCCTCCGTCATTTGCAATCTTTTACAGGTCGTCATCAGAGCCCTCATCGGGAAGAGCAGTGGTAGCGGCAGCATCCATCTCTTCTTTGTACTTGGCAAGGAGAGCCTCGTCGACCTGGGCAGTGGGAGGGGCAAGGGCAGGGGCAGCGACGAACTCCTACATCAGTTCGTTAGTATATGCTTCAAACAGGGACCAAAAAAGGGTGACATACAAGCTGGGGGTTGCCAACGAGCTTACGGGCGAGCCACAAGAAGGGCTTCTCGAAGTTGTAGTTGGACTTGGCAGAAATGTCGTAATACTGGAGGTTCTTCTTGCGGTGGAAAGTGATGGTCTTGGCCTTGACTTTGCGCTCCTTAACATCGACCTTGTTGCCGCAGAGGACAATGGGGATGTTTTCGCAGACACGGACGAGATCACCTGTGAGGAGGTTAGTTACTTGCTCAAACGGTGGACCATGGAAGAGATGGTACTTACGGTGCCAGTTGGGAACGTTCTTGTAGGTAATACGGGAGGTGACATCGAACATGATGATACCACACTGTCCGTTGATGTAGTAACCATCACGGAGACCACCAAACTTCTCCTGGCCGGCAGTGTCCCAGACATCGAACTGGATCTGACCGTAGTTCTATAGCCTAGAGTTAGTCTCGCCACATCACATCGCGGGCAGTGGGAAGAAATAACTTACGGTAGAGAAACCAAGAGGGTGGACCTCGACACCAAGAGTAGCAAGGTACTTCTTCTCAAATTCACCAGTCAAATGGCGCTTGACGAAGGTGGTCTATTTTGGGAGGGAAAAAATCTTAGTACGTGATTCGGTCATCGATGAGGGGCACGAGAGTGGCGGCGAGCGGCGAGGGATATTGTTGGGGACGATCGCGACGAAGCGAGAGGATAATTCGCCGGAATTCTGTGACTAACCTTTCCGGTACCACCGTCGCCGACAAGGACGAGCTTGAAGGTAGGAGTTTGTTGCTCAGCCATGGTTGTGATGTTCGTTCAAGATGACCTCTTCGTTTGTGATGTAAACAAGGCGGGGTCCTAAACAGGTTTGTAAGCTTGGTGCAACTTGCAATGGGCGTAATCTCGGCAGGATAAATTTAATGATGTGACGCAACGAGTGCACCGGCGACGTTCCTGCGATTTCTGAATGCCGTACCTTTGTGGAAATTGGTGATGTAGATGTGCTGGTGTTTCGAAAACTTGCACAAATCGGTCAACCTCTGTAGTTTTGTATGTAGCGGGGGGGCAAGAGCAAAGCAAAATTTCGCCGCGGGCAGGTGCACGTGAAAATAAGTGGGTCCATGTGTTCTCATAAAAATCCTTTTTTTTATTTACGGCATCTACACATCTCAGGTTCGAAACAGTGGCCTTTTCCTTCATAATGAGTAATTAATTGAGCTGAGAATTGAACTGTCGCTCAACCATTCTTTCGATTATGTGTTTGGAATTTTGTTGAATTTTGGGGGGGTTTTCTTCGTTCATTTTATCGCTTGAAAACATCTCGAGGTACCTGAGCGGGTAGGCGGACTAGGTACCAAAGCTTAGGGCGGATGCCAGCAAAGCACCTAGGTACCGCGTGCCTGTATTACATGCGAGTGATACCTAAAGGCATTAGCGCCTAGGCTTCAAGCCCAGATACAGGCGAAAATAGGAACCCAAAGTCGAAAATTACAGGCCACTCCTAGGCAGCGGTAGGCATTCACTAGCAGTCAAAGGCAGCCAAGCGCCACCGCCTGGATTGCTATGGGGCTATGCCTTTGATGGCATCAGTACGCTGGCCCACCGACATTTCAAAGCGCAAAGGAAGTGGTTCCTCATACCATTCCTGTCACTGCACATTGATGCCGCAACAAGCTGCTAATCTGGGCACACTTCTTGCAGTAGATGAAATGCTCCATCTGTTGGTTTCAGAGAGCCGCTGCCGCGCCACCGTTCCTTTTTAAGAAAGAGAATGCTTTTTGGCGCGCGATTGTCAAGCGGCGGCAGCGGTATGTACTAAACAATCGCCTGATGGACAAGTGTAACAAAATCAATTCTCGGTATCTAATGAAACATGTTCCATAACGCCAGCCGTATCTACAAGGCTCCTATTCATATTCATATGGGCAAGATATGGCATCCCAGCATTCCTCTGCCGCCCCAGTCGCGCCTTGGTGTAAGTGTCAGGCGAAGCTCCTGACGCTGGGCGGCGCCAGTTGGTCGCGATACTTTAATGAAGATGTTGTTCTACCACTGTCAGTCACCATCATTATATCCGCGGAACTGATTTTGCGTGACTTACTCCTTCGTTTCCTTGCACACATTCCCCGACCTTTTTGAGGTTGTCGTGGTTTGTGCGGTTCACATAGCCAAAGTTTCGAATCTCGTCTCCTGCCTTTAGGCCAGCTTGCTCTGCTGGGCTCCCAGGTGCTACTGAGTTGACCTTTGCAAACGGTTCGTCCAAAACGGTGTTATCTGAATCTGGGAGAGGGTCGGCTGAAGTGCTGGTTCCAGTTGTGAGGGCGGGCGACTCGTCATCAGATACATTTGCGAAATGTTCATGGAGGAATTTCTCAGCCCTGTCCATAATCTCCTTGTGATCATTTCTTAGCCGCACTATCCTTGCTCTAGTGGTGCGAACTTTGGAATATTTAGCACATATATTGCAGAGGGCATGGGCTCGGCAGCAGTGAACTTACTTTGCGCAACGTCGATGTCTGATCGTGGGAAGCCGTCTCTCGTCAATAGTGATGTGTTCATGTCAACACCATGCTGGAAATATCATCAGCTCCAAATCTAAACAGTGATCCAGGCAGAAATACTGTATCGAGGACGCCACCAAGCGCTTGCAGCTCTGCTTCGATGTTGCTCTTCTTCTGTTGAAGTTCGGCGAAGCTCAAATGGCCAACTTGCCCGTTCGTCGCAGCGGTAGTAGATGGCCCAGAAGGCACAGTTGGGGCGTGTAAATTATCCATATTTATCGGAAGTCCCATATTCAGACGAACTTAGATAAGTGTTATAATTGTGCAGCAGCCATGAATGAGGGTGCGATGTCCAAATGCCCAGGCAGCGAATGGCAAACGCAAGAAGCCGTGATTCTGAGCTGGGCGGGGCGACCTTGGAACAACTACGTCAAAGGCCACAGGGGGTGGGGCGTCTATCTACAGGGCATTTTAGCGCTGAAATCATCGTCCAGACTGGCCAACCAAATCCAAAGCTTCCGACGTCACAAGAGCAAGCTCCCAATTGTCCTCCTCCACTGGCAAAGGCATTGGCCTGTCAAATTTCGACAAGATGGCATCCGGTACTGATGCCAGGTTGATGAAGAACACAAAGTTCCCTTCTGAATTCAATCAGAAGGTTGATATGCAAAAGGTCAACTTGCAGGTTATGAAAAAGTTTGTTTCGCACCGCTGTTGTTGATGCATCGCATCGCGCTGACTTTTCCCCCCTAGATGGATTGCCAACAAGATTTCCGAAATTTTAGGTAGCGAGGATGATATCGTTATCGAACTCTGCTTTGGTCTAATAGAAGGAACAAGATATGTACGTCTCGGTTGATGTCTACGCTGGATTCCTGAATACTGACGCTAAATTGCTGCAGCCCGACATCAAGAATCTTCAAATGCAACTGACCGGATTTCTCGATAAAGATACCCCGGCTTTTTGCAAGCAGCTATGGAATATGTTTTTGAGTGCGCAAGCAAGTCCACAAGGTGTACCCAAGGAACTACTGGAGGCTAAGAAACAGGAACTCATGCAAGAAAAAGTAAGGTGTCGCGTCAGCACAGCTATCGCAATGTTAACTAATTGGAATCTAGATTGACGCAGGCAAGGCCTCAGATGACTCGAGACGAAGACGCGATGAAACGGACCGACGCGAACGCGAGATAAATGAGTTGAAGGAAAGGGACCGTCGCGAACGTGACCGTGGCCGTGACCGAGGAGACAACTGGCGACGACGAGGCGACGATCGGGACTTCAATAATCGCAGACGAGGTCCTGATAACAACTATCGGGCTCCTAGAGAACGCCCTGGCCGCAATAGCTACGTTCCAAGAGGCAGAGGCGATCGTCCGGCCGAAGACAGGTGGCGTCGGAAGAGTCGCTCACCAACTAGATCGCCCAGCAGACGCTCTAGTTCAAGAAGTCGCAGCCCTTCGCGCAGTCGGGCGCGCTCGCCGAAGCCTCCACGTCGTAGACACTCTCCAGACCGGGCGGCTAAATCTTCGAAGCGATCCCACTCACAGTCAAGAAGCCGCAGCCGTGGTAATCACGATAGCCGGCTAGGACCGACACGACGATCGCGCAGCAGGTCTAGCGGGCGCCGGGCTCCGGCTGCTAAGAGGAGAAGATACTCTGACTCCAGAAGCCGCTCGTCTAGCCGCAGTCGATCACGCTCAGGGTCCTCCAGATCAAGCCGATCTAGAAGCTTCTCGGAATCTCGTTCTCGGTCTCGTTCTCGGTCAAGTTCTGGGTCGCGCTCACGCTCTCGGTCGCGATCTTCCAGTAGAGGGAATGGCAGAAGTGCA
This sequence comes from Simplicillium sp. C3G150-2, assembly GCA_022702485.1. Classification (NCBI taxonomy): domain Eukaryota; kingdom Fungi; phylum Ascomycota; class Sordariomycetes; order Hypocreales; family Cordycipitaceae; genus Simplicillium; species Simplicillium sp. C3G150-2. Next base: position 1,454,716 of record JAJIYY010000005.1, on the reverse strand, counting down.
TCTCCTAGAAATGATAGAGGATATGGTCGCTCAAGAAGATCTCCAGAGCCAGCGCAGAGACGCAGGCGAAACAGTTCATCAGCCTCGGATTGATGAGAGGCATGTTGATTGATTAAAAAATGGGCCACCTTCATATCGATACCTCGAACTCATGATTCGCGCCTTGGTGCGCCTCAACGCCTTAAAGTGGTCATTGCCTACTACTTGCCTTGCTCAAGAGAAAAGCCCCCTGCAACTTAATATGCATCAACGCTGACTTTGCTGTCGCACAGAGCGTATTTCAACCATGGCGATATACCGCTTCATTTTGTTTTGGAATGTGGAGGATCAATTTTATCCATAAAATTTAGAGACAACTCGCGTTGGATGCAATTCGCTATCTTTCAACAGAGTCTGTGGTGAGTAAATGACGATATGTCCATGTCTTTCCGCCTCCGATGTGCCATGAATAGCTACCGATGCTGCGAACTGTAAACTATAAATACAAATATGTCTGTATAATCACTTGCCATTTTCATCAGTGACCGAATATTAAACTTTATCTTATCCAACACGCGTATTAGCGATGCTTCGGACTTGTGTTGACAAGTAGTTTGCTCCGCAAGGCTGGTGTAGGGTGGGCCTTCGACGAAGTTACCATCTGCAAACAACTTGCCTCAAACATTATCAACAGAGGTCTCCAAATCACTTCGTCGCCATCGCCATCGCCATCGTAAAAACGTGCAGCTCGAGTCCACCAATTTTGTACTGTACCGACATCACTAGTCGACACTGAAACGGCAGGCTGCCTCCGCGCGCATTATGGCAGACAATAAAGTCGGTGGTCCTGGAGAGAACCAGCCCACGATGACGGAGTACAAGAAGTCACAAGCCCGCGTTCGAGATTTGATTGAGAAACGCCGAATGCTAGATAGACGGCTGGTACGTAAAAGCCAAAACGGCAGAGCATACGGCTCGACAGTACAAGCCAGAAAGCTAACAGATACACAGAACCAAGTAGAAGAAGGCATTGCGCAAAAAGAACTCGCCTACCTTGAAAGCACACCGAGCGGAAACATCATCACTGGTTTCGATAATTACATGAAGGGAATCAGTGGCGCCGCAGCTCAACGACGCAAAACCGGCCCGATGGAGCAGAACAGAGTCTTCTCGCGGTCATCCATTTCCTATCGCCCAAACAATGGGGTAAGCAGCGCAGGGCACACTTTACTGTTCAGCTAGTCTAACCATCGGCTGCTCTAGGATTCGACACCAGGCCCAGGTTCAGTAGGGTCAACACCCGGATCGCATGCTCCCACGCCAGTTTCGGCCTCTTTTCGCGAGTCGAATCAGGGTACGCCGAGTGGAAACAAAAGCAAGAAAAAGAAGACGGTAGACAAAGACGCAGAAGAAAGCGAGAACGACACGCAAACGACAAAGAAACGCACGAACTTTGGAGCCTCAAGGAAGTAACGACGCGAATGATGATTTGTCGAAAGCGACAAGCCCAGAGATAATCGCCCTATCGCGGTTTATATATACAAAACACGCCGCAAAGCACTGGCAGTCGAATGGGATAAGTCTCAGAAAGAGATTGACAGAAGGACTCGACATTTGCAGTACCTCCAAGGTACGGATTGTACTAGCCAAATTTTGTTTTGCGAATAATCGCCTGGTGCAACGAGTTGGAACCATTATCGAAGCGGTTTCGTGGATTCATCCACTGTACGAAGTACAACTGTGAAGGCGGTCAGAGGAACAGGCGACACCTCAAAACCAATGTGGTATGACTGATCTGGAGTAGTTTGCGCAGCGAGAACGGAACAGAGATGGTCACGCGATGGGCTGATCATGGTCAAGAAGCGCCGCATAATGAGTCAAGATACCATTTTATTTATTAATTACGCGGCACCAAGAAAATAAAACGCTATTTATATGATTAATGTGCTGTCGCGTGGCTGTGCGTTGTCGTAACCGTTCGGACTGCGTGGGTGACAAGACGACATATTTCGCCATTGACCACCATGCAGTGCTATTCGGTCAGTTGCGGGCCAAGAGGACTTATGTGGCCGATCTGGGCGACTAGTTGCCCATGGACTTCTGATGAATTATTAGTTTTTGTCCATTACGGTAGTGCAGCCGCAGTAGCTAGACAGCGCAGTGGAGGGGAAGCATGGTCCGGTGCGGGGTCCTGCGTCTCTTCACGGGAACCCTTTCCGTTTCTCTAACGTAAGCTACGACTTAAGCGGCAGCTAAAGTCTGTGGAAACCTAATTGTACAATCTGGCCATCAATCCATTTTTTAAATCTTATACCTCACTCAATTGAATCTCTTGGACCTCTCGTGCGTGGCCACAGAGAGTTCAGTAGCTCTCGCTTCTCATATTGGACAGCAATTCTATGACAGCCATGACCATCCAAGCTACCAAGTTCACCCCAGAGGTGCTCCTCTCTGCGCCTCGTCGGTCTCCTGGAGTTCCAAACCTGTCTGGAGTTTTGGCACTTTACACCGTATGTTCTCGAAAAATAGTCGCATTGCTCAGATAAGAGCGAGAAGTCAACGCAATATGTGCGGCTACTGATTTCCTTCTATAGGTGTCGACTTATTCTTTCCAATCCCACTCCAAGACTTCTCAGATCAGAGTTCTAAACATCGGAGACGGCACATCTCGACTCATCTCGGAGGATGTTGCCGCGAGCGATCCTTTCTGGATCAGCGACTATGAAATTGCCTACCTCAAATCAACTGACAACGGGAGCACTAGTCTCGTATTTCACGATGTGCTTGACCCTTCCAAGTAAGTCGCTGTTCAACTATAGCACGAAGCCAACTAACAACAGATGCGTAGCAACTACCCGATTCATCAGTTCACTGGAACTGTGTCCAGCCCCAAAGCGAAACAACTTGCTGATGGCAAAGTTGTCGTCGCTGTAGCTGGTGTGACCACGCCCAAGGGTGAGTTGTACTGGGCCGCGGCTGATTCCAAGAGGCATGATACAGCCAAGATTTACGATTCCCTCTTTGTGCGTCACTGGGATACTTGGGAGACAGAAAACCAAAACTCCGTCTGGTATGGCCAATTGGAAAAGAGCGGCGATAAGTGGACGCTCCCAAAGCCATTCCAGAACTTACTCGCTGGTACCAAGCTTATTTGCCCCGTTGGGCCATTTGGTGGAGCTGGCGACTTTGATATCGGTGCTGAAGGTATCGTGTTTGTTGCCAAGGACCCCGAAATCAACCCAGCGAGATTCACCAAGTCCGATGTATACTACGTCAAGCTGGCGTCTTTCGGTGACAAGCCTGCTGGCTCGCCTCAGATCATCGACACAGGGGATTTGAAGGGTTACAGTAACGCGCCAACCTTTGCTAATGATGGTAAAAAGCTTGCGTTCCTGAAGATGAAGCACATTCAGTATGAAAGTGACAAGAACCGCATCTTGCTGGTCCCCACAGTGGACAACTTGAGTGACGTCCAGGAATTCTACAAGTCAGAAGATGGTAAGGGCGCATGGGACCATAGACCAGAATCTATCGCCTGGAGTGTCGACGACAAGGAGATCTATGTTGTTGCAGAGAAGCATGGCCAAGGTATTCTGTGGAAGCTGCCAGCTTCTCCTGCCGATGCGAAAGAGTTCCCTACGCCCATCTTTGAAGATGGTGCTGTGACGGAGGCTCATTATCTGCAAGTCAGCAACGCTCTACTTGTGTCATCAAATTCCCTGGTCGACAGCTCCAAATACTCCATCGTCAACCCGAAAACAAAGGAAGTCACCGAAGTCTCATCCAGCTCCAAGAATGGCAAGTCTTTCGGTCTGAACAACAGCCAACGCCAGGGCATCTGGTACCCGGGCTCTCGTGGCTACGATAACCATGCTCAGCTTGTTCTGCCCTCCGACTTCGATAAGTCTAAAAAGTATCCCCTCGCATTCTTGATCCATGGCGGTCCCCAGTCTGCTTGGTTGGACAACTGGAGTTATCGCTGGAACCCAGCCATCTATGCCGAGCAGGGCTACGTTGTCGTGTGCCCCAACCCAACGGGAAGCACAGGATACGGTCAAGATCACTGTGACGCCATTGCCGAGAACTGGGGAGGAGCACCGTATGAGGATTTGGTCAAGTGCTTTGAGTATCTAGAGAAGGAAGTGGATTATGTTGATACTGATCGAGCGGTCGCCCTCGGTGCTTCGTACGGTGGCTACATGATTAGTAAGTTGACGCGAGACTTGAACAACAGTGATCAAAGTGTTTGCTAACCACGGATCACAACAGACTGGATTCAGGGACATGACCTGGGACGCAAATTCAAAGCGCTGGTATGCCACGATGGTGTGTTCTCGACACTCAGCCAGTGGTCTACTGACGAGCTGTTCTTCTCTGAGCATGACTTTGGTGGCACGCTATGGGACAACCGTGCAGGATATGAGAAGTGGGATCCTGCCTCGTATGCCAAGAACTGGGCCACACCAATGTTGGTCTTGCACAACGAGCTTGATTATCGTCTTGCCGTGGGCGAGGGCCTGGCCATGTTCAATGTGTTGCAAACACGCAAGATCCCGAGCAAACTGGTGGTGTTCCCCGACGAGAACCATGTAAGTCATCCAATCCTGGACGATTGTGAAATGTGAAAAATGACAGGTCTGGCTAACGTTTGTCTTTCTCATCAATAGTGGGTGTTGAAGCCGGAGAACTCGCTGGTGTGGCATAGGGAGGTGCTCAACTGGATTAACAAGTGGAGCGGAATTTCCAAGGATTGAAAAGCTGCGAGGGAATATGAGAATGATTGGGATCGATTTCACTGGAGCACACGAACAGTCTTTTCTCCTGGTTTAGTTTTAGATTTTGAAACCTGTTGGAGAGCTCTTGTTCATGTGCAGATGTGAGGCGCTAAACTTGCACCGATGTCAGTATTGCTGACGGGGCCATCAAGGTGCTGCTTCGAGAATGAAATTGCAGGGCCTTGCGTCTGGCTGCGAACAAAGTCGTTCATGTAGTTGACAGCTTCGAGCACACTATTGTATGCAGCCTCATTCAATTGAGAAAGCAACAATATGATTGGTTGCCGCATGTGCTGAGGTTGATTGACGGGCTCGCGCGGGAAAAGCGGAGCTGGATGGCAAGATGGGTGACAGTTCCGAATTCGTTGGTTGGCTGTGGAAGGATTTGAGCAAGTTTTGGACGCCACAATTGGGGCGTCCTGGTTATTGTCGAGATCCAATGAATGCTGAAGAAAGATTGAGAACGTTTTGAAACGGTTTCACGAGATAAAAACAAACGACTGGACGGCAAGCCAAACCGACCAATTAAATCCACCTCATTTCGAGGTCATTTTTAGTTGATTATTCCATGTTATTGTAAAGCAGATTGCGTGAATGGTGCCATTGGCCCCCGATGATGAAAAAGGAAAGAGTGAGCAAGTTTTGGTTCGCTCCTGCTGGTCCCCGGACGGTTGCGGCGCCCCACATCCACATGGGCCATCTCCCTCAAACATGCTCACTCTTGCGCTCCCCGACTCCCCTCGCGGCACCGGCGGTTTGCTGGCCTTCTAGATTACTTCTACAACTCTCTCTTCCATTTTTAAAAAAGCCGGTTATGCTTTTGCTCCCTTTTCCATGACCATCATCTCAACGGTTTTATTATCTCCGAGACATTTTCAACCTCGAATGTTACCTTGCTGACTTTCGTCAACTACACCAAACACGTCTTTCCCCATTGGCCACAGCGCTGCGTCTTTGCGCCTAGTGAGCAACACAGCACTCCAGCGCCAGACCAAGCCGACCACATCGTCGCAACGCCGCCAAAATGCACATGTCCGACGACAAACCTCCTATGCCGTGGTATTTACCACTGGTAGAAAAACCCACAAGCCTTCACAGCTCCAGAGATGCCGGCACTTGCAAATTGACACCGGAGCAATGTGCCTACAAGACGAGATATTGGGTATTTTGGTACGTTGCTCCCTCTCGCGCCTAATGCATAGTCCCCCGGTTGTTGTATACTAATATTAGGTAGGTATGAGGCTGATCACGTCTTCTCGCTACCAACCGTCTACTTCTTCCTTGCCACTATCTTCGTCTTCAGCGCCGCCCGCTTCCTCCCTTACCTTCTCGCGCCATCCGTCTTGCGCTCAACCCCGTATAGGCGCATTGTATCTGCCACCCGCTACCTCTCGTACAAGAGCTGGCGCTTTGGCAGTCGCAACACTCAGTCTCTTGGCGCATACTTGCTAGCTGGCGTTGGCTTCATTTTCTTTGCCGCCATGACACTTGGCCCTCAACCTTACTACTGGCCAACTGACGCTCACTATGGCAATTCACCACCAATTGCGACTCGAACGGGATGGATGGCTCTGGCTTGTTTACCATTTATTTTGATTCTTGGTTCCAAGGCCAATCTTGTCTCTACTTTGACTGGTGTTTCTCACGAGAAGCTTAATGTCTGGCACGGATGGATCAGCTGGGCCATGTTTGTCCTCGCGCTCATCCACACCTTCCCATTCATCATCTTCCACCAGTACAAGCACGATCTCGTCAAAACTTGGCACGATGGAGGCTTGTGGCTCACTGGCGTTATTGCTCTCATTGCACAAGCCTGGTTGACCTTCATGTCCATTTCATGGGTTCGAAACCGCTACTATGAGTTCTTCAAGGCCACCCACATCTTTTTCGCCATCACGTTCTTCGTCTTCTTCATGATTCATTGCGGTTTCGTTCTCACCTCTTGGGATTACTTCATTGCAGCCGCCGCCCTCTATGGCGCCTCGCTCGTCTTTGCGTACTTCAAAACTTACTTTCATCACGGCATCAGCCACACTGCTCGCCTTCGTCTCGAAACTCCTCACTCGCTTCGTGTCGCTGTTGAGACCAAGTCGGATTGGACACCTGGCCAACATGTCTTCCTGCGTTTCATCACTGGAGGCACCCATGCCCTCACGGCTCATCCTTTCACTATTTGCTCCGTCCCAAAGATCCACGCCCCCGACAGCCTCGATACTGGAGGCGAAATGATTTTCTACCTACAGCCTAGAGGAGGATTGACCCGCTACCTTGCCGCAGCTGCTAGCAAGCAGCCCGATGTAGGCGTCAAAGTTCTCATGGAAGGCCCATATGGCGGTCTGCCTGAGCGTTGGTCCCAAGGCTTCGACCGCACTCTCCTTATTGCTGGTGGCTCAGGCTGTGGATTCACATTGGCCTTGGTTGAAGACTGGGTCCGTAAGAGAAGACTCGGTATTTCCTCTTGCTGCGATCAACTTCATGTTGTACTTGCAACCCGCGATCCCGAAATGCGTATCTGGTACATGGAAGAGCTCCAGCGCATCATGAAAGTCCCATTCATGGCTGGCGTGAGCGAACTGGCCGGTCTGAGCATTCATTTCCACGAGACGTATACCGATGTTCAAGCTGCCAATGCCGCCTCCGGTGAAGATGAGGAGAAGAACGTAGGCAAAGAGCGAACAACCACCAGCCCGCGGGACGACGATGCAAGCTCAACCGCTTCCCTGTTCGGCGTCACTTTCTTTCAAGGGCGCCCGGTTGTTGGCGATGCCGTCACTCGCTACGCCACTCAACCCGGTGTCACAGTTGGTGTGTCAGTTTGTGGACCATCTAGTATGGTTCACGATGCTAGCACCGCGGCAGCGAATGCGCAGAGATTGATCACTACAGCGCATGAGAACGCTGCTTCTGAGCTATTGCTCCATACCGAAGCTTTCTCATACTAAGCCATCTTCTTTTTGATGAAAGTTGCTCAGCCAAAGCACATAATTGTTCATAGTTTACATCAGCGAATCTTTTATATATACCCTCCACTGTATGGGAATGTACATAGCATAGCACATAGCATCTCAAAATTGCAATGACACTTAAATCTAAACTAAACTCAACGCTACCTCTGCTTGCTAAATAGTCATAAAAATACACGGCCGTGCCTCTTGTTACCGAAGAACCGAGGCAGAATCACCAATAGTCACTGTGTGTTCGTGGCCGACCAACCCAGTCACTTCGTGCTGCATGTGCATGCCGAAGTAAACTTTACCATCGATTCGCCTCGTCTTTGCTAGCGTCACAAAGGGCTCTTGCTTCTTCTCCGCGGTCACTTGGTCAACACACACCATCTGACACCTTCGACACTTCCCTAACAATATAAACTTCTGTGAACCTATTCGAAGCTGTTGCCATGAATCCTCAGTCCAAGCTTGCTCTTTCTCTAGGTCTGCGCTTTCAAGTATGATGTTGGCTCGGAATGAGGCTGACGAAACGGGAGCGCCGCCACGGGAAACGATATCTTCGTTTAAAGCGTCGACACTGGCTTCGTGAATCATCAAAATAGGGCTCTCATTGGATAAGAGTAGTTTCGTTTCCGGTGCTTTTTGACGTTGTTCAGAATCCGAATCGGGCGGCGAAGGCATATCATCTGGAAAGGTACCAGGCAGTAGTCTCCGCTGATGCCTGTGTTGTCTTTGCGAGGAGAGTTTTGATAACCGGCTCGTTAGACCGCTTCCACCGGGAGGAAAGCGTGCAAGCGCACAAGGAACTTCAAGGGCGTTCGTGAAGAAATCGTTGATGGTTGACGAGGCGTAGACCTGCGCAGTGATGGGATCTCCGCAGACGCGGGAGGGTGTTTGTTTGAAATCCGTCGTGAACAGGCTGGGATTCGCGGAGAGAGGGATGGATATCGAGGGAGAAAGAAAAGGGGATTGAGTAAAAGATACATGAAGCTGGCCGGTTTGGAAATCGAGACGAGGTTTGAAAAGTGCCATTTTGGGATAACGTTTCTGACTGAGAGCTTGGCCAGAGCCACGGTGAACAAGGCACCATTCACGGTCCCAGGCAAGACCTTCTGGCTTTATAGCCCAAGGTGTATTTATGGGTATAGTATATCCTCCGCATGACTTTATAGGATAAACAATGATGGATTTGAGACGTAATGTTGAAGGTGTGGCTGCTGTGAGAGAAGATGTGATGACGGGAGAGGTTTCGACGAAGAATTCTTGGATAAAACCAACAAATGAGTCGATATCTGACCTGGTGCTCATGGCCCCCAGACTGACGCGTATTACGCCTGTTGGCTTGCCGTTGAGGACTTCGCTATCAGCACCGCAACGAATGCCAGCCGAGAAGTTCTTCCTCATTTCCCATGACTGGAGGTTCAGCAATGACGCTATGCCACCAGGGCTGCAGACACTACCGGTGCGAATTTGTATGTTTCGTAGTATTGCAAGCTTCTCGAACTCGGCTAGACCAACCCAAGATCCGGCGCTATTGCGAAGGTTGAATGAGACAACCGGCCCGGTACCGAGGGGCGAGTCCTCCGGGTGTTGGGTGTATATATGACAAACAGACGATCCGTTACTATGTCGAATCTGTGATAGGCTATCAAGTAGTTTTGTGGTTAAAAACCTGGTATGAGTGCTAACTTGCTGCATGGAGCCGAAGAGCTGTTTATGGGTTTCGAGAGCGAGGCCAGCCGCGATGATACTGTGAAACGGCAATGTGCCGTCTTCAAGATGGGAGTGTAGAGTGGATTTCCGAGCGTGCCATTGCTCTTGGCCGCAGACGACCATGTCAACAGTGCCTCCTCCAAAATATTTGCGTTGCTGAAAAATGTGACCAGATAATCGACGGACGATCAAGGCGCCAAGGTCGGGAAAGCCAAAGATTTTGTACAAGCTTAGAACAGTAAAGTCGGCGGCAATGTCGTCTATGTCGAGGGGTGAAGTGGCGGCGAGTGACGAAGCATCAAGGAGTGAGTATACGCCCTTAAGATGTTGCTGGCTTCTAACTTGTTGTGGCCAAGAGAGAGGATATCGTCTTCCGTCCAGATGTGACTGTGCTGAATATGCGAAGAGCGTAGGGGAAGTCTTTGCCGCGACAAGGGTAAACTTGTTGTTTCCTTCAATCCATTCATTTACTTGGGAGTCGTCAAAGCATGTGCTTTGGGTAGCTTCCTCTCTGATGCCGATGGCACTGGTGTGGCATGCATCGTGGTAAGCAAAGCTGAAGCCACCGGGCGATGAACGGAGAGCCTCCACTACCAGTTTTATACCCGCTGTTGCGTTGGAGACGAATATCAGGTCATACTCAGCAGGATCAGCATTGAAAAAGTTCAAGAGACGCAGTCTGGTGTCGTCAATGCGGTTTGAGGTTGCTTGAGACGCTGAGGAAGCCGAATGAGGATTGCCATATAGATTTGATGTAAGCTCGGTCGCGAAAGCGTCCATTAAAGATTTAGGTGGCAGTGTAGTTCCAGCGTGATCAAGATATATTGAGCCTAACATCGTTAGCTATACTTTATATCGCATGACGATGGGGACGTTCTTACCATTGAGCATGGGATACTCTCGTTGTCGGAGACATTCAACAGCATCGTTGTATATTTCGTGTGACTTGGGTGCCATTTTGATTCTATATATGCTTCCACAAGCAGATAGCGTGCAAGAATCACTCTTGATATAAGTAGTAAAAGTTCATTGTCGACAGCGTTGGGATAATGTGTAAATCAGGCTGAAGAAAGAGGGGATATATAAAGACTGGTACGCTCGTAAGAGCTGGAGAGCGAGCGACGGTCCGCCAGCGGGGAGTTCCTCGCTAAGCTGAGGACTGGTGAAGATGGAACTGTTTATGATAACCGGATGAGTTGTATTGAGGCGTCAAGAGACGTGACGCAGCCGTTGAAATCGGTTGTACAAGAGTGAAAGACGTTGAGAGATGATCGGTTTGAGCCGTGCAGTCGGAGTTCGCCACCTTCCACCGTTTGACAGGCTGGGGCCCCACTGGGGGTTTGCTGCCAGTGGCTTTAAACACTATGCATATTCCGATGGTGACATTGGAGATGATGCCCCGGAGAAGTTTATAAATAAGACGGTGGCTTGTAAATGATAATTCTTTGCCACAGTTCAGAGAGTGTCCCATTTTTGTAGCGATGCCATGATCAGTGGCCGTGGTCATTCTTAAACACCAATGGCTGCCTCTGCTGACACCTCAGAACGTGCTCGCAGTGCACCGTCTGCAAAAGATGTGCTGCATATAGTAGGTGTATGCCATCTATCTATATTATACCTTAAATTTGCATTGCCAACTCTGCGATTCTCGATCGAGCTGCACGTATAGATCCAATCTCATGTCAGTTCTGGGTTGGGGTTCCCCGGCGACTGTGTACACCATTTCAACAGTGCAGCACTGTGCGAAACTTGCCAGACAGCACCGGTCAACACAGTGCACATTTCTCCCCGCAACTGTGCGTTTCGCGCTCCGACAACGCCCTGAGCCGGAACTGCACTGGACGGGCTGACGGGGCCCTTCGAGCCCCCAATTCATGGTCCCCCGACCTAGCTGCAACGCTACCAGGGCCCCGGGGGCGAGGAAGAATCCGACGCTCTCTGCCATACTAGAGGGCAGCATTCTTCCTCGCCCCCCCTGTAGGGGTACAATGCACCCCCTGCCTCGCGACTTGGTCCCCCCTGCCGCCCTGGCAAACTAAACCCAGCCAAGCTGAGCTCACTCAGCCTGTTTGTTTCCAACTTTACTTCTGCACGGTCATGGCTGTTTCTCGAGCCTCAGCACCACCAAACTTCATTCATCACTGTCGCTTGATTGCATTTTGGGCATCGCGCAGTCAATTTCTTTAATTCAGTTCGTCTACCCTCTCTTCTCTCCCTATTTTGCCCATTTCTCGTCTTCTCTTCCTTCGCGGGCTTGGCTTCGTTCCCAACGCCTCGTTTGTTCATTCGGGTTTCATCCTTGCCTCCCTCCTTCTACCACGCTTGCTATCCTTCTATTCCTCCGCCGCACTCCCTCTTTGGTCGCCTGTATCATTTGCTGCGGCAACTTTCACTTGAATCTTTCTTTTCAATTCTCCAGACGCCTGCCCAGCCTCGCGAGGCGGCTGCAGCAGACCTCTCGTTATTCTTTCAATTACTCTTCTCGCTATTCATTCAATCAATTGCCTTTCAAGATGCCATCTCTAACAGCGCTTCTTCTGCGCGCTTATAGGCCGTGCCGTCAACACATATCCCGAACCTCAATAGGTGAAACGACGTGACGCGCAGAGCTCTCACTCCGCCGAAGACGACTTTTGCAGGCTCGAACAAATACTCTCCTCGACACCGAAGAGAATACTTGTTACAGCATGAGCTCCTATCGTGAGCCGGGTGGTCGAACCCCCGAAGACCGATATAGAGGCCGTGATGATTCTAGGGGCAGAGAGGATCGCGGTGATTCGTTTTATCGCGCCAGATCACCTGGTAAGGAGAACAAGTTCAGAGGGATTGACGGCGATAATTTACTAACTCTTACCGCAGGTAATGATCGCCGTGACCGCCGACGCTCACGATCCCCAGGAGATCGATACGAACCGCGAGGTCGCCGAGATGAAAGACCGCGTGGAGATCGCGGGCCTCCTCGAGGAGATCGTGATGATCGGCGACGCATGATATCGCCACCGCCATCAAACATTGATCGATATGTCCCCGGCCAAGACGGTGGCCCTGGCGGTGCTGCTCTAGTAACATCGAATCCGCTGGCTGACCCAGCTCGCCTCCCGTACCAGGTTGGCTTCTCTTACTTTGGAGAATGGTGGAGAGTCAACGAGAAGATCAAGGACGACAAGGAGCGGGCTCTTACAGGGCGCCGACGCGAACCAGAACGACCTCGAGATCCACAAGAAGAGCGTGAAGCAGAGAAAGCCAAGATTCAAGCCGCTTATGATGCGTACAAGGAAGAACTTCAGTCGAAAATGGCTCGCGCATTCGTTGCCGAGCATAAGAAAGAGCAGTGGTTCAAAGAACGCTACGTTGCCGAAGTACGCGATGAATTGCGATCTAAACTCAACGAATTTCGTCGCGGTGCATACAGCCAATGGGAGCAAGATCTGGAATCAGGGACTTTTGACGACTATTCTCTTGAGGGTCTACCGAAGAGTGAAAACAACGGCGTTGTCGAGAAAGAAGAGGGTGAAGCGACGCCTTCCAATGAAATACTGGGTGTTGGTGACCTCGTCCCTGCGAATGGCGCCGATATCCGCGATGAGAACCAAGTCCAACCGACCCTACTTATCAAGACCATTGCACCTCACGTCACCCGCCAAAACTTAGAGTCCTTCTGTAAGGAGCACCTTGGTGAAGAGGAAGGTGGCTTTAAGTGGCTCTCCTTGTCGGATCCAAACCCCAGCAAGCGTTATCATCGTATCGGATGGGTCATGTTGCACCCATCTTCTGAAACCGCAATGCCAATTGATCGAGCTGATCCCAAGGATGATGATGGTGACGAGTCCCTCTCAGCTCCAGCGACACTGTCAACCGCAGAAAAGGCTCTGGAAGCTGTTAATGGCAAGACTGTCAAGGACGAAGTGCGCGGTGACTTTGTTTGCCACGTTGGGGTTCACAACCCGCCCACGAACCCTCGCAAGAAGGCTCTCTGGGACTTGTTCTCTGCTCCTGAGCGTATTGATAAGGATTTGTCCTTGGTGCAGCGCCTTGTCAACAAATTTGAAGAGGACTTTGGATCGGACTTACAGGCTGTGCTCAAGGTTGAAGAGAAAGTCGAGAACCTCATCAGCTCTGGACAACTGAAGCCTACTGTGCCAGCACCAAAGAAGAAAACAAAAGAACCCAAAGAGGTGTCCATGGATGAGGCGATGGAAGACGAGGACGGCGAAGCTGAAGATGACGAAGAAGGCGCCGTGGATGAGGACGAGGACGAGATTGACGACGAAGAGCTACTTGCCAAGAAAAAGAAGCTCGATCTCCTGATTGAGTATTTGCGACGAGTGTTCAATTTCTGCTTCTTCTGCGTCTTTGAAAGCGATTCGGTGCACGAGCTTACGCGCAAATGTCCTGGCGGACATCTTCGCAGACCACGTAGCACACTGTCCTCCTCCGCCAAGGAAGTTGCAAGAGCTAGCGCTGATGGGGCACCTTTCCCTGAGAGAAAGCGGGAGAACGATGAAGATGCAGACGCGGACGCGATGGATACCGACAAGAAGTTCCGCAACACATCGAACAAGACAGAGCAGCAACTACAACGCGCTTACAATTGGGTCAAGACATTTGAGGACAAGCTCTCGCAGATCCTTGACCCGCTATCCGTCGACATCCGCAAGTTGGGAGGCCGTCAAGTCGACGAAGCCATCGAAACGGAGCTAGTAAAGCATGTCAAACAGGAAGATGAACACAAGTGGAGGTGTAAGGTACCCGAGTGTTCCAAGTTGTTCAAAGAAGAACATTTCTGGAGAAAGCATGTGGAGAAGAGACATTCAGATTGGGTTGATGGATTAAAGGAAGAGGTGAGTTATCCTTGTTCATAATAGTATTCCAGGTTTGGATTGCTGACAGTGCCGTACAGTTCGAACTCATTAATGCATATGTCCTCGATCCATCTCACATTGCGCCATCTCGTACGGATGCTAGTTCTAACGGGCACTTCCCGCAAGCAAATGGACAGGGTGCTACTGGCACTCCTCGTGGATTCAACTTGCAGAACTTCTCCATGAATAGCATGATGGCTCCTGGGATGGCCGGCAACGGCATGCCTCCTATGATGAATATGGCTGGCGGTTGGGGGGGTGACGACCGTTCTGGAGGACCGATTCGCCGTGGAGGCATGTCTGGCCGTGGCTATCACCGCAATGGCCCATACGATCGCCGAGGTGGTAGATATGATGGTGGACGCGGCCGTACTGGAGGCTCCCGTTGGGGTGACGGAGCCGGAGGAGCAGCCACTGGTCCTCGCGAAGCCGTCCAAGGCCGCAGCTTGAAGAGTTACGAAGACCTGGACCAAGCCTCGGGAGGCGCAGGTGGTGGAGAGTTGAACTATTGAAGCGTCCGGTGACAATCAGCAGCATGAAGTCTCGTTGATCGGCATGTTAGCTTGAGTGCATGGTATGAACTGCAAAAGGGGAGTTGTGGCAGACGGTATTCGATTTCTTGTAACGGGATTGGGGTTATCAGGGTTTGGCTTGTATTTATGCGATTTGCTTTATTTTCTTGCTGTATTCGTAAAATGAGGTTAATTTCTTGCCTTGTATAATACCAAAAATAAACACGGAGTTTGATGGGTTTTCTTTGAGCGTTTTCCTTTCCAAGTTAGTTACTGGTCGTGAGAAGCTGCCGCATCCATGCCCAGCCTGCGTGGTCGGCGCTTTCACTGGCTTGGTGGACCCGCGCTAATCAGACAAGCCAACCCCACGCCTCCAGATTTTTTTTTCCATCTGCGACCGCCAGAAGGAAGCGCCGACAACAACACTCACCAGTCTTGCCAGTCGCTTTCCAAGACATTGAAAGATCAGAGTCGCCAATATGGGATTATTAGCCGATAACAAGAGGTTCGTATAATGTACCACAAGACAGTCGCTGCAAGATGTTCCCGTCTAACGCTTCTCCCCTCATCCAGCAAACGCAAAATCAACACCGACCCCAACAACACAAAATGGTCGCGAGACACAACGACATTCGGCCAGAAGATTCTTCGATCGCAAGGATGGCAGCCGGGGCAATACCTCGGTGCCCAAGATGCGCCACACTCTGAACTTCACACCTCAGCCAATGCATCGTACATCCGCGTGGTGCTCAAGGACGACATGAAGGGCCTGGGATTCAACAAGGCTAAAGAAGACGAAGTCACTGGCCTGGATGTATTTTCAGATCTCCTTAGCAGATTGAACGGCAAATCGGAAGAGGCGATCGAGGGCGACAAACAGGCCAGAGCGGCGATCAAGACGAACATTTGGGTCGAGAGAAAATATGGACCGATGAGATTTGTGAGAGGCGGACTGCTGGTTGGTGATAAGCTCGAAGAGGAGGAGGACTCCAGTTCTTCCTCTGAGGAAGAGGTTGAGGAAGTAAAAGTCGAGGTGGTGAAGAAAGATAAAAAGAGAAAGGCAGAGGAGATGGAGTCTGCGCCGGTAAAGACGGAGAAAAAGAGCAAGAAGCAGAAGAGCAGCAGCGATGAAGACGAGGACCTGACAAAGAAGGACAAGAAGAAGGACAAGAAGAACAAAAAAGAAAAGAAGGAAAAGAAGTCAAAGAAAAGTAAGGCGGCCGCCGAGAGCGAAAACGAATCCTCAGTTGACGAGGCCGACAAGAAGAAGAAGAAATCAAAGTCGAAATCAAAAGAATCATCAGCAAACACATCCGAAGACGAGGCCAAGAGATTAAAGAAGGAGAAGAAGAAGTTGAAGAAGGCCGCCGCCGCCGCCGCTGCTGCTGCTGCTGGAGCAGAGGACACACCGGCGGACTCTGGATCTTCAACACCCGCCACAGGGACCTCGACGCCGCGAAATAGAAACTTTGTGAGATCCAAGTTCATTGCGCAAAAGAAGCAAGCGTTCCTGGATACGAAGGCTTTGAACCAGGTATGTTACAGAACTTTAAAGTATCACTCGTTCAGACAGTAGACTAACAGTGTTCCTAGATCTTCATGGTCAAAACTTGATTGGATTTACATGAAATAGATTTTTGGCGTTTATTTGAGTAAAAATTGCATATAAGGCGTTGTTTTTTGGGCGCAGCTAGACACACACATATACATGAGACAGATAATTTAATGTCACGTCACTGCATGGTAATCTATGCTGGTATCAGGTTTAGCATTTATCGTGATTCTATCTTTAATATTTTTTTTTCGTCGTCTACATCGATTAACTGCGCTATTCCTTGTCCAAGCGCACGGCAGGATTTCTCTCAATGAAGTTGAGATCGACCTTGTGGCCTAGCAACTCTCGAATGTTGGATATCTTGTACTTGATCATTGTAGGACGCTCCAAACTCAATCCCCATCCAAAGACACGCATGTCCTTGGGCAGACCCATGGCCTCCAACATTTCTGGACGGAACATGCCACTGTTACCAATCTCTACCAACTTGCCCAAGCCCTTGTGGTAGCTGAAGATTTCCATACTGGGTTCAGTGTAAGGGTTGTAAGCGGGCTTGAACTTGAGGTCAGTGATGCCCATCTTGTTGAAGAAGATCTCCATGAATTCCATGAGACCACCCAGAGTCAAACCGTAGTCGGCGATGACACCTTCTACTTGGTGGAACTCAGCAAGATGTGTAGCGTCGACGGTTTCGTTTCGGAAGACACGATCGATGGAGAAGTAGCGGGCGGGAGGAGGGCGGCCGTCGGGTCCTTTGCTTGAGGCGAGCTTGTGCAAGAGAGCGGCGGAAATGGAGGTGGTGTGAGTGCGGAGGACGAGGCGCATGGACTCTTCGGCTGCCCATGGGTATCTGTAACCAATGGAACCGTACTTGCCATCCTGGTGAACTTCCTTGACGTTGTTCCAATAGGCCTCGGTGTCCTGCCCTTCAACCTGAGGGCGAGGCCTGTCACCAGTCTTGGGGTCGGAGATGTAGAAGGTATCCTGCAAATCACGGGCAGGGTGCTGTTGGGGGACGTAGAGGGCGTCGAAGTTCCAGAAGCCGGTCTCGACGAACTTGTTGGAGGGCATTTCCTCGAAACCCATTTCGAAGAAGATTTGGCGGAATTCTTGACGGACCTTGTTCAAGGGGTGCAGAGCACCAGCGTTTTGGTCAGATCCAAGAGCCTTGAAGTTGTATGGCTTGAAGTTTGCCGTCTTCCAGGCTCCTGAGGTGATCATGTCGGATGTCAAATCAGTCTCCTCCTTCTGAATCTCGAGGGCGAATTTGGGCCCCTTCTCGATCTTGAAGCTGGTGATCTTTTGCATCTTGATGAGCTTGCGCTTCTTCAAATCTGCCAGAGTTTTAGCGTCGCCAGTTTTGGTCTCCTTGATCTTTTGTAATTGCTTGCGGGTAACATCGTGGATGGACTCGGCCTAAGGTACATGGTTAGCGAACGAGATATACACTGGGGCTTTGCCTTGGTAAGCGTACGGTAGCAACAAGCTTGCCATCTTTGCTCTTAGAGATCCATTTCTCTCTGAAAGCCTTTCCTTGGCCGAGCTTGGTCACAGTCTTGTCTCCAATGGCAGACTCCAACTCTGGGATGGTCAAGCCATCCATGGCTTTCCTCAAAGCCTCGAAGACTCGAGCCTCGTGGCTTCCATGAGTGGCAATTTGTTCGGCCTCGGGTTCCAGGATAGCCTCCTCGCGGTCAATGGTTTGGTAGGTGATCATAGAGCGAGATCCCAGACGGTCAAGGGCGGCCTTGACATCCTGGGAGGCCAACGTGGGGAAGGCCTCAGACGACAGAATTGGGCTCTTTTGCGACAGGGTCTGGAGGATTTGCAGGGCAAGATCCCCCGAGGGCGCGGCGCTCGAAGTCGTCATTGTGTTTGTCCGAATGTTGGTTGGGCTGTTGGCGTGCCCTGGCTGGCCAAGTTTGTTCCTATCGGTCAAGTCTGAGTCACTTGCACACAAAGTTTCGCCCACCGATAAATTGGTGTTGGAGGTGCTTAACATCCCACCACTGTGGCGGGGTCCTTTTTACGGGTCGGAATTAATGTTGATCCCGGATGGCCAAAGCAAGCAACAGCTGCACAAGTAGGTGATGGACAACTGATTAAGTACATGCAAGCAACGACTGCAATAAAACTCGGAAAATTTCAGAAAACCAAAGTTACATGCTTTATTTTGTATTTATCGGAGTAGAAAATTTATCCCAAGAAAAATTAAATTCCCGGCAAAGTACTCAGCACTTAGACCGCTTCCAGTCGAAAACTTGATTAGGTAACCTGTAATTGCTGTCCCGAAACAGCATGCACCGCTAGGAGAGTCCCTGTAAGCTGCGCCAAGCTCCAGGACAGCCAAACCATCGTACGTGGACTTCACATGCGCGCCGACCACAACGCAGGTAAACCAACGAATCCATCCATCACGAGTGCGCCTCCATGCAAATATCTCGCCAGATCGACTTTACTTCCGCCAAGGACAACATCGCTTAATCCCAATGAATTCTAGCTACTATGAATCATGATGCCTCGCAGAGACCCGCGGCGCCTCTGCGTCGAGGGTTGAGCGTTGGTTCAGGCAACCGCAGTAGCGAGGGAGCTTCACGGTCGAGATCACAGTCCCATGCCGAGCGACGCCGGCGGAGAAAAAAAAGCAAGAAAAAGAAAGACCCCGGCCTTAGGAAAAAGCTGTCGTTTATCACACACTTGCTTAAATGCTTGGACTTGGTTGTGTTTGCTGAGCTGAGCGCAATGTACTATATGGAGTATGCCATTCCTTTAACAAGCATGATTTTTTTTTTTGGATTTTTTTTATCATTCTAATATCTCACTTAGATGCTCTTTGTTCCGATTTTTGCTGCGGGCGGCCGGACAATACATGTACTTGAGTCCCAAGGACGAAGCCTTTCCTTTCTTAATGCCAGCGAGCCGGGTGCATGTTATGCTGGTTGTAATACCAAATCTGTTATCTATGCTGCTGCATATATTCTCAGCGCTTCCGATAGGCCCCGAACATCATAGAGGTTATCAGCACGGGGGCCTCATTATCGACTTTGTGGGCCAGCAACCGCCGACGTCTCGATTGTACTATATTTTGGCCGATCTATTTATCTTGGCGCTGCAGTGCGTCATGCTTTGTATACATACCGAGAGAGAAAAGCTGCGTTTGATTTTGAAGACGTTTCGACCATTGTTCCCCGATGGGTTGCAGGAGCTGAGACAGGAGCGCACCTTGGAACAACTAGACGCCGAGGAACGTGGAGTTACCAGTGACCTAGTCGACGGCGGCGCAGATGTGACTGGTGATGATATCGAGATGCAGCCTCTGAACCCAACGGATACTGAAGCTGGGCAATCTGGGCGGGGGGGCGCGACTGAGGCTCGGTCAGCTGGCGGCTCAGGTGACGATCAACCTACTTCTCACTTGTCAGATATAATGAGTTCAGGAAATGGTGTTTTGGGAGAATACCACGTTTTGCATACTATGCGATCTGCTGCAACTGAATTTGAGAGAACTGCGGCTCATTCACTTCGGAGTTTTAGTTACGGAACGACGTTGGCTGCAATTCAAGCCCGACGACGCGGTGTAGTTCTTGGATCTTCTGAGCGTAGCAATACATAGATAGACACTACACTTTAATGACAGCATGCTTCTTTTTTCTTTCTTGCAAGTACTAGTAGAGCCATAAAAGCATGGATCATCCTTTTCGAATTGAACGAAATATGTATTGAAAAGAAACCAAGGTTTACGCTATTTTTCTGCCAACATTTCCAACGCCAGTGCCCTTTACTGAAACAACAATATCGCCAGACTCATCTTCAGCATCTCTCAATCCCCAACTGCTAGCCCCAAATGTCTTCAAGTCTCTGGCTAGACCGACCATTTCCTCGCTTGCAATGATGTCTCTCCCTATTCTTAATCGTCCAACATCCTCGGATCCCATGGCCATTAATATTAATACATTGCTTGCAGCGACCCTGGACACACAACCACCTTGTGAGATAGTCTCCAGCAGTTGATACGCAGCCTTCTTGCCGATCTCTTCCGGGACTTCACCACCACCGGGCGGGACAACGACGTCGGCAGAGTAGTAGACGCCAACTGAGCTAGATTCAGCAACCAGGCTCAATCCAAAACCAATTCCTAAACGGCGCTTGCTGCCTGCTTTATCTCCAGTTGGTACAAGGGGTGCTTGGTCGTACTGTGCTGCAATATGAATGTCTGTAACGAGTTGGTTGAGGACTTCGCGAGCAGAGTGAATCATGCGCCCGTTATTCGAAGCAGATACTCCGGTACTGTATGCGACGCCTCGTATTCTCTTTACCCGTCCAGGGTTTCTGTTTAAATGCAACGTCTTTGGTAGACGCACTTGACTGGCGAAGCGGATTTCAACCATACCACCACCTCCACGTCCTCCTGGGCCAGCACAAGACCTCTGCAGCACTCTCAGCTCAATTCTAGCGGGAGGGATACCAAACAGCCCAAACAGAGGCAAAATGGCTGTTCGAAATGTGTCCACCGAAGGATCGCCAGTCTCTGTAGCGGACGTAATAACACCAGGACCAGAGAAGCGCACATTCATGTGAGCCTTTGAGAACGGTGCCAGAAGACACAGCGGCAGCAAGAAGTATGTAATGCCTCTTGTGACGGTGGTGGGCAAGCTGTGTTCAATAACATCGCCTTCTGCAGCACCTTGACCAGCGATTGTTCCACTAATCAACCCAGGGTGATATGTTATCGTCGTACCGGTGAAAGAGATTTGCATAGAGCTGCCGTTGGTAATGGCTTCGAGAAGACGGAGGAAAGAGACTTCATGAGGGGCGAGACCTGGATTCGTCGGTGATGTGCTACGAATTTTTGAGATGTGCACCGGTCGGCCGGTGAGTGTGGATAGGGTCAGTCTTTGGGCAAATTGCCTGTGACCTGTAAATCTCAGGTATTCAGTAGCGCCGTCAGCCATGGCAGCTGTTGTCGTGTGATATTTACAGGCGAATTGGTTCAACTTCAAGATGCGATGCGGCGTGGATGCTGATTTTCAACTTTTCTGCCAGAGACTGAAAATGGGTCACTAAAAGGGCAGGCGGTGGAGGTGCCAATGCGATACTGAGGTGCGCAGCAGCCGGATTTTCTGTATCAAATGAAATCCAAGAAAGTTTATTTTCAAACATTGATCATATTATTCATGTAGAAATTCTATGTGATATTTTAATACATTATCCTGAGCGCTGGTTGGGATTTTGTTGACTCTATCATGCTTATCGATAAACGGCATCCCATGTAGGGCGTGGAGCGCCCCCGAAGTTCAATGTCCTTCAACCAAGATGCTCGCAACGTAGAGTGGTCAAAATGCCTAGTCGGCCGTTACTTTTTGACCTCCGCGCTCAAAATGGAACCATATGCCGCAGCTGTCTCTCTGCATTCCGAAAACAAAACACGAATGCGCCAACAGTAGCTCCCTTTAGTGCACAAGCTTGTCGACGAACCCCCAATAGACGACGTGCGATCCAATCAAGCTCCGGACAAGCCAGAGCGTTAGGCCAGCGATTACCTCAACCCCGGCAGCAAGGCGCGACTTTATTACAAGAAAATGAGGAAGGATCTGTCCAAGACTTTGGCGTACGCTACTTCGAACAAGATGGCACGAAACGTAGGGAGTTGGTAGATGAAGATGCTTTCTCGAAATCCATGACTGACATGGAGGGCATGGGCTTCCAGGATGGCTTGCTGCAGATGAAAGCAAATCTTAAAACTCAAGACGAGAAAGATACATTCGACTCGGTTGTTAAGCAAATGAGCGGGATGTGGAAAGGGGTGCAAAGCCCTGAAGATCTTGATCGCATGATGGAAGATATGGATGCATACACGCGCGACCTCGATTCCGAATTGAAGGATGCAACGAGCGACATGCCAAAACACGTTGCTGAAGAGTTGGAGTCGGCGTTGGAAGGACTGAACCTAGAGCTCCAGCGAGAAGAGGATGATGACTTCACAGGATCCCAAGGGCGAGACAAGACACCACAAATATCCGAGCGAGGGTGGAATTTGAATCAACGCAAAAAGATTGCAAAGTTCAACGGCATTGTCTCGAAAGTATACAAAGAAACGAAGCGAGATATCAACATCTCTAAGAAGAGTGTGTCGGCTGTGTACAGAGCGTACCACGGTACACGCTTGACGCTGGCGCGTGCTTGGAGCAATGTGCCCATGGAAATGTGGGATTTCCTATGGGCTATGTTCTCAGCAGATGAATTGGTAAATGCGCACAGGTTGGCTCATATATCTCTACTGGCGAGAGACATGAGTGAAGCAAAAGTGACTCTCAGCCCCGAACAGCAACTATTGACCATCGAGGCCGTATTTGTTGATGGGTGGGAGACAAAAGCCGTTGAAAATTGGCGACGCTGCAAGCCCTCACTTGGAAATGAAAGCGCAGAGTCTTTCCAAGAATACTGGTCGCTGGGTGTGCGTATGTTCTGTCGCACTGGAGATTTAGACCAAGCCGAGCGAGCAGCGAACAAATTACTCGACAAGCATCAAGACGCTCGCATCCTCATGCCGCTAATCCGTACATGGTGCGAACAGCATACGACAGAAAGCCAGCAAAAAGCATGGAACGCTTATAGGCGCATGCGCAAACTACTTGGCAAGGAAATGCGCATAACTGACTATGATCAAGTGATAGCATACTTCTTAGCCACAGGACACACAGAAAGCGCGCTCTTTGTCTTCGTTGACATGATGAGCGATGGACAAATCGATTTGACCAAGCAGAAGTATATGCCCACAGTCATTGCCAATAAGTTTTTCCTTGGAAAGTGGCTCAAGCGTCTTATTGGAGCTGGTGATTTGGATGGGGCATACAAGGTCGTCGAGTTCATGCGCAGTAAAGGAGTTGAAGCTTCCTCCATCCAGCTCAATGGATTGATCGGCGCATGGCAACGCTCGGGCGGAGCCAATGATCTTGCCATGGCGGACAAAGTAGCTTGGCAGATGATCCGGGAACGAATCCGCTTTGTTCGTGCACGAAACAACGAAGGCGAAAGTGACAGCAGTAGCGAAAGCAAGCAAACAGCACCGAGAGCTACCATTGAAACCTTTGGACTGCTCGCCGAGAACTACCGCCTCAGGGAGCTACACGGGCGTCAAGAAGAGCTCTGGGATGCTTTTCACACTGCTCAAATCAGTCCTGATGCATTCATGATGAACCAGCTCCTGGAATCCTACATCCAAGTTGGTCAGCCTAAAGAAGCATTGGCGCTGTATAAGTCTCTTGTCACTGGTCGTGGCATCACTCCTGATCCCTACACCTTCAGCGCACTGTGGAAGACATTAGGTGTGAACCGATTGCATGTGATCTCGCCAAGCGACCGGATCGATGAGATCTCCGCAACCAGAGCACTATTCAAAGAAACACTCGCTTACCGCTCCGTGTTCCTCCCAGAGGGCATAGACGGCCAGTTGGCGCGCAAGATTCTGCACTCTTTCCGCCGACTACAGGACGATAGTGGTTTCGTAGTGGCATTGGCAGCACTAAAGGAATCGCTCAAGTTTGTTGCCCCAGAAATGCTGGTGGTGGAAATGGTGATTGGCACGCAAAGACTGTCCTGGGACACGGCATCGCAGCGAAAGAGGCTGCTGATTGCCAAGAGAGAGATTGACAATGGGCTCGTGGCTTGGGCACAAGGGGATTTGAGTAGGCTGGAGGACGAGAAGAAGGGAGAAGCCTTGTATGGATTTCTGCAGAAGAAGTTTTGGCCGAAAGACGGAGGGGGTGTCAGTGCTGCTGCCAACGAAATGGGCGTCGTGGATATAATAAAGCAAAAGAATCTGTAAAATATGTATAAAATGTATAATAAGCGAGCATTTATATCATGAGAAATAGAATTCGCCTCTTCAACAAAACAGGCCCCTCTACGCTGAACTGGTAACGGTGAGGGGCAATTCCACATTCATCATTGAGACAATGTAGGTTACGGAGTTTCATCATGATAAATATTATTCGATATACAAGTTTTCCCCAAGTCCAAACGCCATCGCTACCGAAAATAAAGAAGAAAAGGAGGTATAATACAGGCACAGGCAGTGACCAAGATGGCAGATATGGCTCCCTATGTCATGTCCATATCTCCATCTTCATCACGCAGCTGATCGCCAACGGAACTGAGTGCAGAGCTAGCCGGCGAATCAGCTGCGTCGTGTAGTAACGAATCGTTCCTTCTTTGGGATATCCATTCGCTGATGCTGGCAACAGGGCCACCTTCGACAGCTACTTCCGATCCCTGTGTTGAGCGGCCGAGAATGGTTCCATTGTATTTCGCGTCGTCGCCGGTCTTGTTGTGCTTCTTTTTTAAGGCTACATTCACGCTGTTAGCACATGAGCGTTTTCGCGGACGGTGATCCCGTCCAGCTCTGGCAACAACTCACCATTCAAATAGTCCGTCGCATCAGACTCGCCGTTCTCCGTGCCCATATCCATCAGCTCCTTCATGCGCTGTCCGCTGAACCAAGCAATAAAGTCCTCGACGCCGCGAACATCCTCCGCCTCGTCACCTATGGCTAGGCGATCTTCCACGCCAATCTTATCGGGCAAGAGAGCACCTATGTCCTGCAACGCGAGACGTATATCAGTGACGTCGAAGTCGGCAGAGTTTCCGTCCACGTGGTTGTGAGTCGCATGAGCGGCCGTCTTTTCGCACAGAACGGCGAGGTACCGTGCCGCGAGGTCCGTCAGAGAGTCGACCACATTAGGTCGTGTAGAGTGGTATCCTGTTGCGCGTAGAATTTGGAGCGTGGCCGGGCGGAGGTAGGCATGGAAGACTGCGGGAGGGGTTGCCATGCTGACGAGGGGCGCCGGTGCTCATGCGCGGATTGATGGTGATGGAGAAATGCTATCGTGCTGTGTTGACTCGCTGCTGCGGTGTTGGTGAAAGGATGCAGTTGGCGGCGGATGAGCAAAGTAATGTGGAGAGGGCCACACCCATTGCTGTGCGCCGTGCAGCCCCAGAATTCGCCTCCTACAGGCGACCTAAAACCTCTAGACAGAAAGTAGATTTCAATTAATTAATTATAAATATAAAGTTCTTTCATAATTGAATTTAAAGGGCAGTCTTGTTAATTACAAATCATCACAACGGTTAGATATCATGACGCGATGTAGCATGAGAAAACGATGAAGGCCTACAGCATGTTTCTGGATGTTTACACAGATGTATTTTGCACTTTCACTGACTATTCAAATCACTGTTAAAGAAAGGTAAAGGTAGACCATGATATTAATCATTTGATTGATTATATATATAAAACTAGTTGAGCCCGTACCAGGGTAAAGAAATTTAACAAACAAATAGCCTCCGTCGCAGGCGCTGCTCCCTTTTGAGTCAGCGCGAACTGCGTGGTTGTGTACTCCAGATGATGCAAAGCCGTTTTGATCGCAATAAAAGCAAATATATTGGTCGTAATAAATGTTCATCAGATAAAGAAATCGTTCTGTGTCTCCGAGCCGCTGCTGTTGAGGGAAAAGGATAATGTATGTCTCAGAAATAGTAAAAACTAGTCTGGAGGAAGCAGGATATCAAATTTTTGATTGGGGAAATCCATGTTGTGGTCGTAAGCAAAAGACTGATGTTCAGTCGGGTATATAGAACAGGACATAGGAAATGTTTGTGATTGGGAGGGAATGTGTTCAGTTCAAAGCTGTACCATGACAGTAACTGTATGCAAATTGGCAGTGCAATTATTTATACGAGCGTCTGCTCTGGCATAGGACCAGTGTCGTCAGTGGCAGGATTGACAGCTGGAGGGTTGCGAAGTCTGTTGGCGACATGAATATCAATCAGCATCTCAACGAGGACTTCGGCTTCCTTGTGTAGCTCTCCGAGCTCAGTTTCGCTGAAAGTCCGGCCAAGTCTCTCTTCGCCTGCTCGAGGCTTTCTATACGCAGCAAATACAATGCCACGATCAATTTGCTCAGATAGCCTCACTCCAGATACAGGGCTGGTAATGTCTTTGCAGCCTTGACGAGAATACTGGCCTGTGTAAAAGGCGGCTGCATATCCTCGAGCGAGGTCATGGCCCCGCGCATCAGGGTTGCGATATTCAATCCAGCCATCCGACCGGAGAATAGTGGTATGAACAAGGGAAGAGATCTGGAGGGGTGATGGGACATGGTGTAGGCCATGAGCTGCAAGCAAGCGACCGATCAATGGGCGTTCGCCAACTGGACCGTGTTGATCATCGCTATCGACAGAGCTTCCGGGCCAGAGGTTGACAACGTACACCAGATCAAAGTCGTACCGTTTGGCAATGCGAGCAGCTTCAAACGCAGCGGCCGTTGCAGGTTGACTGGCTCGAGGTGGAGTCAAGGTCAACAAAGACGAGGCTTGAGGTTTTTGAGCAAACGACAGACCCATGCCCGGCAGTTCGGAATGGGGACCATCAAATGATGCAAAATCGATACTTTCACTGGCAGTGTCTTCGGCAATGTCGTCGTCGCTGAGACTCAGAAACTCGCTTACATCCGGCTCGCGGAGTGTCGAGCTAGTGCACGAGACACGGGCTGATTCTCTGAGGCTAGTCTGGCTGAAAGACTTGCGTAGGGGACTTGTTTTAAGAGACTGGTTCAAGTCAAACCGGATGTCGCTGAATAAATTTGTTTCAAGATTCTCTGCCGATTTGCATGAGCGGAGCAAGCGCTCAGGAACGGGCCCCAATTCAGGCGACTCTCCGGGCGTTGGTGGCAAGCGTCCTGGAATGCTAGGCAACTTCTTGTTGCGCATGACAGCGTATGGAGAGCTGTTATCTTCAGGGTCTGAAGAAGGTGGTGTATCGATTCTTGTAGGAATGGTGAGGCGAAGAGGTGAACAGGATCTGGGGCTCGGAATGCGATGGACCTCGGAAGAGTTCTTCGGGCTGAAGGTGAGAGAAGAGGGAGAAATCTCGCCATTGCTGGGTGGCTTTGGGAATTGAAAGTCACGGAAGCTTGCCATCAGCGGGTCATTCTGACGGCTGTTGACAGATGGCAGACTGCGCTTGGTCGAGGCAGCAGAGCTTCCGGTTGACCCTTGATTACGCGAATGGCAGCGAGTGAAACGTGAGGAGAGAATGATATCTGGTACCGAAGGAGATCGATCTGTGGCATCTCTCAAGCGAACCTCATCGCGAGCACACATGCGCGAGGCTTTGGGGCGAATGAACGAAGGGGAAGGAAATTGCTGCTCGATTTCTGACTGAACAGCGGTCACTGGGCTGATCGGTTCACCGACACCGACAGGTAATGATCCTTTTCGTTTGTAGGTGTTAAAGAATCGCTCGAGGCGATCAAAACGAGTCGTCATCTTGTCAATGACAATGTGAGTAAGTATTGGAGGTCGAGATTGAAGCTTTCCTGGTCTTTCTTCCGCGCAGGATATTTTCAAAATGCTCTCCTGGGGAATTAAAATTGGATGGAAGGCGGGCGGTGACGTGTTGGATCAGACGATGGTGAGGAAGCAGTGAGTGGCGTGTAAGTCCTGGCAGGTGCGACTATGAGTCTGACTGCTGGATTAGGAAATGGCGGAGTCGCGTTTAAGGCAGGCGCGATGGATGGAGTAGGGAATACTCGACGGAGCAACTCAAGTCCACGATGACTTCGATTTAATCCTTTCAAAATCCGATATTCAATGGGATGGCGTCTGGTTCGACTTCGATATGATTTCGATATGAAGAAAAACCGTTTACGAAGAGCATGCAAGAGGGTCCGTCATTCTTTTAAGACCTGGGACCCCAGGGTGGATGGGACAAGAAGGCCAGACCCGAAATACACAAGAAAATACAGAAAAAGCAAGGATACGGACCCGAGGAGCCTGCCTGTGGGGGGAGGAAAGTGTGCCACAATTGGGATGCTATTGAGTACCTATTGACAAGGCACATCACTTTATCCACGACTTGTCAACAAGGGTGGGAGAGTGTGGGTGGACTGATGGTGGGGTCACAGGCAGGCAAAGGAAAAAAAAATAAAAATGAGCGCCAAAAGAAGAAAAACACCAGCTAGGGAAGAAAGCAGGGACATACCAGACGACAGGGGGGTGATGCGACGCAGAGGCGAGGGAAAGGGTGCGGGACGAGGGCAATCCTCGCCCGGCTCTCAGACCTCAGACCCAAAAGACAGTGGACGAGACCACTATCAGTCCCTTTTTCGAGCCTCTTTTTGCACCTTCTCTCCACCCGAGCTCCCCACCTGTTGTCTCTCCTCGCCGCTCTGAGTACCAAGCCCAGAGACGCTTTGCGCGAGCGCAGCAAGTTGGCTGTCACTGTTACTGTAGTATTTCAGATACGGCCGAGACACAGGGTGCGGTTCATCGCCCTGGGATGCTGCGCCGATGGAACTAGACTCTGTTGAATGCGCTTCTCCTGCCTGCAAAAGGTTGACGACGCAGAATCTACCCAGCACGTGTAACATCGTCCTACACAGTTCCACGCACTATATTTCAGAG
Organism: Simplicillium sp. C3G150-2; assembly: GCA_022702485.1. Taxonomy (NCBI): domain Eukaryota; kingdom Fungi; phylum Ascomycota; class Sordariomycetes; order Hypocreales; family Cordycipitaceae; genus Simplicillium; species Simplicillium sp. C3G150-2. The sequence continues at coordinate 1,425,910 of JAJIYY010000005.1, read as the reverse complement.
ACGAGAGCTAGCCTGGGACAATATGCATCAATGCCCAGCTGAGGTGAAATGCTGCTGGACGTTGTCGGAGCTACGATTGGGGCAAAACACAACAGAGCCACATTCTGACGGCATTCAAGAGAGAGCGAGAGACGCCATCCACGGATTTACTACACCGTGCTGTATCACTGCTCCAAAGCGTCGAAACTTGACGGAGACAACAACTTGCCTCTCACGGGAACGTTGGAGTATTGCGTCGTTTTTCAAGGGCAGCTGTTTATCGCAAGACATCAATATAATGCGGCACCCTGACCCTGTGATTGCTTTTTGTGGCTGATGCTAACTGTAGCTTTGTTATTTTGGTGGCAACCATGGAGGCGACTGAGACAACGAACAGCACCGAATACACACGTTAGCCACTGCCCAGCATACCAGCTCCAACTATTCATCATCTCTCATATTTGATCGCCCATCGAGGACAAGGTCGTCCATTCCCTTCCCGCTCAGCCCGCGCGCAGGTCAGTTCTAAGAGAATCCGCTATTGCCGCAGGAGCTGAGCCTCGACAGGTGCAAGCGGGGACGGTTTATTCCAAGCCTTCACAAGCCTCCTGATGCAAGCTCTTTGGGTTTTACTTTTGCCGCCTGTGCGTTGACAATAAGTTGGCTACCAACGTGGTACGGGAAAGGCTTGTGCTGTGCATACGGAAAAGAAACTCGTCTTCAAGAAGATTTAAAGATGCAAATACGATTCGTGGAACCGTTTCTTTTGTTCAGCATTACCGTGTTCCTGGGCTGCAGTGGCTGCAGTGGTGGAACACCGCAGGCTACGGAACAGCGCCGGTTAGAAAGTAATCACGGACGTGCGCGCGCCGTGAAATGCTGGGCGACGGAGACGCAAAGGTCTGATCTTGGCTCAAATTTTCCACGTCTGCATATTTGCTCTGCCCGCCAGTTATCGGCCCAGTATTACTGCGCTGTGCCTCATTGCGCTCGCATGACAAGCACTCTTCTCGCGTCTGTCACTGGATGCTCATGGGACACCCGTTGCCCCATCCTTGCTATCTGTGCTTGGAAGCATTGAGAAAGGAACCACAGTACCGGGCTTATGGCGCACTACCGGATACCGTTCCGCTACAGGGAGGCAGTCCCAGGGCCTGGGACCCCCCCAGTCGGCGACGCAACGCTCAGTTGTAGTGCAATCGAACCAATACATTGCCAGTAGTGACGTTTCGGCAATTAGTATTTCCTCCACTTTCTTCGTCAATGACATTCAAAACCCATGTCGAAATACGGAGCGAAGGGATCCTCTTCAACAGGCACCAGGTGCCAGGGTATTTTCGTGCCCCATGCCCATCCATTGTCCAAAGCCAACAATAGAAGTTGGCATTAATCCATGACGAACCCTCGAGGTCTGGAGCAGCAGATAGCGCGCGTGCGCCGGCAATCCGTGATGTGTGAGGAAGGTTGACCCAGCGTGGGCTAGGTACTGAAAGTTCGGTTCATCAAAAGCAAAATCTCCCTGCGTGCGAGTTGTCATTTTTCTCTCCGCGCCACACGCAGGCTCAAAATCGAACTGCCCCAAAAAAGAAAGGAAACTAGCTGTTCACTGCCGCCACAGAGTAAGTGGATGAGGCAATGACAGTGAGCCATTACTCAAGAAGGAAGGACTCGTCAAGTTTCTTGTGTGCAGTAGATTTGCTGAATCGATGCCACACACCACCACGCCGGTCAAGATGGTCGTATGCAATGCACGAGCAAGGGTACCGCTGGATAGCTGACACCGGCTACCTGGGAACCAGGAGTTTGGAACCAGAGGTTTGGTTTTCTCAGTAAGTTCTCTTGGCGGGCGAAGGGCTCTCCACAGTGTGTACAATACACGTACGAGCAGCAAGAACATTTGGAAGCGAACTAGGTGCTGCGACTAGTTGACAATATTTAGTGGTTTGCGGGTATAGTGCATAAGCCTACACCAAACTCGGGTAGGCAGAGCAATTCCATTGTGGGTTGCGAGGACACGCTTAGTGGGAAGTGAAATTGCATTGACGCGCTATTCAGCGATGGTCAATGAAATGCGGTACGGGAATGAGCGCATAGCAAATTAACTTTAACGAATGCAATGCTCGTCAAGGCATGACGAACTTTGAACAACGTGGTTGATGGGATGCGAGTAGCTTGCACCCGCTCTTTGTCGTAGCCACGCACGGGCGAAATCTTAATTAATTGTTTCGGGATCACCTCAACGGTTTTGATCACGTCAAAAGGTGCCATGCAAAGTATCCATGTAAAGTTTCCGGGGTCCCATTGGCTCCTTGTTTCCACGGCAGTTGTATGATTCGCAGCAACTGTCAACATAATATCCACGATATGGTTCCTTGTTCGCATTACCAAATTCATGGCGAAATTGACGCCGTCGCTTTGACAGTACACATGCGTTTGAACAGGATAACTGAGTGTGGCTTGTATTGGCAAGACCAGGACTCTGGCAATGAGAGAAGCCCCCGCACCGATCATTGCAATTGCGTAGCATCGACCTGTGCTCTGTATGCGTCACTTGGAGAAAGGTGTGTGTGCATGGTGTCTCTGTTTACTCGCGAGAATTGCTTCTTCTGAGTCTTTTCTCAGGCTGCTATTGGTGCGATTGATGCAACAACACGCGCATCACTCCACACAGCCGACTCTGAAGGTACATACATAATGGCTCCCGCTGCTCAAAATGCCTCGCAAGCAGACCTACAAGGAAGCTAGGCTTCTTCTGTGCATGACGGTGCGCTGTATGTTCAAGCCCGGGCTACTGGGCTCCCCACGTAGACTATCGAATTTGTGCTCAAGTCGGATGGGATGACGACCGTCTCTCGGCAACAAATGGAACTAGTTCTGAGCTTATGACCTCGCCAACAACGGCTCGTGATGGATTTGATTCTTCCGGTTAAAGAAGACATCGAAGCTTTGTAGTTCGGTTACGAGATGACATATGTACAGCATGGCTTAAGCGAAGTTCCGTCAGGACGGTACGTAAATGAACTACATTGTACCGGGGTCGACGTCCCCAGCTTTTTACAAGGATGATCACGGCGCGCTGCACTTTTTGGTGTGAGTGAACTTGTGTGTATACAGACAACTCAACTCACGTCATTGTCGTATGTCTATCATATGTTCCATAACCAGCAAAGGAAAGGAGCCTACCACTCATCGAGAAAGTCATCTTTTCCCAATGACAAGTCAAACTACTTGTTGCTTTTTTTTTCGGTCGCGCCCTTCAGAAGGTAGGCACGTTGTTGCTTTTTTTAGCCCTCTGTCGCCCTTGGATGGAGGGAGGGTCACTGAGCCGCCGCTTGGGTTACGCCAGAAACACTTTTTGCTGTGCACGGGCTTTTGGATGCCACTGTATGTGCGTCTATATTTCTTTTCTAGACGGAAAAGAACAGATGCCCAACCGCGGAAGAAGAAAAGGCCAGCAAATCGTCCGAAGAAGTGCGCTTCGTCGTTTTCTCCCGATGTCTGTGCAATTCAGATAGCCCGTCCTATTGGCAACGAATCTATCCGGTGAGACGTACCTATGATGCATCCGATATTCTATCATATGCTGCAATACCACTTGAAGTGGTATGGGAAGATGGGGGAGAGTGAGTCGTTTTTTGAGTCGTTTTAATATTCACCTGAAGCACAGCTTAATTTGCACATGCCGGCTTGGAGCTGTGCAGAGGAAATAGGTGTGGTGTTGATCCTCGTCTTATATGTTTTAGACCTGCAGCCATTCCCGCGACACGGCGTCCAAGGGCATTAAACACTTTTATCACGTATCGTGTTGTCACGTCCAGCGATTGTAACATGTGGCGTTGCAAGGAATTTGGTTATTTCGCCCTGTAGAAGGGGAAATCCAGGAACATGGTAGTGCGATGTGCGGCGCCCAGTGCCTGATCGACTCTGTGGCTTTTCGCCATCGGGCTTCTAGATGTCGCAAAGGTGAGTTTCCGTGGAACCCTCTGGACTACTTAGACATATCGCCACGCGTGGTAGGTGATTGGAATAATGAATTGTAGTGATGTAGTGAAATCACGCCTCTCATGCGCAATTTCTCGGACTCGCCGGCAAGAAACACTCACTGCAGGATTGTCCGACAAGACATGCGCAAAGGGCTCAGCCTACCAGGGATGTTTCGGACATGTATGTTTTCTCCGCATTCATGCTGTAGCGTATAAGACATGCTCTGGATTCTCGCCTGCAGTGCATACATGCATGCATATGTATGTCCTGTCGTGGGGATTGAGACGACAGTCGTGTCATTGATACCGTCGGTGTTGTAGCCTCAGATATCAACCACGGCGTTAAAACCTAAGTAGATTTTACAATAATTTGTCGGATTCATCATATTGTATTAATTTATGCAATTTCATGACACAGAGCTGGGCAATATCCAGATGTAGAATGTGTTGTGCAGCTCGAGTTACACAGATCCAAGACTGCAAGCCAAATCACAATCACAATCACAGACATCATCAATGTCCTCAAGAGACATCACAAGACTAATGTTCGTATTGTTCTGCTAACCATATAAATATAAATTGTTTTGAGGCGTTTCCATCTTAGCTGAACATGCTTTTGTGATGTAATCTAGTCATGCTTCACGTCATTTTCTACAGCTTCGAGTTTGCATCGCCATCCACATCCCCAAAGAGGCCTGTGAATGCATTGTGCACTTCTTCCGTGAGGTCACTAGCCTGTAGACTGCGCCCCTTCTTAAGAAATGCAAGACGTGAACATTCCTAGTGGCAGTTAGCAAACATCTTTCAAGTCTCTTGTCAACGAGGCACGCACTCTTGTTATAGCACTGCCTCCGAAAGCAGCCAGCCCAATCATTTCTTCCTTTGTTAACCTTTCGTCGTGTTCATCTTCCCATAGCTTATCCAAATAAGCCTTTCTCCACGCCAAGAATGTAGCAAGACAGCCTGTCAGCGTATCGCCTTGTCCGCCACTCCTCTTCTTTCCACCAACCAGGTCATTCACCAACGTCTGCGTGCCATTTGAAATGAAATCCTTCTGTCCCTTTTGAATTATTGTCACTCCTCCTAATGCCTTTGCAAGAAGCTCCACTCTTTCCGTTTCACTGCTTGTATCGGAAACGTCAATCTTCGCTGCTTTGCATAAGCGCTCAAACTCGACAACGTTTGGTGTCAAGATTGCTTCGGAGTATCCTTTAATGAGATTTGTATCATTCTGCACCAGTGATAGAGCATCTGCGTCCATGATTACTGGCATTCCTTTGTCTCTGGCAGCTTTGATTACTCGTCCAACAGTGTCTTGCATCAAAGGATCCCGTCCCAACCCCGGACCGACTACCAGCACATGTAACCGTCCAAGCATGTCGATGATACCCTGTGCAATAGAGTCTGGGTCGGTCTCTTCTTTGAGGGGAGCTGGTGACTGATTTGCAGCTGGTGTCTGGCGCATCAGCGGGTGGACCATGAGATTGGGCGAATACGTTTTGATGACAGCGCCAGCACTGGGAGTACAGATAACATGGGACTGACCTGGGTTAGCCAGATTGCTCCAATAAAGGATCCGAATAGACTTACCATATCGCATCCCAGCTTTGCACTAGCCATAGCCGAGAAATACGGTGCGCCAGTATAGTCCTGGCTTCCACCAATGACCGCAACGCGCCCAAGTTGTCCTGGTGAGAGATTAGCATGGCAGGTCATAACAGCGACGTCGTCGGTTGCTTACCCTTGTGAAACTTGTCTAACATTGGAGGAATCATTCTTTGGACCTTTTGGAGCACATTTCTCGTCGATGCAGACATTTCTGGCTGCGCTTGTGCTGCTGTCATTGCTTGATGATACTTGCTGTGTTGTCACTTCAAGATGCCGACAGACTGCGATGTACAGCAGGTCACGCTCTCAGAGTTTGGTAAATCTGTAACTTAAGGGCTCAACCACAGAGCAATTTGCTTTAAAAGAAAAGTATCAGCTTTGTTGTTGCAGAATTTAGCTATTGCTGGTGTCAAAATTGCGTGGGGATTGGCAAGATGGCGAAGTGCAGCAGTCTGTTTTTGGGGCTGTCTCGTCTCTGACAAACACATGATGTCACAGGAACACTGTCATTCATTTCGACAGGCCATTGCAACAGAGCGGACGAAGCAGAAATCACGAGGTCACTGGCAGGTGCATAGAAAGTAAATAAACCGTTTTTATAAAAGAACAAAAGAAATAGAGGGCTATCATTGAGTTATGAGCTCTATTTTACAAGTGGTAATACGACTGGCGAATCTCCTCTATCAACCATTTGCTCCGTCAGGCGCAACCCCTCGACTCATCTCTCCACTCATAGAGAGAAAAAAGACTACAGAATTTCGGTATAGACAGCAGCATCTCCAACGGCCCCTCCTCTAGTACACTCAAGGTATCTTGATAAAATTAATTGGCCTCGAGCTTAACCGAGGAAGCTCTTGATGAAGGAAACGGTGACGTCCTTGAGCTTGGCCTCGGTCTCCTTGCTGAGGGCACCCTCCTTGTCGATGGTAGCCAACAAGTCAGCCTCGTTGGTCTTGAGGTGAGCAAGGTAGTCGGCCTCCCACTCGAGGACGCGGCTGACGGGGACAGGGTCGAGGTGACCGTTGACACCAGCGAAGATAAGGGGAACCATCTCGTTAACGGCCATGGGGGAGTATTGCTTCTGCTTGAGGAGCTCGGTCAAGCGCTCACCACGGCTGAGGGTCTGCTTGGTAGCAGCATCAAGATCGGAACCGAACTGGGCGAAGGCAGCGACCTCACGGTACTGGGCCAAGAAAAGCTTCAGGGAACCAGCGACCTGCTTCATGGCCTTGAGCTGGGCAGCGGAACCGACACGAGAGACGGAAAGACCGACGTTAATGGCGGGACGGATACCCTTGTAGAAAAGCTCAGACTCCAAGAAGATCTGACCGTCGGTAATGGAAATAACGTTGGTGGGAATGTAAGCGGACACATCACCACCCTGGGTCTCAATGATGGGCAGGGCAGTCATGGAACCACCACCGTGGTGCTCGTTCAGCTTGGCAGCACGCTCGAGAAGACGAGAGTGGAGGTAGAAAACGTCACCGGGGTAAGCCTCACGACCAGGAGGACGACGGAGGAGAAGAGACATTTGACGATAGGCGACAGCCTGCTTGGACAGATCGTCAAAGATCAAAAGAGAGTGCTTTCCATTATCTCTGAACCATTCTCCAATTGCGGCACTGAACGATTGGTTAGCATTAGAACATATAGAAGTGATAAGAAATATAATGTGAGGCGATGCGATGTGGTTGATATGTAAAATGATGAGGTTGGTCGCGATATTTCCGATAATGCGGATCGGCTCCACAAAAAAAGATTTGTGCAATGGGCATAATTGGCACAATAAAACAAAAGAGGAAGGAACAGGGGAGATAATACTTACCCAGTGAAAGGAGCAATGTACTGGAGAGGAGCGGCCTCGGAGGCGGTGGCGGCGACGACAATGGAGTACTTCATGGCGTCGTTCTCCTCGAGGGTCTTGACGAACTGGGCGACAGTGGAACGCTTCTGACCGACGGCGACGTAGACACAGTAAAGCTTCTTGGTCTCGTCGGAGGTGTTGTTCCAACGCTTCTGGTTAAGGATGGTGTCCAGACCAACGGCAGTCTTACCGGTCTGACGATCACCAATGATCAACTCACGCTGACCACGGCCGATGGGAACCATGGCGTCGACAGACTTGAGACCAGTCTGCACAGGCTGGTTGACGGACTTGCGAGGCAAGATACCGGGAGCCTTGAGCTGAGCACGACGTCTCTCCTTGGAGTTGATGGGGCCCTTGCCGTCAATGGGGTTACCCAGAGCGTCGACAACACGGCCAAGCATTTCAGGACCGACAGGGACATCGACCTATGGACACAAATGTTAGCAATCATTGGGACAACAACATGCCAGCGCTTTGGAGCAAGTGGTTGCGGTCTTACAATTTCACCAGTACGCTTGACAGTCTCACCCTCACGGACAAGACGATCGGAACCGAACAACACAACACCGACCTGGCCGGCCTCGAGGTTCATGCACATGCCCTTGACGCCAGAGGCGAACCTAGAAGGCGGTTAGCTACCATGTTACATGCAGTTTGGAGTTAGTGATGCAACATACTCAACAAGCTCTTCGGCCTGGACGTTGGCCATTCCGTGGACACGGGCGATACCATCTCTGCATAGGGAAAAAAAATTAGCTCTCCAATCCTTCAAATCACGTATTCAATCCGTCATGGCAGACATCGTTCCCAGACTAGTATTGAGGCAATGGTGGTTCGTCGCAGCCCCTTGCGAAAGTACCGGGAGCGACCGCCCAGGAGAAGAAAATATGTACGTACCCGACCGAGAGAACACGACCAGTCTCAGCGAGGTTGGTTTCCTCCTGGACTCCGCGAATGCGCTGCTCGAGGATAGAAGAGACCTCAGTGGGAGTGGCCTTGGCGTCGGAGGCGTAGGTTCGAACGGCAGCGTTGATGGCGGCGGGTGCGGCATTTCGAGTCTAGCGGAAAAAAAACACAAGTTAGCCGAAGCCCCGACAGAAGGCCAGTCGAGCGATCGAGAACCCAAAACAGCTCCTAAAAAGCTCAAAAAATCGAAGCCGAGGTGGTTAAACCACTCAATTGGTCGATGAAAATATTTTTGAGATGGATCGAAGGTGTTTTGAGGTGGTGTCTCGATGGAAAAGGGTTCACTCGGTCGACTGGGGGCAATTTGAGGAGTTAAAAACTCACCACTCTGCCAGCAGCGGAAACGGCGCCGACGGCACGCGTGGACTGGCGGAGAGCGTTTCTGAACATCGTGACGGATGTAATTGAGGTGTGAGGGAAAAAGAAAAGGAGCAATTGCAGCAACGTGCAATTGGGAGAGGGGAGATTTGGAGAGTTGCGTGCTGCCTTTGCGGGAGAGCAGATGGAGATTTTCGGGAGGACAGCGTTTGGGAGCAGAGTCTGTGAGGGAGTTGGTGGGCCCGACAACCCCCAGCCACCCAATCAGGGGCTGTTGAGCGGTTTTGCCCGGAAAACCTGAGGACGCCAAAACGATTTTCCTGCTCCGGTCTCATTTTACTGTGGTCAGGTACCGCGACAAACCTTTTTTTCTAGGTACCTGGTTTAGCAGGCGTCCAACAGTGTTGTAGCCTGAGGTATCAGCAAATTATTGCTGCGAGCTCCGTAAGCCTCCATAGTAAATTGGCATTGCTAGCCCCAGTATGAACCATGTTTGCATCATTGGCAAGTATTTTCTATGCTGCTCGTAGCAAACGCTATCCCTCTTGTCCTACCGATTTCCGCGCCTTTTTTCTGTTCATTTTTGGTCCTATTTTTCTCTCAGGTTTCTCATGTTGCTGAGTCGCTGTTAGTGGTAGTCAGAAGCTGACGGAGCTCAGAAATAAGGACCAGGGCGGTCATAATTACTGCTCCATTACGGAGTAATACGCTTTTACATGTACTAATTTACAGCTGCAACCACACCGTGTGCATTTGAAAATAAATCCCGCCATATAGTAACTACAAGAATAGCTCTCTATAATTTTCAATTGACTCCAGAAGCAGATGCCAAACTCTTCGCCAGCGTTTTCTCACCATCTTTGTCAACCGCATTGGCTGTTTCTTATTACAGCTCAGGAATAATGAAGAACGATAAGTGATGATGTATTAGTTAGGTTCCAAATGGAACCGCTACCGCTAGTGACTACAAATAATATACATAATACGGGCTGGTTGCCCCTTCCTTAACAAGGAAAACCACAAGAGCCATCTTTGCCTATGTATGACCAAGCTCCCCTGCTGTACCCCTGACGAGTAATTGAAATTTCGCTGCTTTCAGCATAGACCTGCTGGAAATAAGTGATAAACAGCCTGTCTCTAGGTATATACAGTAGTATCTACCAATCCATGAAGTAAACACAGACTTTAGTAAACTTCTAATTATATCTATTATGTCTGTTATGTCTGTTATGTCTGTCAATTCTATTACCTCTATATCTGTTTATTTTCTTAATTTTGGATAATCATTTGGTGGCTGTATGTTGTAAGAAAATGCTGTGCTTTTTATTATTTATTCTTACACCCACTTGCCTGTACTATTCAAGTCAAAAAGCGTTATCAGCTGCGATCTCTGCAGTGAAGAGCCGGAGCTGTTGTGCTTTCTTGGCATACCGTAAGGATGCTATGGCGACCCGATAATTCAATGTGGACTCAGGAAGCGATGCTCCGCTGGCTATGATTGAACACGCTGGAATATCAAGCGCTTCATCCAAGATTACCTGTACCTACCCGGCTAAGTAGATGTAAGAATAAGTGATAGCACGCATATCATTTTCATTCAACATACAGCCACCAAATAATTATCTAAAATTAGGAAAATAAACAGATATAGAGGCGATAGAGTTGATGAACATAATATGCGACAATAGATATAATTACAATTTTACCAAAGTCAACGTTTATTTCGTGAGTTGGTAGATATTACTGTACCTACTTAGGTAGGCTGTATCACTTATTTCTATACCAACTTGACAGGGCACAAATTTCCAGTAATCGACGTCTCTCGGCATCCGTGACGCGTGTAGAACCCAAGGAGCTTATACTGAACTCATTGACATTTCAGAATGTAAGCGTCTAAATTGGATAGCGTAAGGTTACTATAATAGAGTTCAATGTCACAACGCCATCGATCAGCCTCGTCAGCTCAGCGTTGAACGTTGAATTCCCAATTGGGCAGCATCTGCTGGTCTGTGAATTATCACGTGATGTTGAGAAGATAGAAGATGTGGCATAATCATTTGCTTTGCTTGATGTGTCGCTGCTCGAGGCGAATTGGAAGTCGACAACAAAGGATGGGGGTGGCGTCGAAGCTGGCTTCTCATGCACAGAACTCAAGCGAGCTCGGACCAGTAGAAAGACTTCGAGAGACCGTTGGGAACGGTGTTATACGGCGTCTAGCACAGGAGCAAATATAATAGGCTGCTTTATCACTGGTGGGTCGACATGGAAGGGCAGATTGAAGATAGGCACATATGATATTTATCACATTGAAAGCCATTCAAAGGAAGCCGGCATGGGCGCCGGTCGGTCTCTTAGGCCGTAGCTCGACTTTCAAGAGTCTGAGCTGATGTTAAAGGAAACATAAATACAGTTTCGCCTCATTCATTTTCCCTCCCAAATTGTTCGCCGTGATAAAATCCATTCCATCCCCCAAGTCATTCCACCATTGTCGTATTTATCTGACAATGCCGTCGAAGCGGGTCTTGAACCACTTGACAGTCTCCTCGCGCTTGATGCGGTGAGAAGCACCAATGCGAGACTTTGTGCGGCGACGGCGGGTGACACGCTCACCAGGGCGGGTCATGCAGGCGTAGAAGTCCATACCGTAGATACCGATGGAAGGGTCGTACTTGATACCGAGATCGATGTGCTCGCTGATACCGAAACCGAAGTTGCCAGTCTCGGAGAAGTTGCGCTTGCGGAGTTCGTACTCCTTGACCTTGAGGCCACGCTCGAGAATCTCCTCAGCCTGAAAAGATAAGTTGTTAATATGACAGATGCCTCCTTGCCATTTTTCTTTTTGATGTGCGGAACAGTATGTACCTTGGGGCCACGGACGGTGACGTGGACAGAGATCTTTTCGTTACGACGGATACCGAAAGTACGGACAGTGTAGCGGGCCTTGCCTGTTCATGATTGTTAGATGAATTGTCTTGTTTCGTGGTCGCAATCGGGAGGAATCGTACTGTAGACAGGAGTCTGACCAGAAAGCTGCTCGAGCACCTTGGCGGCACGGGTAAGTCTATCACCAGACTCTCCGACGCAAATGTTCAGAACAAGCTTCTGAATCTTGAGCTCCCTCATGGGGTTGTTAGCCTTCTCGGACGCCATTGTTGCGGTGGTTGATCGACGGTTATGGGTGATGTGTCGAGGGATTGAATGTTGGCGTTGAATGGAGATGGAGATTTTGTGAGCCTGAAAAATTCGAGGGTTTGTCTGCCCTTATCCACTGAGAGTGAAAATTGTGGGGGTGAAGCGTCCGAAGAGGGATTAGCGCACAAAAGATACAAGTTGCAAGTACCGACCGACCTGCCTGCTGCTGCTCTTCAGCCTTCCCAATCGAGGCTCCGCAAATTTTGGTTGTTCCGCTATTCTGCCATTCGCCTTCAGAGCTTTTGTAGCGTTGGAAGTCTGTCGCGGTCGCGTAAGAGCTCCGTGCAACACAATTTTTTGAACACTTGAGTAGCTGCGCAAGCAAGCACTCGAAATTACAGTCAACATGTCGAACAAACAGGGCAAGATGGTACGTCCAATGGCCCGCTACGTGGCTTTTCCGAACGCAAAAACAGCTGCTAATCAAAGTTCTCTTCACAGGCTGGTTACGTACGTACACCTCGAACGGCTCCATGTAGAGCTTCCCGACAGTTATTGGGGCCGACATACTGACTTTTTTTGGTAGATCAACTGGCGCATGAAGGTTGTGTTGAATGACGGAAGGTCCATGACTGGCCAGATGCTGGCATTTGACAAGGTACGAGCGTCCGCAAAAGAGCTTTGATAGACCAAGCATTGACGTCCGTTATAGCACATGAACCTCGTTCTTGCAGATACTGAAGAATTCCGACGCGTCAAGAGACGGCAAGGCGGCAACCAAGTCGAATCAGAAGAGAAGCGAACCCTCGGCCTGACAATCGTTCGTGGCGCCTACATCATATCACTCTCCGTCGAATCCCCCCCTCCCGCCGACCCTAGTGCCAGACTTGGAAAGAGCCAACCCGGAGGAATTCCATCTGCTCTCAGCGCCGGTCCTGGTGTTGCTAAGCCTGCTGGACGTGGCGCACCTCCGCCATCATTAGCCGTAAGCTACTACCTCTGGTCTCAATGTCTACGAGCTCAGTTAACTTTTTGATATAGGGTCCCGCGGCTGGAGTTGGTGGAGGAGGCCCCCCTCCTGGTTTTCCTGGATTCCCTGGTGCGCCTCCTGGGGCTCCTGGCTTCCCTGGTGGACGTGGTGGTAAGTACTCCCAACCACCTCAACGAGGAACTATTTTTAATCAACAAGCAGCGCCTCCTGGCTTCCCCGGAAACTTCCCTCCTCCTCCTGGAGGTTTCCCTGGAGGACCTCCTGGCGGTCCCGGATTTGCACCTCCAGGTTTCAACGGTCCTCCCGGCGGCGGTCCTCCTGGCTTCAACCCACCCCCCAGAAGATGAGGTTGGGGTTATTTGATAAGGACACATTTGCGGATAAGATATTGCGATACCTTTGATACAGGCGAGAGTTACTTCTGTGCCTTGGATCAGGGAACCTCGGTTTTTACAGGGAGTCAATGAGATTTACAGTTATGGGTCTAGGTTTAAAATGTATGTGTTTTGTTTTCCATTCTAGCTACTACTGAGTTCTTTGAAATAAATGATGTTGACATTCACATATCAAGTACATTCGGTGTTTTGTGGCGTTTTCAAGATGATTGCAAGAGGAAATAGATGGTGCTTGGTTTGGCATGTCTACAATGTGATTCACCCAAGACCATGCGTGGACAAGGAGAGTGTTGACCCAATAAAGACATAATGTTGAGGTATCTAGGAAATTGGACGAACGCTAACCAAACGCCTTCTCATCTCTTTTGTCTTGAATTCTGTGCATGACTGCTCTTCGAATCATACTCCTTGCCGCTTACAACCCAGTGGCATGGCTGAACACCCTCATCGCAAGCTGGCTCAGGAGTCTCGAGCGGTCGTCGGCCGGCAGATCCTGAAAGACAGAATAGACACTCTTGCCCTTTGCGTCTCTCACAGCGCCAAGTCTGTTGCCCGCAACAGCACCAGCGACCAGTCCAGGAACATTCGCCACAATGAAGCCCAGAGCACCACCACTGACACCGCCGATGAGGCTCCAGAACTTGCCAGTTGGTCTATTGTTACCGTCTTCTGCCATTCCCTCATCTCGCATCATCTCCTCAAACACATCTCTAAACTGTTCGTCTTCGGTATGCTGTCGCTCAGCGCTCGCATTGCCATTCTGGCCCTTGGTAAAGAAATCCCATGCCCAAGAGTAGACGCTTGGCCCTCCACCAGCGGCTCCTTGGGGAGGAATGTCTTCGTCGGCCTCGGCGAAGGGATCCGCAGCAGGTGGGCGACTGAAGATTTTGCGCTGGGCGTCGTACTCTCTTCGACGGGCTGGGTCTGATAACGTGTAGTATGCATCATTGACAAGTTGGAACTTGCGCGTGCGTTCAGCTCGTTCAGGCGAATCGGCCGCAACTCGGTCGGGATGAGTCTTCAATGCGGCTCTTCGTCTATGTTAGTATCGGTTATTTTATGCAGTTGATATCTTCATACCTTTTGTAAGCATCTCGGACGCGGTCTCCTGTCGCATTCTCGGGTATCTCCAAGATGGCGTCTGAGCATGTGTATTAGCATGTGGCCGTCAGTCCTTCGGCATTCAACTCACAGTAGTTTGGGGGTGAGCTCGTCGCCATGGTTGCGGATGATTTATGGAAGGCTCCCGGGAATAAAAATAAACAAGTCCTGAAAGGTGACAGTTGGGCTCAATGCTGGACAAGAGCACAAACTCAATAAATGTGATCTGCGACCAATCTAATGGTAACGTCACTGTGGCGTGTGCTCCAAGAATTGTGGCTGAGCACTCAGCTTGGTAGGGGTCGCTGGCCTTCGGCTTTTTACTTCGTTCTTGTGCATATTTATAATAGCTTCAAATGCTTGTTTCATCGCTCGAACCTCGATAATCTGTGACTCACTAAACCCTGTCGTTTGTACCTTTCCATCTCGGCTATCTTTTTGCAACGTGTACTGTACTGCCTGCTAGTCTGATTCATACTCTTTCTAGCTCCTGGCTTGTGTTCAGACCTCAAAAACCATTAAAAAGACAAGAACTCTCACAAATGACCATCAGCGCATTAAAAGAGGACCCAGGGTGATGTCTTAACCATGAACATAATATCCAGGTCAGACTTATCGCAAGTCACTCATATTCACCCTAGTTGATGGACTCAATCGCCACGCATAGAAACAAAAGCACCTACCCTACATCAACAGATGACTAAGCACTCTTTGGACCCTTGCTGGTGGGGGATAAAAACTTTCTCGCGCGCTCCAAAGCTTCGCTTTCTCTTTTCTTTTTTTCTCTTCGTGCGGCTGGCATGACCTACTATATATACCCGTGTTGCTCGAATCCTTTTCAATGGATAAATCGAAGCGTCGGTTGTGCCCCAGATCGAATTTAATTGCAGCTGGCTTCATTACCATTTATTTTGGTCCTTGCGCTGATCACGCTCGAACCGAAGGTAGCGAAGCCAGACATACCCATACTAGAGATCAAACGCCTTTGTAACTACACAGGGTTATGTATATGTACTGGTGACTGATGCTAGTGAGCCATCATTTGGAGCTGAAGTGAACGTACGCTCACCAGCGACGGAACGTGAATAGCGCAGTTGATCAGGACCCGTTCTGTTTCTTCATTGCTTTGCAAGTCTATTTAAGTCTTGGTCTCGTCACTCGTATACTAGCAAAAGAGGAGGCAGCCCACGCCTCAGAGACATGAGGCATCGTCGATGGCTCAGACGACACAGCTACTCCTCGTCGCCGACCTTCTGTAGTGCTCCCATTTGCCTCTTTGCTCCAGCCTCGCCGATAAGTCTGATTCTGTCTAAGCGGACAGCATCAGCCTCGCCATCACCTTGCTGGATATACACGATGAGCGAGCTAGTCTTCTGAAACTTGACGAATCGCAGACTGATATTGGCTGTACCATTGCTGTTCCAATCGTCAGGGCCGAGAGTGATGGCCTGGACTGGTTCGATGTCGTCCGCTTCGCCAAAGTCAAGGTTGTGAGGGTGGTTGATGTAGAGGTGAACAACGCCTGGTCTTGAGACGTCTGATTGGTCGGACTCAGGAGCTGAGGTGATCTTCAGCGATAGTTAGCACCTGTCAGAAGACTAATTACGACCTGTACTTACTTGTAATGTGTGCAATTTGATAATGCCCTGGAAAGGGATGTAGAGAAGAAGCTGGTCATCGGCACCGCTCTGTACGTAGTCCTTCGCGGCACTCTTGCCGCTTAAACCACTAGGTTTCGAGGCCTCGAATAGCACCTTGACTGGTCCAGCGTCTTCATCGGCATTAAGAAGTTCACATCCTTTAATTTCAACCTGGTCCGTGATGTCGCTGTAGCCTCGTGGGAGGTCAGCACCTTTCCAGTCTGCGTCGCCGCTGCCACCAGCGCTGCTAGCACCACCAGCACCGTCACCCAAAGCGCGAACATGGGTGGCGAGCTTTTCAATGATGGTTCCAAGCTCGTTTGGGTTCGCCCCAGAGACGTTTTCTTTCAGCTGGCCATCTCGGAAGATGAGGAATGTTGGGTAGGCGGTAATGGAGTATTGCTTCGAGAGTTCGCTGTTGGAGTCGCCATCCACAGAGATAAAGGATACGGCCTTCGGACGCGCAAGAGACCCAGACAAAGCTTCGTACAGGGCGGAGACCTGGTCGCTTAGCTGAGACGAAGAGGAGGTGACTTTGTGACAATACCAAGTTAGTGCTTGTGCCGCGAGAGGAAGGGGACTGAAGACAGTATGGTGCCGACCTTGGGGGTGGGAAAAGCGCGTAAATTCGAGTTGAATGCTACTTACAGTTCACAACGACAATACGACTGGCCTTGACAAGGCTATCGAACTGCTCTTTCGAGCTAACTTCTGTTACATTAGACGCCATGATCGGGAACAATAGTGGTGTTCGTTTTGCTCCAACGAAAGCCTGTCGTAATGGCGCACAGTAGCTCGATGGTGCAGCAACTCATTGGAGGGACAGAGTTTGGAGGGGCAGGCCCAGCCAAGGGAGGAGCTCCCAGGCACAGCGCCGCCTGCCCAGGCTTCACTGTGGCGTCATGCTCTGCCTGGAATGTGCCAAACCCCGCTGTATTGTTCCAAGAATAGCCTAGACAAGCGATGGTGTGTGATCTGGCGTAGTTTGGTCAGAGTCAACAATGAACTTGAGTTTTCGTGTCGAGGAGATATCTCTAATTGATTTTACTATTCTGCTATCGAGGTCGACTGGAGATGTACTGTCCCAAGAACAGTGGTTGCCGGGTCGCCATGCTAGCGTCTGTCAGCCACAGGCGCGTCTCGATCAGCGGCCAGCTGGACCAGTAGACCACATAGTAGGACTCCATGTACCTCATGACAACTATAGGGGCAATGCTGATGAACATCAGCTAGCTTATGCAGCACGACGCGCATTCACATTTGCTGGCTTCCTTGATAGCAAGAACAAACTGATCCATTCAGCTTTTCACCAATTGTCTGAATAAAATGAGTTATGAAAGGAGACGCCCGGGAACTGCATCTGGTACTCGGCTTCCGTATTATATCGTATGTTTCTGCGAGCCACACTTATGTCTGGTTTTTGAGCTCTAACAAACATATATAGGTCCAATCTTCACGTAACCGTCGTCGTACAAGCGAGGATGATTACAATGATTACGAAAATCTAGAAGAGCCTGCGCCACGCAAACGCCATAGCAAGGCACCCTACGCGGTTCATCGCCCAGCATATCCAGCTGTCAATTATTTCGCAGGCGCCTCTCCAGTTCCGCAATCCCCAGCTGAAGATTATTACCAGTCTGTTGATGAACCTAGGAAGAGATATAGTACCGAGTTTTTCGGGCCAGACGAGCGACGGCCTGTTCGTACGGCAGCACCACCACGTCTCAATGTATCTTACTCCGAGTCCATGGCCAGACCGTCTCGGTCAAGACCATTCCCGCAAGGGAAAGCATCAAGGTCTAGGCGCCATGTTGCCAAATCACCAGAGTTCCAGCCCATACAAATGGAAACCCCGGTCCCAGCTGTAGAGACGTATACAGAACAAATCACTATCCCCCAGAAAGCAGCCGAAACCAGGGCTCATGCGATTGAAACCTGGAATGACGACAGCGATGACAGTCCGATACCATATAAACGCTCTGTGTCAAATGCGTCTGGGCGAGACCGGTCTATGTCACGAGAGAGGCAACAAGAGGAAAACGACAATGTTGTGCTAGTACGCCCTGCATCGCCTGCTCGCGATGTTGATGCATTCGAGCAATTTAGCTTTGCTTGCAACGGAGCAGAGTCATCTAAGAGTGGAAACCTCTCTGATCTTGAATCGCCAACACCTGACAAGCAGTCATTAGCGGACGATACCGAGATGTCATGGGCGACCGCTGTCACAAAAGTCCATGCTTCTCAATATAGAGGAGATGCAGAGATAGGCGGTCATCATAATGTGACACTTACCGTAAAACACGGCTTAAAAGGCAGAAATCAACCGCTTTTCAGATGGCTGTAAGTGAATTGTGTCCAAAAACGAAAGAATTATACTGACATCAGTTCTGTAAGACATGTCCAACAAGATGTGATGAATTTTGACGAATTTTGGGTAATTTATGACAAGCCAAAGTGAACGAACAAGAGCAAAAACTAACTAGAGCTCCATAGCTGGAAGTATCTCGAGAGCTGCACCTCAACGACACGGAACGATCTGCCATTGCAAGACTTCGAGCAAGTGTGAAACAACGCTGTGTTGGATCTACGTACAATCCCAATGGCCAGAAAGTTGGATATATCGAGCCCAAAATGGTCGAAGTTTCTCTTGAGAAGCCCAAATACATACAAAATGAAAAACAGGACGCCAATGCTCCGATGGTCAAGTGGATATGTATCCCATACTTTGTGTTACAAGAATACTCCGGCTTAAGCGCGGGGACGAGCACAGCAACATTCCCGAACCAGACTTTGCTGCAAATGCAGTATTCTCGAATTCCCCAACAAAGAGACCTAGATCAGGCCATTTGTCAGCTCGGCATTGCTGAGAAGGATGAATGCTTTCACATATCACAACTGTGGTGCGTGGTAATCGACAACAGTAAGCAGACTTCTCACCTTTCCTTGGATAGATACTGAAGAAACTAACTACTCGACCAAAGGCGTTCTGATTACCTGCGGTGAAATGGCCAAATCAGATCTTCAAGGAGAAGCAATCACTTTTGCGTCAGAGCTATCTCCTCCAACTGGTTCGAGTACGCAGCGGATTTTTGTCAAGTATGGTGAAGCCCTTATGTGGACATTTCCTGTGTCTGAGTGTAGAACCTGGTTTGTATGTTGATTTTAGCCGCGCCGATTGACCATGATGCTTACATTTGAAGGGTTTTATTTCGCACTTCACCGCATTCTGGCCGAGTCATCTAGAATTTCTGCATAATGGCAAGACGATCTCGCCTGAAGAGTGGCCAAAATTGCTTAGATACGTCAGCAAATTCAATTCCACCACTTTGGAGCTGCGAGTAGCGTAAGTTTCTCAGTCCAGGTATTTTGCCAGTTGCTAACGAGACTTCAGCACGTATCCTGAAGCACTGCCACGAAGCAATCTCAAGGCAGTCGTCACCGCAGACCCAAGCGCTACGTCAGGACCAAGTTCGAAGAAGGGAGAAAAGAGCAAAAGCCCAACCTTGTCAGCAACAATGGCACCCAAAGAATTAGGAAAGGAGAGTGTCTTGACTGCGCCCTCTGAAGCTTTGCATGTTCTTCCACTGGCAAATCCAGCAATGGCTACAGAAACAAACCCCGATGTTGTTGTACGAGACTTTGATGCTCAACTGAAGTCAGCAGAGGAATTCATCACCAAAGAAGCGACGTATACTACTCAGCTGTGTTACACGGCTAGTAGTACTTCTACAAGAGATGAACTAATAGCCAAGCTGGCAATTCAGAGCATAGAGGTGGATGATCTGAAGGACGATGAAGAGAAGCGACGCTACGAGGAACGTCTTGAGGTTGCAAACGCTCTTGATGCAATTTTTGAACTCTTTTTGCCCGTGACCTGCAAAGGACCAACAACCGGAAAGTATTGGGGTGCCCTTGTTGACATACTCGGCGTATGTATGCACCGCCTCTTTCGTAATGGGATAACTCTAACATCTATAGTTTTCTCGAACCGACGGCTCATATGACGTATATCAGTTTTACGTTGCTCGACTGAAAACCCTTTTGCGCACAACTTGGGCAGACATACAAGTTTTTCAGAACTTCATGTCCCATGCTTCACCGGAAGATCGCGCTAAGATCGAGTTCCCTCGTGAATTTTCTGGAGCCTGGCTTCATATCTTGTCGGGTCTTGTAACATGTCGAGCAAACATTCCGCGCTGGGATGATAATTTTGACAGAGCAAAGAAGCTGCTCGCTATTGGCATGAATAAGATCATTCAGGGCATCTCTTCGGATAACCTTCTGGACCATGCCTCGGTACAACCGCTTGAGGTTGTCTCATTGGTAGCTCTGCAGCTCCTCCAGGACCAAGTTGGAAAATCCGGAGACATCTCAGAAACCTACTCTCTATTCTTGAACTCATTGGTATGATATGCACATCCTACGACGACAAGGAAAGCGCTAACACAAATAGGATACTGATATAACATCCAAGCCAATCGACAGGTCAAACCAGCACAAGCTAGATCTCGTAAAACCTGAAATGAGGGCTGTAATTCGCACACTGTATAAGCAGAGAACGGTCATGGCGTCACTGCGGAGAAGCCTGTTCTCTAGCGACGGTTTTGAGAGCTTTGGACGTGGCGACGAGGACACGGCATTCAGACGAAAACCCAAGCCTGCCTATGGCAGAGCCTATTACAACGATAACCCATTCTCGAAAGATCTCCGTGCCGGAAAGTATGACTACTCGGGTTTCGAAGACACAAATGCCGAAGGTCTAGAATCTGCGTCCAAGCTATCGCCCACTAACAAACACGGCTTCCGTAACCTCTTCCTCACCGACTGCGTGCGACTGATTGAACAACGAGACCAAGAGTTTCGCCGTTTTGAAGAATACGTCGAAGAACTGGAAAGCGCTGTTGCGTACAAGGTTGAATCGACAAAGGATAGACAGGAGAATGCCGTTTATGCATTCACTGCGATATCCTACATCTTCTTACCTCTTTCTGCTATCGCTGGCATCTTTGGTATGAACACCTCCGATGTGAGAGACATGGAGTACCGGCAGTGGCTATACTGGACGATTGCTATTCCTGTCACCATTCTAGTCATTATTGGAGGTCTATGGTGGATGAATGAGCTTGGTAATGTATGGCGATGGCTGACTGGCAGAGGACGGCAAATGCCATTGTCGGCGGCCGTGGCACCGGCACCAGAGCCTTACTACATTGAACGACCTCTGTCACCAGACTATGGGGTAGTGCGACCAGCTCCGTTGACGCGGCTGCAGCAATATGTGAGTGAGCCGAGGAATAGGATTCAGCTATCGAGGAGACGAACTCGTCGACAGAGCTCCTTCTCCATGTCAGACTGAAAAGATCAGTATCTTTATGTTATGAAAGTATGTTGGAATAATGTAAATAGACAGACACTATATGCTAGCTAGAAGGAGAAAGAAGAAGAAATATATCTCAGCCACTGGAAGAGCCGTTTTAATCGACACCAAATATCATCAAAATCAGTCATTAAATCATGAAATCGTGGTCCCCACGCATTACCACATCGCATCAGCGTCTGTAATAGTCATCTGATCGATAGTCTCTAGAACGATAGTCGCCGTAGCGATGGTCTCCATAGTCCCGTGTGTGTGAACGGTGACGATCTTCGATGTCGATGTCAATTTTGATATGTTCTCTTTCATCTTCGTATCGCGGCTCCGGCAGCGCTGGAGGAGAAGGTCTCTTTGGCCCCTCAACGTAACGGTATGTGGCATATCTTGGTTCCTCTCTGACAGGAACCTTTACAGGAACAGGAACAGGCACATGAATATATCTGTCGCGCTCGATGACGACTTCTCTTTCGTGGGAGGACGTGCGACGCTTGCTTCTGCTACGAGAGCGATGCGACTTCTTGGACCTAGGTGGCTCAGGATCGACATCGACGGCGATGACATCTATGGGTTCGCATTCGGGTTCGGGCTCTGGCTCGGGCAGACACAGAGTGGGTGGAGGACATGGTTCAGGCTCAGGAGGACACTCGATAACCGGAGGAGGAGTTGGTGGCATGTACCGAGTGACACGGGTTCGAACGTTGATCTCATCGGGATCGGGGCGCGACAGATAGAGCTTCTTTTTATAAGCTCTTTCGCGACCTTAATTGCAAATATTAGCGGTGGTGGTAGTGAGGTGGGCTAGTTTGCGATGACTTACCCATGATGACAATCGGTTCACTTATACAAGATGATGCGGTTGCGAAAAGTACGTATCTTGACGGCGAGCGAAACGCTTGCTAGATGCTATGCGATAAAGATGGAGATGGATACAAAAGAAGGATGGATGGAAAAAGAAGAAGGCGAAAGAAACTTGGCTTTGTGGAACAGCCTTGAAAGCAGCGGTGCATGCACAGCCCGCATGACGTTGTGCACGAGGCAATCAAGATTCGGAGCAGGCGGCCTTGGCTAAACTTGGCTACGGTGGTGGGCTGGTGGGATGAGGCGGGGCCGAACTGTGGCTGGTGCAACGAATAGGCGAATGAAGAGTATGTCTATGGTCTACAGGATGAAGACTGTTCAATAAGTGTGCGGGAAAAAACAAAGAAAAATGCTGAAATAAGATACCAGATTCCAACAAAGACGCTGTTCATGTGAAGGCTAAATTTGTCAAAAAGTAGGCGGCCTTTACTTGGTGATGACGATGACGATAATTAGACACCACTCTTGGGACGACCACAACAATTGAACAGACTGGCCTGGCGGAAAACAGAGAGTAAGGATGACCACCCTGTAGCCAAAAAAAAGATCGTCAAGAACGCATTGGATACAGAGGAAAGGAAAACAAAACCTTCTCAACAAAGTTTTCACCTTCTGTACTAACGCACAGCCCCGGATCACAAGTGTCAGAAATCGCGATCTGGGGTAGTCTGCGATGCGTTTCACAATTTTGTCCCTGCCTATAGACAAGTCGAGACGAATGGCATAAAACAGCCGCATGCATAGATCCCTGGCAAGACTTTTTCTCGATTAAAATCTTTGTCGATGTTACAGATACCGTTGATGTGAGAGATTGTCGTAGCCAAAGTCAGCTTCAGCTTAGAGACCCTGAAACCACCTCGAAACGGAACTCTTACGCGTGAGCAAAAGCGTGTGCTGGCGTTTCATGAATCCTTCATCGGCGAATAGCATAGATTGGGTGGGGAGTGTTTTTCTGTGTTCATCCATATTTCGAAAAAAAAAGGGCCAGATGGGATATGGTCACCTTCTGCATCGTGTTGGTATTGAAACTTGTTTGTGTGGCATGTTTAACAGGCTGGGATTGGCATTGACGCACGCGATCTTGGATTGGTAATTCCCTCTCACGAAAGGTGATTAATTTCGTTGATACATTACTGTAGCGCGCAAGAATGCAAGTCAGGTAACAATTACGCAGATTGTTAAGGAAAATATTCGTCCTATCTTGTTTTATGTCGCGCGCGCAACTCGTTCCTGAGTAGATGTCTGAGACAACGGTACCGTGGCGCAAAGGGGGCAGCATCTTGGAATAATCCCCCGGTAAGAGACAATGCAGGCGTATTTGTCTCACGGGCACCATGTCCGAGGAAGGGGAGACCTGGTAATTTCTCACATTTTTTTGCTGAACGAAATTCGTTCCTTGGGGGCGTGGTTTTTTCATCGCAAATGCTGTTCGGAGAGGAACGGGCGGACGGTGAAGGCGGAGAATGCCATGCTTCGCCAGCTATGTCGCAAATATTGTTCATTATTTAGCTTTCAATTGCCTACCTTGATATTGGGACCTTGGGATGCATTACTGGACAAGAGTGGAAAAGAGTTGTAGTTTGCTCGGTCTGTGAGTTGATGATTGGCAGCAACATGGCCCAAAGATGGTAACCCATTGACAGCGGATTGCATAGATCGCTAAGAGGAGTACGCTTCAAGAGCAGCACAAGCGCATCAATCACAGTGAGCCGAGTTGGAGCCTGGGCGAATTGAGTTGGTCAAAAGAGGCCATTGCGTGCATAATATGGGACGACCGTTTAAGTACGATTACACACATACAGCACATTACAATACTGAGCTAAAGCTGCATGCAAGTACCGTACCGCAGTTATAGCGCATGCATGCACAAGCCGACGTTGGCACCAGTCGAGCCCAGGGCTGCGGTTCATGATTGCTTTTTCTTCCTTTACTTCCCTGTTTGTCAGGCATGCTTTGGGGTGGATTGGTCTTATGTGATGTCGCGTGGGTGTGTTCTAAAAAAGTAGGTCAGGAGATTCAGATTAACACGAGACATTGTTTTCGAATGGAATTTCGCGCCAGAGCTGCAATATTTCTTATTTTGAAGCCATATCCGGGATGCCATGTTAAAGTCGGTGAAGCTTGCGAAATGAGCGTGGATAAGGCGGTACGCGCCTGGAGAATGCCCCAACAAACAACAGGGCAGTGCTGGCAGAGTGACTGCAGTATGGATTTTGATTATGCACGGAACCA
Source organism: Simplicillium sp. C3G150-2 (assembly GCA_022702485.1). Lineage (NCBI taxonomy): Eukaryota > Fungi > Ascomycota > Sordariomycetes > Hypocreales > Cordycipitaceae > Simplicillium > Simplicillium sp. C3G150-2. The sequence goes on along the minus strand of JAJIYY010000005.1, from coordinate 1,401,466 downwards.
ACTTGCACTGTGTGTTATTCAACAAGGGACAAACCGGTACATAATGAGATACCTGCGAGGGACGAAATCTGCACGAATGTTCGTGCTAGCCTGGACACTACGGGGAAGACGGTACCTAACGGTCACGCCACGCCAGGGGATGGAGGCACTCCAGTAGCGCACGGTGGTTCCCAGGACTAGGAATAAGTATTGCAGACATGGTAGATAGGAAACGGATTGGTGTGCCATGATGTACATTTGCCGTAGCGTTTTAATATCAAAACATCAATAATACCACCTCAGCGTACCAGGGTCGGAGGGGGATTGACAGGAACAGGAGAGAGAGCCAGAAGTACCCGGACCTGACTAACAGGGACTAGGCAGTGACGATTGGCGATAGTGGTGGTGGGGGGGAACAGGTCGAGAGGGAATGACTGGTTGACGGGTTTCTCATCGAATCAGCATCACCCACTGGTGCACTTCATGTCATTTCGGGACCGTGTTGACGAACGAGTGCTCTTTTGGGCGGTGTGCTGGTACACGAGTAATTGGAAGCTGTTGGCGCCGGTAGTAGTGGATGTGATGGTGTGTGGTGCACATCACAAGGCCTGATTGGAGAGCGAACCAGGGGCGAGCAAGAGTCAACGACGGCGAGAGTGGGCTGGAATTGCAGTGCTGCGGGTGCTAAAAACGACCGAAAACGGCGCTAAGATGGGACCAGGCTTGCCAGATTGAAGAGGCTTGAGAGGCTAAAGGTGTCTCCCCCCACTTGCAAATCCACCCCTGGGTGGTTCTGTAATTAAACTTGGGGCTGTTGGTGAAACTGATAATGGCCTGTCAAATGCTCTTGTGACTTTTCTGTTTTTATCGTCGACTGGCAGACTGGTACTTACTCCGTACGGACGTGAACGTCATGGGCAAAACGGCAGATTAATTAGCCTCTGCCATCCATTTCGAGCTGTTGACGGCTTGCCCCCCTTGTTCATGTTTCCCGGCAGACTCCCCCCTCCCGTACCCCTCTATGGATAATAATATCCCTGATCCTGGTAGCTGTCGCTGTTATGCTGCTGGCCCGTTGATCATGAACTATGGCACTCAGCAGACGTCTCCCGTAGCCAGTAGATGCGGCACACCCAATTCGCCGGACAGAGCAATAATTGCAGTACAGCAATAGGTGCCGCCACAAGCGCCTTTCAGATCCAGGGACCTACCTAGTCCTTAGTCCTGGCCCTGGTCCCCAAACCCTGCTGGTTCAGACCTATTGATGGCTGCCAGATCCCAAAACATTTGCGCCTTGTCCGGCAGAATAGGTAGCCCATGACAGCATTCGTAAACTGCTACCGTTACACTGAGATGAGGAGAGACTTTGGATCTTTTTGCCACTGCAGCTATCCTGCAATGAAATAGGGGCGGCTTTGGCAAAGCGGCTCTGCTACCGTTGCAATTGCGAGATGCCAGAGTGAGCCAGGATCTTTCACCAATTCTTGCCCCTTTATCGCGAGTTTGCAATTGAAAATTTCTTCACTTCTTCCTGAATCCCCAAACTTACTTGGTACATCCCAGGCCTATAACCTTTGTTTTGGGGGAGATTTAAAATTGGGGGCGTGCATACTCCATACTCCGTCTGGAGCAATCCTAGAGACTCCGTACCTAGCGCACATAATTAGCACCAGTGAACTAAAACAGGACCAGCCACTGGGCTGCTAACTGACTCCCGTTCCCCTAGAGGGAAAACAAAATGAGGGGCGTTAATAATTACCATCAAAAGGTAGCCTCAATTGATCTTGCATTTCGAGCTTCTTAATGGCGGGCCATGCGGCTTCTTCGCCACAACTACATCTCAATTAAGCTACAGCTCTTGTCCCATGAACCACAATCGCTTCCACGCACGAAAAAATCATAAAATAAATAAATAAATAAAACTGCGGGCGAGGTGGCTATCTAGGCATTGCTAGGCGCCTTGTTGGAGGCAGTCGGCACAGTGAACTAGTCCCAAAGCAACCCGCCCATAATCTAGCTTTTGGGCTCCTCCTCCACTTGTCTCTGCTCTCCGTCTCGCTCGACACCCCCAAATTCAATTCACCCCAAGCTAAATCCACCCAGGCGGCCACCTGGGCCTCCTTCTCCTCTCTCTTCGCTTCCCTCTCTCTCTTTTCCTCATTAATTACCACGGGAGGCAAAAAAAAAAAGGCTAGAATCATCTGCCCACTCCCCACCAAAGCCCCAGATTTACGCAAAGAGAAACAAGAGCAAGGGTCATCCGAACAACACAGACGAAAAAGAAAACCCAAGGCTCCTCTTGTTCTCTTTCTCTCTCACACTCACCTCGCGCTCTCTTGGCCCTCAACCCCCCCGTCTTCCCCATCAGCCGTTCATGCGTCGATGCTCAGGGTGACGTGACGCAGGCCCAGTCCCGAAGAGTGCCACCAGCCCAAAAAAGACAGCCTCTTATTAATTACTGCTACAACGCTACACCTGCAGCTGCGCTTGCACCCACACCCCACCACCTTTGAACGGACACAGCGCAGTACTTGGGGCTTCGGCCGATTTGCGAGGCGCATCATGTCGCAGCTTGTGCCCCGGCATGGCCAATCCGCGACTGATGCTCCTGCTTCCGGTCCTGGTCGTGCCAATAATTCTCCTCCTCCTTCGACCACCGCTGGCGCCAATAATACTGTCACTACTCCAACCACTTCGCACTCTTCCTCATACGACTCTCGCTCCCAAAACTTCGACGACAGCCCGACCATTGGACGCTTGGCTCAGAACCAAAAGTCACCGCTGTCACTGGCTTCTTCATCCTCTGGTACTGGTTTAAGGTGAGTTACTACCGTCATGCAGCCCCTTCACTGTGCCTTCATCTTGCTCGTCTCTGGCTTCATTCATCTTGTCGATGCTTGCTTCCCCACCTTGCCACGAACTGCACCCTTTAGCAGTGTTAACCGCGACACCCTGCGTTCACTCTGCGCGAATCATCTGTCTCCTTCCCCAATCAGCCAATCACCGCCCATCCGCTCTGAAGCAATGTGCGACCGACGACATACTTGCGTGAACAAACGTTGTCACCTTTGTGTCGCCTTGTTGCTGCTTTGCCTCTCGCTTGCCGCTGGGATTGCTGCTGTGCGACAAAGCCTCTTGTTCACGCAGGGGTGCCCTCTGCTAGCTATTTCTGCATACCTCTCTAGAAGTTGCTTTGTACTGACCAGTCTTGTTTTCTTCTTCGAATAGGTCACCGAAACCGCCTGTTCCTAGCCCTTTGTCGAGCTCGACTTCATATAACCAGGCTACTTCCGCTCAGTCCCAAGCCAGACTGCCGGATTCAAGACCACGAGCCAAGAAACCGCAACGGCTTCCTGCAGCGCAAGCGACGTTCTACACTGATTCGTCCAATCCATCAAGCCCAGAAGAAGAACTCACGAAGTCAGTCTTGCATTCTTATCCCGCAGTACCGACAAGGGGGAAGTCACTAACCACTGCGTGCAGATTCAATTTTCCAAATGCCACCAACGAATCTCGCAGCGTATCCGACCCAATAGCTTCCAAACCTCCTTCCTCTAGCACAAGCAGCCCTCCGGAACAAAGAATGGAGGGCCCTGTCGCCGCCGTGCCCAGTGGGCTGATGAACAGTATCCCACGAAGCAGCTCCATAGACACCGCCATTTCCGCCATTGCCTCCAAGACCAGCTCAGGCAGCTCGTCTAAAACCGCAGAGGCGACGCCAACGGACATCGCTGCCCTTATCAAGGCTGCCGGTAGTCCCGAAGCCGTCATACAGCATCTGCTCAAGGAAAAGCATTCGCAGTCACAGCAAAATAACCAACTATGGCGTTTAGTCGACAAACAACGTGCGATGGTCTGGGGCCTCAACAAAGACCTCGAGGCAGCTATGAAAGAGAAAGAGAAATATAGAAAGAAGTTAAAAGAACTCATGGCCAATCCCTCCGTTGCCAGAGTGGTAGGAGGCACAGTCCGAGAGAAGTCTGATGCGGAGCAGAGGACTTCGTCAGGCGCAGATACCGAAACGAGGAGTGATACTACGGCTGTGAATCCCGACTCCCCTGTTCTGGAGTCGGACGGGTTGAAACACTCGCCAGTCGATGTATCAATGGCACCATATCCGATCACTCCTCCAGCAGACCAACCACAAAAAGCACAGTCTCCCGTGGCCGAGCTTCTTGACCCTGTTCGCACAATGCCCAAGCCACAAGAGCATGCCGTGAACAAGTTTAATCATGCGGCTGAAGAGGAAGCTGAGGAGGAAGCACGGAAAGAGAAGACTGAAGAGAGTGTCCGTGAACTGCCATACAATGCTTCTCTGCCACCATCGCGAAGCTTGCCGAGCCAACCCCCCAAGATGCCGCCTCCGGCGCTTCCAACTGTCTCGCCGCCGATTGGTGCCCAGGCCGCTGCCCCCAAGCAAGAAGATGCTGGGCTTGCAAAGTTTCCCCCTCCCCCAAGAAAGGGCCCACCCGCGCCCTTGCAACTTGGGAAGTCGGCAACTCAAAAGATGGCCGCTCTAGCTTCCCCTCTGGACGAAGACTCCGACTCGGATTACGACGATATTCTTGAGGTGAATGAGATCCCACATGCTGAGCGCGGCCGTCGTCGAACTCGTGAAGAAGATGACAGGCGGCGAGAAATTCAAGCTGCCAAAGAAGCCGCAGAGCTTGCCGCTGAGACGCAGCCTCGCAATGTTCATCATCCGGCTGGACAGGAGCCTGCGTCGCTGAATGCTATTCTCGGCGGGAAAGTAGTTGACAGTCGACGAGACCTAGCTCCTCCTATTATGAGTCCTGGATTGCCTGCCAGCCCCAGGCCAATGCCCGGCATGAACAAACTCCAATCACCCACTCACCCCCATGGAATGGTCCCTCTTTCTCCTCGCCCGCCTCGACAGCCCATTCCGATGCCGCCGAACTCTGGAATTCCTGCATCTGCCACCGCTCCAGCTGGCTTGGACGGTGGCGAAGCTTTAAATGTGGCTAAAAAGAACGTCGGCGTTCATCAGCATCGAGACTCTGCTGAGAGCCAACCAAGTCCAACAGAGCGCAAGAAGATTTTCAAGGGCCTCATGGTGGACGAATTTCCCGATCTTTTACTTCCTCCCAATGCATTGCCATCTGTCGATATCAAAGTCGCTTCATCGCGGATGAAACCGTCACGAGCTAGCATCTTGTCTCTGACTCAGCTAGAAGAGGACCCTGTCTTCACACTGGCTGTGATCTCAAGATCCGATCGAGGTGAACTGTGGCGCGTTGAGAAAGATACTGCTTCCCTTTCCAAGCTGGACCAACGCTTGAAGCAATGCTCTGCGTTTACAGCCAAAACTCCAGATCGATCGCTTTTCAGTGGTCATGCACCAGCAAAAATTGATGCACGCAGAATTGCTCTTGAACAATACATGGACGAGTTGTTGAATACGCCGCTCGACATCAACACAGCAGTGGAGCTATGCAAGTATTTATCGACAAACACTTTGCCACCTAATGCAGACGAGACTGGTGCCGCCCTCGCAACCTCGCAAGATGCTAGCACTCACAGCCTGGGCCCTGATGGCAAGCCGATACGCAGCGGATACTTGACGAAACGTGGCAAGAACTTCGGCGGGTGGAAAATGAGATTTTTCGTCCTTGATGGCCCTCATTTGAAATACTATGAGACGCCAGGTGGCCCTCACTTGGGAACAATTAAGCTTCAAAATGCCCAAATTGGCAAACAGCATCATCGCGAAAACCAGTCACCTACTCGAGCCTCCACAGAGGAGCCTGATACGCAATACCGCCATGCATTCCTCATTGGCGAACCCAAGAAGAAGGACTCGAGCAGTCTGGTGAAGCATGTGTTGTGTGCTGAAAGCGATAAGGAGCGTGATCTTTGGGTAGATGCCCTCTTGCAATGGATCGACCATCGCGACACTGATGACAGCGAGCCTCCAGCGAAGTCACACAACCATAGCACTCAAGACCGTCAAACCACGGAAACAACTGAGCAGCCAAACAAGATCAAGAAGTCCAATCCAGCACGCTCACAGCACCAAAACACAGAATCAGATACTCTTATTGGAGTGCGATATGACGCTACACACGCTGGCGAAGCTCCCCAGCTGACCACAACGAGGCCAAAGACGGCGGGGCCAGCACCCGACACGCCCAACGGCCAACTAGCGCACGATCTATCTCAATCCAAGATGATTTCTGGCCCCAAGGACATGCAGCTTATTTCAGACGCAACAATGTGGGGAAACAAGACCGGCCTCTCCGTCCCTAGCTACGACGAGAAGAAACAACGCAAGCGAAGCTTTTTCGGATTTGGTCCCAAGACACGATCATCTTCAGACGGACAAGATTCCGTTTACGGTGGTAGTGACAACAGTTCCACCGCACCTGCACCACATGGCCTGCATGGACCTATTGGACCAGTTTTCGGCGCTAATCTGCCAGAGGCTGTCCGCTATAATGCCGCTTTTGGACTTCATGTGCCGGTACCCTCAGTTGTATATCGATGCGTCCAGTTCCTGGAGGCTAAGAATGCTGTACATGAGGAAGGCATCTTTCGCTTGAGTGGCTCAAACGTAGTGATTAAGCAGCTACGAGAGCGCTTCAACACCGAAGGCGACGTCGACTTGATCAATGATGAACAGTTCTACGATATCCACGCTGTTGCTTCGTTACTCAAGCTGTACCTGCGAGAATTGCCCACAACAATCCTCAGCAGAGAACTGCATATGGACTTTTTGTCAGTCACTGAGTTGCCTGACTTGGATGAGAAGGTCTCGAAAATGAGCGTGCTTGCTCAACGGCTTCCACCTGCGAATGGAGTCTTACTCCGATATTTGATTTCCTTCTTGATTAAGATCATCAACAAGTCAGACATCAACAAAATGACAGTCAGAAATGTTGGCATCGTCTTTTCACCGACGCTCAATATCCCAGCTCCTATTTTCGCTATGTTTTTGCAGAACTTTGAAGGCATCTTTGGAGTGGATGCAGAGGACTATCAATTATCTTCTTCGCTGCCCGAATCTGACAGCCAGGGTACGATAGACGGCCAGCGCTTCGAACCGCCTGCACGGCCATCAACTTCTTCTGGCGGAAGTGCTCCTTCTCCAAGATTGCAACCGCGAAGGGAAGCTGTGAGAGATCACGCGAGATCCTCACCAACGCCACCTCTCACAGCGCTGAATCCGTCTCGAAACACACCCACGCCGCCAACTGGCAGCGTACGACCTGCTTATGAGCCTGCCCATCTCGGACAGCAGCAGCCACAAGGCAGTATGCCAGCGCAGCCCGTTGCTAACGTGCGTCCTGCCTATGAGAGCGGATATGGCATGCCGTCCGCGATTGATGTTCAGGACATACATCCAGCACCTCGGGCGGCACCGGGGTACGAGCGCCAGACCTACGAACCTGTCCCTGACGCCCACAATGGTGGCCATCTTGGCCCCCAAGAACATCATGTCCAAGGTTCTGGCAACAAACGACGCGAAAGCTCCATCTACATGAACAACGGGATGGGTTATCAGTACCAGAATGTCCATGAACAAATACGCGAGGATCCCCGTTACTAATTTCTAATTGGCCTTCATTCGACTTTTCCTTTGATACCTTATTCTTTCCATCTTGTCGATTCTGAGGACTACTTTTTTCTGTTTCTTTTTCTTTTTACCATACCCATACGCCGATGTATACCACAAGATACCACTTGTCAATCAATGTTTTACGATTTCGGAGTCGATTCACGCACATGGGCTTTTTCGCTTTTTCCTGTCCTTTGTCTTACATCCCTTACAGTATCGTCGCATTTGACACATTGTCAGCCGATACTTAACTTCTATCTCTGCTATTGCTCTGAGAACGAGGCGTTCTTCCTTTTACCGTTCGACGACCATAGTCTGGTCTTGTTTCTGAGCCTCGATTTGGGGTTTGTTGGGTTATTTCTGCGAGTCTCTGATGATGGCAGCCGCCATATTTCGAGACGAGGATGAATGTACGATGTCTATGCGGACAAAGGATTATATACGTATATTTCTTACATATATCATGGAGTTGACTGGTGTATATTGATTAGGGTTATTGGAGTTTCGCGCATTGTCATTCTTGACACCGAGTTTCTTTTATTAATGAAATAATCGTACATGACAATAAGCTTGTGTTCAAATTGTGATTGTCCTCTTGGAACTACCCTTGTTGACTTTTCTCAGAAGCCCGAGATGGTAGGTCCTACGTGGCCTTGTGGTTTTGAAAGTACCTGCATCTTATGAACCTGAAGTGGAAACTGAACAGAAGCAATTTGCCATTTTTGCATAAATGCGAAGCGCAAAGCAATAGGCATTTGCTCTTGCAGGTTGTTATAGATGATCGGCGCACGGGCAACTTGACGCCGTGATTGAGACATTACATAATCCACTCCAACCCCGAGGGCACCGCAAATGCGCGAAAACAGCCCTGTCGGCGAGCCGGTCTCTCCACTCGGTCGGAAACTCGGAGGCAAAGTCTGCCGTTTGTCTACGTTTTGGCACCCTAAACCCAAACACCGGATGCAAGCCGGCCCAGCACGCTCACACACCCGTTTCACACGGCCCGAGACAATATGGATCTAGATCCCCGGCTTCGAGGAGGTGGTGCCGGGGCAGCACCTCGGCAAGCAGGCTCACCGGAAGACGACGACGGGAGCACGTCAGCGAGCGAATCTCCATCCAGCCAGATACACTACCAGGCTGGCTCGACTACCGATTCACCCTCTGGTGGGCAGCAGCCAGGAGGCGACCAAGATGCGAAGAAGGCTAGAGCATGCGAATCATGCCGTGGCTTGAAAGTGCGATGCGAGCCCGACCCTAACGACGGACCGTGTAAACGATGTAAGAAGGCGGGAAGGAAGTGTGTTGTGACGGCCCCGACGAGGAAGAGACAGAAGAAGACTGATAGCAGGGTTTCTGAGCTGGAGAAGAAAATCGACGCACTCACGGCGAGTTTGCATGCACGAGCTGCTCCGCAGCAGTCGCCACAGCTGGATACAAGACGACAACAAGATTGGGGAGTTGATCAGCCGCCCAATCGCATGTATGGCCTGGGAGGACCGGATTGGACGCATGAACGGGGCAGAGACTCGGGTCAACAGAAGCGGAAAGCGGATTTCGATGATGCCGCATCAGAGAAGAGAACGCCGTCGCTTGCGGCTGCGGCGGCAGGGTGGCCAGCATACGCTAAGCCGACGGATGGCGATATCGTTGAACGCGGGCTGATGACAATGGAATTGGCCACGAATCTGTTTACGCGGTACACGACCAACATGGTTCGCCATTTGCCCGCGGTGGTGTTTCCGGAGAACTACACGGTGATGGAGCTGCGGAGAACGAAGCCGTTACTGTTTCTGTCTATTATGGCTGCGGCATCAGGAGAAAACCATGGGCTGCAAAGAGTGCTCCAGAAAGAACTCATGCAGACCTTTGCCGACAAAGTGATTGTCACTGGTGAGAAGAGCTTGGAGTTGGTGCAAGCGCTCAACATTGCGGTGATCTGGTATTGGCCGCCTGAGTACTTTGAGGAATTGAAGTTTTACCAGCTCGTACACATCGCTGCCGTTATGGCCATTGATATTGGTCTTGGTAGAAAGTCAACGTCACGTAAAAGTGGCCCTCCTCAATGGGCATCGGCAAATCCCATGCTTCGAAAATCGCCTCTGCCCGATCCAACATCGCTTGAAGCGAGACGAACGTGGCTCACATGCTATTTCCTGTCGTCGAATACGGCCATGTCTCTGCATCGACCGAACTTGATCCGTTGGACGTCATTCATGGCTGAGTCGAAGGACATCTTGGAGACGGCTCCAGATGCGGCGCCGACGGACAAGTATTTCTGTCATTTAGTGTGGTCGCATCACCTAGGAGAGGAAGTTGGAGCTCAATTCTCCATGGATGACCCTTCAGCGATGGTGAATATTACAGATGCGAGAACACAGTATGCTCTCCGAGCGCTAGAGCGAGACTTGGAGAGATATGTGGCTTCGGTACCACAGGATCTCATGAAGCGTAAGTATCCTTATAACAGACACACTGCGCCAGCTTACTGACATTGTACGCAGCAACATTAAAGGTTGGCTTCAATGTCCTCAATCTCTACATGCACGAAATGGCCCTCCATGTCGACCCATCCAACGACCATCTGCGCCCACCCTTCAACACGGACACACTTAAAGACGGCCTCGTCAGCGCCGAAGCTTTATCCGCTGCTCACATCAACGCCCTTTCTGCTTGCCTCACCTCCATCGACAGCATCTTCGACACATTCCTCGGCATGGACATTCCCGACATACGCTGCCTGCCAGTGTTCAACTTTGTTCGCGTCGCTTACGCCGTCGTCGTCCTCATGAAGATGTTCTTCTCCGCCAGCGCCGCCGGCTCAGACCTCGGCAAGGTCATCAACCGGGACAACATGCGCGTCCAGCATTATCTCGACTCACTCCTCGAAAAGTTCCGCGCCACCGCCGCTGAAGACAAATGTCGACCTGCCGCCAAGTTCCTCGTCGTCCTCGCCATGCTGAGAAGCTGGTTCGTCAAACAGGGACGACCTGAATCTGAACAAGGGCAGCAGCAGCAGCAACCTCCGCCACAGCCTGCACCACAACCGACCCAGCAGACATATAATATGCCCACGGCAAACACTCCTCTCCAGCTCCTGTCCGAAGTAGCCACGGGCCACGAATCCCGCTCCGCCAACCAGCCCTTCCAATTCTCGACATCGACGTCGTCCTCGCAGCGCCAGACGCCGCAGCCATTCTATGACACCACTGGTACGGCAGCCGCGCAAGACATGCCCATTCCCCCACAGACGTTGGCGGATGGCAGTATGGCTCCGCTCCCTCCATGGGTCACGCAGGCAATGTTGGCGGATGTGAACTTCGACTCTCTGCCTGCGGGATTGGGATTGCCTTCGTTGGAGGGGATTGCTGAGCCATGGTATAATGACATGTTTACTGGCTTGCCTGATCCAAATACGTTTCCGTTCTGATGAATGGGATCGCATATGCACTGTATTTATATATTGTACTTTTGTATTGGAACTCTACTCGGTCTTGCAATAGGAGGGGAACGTTATGGTGTTTAGGTTAGGTTTAGGTCATACCTGCTTTTAGTTTAATCAAGACAAATAATGATTTAATTCACTCTGAAGTGGCGCAAAGAAAGTTGAAGACCGGTACTTATTATATCTGTCAATCTACTGCCAGCGGCAGATAACCTTTTTACATTGAATAAAATGTCCAGTGCCAAATTTGCTTCCATTCTGTATATCCGTTCCGAAACCAGCCTCAGTTGCGCCTGTTCCATAAACAACCGTTGCAATCAATCTTGTTGCCACTGTGCAATCCGTTCAGTTTTGTTCGCCCTTGAAGCAATCCCAACATCGAGCGACAAATCGTACATCGCAAACACCAGTGTGTGTTTGCATTCACTCCAAGTGCAACACTCCCCGTCTCAGCCACGTCCTTATTCGCAGCCGTACAAGAGCTTAATCAGTGTCGGGTGACATATAAGCAATTCAAATAATGAGCATAGAAAAAAAAAAGAAATATGGGCGTATTCAATACGCCGGGAAACGCTAGAACCTCCACATGCTGCTGCAATCGTCATTCATGATGTGCCTCTTCTCAAATGCTGCTGCCACTTCTAATAGAGATTAGTCCATGTAGAAGTCTCCCTTGAGAATTCTCTCTTGGAAGGCATCGGGCTTAGGGCGAGGCGCCTGTTGCTTGGCTGGTGCCGTGGGCATCTGGTTTGGTGGTTGCGCCATTTCCGACACCGAACGGGCACGATCGTGGGTGGCACGGTTCGCGGGAGGTGAGCTTGAACCAAGCGAGAAGGACGGACGAGAGCCGGTCACGGAGCTCTCAGCTCTTGACCGCAATTGCTCGGACCAATTGAAGCCCTGCTGGTCTGCTCGAGAAATGCCATTGTCAGAAGGGATTCTTGTATTCATGGTATAGCTTGCCTGTGGTAATGAAGAGGACAGGACGCTGCTGGGGCGGCGGCCGGCAGACCATGCAGCAGAGGCGCTTGGAGGCGACTTAGCAATGCTTGTTCTGCGACCTAGTTGAGGGGCAGGCGGTGGAGGAGAGGTCGGGTTATTGTTACCATTTCCAGGGCTGCCGTTCTGGCGATAGCCCCTCATGGACGAGGTGCCTCCAAAACTCATGCGACGAGCGAAAGGCGTCGTGGGAGCGGTTTTAGCGGCTCCCTGTTCGCCATCGTCGTCCTCAATGGCGCTCTCATCAATCGAGCCCGAGTTTGTGGAGATGCTACCACGTCGAATATTGGTGAAGACGGAAGAAGTATTGGTCGGGGATGTACCCGAAAGGCCGATAGTGCTTACAGAAAGCCGACGTCTCTGAGCATCACTGGCAGCACCGCTTCCGGGCGGAGGGATCGGAGGAATGTTGCCGTTGGATGGGTTGCGTGAAAAGAGGTTGGAAAGTGCGGCCTGTGTGATTGAGCTGCGTCGGTTGGCGATGCCGCCGCTGGGACCGTTTTCTGTAGACATGTTGGCGAAAGTGAGGATGTTGTCGATGGCGTTGGAATTAAGACAAAGTTTAGGACGGTAGCCGATTGCGGACGGTTGTGTCTTTTTTTTGGCGAGCGTTTGTTCTCGCCGTGTAACAGCGGGCGCTCTTTTGTGTCTCGTGTAGAAGGTCGATCGGCTTCAGTAGTGCAACAGTAACCGTAGAAATTGGGTTGGAAGATTGGGGAAAAGAACGAGGCGTTTTAGGTCGTGGCGGATTTGGTAGATAAAACGTGTTACTGGGCGAGCGGGGGTGGTGATGATGATGGTAGCTGTGGTTGTGGGAAAGAGGTGATGGGGTGACGGAAGAGCGGGAGAGACAGCGAAAAGAAAATTGATGAGACTTGAAAGAGATTGATGAAAGGAGAAAAGAGAGGGCAGTGGTGAGGCGATAAAGAGATGATTAAGAGAGAAAGACGGAAATGGGAGGGGATCGAGTAGAGTTTGGCCCACGGGAGAGCAGAACTGTGGCACGGGCAATATATACTGTCAAAATGAACTCGGCGCTGGCAGTGCAAGGTATGGTGGTGTGGTGGGTAGGTCGATGCCTTAGCGCCAGCGCAGCCTGGGGTGGGTTTAACTGTAACTTAATGCTGTAGCTTGAGCTTAGCTCCGAGATAAGGGGACAAGACAGGCGTCGGTAGTGGTGGTTGGTGCAATAACTACAGCACTGTGCTAGAAAAAAGAGGGGAAATTGGATGGATGGTAGCATTCGATTCGAGTGTGAATGGTGCGTCAGACGAAACAAGTACGTGGTTGCAGGGGGGTGTCTAATTATTGGATTTTACGGCGCATAACAGTCATAGTCCTGTAAAGCTGCTGAGGAGCGGGAGGACGAAAGCTACGTAACGTACATGGAAAGAGACGAGGAGCAGAGGAGAGCAGAACAGAGCAGGGGGGATGCATTGGACATGCATGGGTGGCAGCGAGAGGAGAGGAGAGGAGAGGGGAGGGGAGCTCAACAAGTCAAGACAAGACAAGACAGGACAGGACAAGACAGGACAAGACAGGACAAGACAGGACAAGAGATGCAGAGTGGACCCCGGTTCTATTTGGCGCTCTTGAAGTGGGCAAGTCTGATGCAGATTGGAAAGTGGAAAGTGCGGGGTGGCGACAGATCAGCTCCTGCCACCACCGTCGCGCTCACTGTTCTGGCTCGTGGAGGGTGGTCACTGGGACTGTTCCTGCACCAACTGTCCGGAAATCGACCATGGCCAGCGACATCGGACACACCATGTCGTGCTCTCAGTCCAACTGACAATTGACCAGCTACAGACTGAAATTAGTAATGGCTGGAAAACAAATCCAAAGTTGAAAAAGTGAGTTTGAATTTCTCTGGACGTCTGTACATGATTCGCATGTGAAAACGCTCGCTACTGCAAAGTGCAGACATGTCCAGCACCTGTGCCCTGCCCGCAGCATACCCTGGCAGGGGCTACGTCAACCGATGCAATGCAAACAAACAGCGCCAGAAAGCCCTAATTCAGCAAACGCATTTGCAGGCACGGCACGCGGCAGATCGAAAGACACAAAAAACAAAAATACTTTGCAGAAATGCAAATGAGCGACGATCATGTCGTTCCACTTCAACCCATTCATTGCAGCGGCATGTTTCGCTTTGTAACGAGATCGCCGTTAGTCTCGCCAGTGGATGGACAGCATTGCGGTTGAAACCTTGTTTGCGCTGGCATTCTCGCACCGTCATCTACGAAAACAGTACACAATCTCTTGCTGCCTCTTTTTCTCTGAATGCATTCATTTTCTACTAGAATGACGCGACTCAATTTTGCGATTGTTGGGTTAAGCAGAGGTAGCCAAAAAGCCACTGCTCTCCCAGGCTGGTCCCTTGACCACAGCGCTGATTTACCCCAGGTTGCTGCCAGAACGGTGACGTAGCTCCTCCCACAGCAGGGTCGCTTCGGCGAGCTTCAGTGGATGCGCCTGGTACTTTCGGCACGTGGAGTGGAGCGTGCCCCCAACTGCCAGCCAATAGATGCCCCAGTCTTGAGCCCTGGAACTTGCGCTTCTGGCTTCTCTCCCAACAAACTGACCCTCCAGCCAGCCTCCAAGCAATAGGATCTCATCCATCCATGCAGGGGTCTGGGAAATACAAAAATACCTTCGTCAAAACAGATCCCCTGATTCAAATGTCCAAGGATACCAATTTAACGACTCGACCAATTCGGTAATTCATCGCTTCCCCTGACGCATTGCGCATATTCAATTTGCTGTTTAGTGACGTTTGCTGTAGCACAGGCTGCAGCTTCCAATGACGAAATTGTCTCCAAACCGACTATTGGAATTGGTGCCGTGTCCAATAGCTACGCTGGCTGTACATATTCACTACCCTGCAACTCAGCGAGTCTACCGACATGTATCGTCACAGTTGTCTGCACCACGCCCAGCATCCCATGCCGCCTCCTTGGAGCACAGCTTCCATCCCCCAGGCAAGCCATCTCATTCTGTCTCTGCCTCCTCTTCCGCTTGAGACTTCCACGGGGACGGCGTGCTTCTCAATTCATCCAATCACATCCGTTACCAAACTCAACCTAAAACTTATCGGGGCCTTGTTGTCGCTGCCCCTCAGCTTTGCACGCCATGCCCTGCACTAAGCACCCAAAATCCCACTCTTGTCCCTCCTAGTGTCCGCCATCTCCTCTAAACAGCCCAAATGGTGGCTGCACTCGCTTGCGCCCGGTTTTCTCAACTTTGCGGGGTAATGCATACTTGCATGCCTGGCATGGCATGGCAGGATGTGGCCACCTGCCACATCTTGCTTGACTCTGTCTACCTGCATGGCGATGTGAATCAGACGCCAAAGGAAACCTGCGAACAGGAACTTTGGGTATATTCTAGAGTAGGCTGCCTCATCAAGGCAAACCCAAATGCTGCTTCCAACGTTCAGACGGCTGTATCATGCCACGCCACTCTACCAAACATGCACATTCGTAATGTTCCGATGGAACACCCACACCCAGCCAAGCAGCGTTATCCGTACTATCCGGTACCGTTTCCCCCTCACAGTATCGCCTCTCCTCCATGTAATACCCGTCGCTCTGTAATTGTTCTCCCAGAGGTCACCTGTTCACTTTTTGCCCATCCCATACATTCCTCATTTCAGCCTCAACCCAACCCGTCGCCTCTAACGCTAAACTCAAAATCCTTGACTATACCACTCCCATCCGCTACCTCGTTAGCTTTACTCGGGCCCAGAACCGGAGCTCGCATGTGTCCACTCACACTCCCACATGTCAGTGCTTACAACGTTCTAGACCATGTTCTTGTCCCCATGGCTCATGAAACATGCATGTCCAGGCACTGCACATACGCTTACTACAGTTGGCAACTGAGAAGCGGCAAAAATATACAGGGGTATCATTACAACAAGTAAGTATGCTGTGCTAAAGTAAAACAAATTTCTAAACATGCGACAAATCGTACAATACTAGTGATGTCAAGGCTTCCGTCGTCCACAAAGGCCACACACTCCGCAGTCGCTCGAATTGATATACTGGCTTTCTTTGCAAGCATCACTTGTACATTTCCATGAGTCGTTGGCGGACTCAGGATCCAGTACATTGGCACAGATGGCACATGTAAGTGAGTGCGGCGTGTTCTCATAAGAACACATTCCGCATTTGATTTTGCTCGTTGTTGCTTGCGGAGCTTCTGATGAGCTGTCCTCTCTTTTGACAACCGTAGAGCCAACAAGGGTATTGCCAGATTTCACCGTTTGGGCTGGAGATTCCTTTTTGATAGCCGCGGTCACTGCGTGTGGGATGCTCTGAATACCTCCAGCATCGCTTGTCGGTTCGTTCTTCACCCTCCTCGTGGGTGGCAACTCATCAATCTCCAGGATGTCGTCGACTGGTTCACTCTTTATCTTCACATCTCCTCTGAACACACCTAGCAGCTCATCCAGCTCATTCCTCGCCGATGGATCACCGGTGTCCTCGTCCTCGCACACTTTGATCATCCCTCTACCCTGTCCGTCCAGTATCTTCTTGCCGTCAAAGTCAACAGCATCTTCCTCGTCACTACCACTCTCAGTTTCGACATCTTCCTCCTTTACGCTCTCACTGCCGCTCCTTTGTTGGTCGAATCTTGCCAAGGCAGCAGCAGCACGCAGCTCTCTTCCCCTAGCGCTCCCCGCTACTCGTGGTTTGCCTTGAACTTTCTTGCCTTTCTCCAGCTTCACTTTTGTTTCATCGTCGGCCCCCAGAGCCATACCGTTTTTACCAAATTTCTTTTCTATCCTCCTCTGCTTTCTCTCTTGGTACGAAAGCTGTTGCTTGCCCTTCCGTTTCCTCCTCGACCTGTATGTTCCGCCACATAGATGTTCTGGAAGCACCTCTCCAGCACGTACTGTATTAGTTTCCCATTGGCCTGTGGCTAGATTCGCACCTCGCCCCCATATTCCATCTCCCGTGTATCCTTTACTCCAGAGACCGTACATCTGCGTAGCGTAGTGGTTCCGTACTGCCCAGAAGGCACGAGAGTGATTCATTTGCTTGCAGTGCGCTAGCTCATGCATCATCACCATTTGGACATATTCAAACGGAAGCCAGCGTCCACTCGAGGGTGATTTGAGAACTAGTTGGATGACTTCGCCGGCGTTAAAGTTGCGGCCCACGAACTCGCGATTCGGCTCAAACTCCTCCAAGGACATGACTGAGAGATGATTTTCACGCATGACCGGCACTGAATACACTGTATTAGAGCGTTGAAGGTCCAAAAAATGCATCTTTGATAGATGTTAAACTCACAACACTGAGCGGCAATGCGCTCGAGGAAGTTCTGGGCTATCTTTTCATCTCGTCCAGGGAGAGGTTTGATGAAGATGATATGGGGATTTGGCTGCGACTTTTTGGCATTCAGACGTTGAATTCCCACAGGCATGCTTTCGAGTGTATTTGGAGACGAATAATAGCACTTCTTCCTGATTCGGCCCCGAAACCTGATAATGTGGCGAAGATGAAAAGTTGCAAGTTCAAGACACCGTGAATCGCCTCCAACATGTGTGTTGTGGGGCCTTGGGCACACGCCGGCTAGTTAAGACATCTACGTACACAACAAATGCAGTGATGAATCGTTACAAAATAAAATGTTGAAAATCAATGCCCTTGTTGAAACTACAAATGAGCAATTCTCAACATAGTAATCATGTTTGCTTCAAAAGAAATATGGCCCAGTCACTGTACTTAACTTTGAATGTACGGAAATGCTCATTATTCGTATATCTAGTCTAGATGTAGTGAAACAAATACGCCACAAAATGCTCGCTAATAAATTTCAGATCTAATTGCTTCCCTCCGAAGCAGCCCTAGCCTCTTGTCTTGCTTCAGCATTGACAATGGCGCTCTGCACCGCATTTGTCAAATCCACGTGGAACAACGGCCTATCCAGGCCATTGACAACTGCACCTTTTCGCCGCTGCCTCATGGCAGCGTCAGATGGTTTCTCCAGATCGCTGCCTGTAGCTCCGGATTCATCTTCTGAGTACTCGGGCTTGCCTTGCTCCTCGTCCACGCGGTGCGACTCTGTAAGCCTCAGCTCTCTCTCGTTTGCGACGGCCTCAGCGACGGCTGCAGCGGAATCCTTGCCTCCAATCTCTGCAACACTAAAGATGGACTTCCAGCGATGCTGTAGCCCATCGGTTGGCTTGGTGGGAACGCCAAATCCTCCGGCAATCAATGCACGCTTGGTCCAGCGGTTGTTGATACAGGCGATATGCCAGTCAACAACGTCAGGAGCAGCATATTTGTCAAGTTGGTTGCGGACGTCAATTAGGCGCTGAACAGATGTAATGTCAACGTTATTGACCGAGCTGAAATCGAGAATGATGGCTTTGAGGGTGGGAAGCTCATCCTCGTCGCTTGTTCGTCGACTCTTGCCGCCCTTCTTCGGACCCGGATTGTTCCATGGTCGATCGCCACGCCTCTCAAAGAGTTCAGGACTGCTTCGTCTAGTGCGTTCCTTCACGAAATCTGTCAAGTATTCCAACGCGCAACTTGCGTTGGGGTAGTTGAAGCCTTCAGAGAAGCGATAGATGAATATGCCCGGGTATGGGTTATCTAATTCGACTTCGGGGTTGGAGCCGTCACCATGATCCAGTGGCAAAAAGATGTTTCTGCTCGAATTGTCCAAGCGATCTTCAAAGGTGCCATATTCTCCAACCAGCTGTTTGTGATTGTCGCCAATTACATGATCACCCAGAACTGAGTGAACACGGACCTTGCCCATGAACCTGCCTCGCGCCTTGAGGATGCGGAAGAGGAGAATTGCAGCCGAGAGGGCTACTGTGGCATATAGACCTTCTTCGATGTGAACGAAGACGCTGACGAAAACACCTACAAAGAAGACGAGGACTTCAATCGGTGACACCTTCCAGAATCCATAGACAGTGTTGGGAGGTGTGATGAGATCACCAACCGCGTGAATAATGACAGCAGCGAGAGAGGCGCTGGGGATGTAGAAAAAGACAGCCGTGAGTAGGTAGGTTGCCAAGAGTACGACCAGACCCGTGATAATACCAGCTGCGGGCGTTCTGACGCCGGCTTTGGAGTTGACTGCCGTTCTGCTGAATGAACCAGTGGAGGGATAACCTCCAAGAAACGGACCGAGGACGTTGGTAATGCCAATGGCGACCATCTCTTGGGAAGGGTCGATAGTGTAGTTGTTAACTCTGCCAAAAGCTTTGGAGATTGCGATGTGTTCAACTAGCATCACAATGACCGTGGCGGGAAGATGCGAGGCAAATTTGGAAAGCATATCACTCTTCAAAAGAGGAGCCCCGACAACCTTGAATCCTGAATGGTTATTAGTATTACTACTTAAAGATGTAAAAGAAAGCTCGCTTACCTTTGGGTACCTTTCCTAAAACGGAGAAAGCTGGATCACTACGGCGATGGCGATTGACCAACCAGCTGATCATTGTATATAGCAGAATGACGAAAACTGTTCTCATGGTGTTGGCGAAGAAAAGAACACGCTTTTTGTTTGGATATCGCTCCGCAGCGGTTGTGAAGGTGTACCGAATCAGGTAGAGAAAAAACAAGGCACTGAGTCCCATAGCGGCATCCAGCTTCGTGTCAGGCAAATGTTTGAGCGTGTTAATGATCACTTTATAAGGAGCATCTCTGTTGGAGAATCCATGTAGACCAAATAGAGCAGGGAGCTGGCTGACGCCAATAGTAATGGCAGATCCGGTCATGAATGCAGACAAAGACGTGATAGATATCAAGTCGACGATCCAACCGACGCGCAATAGACCCATGCCCAGTACAATGCATCCGGAAATAATGGATAGCGCTGAAGCGATGATATGAGGGTCGTACTCGACGCCTGATGACTTGAGGCTCTGTACCACGGTTCCAACGACAGTTGATAGGACGGCAACCGGCCCAATAGAAATATCTTTCGATGTACCAAAAATCCAGTAGATGATAACACCCATAAATGATGAGTATAGCCCGTATTGCGGCTCCAGATTTGCTAGCAATGCATACGCCATTCCCTGGGGTACAAGAATGGCTCCGATCGTAATACCGGCAACAACGTCGCCCGCAAACCATTGCATATTGTAATGCCTGATCCATGACAGGAAGGGAAAGAGAGATTTTGTGTATTTTATTGCTTCATCTTTGGTAGGCACTTGCTCGTGTAGCCACTCCGTTGTGGTTGGAGGCCCTTCGAAGAAAGAGTCGCTGGTCTGCATGGACAAGACAGACTCGCCTCTTGTAACGGGGTCTTCTTGACCTGAGCCATTGCCCTCGAGTTGGATACCAAGAATCTTGGCAAGGCCATGGCCAATAATGGTAGTGATGCTAGACATGATTGCTTCCGCAGTGGATATGAAAAGGGAATGGTGTCGTTGGGAGGAAGTAGTTGCAGTTGGAAAGAGATTAAAGATCTATTAATCCAGGAGAGGATTAAAGAAGATGGACGGACGGGCAGTGTTGAAGTACTACAACCCCATAGTGCAGTCGCTGAGGAAAGGAGCTGTGATGAAAACAGACGTGCAGATAGCCACGAGGTCAGGCCTATGATGTAGGTAAAACAAAGCGTTTAGGCGGATGTCGCGGGGAAGAAGCTGTTGAAGCGAGACAGGTGTCGAGGGCGAAGAGGGTACAAAATATGCTTAGCGACGACCCGACGAGGTGTTATTAATGTGTGATTTGAAATGTCGGGAGTTTGGAAGCTCCAGTCATACGGCCGGTAGACACAAGCCACGGGATCTCTTGGCTGAAGCGGCTAGAAGATGACGTGATACTGAAGTTGTGCTGGGAATGTCGTTGGACAGACTATAATAAAAGCAAGGAATTCTCGACGGTTGTTAAGTTGAAAGATGGGAAGATGAAGAGTCTGATGGCAGGCAAGGTCGGAAAGGATTTCTCGGGCCTTCGCTGTTATCACCCGCATTTCTAATGAAATCCCCATCTTGCAAGGGCCGATGGAGGAGGCTTCGAGGATGGTGATGGGGACCTTTCGTCAACTAAGCTCCACTAAAAAATGTCGCAATCTGAGCCTAAACCCTTAGTGGAATGGCTTGTTGCTCACTATAACCGGATGCAATTTTGCCCTGTAGCAGCCATTACGACACGCTCCCACAGGACAGGTACAAGGAGCGGCAGCCAGGAACCAGCTACAAAAATAGAAGCGGTTTGTTCATCTCCGTCACTGGAGGCCAAGGGCGGCGATAATTACGTCTTCGAAAGTGCTGATTAAGCCTGCTGCAAATAAAAATTTAAGATGTTAGATGCTGCGAGAGAATATTTTTCACTAATGGCAGGCGTCAATTTAGAATCATTATTGACACCTTACGTCGCCGTGAGTACCTAGAGTGCAGCTTCGTCATCACACAATTGAACACTTGCAGAGATTTCGGTGTGAACCCGAGCCGACATGCCTGCAGTTCAGTTCTGAATTTCATCTGTACTCTATCTCAGGTTTCCCCGCATTTCTCGGGCCTTTGTCTCCTTGCCAGCATAGGACAAGGTGCTTGGAAAACAGAATGCCGTAGCTCTACTGGATATCATCCACTTATGCTGCGTCATGAACCCATCACTCTCCAATTTCTTTATATTGATATCCTCAATTATCTCCTCTCTTGTGGATGTTTTTAAAGTGAAAACTTAACAAAGTCTTGCTTCGAGAAAAATGAAATAGATTTCAAAATCTGTCCTGTGCCGTGCTTGCTCTACAAGTGCGCGGTCAGATGGTGCGGCTCAAGCGGATGCAGGTTAAAGTAGCTGCATCTAAAAACACTCCGATGCTACGCTAGAGATGACGCTGAATTCCGGCCTATCCAGGACACAGTCTCCAGACTTTTGCTTTTCTCATTTTCATACTAGCTGTATTTAGTTGACTACATGTGCTGGTACTTCACGCAGGGGGAGGCGGTGTTGCGCGAATGCTCTCTCGCCGATACTCCGAAAGTGAGGCAGGGGAGAAGTCACCACATCGGCAGATCGGAGTCGCGAATTGTTCTTCACCGAGCTCTGACGTGTAATTACACACCGTCGATTCAGAAACAAAAGGCAACTTGCATGCAGAAGGCTGGCGTCCTTTCTAGACATCAGTCGATGGTGAAGTGTCTGCTAAACACGTCGTGTGCTAGGGGTTACTTCCGAGGAACATTGGGCTGTTGAAGCCTTGAGTGAATGGCTGCTCCTAGTATAGATTCTGAGCAGCCTTGATTGAAGTGTGCGAATTATTTATCATTGTTATTAAGAATTCCAACATCGAGGTCCCAGGCACTGTAACCACCATAGCCAACATTAGGCGCAATCCGTTACTGAGGGAGCATGTCTGCTTCACGCAGTGTGATGATCAAGTGGAAAAGTAAAAAGAGTGCAAAAAAAAAAAAAAAGAAAAAAAAGAAAAGAAGGCAACGAGCTTTTGAAGAATTCACCGCTTCGACTTTTCTTTCCCTAAATCTTGTTGCAGGATGCCGCCCGTCACTTTGTCGCTGCCAGCCTGATCTCAACGGTGTCCCGCAAATTCCAAACGCCCAGCCACCCCACTAATACACCATTGTTTCCTGCAAGCTCCATGGCTTCGTCCACACCAACGTCAAATCAACTCCTTCGTCTAGCCATCGCCGCGGCTATGCTAGCTTTCCGATTGCATTGAACAGCTTGAACTGATCTCTGCGATGCCGACTTCTCCAACACGCGACGCGGCCCAGTCCGTTCACCCGTACGTCCACACAGACCTTCAACCGCCTCCATCTCCGCGAACGCATCGAGCTCTCCGTCGCCTTCAGTCCGCGCACACCCTTGGCGCCAAAGCTGCCATCCAATCCTCACTCATATCCCAACAGCGACGCGAGTTACAGCGCAATACGTCGCCGACGCGAAATGGCCCGTCATCCAACCGCTCCCCGCAGCAGGCGCAGCAACACCCTCGAGGTCGCGCAAACAGCGACGCAACCTCTCCCATGCTCCACCAGATGAACACAGTCACGGCTAGTAGGCGAGCTGGCTCTCGCAAACCAGTCTTTTCACATGGTCACTTGAATTTGCAGCAGATTGTGCGAGATGGACCAAACGACGGTGACTTTGTTGGAGCTCTGGAGAGTGCGAGATGGAAAGTGGTTGATGAGGGCGTCAAAAGTGCAGAAGATGGCATGTCGACGCTAAGGATCTACGTATGGCTGGTTCTGCTTGATGCCCCAATCATGCCCACTGATGATTATCTTGCGTTGATTCATCGTGGCGCGTCTCCTGCATACGCCAAAATTCGTAACGACACATTTCGCACCCTCACCACCGATCCATTATTCCGCCGTCGCGTAAGCGAAGCCAGTCTCATCCGGCTACTCAATGCCATTGCATGGAAATTACACGATGCCAAGGAAGATGAGCGACAGGCAGCCAGCAGACCCGGCAGTCGCCAATCATCACACCCTCGCGAGAGCATAGGTGGAAGCATATCTGGGCACTCACAAGCACGTAAGCGCAGCCTTTCATGAGCACTTTCTAGTGAACAAAAGTCTAACACTGAATATCAGGATCTGGAACAGCAGCAGAGCCGGGCACTTACGTGCAAGGGATGAATGTTCTCGCGGCACCATTCTTATACGCAGCACGCAGTGAAGCCGAAGCCTTTGTCTTATTCTACTCCCTTCTCACCAAGGAGTGTCCAGCCTATATCCGTGGCGCCATGGATGGTGTTCACCGCGGCCTCGGTCTTGTAGATAAGGTGCTTGCCATTGTTGATCCAAAGTTGAGCATGTATCTCACTGCCAAGGGTCTCTCTGCGGAGATTTATGCATTCCCATCAGTCCTAACGCTTTGCGCGTGCACTCCTCCCCTACCAGAGGTACTGAAGTTATGGGACTTCTTGTTCGCATACGGACCACACTTGAATATTTTGTGCATTGTGGCGCAGCTTACGATAATGCGATCCCAAATCCTGCAATCTCCAAGGTATGTCAAGATCCTTTGCCAATGATTGAACCCCTGCTAACTAGGTCCAGCCCAAACAAAGTCTTGAGGTCGTTCCCCCAGCTGAACGCCGATCTCATCAAGACTGTCACAATTGGGATCATCAAGAAGATACCCGACGACATCTACGCTGAGATTGTAGCACATGCGCTGTGAACTATCACCGCAAAGCTGGATTTGTTTTTGAAGTTATGATTAATGTTGCATAATTTTAGGTTTTTTGCTTCCTTTCTGGGTATTGTTTTGCATGGTAGACGGATTGCTGAAGAAATGGTTATGAATTTATGAATTGGTTTTGTATACTAGGCATAGTTTAAGGCATGATTGTCGTCGGCGAATTGAATTGATCTTATCCTCTGCAGCAACGAATGACCAATGGCCAACTGGTACCCTTGACATAATGGGCGCTCTTTTATGTGCCGAATAATTTGTCGTCAAGTATACAGGATTCATTTTGTATGATTAACCTCAAAGTTTCAGCGTCGCGCTTGCGCGGTCGCTGACGTCGTCCGGGTTCTCGTCCCACAAGTTCCCCGGGAACGAATGTTGCTAAACCCTGGAGCCTTAAAAGGTTCCGTTCGTTTGGAAAAGCCTCTTGTATTTTTATCACAAATGGTCTGCGCGAATTGCACTCGTGAGCTTCGTTGAAGAACAACGATCGTAAAATGGCTACTACAACGGTTCTGACAGATCCCATTGCGGCAGTGCACCTCACGTCGGCACTAGATCACAGAGGCTCTGAAGCAATCAGACTGAAGTCCTTCCAGCCAACCCATCGAGGATGTGCAGAGGATGAAAATGAAGATGGAGCTGCGCTTGAAGGGATGGTGACAAGCGAGCATGCTGAAAACCCCAACAGACCCAAGGGCGTCAAGTTCGCCCTCCTCATCTTCTCGCTCGTGCTCGGGGACTTTTTTGTCGGTTATGTACGTTGGAGAAAGATTGATGCATGATGAGAGGAGAACAGTTGTTGACTAATACCGCGCAAATAGGATACGAGCTGCGTAGCGACATTGACTACAGTCATCTCAAATGAGTTCCAGGTTCTCAATACAGTTGGCTGGTACGGCACCGCATAGTAGGTTGTCTTTACCTAAGGTAGTAAAGCAGCTCCTGCTAACAATAACCGAGCCTACTTGCGTCTTGCGCGACCATCCTCATTTTCGGTCAGCTATATTCCTTTTATCCCATGAAAAGCGTTCTCCAAGTCTCCTTCATTCTGTTTGCCATTGGATCGGCAATATCAGCAACAGCTCCGTCATCTCCAGTCTTCATCGTCGGTCGCGCAGTGAGCGGGTTGGCTTCTGCTGGCGTTTTCTCTGGCAGTAACATGTAAGTCCGCTATGCTAGCTTCATCAGGTGCATATTGCTGATTCAAGTGGCCAGCATCATCGCTCACACAGTGCCACTCAAGAAGCGACCAATCTTTCAAGCATTATCGGGCGGTGTGGAATGTATTGCGCTTGCTCTTGGGCCAACCATCAGCGGTGGCATCGCCAGCTCATCCAATTGGCGTGTGAGCTTTTACATCATGATTCCCGTCTGTGTCTTATGCTCTGCAGTGGTGTATTTCTTTGTGCATGACCTTGAACTGCCGGAGAATGCTGGTCTCGCAAACAAAGAAAAGATCCGCCGCTTGGATCTGACGGGCTTCACAGTTTATGTTCCGGCTATGGCATGTCTTATCCTTGGCTTTCAGTGGGCTGGCACCGAATATGCATGGAGCAATTGGCGAATCATCTTGCTCATGGCTCTTTCGGCGACACTAGTTGGACTGTTCCTGTTCTTGGAACGCAGAGCGGGCAAGAACAGCATGCTACCCTTGGAAACGCTCAGGCAGAGAACTGTAGCCTTGTCGAGTGTGTACACCTTCTGTAACTCTGCTGCGCTTTGCGTAGTGGCATACTACGTAAGTTTTCCTAGGGCAATCCTCGGATCCAAATGCTAATGCATCGATAGCTTCCCATATACTTTCAAGCCGTTCGAGGCCAAACTCCGCTTGGCGCCGGTCTCAAGTATATCCCGACAGCCATATCCTTTGCCGCCTCCGTCTTCATAGCAGGACCAGCTACTTCCATGATTGGTTATTACAACCCTATTCTGATATTTGGCACTGTCCTTATGCTAATTGGCTCTGGTTTGATGACAACATTTACTACGCAAACGCCTGCCGTCAAATGGATTGCCTATCAGGTCATCCGGGGTATAGGCTGTGGATTGGCTTTTCAACAGCCGTATACCGCGGTGCAGACGATACTCCCTGAAGCCCGTGTCCCTATGGGCCTTGTTTCGCTGAGCTTCACTCAAGAGATCGGTGGCATTGTGGCGCTTTCGGTATCGCAAAACGTGTTTGTCAACCGACTAAAGCACAGGATTGCATCCGACGTACCGGATCTCGACATTAGTAAGGCACTGAACAACGGTGTCTTGGGCGTCATTGAGGCTGCCCCCGCTCAGGTTCGGGACAAAGTATTGGGTGCCTACAACGCGGCGCTGATGGATGTGTTTTTTATTCCATTGGGCTTGATTTGCGCAGCGATGGCGATCTCGCTCTGCATGCAATGGAGGTCCGTCAAAAACAAGAAGACGGAGTAAGATCTCTCACGTTGTGTAAGTAAATCGCATTGCATTGGATAGTAAATTTGGTTCGAAGATATCTTGCTGTTCTATTCTCTATGAGGCGAAACTTTTTCGAGCTTTCTCTAGAGGTTAAAGATAAAATGTAAAAGTAACTACCCTTCAAATGTAGTCATGATGCAAAAAAAATATGTGTCGTGGAAGTGAGTACCACAAGAAGAAGAGAAATATAAAAATCCCAAACGCCGAATAATGCATATGCACATCAAATGCAAATGTACCACCTTTTAAATGTGCCCTCAATCACTTGTCCTTCCAAATCCTTTCATACAGCCCGATCCTTCGTCAATCCTATCATATGTACGTCTCAACATCAGATGCATTCTCATCCCTCATATCTCAATAAGCTGGGCAGCCACCCTCGGCACGCAAAAAGGCATTGGCGAAGAAAGCTTGCATTGCGGTGTAATGGAATAAGATACCACCAAGCACAGCAACATGCCACAAGTTGTGACTTCCACCAATATAGTCAAACATGCCAGGGCACCAGCGCTCGGGACACTTGCTAGCGTAAACAATGGCACCGCCAAAGTAGACCAAGATGGATCTGGTGATAGGCGAATAGAAGTTGCGCACAAACTCTCCACCGTGAGTATACCACAGCTGCACAATTGGCATGAAACCAGTAAGAGCCAAGCCAACGTAGAATGCCACACGCGCCCAAGCCATGTCAGCTCTGTTAAAGCGTGGGTGCCATGGCAGGACAACTCCACCAATGCCCAAAAACGCGGTCGAGGACATGTAGATCCACCGGCTGAGAGGATCGCAGTAGAAGGCAGTGTATTCAGTAGTCATGATAGATGCGGCAATAAGCAGGGAAATGCCCGTGTAGTCGACACATGCAAAGATGGAGATGGCATTGACATCGGCGACGGCATTCATGGTGTGCCAGATAGTTGAACAGACGAGGGTCAAGCACGCCATGACGAAGAAAACGCCAGCGACGAAGACATCAGTCTTAGTGCTGAGGGAGAAATTGGTGCTGCTGGGATAGAAATACAATGCGACGGCCAGAACGAGAACAAGTCCAATGGCGTGCGACCAAATGTTAACAAGCTCGTTGGAGATATTGAAAGCTGAGCGTACGCATTCCACTTTGGTTTCGGCGAAACGATATCCTTTAATGATGTGGGGGTTGTTTCTCCATGGCATGGGCAGCTCATGATAGAGAAGAAGACGCCTGTGCTCTCTGGCAGTTTGGACAGCTTGTTGAATATGTTCCTCAAGAGACAGGGCAGCTCGGCGAGCCCGTTCCAAACCTTCATCGACTACTCCGCGCGCACGCTCAATGCTTTCGTTGGCAACACGGCGACCTTCGTCCATGAAGGCCTCGGCAGCCGTCGCAGCATTCGCAAAGCCTTGCTCGCGGAACTTGGATGCGCTGGTTTCGAACTCGGTAAGCATGCCTTCGAGAAGGTCGATTCCAACAGTCGCTTTGTCCTGGAGGCTCTCGGCAGCAGCGAGAGTTTCCTGGTATCGGGCCTCAAGAGTCTCAACCATGATGTGTAGTCTACGTCGTCCAGCGCCTAACACTTCTTCGGATGCCTGAGAGCATCGTGTGCGGACAGCCTGCAGCGTGGCGAATGCACGAGAGAAACTGTAGTCGCTGCCGAGGTCACCGTAGTTTTCGAGAAAGTCAAGTCGACGTTCCAACTCGGATAGAAACAAGTCCACTTTGAGGAGCAAATTCTCTTCGCCCTCCATGATTTGACCAACAATTGACTTGCGGCGCGGGAGGAAGAATGAGTGTCGTCGCCGGTTCAAAGGAGGAGGGTTGCGCAGGTCGGTTGCAGTGGTTGCGGCCGTGGCATCGTCATCGCGGCGGCTGGGCTTGGAGCCACATGCCGACGTGAAAGCAGTAGTCACGCCAGGCATTTTCGGAAAGAGTCTGTGGTTATTTTTCTAGCGCCGGCTCATGGCTCGATGGCTGGTTGTGATGGGTTGATGGCGGAGGAATCAAGGATCGAATGCAAACGGATGCGCCGTGGTCCTCTGGGCTGGGCACGAGCGAAAAGGATCCGGGACAATTGGTTGGGGCCGAACTGGAGACCCTTTGTTGACTTGCGCAAAAAGGAATAAATTGATCAAGAAAAACTGTGGGGTGGCGATGCAGCAGAGTGGCAATGCAATGAACCTTGAAGATTGCGCTTCGTTGATATGCTCGAGCGAGCTGGAATAATTCAATGATGGTTTCGTTTCTGCTGTGATGGAATGAGCGATAAAATTGACAGGACGATTTGAGACAGCAAAACACGGAGTTGATCGGGCGGCGCTCAGTGAGAGACAGAAGGCTGACAGTCACAGCGAGTTTAGTAAGAGAGGAAATGAGCAGGTTGCAGTCTGGGAAATTGAAATGACGCTCTCAGGCGGGCGTATTCTCACTCCGCTAGCTCTTCTTATGGCCTTCAGCAGATGATTAATACTTTGCTATTTTATTATTCTCGCCAATAGCCTTGGCCGTCAAGGTCCTTTTGCTGCAAGTTCTGTAAGAAAAACTGCACATGACTGTTAAACCCCTGTAGCGCCTGCAGCAATTAATAAATATATGCGCAATTGGCAATTGTTGGGGGCCCTCGGGCACCAAATTCTTGCGTTTTTGCCATCTCAACCGCTAAAACCCCTGCATTTACTGGGTCTGCTGCCTCTCAAAGCCCCTGTTCTGCCATCTGATCGCTGGTGTTCCGAGGCTAATTTCCACCCCTAACGAAGTCCCGTCAGCGCATGTCCTTCACTTCCAAAATGGCTGCAGCCTGCCCCCCAGCTTAGGCCCCGCCAGCAGCTCGTCGACCTATCAGAAACTTCCAAACACCTTCTCGCTCGAAGTCTCCAGCTCGTGCCTGCAGCGTTCTATGCATGCACCGATATCGCGGCCAACTCCAAAGCCCAACTCATCGCGCCTCTGCGTCAAATATCTATACCATGACTGTCGACAGCATAGTTACCGATCATAGCCTCGTAGCAGTGCTACAAATATCCGATCAAGCAAGGAATCAGGCTCACGCTCTCCTGCAACTCACCGACAACGCGATCCAAGATGGCGCGTCTCCCGACCAACAAGCAGAAATCGCCAAGCATCAGAAGTATCTTCTTACCAACATCTCTCAGCTACGCGGATTGCATCGATGTGCATGCCTAGCTGCCCGTGAGACCAAGGCGCAGACGGCGGAGCGACGGCAGGAAGTTGACAGACTGCATCTTCAGCTGCAGAATCTGTACTACGAACAACGACATCTTCAGGGTGAAATCAGCGCATGTGAATCTTACGAGTATGTCAGCACTTGACTGTCGACCTATGTATCATCAATGCTAATGACCTTGTGCAGCCATAAGTACCAACAGCTTCCACTTATCTCCGCCGAAGAATTCCTGGCACAACACCCCGACCAAGCAAACAGCGATGAGAACGAGTTGATGTATGCTAGAATTGAGCATGAGAGGATTGAGCGTGAGGCTTTAGAGCAGCGCCGCCAAGAACTGTTGAAGCGCAAGCAGAAGCTCATCGCTGAAAACACGCGTCGCAAAGATGACTTGGCTAATCTTGACCAAGACCTGGAAAAGTTTATCGATGTAAGCTCCTCTTGTCATAAAATCGCGTCTAACATCATACTAAACATGTTAATTCTTCCAGGCTGCGAAACCGATCCTGGAGCTTTTCGAAAAAGCCCCTTGAAGCGAGCTGTCAAGTCAAGACTTTATACTACAGCGCCTTTCAGAGCATCCGATGCCCCTGCCCGGCGCACAAGCTATCCAGCAATACCACAACATACCATGTGGCGTACGACATCCGAGGCTGTGTTAGAGATGCCGCGAACGAAAACGTGAAATGGTGAATTATTACCTACGCTGCCACTGAACAGCAACGAACCGGCCGAACCTGCGAGGCTTTCGGGAGAGCCACGAATACGAAAACTTGGCATATAT
The DNA here is from genome assembly GCA_022702485.1 of Simplicillium sp. C3G150-2. Classification (NCBI taxonomy): domain Eukaryota; kingdom Fungi; phylum Ascomycota; class Sordariomycetes; order Hypocreales; family Cordycipitaceae; genus Simplicillium; species Simplicillium sp. C3G150-2. The sequence continues at coordinate 1,370,928 of JAJIYY010000005.1, read as the reverse complement.
ATGTGGACTGCTCAAACTCGGCTCATTGGATATGTGTGAATATCTCATGAGAACTAATAATGTCGATCGCAAATGCCGCTGAGATGAAGGAAGGCTTGAATGGGGCGAGAAGGTGTGAAGGACGCTCGATCATGCGCCTGTCTCGGGGCATCCCGAAAGATCACGCCGGTTGCTTCTTCAGTTAAGGCTTTAGGATGCCTGAATCGCTACCAAATCTGGAGAGCGTTAGGATTGAACTGGATTCGCATTAAATAGGCAAAGAAATTCATTCATCGACCGGTCTGGCTCTTGTGAGCCATTTTAACCGTGATGACAGGTGTGTGATACGCGTGGTGGCTTTACTACACAGACATGTCAGGGTAGTGAGCGCCTGGATCTGTCGTAGCCTCTAAGTACGACACCGACATTTATCGAGCTAGAGCTTTGCCTACGTCATGCCGTCATCGCATCGTGTCGTCAGATTCACATGGGGTTCCTGAAAGGATGTTTTTGCTGAAGCTACATGCATAATTATAGTCCAACTTAATCTCTTGGCGGCCCGGCACCTTGAAGGCGATCCACGAAACACGACGGCGAGTAGGCAGATGCACGTGGAGCAAGCGGTCACTTTCCCGCGACTCCAAGTTGTTGGAGGCCTGTGTTAGCGAGATGAGTATTCAAGATGGCTGGAGTTGTCTTGCATGGGTAGAGTTACATCGCTGAGGCAAGACTACCGAGCAGCGAATCAGATGGCCGCGCAGCGCTGTGTGGGCTTCTCCATTTTAGGACGGACTGGGCATTTTGCAGCCAATTAAGAGGGCCGCGTGGCTTGAGAGAGCGATTCCATTGACGAGCAAAACGGCTGCTAGCGGCTCCCCCTGTGGTGGTGGTAATTAGCGACTTTCGACCTGCTGCAGTGCCTCAACTCTGGTACAACCCAGCAAGAATATTTTGGCCTAGGGAGGAATCTAATAATCTTTGGCCGGGATTTTGAGCTCACCGCCAATAGAACCTTAGAACGACATTAACTAGGCACGATTAAGAGCCGGCTTGGGTAGTGGTACTAAAGTCCAGGGTGTGGATTGGGATTGGCACCAAGCTCTAAGCCACTGAGACGACTTCTTTTGAAAACGTTGGCCAATGCTGGGGGGGTTTTGGTAACAAGTGGGCAATTCATTCGCGTCTGTTTCTTGAAACGAGTGGCCCCATGTTTGGAAAAGGTACATCGGAGGCTTGTACTCTCTTTCTCCAGGTGTGGTGCAAGCCTAGGACTCCATAACTTTGAGGTAGAGGCAAAATTGCGTATCCAGTGGCTCTGGTATTAGGGACTGGAGGCATTGGCAAACATGTCACCCGTCATCAGAGTGGTATGCATCGAGGTCCTCCGGCGACTGGTGCAATGGATGTGCTGGCTACTAGTATGAAGCTGACGGCCACACACCTCCATGAGAGCAACGCAGGGGTCTTGGCTACAAGTAAAGAAGCGTAATTCTCCCAAAATACGTTCAGAGCCTTGTCTTATGACTATCGCCTCCTATCGTGGGAGCCTGTAGCCTAATAATTGGCGTATGGTCGCCATAAACATAAGTCTAACTGAGCCCCCAATTACTCCAAGAAATTCCTCTAGCGGGAACAGGGCTCCAGTGTTTCTTCTCGATCGGCTCGCAGAGCCATTGATCACACAGCCTACACATCCTGGGGCGCAGCAGTGGCAGGTTTTCATTACAGCGCCAAACCTCCCGCACAAAGCTCTAGCCGAGAAAAGGGCAGTGTGCCCGAGGAGATGGCAGTAGTACTGGGATGTATCAAATGGAACACGGCGCTTTGAGCCAGCCGCCTTATGCTACTGCAGCCTCCCGAGTCTGGGCGTGCAAAATGACGTAGTTTTTGCCGTTTCAAAACTGGCCATTCGAATAATTTTCGTCGCATTATTATAGCAGTGACCAATTCTCAGCCCTGGTACTTGTCTTTTTGTCATATTCTGTAGCGTGACGCTGGGCAGTGAAGTTTTGCATGGCGCAGCGCAATCATAGTAGAGCTTCTGCTTTAGGAAGTCCGCAAACTAATCAAGGGAAATTGGTACGCGTAAGTCATCTGATGCCAAAGCCACAACGAGGGCTTGTTCAATGGTGAATGCAATTTAGCTCATATGCAATGTATGAGAAATTGTCTCCCGTGAAGTTGATGATAACAGGCTGCCGCTTGAACACGCTCAGTGGAAGACTGGATACTCTCCAACCTGACGACTATTTGGATTGTTATTTCGTCACGATCAAAATTTTGGGGCTGTATATACATTATTGATTGCAAAATTGGTTGTATGTTCGTTCCTTTATGGTATTCTAGACGACATGCGAGACTTGTGTCCATCGATGGGCCAGATGAGCGAGATGCACTAGTTCCAGAGAAGCAACTCAACACATGCCCAATATTCAATCTCAGCTGTCAACTTTTGGTTTCTGTGTAAAATCAGATACTCCTTGCACTTCTATGAAGCCAATTAATCGTATCAAACTCGGTCGAGTGTACCAAGCGATCAAGTAAAAAGTCGGCAATCCAGGTACGAGACCCTGCTGTGGCCCACTTACACACGACGGCCCACGAGGTACATTCGCTCCAAGTCACTCCATTCCCTCCTCCACAGCACAAATCCACAAGCTTCCTCTGTCTAACCTTGCCCAGGCTATAGAGTACCTTAACTTGAGTCACGTTGCGTAAGTCTTTCTTTTGAGGCTAGGTCATTCACGTCGTTCCGCACTGCAGCTGTGCCATGCCGGGAGTGGGTTTGGCGCTAATTTGGTGTTTGACAGTAGCTATGGCCGCGGTATTGCAATGACCCCTATGGGGGCGTAGTATTATGATGAGAGAAGAAACTGAGGATTGTATAAGCCGCACTCGTCATATTCCTCAAGTCCCCTTTCTACCATGTCGTAGACCATGTTTTCCCTTTCTTTCTCTTTCACCTAAGATCTGCTACTCGCTTTGCTTTCCACCCCCGTCAACATCTCGTTTTCTTTGTCGGTTTGAACTTTTGGTGGTTTTTATTTGTCCTTGGTTGGAAATTTACAATATTTCAATCTGTTTTTAGTTTAACGACTAGTTCCGACAAGCTTCGACAAGCAAAGGGTGGTGAGAGATGTCGGTCTTCACGTGGTGCACCCAGAGGGCAGGAGGGCTGAGTGTCGTCGCCCTCCTTGCTCTGTCGTATTGGGTGATTTCGCAAGAATTTCGATCGCCAAGCCATTCGAACCAGATCGATTCATCGACCACAGAAAATCCTACATCTGCGCGAGTTGCTGGCGCTGGAATCCTCGCACAGGTTTTCGCATATTACTCACTATTCGTTCACACTATGGTCTTCCTCGTCCCAATTAGAGCCTGTCGGGGTCTCTGGGACGTCACAGCTTCACTCAAACGAGCAGCACGTATTCAGGCTCTCTCAGAGTTTAAGAAATCAGACAAAGACCGCCGTACCTCATCATCTTCATTTGCGAGCTCTGAAACTCTCACGTCCAATTCCCCCGCCCCTTTCGCGGTCGCCAGCGACGAAGTAAGCGATACCGAGGCAGAGCTCTCAGACATCGAGGACCTGGATTCGCCAACAATTATTCATGCCATTGTTATTCCTAACTATAAAGAGGAGCTTGACATCTTGAGAGAGACTCTTGATGTTCTAGCATCGCACCCACAAGCCGCTGCCTGTTATGATGTAAGTCACCCATCGCTTCTAGCGGCGAAATGGTCAATTAACAGTCCTAGGTGTATCTGGGAATGGAGCAGAGGGAAATTGGAAGCGATACAAAAGCTCTCGGGTTGATTCAAGATTTTGCCAAGAAGTTTCGTCACATCGATTACACTTCCCACCCTTCGGATATTCCTGGTGAATCGGCCGGAAAGGGAAGCAACATTGGATGGGCAGCCCGAAAGCTTAGCGAAAACTACCCTATCGAAATCCGCAAAAAAGTCATTGTCACTGGAATTGACGGTACGTATTTGCTGTTAATCGGCGGAGTCGCTTTGGTTTCGAATACTGATCTGAACACCAGCCGACAGTCACCTTTCGTCTCGTTTCTTCTCGCAAATCACTTCTATGCACCTGTCTCATCCTGAGACCGCCTCTACGACCATGTATGCCGCTCCTATCATCTTTGATCGTAATGCGCATACCGTCGCCGCTATCGTCCGTGTCGCCGACATTCTGTGGTGCGCCGCCGGCATCTCCGGCCTCTACCGGAACTCCACCATCGCCCCGCCGACCTCCGTGTATGCGTTGCCGTTGGAGCTCGTCGACCGTGTTGGCGGCTGGGATACAAATGCTGAGGCTATTGGTGAAGATTTACACATGTTCATTAAATGCTTTTTTGCCCTCAACGGAAACCTCACCTGTCGCACCGTCATGAGCCCCGTCAGTCAGACTAACGTCTCGGCGTGCAAAGGTGGTGGCATCCGGGGAAGCTTCGCAGATTTCCAGGCTCGCTACAAACAAGCTCTACGACACATGTGGGGATCCTTGGATTCCGGATTTGCCATTCGTAAGCTTTTCGAAGTCTGGAGAGAGCGAAAGCACACCACTAGAGCATTCCCTCCTCTGCACAAGAACACTGGTGAAGGATCCAGCTTCTATATCCCTGACAACCAGACGGCCGCCTCAGACACGGATGCCGCTGCTTCGAATGGAATCTTCTCCGACGTAACTCAAGATACGCTCAAAGAGCCCCACTGGGAACGCATCACGTATCTGATGTTGAGGCTATACGAAGCTCACTTTGTCCCAACACACATGATGATTCTAGTACTGGCTTCTGGTCTCTATATGTGGGCTGCAGATGGCAGACAGGACCCTCATCACCTTGGTTGGATCTTTACAGCTTGTAACGTTCTCCGAACTGCTGGTTTTATGTTTATCGCCATCTACCTCTGGATGTATGAGAGCTACCATAGAATCTGCGTCAAGGCCCGGGAGACAGAAATGCGCAACGCAGGACTTGATCAGGGAATGTGCTTCTCGCACCGCTCACTTCGAGAGAAGTTTATCGACTACGGCTTGATTCCGCTCGTGGCTCCCCTATTTGGATCTATTCCAGCTGCTCAGGCCGAGCTCACACACTTTTGGACCGCCGAACTGACATACACTGTGAGCAAAAAAGTCACAAGACACAGATCAAAGTCTGTGACTGCAGATCACATGGCATGATAAAGTGTGAGAGTTATTTCTTCTCAGTCTTCGATGCATGCTTTTTTGCATATAGTCATTCGCTTAGCCCTCAGTACATTAGACCGGCGTTGCTTGGACATTCGCTCTCTCATTCTCGAGTGCTGATAGCTGGCCCACCACACTCGCTTGATATATTTTGGAGATGGTTTTGGTTTTAGTTTTCAGAGCAGGCTTTAATGAGTTAATCGTAATAGATGTTGAGCGATGGAGGAGGCCTGAGGAATAACTCTAATCCTAATAACTAATGATGAATTTAATTCTAATTAATACTAAGCTTGGAATAAAACGTGAAATGCCAAAATGCACTCGTCATTTAGTCAATGAAATCAATGCACTTGTGTTGGAAGAAAAGTGAGCTCTTTTGTGCCATCCGGGGGTTGCCGGTGGTTATGATGAGGCCTGCGTTGAATCCGAGACCTGTCGGAGTTTAACTGATGTATATATGGGCGCGCACTGCTTCATGTCAGAGTTCAAGTTTTATTTCGCCAACACATCTTCAAGTGCATTTTTCAACCCAAAAAAATAATTACAAAACCTATTCAGAATGCCTGTCAGAATTGGTGTCTTTGCCCCTCACGGTGCGCAAACGTTAGACGTAGCTTGCGTTGACGTCTTGGGCTCAATGTCTAAAGAATACCTCTCACTTATTCTGGAGCTTCCAAGCTACATCGCCGCGGACTTGGCTCCTAGCACCACGTTCAGTTACATTAACTCACCGTCCCAAGGCGACGAAATTGAGCTGACGTCGGGCATGGTCATGAAAGCAACTCATAACTATGACGATGAGGAGGTCGCCCCGGGAAAGCTTGACATTGTGATTATTCCCGGCCCCGACCCCAACACTGTCCTCGACGAGCCAGCTTTGGATTGGTTAAGGAAGCAATTCGCCACACCAGGCGTTGATGTCCTCAGCATCTGCACGGGAATCTTTCTAGTGGGCGCATCGGGCATCGGGAACAACAAGACTGTGAGCGGCCCAAGGGGCTTGCAAAAGCAATTGAGTGAGAAGTTCCCGAAGATGAAGCTTGCCGGAGAAAAGTATAGATGGGTGAGGGATGGGAAGCTTTGGTCAAGTGGTAAGTACACATTGTGACCGTTCAGTAGACATGCGATTGCTAACATCGACACTGCCAAGGCGGTATCACCAACGGTAACGATCTCGTGGCTGCGTATGCCAGGGAGACAACAAAGTACTGGCCAGGGCCTGTTTGTGAGATTGGACTCAAGTTGACAGATACTGGCGATAGAGCACAGGTTTATGGCCAGGGCCAGAGCGCATTCATGCTGTCAACAGGATGGCAAGTGATCCGCGGTTGGTTCGCCAGTCTGTGGAGAGGAAAGACCGAGAAGCTGGCATGAAGTGGTAGACCACATTGTAACACTAAGTATCTGTCATAATCTCCAATGTAACTTGTAGAGAAATGAAGGTCGATGAAGGTCGAGAAGCAAACGGCACCGCCAAATTCCAGGAGAGCTTCCGCATAATTGGTTCCATTAGTAAATATATCTCCAAAGACTGGGGGATGGATATCCTTAGCAGGTGCAGTTTGGGCCTGAGTCGCTGCTTCTCGAATTTACAGCGGACGGTCCACAGCGGGGCCGGTTGCTGAGACAGCGCTCTCCAGTTCTGCGATAAGTGTCTTATCGGTCTCTGCCATTGGCTAGAGGCGCCGGAGTGGATCTTATTGCGAGGCGGACGGCCAGAGAAAAAAAAATGTCTGGCAGAAATTTTGAGCTCCGCCATTCTTTGACGCTTTTTTTCGACCGTTAAGGCAACTTCTTTTTTTCCTCCCTCTGTTCTACCACATCTTGCGACTGTCAATTGCTCATCCCTTACAGTCTGTTTCAAGAACCAGTCATTTCCAAATTCACTTTCAATCTGTTCCTGTTCAAGTGTTTCCAAACATTAAAACTACAGACAAAATGGCTGCTTTCCCCGGTCCCGTTTACGGCCTCGAGGTCCCCCCCGGCGAGATCTTGATCCCAGCTGGTATGGATTTCCCTGCCTCTGTAAGTTGAGCCTATTTTATCTGCCATTGGGCAGTTAGAACCAGCAAATCCGTGTCAAATCGGAATTGATGCGCAAAAGAGTTGGAACTAACACTGACAGTTCCGCATTACCATGGCTGCTGTCGACCCTACCGAAGAGCCCGAGGCTGATGAGGATGGCAACATTCCCGAGATCCCCCGTTCTACCCTTCGCATTGTCAAGCGCGCTTTCCCTGGTCTTGACGAGGACGATGATGAGGAGCTTGACGACGAGTACATGAGAGCTCTTCTTGACGGCTCTGATGACGAGGACGACGACGATGAGGAGGAGGCTAACGGTGGTCCCAGCGACCCTGCCAAGTCCAAGAAGCAAAAGCAGGCTGCTGCCATCAAGAAGCTCCTTGAGGCCACTCAGGACGACGATGAGGATGAGGATATGGAGGATGCTAAGCCCTCTAAGAAGTCCAAGGGTAAGGCCAAGGCCACTAAGGAGGAGGAAGAGGAGGACGATGAAGACAGCGAGGACGATGAGGATGACCTCGATGACGACGATAGCGAGGATGGCGGTGACCTTGAGACTTTCGTCATCTGCACCCTTGACACCCAAAAGGTATGAAGAGCACCAAATGCTGGACACTAGAGGCAAATGTCACTAACAGTCAGCATAGAACTACCAGCAACCCCTTGACATCACTGTCAACCACGGTGAGCGAGTTTTCTTCGTCGTTAGCGGCTCTCACACCGTTTTCTTGACCGGAAACTACGTCATGGACGATGACGAGGATGATGATGACTCCGAGGACGACGAGGATGACTACGACTTCGACCCCGAGGAGTTCGAGTACGCCATGGGCGATGAGCTTGATGACGATGAGAGCGATGAGCTCGACGATGTCGAGGATCCCCGTGTCACTGAAGTCGACTCTGAGGAGGAGGTTCCCAAGCTGGTCTCCACTGAGAAGAAGGGCAAGAACAAGCGCGCTGCTGAGGCTGAGAACCTCGATGATTTGATGGATGACTCCAAGCTGTCCAAGAAGCAACAGAAGAAGCTTAAGAACAACAAGGGCGAGGCTGTTACTGCTGAAGACAAGAAGGACGCCAAGAAGGTTCAGTTTGCTAAGAACCTTGAGCTTGGCCCTACCGGCTCTACTGCCAAGACCAACGGCGCTGCCACCACTGGCGTCAAGGTTGTTCAGGGTGTCACTATTGATGACCGCAAGATCGGAAGCGGACGTGTCGTCAAGAACGGAGACACCATTGGAGTCCGTTACATCGGCAAGCTCGCCAACGGCCAGCAGTTCGATGCTAACAAGAAGGGAAAGCCTTTCAACTTCAAGGTTGGCAAGGGCCTCGTCATCAAGGGCTGGGACATCGGTGTCGTTGGCATGTCCATCGGTGGTGAGCGTCGCTTGACCATTCCTGCCAAGCTCGCCTACGGCTCCAAGGCTCTGCCCGGTATTCCCGCCAACAGCCAGCTGACTTTCGACGTTAAGTTGCTCGAGATCAAATAAGCGCTTTGTTTCACAAAACACCTTCTTGTTCTCGGCGTCTTGTGATATGTCTGTACTAATAAGTCATGCTGTTGAAATCGGTATCCGAGCATACGCCGCAAATGGCAGGCTCTGGTCGTTATTAAGGGATTGCTTTTCTGAATGTATTCATGCGGTAACGATGAGCCTTGGACCACACGACCTCTACTTGGATGGCATTCTGAAGGGATGAAAGGGCGATGACTTCCATTGCATGAACTGGCGTAGGAATTTCTGGTTTTCTTTTCTTTTTGTATTTCCTTGTGTAAATTGAGGTGTAGGATGAGTGGATAAACGGAGGAAGATGACTACCATCCGGCTGCGTTCATCTGAGACGGCTTATATAGAAAGCTTTTCATGAATCAAAAAGTTCAAATATTCTTGAGGTATCGATTCCATGACCTTGAATCTGCCATATTGTCCTCGTTCAACTCCCGCAAAATTTCCCGGTTGGCTTTGCAGACAATGTGGAAAGACCGATCGACGAGGCAACTTTCCCGAGTCGCCCGCGCTCCTGGTGAACTCTAAACAACTCTGCACTGCGCACAATAGCTCCTTTGAATCATCATCGCGCATGTTACGTGCACAGTCTCTCATTTCATCAACCCGACAATCTTTCCCCAAGTACCATAACATTGCATACTCCAATATCTCCATGGTACCTTAGCCTGAAACCATTCAAGGGCCGGCCGCAGCTGCTGGTCAAGCGCCGTTACCTTGTTTCTAGTCACTGCTTTGCTCTCTAATGGTTTGCCAAAATGCCTATGGGACCTTCGAGTTGCACAGATCCGTCACAGGATGCGCAAGGTACCAAATCTCGTCGTACGGGTTCGAAAGTATGGTCAGAACTTCGAGGAGCGATCAGAGCCTTTGGACGAAGCAGTGAGTTTTGATGTGCAGTATGAAGCATTATGGCATACTAATGATCTGAAGGTTCATATGACTCGACGGGCTACGACCACGGCATTCTCGGTGAGTCCAATAGCGTGGACGGATTGCTTTTGGACAAGTCACCAAGCTTCTCTGAATTTTCGTCAAGTGCAAACAAAGTAAAGGCAATGATTCCCACCGAGCTGGCGAAGAAACTTCGGCTCGATTCTTTAGTATTTGCACCGAATACGACTGTTATACAACGACATCCGAAATTGAGAAGCAAGCGCAGTTCGTTACAAGCATGGGGTCCCGTGCGCTGCGCTTTGTCTAGCGACACATATGGCTCTGCGCAGGCAAGGAGGCTACCAAAGTCCACGCCGGAAGTCAATTCCGCAAGATTATCAACAGATACTCAATGTTCGTCACAGTCATCAGTCAAGGAGAACCTCCAAAGACGTATAAGCCGCAAGTTGTCGCGAGGGAAAACGAATCTTGAAATGTTGGAAACTATCAATGAAGCAATTTCAGATGAGCCGGTCGCATCTATCATCAGTGCGGAGAAGGCTGCAGCTATCAGAGTTTATTTTGAAACATATTTCAACGAGCTCGTAAACCAGCCAACTTCTCGAGACTGTCGAGTGCGGCAGCTTGAAAATCACCTCTATTTCAGCCCACAACTCAACCCGCAGGAAAAAAGCCTGATTCGATGGTCTTTCGCTTACCAAGAATCTTGTTATCTGCGCGAGATGCGTGTTCTTAAAGCTCAAAGTCAACTTCGCCACATGGGAGAGCCTTCTCGATATTCAGATGAGAAATATGAGCAGCTGAAGGTTCTCGGACAGGGAAGCTTCGGTGTCGTGCGTTTGGTCAGAGAGAGAAGCAAAGACTCTTACCATCCTTTCGCTAACCAAGTGTTTGCAATGAAAATCATTCGCAAATCTGAAATGCTACTGAGTAGCCAAGAGGGCCATTTACGAGCCGAACGGGACTTCCTCGTGGCATCCGAGGGAGCGAATTGGTAAGCATCTTGCAAATTAGGTTGGGAGCACTGACCAAAAAACTGATAAAATTTGTTTTGAAAAGGATTGTCCCGTTAGTTTCGAGTTTTCAAGACCATACAAGCCTATATTTGGTCATGGAATATATGCCAGGTGGTGATTTCCTGGGGTTATTGATTCGAGAACAAATCTTACCCGAGGCAGTCGCTAGGTTTTATATCGCCGAGATGATATTGGCTGTGGAAGAAACTCATCGATATAATTTCATTCACCGAGATATCAAGCCGGACAATTTCTTGATCTCAGCATCTGGCCATCTGAAAATATCCGACTTTGGTCTGGCATTTGACGGGCACTGGTCACACGATGCTTCATTTTTCAACTGGCATCGCTATTCTCTCGTGAGGAAGCTAGGTATCCAAGTTGATGGAGATAAAAAAGATCAAGAGGCGTGTGGGAGTGTGAAGGGTCGGTTTGAAAAGCTTCGAAGCTTGACAGTGGGGGCAGATCGGCATGATATGAAAGACGCTGACCAGGACGAATATCTATCTTCCATCGTGGACTGGAGAAATCAGTACGGCAATCGAATCGCCGCTAATTCAGTTGTTGGAACAAGCCAGTATATGGCACCAGAAGTAATTCGTGGGCAAGGTTACGACGGTAGATGCGATTGGTAGAGCATCGGCATCATCTTGTACGAGTGCATCTACGGGCATACCCCGTTCATTGGAGAACGAGAACAGGGTCGCAAAGAAACAAAAGAGAGGATCTTGGTGAAACATCTCCAGCCTCATGAAGTTGAAGTAGTACTAACTAGATATTCAGGCACACAATCAGACCTTCCAATTTCCTATACGACCCATAGCCACCGACAAATGCAGAGAGCTAATGTACCATCTTATTCGGGACAAGAAGCACCGACTCTCGTCGAAGCTATATGCGATGAAAGACTTAGAGGAACAAGGCGTTGGTATTACGACAAATCTCTTGCGTCACCACGTCTTTCCTCACGATGGTGAGGATATCAGAGCCCATCAGTGGTTCAAACAAATGCCTTGGGATCACATGCATACACTTAAGCCACCATTCATTCCACATGTCACCAGTTTTGACGATACTCAATACTTCAATGAATCAGAACCAATTGAAGACTGGTCGGATTCATCTCCTTCGGCTGGGCTGACCGTGGATGAAGTTAAATCAGTGCTTGAAGGGTTCCGGCCAGCAGTACAGTCGATAGGTGTGCACCTAGTTGCTGCTCCGCATGATTCAACAACTCTGCGTAAACTAGATGAGCACATCGAGGCTCAGACGGATTTGACCCCTGACGAAAAGAATATATTGAAACAATTCATGCGCCTGTACGGTCGGAAACAGCGCAAAAGACCAAGAGACCTACTATTGCGAGACGACAAATTCAAGAAGATAGTGATGGACACACGAAAGGCAAGCGCTTTCATTGGCTATACATGGAAGAGAATGCGGCCCGGTGGCTATTTGGCTCGTAGCTACGTACACTAGCAAGCTCATTAGAATTTTCAAGTGGTCTTATGGAGTTTAGATCAGGCATAGAAATTGACAGAGAGAGCTCACTGTCAACATGTACTTGGGAGACCAAAGGCAGTTGGACGCGGGATACCGCCTGCTGAAGCAGGACAATATGGGTATTATTATATACAGTTTCAAACAACAAGCACACCAAGAGTAGCTAATATTTATACATTAAAGCCGTTTCACAGGACAAATGCTGGTCTGCGAAGGTGCAATTATGGGTTCTCTTTGCCTAATGCAAGAGCTTTCGCGTTTTTTACCTCCCATTCAAATTCTCGTATAGCGCGCAGCTCCCAAGAGAAAAACAGCAATGCAATGAGGCCGTCTACTACACCTGTTGCAAGGATGAGGCTTCCGACGAAGGCTGTTACGACGCTCGCCTTACCAATAAAGGGAGTGGCAACGACGCATGCGATCCAAAGCGGGATGGACACGTAGAAGTGGATGCCTCGCCATTTCTGCTGTTTTCTTTCACCATCAGAGTATTCACGGATCATGCTAAGGATATCATCATAATCTTTCACCGCCAGATATTGATGTTGGTTTGCGTCGGACCTAAGTTGTGCTTCGTGCGATGCATTCGTGACTTGGGCGGAGGAGTCGTAGCAGAGGATTGTAGCGCGAACGGCAAAATGATCAGAAAGTGAGACTCTCAGTTCAGGATGCCGTTGAGTCATCTCCATGGAAACGGAATCAACAACCCACCGATGTGGTGAGTCTGGCGGGCATGTCGATGTAAAGATGTAGTCAAGTCGCTTGCCCTTTGGATCCGGCGTCTCAGGATCAACGATCATGAGGTCATTACCTTTTCGAAGCTGCTCTTGCTTCTCTTTAGACCATCGCCAGGTGTTGTAGACACCATCGCTGGTGCAGCCGTTGTGTGTGATGTTGTATTCAGCTGTGGGGATGGGAACGCCGCGCGCTGCCTCGGAGGGATGATGGGCTGGGCCGAGCGAGCTGTCTGGGTGGATGACGCGCCAGGCATCACGGACGGGAGAGTGTGTGGAAATAATGCGGTGAGCGAAGGAAGAGGGGATCATGTTGAAGTCGCCAAGAGCGATGACGAGGTGGCCGGCTTGGGAGGCGGTGCGGAGCTGTTTGGCGATTTCCCAGGCTTGTGCGGTACGGTGGCATGTGTACTGGCTGTGCGGTTGTGTGCCATACGGAGCATGGGTCTGATGATGATGAGTATTGGTGTGATTTGAGTTAGAAAATAGTTTTGACGTACATGGGTGTTGAAGACTTGCACGAGGTCTTTAGGCCCTGGTCCGAATTTTATACATGCTCGAGCAATCCCCTTTCCGACATACCAATCGCCACGAAAGAAAGCTGTTGGTCTGCCGTTCAACGGGTAGCCGGACATGGAACTGTCGACTATTGGCCAACGACTTAGAATGGCGAGACCGCCACCAAATACACCGGTGAAGTAAAACTTGGTGTAAGGCAGGATAGATTCAGTGGCCGAGCAGATGGCGGCAAAGTCTTCTTGGGTCCAGCATTCTTGAAGGCCTACAATGTCGGGTGGAGGGTCTAGTAGAGCAATCTGGCGCCCTATTTCTGCTAGGCGAGGTTTGCGGAGGGTGGAAATGAATTTGAGGCCCCAGCAGTTGAAAGTAAGGACGTTGATGGAAGAGGGAGAGGATGTTGTGGGTTTGTCGGACATGTCGGCGATTGGAAATGTTTGTGGGCTGAGGGATGGAAGAGCCTCTTGTGAGAGACTATGAGGGAGTGTTTGATTATGGATTATTTTCGTTGTAATTACATGGCGTTACGGTGAGATGTTACGAATTGGTGGTGGACAGTGTGTGAGGCCCGTGAAGCTATAAAGGGTGAAATGAAATTGGCAGCGAGAGCAGCGAAAAGGGACTAACTGCTCCGAGCCTGGCACAGAGCTGCTGGGCACAGAACTGGGCACAGAGGGGTGGGTGGCAAGTGGGTCACGCGAGCGCTCGGCCGATTCGGAACAGCAAAAAGTGAGATGAGCTTCTTACCTAACAAAAAGGAACAAGAAATTCGGCAACGAACAGAGCGGCAATAGCGAGATTGCCATGGGCAAATAGTGCATTTCTGACGAATCGTCGACGTCTTGAGCACCGAAATTGCCTCATCTCGCCTCACATACGACATGGCTTTGATTATCACATGATTCTTTTTGACGCCTTTTGTGCTCGACGAACAGGAAACGAACCCCCCTCCCGCTCTCCACCAATCTGCGCAATCTGAACCAATCATGCCGGTGATGCGTGCATCTGAGATGCATGATGAGCAAAGTTGGCTGCTAAAAGAGGCCTCTACAGGTACCGTTGTACCGCCGCTACGCTGTGGTGCGCTGTGGTGCGCTGTTAGGCACACTAAAAAAAAAAGGGACTACTAGTGCTACAGGCGTCCGATGCGCCTAGAACTTTTGTTAGGAAACCGCTAAAAGTAAGGCCGACACATGCTCCTCCACATTAAAATCTCCATTAAATCTGTAGCCCAGTCTCCGCAAGTCTGCCCGCCGTGTTCGGACCTCAGGAACTTCTGAACATAACTTTATCTGGCCACTTTTTCCAACTCAAAACATCTCAATCTGACTGCCCTTATTTCTCTTTCTTGATTTTTTTTATTTTCTCGCTTCTTCTTCCTCTCTCTCTGTCATCCTCTCCTCTCCCCACGTCTTTAAACTCGTTTTTCACAAATCATCTCGTGGTTGTGGCCGCCCATCATGTCGACGCGGGAAAGCCTCCAGCTCTCGACCCTCACCTTTAATCCGGCTCTCCAACAGTCCGCCTCCACCCCTCCCGCCTCTTTCCACGCCGTCAACGCTCAACTCAAAGCCATCCCCGGCGTTTCCAAAATCTTCCTCGGAAGACAGCTCGAGGACCCCACGAAATGGACTTGGGCCATTCGCTGGAAGACTGGCGCAGCTCTTGATGCTTTCCAGGCTTCCCCCACTTACACCGAGTGGCTGTCTTCGCTTCGCGCCGTCGTCACATCCATTGCCACGTCGAGAGCCTTCATGCAGGGCGATGTTGGTGCCGCCCTGGCTGCGCCGTGTACCGAGGTGTTTAGCGCGTATGGTGCCGATGTTGGGTTTTTGGAAAAGGGCATGAAGCCATTCTCGAGGTGCTTCGATCAGAGCCTCATGGATGGCTACAAGGGACTCGCTTTTGGCCAGTGGGACCCTATGATTCACGATGGTGTAAATCCGCCAGAAGGAGAGAGTGCCAGTATGCTTATCGGATGGGATAGTAAAGAAGCTCACCTTGCACAGCGTGGTGAAGGAAAGAGTATGTCAATCCCACATCAGAACCCCGAATTGCGTATGGCGTGCCGATAGCCACTAACTCGAGAGGCAGTCATCGATCGCAATATTCACTACGTACGACAAGGTCGGAAAGCCGTCGGTGTGGTAAGTTTTCCCAATGCCACTCTCTCTAGGCTGGCAATCATCAATTCTAACTTTCGCAAGTATCACGTCAATCTCACCAGGTTATAACCCAACGGGACATGTAACAGTAACGACACGCCTGCCACGAACCCGGCATTATGAATAGCAATTTTATACCTGCATCTTTTTAAATAAATATCACTTTCATCTCTACATTATGCATGGCGTAAAATAAGTGCACGATTTGTATTAGCCCTCGGCTTGCACCGGAAGACCCATATTGAAGCTGTAACATCCCCAGAACTAAACAATAGATACAAAAACCAACCCACGCATACGCAACTATAACTCAAACACCATCCATTATAATGCACCAGAAAAGATCAAAGTGACAAAGGAGAAAATAAAAACATAAGAAACAGTCAACTTTGTTGTTATACGCATGTCCAGACCCCGTTATCGGCCTCGTCGGTTTACTTTTCCATCTCACTTCCGGTCCATACAATTTCACCTCGGTTGGTCTATTAGCTCCTTGCCATGGGGACAATGTTTTCCTTCTCCTGTCCTTGGCGGTAGTGTCATTGGTTCATTCCATATTCGTGTCGACAGTCAAATTACATTCGATGCTTTTCCGAGTCTGTGTTTGAGGCAATGCTTGGTTAGATAATTGATTCTCTTCAGAAAGTATTCTTTAGCCGCTGCCGGTGCTTCGGTTTTGCGCCTCACCAAGTCGCGAATAAAGCATATACAATGCCATTCGGTTGCATTCCTCCGTTCCGGTAATCGTCACCAGGCGCTCGTTGCTGTTGTCTTGCGGTTCGTTGATCTTGATGACGCTACCACTGAGCTGGCGTATCTCGTTGATCTTCTGTCCACCTTTGCCAATAATGGCGCCGACCATGTCGTTGGGGATGTAGATCTGCTGCGTGATAGGTCCTCCTGGCATCCCAGCGCCGCCGTGCATGGGCTGCTGTCCCTGAGGCCCACCGTGGGCTTGGGGTCCTCCTGTGTGAGGTGCAACATGCGGCTGCACATGGGGTGCAGGAGCTCCATATCCCGCACCTTGCGCGCCGTAGTGCATGGGCACCGAGGGGTGCGCAGCTTGTCCACCTGCATGCGGTGGGTATGGAGGAGGGTAGGCCGCCGGGGGCATATGAGGTCGTCGTTCGGCGTGACGGCCGTGGTTCTCGCTTCGTCCGTACTGGCCAGATGCGGGTTGCGGGCTGTAAGGCACTACCTGCATGCCTCCAGGGATCGAACCGGCAGGGGCGCCACTTCTAGTGGCGTATGCAGATGCGGCGGGTCCGCCGAATCTTTCGTTGAGCTGTTCGAGAAGCGTGCTGCCGACGTAATATGTTGCAATGTGCACAGCGTCAGCAACTCCCATAACTACTAGGGAACGTTCACCAGACATGGGGAGGCAAGAGTCAGACGCGTTAAGTCTGGCGCCGGAGGCTTCTTGGATCTCGCGAATACGGGCACCACCCTTACCAATGATGGAACCAATAAGGATATGGGGGATCAAGAGACGGAGGGGGTATGTCTTGGAAGAAGCAGTCGAGGGCTCGTCAAGGGGCTCGTTGTTCAACGTGCGAATGATCAAACCAAATGCCTGAGATGAGTTAGCCAGGTGAACCATAGACTTAGAGATTAAAACGTACCTTTGCAGCAGCATCAACGATGCCGCTCACGGTCAAGATGCGTTCGACGGCTCCCTTCTGGTAGTCGCTGACAGTGCACTTGGCGTTGGACATCTTTCGGATGCTGGATACATTCTCGCCGCCCTTGCCAATAATTGTGGCAGCCTCGGGGCTTGAGATTACGGCACGAATATGAATCCATGAAGTCTCGTCATTAGCAGCAGCAGTGTTGGTATTTTCTGGGACTGAAGCAGTTCCAGAAACTACCTTCTCGTCGCCACCATCCTCGGTTGCCGAGTTCTGAGCGTTCTCAGTCGAGACACCGTTAGAGACATCGTCCCCGTTCTTTTCCGCAATCTCTTCAGTGGCATCAGGAGCGGCATCAAGGGGCTCGGCGTCCTCGTCGGGTTTGGCAACTTTATCGAGCGCGGGACGTTTCGCCTCCGGTTGATCGGTCGCTCTGGAAGGCGACGATGCTTCCTCAAGAGGTCGCTTGGCCGAGTTGGTCGGCTGTGTGGGTGAAGCAGGCATTTTGTTAGAGACACGGGGTCACAGTCTTTTGCTTTAACACGATGCTGCTTGATATTTCCTGTTGGGGGCAAATTCCCTCCGTTTTGATATTATATTGTTCGTCTTTATCTACACTCAGGGGGTTTTCATAGAAGGAAAACGTGCTGGTGTAGTGACTTTGTGCTGGATCGAAGGGATTCGGAGAAGTCGGGTTGTGAACTGTGACTTGGAGAGAAGTGTCGTGTGTGCCAGGAAGACGGAGGAGAGAGGTGTCGGAGTGGCGTTGTGCGCGTACAGAAAGAACACAGTCCTTTTCGCTCGCTTACAACCAGTGAAGATGGGAAATCCTGTGAAGTGGTGTCGGAGAGGCCAGGAAGATGTTGAAAGACGTCGCGACGAGATGGAAATGGATGGTGAAAGGCGATTGGAGAGGCGGTTGTGATAGGAGTAGGTGAAGCGAAGAGTACTGGGAGGGTGGTGTTCTCCAAAAGCAGAGAAGAAGAGACAAATCGCTCAACTCAAACCTTATACGCTGATTGGGTTTGCTAACAAATCAAACAGACTCCTGCGACTGCAAGCAAACGTTCTTTGCGATGTTCTTTGCGCCGGGGCGGGCAATCCGACAGATGCTAACAAGATGACGGCGACCCAACAAGTCGATCGCGTGGGCTAAGCTTGTAGGCTGGGGGGGAGGAGCGATGTTGGGAGTCGAGCGAGCCGGCGTGTCACTATAATATGCGCAATGGTTCAAATCCCCAATCTGCAAAGATTATGAGGAGTGGCGGTCGTCAATTCAATCAGCGCTGCGCTGCTTCTCAATGGTCGCGTCGCATTGACTCCTGGAGATGTGCGCAGCCCAGCTAGTCCAAAAGTTCATCACGTGCATTACACAGTGTGAACTCTATGTAGTCAGCTGCCCATCAGCGCTGCTCTGGGCCCAGTACCCGCTAATGTGACTGCATTTCAGAGGCTGATTCAGGGTCAGAAATACAGTATTAGCTAGCACAGTACGCAACAATCTACTGCGAATAGGTCAACACGGGTACCAAGACACCAGACGCGATGTCTTTCCAACGAGGCTGAACTGACTCCAACATTCGAAGATCAGCTTACATTGCTGCATATGAATTCCAATTGTCATAATTATTTCCTGCTTTTACACAAAACTCAACATTGCTAAAAGCTGCGGACGCCATGGAAGAAGATACATCTCACAACATGAACCTAAGGTTGACTGGCGAGGAGCTTCAAAAACAAATACGTCTGAAGGAAAGAGAATTATCGCGGCTGCAGGACTCACATAGAGAGCAAAATCTCTCACCAGCTTCACAAGCCAATATAATTACAACAGCTTTCGAGAACCTCACCAACTCGAAGCCGTTTCTGCCCTTTCCGCACTCAGTGCTACCATCGTTGTTAGCGATGCGCAAAACGCATAATACCATTACTGAGTCCAATATACTTTTCGAAACTCAAATATCACAAAAGGATGCGCAAAGCCGACAGCTTGAGGCAGACAAGGCAACGCTTCGCGACCAAAAGCTCCTCACTGAAGCCTTGACCGCACGGATAGAATCTCTGGAGAAGGAGCTGGCGTCTGACGCAGACCTACGCCAAGAAGATACTGCACAAGAGAAGCTAGAGGAGTTGGGGTCAAAAACGCAAGGATATGCCAGCGAGACAAAGGGGCTTTTGCGGTTCCTCCGTGGCTTCATCAAGAATGATCTCGCGCCGATGCTTGCTGCTGAAGAGCTAGGCGGACCTGTGGTCGGAGAGCTCATGGACATTGACTCCGAGGACCTTGCTGGCGGCTTCAACGCCCAAGGCAAGTTGAAAAAGGCTACAAAGGGTGCTTTAGATCAAGACAAACGACAGAGGCGTATTGATGAGATCTGGGGTGCCGCTACAGGAGGACAACGTCAAGAGCAAGGAGCTGAGGATGAGATCTCGGCAGCGGGCCAGGAGATGCGCACCCTAATAGAGAACTTACTCAATCGGCTTGCAACGGCCAGAGGAGACAACTCAGAGTCTTATGTCACTCTTGAGAGAGAATCTGCAGCGGCAAGGTTTTTGATCAGATCCAAAGTTGCGCAGTTCCATCCCAAGGATTCCTCGAGAATACGACTTGTTGACTTTGGTCGCGAATTAGAGGAGTGATGATGCGTTTTACGAATTGGATACTTCGTCCACTAAACAATTGCCCTCAGAATCCACGCATTATTTGAGAGATGCCACAGAATTGGCCATGGACTACCTATCAATCATAATCTCACTCTAGGTGTCAAGGGTCGTCTCCCTCCACCACCCTTTGCGACTGACACCAATTTTAACATCTTACAGCCCTTGACTGCGAAATCGATTTCCTTCGTCACGGCAGCAAAACAGAACCATTTGTTCTTCTCTCTATTCTCAAACAGATATTCAATTCTCCCCATCCAAGCTCGTCCATGTATGCAAGGGTCTCCCTCCTGCCCCGCCACTTAAACCCCACCATCCCGCACGCGTCGCTACGCGTCTCCTGCCACCAGCTGCAGCTGTTTTACAAAGCTTCCACATCCTCCACCGTTACACATCACCGCCAATTCGCTTCGTCAATTACAAGCGTTCGCTCAAAGAATATGACCACCGAGCCTTCTACAGCTACAATCTCCTCTCCTCCTGCTAAGCGCGTCAAAACCGATACCGAATCCTCCAACATGACTGCCCCCGCCGCCGAACCCGCCTTGCAGGTCAAGAAGCTTTCTCCCCAGGGTCGTTTGCCCACCCGTGGCAGTGAATTCGCTGCTGGTTACGACATCTATGCTGCAAAGGATACCACTGTCCCTGCTCGGGGCAAGGTCCTTGTCGACACCGACATTAGCATTGCCGTACCTGTAGGAACATGTAAGTTCAAAATGCCTGAATAGGATGTTGCCCTTTTTGGGAGACAACAGCTGATAGCTTGACAGACGGTCGCATCGCTCCTCGCTCTGGCCTTGCTTCCAAGCACTTTATCGACACCGGCGCTGGCGTCATTGACGCCGATTACCGTGGTCAAGTCAAGGTGCTGCTTTTCAACCACAACGAAGCCGATTTCGAGATCAAGGAAGGCGACCGCATTGCGCAACTCGTCTTGGAGCGCATTGCTACTCCCGATGTTGTAGAAGTCGAAGAGCTGGCTGAGAGCGTCCGTGGTGCTGGAGGATTCGGCAGCACTGGCACCAACTAGACCTTTTGTCATAAGAGTAAACATAATAGAACCTGCTCAGATGTGGGCAAATAATGTGAAATGAATTGAAAATCCCCTCTATTGTGCGCTTCTATATGCAATGCTTGTGATTCATCTCCTGTACCTTGCGTGGCAAACAAAAACACTCCCAATCCTACTTGCTTCCATCCCCTAAATGCTCAAGACCTCAAACGCTTGTTGAGGAGATCTCAAGCAATCCAAGTTCCTCACCAACTGGAGCTCTGCAGCTTTGGCCTTCACATAATGCTGCTTTGTCGCATCGGCTTTCTCCTCCTCCGACTGCGTTTTCCTCGTGCGCTCAATCACATCAGGCATGGCGTCTCGTGTACGAGACAACACCTCGTGCATACTCGCCAGTGTCCTCTCCGCAGCGCGGGCGAGTGGGAGCTCAGCGACCGGTATACTATCATCACTGAGCCAGCTGGAGCGCTCTCGCAATCCGGGGACAGCATTGACAGCTTCGCGCATACGAGTAGTGATGAGAGCGCCAAACATATCACCTGTCCCGCAGAAGTAGCAGTCAATAGCAGGGAAGAGGATTTTGAAAAGGCGGGCTTGTTTGGAGGAAGTCATCGTTGATCCTACAACACACAACTGGTTTGCTGAATGGTCGGCTTCCGAGAGCTTAACGGAGGTGATGACGACGTGGGGGATGTTGTATGTCTCGTGCAGCACTTGAATGGCTTGTTTGAGTGTTTCCATGTTTGTGATTTTGACGTCGGACAGTAGCCTATATTCAGTTAGCACACACTTCTAGACAACAAGCATCACAGGTGTTCGCACTCGGCTTCGAATTGGTTCGGCAAGATTAGATCCGCATAAGGCAAAAGAGACTTGTATGCGGGTACAACATCTTCGGCAACATAGATCTTGCCATTATCACCCATTACCGGGTCCAAGACCCAGAAGAAGTCGCCTGGGTGAGTACGCGTCTTATCCTTCAGCTCTTTTGCAATCGTCCCAACGGCTACAACTGCCTCAGCACCAGGGACGTATCCTGACAGCATCATATCAAAATCATCAAGGTAGTTCTCGCGAAGGCCTTGGTAAAGGTCCTCGATTTCCTTTGCGGAAACTTTTGTGCCTTTCCATTGTCTGTAGCCTGTATGGTTACCTGTGGTACGGAGTTAGCCTGTTGCGACTCATCCGGAGTCATATGCACGGATCGACTCACTGAATTGCACTGTGTTCAGAGCGGCAGCATCACATCCCAGTGATTGCAGCACAAAAACGGCAACCTTGTTTCCGACATAGCTACGAAATTGTTAGCACCTACGCCACATTAAGCTAGCGAAAAATCAATTTCGGGCTTGAAAGGATCCGACATACCCAGATACAACCTATTTGCGCAGAGAAAAACGATGTTAGCTCCCTAGTTATGTAGCTCAGAGGACCAAAGGTTTCTCTTACGTGGCTCGCTACAGCAAGAACTCTCGTTGGCGGTACAATAGGCTTCGCAGACATGATTTTTGGGCTTATGCACGGATTCCAATCAGGCTTTTGTATGGTGCGTCTGCGTGCTATGCAAATGGCGGAATGATTTTCTCAACTGCCGGAGGCTCAAGTTACACCAGCGCAGCCCTGTTTCAACGTCCGACAACAACCGTAAATTGGCTGTTCGTGAACTGGTCTGCTTTTGACAAGCTTCAAAGAACGAGATGTTTTGCGTTGAGTTGTTTAACTGCCGATGGTTTCACAATCGAGGGAATAGTAGCCGGAGAGAAAAATCCAGAGACGGAGCTCGGAAGAGAGCGAAACAAAGATCAGCTAAAAATCGGCTCTAGTGGGAAAATGACGAAACCGGGACTTTGAATAGCAGGACTGCCAAAAACAAAGCTATGTTAGGCAATGTCCCCGCAATATAATGGCTATTGTAATGGTAGGCGTCTTAGTATATGCGAGAAAAGGTAACTGTGCGGCGCAGTGTGCATTTGCAGTAGTTCAGTCAAGGATCCAGAGCAAAGGTGAGCAAGGAGGGGGAGGGGCAGCCAGAGGAGCAACACAAAAGGCGGGACAAAAGTGAGCCGCAGATCGGAACAGTGTCACGCATTCACTGCCCACGACACCGGCGCATAAACTTTGAATAATATGGGCCCAGCTGGATGCGCCAACGAAATAGAGTATCTCGTCTCATTTAGTGTCACGGCAGAAAGAGTTAGACACATGACGTAGTTGGTTGGTTTTTACAAGTATATCTTTGATTCATTATCGTGAGAATTTCCATGGTCCCAGCTGCTCTTAATCAACCCGATCCTGCGTCTTCGTCAGTCGCCCTTCTAAATTGCGACTTTGTTTTGTAAAGGATGACATTTATGATCAATCCCATTATTTTTTTTTTTTTTTGGCAAATCTACTGTCTTCGAGGATTTACTCCTCATCGCCAATCTACAGTAGTTGTTAGCCTTTGAATTCCCATCCGAGTCCGTCACTAGGGAATGTCACTCACCTTGGGCGCGAGGTAGAAGCGCAAGTAGCTGCTACCAGACAGGTTGTATTCGACCAACAGGGGCACCTCGCTGGACAAGCAGATCTTCACCTGGTTGGACAAAGCCGCGGCCTTGCAGAAGTTGACCAAGTACTTGAGAGAGAATGTCAGGGAAACGGGCTCCGTCAGCTCAATCTCGACGTTGAGGTCCGGCTTCTCAACGTTGGTGTGGCTTCGGAGAGTAACGGCACCGTTACCAATATCGCCGTTGCAAGAGAACTTGACACCGTCCTTGGACGCTTCGATACCGACTATTGGTATGGACTGTCAGTACTTTCTTCAATTTCCGACATCCGTGCGCGGCACGAGATACTCACCAGATTCAGACATGGCAGACAAATCGGTGCAAATTCGGCGGAACTCAGAAGTAGGCATGGAAATAGTGGCAGCGTACTCCGTCTCGGGGATACCCAGGTGCTCCTGGTCAATGTCCATGAGCTTCAGGTCATACTCGCTGATGCGGTCGTTCTCGCTGCTCTCAAACACAAGGTTGAGCACATCGGGCGCGTCCTCAGCCTTGAGCGTCAAGATATCCTCGTTCTGGGCAGCGCGCAGCACCTTGGTCAGCGATGTCAAGTTGACACCTAGGGCAATGTTGCGGTCGCATCGGTAGGGGGAGAAGCCTTCAGCCTTGAGCATCATGGACACGAGCGCGACGTGGGAGTTGTCCATGGCCTGCAGAGCAATGCCAGAGTCATTGCAGTCGAAGTTACAGTCCTGGACCAGGTCCTTGATGGCATCAACAACCTTCTTCAGGATGTTGGCCTGTTCCAATCGAGCTTCCAACATTTCTAAAATAGAATCAACGCGTTAGTCAATGCTGGTCTCAGACGAGAGAACTTCCACGGCGCATCGTGCGCCGCCAAGTCAGGGGTTCCAGCATACTGTCTGTGTGGGAGGGTAGCGGTGAGGTAAGTTCGGGGTATTGAAAGTTGAAAGAGTTGCAAAAGCTTTGCTGGAAATTGGAGGAAGAGACTGAGAGTCAAGAGAAGTACGAAACAGAATAAAGAGTATGTCAAAGGAGCAAGAAGAGAGTGGTCAGAACCAGGTTCAAAAAGCACTTAACACGCGGGTCGAGAATTGGTGGGTAACCTGGGACGCGTCTCGGCGGGGTTCAGCTGCCCGATTTCAGTGGTTGACGCCAACCTGACGCGGGGCACACTTCAATCTCCTTCATTGAGCCCTGGTTATTATCATTGTCTAGTACGAGGTCCATATTCTTCCAATTGTTTCATATATTAAAGAGTACAATTCTAATTGACCAATTAAAAAAGAAAACTACGCAATGAGTGTTTATATACAGAAGCTACGCAGCCAATGTTTCTCTCTGGAAACGGCAAGCTGCGCACCAAAGAAACTGATACATAACGCCACGTTTATTCTGAAAGTAAAATGGCCTGCCTGCACTAGGATTTGTTCTGTTATCAGACTGTGTACTGATCCAAAAGGTTGCGGGTAAAATCCAAGCTTATTGCATGGATGGAGGGTACGGCTGTCGGTGTCAAGAGAGCACCGTCCGTTGCAAGGGTAATACCCCGGCCAGACTGCGCTGTCCTATCACAGACTGGAACAGGAAGGGCCGCAAAGCGATGGGTTAAAGCTTCCAATTGATTATTGATTGTTGAAATCGAAGCTCCCCGCTGCCGGCGCGCTGGCTCGATTCTTGGGTCGCAGATTGATGACTGTTTCCAGCTCTCGCAACATGCCCCTCGTCGCATCCATTTGTTGTCGAGCATGTGCTTTTTGCTCACGCTCTTCTTTGACTTTAATAATTCTCTCTTCGCGAGTGAGTAAACTGCGAGGGCGCGGTCGGGCCACAGCTTCGAACACTTCCGGGCTCTCGTCCTCATTCATGACAGAGCTTGTCGGTGACTCGCCCGTAAGGGCTTTGAGAGCATCAGCGGCATTTCCTTCATATGCAGTGGTAACCCCACTCATCGAGCTTCGAGGGGAGAGCAGTGTGCTCATAGACGATAACCGCTTCTCGTTTCTATCGATTCCGACGGCTAGGGCGGCCTTGCCTTCTTCCCATGCGGTTATCAACTCTTTCAGATCAACTCCAATGGAGTCATATTGAGCCATTAATCCTGGAGCAAGTTCTGATACGTCGTTGGAATCATCTAGCGCTCGGTCTGACTCTTCTCTTAATAAATGGAGTTTGGCCTGCAGCCCACGAATTCCGGTTGACAGAGAGCCAAGCTTCCGTAACTGGGAGCGCCAGCGTTCGCGACCTGGCGTCAAGGGTATCTTCGGCGTCGGTGGCGTAGGGAATGCTACATATTGTGTAAGATGACATGAAATGAGAATATGAGTCGGGCAGCGGCAGATACATACATTCTTCTTCACTCAAGATAGATTGAAGCTTATCGTACGATAACTTTGTGCACTTGTTTAGCGAACGGAGAGCCTCCACGACGGCCGTCCATCGCAAGAGGTCAGATCCCTCTCCGTTTGCATCCAAAGCCAGCATCGCACATAACAGCATCTTTCGAGTAGTATAAAATCGGGCAGCCAAAACTTTGAGGGTTCGTAACGACTCCGTATCCTCGAACTCTGATTCGTTATAACCCTGCAGAGCATCTGACATGTCAAAGTCACTGACATCATACATGTCATAGTATTTCTCAAGCTCGGTCTGTTCTGAAAATCCCCTTATCACGTCTGAGGTTTTGTTATATGTGTTAAGGACGTCAGCGAAGCTTCGTTTCAGCGCTCTTCGTAGTCGAACGCATTTGCGACCTTGGCTTCGGTCTTCTAATCGGCTTATCGGTGGTAGAGGAGCGCTTCTGCAGCACTAGTTAGCATAAAAATCAGGTAGTGTATAGGTAGATTGAACCTGCATTCTATATCCTCTTGAGACCAGCTCAACTTCTTGGACCAAGGCTAATGTAGCTTCGGTCGCGCTATCAAAGTCGTACGAGGTGGCTACGAATACGCTCATCTCAGAGAGGGACTGCTCTCTTCTATATCGTAGCCATTGCCGTCGCATATAAACTTGGCCCAATATGACAAAGGCGACAAGTAAAACAACAAGGAAAATAAGCCGCTTTCGGGTAACGTAAGATTGCGATTGTCCAAAGACCCAGCTTAGGACAACAGCGAGAGCCAGGGCTCCAAATATAGATGCAGCGATACCTTCGCTAGACAAAATGGACTGGTCGGATTGTTCTGCGATTGCGCCCAGGGCCTCTGTACCAACCTGTCGACGGGCCGCTACTGAATGTCCGCTCAATAGTTGCGAAGCAATGATTGTGTATCGAAACTTTTCTAGAAATTTGGCATTATCGGCGCGATCGATACTTGCAGCGACAGCAGCCTATGAACCTTGTTAGAGATTTGGGACACAGGAAATTGGCCGTGGCGCAGCCGTATCTTACAGAGCAGTTTCTCCTGAGAGCTCGAAGCGGCGACAGTCGCGTATCCAGAGGCGGCAACGGTAGTGCCGACGGCTTCTTGCTGTTGCTGCGAAATCTAGATTTCACCATGGGCCGACCGACTGGCGCAAATGGTGACGGACTCGCCGGAGGGGATGTATCGGATCGCGTCGATGCAGGACGTTCGGAGGTGCTATCAGCGGCAGCCCACGCCTCGTCGGAGCCATCATCCTCATCTAAAGTCGATCTGTCAGTGATGTACGACCAACAACGTCATTCAGGCTCATATACCTTTGAGGTAATCGGCTAGCGGCGACTCTTCATACACAACAGGCTCCATCTAGGAACGAAGGATTTCGAGGCGACAAGGTGTCGATAGGGGATCACAGGCGTGTTGAACGTCGCCATGAAGCGCCGGGCGGGCAGGGAGGTTTAAAGAATGTTTAATGTCTTCGGGCGCGCATGTGTGTGTCGGCCAGACAGACCATGTCTTAAAACCGTAATCGACTCCGGTGTTGAAATGCAAATGGCCGCGTGACAGCACTGTGGTGGTTCGTCTGTCTCTGGGGTCGGTCTACCGAGGAGCCATGTGTCAGGAGCAGAGGACGGGGGAACAGGCTTGTTTGTCACTGTGGCGCACCCGCTGAGTCTCTAATTGACGCTAAAACAAGGCGCTGTTGTACAAAAACAGGCCGCAGGGCGAGCGCATACAAGTAAATTGGCGCTCTTTAGAATGAATACTGGGGCTGCTATAAATGCAGCTTAGCGCCATCGAAGTCGCGGATAGGGGTCCCCGAAACTGGTGTCGACTTGTCTCTGTTGTTCATCGCCTCTCTCTCTTCATGTACATATGTAGTCTGTTAAACGACGTCTGCCACGTAGTATCTGCAGTTTGGGTATGAGGTTGTATCACATTGATGAATAAGTTGCTGCACGTTTTCCCAATGCAGCCATCATAGTCATATCGGACCCCGAGATCAACTGTAATTCGGGGCTGACATCAGTGAGCAGCAGCACCGAACCCGAAGGTTGCGTAAGTAACTGTATGACGAGGTAGATGCTACAACTACGACGGCATCGGAAAAGTTTTGGTGTGTCTGAGGGATTTATCAAGTAATTTATGAAATTTGATAATGTTGTCTTGTGCTGCTTCGGCTGGATAGTGTTGACATTTTGCTGCACATTGCCAAACGCGCTACCCACTGAAACGAGGTCATGAGAGGACGCGAAAAAAAAAAGGCCAAAAAGGAACACATTACATATTAAGCAACAAAACATAAACGATTTAGTGCAATGAAACAAAATATAAGCGGAAAAAAAATGGTGCGCCGTAGTCTTAAGTTTGGCATACAGGGTAGGCTGTTTCAAGAGTGCGGAAATTCGTTTTCTCTACAGACCCGCTTTTCGCAGTCTGCACCACAACACCAGCTTGCAATCTCAGAGGCATCACCATTCTTTCAACCGTTTGACCGACCTCGCCGTCTCCGACCCCATCGCGCGCCTACACAACTCAATTCCCCGAGACATGGTATGATAATAGATCGAAAGCCCCAAAAATAAACTGCAATGGCCGTGCGCTATCCGGCTCAATGCCGGCGCGGTGTTTCTTGCAACAGCCATCCTGTCTGGATCACCGATGCGATGCTCCGCCAGGCCGTCGAGCGGTATCAGCATATATCGCGAGCTCAATGCCGCTCTATAAGCTCACATAAGGGACCGCTTGAGAGCAGGCGGCGTCTCGGGAAGCGCCACATGACTGGCTTCATGCCATCAAGTGTCATGTTCCCCCAGCCTTGGCATTTCGAAGTCATCCCCGACACAGCCTCTTGGCGATGGGAGCCTCCCTCTACATCAGAAGCACGGAAATCCAAAGGGAGGGATATATCTGCTTCGGGAATGTTCAACAGCTTCATTGGATGGCTAGAGAAATCGGACGCCGACAAGCCATTCCTCACACCCCCTGCGATCGAAACGGCTCCTTTGCTAAAAATGAATGGTGAAGCCGCTGCTTTGGCTTCCGAGCCTGATATCCGCGTAATCGAACGACACAATACGACATACACTCCCCAGTTTCCCGAGTTAAGCCACATTCGAGACGAGCTTGCCCGATTGCACAATGCTACCATTGAGCAAGCCACAGCTCTACTTGGCCCGTATCGAGACAATGTGACGCAAAGCGTCATCGCGGGCTCCTACACTGCACCCCAATTAGTCCAATTGATGGATGCGCTTAAAAATACAGCCCTGCAGACTGGCATTGAACAAATCGACCGCAAGCTCGCCAGCGAAGTCGCCCACGCTATCGTGGACGGAATCACAGCAGCACCAGCCGCCATTTCAGAACGCCTATGGCTACCTGTATGTATCAGCATTTGCCATCGACGAGGAAGTTCTGACGACGTGCGCCTTTTCCGACGTCTCATGGCAGCGATGCCCACTTCTGTATCTCACCAACTGCCGGCTTCACCTATCACCCACGTAACCAATGCCTTCATTACCTCTCAGGCTTCTCGAAGCACCTCTTCTCCCCACTGGTCAATCCGAGCCAATAAGTTCGCCATGGCTCTAGAATACCTTAGCCTGCCACAACTCACCGAGATTCAGTCGCAAATCAACACGTATATCTCTACGCCGCGCCTCCGCTTCGCATGGCTCTCCGTCGTCGCACACAGCAGCGCCGTCTCCCATGCACAGTTTGCTGAGCTCATCACCGCCGATCTTCTGAACGATACGCAAGTCTGGCAGCTCTGCACTGCACGTCTCAATGCTTTCAAGGTCCTCTCTCGACAAGACTACCAACAACTCATCAGCACAACATCCAAGCTTCACCCTCAGCGATGGTCTTCTCTTATCCAAACTCTCGCCAAATCAGCCACCGCTTCCAAGGAACTACATACGATACTCTCGAGCATTAATGGTATAGATACATTAATCCATAACCTGAGTCTTTCTCCGCCGCCCACAGCAGCCATGGCTGCATTTGCCATGAACTGCGGCGATCACAGACTTGCAATCCAGATCCACGACGCCATCCCCCGCCGCTGGTCCACCAGCTCATGGATATCTTACATCGAATCCATCATCAACGATCCTCTTTCCGAGCATCGCCTTTTCTCCCTCCTACGGATAATGTCCAAGCCATCTACCCACAATGAATGCAAATCCACCATAGCGAACAAGATGCAACTCCTAGACCGCATCGCAGCAGCGTACACAACGTCTGCCACACATCTCACTGATCGCCAACGTCTGCGGCGTATCGAAAGCTGTGCAACAAAACAATACGCCCTTTCCGGCTCTGTTTCTCCCCAGACGCTTGCCTACATGGCAGACTTGGTCACGGAAGATCTCGCGCAAGGAAAATGGGGTCGCACTTCACGCCTAGACTGGTTGATGAAGATGGTCAAGAAACATCAAGGCTCAGAGAGAGCTAAGAGTGCGGCGGTTGTGCTCCAAGGCTGGAGGAAGACGATTGAGGAGTCCAATGGACGATGAGTGTATTCGTATAATATCTCGATTGTATATAACGATAGCAGTAGCATACCATATACCCGCCCTTGGGCACAACTGAATAATGTCACAGCATTCACATCATTTCGAAACACCTAATTCATGGACATCGCATCAAAATAACTGATAAATTTCATGAGCTACATACTACTATAGATTCCGCTCTGCAAATAACATGAATCAGAAAAGATTCTCAGATAAATACAAATGGTTGAAATGTAAAAGGACCAAAAAACATGCAAAACTATTAACACACGTGTCTCCCATCCTTCTTTATATGCCAACCGACCGTTAAAATATAAACCGCTGCAAAAATACACACACTCCGTTAAACCATCCAAACATTTTCTTAATCCTCTATTGGTACCTGCTCAAAGGTGAGCAGCTTCCTGTATCCTTGCCTACTCAGCGTACTGAGCGTCCAGCATGGGCTCTGTGACAACGCTCAATCGACTAGGCGCACCAAGTGATGCTCCACCAGCGTCGCTTCCTGGCGTGAGATGGCGTCTTCGATCCTCACGAGCGATGATGACTTGCGCAGGGCAAACCACGATTTCGTCATCGCCAAGACCGTCATCATCACCCTTCTTCACAACTAGTGGGAAGAGGACAACCCGTACGATGGATCCCTGGGCCTCGAGATCCTCGTTGGGCAGGGTGTTGTTGGCGCTGCGCTCGTTCATCATAGAGGCGTTAAATTGTACAGTGCCTGCAAGTTCGCCGTCGGCATCATACTCGGGCTGCAAAGGCGGGAGCATCATATACTCTGCCTTTTGCTTGCGCATCTCAACCGACAAGTCGACAGCTTCATTCATGACACGACGAAGCTGTGCCTGAATTTGTGTTTCAAGATTGCCTGGTGGTGGCAATATCTTGCAAAGGGTCTGGAAGATGGCCTGAACAACTGCCTCAGTGTCTTGATCACGTTGTTCCTTGAAGCTCTCTCTCCTAGAGAGTAGAGTTAAAGTGACGGCACGCCATTGGCGCACGGCCTGGGCAGGACCGACTTCTGTGAGAAGTTTCTCGAGAGACTTGAGCTTTTGTCGTTGCTCACGGTCCATGCCAAAGAGATATCGGGTAAATACGAACTCCCAAATCATGTTCATGGTCATAGACATGAAGATATCTCGGCGCTTGACTCGGTCATTGAGATAGTTGTCAACGTCAGATCCATCGAGCACGGCGTTGTCGAGGCGATCGATGGTCTTTTCGTCGTTGATTTCGCTAGTCAAGCGACAGGCGCGCATATCAGAGAACTTGGAGAAGCGCAGAACC
Source organism: Simplicillium sp. C3G150-2 (assembly GCA_022702485.1). Taxonomy (NCBI): domain Eukaryota; kingdom Fungi; phylum Ascomycota; class Sordariomycetes; order Hypocreales; family Cordycipitaceae; genus Simplicillium; species Simplicillium sp. C3G150-2. Next base: position 1,339,401 of record JAJIYY010000005.1, on the reverse strand, counting down.
CATTGTTGTACATGAGAGCAAAGCTGCTGACACCTGTGGTCGAAATAGTCCTCGTCTTTGATGTCGAGGAACTCGGCTTCTTCAGCTTTGGATTCGAGAATTTTTCTTTGCATGTCTCGAACCTGCTCCTTGGCGGCCTCCAGCTGAGATCTCAAATCGGCAATCTCAGCATCCTTTTCCTCCAAAGTCTGTTGTAGTGATGGGGATCCAACACCGCCATCAAGTCCGCGTGAACCATCTCCAGAGACGTGTAAGCCTGCGTAACGGCCATTGTCTTTGCTCGCAAGCTCCGCATTGGCGCTGGTAAGTCCGTCGTTAACCTCAGTGAGGCGAGCGACTTCATTCTGTAGATACTGGAGAGTTTGCTTGAGAGAATCTATTTCAGCATCTCGTTCAGACAAGACGGAGACTGAACGAGCCGAGGTGTTGAGCTCAGCATGGGAGCGAGCTTCTTGCAGCTGACGATTCTCGGCTAGCAGCTGTTCAACTTTTGATTCGAGCTCTAAAACTTGCATGCTTTGTCGGCGGCGCATGCTGTGCGGCCTAGTTGGTGACTTGGGCGAGCCAAGGCGGCCTTCGCCAAAACCATCCTGAAAAAAATAATGGTCAGTACCTGCAATGACGACGCATATTCGGAACGATGCAATTTGCGAAACGCAGGCAAAAAATGAATTTTTGTAAAAGTCAAGCAGCACGCAACATTGTAAGTCGTAACAACATGATAGTAAAACATAAAAAAAACATCAAAAAAAAAATTCGGAATCGCTGCTGGGTTTTGGGGATTGTTTTTTTTTTTCTTGTTTTCAAATAGCAGCGGTCCCGAAATCAAAGATTTGCAGGGACACTCACATATACGTCGGCCATGTCCTTTGAACGGACACGACCCTCGTTGGCAACTGGAGGCGTAGAATTGTTTTGTTGACGTAGAGCTCTCAGGTCGCCACTCAATCGCTTGTCGACCCGTCTTAGCGGGGGGGTTGGTGTGGCTGAGGCACGGATGCCTGGGCTGTCAGGCCGAAACTTGAGAGGTTCAGGCGTGCGTTGCCTGGACAAACTTGAATTGGACACAGACCGTCGAGCACCAGCCACACCACCGACGGCTTCGGCCCGTCCGTGTGGGTCTCTGTCCGAGAAGCTGGCATCATGTCCAGAGAAGGCCGAGTCGGAGACGCTGCGGCGACCGTCTTGTTCATGGCTTGGTGACGACCCTCTCATAGAGGCTGCAGCAGCTGCAGCTGTAGACAATCCTGCAGCTCCTACACCGATACCACCGTAGGTTTTGGAAGAAGCTGGGCCAATTCTCTTTTCAGGATCTTCCAGTGCCCTTTCCGAGTGTGTAGGTTCTCTCAACACGGGCGTGCCCATAGGTGAATTTCGTAGTCGTCGTTCAGCGGCTGGTCCATGTGATTGCATGTCACCAGCGCTATCTGTCCAGTCACCACTGTGCACTCCACTGTCCCTGTTTTGAACACTGTCGAAATGTGGGCTGCGTAGTCTTTGAGGGTGTGGCGAATCGGTAATGAAGCCGCTGTCGCGGTTCAATTCAGGCGTAGGCCACTTGTCGCTGTTGGAAGGATCTGCCTCTGCCTCTGGGATTTCTTGCACAGCAGGCAGCCCTCGTGTTGGTGACGTTCTTGGCGAGTCCGTGATTATGCTAGGCAGTGAAGGCTGCTCCTGCAAAAGGTGTCCTGAATCACGGCTCCTCGAGTCCTGGCGGAGTAAACCAGATGGAGCTGAACGGCTCAGATCTGCTTCTCCCCTTCCAAGAATGGGCGACTCGGCAAAGTCGTCCTCCAACCTTGCTCCTTGTCTAGCGGTTTCCTTCCAACCGCCCTCCGACTCGGTAAAGCTCTCATTTGGGGGGCTCGTAGAGGTCTCCTTTGCCTGGACAGGCTCATCCTCGACGGCTTCGTGGCTTGTACCCCAAAAATCACCATCCCCACCATCTTCAAGGGGTTCTCCTGACATCTCTTTCTTATCAGCGCTCTCCCATAGCGCTGGGTCATCAAAGATGTCTTCCTCTCGTGCAGACCTCTTGTCCACGATCTTCTTCTGCTTAGACTTCTTCTTCTTCCCCCCTCCAAATTTCTCCGCCAGCATGGCGACGCCGCCTGTTAAAGCGGCAGCGGCAGCAGTGCTATCTGCAGCTACCTCACCACCCTTTGTAGTAGTTGAGGTATCCACCGAGCTTTTGCGATTCTTCTTGGACTTCTTTCCTGTAGGTTTCGAAGCAGTCTCATCGTCTGGCAGTCCCTTGATCATTGTCTGCTCAACGACGTCCTCCATTGAGCCAGAGAACTCATCGTTGATTGATGACTTTTTGCCAATGGCCTGCTCAACTATATCGCTCATGGAGCGGGAAGGCTCCTCGTAGAAACTGGACTTATTATTCATAGCTTGCTCGACAATGTCGCCCATTGAGTCGACGTGCCTTACATCCAGTGACTCCGATTCTTTTGCCATGGCTTGTTCGACGACATCTGCCATAGAAGTGGCATTCGCAGGTGAGTCACCGTAAACGGTCTTATCTTCAAGTGCTCGAGATTGCCCCTCAATGGATTCTGCTGGCGGCGAGCTTGTCTTAGGAGCAAAGTAGTCATCGATCTCCCAAACGTCCTTGTCAGCACTCTTTTCCTTTGGCTTCTCAGGCGATTCACTATCCGCCAAATCTAACGGGATAGACTTGCGCTTCTTGTCTTTCTTGGACTTCTTCTTAGTAGAGGGAGTGTCCCACAAGTCCTCAACTGCGGCCTCTACTGGAACGGCAGCAGCTGGGTCGTCCATGGCGTCGAGTGGCTTGGAGTCTTTGCTATCAGCAGCGTCGGTTTCAAGGCTGCGCTCCAATTGATCATGCTGTGTGTCCGGTGGCGAAGCATCGGGAGCAGGCTCAGGGCTGGGATCTTCCCAAGCGGAGAGGGACTTGTTCTTTTTACCCTTCTTGCCCTTCTTCTTTGGCGCAGCCCAGTCATCTTCCTCAACGGCGTCAGCGGTAATAGAAGTATCGGCAAGGTTCGTTGCGTCAATGTTGGCGATGGGTTCATCAGTGGCAGCGGTCTGATTTTCAGCTGTCTCTGATTCTGTAGGTTCATCCCAATCCAAGCTGATAGACTTATTCTTCTTGCCCTTCTTGCCCTTCTTCTTCGTAACACTAGGCCATGGATCTTCGCCTTGTGCAACTTGAGGCTCCGCTGACCGCTCAAGGTCTGGCTCAGGCACAACTTCTGCCTGTTCAGACAACTCCGGAGCACCCGTGACAGGCTCCTCAGAAACATTTTGCTGTTCAAGAGGTTCAGACGAAGGCTGAGTCTCAAGTTCAGGCTCTACGGGAAGGGTGTCGGCAATGCTGGCCCGTTTACCCTTCTTCCCTTTCTTCCCTTTCTTGGTAGGAAGCGCCCACTCATCACCGGCCTGGGTTTCTGTTGATGGCCCTGATGTTTCTTCTGCAACTTGATTGTCGGTCTTGAGAAGAACAACTTCTTTGTCGGCTTCGGGTTCATCAACAGTCACTTCCACAGCTCGCTCCTCAATTGGTGCGTCCGGAACAGAATCCTCCCCGGGCAACTCGAAGTTTTGAAGGCCAGACTTGCGCTTCTTTTTGTCCTTCTTGGACTTCTTATTTGAAGAAGGGCTTTCGAAGCCAGCGTCATCTGGTGCCTGCTCTGCGTCCAAGTCTTTAGCTGCTGGCTGGTCTGGAGGGGTCGTCCAGTCATCATCATTCATTTCATCCGCCCATGAAGATGAAGATACTGGCTCCTTGGGAGATTCGCCCAGAGGATCTTGCGTTGGACTCGCCAGCTCAGCTCCAGAATCTTTATTATCAGACTCTAAAGCGTCGCCAGAAGACTTTGCAAGCTTCTTAGCCTTTTTCTTGTCCTTTTTGCTGAGCTTAGGAGAGAACCAGTCGTCGTTGTCTGGCGAAGCTTCGACGGGCGAAGCGGAGCTTTCATTGGCCGTGCCAAAAGATTCAGTTTGGGAGTCTGGGTTGCCGCTCTCCGCATCTTGATCAGCGGATTCTTTCTCGGCCTGCTCGGCACCATCAAGCATTAAGCCTGCAGCACCAGCAATCGCTGCGGCGGCCAGACCCTTCTTCTTGAGCTTCTTCTTGTCTTTTTTGGATAGTCCTAAGCCCCAGGAGTTGTCAGCCTCAGCGTCGCCAGTTGGTGTATCAGCAGACGCTTCGGTGGTGGTTTCAGCAACAGAATCTTTGGCCGCCTCGGTATCGTGAACAGGCTGCGCAGAATTTTCTGTTGACTCCGTTCGTTCGATAGACGCTGCATTCGCTTCCGCTTCCGCTTCCGCTTCAGCCTCAGCCATTTTCTTTTTCTTCTTGTCTTTCTTAGAAGGCTTGCGGCTAATGGTACCCCATTCGTCTTCAGGGCTCGGCTCCTGCTGAGGCTCCTGCTGAGGCTCCTGCTGAGGCTCCTGCTGAGGCTCCTGCTGAGGCTCCTGCTGAGGCTCTTGCACCTCTCTCTCAACAGCCGCATCGGCGGGCACGATGTCGTCTTCCTCCACAACAGGAGCATCCTGAACAGAAGCAGCGGCAACAGTATCCGCAAAGATGGGTTCTTCGGAAGGAATCTTGTTCTCGTCAGGTTCCTCAGCTTCGGCGGCAGCAGCCAACTCCTCCTCCTGCAGCTTCTTCTTCTTTTTCTTATCCTTCTTTGAGAGTTTCGCAGGGAATAAGAACTCAGAATCATTGGAAGGATCTGCAGACTCTTGCGGAGGACCGACAGATTGAGACTCGGGCACCTTGTCTTCGGACTTATCTTCTGATGTTTCCTCCGCGGCTGTGGCCTCGATTTCTGCAGGAACCTCGACGGCGCTCTTGGCATCAGCACCAACTGCATTCTCTTCCTTTGTCGAAGCGCTGATTTCTTTGACGTCAGCCTCTACAGGCTCCAAGACAGGGTCTTTAGGTGGTTCCTCAGTAGCCCAATCCAAGACGACGGAAGACTTCTTGCCCTTCTTGCCCTTCTTACCCTTTTTTGGCATTTCAAACTCAGCTTCAGGTTCCACAGCTGCGTCTTGATGGGTTTCAGTGGCAATCTCTGCTGGCTCAAGAGGCTCTGTAGGCTGCTCCTCGATGGAAGGCTCTTCTTTGTCTGTATTGGAGAGGAGGCTCTGTCGCTTCTTTTTTTTCTTGTCCTTTTTGCTAAGAGTGACAGGCCATTCCTCTTCAACAGGAGCTGGTTCTTCAACAGGAGCAAACTCACGAGTCGCTTCAACAGTAGCGGGCTCGACGCTGAAGTCATCGGCAGGAAGGGGCTGCGATGTGCTGTCGTTGGTGGATTCGACCGGCTCAACTGGCTCGACTGCTGATGGCTCCGGCTCAGTTTCTTGTGCAGCAGCTAGAAGGCTTTCACGCTTCTTCTTCTTCTTGTCCTTTTTACTCAAAGTGACAGGCCACTCGTCTACAGGAGCAGGCTCTTCAACTGGAGCAGGCTCTTCACCTGCAGGTTCAGCGATCGCTTCCTCAAGAGAGTCGTTCTTGGACGGTGATTCTTCAGTGGCCACAACAGGCTCCTGAGATTCCGCCGGAGCTTGCTCGGATTCAGAAAGAAGACTTTGGCGTTTCTTCTTCTTCTTGTCTTTCTTGCTGAGCGCCACTGGCCACTCTTCCACGGGAGCCTGGTCGGCGGGAGCATCTTCTGTGCTGACAGATTTTGAAACGTCTTCCTCGACAACTTGAGCTGGTTCGTCGGCTGGTTGTTCAGAAGGGACCTCGTGCTCGGAGGCAAGAAGGCTGTCACGCTTCTTCTTTTTCTTCTTGTCTTTCTTGCTCAGCGCGACAGGCCATTCTTCCATAGGAGCAGATTCAGAAGTCGTCTCTGGCAAGATATCCGTCTCAGTCGATTTCTCAATGACCTCAGTAGCAGCCTCTGCAGGGCTCTCAACTGCCACTTCGGGCTCAGACAAGAGGCTTTGGCGCTTCTTCTTTTTCTTATCCTTCTTGCTCAGAGCTACAGGCCATTCCTCAACGGGAGCAGACTCGACTGGTGCTTCTTCGAGAACATCAGCCTTGCTGAGATCCTCCTTGGCAGACTCCTCAATCTCCTCAGTAGGTGCCTGGTCAACTGGGTCAGATACCAAGTTGTCGGAAGGAAGATCAGAAGTCAAAGCGTCGGCGACGTCAGACTCGGGGGCATTCGCTGGGATTTCAACGATTTCAGGTTCTTCAGCGAATGTGACGCTTTCCCGTTTCTTCTTTTTTTTATCCTTCTTGGACTTCTTGCTCGTGGCAGGAGCACTCCACTCGTCTTCAGCTTGTAGAGAAGTAGTCTCAGTGGCAGCAGGCTCTTCAGTGACGAATTCAGGTTCAGTTTCAATTGAAGAAGGTTCTTCAGTAAGACCTCTGTCCAAGGTAGGAGCGGCAGTATCCGACTCAACTGACTTCTCCTCGGACCTCTCCTCAGATCTCTCAGCTGGCGCTCCATCAACAGGCTTTGCATCTTCAATCAAGTCCCAAACATTCGATTGGCTCTTCTTCTTCTTGTCCTTTTTACCCTTCTTCTTGGGCGCAGACTCTACCCATTCGTCAGTTGGCTCAGTCATTGGAGGCTCTTCAGTTGGCACAGATTCAAAACTGGTGGCCACATCTTGAGAATCAGCGAGTGGCGCATCCTGGGAGAAGAGAGGCTCTGAAACAGTCGGCTCTGATGGTTCTGTAGCTGGCTCTTTGGAGACGTCCTTGTCCAATGAAGCTTCTTCGTCCTTGGCGGCTTCTTTCGATCCTAGAATTTCGTTCAAGCCGACCCCAGCCGCAGTAGCGACGACAGCGGCAGGAAGCAATTCTGAAGCTGAAGGGAACGAAGTCTCGTCTTTAGCGGCGGTCTCAAAAACCTCTGGCTCAGGTTCCCATTGAACAGACTTCCTCTTTTCCTTCTTCTTCTTCTTGCCCTTGGACACGACAGGAGCGAAGTCATCCTCTTGAGGAGGCTCGGTTTCTTCAGCTGGAGTGGCAGCGACATCTTGAGATTCGACCAAGCCCTTTGGTATCTCAGAAGCTGGTTCACCATCAGCCATTGCCACGTCATCAGCTACAGGAGTAGCTTCTGGGATAGTTTCTGAAGCAGCTACAGCGGGGTCTGCAAGGCTGGTAGGTTCAGAGGTAGAATCGTCAAGCTGAAGACTCTTCTTCTTCTTCTTCTTGTCCTTTTTGGTCGTCTGCTGTGACCACATGTCGTCTGCATCTGCTTCTAGAGGCTCTTGTCCTGTGACATCTGGCTTCACTTCAATAACCTCCTTTGTAACATCCTGGGACGCTTCGATAGTCGGCTCGTCGGATTTAGCCTCAGGCTCGGACACAGCTGGTACTTCTGCATCCCAACTATCGAGGGTTTGACGCTTCTTCTTCTTTTTGCTCTTCTTCGAAGAGGGCTCCCACGAGTCATCTGCCTTTGGCTCTTCGCTGGATATTTCGCGGCTCAAGTCAGGGACGATTTCTGGCTCAACGACATCGGCGATAGGCTCCGTTTGCTTCACAGTTTCAGATGAGACGACTTCGACTGCCTCATTGGAAGGTTCTGGCTCTGCAGGGGGAGCGGTAGATTCAACTACGTCTTCATCCCATGAAAACTGCTGCTTTTTCTTGTTCTTCTTTGACTTCTTGCCCTTTTTGGGGGTTTCGAACTCGTCATCTGCAGCAGCTGGCTCTTCCACAGGTAGATCGCGAGCTTCAGTAGCCTCGGTAGCCTCGGTAACTTCAGTAGTATGCTCAGCGGGTTCAGCAAAGTCCAGAGACTGGCTTGCCTTGCGAGCCTTCTTAAGCTTCTTCTTCTGCTTGGCACTCATACCAGCCCACTCTTCAGGCTTTGCATCATCTTGAATAGACTTGTCTTGAGGCTCCGGTGCTGGTTCTGCGATAGTGGTCTCGGGCAGAGTGACAGCTCCAGAGATATCTTCAGAACCCCGACGAGAATGTGCTTCTACAGCATCAGAAAAGTGCTCGTCTGCAGAAGCGAAGTCATCAGAAACATCGGGCAAGATGAGCTGATCTCGGGTGGAAGCGTCTCCAAAATTAGGAAATTGAGGCTTGGCTTCGGCTTTGGGAGTAGTTTCTTGGGAACCAGCAAGATCATCGAGCGACTTCGGCACGCTGTCAGTTTGAATGTGCAGGCCACCGGAAGCCATCCCTCCAAATTCTTGCTCAGCTTCGTCCGCAGTGTGGAAGCCTGGATCAGTTTCATCACGCGAGGGTGGCTCGCTAGGTTCGCTGGGAGGCAGAGCAGGAAGATCTTCTTGTCTCACAACAGTCTCAGTAGAGCCTTGGCGGGAGTGCTCGAGGAGATATAGCGGTTTGATCTCTCGGCTGCTATCCCACGACGTGCCGCGAGCCAGTCTCTTTGCCACAGCCTCTGGGCTGGTGTTGCTAGGCGGCGAGCTCATGGGGGGAGATCTCATGGCTCCCGGACTAGACGGATTGCTACGCTGCCCAAGTCGAAGAGAGATGGGAATAGCAGTACTACTTGGAGACTTGGTATGAGCGTCTTGAGTGCTGCGACGCCTGCGGTGAGAAGACTGTTCTCTCTTTAAGGAGCGCTCCTGGGGGGGAGTATCGGGGCGGCTGTCAGGAAGCGCAGGCAGCTCCTCAGGGCTCTGTTGAGGACTCCCAGGCTCACTCGGAGGAAGAGGGAGGAGGTCGCCATATTGAGGGTCTATGGCAGGTTTGAAGGCACGAGGAACAATCTCGGGGTCCAATGCCTCGTAGTCAGAAGCAAGACCTGGTTCGCCAGAGAAGTCCTTTGCGTGCTCAGCGGATTGTTGGACGGCGTTAGAACGGGAGACGCTGGAAGCAATGATCGCAGCAGCACCCGCCAAGCCGGCACCCGCGCCAAGGGTGCCGGCATTATCTAAAAAAGAATCCTTTTTGTCATCATCTTTTCCTTTGAATATGCTAGCGAATAGTCCACTAGACCGTTTACTAGAGGACTCTTTGTCTTTGCTCTTGCGTGAGCCACCGGGAGCGGAGACGACAGATTTGGCATCATCATCATCATCGTAGCGAGATGATCGCTTGCTTCGTCTGCGCTCATCACCGCGAGATTCAGAGACGACTGAATGAACTTCGCGATCGTCAAAGAACTTGCGATCTGAAGTCGGACTGTCGTGAAGTGACTTGAGCGCATCCTCATTAAGGCTACGTCTCTTGGACGACTTGCTGCTCTTCTTGCTGGGCGTCTCGGAGATCTCAGATCCAGCGATAGACTTGGAGTAAGAGTCAAAATCAGGCATTGACCTGCGCTTGGACTTTGAAGGCGTGTCCCACTCATCGTCGTTGTCAACCTTGCGCAGGGATTGCAAGTCGTCAAAGGCATCAGCAGGAACAGTTACCTGCTCATCCTCCAAGTCCCTGCTCTTCTTGCTCTTCTTCTTCTTCTTCTTGGAGGACGATTCTTCCCAGACATCATCTGTGGCTTCTCGAGTAGACGGTTGTTCGGGCTCCGGCTCTCTTTGGGTTTCATGTTCAGGTTCACGCGCCTCAAAGGTATCCTCGGCTTCCAACTGGAGAGCGCGGGCTTTGGCTTCTTTGTCACGCTTCTTCTGCTCCTTCTTGCTCAGCTTAGGCTGACTCTCGAAGGCATCTTCAAAATTGACACTGTCAACAGGAGAAGCTGTTTCGGATGGCTCAACTGTATCGGTAGACTGGCGTCGAAGTTTATCAAGCTTCTTCTTCTCCTTCTTGCTAAGCTTCTTCTCGGACCATTCATCGTCAGCGGCCGGCTTGTCCTTTGGACTTTCTAGGTCTCTATCCCTGTTTCGACCGCCAGGTTCAGATGCTACGGCACGGTCGTACGCCTTCTTAGAGGTAGCGTCGGTCACAATGTCGGAGAATGAAGAGTGGTTACGCCAATCATCGCCGTTAGCCTCCTTGGTACCAGGAGGGGAGTCACGGCGTCGATAGGTGGGATCATCGATGACAATGTTGGAATCAAAGCCAGTGTCCTTGAGTCCAGCTGCGAGCGTGGCGGCAAACTCAATGTCGTCGGCGTAAGAGCCTGTCTTGTTCTTGGCTTGTGGGCTGGTTGGCTTTGGTCCTGGCACAGGAGGCTGCTCTCCAGTATCTACAGAAAAAACCTGGTCAGGTTCCATTGCAGAAAAGTCGGCATCCGAGGGGACAGCCTTGCTAGAGGAAGACTTCTTCGAAGAGGAAGAAACATTGGATGCTCGGTCGAGCTCATTGTCAGGTTCCTTGCTGCTGCCAGCAATAGCTGCGGCAAGAATACCCCACTGGCTTCCTTTGGCAAGACGAGATCTTGACTTCTCCTTGCTGGGAGGTGAATCCTTGCGCGATTCTGATCTGTCGTCTTGGATTTCATCCTTCTTCTCAGTCTCGACATCGCTGCGATAATCTGGGCTTGGACTCTCGACCTCAAATCGCTTGGTTGAGTTCTCTCCCCAGGTGACTGACTTGTTGGCAGCAGCATTCTGCATAATGTCACCTGTGGGTCCGACAACCACTTCGGGCTCAGCATCGACGCTGCGCGAGGATTCCTTGGACTTCTCCTTCTTAGACTTCTTAGCCGCCTTCTTATCAACCGCTCTCTCTTCCTGATTCTTCTCTTGCTGCTCGGGCGCAGGCGTTGGAACGGGTGTAGGCAAGACGAGGTTTAGTAGAGGTCTGTCGCGTTCGCAAGAGGGATCGCGCGACTTGAACTTCTTAGCCTTTTTAGACTTCTTCCCGTCGGTGGCTCGGAACTTGTACTCCTCGTCAGGTAAAATCTGATTATCGATGCGGACATCAGCATTAGGTCCGTCGTAGGGGCTAGTTTTCTTCTCTCGATCTTCCATTTCTGGAGGAGTGACAATTGTAATGTCCTTGTCTTGGGTGTCGTCATCCCATCTCTCCATGACAGAACGATCGGGGGTACCACCGCGCTGTCGCTCCTCTTCAATCTTGCGTGCAATGACCGACTCTCTGTAATAGCGATCGGCCTCTTCTTGAACAGTGTCCCGATGTTTTGAAGAGCGGTCTCTGGATCCATCCGCATCGTAGTCGTCTTGTCGCCTCTCACGAGATCGCTCTCCCTCGATTGCGACAGCGGCTGCAATGGCACCAGCAGCAACCGGGATAGTTGCATGTCGAGCCTCATCCCAAATAGCACTCGCCGCGTGCTCTCCTTCTTCATATTCGTGGCCAGTTTTGGGATCACGGTATCGGCGTGGACCCTTTGAACTAGACGCTTCTCTGTCGACCCTCTGCTCAATCTCAAAGGAATCCTTGCGGCTCAAGCGCGACTCGATATGTGGCAACGGGACATGGAAATCATCATCGTCGAAGTTTGGCTCGGCGGACACAGTTACGATGTTTGGTGTGAGAGGGCGTGCAACCTTGGCCAGTGGGGGAGTCATAAAGTCATCATCGTCAACCTGGAACTGGAAAGGGTCAATTTTCGTACTTGGTTTGGGGTCGATATAGTCCAGGGCTTCTCTGTCACCTGCCTTTGACTTGCTGGACTCTCCTTGTCGCTCGTCGCGTTTCGAGTACTTGTCACTGTCTCTTCGAGAGGACCGTGACACCTCGCTGCGGCTATCACGGTCTCTGTCGCGATCCCGGTCCCTGTCTCGGCGATCCTTGTCTCCTCTGGAAGATTTATGTGACTTCTCGGTACGTGTGTCGTCGTCAAGCTCCCGGCGCTTCCTGGATTGGCCGTCGTAATCATCCTGGCGCGCGGAGCGCTTATGGTCCTGGGGATCATCATATTTGGAAGTGTAAGAGTCTCGCTTAGATTTGCGTCGTTCTCTGTCTCGATCAGACTCCCTTTCGCGCCGCTTGGATTCTCTGTCTCTGTCTCGTTCTCGCTCTCGCTCTCCTTCGTAATCTCGGGAGCTGCGCTTATCCTTCTTGTCATCCTGGCGATCAGATGCCAGGGCAGCAGCACCAATAGCAGTAGCAGCAAGGCCAGCAGCGGCATAACCACCGATACCGTGGCTATCAGATCGGTCTCGTCCAGATCGGGACTCGCGGCGAGTTGAATCCTCAAGCTTCTCAGCGTTATAGACCTTGGAAGACACTGGAGTCTTGGGGATTGGCTGTTGTAATGGAACTGGTGCAGGGCGCGATCGGTGAGGGAGATCTACATCGTATCTAGTAGGGTCGGATGTTGGCACAGGGTAAACCTCTCTCATCGGTGCGATGTTGTAGCCACTTGAGTCGCCATAGCGCTGCTCATTGACAGCAGCCTGGTAGCGAGAGTCGTTGGCGGATCCAGGCTCGTCGAAGCCGCAAGGAGTGTTGATCATGCCATGCAGCGAGTTGACTGGCCCAAAAAGACGGGGATCGACAATAGAGCTCTTCCTGTCCTGCATCTCGTGGCCAACAAAGGCTGCACCAGCGGCGCCAGCCAACGCGCCAGCAGCAACACCCGCTCCCGGCCCAAATCGCGAGCCTACCGTGGAACCGTAAGCCAGATGGGAGTCTGCGCCATCTGAATCATCATCATCTGAAGCAGATTCCCAGTCCGATTCGTCACTTGACGATGCGCCATGCGGCTTGGAGCTACCAATGCCCCTAGATCGTGGAGAAGAGTTGCGCTTCTTGTTCTTGTGCAAAGCATACAGAGCAGCCGCGCCAGCAGCCATAGTGGAAGGCTTGGTTATGCCAGCGGCCTTGAGGTCGTGCTTATTTTGTTCTCTTGCCAGGTCACTCAGCTGGCGGCCGATAGAGAGAATCTCCTCGTCAGTCTTTGACCGAGCAGGCCCGCTTGGTCTAGAAGCCGATTCGTATCCCTCTCGATCTCTCGTCCTGTATCTCCCACTGGCGACTCCACTAGCGGCATTCAAATTGCGATTGCTGCTCTTCCGTTTTGGAATGTATCCATTGCCGTAAGCTAGGTCAGAGTTCACCGACGAGGAAGAAGAGTTGCCACCGCCAAAGTAGAAGTTGGGTCGCTTCGAGGATCGTGCAGTGGTACGGCGACCGACTCGCCTGCGTCTCTCTGAAGGTGCTCTAAAGAATGTGCCGAAAATACCACCATATTTTCTGGTCTGTGTGTGTCTAGAAATGTCGAGTAAAGAAGATGCTGCAGAGCTCGAGCCAGACGAGCTGGTGCTTGAATAAGAGCGGCGTCGGTCAGATCGTCGACGACTACTTTCGGCGGCAGCGGGATATGATGTGTACGGAGGATTGCTGAATGGATAGGAGTTGGTGGTGGATGTGGCGGCGGTTTGTGTATATGTTCTATCGCGAGAGCTTCTGCGCTCGCGGTCTCGTTCTCGATCGCGGCGTCGCCTCCTTGAGTCGTCACGACTCCGGCGACGAGATTCCCTCGCCATTATGTGATTCTTTTATTTGAGGTATTTTGGGGAAGTTGACAGGATACCTCTGCAAAAAGAACTGGGTTGTTATGACGAGGCGGGAAATAAGGAAAATAATGTGGTATTAGGTAGAAAAGGGTAGGGATGTGTTTGTTTTGGAGGTGAGTCCCAAAAGCTCCTAGTTCATTGGGGGGACCCAGTCGACCCGAGCCGCCCGTCCAAGTTGCGGTGGCTGGGGAACCATCAATGGACCAAGTGCTGCTTTAAGACTGGGGAGATGGCCATAGCTTATAGCCGGTAGAAGGGAGGAAGATAACTGTCATTGGAGGACATAAGTATTCTGAACATTACAATTAAACAAGCATTTTCTTACAATATCCATTCTATATCAAACCAAGTGACCTAGTATCTTGCCGTAGTTTGTAGAGGAATTTCATGGTGTTGTCGTCTGGAATTGAGTTTCCGCAAAACCTAAAATTAGACAACAATGCCAACAATAGAGGCGGCATACCAAGCGCATCACTCCAAAAATCTATTTTTATCTGAGTCATTACGATCGCTGATTCAATATAGACGTAATTTACATAATTATATCGATGTTATGCGTCGATATCTCAACAGAGGTCGCATGAATTGTTGCATGCTTTCACGTATTCAATATCGCCATGTTAAGGCGGCACTGATTTATTCCCAAATGAGACTAAGCGCCACAGGTGGCACAGGAGTGGAGTCGACAAAACTTGCTGGCTGCCGAGTCAACGTCACCTTTCAGCTGCTGAAGACATGAGCCACACTTCTTTGGGCTTGCTCTGACAGTTGCCTGTCTGCAGCACTGGCTCTCCCATTTGCCCACGTCAGCGCCAGCACATACTACGACCCTTTAGTTCGTTGCAGCATCACCACAGGCCATACTACACGTAAATCGCTTGGCAATTTTTTTTTTGACAATTGCTATGAGATTCATCGAATTAACAACTGCATGGTGATGTGCATGGATGAGAAAGCTTTGGTCTACTATCACCTTGACCTTTAATTGCGTGTGTTGCAACAGTGAGTATGCATAGTGTGTAAAAGACATACCGCAGTGCTAGTTCAAAGGACCTCAATCAAATTAGAGATATCGACGGCGCATTCTGTTGATTCACTCGTAGGCATTACATAAACACTTCAACCAAATGTCATTCATATACAAGGCAACTCAAAGTACAAATCTGCATTACCATCCACCCACAACCTTCGCTACAATAGGCATACCGCCCTTGGGCTTCGCAGTAATTCCTCCCTTAATATCCAGACTGGCCTCATCTGCCATGCTCGCATCCGCCAGATCAAATTCAAACCTGCCTATCCATCCTGCCAACAGACAAGCAAACTCAGCCTTCGCAAAGCTCTGCCCAATACAACTTCTCGGGCCGTGCAAGAAGGTCAACATGGCATAATTGCTCTCTGCTCCTCCGTTGTTGCTAGCCTTACCATCTTCCTTCGCCAACCATCTCTCCGGGTTAAACTCGCCGGCATCATCACCCCACAGCTTCTCGTCTCTGTTGGTTCCCCAAGGCGAAATGATCACCCTCGTGCCCTTGGGGACCACTGTGCCTAGTACCGTCGCATCACTAGAGGCTTCACGCATAGTTTGGGGCACCGGGCCAAAGTACCGCAAAACCTCGCTTGTTACAGCGTTGAGGTACGGCATCTTATCCACATCAACACTGGAAACTGCAGTCTCTGCATCGTCCACGCTGGGCAGGTTCTCGCGGATTTCTTGTCGTAGTTTGTCTTGCATGTCTTTGTGTTTGGACAGGAGGTAGATTGCCCAGATCATTGCTGATGCTGTGGTTTCGTGGCCGGCTGCCAAGAATGTCATCATTTGGTCGACCAGTCCTGTGTCTGAGAATAGCCCGCTCTCCATTGCGACGCCGAGAATGTCAACGTCTTCACCTCTGCGTTTTTCGCCTCCACTGCCTTCCATTTTGGCCCTCTTCTCCGCAATAAGACCCAGGCATACTTCGCGGATTCTTTTGCTCGCCTCGGCAATGTGGTCGGTACGCCTCACTGGTAAGAGCCCGATCACTCTGACACCCACAAGCGACTCAAGCAGGGCCAAAATCTGAGCACCGCGAGTCGGTTTGAAGAGTTGATTGTACAGTTGAACGAGGTGATTGTTCTCATCCTGAATGGCACCAAAATCCTTGCCCATACCGGCCAATCCGATAATATCCAGCGTTACTCTTGATGACCATCCATAGACCTCAGTCTCAAGAACGCCATCTGAACCTGCAGCCTGCGTCATCGCCTGCACGACCTCTCTTGTCTTGCGCCAGAATGTGGGATACAGATCTTTGACATGACGAAATGCAAATGCAGGCATGAGATTCCTCCTTTGTAGCTTATGCTCATCGCCTTCCGCCAGGAGAATACCAAAGCCCAGGGCCCGCCCAATGTTCGCTCTGACTGCTGCGGGCTTAGGGAAGGTATAATTCTTGGTCACCAGCACCTCGGCCATTGCTTGTGGCGAGGTGACGAGAACTCGCTCAATATTGAAGAACCAAAAATACCTCAAGATTCCATCATTGGGGACGGTTCTGATCCATTCTCTAGATGGATTGCCGTTGACCTCCTTGACAATCTTCATGCCATGGCCTAGCAGCCAATGACCGCCAGGGGCCGTCGGGATGTGTCTCAGGGGAGAGACGTAAAATGGATAGACGAGCACCGCATAGGCTGCGTAAACGAAGAGCTGCCCAAAGAACAGAGCTGCAAAGGAGCCGAGTAGAAATGCGCGCCCTCGGGTGTCGTTGACGTAGGCAATAAAGATGCTTAGTGTCAGCGACCCAGCCGCTATCGTCTTGGTTGGAGCCATGTCAACAGTCAAAACGTGGGTTCAGAGGCTGTTCAAATTGATGCGACGCGGTAAAATGAACCAATCTTGAGAGAAACAATGTTGGAAAAAGACAGTTCACGTTGCCTGCAGCATTGATTCGTCGCCCTCAGTCGCAAGTCGTGTCAGTTTTATGCGTGCCATTTAAATACCAAAGCTAGTGCCAAACTCCGACCCAAGCCCCTTCAAATCCGCAGCTCCCCATTGCTCAGTCCAGCAGTTGTGGGGTACTCTTCTCCGCCCGATCAATCGGGTGGATGCAACTGTTGGCCCGACTTGTCTCCCGCCCCCGTTCGTTCTTTGCCATCGCTGATTACGTATAACACAGCCATTAATCTGCTCACCTTCGCGCACTGCTTGAATTTGCAAGCTCAGTGATGTAATGGTTTACTCCAAGGCTGATATGTACACGTACGCTCCCAAAGGCAACGAAAAAGGAAGAAGACAAGAGAAACCCCCCCGAAAAAAATAGAAAAGAAAAAAAGGGCCGACCCTTGCAAGTCATCAATGCGGTAGCATCATCAAACGAGACAAGATACCAGATATAGAAATTCTAGGGTGCGCTTCATTAATTCTTTGTTACGCTTCTCTGATATCGCCATAAAAACAATGTATAAATACAAGTACAATATCCCAAACTATGCCTAAGCCAATGCGAGCCATGCTAACCAAATGACGACCAAAAAGAAGAACAAAGACCATAAAAAGCGAGAAAGAGCAATGAAAACATCTATTTGCTGTTAACCCTCCCTAGGCTCCCATTATTATTGTTGCGACAAGAAAACCAAAACTGCACTTAGCATCCATAAATACTTAGATCCATTGTCGTCCATGGTAAAGCTGCCACATCGGGTCGAGTCTCGGAGACGCCATGCCCGTTGACAAGGCGCCAGGTTGATTCTGCATGAGATTTCTATCCAGCGGATTCGACATGTTTGTATTCATGATGTCAGCATCTCCTGTAGCAGGGAAAAGCCCGTCCGGCTGAGCGTTATATTGCCTTTGCGTGTTCATCAACTGGTTTGCGTGGCGACGACTTGAGTCGTTCGGGCCGGGTATGGAAGTCCGATTTGATATAGAGGGAACAGTAATGACTGATGTCAGATGCTCTGATCCTGATGGCAGCGTTGGTAGTATCATGGAGGCAGCACTTAAGCGGCCGCGGCTTGGAGCTTCATTATGTCCTGGCATCGACTGAGACGACCCCCTGTGTCCAATCGTGCGCGACCTCTCAAGCCCATTTTGACCTCCAGATCTTGAATATCCATTGGAAAACGAAACTGCAGATACCCCCGATCCGCCATGTACAACAGAATTAGAAGTCTCGCCGTCCGATGCGCCGCTAAGACGCTGTCGTATCCTTCGAGGTTGCTCCTCCGCGTTTTCAGGAACTGGGCGTCTTCCTCCCACAGAACGCCTGCTTCGCGATGTGTCGTTAGATTGTGCCAAAACCACTTGTCGATAGATTTCTTCGGGAGAACTGGACAAAGAACAAGACAAAGTCAGCCAAAAGCTCATACATTGGTCATGGATAAATATTTCAAAACGCACCTGTCATGCGCAGACCAACCTCGAATCCGCATCAGGTTCACGAAAGCTCCACTTGATCCTTTAGTGTTCCTGATGTCTGGCCGTATTTTGTCGCGGCAATACGGACAGCTGTTGGATTCCTTGAACCACTTGCGGATGCAGTCGCTGCCAAATACGTGTTTACACTTTGGTAATCGTAGAGGTACTTCTTTATTACCCTCTGGAGACTCAGTGTGATAGTCGTTATAGCAGATAACGCAAGCTATAATTTAAGTTAATGATTGTACTTTGAGCACCCGGAGATATGAACAGGGACAAATAACTAAATATCGCCCCGGATTCTCAACTTACCTCGATCACTCTCATCAAGTTCATTCACGTCAACCTTCTCCAGAGAGTCCATTATCCACTTCGGCACAAGAAATCGGTTAGAGTCAGTTCGAGAATTCCGGGCACTGCGGATAGATTGCTCATGGTTTCTACTTGAATACGTCCCAAGGCGACTAAGTGGAATGCTGGATGATAATGCGGGAGGACTGAGTGGTTCGTCAATAACATCCGGTGAACCTTCAGGTGGTATTCTACTGCCGCTGGCTGAAGGACGATTTCTGTGCTGCAGATGACGATGTTGAATGATGCGTCTCCGTTCAGCTTGATGCAAGGCAGAGTGCAACCGAGGCGTCGATGTGTGAGAAGCCACTGGACAGCATTAGCTTTCAAAAAGGGAAGCTTGATGGCTATTGATGGGGAGTACGTACCTTGTGAAGCTTGCCTACTCTCCACTGGGTTTCTGAATGCAGTTGATGATTGCTCACTTTGTGTTTGAGATAAAGGGGGGGTTTGTCGGACAGACGCTTCATCAGAGGCGCTTGGCGACATTGATACTGGAGCTGGTGTTGCATTTACCGTCAAATTATTCGCAGGAGCATCCCAACCCACAGATGAATAAGTATCTATGGACGGCTGGCTGAATGCGTAGCGAGAGCGTAGGGTTGCAGGTGGGGATCGTCGAGAGATTGTCAGGCTTTGACCGCGCTGAGGTGTACTGGCAGTCGGTTGGATGTGAGACGAAGAAGACTCGCCTTGATGTCTATGAAGAGCAGCGGCGGTCCGAGACTGGAACCATATTCCCCTGTCTCGTTGAGGTACGAGGCTGGCAGACTCGACAGCATGGGCGGACAGAGCAAATGGACCAGTTGGACTGCTGTGGCTAGGTGTCGGCGGATAAAATAGTTCTTGCTGCGTTATTGGCACTCGTGGCGAAGATGATGCACTCAGATGCGCACTGAAGCCATATCCGAAGGCTGCAAAGGAAATTTCTTGGTTGTATGGCAACAGCAATGATAGGTCGGGCGACGGTTGTGATGAGGCGGCAGAATGCGGGCTATAGAATGGCGGCCAAGAAACATCGGATGCCGGGTGCCATGAAGTATTAGGGATGCCACTCGATGATGTGTCAGAGGAGTCATGGAATGAGTAGTCCATCGAATCCATAGTGCATTGCTTCAATACCGAGAGCGGCTGGCCTTTGGTGATGCCGCGTGAACACCGTTGTCCGAAGATACCGAAGCGTCGGTTGCCTTAGAAAGATTGTGAACTCGCTGAGAGAGATTCTTACACCAGGCGGAGCTTGGAGTAGAACGGCGCTGTGTCGAAGGCCACAAAAGGCTCGGAAAAGAGGACGGAGAAGAATAAAGTATAAAATTATAAAAAATAATTGTATACTGCTGTCAAAAAAAGTACTTCTTGTAATGCTACTGAGGCAAAGAATGCATCGACTGTGCCACGGATGTGTCGCGGAAGATGCTCATAGATGTCCCGCTTGGTCTTATCGACAATTACTTGTGTCGGATGCCCGCAGGTGATCTTTTGAGAACGAGACGTGCCAGGGAGACCGATATAAAATTGCAATAAATGACAGATCGGACTATCCGTAGACTTGACGGCGGTTTGGGGGCACTCCGCAGAGACGATTACGAAAGGTCAAGAGCGTGATGCTGGGCAGATTCAGAGCTATGAGGCGAATGAAAGCCCCATGAAACCGGAGCGTTGTACGAAAACAAAGAGGTGCCGAGCTTCAGAGGTGAGTCGCTTGGTTTG
Source organism: Simplicillium sp. C3G150-2 (assembly GCA_022702485.1). Classification (NCBI taxonomy): domain Eukaryota; kingdom Fungi; phylum Ascomycota; class Sordariomycetes; order Hypocreales; family Cordycipitaceae; genus Simplicillium; species Simplicillium sp. C3G150-2. Next base: position 1,319,639 of record JAJIYY010000005.1, on the reverse strand, counting down.
AAAGCTGAGTTCTTGAAAGAGGGGAAAGCGAACCAAGAGTAGGCGAAAGCGTAGGACGAGTGCGGGCATTCAAATCGTTGGACCCCAAGTGACGAGGCAGCAGGGAAGAAAATGTAAAGACACTGGGTAGGCAGCTGGGAAGAGTGGCTAATAATGTTTCAGCAACAGAAAGCCAAAAAATGGTTCACTTTGCACTACGTGACCGATAAATGGAAGAGCGGGCGGGCGGCACATGCCCCATGAATGCGACAGCAAGAGAGCGAGGCGGGGATGGCAAAGAGGTGACGGCTGCCAGGCCAGGCATGTACTTATTAGGCAAGAGGCGAGGTTAAAAACAGCAGCCCATAAAGCCAAAATTTAAATGGGAATGTGAAAGATGGTAGGGCACCGGGGACGCAGGAGTCCATAACGGGGAAGGTAAAAAGGCGAATGGACATGAGACAAAGGAAAACCCAATGAGCATGGTTGATGATTACGATGGCAATGGGCGAGGCGGGAGGACAGAAATGGAAAGAGTATTGGTCGGGTTCAGAAAGGCGCAGGTGCAAATGTGACAGCGTATGTACTGTACATTGACCAAAAAGCAGGAAAAATGGCGGGAAATAACCACCAGCCAAAAGATCAAAGGCAAGTGCGATCCAGAAAGAGGGGAACCGAACCAGCTAACCAACACACGCCACTCCAAGACCACCGCATCAGGCCACAGATGCAGGTTGGGCATGTCCACAGTAATGGAGCAGCACGGTCGCCAGAAAGGCAAACACGATTATCGCTCAGTGCCCGCATTATTACGCCTCGACGGACATTTTGAGGGTGAACTTTCACTCAACCATAGCTCGAGCCCGCCTAAGGAAAGGCGAAATGAAGGCGCCCTTTGCCTGGTCCCGGTCTAGTTTGCCTAGCATTGCCCCAGTCTGCGACGTGACAACCTGGCCACTATTTCAGGCTTTGTTAGTAATGATTCGGTGTTTGAAAGCTAAAGAAATAAATTGTAATCATGGTCCAGTCCCGATGGGCCACAAGCATGTAACCGACAGGAATTTGGGCCCGGATTTAGACAGTGTGAGCGAATCAAAAGAGAGGTGTGTGTGCATGCGGCAGCGAACAGTGGGAGGAAAAGAGCCCCAGTCTGACAAGAGTGTTTGAGTAAAAATAGCGGGATTAGTTGTAACTAGAAAGCCCAGCCAACCCAAACTCAAGCTGCACTCCGATGTGGAATTGACAAGAAAAGCGCAGCGTCAAGGCTGGCCGGGGGTGGAGGGCAGATCAGGGTAGCACCCCGAGGTGATGAATAAACGAGTAGACACAATGCCTAGACGAGGAATAGTGGACTTTGGGGGACAGAAAGTGTAGTTTGCAGCAACAAGAACGCACACGCCCCCCCTTATACGCCGAGATTAACAGCCCAGAGATAAATCCTTGTGCATGTCTGGTCTCCCCCGAGCCTTTTCGCGGCGGCATTGTCTCCTAAGCTGGACAAATGTGTTGGTTGGATGCTTGGTGAAGATGGCCGCAGACCCTGGTCGAAAAGTGGGGGATGTGATGGTGATGAGAGTGTGACGAGATGGGATGGGATGGCAACTAACTAGTCCGACTGGTCCAACCAGCCCAGTATTAAAAAAGAAACTAGCCGCCTAGAGCGACAACCACGGACGAGAGAGCTCAATGTTCGCCGCGGTTGGATGGATGGGATGGGCGTGTGGTTGTGGCAACAGCCATCAATTTCAGGTTCAGTTAGCATCCAATTGGGCTGCCATCGCGTAAAATGGCTCACTCACTCTCCGCAGATGCCTGCATCGTTCATGTCCCTAATAAATTACACGCCCCCCGATAAGTTGTGTTACCCTTGTCTATAGCGCTCGGTGAACTGTGATTGCGCCTGGCGAGGCTCGTCTGGGTACACGGTTGGCTGGCTCATTTAACCCTGCGGCCGCATCCCTGTAGATAGACATTTCAACAGTGTCCAGAGAAAGGAGCAAATGGTTCAATTAAACGAGCCATGACATGAAGGACAGGTAATTAGTAGCTCGGGGTGGCTTCAGGTGGCCTGAGTCGCAGCACTACTGCACCACACCAACTGACAGCTCGGATGCTACAGAAGCTGGCCCGGCTTTGCATTTTGGCATTCAAAAGTACGAGATTCACTCTTCCATTACTGACGCCAGCGGAGAATGACAAAGCCAGGAAACAAGCGAAACGTAAACTTAAACAGCGTCGCCTGACAAAGTCTAGCCGCTACTGCTGGCGACGCTGTCCACTGTGACTACAGCATACAACATACCGCAACGAGGGAAGGGTTTGCAGTTGTGATTGTCCGTAATTAGAAACCCCAGAATATTAATCAACAGTATGCTCGTAATGACTCCAGCTGGCTTGATGCGTTGCTGCGCAATTCTGCAGGAAATAGTGACTTCTCATACTTTCGGCTTGGAGCGGGCTAAAAGCAAGCAGAGATGGACAAAAAAGGGCATTCGGCAAGGGCTGCATCCCAGACACAATGACAATTAAATCTTTCTTCGTTATTAAACGGGCGCAAAATAAAAATCTGCAAGCTGGTCATAAGTACGCACCACTGAGCAAAAATTGATGTCGTCTTGGCCGTGCATCTGAGGCACCACTAGCCAGCCACCGAAGTTATAAATTCAAAAGTGAGGTATCATCAATGATTCATTTCTTTGTGTCAGAAACTCTGTCGCCAATTCGAATTTGCTATTTTCTATGATGACGCAACTCCAATATGCATGCTGCATGAGCGAATTCTGGCTCGAGCCCATATGCAATTAGTGCGATCTTGACTGTCATGGATGTACCACAAAGAGAGTCGAAAATAGCACACGTAGCTCCCCCCCGTTGTATAACTGCCGAGAGCAATTGTTTTCATAGTTTATTATTTACTTCCATGCCCCGAACACCAGCTATTAGTTCATGTAATAAAAAAGAACTTGGCTTCTTCCCCTTGCTTCGCCTCTGAAATATATACTCTTGTCCCGATCCCGCTAACGATTAAGGTTTATGATCCTGCTCTGGGCGCAAATCTGAGCCCAATTTTACCTCCTGGTATAGCACGCTGCCGAATGCAACCGCGACAAATCTATGCTCGTCATAGCCCATATCAATGGTCCTGTTCTAGACGGGAAAAGGCGATCGTTTCATCCTCGTTCGTTAAAGTTGTCTCGGAGGTAAAGGCTGGACTGTTTCGGACACTCGCCATAGTACTAGCTGAATAAATTTGATTCGAAGAATGGGGCGATATGTGTATGAATTGTTTCATGACGCAGTTTGGCAACCAAGAAACTCATTTCTTCGGTAATCGGTACTTGCCACCAGCCAATTCTAATTCTCCTTCGGCAATCTTCTCTCCGAGAAACTCAGACAGCTCTTCGTTGCTCCACGGGCACCCTTCTGGTATCAGCATCTTCATCATCATGGCTATTTGACCTAGCGGCATTGCTGGAGCTGAATTGGTCAACATGCCGACAATAAATTGCCAGTACACTCCTCGCCGCTCCTTCTCCTTGGCATTCAACTTCGGTTTCTTTGGAGAAGACTGCCGCGCTTGCTGTGTGTCTTCGTTGTCAGCCTCCCCTTCGACGCCGGTCTTGGAATCCGAGTCGTTTTCTAATCTCTCAATGACTTCATATATCCGGTTGCTGGTTTCACGTAGCACTCGTTTGGACATCCAGAATTTCAATGCTGACTCTAGCAAATCCTCATCAATCATGAGACCTTGCCATAACTCATCAAAAGACTTTTGAACATCGCGTTCATCGCCGTTGCCTTGAAATTCGTAGATAACTGCAGCCTCGTACGTCTTACACTCTAGATCAACCGTGCGATCTTCCAGTTCCAGAAGCACAGATGCCGACCCAATGTGATCCAGCCAGTTGAGTTTACGTGACGTCTTGAGCTGCTCAAACCCTCGTTCGTACTGTTCTTGGATTTGGACAACAGAATGAGGCACTTTAAATGACTCCTTGGCCAAGTTTGGCCAATACAGCCGTGACAGAATCTTTGAATGATACGACAAACTGTCACTGAGCCCTGCGTCCTGATTCTGCAGTGCTTGTCGTATAATGTTATTGACTCGTCTTGAATCTTGAATATCTTTGACCATGACATCGCAGTTTTGCATGACATTTTCTCCGAATCGCCTTTTGAGGAGATGAAGTATCTTGAGTTCTTGATGGAAGCCCGGCTGTTTCGACAGCAGTCGGCTCGCAATGATTGACTGAAACTCTTTGATGAAGATGTCCTGTGAGCCAAGTGCACTAATGAGAGTGCCAATAACATCCTCATTTTTCGGCCTTTTATAGTTGACGCCTGCATCAACGGGATCTGGTGTCCATGTCAAGTCATCCCAGTCCAACTCTTCATCCTCTCTCTGGCGCATTGGTCGGGAGATATTCTCATCGTGGATGGCCGCCAACTCAACAAGTTGGGTTTTCATTGTCCTCTCACTTGCAAATCTCTTGTCTGTGAGTAATCCTGTAACCACAATGCGAATTGCGTCATCTCGCTGACAGAGATATAGCTGGAGCGCGTGTACAACGCGATCTAGCAGTACTTTGGAGTGGTCTAATGCATGAAACGCCTTGATCATCGATATATAGGTTTGCAAAATTTCCAACGTTGACCGACCAGGGTGCAACAAGCGTCGCTGGAGGGTGGCTGAGAAAGCGTCGGTAAGTTGCAGGCGCCGTTGTGGAGTTGTAATTGAAGAGCTTAAGTCTTCCAATCCTCCTCTGCTGCGTGGCCACTCGAGCACAATGTCGAACAATTCATGAATTCGCAAAGTAGCCAGTCTACCAATGGCAATTTCCCTCCATCTCTCCACGTCCGCCCATGCTACATGTCCACCGAGGCGGCTGAACACTTCAACAGCCAAGCGGCTGTAATGATTCTCAACCCAGAAACACAATTGAGTCATGCATCCTCGACGCTGACCTCTGCTTTCTTCAGAATCGCTGAGGTTCCAGACCCCGGCGTAGCTTTTGGTAATGAAGTTCTGCATGCATTTATCCATGAGCTCAGCGAAAAGGACTTGGAACCTATCGCCCGCTAAGCCGACTTTTTGTAATGAATCGAGCAGACCCATCAGCTCGTCTTTGGCACGCTTGCTCCCTTTTCCCGTTGGAGACGCTAGCTTTGTATCAGGGGCAAGCAGAGTCTCGAGCAGTGTTTGTAAGACGGATCCAAGGGCGCTAACCAGACCGGCCGTCCAAGAATATCCAATGATTGCGTGAATATCCATTCTGAACGCAGTCACTGCCTTCTCTGCTTCGCCTTCGTCTTTGATTCCTCTGACGATTAATAACAACCCATACAAGTATTGTCGATGTGCAGCCTCAAGCGTTTGGATGGAGCTCATGACCACTTGTCTGGGGTCGGAGTGACCAACACAGGCGGCAAGCAAGGGCAGTACATGATGCACAAAATGCTGTCGTGCCTGACTAGCATGCCACTGAATGATGTCTTCGGTATGGGAGGCTTGGGGAACCGCGGTTGATGGATTCAGAACCACCGGCAGCGCTTCATGAAACGATCCGTCGTTGTCTTGAGATGCAGGGGCAAGGGTACCGAAGGAGTCCTCTGCAGCAACCGATGAAGGCAGTAGGATTTTCGATGTTACTGTATGCCATGCCCTATCCCAAACCACTTGGTCCGCGACACCATCGTGTCCACCGTGCCGTCGAGCGGCGCTGCCAGCGCGGGTTGATGGCGCCGACGCGTTCTTCTGTGGCAGCACGCCAAACGCTTCACCAGCCTCTGTGGCGGCAATCAGCGGTGTTGGCTGCGAAAAGTCTGCCTGGAATACAGAACGAAAGACTTTGTTCCTCCTCGCACGCACTGTTGCCGCAGTCATTGTGATTTCACGGACGTCATCTGGAGGATAGTATTATCACAGTGTTTTGATGCAGCGGCCAACTGTGGCGCGCGACATTGTTCCACGTTGTGGCGCCTCCGACTCCTTCGTTCCACGGCAGCCACAGTGATCGCTTACTGGTCCGCTACTTAGAGCATTGACGCATTGAATTGCATCGGAACATCACTCGATTAGGCGAATGCGAATTGCTCATTTTCGGGTCTAATCCTCGATACGATTGCTGCCTAATTTCTGATAAATAAAAACGCCCTTCTTTGCCCTTTCCACGCTGAGTGATTGCAGGGGTGGCGTTTGGACCGCCATGAAACGGTCTTACATCCGCCACAGATGACGCTGTAAATATTGCGTATTGAACAGCGCCGGAATGGGCTTTGGGTGAGAAAATTGCATGCAAGGGAGGGTAAGGAAGTTCGTTCGCAGCCGAATCAGGAAGTTCAAATCGCAAAAGGGCTGCAAAGGCCAATTTCGGCACCGAAAACAAAGCAAACCCTTGCGGTCGCCAAATTGCGTCAATGCTTACGGCGTGCTAGATCGACGCTACAGCTTGTTCTTGTAAGCCTAGAAGCTGAAAATAGACGAGCGCCCACGCCAGCCATGTACCTGTTTCTAGGCAAGGACTGCGGACGAGGCGTCTCCATCATGTCAGCACCGATGCATGGACTGCAGCTGCAGGCTTCCTCAGCACCAGGGACAGGGTGTGCCGTTCGACGACGAAGCCAGCTGGAAGACAAGGCATTTCGACAGGTTCGAATCAGCAAATGATTTCACCATGCCCGCGCACACAATATCCCCGAAAAGCCTCACCTGTCTGTGTCACTTTGTGATTAGTTCGTTTCTTGCCTTAGCTCTTATTTGGATGACGGGCGATTGGGGGTGGGCGCGCACCCTTTGCAGCCCGTGTACAGTAATTCGCAACATGGTTTCTATGGCGTACTTGGCTTCGAACAGGGAGGAGGGCCCAAAGGCCACGAGACTTGCAGCCCGCACTATCTCTCCTAGTTGCAACTCCAGCTGCGACCCTGGTCTTATTTTTTCGTGGTCTAAACCCTGATATGCGTCGGAGGTTTCCAATTTGAAAGCTTGGCGGATCGTGTCTGTGTCGCACGCCCCATCAGCAAGTCCACGTCTCGCTCACTACGGCAATATGATACGCTGTACAACATCGAAGGAGCAATATGCCTTGAAGTACCATTCGGCACATGTAGGAGCCGGATCGAAAACGTGGAGAAGGAACCAAAGCCAACCTAGCTTACCAGACATCATGGGATCGCCATGTGGCACGTACCCAGAGTCGCCGGATTTGGTCTTGGCGATCGGAAAGTCATGTGTGGTATCTAGACAGCTCAAGAGAACTCCAGGAATTTGTAGATGGAATGAAATTGAATATTATGTTGTTTTCAGCCCATTGTCGAAAAACATTTTGTCTATGGGTGTTTCTGCTGCCATGAATATTTCTTTGTAAGGACCGAGGCTTATTGTCAAGCTTAAACAGTTTCAAATCATCATCAGTGCAAGGCTACCTGGCGAACAACTCTCCGATAGCACAGCGAAAGTGTCCCTTTGCCACCCAAGTACCCGCCCATGCCAGGGATTCATGGCATATGAGATGCCCTGCCCGTCACCGCAGTCTCATTCCACGGCTCATTCCGACCGCTAGCGCATCCAAAAGCTTCTCTTTCAGCCCGAAGATGGTGGGTTTAGTAGACGCGATTGTAACTCACGGGACGAGAAATAGTAGTCTGTGGAAACTGTCTTCATACTACTGTAAGGCTCAAGGAGACAAATTATTGTACAGAAATAGTCAGGAGAAAGGGGAAATGACCAGTCTTATTCTGTTCCCTTGCCAATTCAAAACTGTCGCGTACGACGCGCGATGTAAAAGTCAAATGATATCTTCAATATTGTACAGGCAGCAAGCTCCAAGGCTCGGTGCAAAGCAAAGCTGGTAGTTTGTAAGGATCGTCCAGATCGGCCAAAAAAGCAGAACTCCACGTGCTGTCTTGGACACTATCCAAGAAGGCACTCCAAAGAAATTAAACAAATTAGGTTCGTAGTGCTCATAAAAAAAAGAAAAGACATCTGTTGAGGGGGCGACTAAGTGCGTCGCTTGCACTTGTCATGCAGGAGGTGGCCATTGCGGGCCGTTGTTCTAGTGAATTCGGCACCGCAGTTGGGACATGTTGCCTTACTAGCATGGCCGGACTTCTCTCTTTGATGTCGGAGAAGGTTGCTAAAGGTTGAAAATTGGCGGCCATTGCAGCCGTGATCCCAGCAACGGGGCTTAGGTCGACTCTGCACGACCTTGACTCGTGAAGTCTCGAGAGCAGGGCTGCTGGTAGATGATCTGAGGGAAGCTGCAGAGGAGTATGCAAGGCTACTTCTGTGGGAGCGAGGTGTATTGTGGTGAGTAGACACGCTGCTACGAGAACTGTTAGCTTTCTAAGTCGCATTGGCCATTGTGGCTTCCGTTACTTACTTGAAGTTGTGGGATTGATTATAGTGGTTGTGGTACTCAACGGGCATTCCATAGCCGTGAGGTCTGTGTCTGCTATGGTTAGCACGGGAGCTTGTCTTTGAATTCAATTGTCACTTACAATGGCTGGTGATATGAGGATGGCCCGTAAGTATGGTGTTGGTGGTGTCCGGGGTGATCATTCATGAGGGAGGCGAAGCCCGGGATGTAGTGGCTGGACGTAGTAGATGGGATGGGCTCAGGCAGGAGAGCCATGGTGGCGGGTGTGCTGGTGTAGACGGGCATCGCGAGGGTAGTAGGCTCCATAACGCCAGCGGGAGCAGGTGAGCCTTCGTGGTAGGAGCTAATACTAAGCTGCCGAGCTCTGGAGCCTCCAGGAGCTTGGCTTCGCTGCCTACCTCTGTGGCGCCTGAGATCGTTGTCGGTCATGATGGAAGAGTGAGAAGGGCTTGATGCCATGGAAGCAGCGCTGCTGGGAGGAGTGTCGCTGGATTCGGAATGGTCCAAATGAAAGTTCTGGTCTAGCATGTCCGAGAAACTAGTCTCGGCAGGTTCTGTTATGTCAGGAGCTGTAACAGCGGCTGAGAGCTGAGAGAGCCAACTTACCATGCCAGTTGGCCTCGGGGCGAAATCGTGGAGAGTAGCTCGATGCAAGCTCAGCAGATGCAGTGCTAAGGCGTTGTCAGCTAGTCTGCCCAGACAAGAAATGAGTGAGCGCGACCATCATACCTCATGATGAACAGAAGTGAACGGGCACTGGGGTAGTGCGGCGGAGGGGCAAGGAGTTTATAAAGACTTTCGTCGAAATGTTCAGTGGTGCGAATCAAGGCGTAAGCAGGGTTTGCGCTTGTCTTCTACTGGTATGTAGAGTAGATATCTGCAAAATTGGGTACCTTCCGGTACTCGTGGTCCAGAATCTTGGGAGAGTGGTAATGCTTGAAGGAACACTGATGCACAGATGGGGATGTAAGGTTGCAGTGGATGAGGGTAGTATGAAAATGCGGAGATTAAACCATGAAGAAGCATAAACGGTCTAAGAAGAGAAGATTTGGTTTGATCGAACTTGATATGAATGAGGATATTGGTCCGGGAATCAGCGTGAACTTATAATGCCAGGCGAAAGCAAGGCCTGTTTTGGGACTGCGTCCTAGCAGGGGTGAAGGATTTGGCCCAAGAGACCGATGTGGCATAGATTGGGGGCAAGGGTCTTGCCTTTTTTTACAGCGAGAAGAGCGGAACACACCTAACAACAATGGGCAGAGTGACGAGAACTCGGCGGTTAGCTGGATTAAGATAAGGCTGTGCATCCTGTCAACCAACAGCAAGCACAGGAACATGTGTGGAGCCAAGTTGCAAGGAGCTTCTCAAGGAGTTAGCCCAAGCCGCCGAACCAACGCGTTCCCGCTTTGCAGAAATCGCACTGACACTCTAGGAATACTTGCTTCCTCGTAGGATTCTTGGGGCTTGCTTTGGTCGAACAGGTTCGTGAATGAGGTGTGGATTGGGGAGGGGTGTGTAGCTCAAGTCGAGCAAGGATGCTAGTGGTGCGCTGAAGAGTGATACACGCCCCTTCCTCACTCAGCACTCACACACCACCTCCACCTTGACCTGCATGTTGGCGCTAGAGAAACGACAGACTGCTTGGGAGGGCCCTGAAAGAGCAAAGACGATTTTAGAGCCTGGTAGCCGGTGTCCACTGGAGGTCGTGCACCCGAGCAAGGAGAAGGAGCTTTGCCCGCCGCTGTTTTTTTGGTCACCTACCACAACCACTGACGACAAATTGGTATCTCAAGGCCCGCCCAACTAGATCCATTGTGAGGTCTGGGGACATCCATTGTGCCGGTACTGGCACACAATGCGCCATGCCCCCCTCCCCCCGTTGACGAATTGCCGTGTTCTGAAGGATCCCAGGGGACCATGAGCTCACGAATCCCGCCGCGAATTAAACCACAATTGAGCTAAAAGCTGGGCAGCCAGGAAGTGAACGACAGGATTCTAGTGTTTAATGGGCCACCCCCCGATACTCGACGGCATAATCAATGGCAGCCGATTGCTCCGAGAACCACACTCCCCGCCTTTGGCACAGTACATGTAAAGCGCTGCCGCAATTCGACAGCTACCAGTACCAGGGTCAGTTGATGGTGGTCAGAAGAATGGGGTTGCTTTCGGCCGTCGCCGTTCATGCCTGTCCTCGCTCGCTTTGTGCTTTGCAAAGCAAAGGAGATTAGCCTAGGTAATACGTTGCTCTGCATCAATCGCAAGTCAATCTTCCGTGATCTACGGTTAACCTGTCAATGGGCAGATGGGCCTGGTGCGTCCCTGTCCTGTCACTGACGGAGCCTGGAGTGGTGCAACGACCAAGCAAATCACATAGACGCGCTCCCCCAACCAATCCAATCCATACGGCGCAGCCTGCGTGATCCGAGCGACGTTGCCACGTGCAGCATTGGGACTTGTTCGCCTGGTGCTGTCGTTTTGGAGGTGGTATTACACACCGGCCAGGAACGGACTTGCAGAAACTGGGCCTCAGTGGCCAGAAGGATTTTGCGGACAAGCCTTTGCGACAAGAAAATTTTCTGGCCATCCTTCAGAGCGTCGCTGCCTCCGAGCAGCTGATTTTTTGAAACGCGCGTTTGGACTTGAAGGCTTGAAGGCTTGAAGGCGCATTGAAACAACAGGAATTCGTGCTCAAACACGCCGCACATCCATCCTGCACAAATGCAGTAAGGGGGCCTACATCTTATTCTCTAGTCCATTTCCTCAATGTGAATCATTTGTGCAGGCGAGGACTTGCAGAGTAGCATCCTGGTGTCTGGCACCCAGACGAGAGCCGTACAGGCGGGCTGCGGCCAATTGTCGCTTCCTTCGTTTACTGATACTCGCTGCGGCGGGCTGAACAGGGCTAGACAGATATTAGTCCCCAGTGGCAACAACCCGCAGCCACCCCCATCAGCAGAGGGTACCAATCAATCAGGGCGCTGGCTGCCCCTTCAGATTGGGCGCCTTTTAAGCCGTCGGCGTTTAGAAGACCAATAAAGCCATCTCAAGAGACTTTTCATTTACCGTGATGGCGCCCTACCCATAACCTGAATTGGTCCGAAGCTAGACAGAGGATGGGCGAAGGAAGAGACGAATCCACTAACCAGGATGTCGCCAGTAAACGATTGTGCGGGTGCAGCAAGCAACGTCCTGGACTGTACGTGCAGTGCAGTGCAGTGCAGAGTGGTGCAGAGTGGTGCAGAGTCGAGTCCAGGAGGAATGCATGTTTCTCAATCTTGTGCAGATGCTGCGTGAAGGCAGGGGAAATCCCATACGTATGTGTCATTGGTTACTTTGTCCAGGCAAGAGTTACGACTGTATGTACGAGCTCAGGTGCAGGTGCAGATGCGGGTGCGAGTGGGGGTTGTCGATGCATCAACTGTAGCCAGCTGCTGGTGTGATAGTGTTGGGTGACTTCGCAACCAGGAAATGCACTGTAACTCACACGCTGCAACTACTGTACCTCAGCTCCTTCCTTCAGCGCCGTGCTGTGGTGTGCTGTGGTGTGCTGTGGTTACTGTGCCTACTTGTCGAGTCCTCCATACACACCATCATCCGACCCAACACACCACACCACACCGTCAAATCTCTTCTCTGCACTCACCTCGTCCCGCCCCCAGGCTGCACACCTTCTTTTTGCCCCTCGCCCCCTCCTGTGTTTTTATTCTGCTCCCCGCCGGGTTAGAGCTGCTCTTATCTGTCTTGCGTCTAGAGTGAGTTATTCGCCATGCAGTGGCCCGTCTTGCATTTGCTTGCTGCACACCCACTTCAGTCGTCTTCCAACTCTTGCAGACGTCAACCGCAACTATTGATCGACACGACGTACGCATTACTAGTTGATGATCGATCTGCCGCATTGTGCTGCCCTTTGGGAAGTGACCGGGGTTGACACCACACGACGAGCCCAGAATGATTACCTGGCCTCGGTGAAACGTCTGTTCAGCAGCGGGCTGAGTCCGCCTCGCCCTGTGACACCCTTTAGAAAAGGCAAATCCTTCTGTCCCCAGTTGCCAGGAAGCAGTAAGGCTAGCGCCTTCTTCATTTTTTCTCCTATCAGCGTTTGAAGGACGTGCGAGGAAACAATTCAGCGAAGGAGAGAAAAGCTTTGTCCTCACAGGCCACAAGCCCGAATCCCTCGAGCTGCTCCCTGTCGGGAATAGTCATGGCGTCTAGCACACCCAATCATGCCAAGGGCGGGAGATAGACGCCCGATGGTGGCATCTGTGTCCAGCTCCCCTGCGTTGGACAGCTTCAGAACTCTTGTCTGGAGACCTTGCTGCTAGGCTTTGCGCCGCCACCAGGACAAGCAAGATTTGCAATGGCTACATGGGGCATGGCTAGTTCCTGACAAGCACTTGCTATTCTTGAGCAACAACCCGACCGGTTTTCGCTCCACACCACCCTAATCATCACCAATCAGCGAGCCAGCTGCACTGCACAACGGTCGGTTCAGGGCCAACCATGCTGTGAGTGGCTGCATGACGACTTGCGACCAAACCCTTTGGGCTCTAGTTTGCACTATCCCAAAAGTTGAATGTGATTGCAATCTTATGAGCCAACTGGCCGTGTAGCCAATAGCTAGTGGCTGTGGATCGGTCAACTATCCCATCCCAGTAGCGACAAGCCCTGTCACAAGAACCTTTTGACAGGGTGCCTAGATGCAGCGTTGTGGTGTATTGCGTTGGCCCTAACAGTTTGGTCTTGCGTCGCTAGCGGGGCGGTGATCAAGCCTGGCTCAGAGCAGACCCTTCGCTGCCAGGGTTAACCATTCTTCGTTATGCACGTTCCTCCCAAACGGTATCCTTGGACGTAACAGCAGGCTGCAACAAGTCTTATTTCACCCCTCAAACGAGTTTTTCCCAATGAAATCAACTCGGCTGGTTAAGACTGACTGAGTGGCTTGGCCCTACCACAACGTCAGTCGCATTCAACTCCTGGGCACCATTCCCTGGTCTCTGGGACGCTAGCAATAACTGCTAACCTGTTCAAGTCCCTGGTCTGTGTGCTTGACTAATTAAGGCTGCGAATATGCGTTCTGTCCTGTCTGCACACGCAGCGGCCGTCCTTCCCCGGCCAGCTATGATTTGGCACTGCAAGCCATTGACGCGCGGCGGCGCCCATTAGCTCACAGCAGCGTCTGAAAGCGCTCTCAGCATCCATCCACGGAATATTGCAAGTGCGGCTCAAGATGAAAAGCAAACTGTCTGTGTGCTTTGTTTTAGTCCATGTTCCAAATGGTGAGGCGTCATAGTACTCTGACCTGACCGTATCCTCCGATCTATTTCCGATCTTCAACAATGCAGTTATCCTACAACCTTGGTCAAGCCGCACAATTGGGGGAGAGAGCCACTGGTGCATACAGTGGCGTTTTTGAAGACACACCCCTTCAAAATATCTTGTGGGGGCGACTGGAGTGGATCGGCGTCTGCTGGCTGGGACAAAGGATTGTGATGAGAGAGCCACCCCCTCCTTTGCCCTCGCACCGGAGGGACTGTTAGACCGGCGATTCTTTCCAAAAGACTAGTAATGAAAAGCGCGTAATTTACAAGCATGACGATGTCGGCTTTCTCTCCAGGTTGGGTGGCCACGGGCAACTGCCATACAGCAATTAGTCCCTTGACGATTAGCGTACCAGTCAGTCAGCCTTAACCATTTTAGAGGTGCACGTCCGATACATCGGGTCAATGCCTTGGAAACGGCATGTACAACGAGGAAATTCATGCATCGTCTACACATCTGGTCGGCTCAGGAACCGATTTGGTTTACACCACAGCCGAAAAAAGGTTGTTATGCCGCATACTTCTTTTCTGGGGATGCTGACAAGTGCCCGTCGGCCACACATCTTTTTCGCCTTGTGCTTGTGAGAGTGTCGGTATGAGGCCACTCCGAAGGATTTGTGCTTGGAGAGTCGCCACGTGCGTTTTCCTTTCGACGGGTCTTTGTCGCGAAAGAGGCGCCTGCTCGTTTGCCAGCCACGTTGTATATTCTTCTTCTTCCTTCCTCTCAAGTCTTGTACAATTTCAGACATGAAGGATTCTGCTCCACGAGGACATTGCGCACCTCAGTTTGATAGCACAGCGGCTAACAAGATGTGCTAGTCATGGGTTTGACCTGCGTCTAGCGCCAACAAGTCGTTTATAGCGGAGGCATTTAGTTTGGAGCAGGATGCATCATGGCCTGCTCCATTGATAGTCGGTAACTATTTCCTAATTGCCAGTTGCTCAGGCGCTGCGAAGGATTGATGGCTGGAGGACGACGAAGGAGGCGTTGGGCAAGTATCGGTGAGGAGGGGTGGATATGGTGTGTAGATGCCGATGGTGAAGAGTCGGGTGCAAGTAAGGGACATAACAAAAAGGATCTTCTTCGTCCTCTTCTTGTTTGAACAGCCCCAGTATGATCCTTCGAAAGCCACGTTGTGGTGGAGTAGTGGCAGCCATTGCACCCTTCGGTCGACCAGTGCTGCTGAGCAACACCACCTCATCCGCGGATTCCCGTTAAAGATATGACTTGTAAAGAAGCATCCTTCGAGGGCACAGACTTTTTTGACATAATGACAAGACCAGCTCTATTCTTCGGAAGCTCCGTGCGCCACGTGGAAAGGGTGCATCTCAAGGGGTAAGCGTGTAACTCGTAGAGTTTCAGTGCATGACAACGTGCTCGGCGGTATTTCTGGCCCCATGGACCTTTGGTTCCTGCATACCAAGATGTTGATTCCCATTCATCTCCGGCAATCTTCTCTTAATCAGCTTTGAGCGGAGTCAATAGGGAAAGAAGAAGGCTTGCTGTGCCCACCAATTACCAGTTGGATGACGACTTGTGTCCATGGGCTGTGGCAGGTGGAAGCGGAAATCATGCATATCGAGGGATTTGCAGGCGGAAACATGGCGAATTGCATTTACGAGAATTTCAGCCATCTTCTCATGCAGGCGAACTCATCAGTCACAGATGTCTTGGTTTGTCGCGATGCAAGCGAGGGAGTGTCCTGAATGCATGGGGGCCATTTGGGGTCGAAGGCGTTCTTCCTGTGACCTGTGAGGGACTTTCCCGCCCCTCCTCCTTGAAGCCTGGTTTCTTTTTGAGTCCAAGGTCATGCGAAAACGAGACGACAGACGAGAAATATTGATCGACGTCCCAAGTTGGGAAAAGCCGAGTGTCACCAAAAGAAAAAGTGATGCGGGCGTTGAAACGACATTAAGCTGACGGTGGTGTTGTGCAGCTGCACATTAACAGCAACGGACACATTTTAATCTACGGAATTCGCCTTGTCAAAAACCTCCCGTGGTGATAGTTCACAGTGCGCTCGATTGATACAACCTGTTCTAATTTTGTCGCGACGCAGAGCAAGGCGGATGGCGCTGGCACATTCGCGGCGAGAGGTTAGGCTAGCGATGAAGGGTGGCGACGGGTGAGATTCGAGAACACCTGTACTAAGTCTCTCGGCAACTGCTCGTCAAGGTTACAAGCCCAAAGGAGGAGAAGCACGGCTATGTGATGAGTGATTGACTGCTCGGACGGCACACATTAACGCAGTGTGGCATCAGTCACAATTACTTGGCCCCCCGCGCGCGGGCACACACGCAGGTACATATGTGTGTATGTGTACGCAACAACACACCATCAGAGCCTGGTTGTTGCAAACGAGGCAGACGCCGACAAACATCGCACCCCCTCCCCCGTTCCTCCCGTCACTCGTGGCATCCTGCACATGGTTACATGGTGCATGGTGGAATAATGGAGACATCAATATGCAGGATTATCAAAACGCCTTGCGACATGCAGAAACCGAGGTGTTGTTGCATCACTCAGAGGGCGACGAGAGGGTGACGAAAGAAAAAGGTCCTGCACGAAAATCCTTCTATGAACAGCCCGTCCATAGCGCAGCCTGGACTGTCTCAAAGAATTGGAAATTGGTGAGACGAGGCTCTAACATCCCCAGTCTGCCTCTGCTATAGGGTCAAAACATATAGTGCGCCACCCGCTCGGGGCACCAAACATTATGGACGCAAAAGAAGCAGATAAAGACAATTGCACATGAAATGAAGCTTCCAAGGCCCTCCTTCCAAAGGAGTATGCCGTTCCTGCCCGAGGGATAGACTTAGGGCAAATTTTTTTTTCATCCTTTGGGGCTCCTGGCGGAATTCCCTCCCTTGCGCCTCGCCCCTTTATTTTGTAATCCTTTATTTTTGTAAAACAAGTCTGGATACAAAGGATTTTGTCTTTTTCTCGGTGAGTTACAGAGCAAAGACACCTCGCACCCGCCAGGTTTGAAAATGTTTCGACAGTGCAAGCGAGACAATGCGCTGCGCTGCTGATCTCCCGCACGCCTTATTGGGCTCTTCGTGTAAGTGGCTGTTAAAAAACAGCTTAGTCATCGAGTTTGAGAGCGAGCGCAGGCGCGGGTTTCACAGCGCGTCGCGGGGTCCTAAAGTGACGGAAGGGGGTGTGTATCGGACGAACCATCGCCAGAATATCGCATAGTTGATTCCAAAGAATTTTGCATTGCATTGATTTGCTGTGGAATCTGTCCGCCTTATTTTCTTTTACTCGCTCCAGTGCTTGTAGCGTGTTCGGATTCACCCCAGTGAAGGTGTCCTATTCGCCTGGTTGCCAATCAGCTACGTGGCCCTGAAGAAAAAATCACGAATCATTTTCGCATCGCGATTTATCCCCTAATTTCCCTTTCAAACCATCAACAACTGCACATCTGCACGAGTAGCATCAATCAAGGCGACAAAGGCGAAACCATCAAGCATGGCTTCCTTCGTCACCGACCTGTGGGAGTCTATCTTCACCCCGGGGCCTACCGCCACCCTCCTGAAAGCCACCAACATCACCTTCGCGGCGCTACAGCTCCTGCTGTTCATCCTCCTCATCGTCACGTACAGCATTCACTTTGTGGTGCTGTCCGTTCTCAGTGGGGGTCTGTGGTGGGCGATTAACTGGTTTGCAGCGGAGCTGGAAGCCGCCAAAGCTCGCGGGGAGATCGGAACGTCTGACGACAAGAAGGAACAGCAGCAACAGCCATCGGGAAAGGAACCTTCTGAAGGAGTCAAAGCAAACACCCACAGCAGTGACGGTGAGGACACAGAGGTGGAGGAGAAGTCCAGGAAACAAACTCGCCGTGGTAAGGCGAAACAAGCTGCAGAAGGACCCGTGCGACGTCGCAAGTCTGAGAGGCTATCCAACGTTAGTACGGAGGATGAGTGGGAGAAGGTCTCAGGGGCTGAATAGGGCAGAGCGAAACAGATCAATCCAAAGAACTTTCTGAAACAAGCTAATGATGTCAGTGGACTCAACACTAACAAAGACTGCACTTTGACAACAGACGAACTGATTCCATTTTGTTTCATGTTTCACGTTTCGTGTACCTGCATCGGGAACGGACTTAATGGGATCGTACCTGACATGTCTGTGAGCTACAAATCAAGCAGGCTGCAGCGGATAATTACAATGCCTTTAACCGCTTTGTAGCGTATCCTGCGCCAATTGAGCTTAGGGCTCCTATGAAGAGACAGATGGAAATTGCGTTCGGCCCACTCGCATTCTCAACAGCGAATTGCCCTCCCTCTTTGTTATCGCTCTTGCTCGGTTCCAATATGCTGAAGACAATGCTCGATATGAATGTCCCGATGAATTGAGGTAGAGTTGTGTATATGTTGAGTATGCCAAAGTACACGCCTGACAGCTCCTTGTCGGCCTGAGCATCAAGTCGAGGTATTTCTCTATCAACCATCTCATGCCCAACTTGTTGATACGAATGTCCAGCTGCCATTTTATTGACTTCAACTCCCAAAAGAGCTGTAGGTGCCCACATTGCAATCGTCCAAGGTCTGTTTCCTAATTAGCCAGCCTTCAATGGAGGATATAGGGTGACTTACAGTCCGCATAGACAAACCAACACGGTCGCGAATCGATAGCTTGTCGCAAACGGCGACAACAACATGGCTCCAGCAAACGCCAAGTGTCCAAACATCCATGTCGACAGTAAGTCTGGCTTGTCCCATTCCATTCGCGCGACAAACTTTCCGAGAAACCCGCTGGGCAACCTTCGCGTATACGACTGCTCGTCAGGCGCTCTAACCACCAGTGGCAGAAACAGCGCGCCCAGGAGTGTGATGATAGAGTATATGACAAAAGCTGTGCTTCCCACTCGTCCGATCTGGCCCAGAATGTCGGCTGATTTTTTGTCGACGGCCACGTCGTATCGGAAATAAGTCTCGCCCACCCAGGTAGTGCTGTAGAACAGGAATGGGAACCAGCCTATCCAAGACCAGAACTGTGCCCAGCAAATTGCTTGCACGCGTGGGGGAAGATGAATCAGTCTTTGGTAGATTTGACCGAAAATCTTGAATCCGCTTCCGCTTGACTGCAAGGCTCTATCCGCAGTGAAGGCTTTCTCGCTAACAGCCCAACATGTCACAGCAGTGCAGACGATGATAGCGACAGCGGCGATTATCGTCAGTTGCTGAAATTGGGTATCCCCAAGGGTGGTACCAAATGTTCCAACCATGTCGACTGCTCCTGCGGAGTATCCTATCATATGCCCAATGGCAGACATTCGACTTGCTGGTATGCCGTTAGCTCAACCCTTCTGCAAATATAGTCATCAACTAACCCCAAGCAGCTCCAGCTTGCTGTTTTTCAATTGAAAGCGTGTCCACAATCAAACTCCTCGAACACGACATTACTAGAAAGCTTGTCAGCGACGTCAACATTGTCAGTATCGCGAATAGCCCACCAGCATTGATCGCAAAGTCGACGATATAAATGGCCATCACAGCCACAACAATTATGGCTCTGGATGATGCTGTCTCGTCAAAAACCGAATGTAGTAATTGCTTGGTGAATCCCAATACAACCAAACTAACTGCTACAACAGCAGCTCCAATCACCATTATCGGCCGGCGTCTTCCCCAACGAGAGGTACTCTCATCAGAGAGCACCCCTACCACAGGCTGCACGATCAAGCCCGATAATGGACCAGCAACCCATACTAGCGACGTATTGCTTTTACTCAGTCCGAGATCCAAGAGATAAGGGGTGCAATCTTTGCAAGATGTTAGCACGGCACGCGACCCAGGGGAAGCACCGATGTACGTACATGTCATTTCGATTCCCCATGTAAAACTATTGACAAAAGGTGAGCAAGTTACGATCCTCCGCCATGCCACCACGAGGAAGTAGAAGGAGACATATATAGACGTACGTGATTCCGATGGTGCAAAATGTGAGCAGGACCATTCGCATTGCTTCAGTCCTGCCCCTAATCGAGGAATGCTCCAGGTCTGTCATGATGGCTTGATTTGCTCACGAGCGAGTTTCAGGCACCATGTTGCAGCGTCAATAGAGCAGATATTATCGAGACATTCGAAAGACGGCAAATGCAATGCGTCTTGATCAAAATGGGTTTGCTGGCTGATGCAAGAGGCGAAATGATGTTGAGCAGCGCAAGCCACTGACGCCCCTGCCCCTGACGTAGCTCGTCACTTTCGCTTGGTTATGTTTACCTGGACCGGCACTATCTGTAATCAGCAGTTCATTGAAACACGTTGCATCGTTTTTGAAATCACATGGAAATTTTGCAATTGATATGTAAACATTGTTATTTTGGTATCTTCCTGTACATTCATGCACTTATGCCTTATATCGTAGCAACACGTAACCCCAAACATCCCAACACCCGTAAGAAAACCCGACTTTTGTCCTCCTCGTCAAACACTCTGTGTATATGAACCTTTGCGCCGTGCCTCTGTACTTCCTCATAATACGCCCGCCTTGTATACGATCTGTTCTGTTTCGGAGATCTAGAGCATAAACAGCGTTTAAAATCTCATCTGGGTTCCAGTTCTGCACCAAGGCTTTCGGAAGGAAACTAAAAACAAAGAACCAGGTCTGAAAATTGCGACAGCAAGAAAAGAACACGATGCGCAAAACAAACCAAACGCATAAAGGAGAAAAAATCAAGTGAAAGTAAGGTATTTTGAAGAAAAAAAAAACAAGAAATCATGGCAGCTTCGCTGAGGTGGGGAAAAATGCTGCCGAAAACCAAGAAAATGCTGCAATCGCTCATGTCGTAAAAATATTTGTGCAATGCGGTACCGTATTGAACGCCTTCCCATCTCTCTCTCCTTCGAAATCCTTTCAAATAAACAATTGTCTTGTTAAATCCGTACAAATATACATCGTGGCTTGACTGCTCAAATACCTGCCTGGACTGCGCATCTACTTGACCGCAGTCAAGAATCCGCCAGTCGGGCAAAGTGCTTTGACCAGATCCAGCCTACTTTCTGCGTAAGGTCGTCTTGGTTCTTCGCAAGCCACAGCTCTCCTTTCTCAGCAATCACATCGAAGATCTATCGGAATCAGTTAGCAGTTGTTTCTCAATGTTGTTGTCGCTAAACGCCGTAAACTCACTTCACCCGCTTGGTATGTCAAATAAGGGTATCCAGCTTCGTGTTTGGTCGTAGTAATGTTGAACTCAAAAAGGGATGCTGCCAGCCAGAGCACGTTATAGCCATCTCCTTCTTGTCCACGATCTCGTGATGATGCTCTTGACGACCTTTGGCTTTCATTTGGTCCATCGTTCAGCGGCAGCGCCGAGTGAAACAAATTTGAGAACCTGCTGGTATCTTGTGGCAGCTGGTTTACGCTATGTGTATTCGAGTCTCTCTTGTATCTCGACGATTCAGAGGATTGTCTAGGAATGCCGCCGGAATCATAGCTTCGGCTGGTGCTGGGTCTAGTTGAGGTGTGACCAGTGCCTGCCAGTGACTTGGAGCTTGCGGCACCAACTTCAGACGACTTCGGTGATGCTGAGCTGCCCGCGTACTGTTGCATTCCCGAGTAGTAATCTCTGTAGTAGTACTGATGCGGGCTTGGCGCATTCCCGCTACTGCCTGTTGCGTTCAAGCTCGCGTTATACGACGGAGTCATCGAGATCGAATCACTGTTACGTGGCGTCAAGTCAGAACCAGAGACAGCGTCGTTGTTCATGGACAGGCCACGTCCTCGCCTATCAGGGTCCGCCGTGCGGGAGCGCATGTATCGGTGTCCCTCATCGATACTGTTCGCCGCCGACTGAGATGGACGCCCTCGACTCGCAGGATTCAGGATGCCAATATTAGCCAGTTGATCGGCAGCATATGGACGATCCTGCTGGAAGGCAGAGACGATATCTTGCGGCTCAGGCATCTCAGGGCAGTCGATCAACACAGTTTTCATCTTTTCTTTCCAGATCCTGTACCAGTCGGCCTGGATGTTGACGAAATTGCCAAGACAGATATTGCCAACTCGCTCCGTGAGGGCAGAGAGTTTAGGCAGCTCTTTCAAGAGTGCATCGTTCAGCGCATCGTACTGTTCAACTAGCTCGCGCAGTTTGGGATCCAGCGACTTGCCGCCGCGTCTTAGCTGTTCAGCTTTTTCGAAATCTGCCCGACGCTTCTGTCTCTTCTTCATGGCTAGCGAAGGATTTCCGTAGGCCTTGATGACTTGTTCAAACGGCTCAATAACCTGTTTCCTGACCTGCGCAAGATGGTCTTCTAGTACCACCTTTTCCAAATCGCGCATGGAGATGTTGAACTGAACCCATTTGCTTTCTAGTTCGGGATAGCTACCTGGCTGCAGCCTCATAACCAGCTCAATGGATGACAAGTATTGCAAAAACTCGTGGACATATTCCGACACTTGTCTGGTATAGAACTCGACATCTCTGAGCACAACTTGTAAGCGCAGGTAGTCATCGCCAAACTTTTCCTTCAGCTTCGTGTAAGCCGCATCATCAATAGGTCGAGCACCAGACGTTTGCAGCTTGTCGACGCGCTTACCGAACGCACGTGCTAGGCCGCCCTTGACGTCAGATTCCTTTCGCTTTCTGCCAACAATCTGTCCCACAAGTTCAAAGTTCTTCTTTGTCTTATTGATTTCGACAATAGCTGTTTCAAGGATATCTTTCGCTTTGACAAGTTCCTCTCTATCGGGGTGATCTTGAGGTGTATGTTGAAGCATGGTGATAATGATGTTGGGGTACTTGGTGATCCTCTGCATTGGCTTGATCAGGAGGGAGTCAAGATCCCAGGCAGCGGTGAGGTCCTTGGCAACTTCGTTGCATTCAGTCAGCCAGACTTTGACGGTAGAGTCTTGTTGGATCTGGATCAATCGCTTTGCGGCCTGGTCGCTGTTTCGCAAAAAGCTTTCGTGCACCGTCTTCATTATGTCCATGTTGCGCTGGAAGACTTCACCGATGGCTGTCTCGCGATCCTTAATGTCGCTCAATTCATCCTGTGGTATATCTTTTTCGGCAGTGGTGAAAGCTTGTTTTGCTTTGGCGGTGCGACCACCTTTGGGTACATATACCCCGGCAACAGCAACCTTGAGTTCGGCCAGAAAGGTGGTGTGAAACTCGATAATTTCGTGGCTATTTCGAAACACGATCTTGACTGTTTGGTCGTCCAGCTTCGGGCACGCCTCAGCAGTACCTTTATAGATCTCTTCGACAATGTTCATATCACGCACAAAGACTGCTTCAGTGTCGACAAGCTCCCTGATGACATTACGTCGCTGCACTAGTCGGTGGCGTTCCTTTCCAGTAGGCTCATGGCCATCTGCGATAAGTGACTTGCCGTCAGCATCCGCAGAATTTCGTTCAAGGCCATCCTGTTCGCCAGTTTCGAAGGATGGAGTATCCACGGATCTCGGTGTGTCGTTGTAAGATGCGTAGTCATCACTCTCTCTTTCCGAATTCAGCAAAGTGCTGTTGTACGACTGATCATAATAGGCACTTGACGGTCGAGAATTATATGCAGAACCAGACGCAGAAGGGGGGATCGGTGGGGGTTCGTGGTCAGGAGATGGAAGATGGGAGGGTACTCGAGGACGTCTTGGTGACAAGTATGGTACGGAGAAACCTTCGCCTGTATCGACCTCAGGTAGTTGATGTTGGGAGCGAGCGAACGGCGAATCTGTACCAAGAGCACCATCTGACGTTTCCACAGAATAATCGGTCCAAGTAGACTGATGGCTAGATCGTTTACCGTGCTGGCTATATGGAGGTATAGCAAGCCCACTGGCGCCAACCGTGGTGAATGACTGCTCGTATGCATGTTCTTGTAGAGCACCAACGTCCGAAGAGGCGCAAGTGGATGCACGCCGAGAAGCGTATTCTTCACCATAATGTCGTTCTAAGTGGTCCCGGTCATCAGTATCTTCCGTGCAGGCTTCTGTTGTCGCATATTCCGACCCGTGATATCGATTCTGCGGGTCTTCTTGGCCGTTATCGAACTCTGAGCAGTAGTCCGATTCGTCTTGCTGCAGCATTCTAGGGAAGGGTATTGGTGGAACAAGCTGGGTAGACAGCGACTGAGTTGATTCTTGAGGGGGCAGAATAGTGACAGTTGTTTCGTAATTTTCAGGTTGAGGTGGGGGGCGGTTGAAGCTCTCTTCGAAGTCATCATTAGTTACGCTCGGCGCGGCTGAGCTGTAGCCTTGGTAGCTGTTCGCTTCTGGTATGCTGGTGTGTTTGGCTTGCGTCTCCTCCTTGATCATTCCAACTTCATCCGCGAATGGATATTTGTATTCTGACTTCGGATATTGAGCTTGGGATATCTGCGGACTAGGCGGCTCGATGGTCGTTCGTGGAACATCTAATGGCGAATAATGTTGTCCCGGTACTGCCGGTGTCGTCTGCGGCTCATTGTCAAATTCAGTACTCGCTGAGCCTGCTGAAACTGCCGATTGCGGGATCTCTTCCTGCGAGATTGGAGGAGTAGCATCTGGAAAGCTCCCCGGTAGACCCAGCGTAGGCGAGTCCTTCAGAACCTGTGACGCGCTGCTGGCCGAGGCGGCCGCTTCAGACGTCGATATAGTCAGCGTCGGTGTATTAGTCGCCTTGGCAGACTGATTCTGGCTACTCTTTTCAGATACACTGCTAACTGGTTGGTGTGATTCTTCAATTTGAGCACTAGGAAGTGACGGAAGCGAGGGAAGCGGTTCGTCCTGGGCCGCTTTCTGTCGAGCCTCAAGCACTTGGCTTTCTCTAATCGATTTACTATATGCGAGTCGAATATGCTCTCTTCGCTGTTCAAAGTCGATAGGTCCAACAGAAATCTTTCGTCTCCGGCCTTGTGAATCAGTTGCCCTGGACTGGTGTTTGGTACTCTCTCTCATTCGCGAGCTGGCAGTGGATGCCATGGTGACGGACTGGCGAGTTCGGGAACTTCGTTGCGTAGGAGATTGTGAAGGTGGTGGAACGGAAACATAAGCAGGCACTCTGCCACTGCTTGATGAAGGGAGGCTTGGATGAGGAGGTCGTCGGTCTCGAGCGGACGAGTGCGTTGGCGTCTTTGCACGAGATGTTGGCGTCTTGGCTCTGGAGTCGGGGGGCCCAGTACGAGAAAAGCCTCCATTGTGGTGTGTCTGTCTTATTGATGGAGGGGAGTTCGGTCGACTCTGGTGAGAACTTTCTGAGCCTGTTGGGCTATTAAGCCTTCGAACGGGGACTGGCAGCTTCGACGTTGATACGGAGGGTGAAATTGCCTTGCCAGGAGTTGGCGTCTGTGACAAGGAATTCGTCGAATGAGGCTGTGGGGAATGGAACTGGGCGGACGATGCGTCACTTTGCGATCGATTGTGTTTTCGTCGAGGTGTAGCATGCTGCGTTTCGTCGATCGCGTCTTGAGAAGCCTCAATATTTCGGTACCAGTGAGCGGGGGACGAAGGTTCGACGTCGGGATCCGAGAAGCTACGTGGTCGCGAAAAATCATGAACGCTTGATTCAGATGTCCTTCTAGCGCGCTGCGGTTGTATTCCGTAGCCCACTACTGACGCATCTCTTTGGTTAGGAAGAATTTCTCCAAACAGCAGTCCTTGGGAGCTCGGGCCGTCCCTGGAGCGCGGCTGCGTTTGAGCATCTCCCTGCACATGTGTGGCGTTTGTACGTTTGATGCTCGTCACGTTTTCGCTCGTCAGCCTTCGAGGACTATTAATGCGATTCGCAAACGACTTAGGACTTGAAACGTCCGGCGATGAGCCAGATGGACGGAGCCTGGCGGGTGTGAGAGATCCGTTTTCGCCTCGGTTCTTGAGAGGGGTGACGGGATCGCGGCGAGCGTGTGAGGACGTAACGGAGCGCACTGGCACGCGCGAGGGGGCCGCAGAAGCGTCATTTTGGTCAAATCGCTTCATTAAGTCCTTGACACTGGGAGCGCCAGCGGGTCTACCACCAACAGGTCCAGAAACGGATCGTAGATTTGTGCGAGGCGGGCTGCGCTGTTCAGGTGGTACGGGACGCTTGACAGAGCCAACATCGCGATTGGAATGGATAGAGGGTTGCGAGAGCGAAGTCGCCATGGGAAGGGACGAGTTGGCCGAAGTCGTCACCGATGGCGATGTTGACTGCGGTTGATAGGATTTGTAGAAGGCGTCGGCGTCTACGTCGCGAGACGGGGCATTTTCGTCGCCGGGGGTATCGTGGTTTGTGGTATTCGACGTTGTATTGGAGAGTTCGGCGTGTGAGCCGTGGTGGTATGCGTCTGGGTGAGTAAAGGGCACGCCCGAGTCCCCAATATGGTGTGGTCGTTGGGGTTCGAGATGGGGTTGGGCTCCCTGACTCCCAAGCCCTGCGCCTGGGTCCTGATCCATCATGGACAGGCCCTACGCATTCGATCAAGCCCTCCAGTTAGCGTAGGTGGTCGGGGGCACGACGAAAGGTGGACGGAAAAGGTGCATCGATACGTTGGGCGAATTGGGCGTGGACACTGTGGAAGAAGATACCCGACGAGTTGGCGATGGCGAGGGAAAACGATAGGCTGAGAGTGCAAGTGAAGGGAAGTTGAGGTGTCAGGACGGGTGGTTCAAGGCGGGTGGGTATTATTTTTTTTACCAGGATTGGGAGCGAGGGTGCTCACTCGGGAACAGAGACAAAGGCAACAGCGAGAACTTCAGGGAGAGTGGGGAGCCGTGACGACAACCTGACCTGAGCTTTTTTTTCCCCTGCCCCTGGGCTTTTCGTGACTGGCTGATAAAAACAGCCCGGTCAAGGCACCAAAAGTTTAGCTTTTAGTGAGTGCGGGCGACGCGGGGCGCTGGAGAGGCACAGAGCTGGGAAAAACACGCTAGAGACGGAGATGCAGCAAGTTTGCCCGTGGTGCTGAATGCGGGCTACCTAAGGAAGTGGGATTTACTGGAGAAGGCTAGGCTCTGGGTGGTGACAGAAGCGCTGTAATGAGTGGTCACCGAGTGAGTGTGTGCCTGTGTTAGGTGGTTAGTGCCTGAAAGGCCCATCCAGTCCCATCCCGTCCCGAGCTAAAGCAAACCAAGCCAGGGCAGTTTAGTGGGTGGCTTATGATGATGCGACGCTGGGACCATGGAACCGAAGCCCCGGATTGGCTCGATGAATCGAAATGGGTTCTCCCTTGAATCGAAGAAGAGAATGATCACTGGCTAAAACTGGGCTGCCCATTTTATTTTATTTTTCATTTCTGAGTATTCTGTGATTTCCATTGTTGTTGTTTTACCAAGTGTCAATAGTGACACTTGGATCAGCCAGCTCGTAGTTAAACGGCGACGACAGCAGGTGGCCAGGCAAAGACACGGCCGACGAACACGACCGCAAGATGTTTCATCTACAGTGCAGTCACTGAACTCCAGCATGTGCAAGTTTCAGTGGCTAAATGCCAGCATCCGACGGGCAGCTGTCAACCAAGCCTGTCACTCCAGGACGATCCATCCAGCGCAGCCACCACAATGCAGCCCAGTCCAGCTCTGGCGTCGTGGCCCAGGGGACAAAGGGGAGGCAAAGCCCAATCATTACAATCGCTGACGACATTATGAGGAGCCTATTAACTGCCGCGAATGGACAAGTGACGCAGGTTTGCTCCTCCGCACCAAGATACATCGCTTAAGGCATTTGTTTCCAATGCATTTTCGTCGACAGATACTTAATAACTCACAGGCCTGGTCAATACATTCGTAACATTGGAGGTTCAGGGCATACGCTGGTCCGCGCAGCTTCAGGGCATTGCTATGCGTGTGAGCTCGCTTAATGACTCCATTGCTCCTAAAACAAATTAATCCAAATGTTTTAAAAGTCCATTTGCCGTCCTTTTTCGCATACTTGACCCTTCTGCGAGGCCTATTATGAATTGTGATCTGACTCCCAAAATTCTAGTGGCCAGTGAAACTCGTCAAATCAGAAATGACCTATGCCTCAAGGGTGAGCTTGCTCGGCAGGTACCGAGACACCTAATTTGTGAGACGCGATACAACCGCCTTGTGCAGGTCTGATCCATGGGCCGGCTGCCTGTAATTAGGTGCTGCTTGTGCTACCAGGGCCACATTTCGCTGGTGCGCCGTAGAGCACCACTGCCTGAATCGCGCTTGTCCATGCTAAGAGCCCTGGTTGACGCGCCCATTAACCTCCAAAGAGTTGGGTTCGGCGCGACAGAAATACAGCCATGATTCAAGAAACACGATGGTGGAAGGCATAAAACGGAAGTCTGCTCATCATGACGCGTCGGCAAGCAAAAAATTAAAGACCCCAAGTCATGGGTCTCTCGTGAAACGAGATCTGTTACGCCATCATTATCCCCAAGTACAAACGCTAAGGGAGTATCTGATTGCGAAACTACCCAGCTCATCCAGAATTCGTCGCAGAAAACTCGCTTCGCTGGGTCTTCAATTGGATGGTGCTGAGACAGACGTTCGCTTGTCTCGTCTTCTGGACTCCTGTTTGGTCTGTTCTTCCAATAGCGGTATCGCCAAAGATCCGGCCAGATGGGAGCAATGGATATCATTCTCCCAGAGAGCTGATGAGTCGTACATAACACTCTCTGGCGGTATCTCAGGGGCTATTTACTCTCAATGTGAGGTATGTTCTGCCGTATGTTTCCGTCATACTATGGATTGTCGTACTGAAGATACTCTGTTAGATTGTTGACTTTACCATTTGGCTGCTCTTCTCCAGAGAAACAAGACCGGGACGCTGGCCCAAGCATCTTCTTTGCGATGGGTTCCGTAGATGCGTGAGGGATGGAGAACAATGTCAGACTACAATCCCTGGTGTTTATCGCCACTTCCCTAATGCCAGTGTTGATGCGCTGAGGGATGCCCCGTGGACGGACGTCCTCGCCCTCCTCGGTCGATCAGGTGAAAGTATCATGATTGACTTGCTTGTGGATTGTGCCATATTCCCTGCCGCCGATGCCGGTTATCACAATTACTATCAATTAAGCGGTGACTATTCTTCTCACTATTTACTGGAGCGAATTGATGTTTCTGACTGGTGATAGGCGAGCCTTTGTCTGAGAGGGGCATTTACTCTGTAAAAGAGCATCAGACTTCTCGAAGAGCTTCCGAAATATCCCTCGTTAGGACTAGAATACTCTACGCTAAGCCAACTTTGACGCCAAGAGGCCTGATCCAACCAGGGTTTAAACACATTCGTAAGAAGCCTTGTCTCCTTCTAACGCTCGTGAGCTGATGCAAAACAGATGCCCTGAACCGGTATCCATATAAACCTATGACGAAAAAAAACGACACTATTGAACTGGAGATGAGGAACGAGGCAAACACAGTCAAAGTGTTGATGCATATGTTTCCCAGACAGTTCCGCCTGCATAATGTATTCACTTCCGAAGTAGACTCTTCGAAAACGTCACAGAAATTCCAGGACTACACAGTCCGGGATGACGAAATTTCGCAATTATGTTGCAGCTCCTCGAAGACGCCTGATTCGGCATTACCAAAAGTCCCAAAGCGGCTGCGAGGGCGAGCGAAGAATTTGGTACGACGTATGCAGATTCTGCACAATCGCTGTTCATATTTTGAGCTTTTGCGCCACTATTGTCCATGCAATCACGATGGAGAGCGTCCAGTGCGCACAGTTTCAAATCATCTTGGTCGCTCCAAATCAGCTTCCAACCCAGTTGTCACCCTGGACAGGATGAGAAATGTCCAAAAACAGCCCGCAGAAGCTCCTAGACATACAAAGAGGCACGGTTGTCACGCAAGGAAGCCCGAACCGGAGCATCGCTCCATCGTAGATATGGCCTGTTCAACGGCTCACGTATCTGCATATTGCCGCGCCGCTTTGATCAAACTCGTACCACTTCCTTTCTGGGGAAATGGTCAGACGGGAAGAGACAATAGAGATGTATTTCTCCGAAAGGTCCATCACTTCATTTCCCTGCGACGGTTTGAAACCATGTCTCTGCACGAGCTGTTACAGGGATTCAAGGTATGACTTTATGATTTCGTGTTGCTATCTGGCCAGCTAATACTCTCTAGCTGACGGAAGTTGCTTGGCTACGTCTACCAAGCTCTGCTGGGCAGAAACCTAGTCAATCTGAGACGAATAAGCGGCAAGAGATCTTTTTGGAATTCTTGTACTACGTCTTTGACTCACTTTTGATCCCCCTGATCAGAAACAGCTTCTATGTGACGGAATCGAACAATGATCGCTATCGACTGTTCTATTTTCGTCACGATGTCTGGAAGTCCATCTCGGAGCCTGCCCTCCGGAGCCTCAAAGACAACTTGTTTGAAGAGTTCAAATCTGCTGGCCGGGGTGAAGTGACTTCTCAACCAAATAAGCTGGGACACAGCCAGATTCGCCTGTTGCCAAAGCGAGACTCCCTTCGGCCCATTACGAACCTTAGAAGGAAACAGATCAATCCCAGGATGCCCAAGGCCCTAGGACCAAGCATCAACAGCATATTGGCTCCTATCCACACAGTCCTCAAACTGGAAAGAGTGAGTAGTGCACAATATGAGAATCACCAGATAGCTGACTTGTACGCAGGCAATTCAACCCAGTCGACTAGGTTCGGCCATGTTTTCAGTGGGAGATATCTACTGGAGACTGAAAAAGTTTCGCGAAAGCTTCAGCTCCGCACTCCCACGGCTGTACTTTGCTAAGGTAGATGTGCGAGCTGCTTTCGACACCATTCCGCAAGCCGCAGTCGTGAAACTCATGAATACCATCACAAGCCAAACATCTTACGAAATCGTCAAACATGCCGAAGTCAGGCCCGGCGAGCGCTCTCTATCCGACAGTGACATGATGACCACAAAACCTATTCGCCGCTGGCACGCCAGCGCCCTCCAGGACAATGACGCCCGCCCATTTTTCGCTCGTGTAGAAGACTCCTTGGCATCGAAAGCCAAGAACACCGTCTTCATCGACACAGCATCACGCAGAAAGTGGGATGCGGAAGGCCTCCTTCAGCTGATGGAAGAGCACATTGAACAGAACCTAGTCAAGTTTGGCAAGAAACTCTATCGGCAAAAACAAGGAATCCCTCAAGGCTCTGTCCTGTCGTCTTTCCTCTGTAACTACTTTTACGCGGATCTGGAAGCACGAAAGCTGAGCTTTCTACAATCTTCAGACTGCTGCCTGCTTCGTCTGATTGACGATTTTCTCCTTATCACGACTGATCGCACCAAAGCAGCACAATTTGTTGAGCTAATGCAGGGTGGCGTGCCCGATTATGGAGTACAAGTGAGCGAAAAGAAGACTTTGGTCAACTTCGACCTCGTCCTTCAAGGCGAACGCATTACAAAACCAGACACCGGGACATGGTTCCCTTACTGCGGAACAGTCATCAACTGCCTTGACTTGAACATTGGCAAAGATCGCATCAAAGATCGGAACCTCGGTGAGTACTCCTTCACCAGGCATTCACTGTGGCCAACTAACCATCCCAGATATATCCAACTGCCTCACCGTCGAACACGGTCATCTTCCCGGCCAGAACTTCCAACGAAAGGTCCTCAGTAAGTGACCATCCGCGCCATCGGTGAACACCGGTCGCTGACGAGATACAGATTCATTCAAGATCCAATCTCACCATATGTTCTACGATACATCCCACAACTCCCCGTCTACCGTCCTCGCCACCCTGCAGGGTGCATTCAGCGAAACAGCATTCAAGATGTGGGCATATGCTCGATCGCTTAGACCGCCACAGCGTCCGTCTTCGAAAATTGTCATTCGTATGCAAAAATATCATACTGGTCGTACTTTGGAACTAGTCTAACATTGAATTAGGGACGATTGCTAAAACGGTGGATGTGGCATATTTGATTCTGACGAGTAAATCTCGCAAAACTCGGTATCCAGAATATCAATGCAGCATCAGCAAGCAGCAACTCCAAACGTGCGCATCTTAAATCATTGGAATCATTACCTAGTCAGTGCTAATCATGATATAGGGCCGCTTTCTCTGCGTTCTTAGAGACACTGGGCCGGAAACAGACCAAGTACATGGAGGTTTTGGCGTGGCTTCGCTTGGAACTGCACAAAGTTGATCCACGACGGTCGATAGTTTTGTAGAAATATTGTACATTACGATTATTATATCTAGATAGCCAAGAAATACGCCATGCAAGAATGTTCTACCCAGTGCTCACGAAGAGTTATCATGTAACATATATAGTATCGACCGACATTGTTTTCTCTATATGGCAATACCACTCTCCCACCATCGATGGCCTGTATGCCATCTCGGCAGGAAATGCTCATCCCATCTCCACCACTTGTCCCCCGGGTACCCCAGCCCCAAAGGTTTCACAAAGGAGACAGGCACTGGCTCAAGCATCCACAGCCCGAATGATGCCAAGTCGTCAACGAAGAGAGGCGCCGTGGCAAACAGCCACGTCAACGTGAAGAGCAAATTGGCCATTCTTGGCACTACCCTCACAGATACGGGTGGCAAGGCCTTGGACAACCATGTCTGCGCAAGGATCCCTGCAGCTTGCAGCAGGAAGAACAACAGCGGCTTCCAAGGCTTGCAAGGTCCAATGGCGGATATACTTCCTGAACCATGCATCAGTCCGGACTGTGCAAACGTAATCAGCATGGCGATGAAAGTACCAGTCCTCGTTCCCTTCTTGATATATCCCCGTTGCAGCAAATACGTGGCCGGTGCTAGGAACTGCACTCGGAAGGTCTGATGCCACCATGACCCCCAAAACCCCGCAAGGCCTCTGTCTAGAACCTGGGAAAAAGATCCAAAGGTTGACGCGTAAAACCACAGAGCGTGCCGAGACGGAAAGAACCGCTTGATCAGAAAATACTGGACGATCTCCGCAGCTGAGAACACTGCAGAGATAGCGCTTAGGACCCCAATGAAGGACAATAATTGGCGATAGAGAAAGACCAGGTAGGGCTTCGGGTGTGGCATTAGATGCGAGGACTGTGGTGCTTTTGGGGGCGAAAGATGGTCGGGACCGAGGATGAAGTATATGTCTTTCATCATCAAGGCAGACATTAGATCTAAGAGGGCGTATGATATCAGGATGTTGGTCAGGCGGCCGGTGAAGAACGATGACTGGCTACGTGGAATACAGTATCCGCTGGGCGTACGGGCTGGGATCCTGGCGACATCAATCTGTGCATTGTTCTCGCTTTGTTCTGTATTTGCCGGTCTTGGTATCGCGGAGCTCGACCAATTCCATCCTGTAAATTCTTTTATTAGTCACTCGTAAAGATGCACATAAGGGTTTCAGTCTCCGGGACTAACCTGATCCTCTGAAGCTACAGATGAGGTCCAGTGCCCAACCAAACCTATCGATAAAAGGGCTTTGGGCCGGAAATCTTTGCCAAACGTAGTGAAATTCCGACTTGTTTTGCTCTTCCCCGTCCACTTTGGCAGGGTGACCGTTCCTTCTAGCCCCCCTGTTACGCAATCCTTTTGTTTGCAAAGCGTCCGAGAAAACAGCCTTGCTGTCGCTTTGGGAAATCGATTCAAACGAGCCGTTTACTTTGACCGCCCGCGCGGCATTTTCCTGGGGCCTTGTCCATACCATCAAGTTCAAGCACAGCATGCTGCCCCAGGTTGCCGTCATGCCTGCAGCGTACGATGATGCCACATTTGTGCTGGACGCATGGAGAACTTGGTCACAGTTGAGAGCGAGCACGATAATAACAACGATCCATCGTGTCTCGTATAGCCATGGCCGTCGCTTTCGGTCTTGTGGGATGGATAGCCACAGTGCAGGAAGTATAAATGTGCCGAACAAGCAATAGGGCAGGACAAGGGGGCGACTGGTGCCCTTGGCAAACCGTTCCAGCAGCGATGCACGGTAGGATGCCAGAACTGAGGCTACAAGCTTGTCCATTTCTAGGGCTTGCTGCATCCGATGCAGCATGGAGCAGTCGGGCTGCAAGATGCTCTATAGAAGGCGCGCTCTATGACAGATCATTGCTAGTGCGTGGAAAGAGTGTGGCATTCAGCGAGACAGGTTCCAATGATTGGGTTGATGGTGGTTGCTTGTCCGCGGCCTTCGGCAGTGCTGTTATGCACAGTAGGTGTTGAGAGCCTCGTTCTTCGAGAAAGTCACGGCGATCTAGGTTTTGATGTAGGGGGTACGTCGTGACGCAAGGACGGACTCATAGTCGGTGAGTGGGTTTCTACATCGCGTGGGGGGGACGCACAAAGGACAATGAGCCATTCGTGGAAAATATGTAGAGTCAAAGCATGGGGGCTTGGAAATCAGGCTGCATCGAACAGAACCGCTAACTAAGTAAATAATGTGACAAAAATGAACGGCCCTTTGAATTGCGATTGATGCCGGATGTGATGTTGATTGAATGGTGGAGTGGCTTCGGGTAAAAAAGTTGAGCTCCAGGGTAAGCACCCATCATCGCTTGGATCCAAGGTCGTCGCTCGAGTCCACAGGCTACCTGCTGACTGAGCGTCTGAGAGTGGGCTAGCGAGAGCCTTGCCACGCTCGGCTGTCGTGAACTTTCGATAACCACTTTGGGCATAGCGCCCACCATAGACGACAGAGCCAATCAGAGGCTGTGGTACACGACGCCGAACAACGTCGGCGAAATAGTCGGAACCTGCCCGTGAGTACCGTTTCAACCGGTACCTAAGATGACGCGACAGCATTTGCCCGATTGCAGCTCGGCAAGAAACAACCAGGAACCCATAGGGCTATGCTATCGACGTCGGTAAATGAACCTGCATCGATTTCGTGCCCCTATTCTTTTGATTATTCTAGAACAAATTGAGTAACGTCTGGCTCCATCGCGAGTTCATATACAACAACTGTCAACGGGGGGGCGTGTCGTTTGCAAGCAGCCAGAGAAGACCTTTACGGCATCTCCAGCTCCGCGTACTCCGTAAGGATCTCTGTATACTTTCTCTACCGTATGGAAATCAGCCGTGACTGTCGTAGATGCACGTGGCATTGACCCCTACGCGAAGATCATCGGGCCGCGAGGAAATCATAATGACTCGCCATGATAGGAACCAAAGTCCTGGATCACGCTAGCCTAGCGATACAGAAGTCTTGATAGCAATGGGCGTCAATTAAATTGCCACTCCCACAATGAGACGCGCCCAGATTCAATGCGGTGGATGAGCTTCGTAATTCCACTCTGATTTCATATGCCATGTCTACCCATGATCAACATCGATGAGACCGTCGTCCAGCATCCAGCTTCGGCACTGTGGGGGAGCGAGACCGAAACCGAAGTGATTTGACGGCCAAAGCTCATTCAGCCATGGGAGCCTTGTGGGATTTGGAATTAGGCACAGAATTGAGCCGCATATCTAAAACAATTGGCAATATAATTTCCTCACATGGTACATCAGATTAAAACTAATCATGCAATTTTGTCATACTTTTCATCTTCTCCATTTCCTTCTTCGCCATGCTCAGCCACTGTCTACCTCAATAATTCGGGGATCTCGGGGTGTCGAAATGGAGCTAATTTGTCTGAATTCTTTTTTCCTCCTAGCGCCCAGCACCGAGTCTTGCCAGTTTAGCACCTGAGCTTTCAGCACCCACCCTCCCGGTTTCGAGGAACATTTGCTCCTGCCCTGCGCTGCACCCCCCAGCTAAGGGACCATGCGCTAAGTATTATTAGCACAGCTTGGCACAGCGCATCTTTCTTGGTAAAACAGGTTCCCCTCTCTGCCCCGAGCTCCCCCCTTCCCCTACCACAATGGATCGCTGTCCAAATCTACAAGTACCCGTTGAATCTATCGAGAGGGCGCGCCCAGTGGAAACATGGCACTTGGGTACTCACTGCGCGTTGGTTCATCATCAGGCGCATTCCTACAGCGGCAATCCAGCCTCTAACAAGACACTGATGGCCTTGCTGTGCATCCATTACAGCAAATGCGGACCTGTAAAACACTGCGCTAGAGATCGCTTGTTCAGCCTTAGCCGCGAAACAATAACATCAAAAACCAAAAAAAATCCCAAGAGCAACTGCATGAAGCCTCCTGTCTTACACCACACCACTAATTACATGTTTCTGTTCCTTCTCACCCCGTACATTTAGGAAACTTCAAAGCAACATCTCCGTGATGACGCTTTGCTGTTCCCCAGGACCAGGTAATCACCACACAGTCATCTGCACAACACTTATGCATCCCATCTTACCCCCAGTCTACCCATCAAAACTTGCACAATGTGCACAACCAAGGCCCCATCATCCCGAGCTTCCGCGTGGGCCTCTCTAAACAAAGAACCACATCAGCCAGGGCTAGCCGTACCACTGACCAAGCAATACCACTAACATGGTCAGTCTGTGTCTGCTGGGGTTTGCGGACTTTGGCAGTTCATCATGGCAAGTTCCATGGTGGCAATTGGCCATCCCATCCCCATAATTAACTGTTTGGCACAGCACCTTTCCTCATTAGCACAGAGCATGCACTCCGTAATTTCAGCAAGTATTAGTTTCATTCGCCTCAAATCCTAACAACCGACCCACAGAACATTATTCGAAGCTCAGTTGGAAGTGCTACCGACCTGATTCAAATACACGCCCAAAGCAGTGACCACCTCTCCAGTTACCCAACACCACCCCCCTGTTAGCTTATGTAGTCCACTAGTTAGAATTGAAGTGTTATTACACTGCTGTCGTCTGTTACCAGCCAACGTATGGAGTACAGTACTTACCTTGCAATCTTAACTACTAACAAGTAATGGTATTCACGAAGAGCCTTTTTCCTTCTTCAATTAACCCCCTTGGGATCCACGCGATCAAACTCAGATAGCTCCATCCACTCACTTGAATATTCTCGGTTACTGTAGAAGCCGACGACGCGTCGTGTCTGCCGTCGCCGTCATCGAATATTGGTGCTGGCCACCCTAACAACCCCATCATCATCTCAACGGGCCAGTGCCAACACCTGTTCTGTCCGCGCGGAAAGTGTTGCATCGCCCTGCGCCGTACATGAACAGGCAGCTGACGCTCACTCCAGTCCTAGTGGCTGCCGTTGATTGCAGCCACTGAGCCTAATGAGACAACAAAAAACCCGCCACTATGTCCACCGCAGTCCAACGAATGGCAAGTTCCGTTGTTGACCCTTTTGCCATCTGTGCACCCGAAATGCGACGGCTTTATCTATCTAAGGCCTTGCCAATGTTGGAATCAAGAATTTTCAACCTAATTAATGCCAGCGTCGTGAGATCAGCACTTGCATTGGCAAGGTTATCATCTACAAGCCGCTTTTTTTAACAAGCGAGGCAGACTCCAATTGCGTTCCACCTACCTGTCTATGTCGACATGTATGGAAGGGATGGACATGTTGCCTGTTAACCAACCAGCTGTTTAAGAGGGCAACCTTCATCCATTATCGTCTTTCCAAATATTTCTGATTGACTAGACATGCAATCTAACAATCGTAGTTGTATAGGCGTCTTATGCACGTGAATTTCCAAACAATGCCTACCCAAGGAAGCGGGAGCAGAGAAGCGGGCCGTGTAAGCGCTGCGGAACTGGCTTGCTCCCCCGCGGAGGTAGACCACTGACATGATCCAGTACCTACGAACAACTGGGTACTGTAGCAAGTAATAATAAGTGCCAAAGTAAAAGATAGCGCATGACCAACAGCCAAGGCTTGGCTAATGACTAGCATAGTAAGGACAACGTTCTGTGCTTTGGTGATCAAATCGTGAAAACGTGCACATGGTGGTGTATTGGATGCCTGCCAGCGATCAGCCAGAAGGAGCAAATAGAAGCTCAGAAGAAACCACTGGCCAATCAAAAGTGCAATATAGCGAAATAAAGGAGGACCATTTGGCGCTGTTTTGCTTTTGGGGGCCAGGCATTTTCTGCATGAAACCCGAAATCTTGATTGCTGCCTTGGACCATCGACCATCTGCAAGATATAGTCTCGGCCCAGGTTGCAATTCTAGGCTCTGAGTAGAACAACAAGGCAACCACAAAAGGGCAATATACGTTGCATACACGGCGGTCAAATATCTCAAAGCACCAGTCGACCTCATGCTACCTGGTCACAGTTTTTCGGGATTCCTTCGGCCAAACACACATTTCGATACGACACCATAATGCCTGGTCATGGAGAGCTTCTTGGTGACACGCCGCTGGAAAACCCATGTGGAGTATACTAAGATTTGGTTCTTGATGGTTAAGCCACAGTAATTAGTTCGTAAAGGACGACGCTCGACTATTGAAGTGCAGATTGGTCTCCAGGCAAGTGCAATAAGGGACGAAACGAGCTTCATGGAAGCCAATGCCTGCAAGCTCTTGATTTCAAATGTAGCGCTGACGGACTAGGGTACTGGCCGTCGCAGCGGCACCGTCGCAAAACGGACGCCTGAAAGGTCCAGGTGTGTGGTGGTGTATGGCATGTGGTGTCCACTGTCACGTATGCACCTCGCGTCTTTGTTAGTCGCGAGCCCAGCAACTGACTTCAGCAAATGGAAATGGCTCCCACTTTCCAGTGCTATTTTAATATGGTCCGGGTCAAGGTCAGACGGGGACGCCGCGGCACCCCCGCTGCGAAACACAAATTGTACAATAAATCCAAAGGGATTCATCAATGTCAGACGGTGTTCGGCGATCCTCCTCGAATTGCTGAATCGAGAAATCAAACAATTAATTTATTATTGATCACTGAGCTTGCCTCGAAGTCCCGTTTGTCATGGCACACCATATAGCATTCAGCCGCCTGGGGACCAATAAACTGTATCTGTGTGGGTTTGGCCCGGGGGGGGGGGGGGGGGTCGCACTATCGGTGCGTGAATCCGTTTTTTTTTATGTTCTCTCTTTGGCGTTGGAAAAAGTCTGTGCCTGTTCATCCATTGGGCGAGAGCGATTGGTTTTACCCAATTCGATCAGTTGCGTGTACAAGCGGTGCAAGGAAGCCTTAACTGGACAGTTGTCTACGCACATGTCCCAGAGGCAGCTGCGAGAGGTGGTGCGAAAACCAAACAACAAACTTACTTTATCCGTTAATGTATTCTGAACTGCATATCAATTAGTTGCAATTCAAATGACTTGGTTGTAAGATTCCCGTCAGACATCCAGGATGTGAGACCCCGATTCTGACCGGCCCCCAATGTTATCCCTCTAAGCGAGAAGCGATGTGAACCAGAAACTCGGAAAGCTCACCAGTACACTAGGAAAATAAAGATGTCCTAGCTGCCCAGGCTGGCGGTACAACAGCAGCAAATATCATCATAACCTGACCGTCAGTCACAAGGCGTGGATCCAGAATGGACTTGATCAACTGTGATGGGGAGGGAGGAGATGCACAGGGCTCAACTTGGCGGTAAGCCTTTAGATTTCCTCTTTCGTCAAAAGTTGAAGACTCGACTAAGGGCTACCGTACCCGGGCACGACTGTTTGGTTGCCGTTCTAAACTGTGCTAGCGCGGGGCGGCCTCTCGCGGATCCTAGATAGCGTTGAGTCACCACCGAAAAGATGATTAGCGTCAACAGCGGGTTTGTGGTTTGTGGTTTGGGCAGCGGGCAGTGGGCAACATGGGAAGTGGGCTGTAAATTCCCCTAGCACCATGAACCACAGGGCTGACAGGGTACAGATTAGTGCTCCGTTTTTCTCTCTCTTGAGGCTAGACGACGAGAGCACCAACTGCTCCCTGAAGAACAGCAATTTGCCAAAAAGACCTGGTGAGTGGGGTGTCAGTTTTAACTGGGAGTCTCTGGGAAACTCACCAAAAACACTCCCTCTTCTAGGTATAAATACTCAATCAAAATCACCAAAATTAATTTTTTTTTTAAAAACAGATCTCTAATTGAAATTAGTAAAGATTATTACTTATATTTTTATTTTTAGTTTTAAAAATTTCCCAAGGCTCCCAGGCTTTATTAAAGAAATATGAACTTCATACCTTACCAAAAACTCCTCCAAAAATTCGTTTGAGAGAACTCCCAGTTAAATTGACACCCACTTGCCTGGGTGGCTTCATACCATCAGGTATGGAGATCTACGGACGTGCCATGGGGGTTTGCCCGATAAATCCGAGAAGCAATTTTTGTACCGTGGTTGGTCAAAGGAGCACCGCGTAGGTTCAGTCTTGGATGTGAGCTTGTTCAAACACAATGCTAAGTATAAGCAGCATTTAAGCCAGCAGCAACCCACCGATACGATAGCATTTGGTGGTTTGCACTTTTTTAAATGGCTACCATAACGTCTGAAGACAACGATGGTGATGAGAATGCAAATCCGTTTTCAGGGTATATCACTTCTTCTAGCAGGCTGAGCAGCCAGCGCCGCAAAGCTGCAGTAGCGTTTAGGCCAAGCAGCACTGGTTGCCGGGAGTAATTAGATGCACTGCCAGTGGAAGCCTCAAGAAACGCAAATGGAACAACTGAACATCAAGGAAACGGCCGCCAAGGGCGAACTAAACAACAGGCACAAAAGCACTGCCGGCGCAGGCTGTTTGATGAGTTTGATTCGAAACGTGCCCTTGCTGACATTATAGTACCGATACCCAAGAGCCGCGCGCTATTCCTCCTTCTGCAAAGGATTGCGCAGGGCTGGACAGGGATTCACAGACGATTTCGAGCTCGTGAGTGATGGATCGCTCTCAGCTGATGCTGTCGAGGGCAGATACGACAATGAGGTTAGTGTATCCGTTGGATGGATACTGCTCATGGGGACACACTGTCCAGCTTTTTTATACCATGTTGTGGTTTTGAATGTGAGGTTGCAGCTCAGCACTTGGCACTTGGCATTTTGGTACCTCTGTGCCGTGGTGGGGGGTGAAGCCAAGGCTTGACAGTAGAAGGCAGCAGGGGAGGGAGTCTGTTTTGTCAGCGGCAACTGGGGCCTTGGATATCATGGAGTGAGCCACTGAGTGGCCTGTGGGATCCGCCCCTTGTTCGCCGGCAGGGGGAGGGGGGAAGCCTTTGGGGGCGTTCTTCAAGCTCTTCCTTCATTGGCGCTGGTCTGTCCGTCTAGCAGTTTTGAGTCGTTCATCTGGCCACCCCATTGTTTTGTCCATATACCTATGGGGCCCCAGTGTCTGCCTGCCCCCAACGACAATGCCACTAAAAAGGGCAAAAACAGGATGACAGGGTCCCCCCATCTGGGCCAGAAGAACCGCTGGCGGCGCTGTGATTAGTTCTGCTCACCAATGCTCCTGGGTCCAGATCCCGGGCTACCCTTACACGCGCTGCAAGGCATGCTACCCTCCCACTTCCCCTGCCACGGCGGCCGCCAGACCACGACGTTTGCCTCTCCCAGCACATTAACCACTGCTGTTCAGGATCCACCTGTCTAAAGCCACGTCTGGACTCGACTTGTGCCCTCTGGCGTACGCCGTTTTTGTACAGTCCATGTCAGTGCATGGTACAGAGTGCCTATGCGGATGCAGTGAACATGGTGGGAGGAGGGAGTGGCCACCCCCCCAAGTAGTGCCGAAGCTAAAATAGAGCAGCCAGAGAAAACAAATAGAACAGAAAAAAAAAAAAAAAAAAAAGAAATGATCCCATTCAGTTTAGCCTCGAGTACTTGCATCCGTTGACTCTTTGTGAAGACGCTAACGCTCCAACCGCTTCTCCAATGTATTCTGCACTGCACAGGGGACTGCCCGAACCCGCCCTGGGTGAAGGATTTGGTGGCTTCGACGGGGCTTTGGCTTTCTTATTTGGGAGTTCTTAAATCCGCGATCTCTTCCTCCTCTTCTTTCCTCGAATCCTTCCCTCTCCGCCATTCTCGTTTATTCCTCCATTCTCTATTTGTCGTTCCTGATACCTCTCCTTCGCCTCAATCGCCCTATCGGAGCCTTTTGTGTCTTGCTAGCCCTGGTTCCTTTGTGTTTCCCCAGCTAGATCCGCATTAGCACCTTTTGGACGCATCAGGGAACACCCGGACGCTTACGACGACTCTGATCATCACGATTGCACCTTGAAAACCACCGTAATCCTTATTCTTTGACATTGCAGCGTCACATTCAGAAACCGCAAAAAGACAACTCGACGGAAGTCAGTCGGGACCGAGATCAGCTCCAGCCCGACTGCTCACCACCACATCACCCACAGCACACCACCTCGTCCGTGCTGCGGGCCGCCCACATCCCACCTGCTCCTCACTCACACACAGAAACCCACAGCCTCGCCGGGATTTACAGAGTGCGAGCAGACAGCACACATCACTCAAACCATCCACACGCACAATTGTCTCTTTGGGATACTTTCGCCTACCTTTTTTTTGGGCTTGCTCTGCCAACATTCAGATTTGTGCATCCTTACCGCACCAATATCAGCCTTACAGTTAAAGTGGTGAAAGGCCCCGATTGTTCATCGCCGCATCTCCCGCACATCTCTCTACCATTTCCACATTCTCTCTTCTACAACCTGGACAAAGTCACCGCCACCATGACCACCAAGGCCCAGTCCACAGCGACTGCCATCCCCAAGCACCGCGCTTGTGACGAATGCCGTAAGTTCCCACTGCTCAGTCCTCTAAATTCCTCTCTGCCTACCGCAGACTTGGCTGACCGTCTTTGCTCCCGTTAGGAACTCGAAAACTCGCTTGCTCCAAGGAAGCTGATGGCTGTGCTAGATGCAAGCGTGAAGGCATTCCTTGTTATTATTCCCCCCAGAAGCCCATGGGCCGACCTCGAAAGCGTCGTCACACAGACGAAGATGCCACTCGCCCTGTCTCTAGACGCTCCAAGCCGTCACCCACAGTCAACCGTCAACCGACCTCTCCATTTATGAACATGTTTGAAGCCAGCTCATCAAGTCACCAGAGCCCGCATCACAACCAGCAGCTCTTCGCACAGCCGTCTCTCGACTTTCTCGACCAAAGCCCAGGCCAAGACCTGCCGTTCCTCGACC
Organism: Simplicillium sp. C3G150-2; assembly: GCA_022702485.1. NCBI lineage: Eukaryota > Fungi > Ascomycota > Sordariomycetes > Hypocreales > Cordycipitaceae > Simplicillium > Simplicillium sp. C3G150-2. Next base: position 1,277,175 of record JAJIYY010000005.1, on the reverse strand, counting down.
TCGGGTCAGACTATTACAACCATGTATCAAGTAGCGCCGAGATGGCAATGACTTACCCAGCACTTGCTCCTTCATGTTCAGACGCAGGCTCATTGGGCTCTATATCCGCTTCATTTGACTTCAACCAGAGCCCCGTCTTCGACCCTTCGTCGTATCAATCAGAGGACAGCAACAATCCCCCTTCGCTGTACGTCGGCTCACACTTCTCAGCTTCACCAGAAGCTCCTGCTTCGCCGCCAAGCGATGCTGCTATCTCTGGTGAATACTCTGCTTATCAACCTGGTCAACCTAGAAAGCCTGCTCCTACGGTCTCGTGCGGGTGCATCTCCTCTCTCAACTTCGCACTTGAATCTCTTTCACACTTACCTCAAGACGTACCGACAGCCATGCGAGTCGTTCGAGGCGCTTCAAAGGTTGCCCAGGACGTTGTGAGCTGTGTGTCATGTTCTGGACTTAACAATCCGGTTACCGAGCCTATCCTCATGCAGAGCTTCCAGAGTTTCATGATTCTTGGTGCTCTGATGCCGTCAGCTTGCAACGCATATGCTGCTATTATGGAAATGGTTCATAATGACGTTCTTGCCGCGAAAAGAGAAAACAGAACGTTGTTCTTTTCTTTGCGAGACCTCGGCGGTTACTACGACGCCATCAACCCTGACGACGATCTTTACGCCGGTCACGATATGCACAGCTTCGACAACCAGTTCCTGTCCCCCGATGTCTGGCGTGGAGTGGTATGTTCGATTCTCCGTCTTGACGTGTACGGAAACCCTCGAAACCAAGGCTACCGCCGTCGCAAGAGCTTGCGAGAAGTTCTCGCTGTCCTTGAAGAGAGAAGCAACGAGCGACACGCCGAGATGGACCGCCTCAACGCCTCCGGCCAGATGCCTAAACACACAGGCTACCTCTTCTCCCACGGCGAATACCAACCCACTCGCAAGGAGGACCGTCACTGCTTAAGAGTTTTACATATTGCCCGAGTAGCCTTGAACAACTTGGTGATTGCTTGAAGCATCTAAAGCCAGGTCTTCCACAATACTTATTTTTATGCGACATACACATATACGATAGCGTCACTTGCGGCTTTTCTTTTGGGACGGACGAAATCTTCTCTCTTCAACAATACATGTTTTATTGGCTTTGTATTCACTTTATTACTTTTGCACACTATGGATGCAGATCCGTACGAGAAAACAAGGCCACTTTGTGACCAGGATTATACTTTAGAGGCGATGATTGCTTATGAGATATCCGAATCTAGGAGTTTAGGGTTCATTTTTGGTTACTATTTGATGAAAAGGTTATACCTTGGTTGGGATCGAGACATGTTAGATACTAAATGCTACATTTTATAAACATATCTGAGCCGAGTGCTTCCGCTGTGACATGTTGTTACTGGCTGACGATGTGATTTGGAAGCTTTGGCCACCTATAACCTGGAATATGTTCAAGTAGTTCATTTAGGCTGTCGTTGTCTATAAATATTGTACAGAATATGGAATATATGTGAGGTAGATATGTAAAACAAAGTAGTTTCCCCGAGAATGTGATAAACGCCGTGCTATGTGAGGTATAAGAACAAAAGTTCCATATGCAAAATGAACAAGTAAGAAGATGAAAGAATCCTTTACGATTCCCGCAAGCTTGCTAACTCAAATCACTAGTATCAGCCATGCCCAGCAAATTCAGCTCAGTCTGTACTAGTCTTTCGAACTCGTCTCGGTCGATACCCGATGCTCTGGATAGCTGGAAAAGACTGCGAATACTGCGAGACACATGTTGTTTTACGCCGAACTCGCTCTGCTCTTGCAGCCCAGCTGTGGCTTCCAGCTTAGCCACTGTGTGAGAGCCGTTGGAACTGGCACTTGATTCGGGTCGAGGCTGTAGGATGGGACTCTTGCTGCTGCCGTTGACGTGACGGTCTGGTTCTAGAACCACCTCTGATTCTTTAAATCCTGAAGCCATTCCTCCCAGACCTAGTGGTGGAACTTCGATCTGCGCTTGTTGCGCCACTTCAGCTTCGTCTGGATCGTAGTTGTCCATGGCAGGCTGCACCTCGTCGTATTGTGCAAAGTAATCGTCGTCGTCGGTGGCGGTAGGCTGAAATGCGTTTGAAGTGGGAGCTTGGGCGTTTGAACGCGGCGCAGGAGAGCGTTTCTGAGCTGGCGTGCGGTTGGCAGGTGTCGCATCATATTGATCCCAGTAGCCGTCATCCTCGTCTTCATCATCCACGGGCGCTGCTGTTACAGCAAGATGGCCATTGGCTTGTATGGGCTTAGAGCCGCTCTTAGCTGCAGCTTGAAGTTCCTGGAACTGTCGTTCAGCTTCATCGATCGTAGATGCTCCGCCGAAGGAAGAAAACGGTGATGGCTTGTCGGCAGTTGTGATTTCGCCCACTCTCCACCCGTCGCCACCACCTTCATGGTCATTGATGCAGTAGATCAGTTGAAAAGAAAGACCTAATTCAGTCAAGGCAACAAGAGCCTGGAGCGTTTCGGCGTCTATTCTTCTGTATCGTGTCTCTGCATCATAATCCCAGTCGACCTCAACTTCGCCTGAGACTGGGTGAGGGTCCAGATTACCACTCGCGGCAATCTCAACGAGCTTTGGAGCTTTCGAGGGATCGTAGCATAGCAAATGCAGCCATGGGTCTGTGCTGGATGAAGAGAGAATCTTGACTCTCTGGCGGAGAATAGGGGAGAGGAATGGTAGGACGCCTTCTGCGGGCACGGTCGAGGCGGCGGCGGGAGGTATCGCGGGGAGGAGGGGCGACAGCAGGTTGTGGAGGTTTGGAGGGGCGATGGGAGGCATTGTCGCAGAAGTTCAAGGTGAGGCTCTACGAGAGAACGCGGAAGAGGATCGAGAACTGCGGCTTGCAAATTGGGATCTGGAGTTTAAGTCAATTGTCATGTCACATGCAACGGCGTCTTGGGGGGGGGGGGGGGGGGTTGAACGAACCATGTGATTGGAGATGGCTTAGAAGCAACTGCAAGCTAAAGCAGAGCCAGTGAAAAGTGAATGAAAGCAAGAAAAAGAAAAAGAATGGAATAATTGTTTTCAAAGAGTTGAAGAAAGGACAACTCCGGACAGAGAGGGCGAGGAGGGGAGGAGAGTAAGAGGGTCAACTGCCGGCTCTCAAAAAGGTGCCGGAGAGGCAATCGGAAAGGTTGCGCGGAAATGGTGACGATGTTAAATTGAACAGGATTAGCGTTCGGATGGATGGAAGCTAGCTGTGCCTGGCAAGTGCCTACTAATTTCTGCACGGAGTAATTGCCAGTGGCATAGCAGGGTCCCACTGGCTGCTACGTTGTAGCAGATTTGGGGGACATTAAGGTGGGATCTGGTGGGCTCAGGTGGTGCTTTACGGGTCACTTTCAGGGCATTGAGGCCTGTGAGAGCTCTGCCTCTGACACATGAAAGCTGCAGGGGTAGCCCAAAGGGTTGTTTGTAGGGGAGGATGTAGAGACAATCCAGAGGCACCACAACTTACCTTTCCCATGATGGCGCAGGTGGATTGTAGATCTCTGTGATTTTACTGGACAAGTTATATACGACAGCAGGATGGAACTAACGGGCATTACAATGACAATTACTTAATAAAAAAAAACGACATTACTATGGTGTTGTGCTAGCGCACACATGTGCCCGCGGCTTACCTCGAGTATCCTATTAATTACTGTTGCAGCGCAGCAGGGCACCCTTTGACTGCTGTCGCTAATGGGCCGATAATTACTCTGCCCACCTCACATAATACACGGCACAGAGCCAGACAAACAAAAATTATTGCATGAGACATCTACACAAGGCCACCCCAAAAACCATGTTAGAATACACATGTACGCCAAATTGGGCACTGAAACCATTTGTGACTTATTGATTTCCACTAGCTGTCAGTCGCAGTCTATTGTCTCAACATCAACGCGACACATTCCTGGACCCTTGCTTTTGGCTCTGAACGGCGCGTCTTCGGCCAGTGCCCTTGACACCATGCTTGAAATGCAAAATCCTCAATGAAAACCCTGGCATCCAGCTGTGGTATTGCATTTTGAATGCTGCACAGCCATAATTTTCTTGTTTCCTCATCTCTCTTCAATTCTTTCTTACCAGGTATGCTGGCCGAATGAGATAAACACTGCGCTCTGCCCACCCAACCCAACCCAGCATAAAGTATGACGATATCCGACTCCACCGAATTTTTCTCCAGCATCCATGTTCCTTTTCTTCTGTTCTGCGCATATGTGACTCTTCGCTTCCACGTTGTCGCATCACACGTCTCTCAACAGCCCAGCTACTACCCGAGTCTTCTTCCCATTAGCCGCAATTGCAGTACATGAGAACATCTGCCCGTCCTCCATCTCTACGCCACAGCTTAAGCTGCCCTCAACCAGGGCCGATGCGAATGCATGTCGCCCTCCGGCGCTCGATTAAAAGATGAGGTGCGCAACAGCTTGTTATACGGAATAGATGCACTATTTTAACACTTATCACTAGGGCACAAAACTACAGGTAGTCTCTGCCGGTGCAGCAGCAGGTCTGGTGTCAAGGTAATCATTCGTTCCCGACCGCCCGCCTGCCCATTTCCCACCATCCGTCTAACGAAACTCAGATTCATCATCGCTCCCCTCGACGTCCTTAAAATCCGTTTACAACTGCAATCGAGAGCCTTCGCAGCGCAGCTAAACCCCGGAGTCAGAGCTCCCGTTTACGAAGGTACCTATGCCACACTCAAACATATCCTCCGCAATGAAGGCATTACTGGGTTCTGGAAGGGCAATGTCCCTGCTGAGCTCATGTATGTCTGCTACTCCGCCATCCAATTCACGACCTATCGTTCTACGACGTTATTCGTCCAGTCAGGTCTTCCTTTTAAGCTCCCTGATGCTGGTGAGAGCTTCATCGCCGGAGCGTCCTCAGGAGCTGTCGCTACTACCGCCACATACCCTCTCGATCTGTTGCGAACGCGATTTGCCGCCCAGGGCACGGACAAAGTATACAGGTCATTGCTCGGCGCGGTTCAAGATATTCATCGTGACGAAGGGTACAGAGGGTTTTTTCGTGGCTTAGGGCCTGCGCTGGCGCAGATCGTCCCTTACATGGGCATGTTCTTTGTGGCGTATGAAGGGCTTCGCCTTCCGATGGGAGACTTAAACCTTCCTTGGGGCACTGGCGATGCAACCGCAGGAATTCTCGGAAGTGTTATTGCAAAAACTGCAGTATTCCCATTAGATCTGGTACGGAAGCGCATTCAAGTACAAGGCCCAACACGAAGCCGATATGTATACAGCGATATCCCGGTGTACCACACCACCATGGGAGCCATACGCACGATTGTTGCAAGAGAAGGGCTGAGAGGATTATACAAAGGCTTGCCGATAAGTCTGATTAAGGCAGCACCGGCAAGTGCTGTAACAGTATGGACGTACGAGCGGAGTTTGAATTTTATGCTGGCTATGAACACACGGGAAGAACCCGCGTTTGCTTGAGAGCAAATTGCATGAGCATGTAACAACAGGGCAAGGGATCATTATATCACACAAGAGCGTTTTAATCATTTAATCAATTTTATTCTTATTCTATATGGGTCACCTCTGGTCTATCTCATGTTCTATATGCTATCCAACATTGATGCGATGTTTTTTCATGTCCAAAACAGTTCAGTTTAGATGTGCCCGTCAGCTCGTTCTGTGCACTCTTCCATAACATTCCAAAACTTGGCCACATCGACTGATCGTGGTATTCTCACGCCAGACTGGCCAGCAGGAGCCTCCTTGATGATGGTGCGACCAGTTTGTACACCACTGCCGTCCTCCTTGGCGGCCTCATAGGTTCCCTCGGTGACGATGGTGACGTCGAAACGTTCTTCATGCTCGGAGCCCTGGCTGCGCTCAGAGTCCCAGTAAGTGAAGCCGACGTCGTCTGAGGTGCCGGCGAGAACTGCAGCGACAGCAAGAGGGTCGTGCAAAGGGGGACCTTCAGAAATGCCAAAAAGCTCTCTGTGTTTCCCGTTAGTTAGGGCCATTTAGTATGAAATTTGTCTGATGGGCACTTACACATATGTCTTGGCAAAGAAATATAACAATTCGATGAGCATCAATCTCAGTGTGGACTTGGGCTCCTTTCCTTGGCGCTCCTTGCCGTATAAGATCAAGTCACGAATGTCCGGTGTAGCGAGAACCTGATGTGTCAGGTCTAGGGGAATCAATGTTGTCTTGCCCGCCAATTCTTTGTTGGAAAATATCTCATGCGCGGCCTCTGGATCAATCAGGATGTTGAATTCGGCGTACGGTGTGATGTTGCCAATTCTCTCTTTGCCGTCAACCTTGCCAAGTGGCGCGTTGGAGAAGTCATCACCAATAGATCCGCCCATGATGCTTAGTCCCTTGATGTGACTGACGAGCTCGGGGTGTTTGCGGAACAAAGCGCCAACGTTGGTAGTTGATCCCGTGGCAACGATCCAAGCAGTATTCTTGGGTTGGGCTTTGAGGGCAGCCGCCATTGCATCGATGGCTGGTACAGAGGAGGGTTCTGTCTTGGGCACAGGGAGAAGATCAGTACCGTCGAGACCACTTTCGCCATGAACATCGGGAGCATGCACAGCAGGACGTTCTAGAGCTTTGGACATGCCGATATGCAGTGGGATATCTGTTTTGCCGATGGCTGTGAGAATTGACGCAGCATTTCTTGTGACGTGTCTGAAAATGATGTTAGTGAGTTGTGAAATAGTAACAAGGATAAGTGGAATATACTCGAGAGATGCATTGCCGAAGACGGATGAGATACCGAGGAGGTTAATTCGCGGATGATGAGCAGCAAAGATCATTGCAAATACATCCTAACGCAGAATTGTCAGCTCGAAAGACACATGAATACACTTGAACAAAGTTGGTACAAGCAAAAACAACTCACATCATGACCTGGATCGCAATCCAACCAAACGGGAATCTTATCAGTCATGTTGGACGAAGTTACAGGGTTCACGCCACTTTGAAAGTCAAATTATACAATATAGCGCAGCAGCCGATATGTCTCCTAGAGACCCCAAGTCACTTGCGATGAATTGTCCCAAGAAGCGAACAGATTACCGCGCAAGCCGAGAATTACTTTGTCAAATCGTCAGGAATTGTGTGCGGAAGCCAAGTGTATTCTTTCGGAGCTGGCCGTGTCGGAACTCGAGACACGAATTTCCCCGGCTTTAATCTCCACCGTTGACGGAGCGCCCTTTTGTGGAGAGTTACGCCCCGGCTTCGGGCTGCCAACGCCGGTGCTTGCCGTTTAACAGCTTCAGACTCACCATCGGTGTAGATGCAATTGGGTGTGAAATAAGAATATGTGAGAAGTATTCATCGCGTGGTATCATTATATCGTACAGTATTGCTATTTATTTTTCCTCTGCTCCATGACCCTCAGCACGTCTGCTGCACTATTCACATCGCCCTTCCGCTTCTTCGGCCCTCTCTTCCTCTTACTCTTACCGCTGCCATCACCACCGTCATCATCGTCGCCTCCTCCCCATCTAGACAGTTTGATTTTTTGGTCTTCAAAGTCCTCCTCATCCTCAAATCTGCTAGTACCAAAGCCCATATCCATGTCTTCTGCGTCGCGGTCGGTATTCTCAAGTAACCGCTTGCGTCGCTCTTCATTGGCCTTTGCTTTCTTGGCTTCTTCATCGTCTTCATCACCGCTATCTGCTTCATCCCGGTCGCCACCGATGGGCCGTAGCGCAGATGCACGCTTGATTGCTGCCATGATAGCGGGATCAGACATGGACGGGGCTTTGCTGGTTTCTTCTGACATGAGACCCGTTTTGGAATTTTGAAAGTAGTTCTGCTTCGCGACAGGTTGTGGCTTCGGAGGTGGTGGCATAGAGATATCTGCTGGCGTCTTGGTATCTGTTTCCTTGCTCTTGTCTTCATCGTCTGAGTCATCATCCGAGTCGTTCATGCCTGCCAAGGGATCGTAGTCATCGCCAACATCGTCGAAAATGTCCACATCTCTGTCATCTTCCTCCTCTTCCTCCTTCTTTCTATACTGCTCTGGAACTTCCATTCCTAGGGGCTTTGAAGTCGGATCTGGCGCCAAGTCTTCTTCTTTCGGTGCTGCACCAGGTTGTATCTTTCGTACTTTGCGTTTCTCGTGACCGTCTTCGTCTACAATAATGAGCACCTCTCGTCCTTTGCTATCTCGTTCAATTCTTGAACCTGGCATCTGCCTTCCTCCAATCTTGCGAAAACGATCACCAAGTGCCGGTTCTGCTTTCGCCTTTGCTGCCTGTCTGGCCGCCTTCATTTCCGCAATGATCTGATCACGAGTGCGCTTCTTCCCTGGCACCAGCGCTACTGTAGAGAGCTGTCCTTTTTTCTTTTCGACCTTTTCTTTTTCAACAGCTTGCACTTCTTTGTCTTCCAACTGGTCAAACTCGTCGTCAATATCCAGTTCCTCGTCCGGTGTTTGCTGTTCATCGTCCTTTTTGCCCGAGTATACATCCTCGCCCTTGCGAACTCTTTCGAGCAGCTTGAAATCAAGGCCCTTTACTAGATGTGTGCTTTCCAGGTCGCCACCAGCAATTTCGTATCGCAACCTGTCGAACGTCGCTTGGTCGATTTCTTCGTCTTTTAGCGACTGCTCCAATGCCTTCAACCTGGCTGCTCTATCGTCATCCTCCTCCTCTCTCGTTTTGGCTCGGTCGACGTATCCTGAAGCTAACTTGACTCCTTTTGGTGCCGAGGTTTTAAATTTCTTCGATGCATGTCCGCCTTGTCGTTGTTCGGCGAGCTGTCGCGCAAAGCTTGATTGACCTCCAACGGAGCGCCTAGATAGATGTCAGTACTTCGCATCCAATTTCTTTCAGGGTTATACATACGGTGTCATGGGAATGCTTGCTTTTGATCGGGATCCCAAACTATTGCTTTGCGCAGGCTGCCTCGTCGAAGGGCTGTCATCTTTCGAGCCCGATGACTTGGCCGAATTGGCCAGCATCAGCTTCCGGAACTGCTCGTTATTCATGGCTGAGAGCTTACGAGGAGCTTGATCAGCAGTATCAAATCCACAGCGACATAGACACACCCCAAAACACTTCAGCGCAAATCGTTTTGAAGAGTCGCAAGCCTATCCGCAACGTCGAAATGCTGCCGCTAAAGTGAAAAAGTTATGGGCTGTCGTGCAAAAGCGCGACCCTCTGAACGATCCACTTTGCGCGGGTGGCGCCACTGACGTTTCCCGACTGGCGCATTTGCCTTCAGTTCAGAAGCAACATACAATTGGGTGCAATCTTTCACGCCTTTTACTTGCAGATTGCTGAGTAAAAATGACTCCGTCGCGTACATATGGAGAGCTCGTAACGAGATTCTGATAACAGCACCGATACCTTTCACACTGCAAACGCGCTTGATCATGCGCTTTCACTCGCCGTAGTGAGTTACGGTTAGCTTCTTGGACACAACTTACGCGCCGCCATGGGCAGCGTTTTGGATAAAAATTCCGCTTCAGTGCGCAAGCGCATCGAGTCGCATACGTTTGATGACGAGGATGGAGAGGAGTACGAGGCTAGCGGCTTCAACGGGTTTGGCGATTACTTCCGTCGAAAGAAGATTAAGCTCCAGAACCTGGATGCTGAGATTCGCGCATCGTCCGATAAGCCACAGATATTTAAGGGAATTGTTGCCCATATAACAGGATTCACGCAGCCGCCTCTTCATGTGTAAGCTGAGCTGCTGAGATACTTTTAGACGCAAAGATACTAATGATCCCAGGCTGCACAAACAAATAGTAGAACATGGCGGCGGCTTCTTACAATATCTTGATTCAAAAACCATGGCTACACACATCATCGCTTCTACTCTTCCGCCAAAGAAATCAGTAGAGTTCCACCGCTATCGCATTGTTAAACCCGCGTGGATCACGGACTCTGTGGAAGCAGGCAGGCTCATGCCGTGGAATGAGTATCGTGTGTTGGACGAAGGGCCAAGACAAAAGGTCCTCAAGTTCGGCGGATCTGCAGGGTTGACCCAGTCTGCTCCAACCCCCAGGAAGGGCTACAGAGAGCAAACCGACAAAAGCTACTATACTGCTCAGTTCAATAGTCCGACTGCAGTATCTCCGTCGCAGGACTGGAGCCAAACAGTTCAGAAGGCGACTGAAAATTCTCCGACCGATGTTACCGCCAAAACCAAGCAGTTGCGCAAAGATGACATTGAAGATTTCAGCGATGAAGACTTCGAGTTGCCAGGGGAGTTGGAGACATTGCTGAATGGTCGAAATGCAAACGACGAAAAACCTACCGCTACAAGTCCAAGCCAAGCGAAGCACGCAGACGCTGAACGCGAGCCTGCAACTAAAGCAGGGCCAGAAACGAAGGATATGACCTCAGAAGAACACAATGCATGGCTATTATCAGATCCACGGCTTAGAGAATCTTCCAGCGCTAATCCGGATTTTTTGACCAAATTCTACTCGACCAGCCGACTGCATCATTTATCTACGTGGAAGGCGGAGCTCAAATCAGCGATGCAACGACTGGCGGCCGACAAAGGCCTCGCCGAAAAGACCTTCAAGTCCAAGCCTGGTAGCCGTCGCTACATCTTGCATGTTGACTTTGATAGCTTCTTTTGCGCCGTATCTTTAAAGAAGCACCCCGAGTTCATTGAGCTGCCAACAGTTGTGGCTCACGGGACAGGATCCGGATCAGAGATTGCTAGCTGCAACTATGCTGCTCGAAAATTTGGAGTCAAAAACGGAATGTGGATGAAACGTGCGCTGGACCTGTGTCCGGACATTAAAGTCTTGCCATATGATTTTCCGGCCTACGAAGAAGCCAGTCGGATGTTTTATGAGTCAATAATGAACATTGGCGGGGTTGTACAAAGTGTTAGCATTGACGAAGCCCTTGTAGATGCAACCGCAATCGTTCTTAATGCTACTGGATCACAAGGCATGGGCATTGATGAGGGCAGCGCATGGAGAGAACAAGAGAAGGTTAATGACATTGCGCAACGACTTCGAGATACCATCAAGGAAAAGACTGGCTGCCACGTCTCTGTCGGCATTGGCGGCAATATTTTGCAGGCAAAAGTTGCGCTTCGAAGAGCTAAACCCGCTGGACAGTTTCAACTGCGACCGGAAGACGTACTGGACGTTATTGGTGAGCTGACCGTTGAACAACTTCCCGGTGTTGCATACAGCCTTAGTGGAAAATTAGAAGAACTTGGTGTCAAATTTGTTAAGGATATCCGAGACATATCCAAAGAGCGACTCATATCGGCATTGGGACCAAAGACTGGCGAGAGGCTGGCAGAATATGCTAGGGGCATTGACAAGACTGAAGTTGGGGTCCAACCGCCTCGCAAGTCTGTGTCTGCTGAAGTCAGTTGGGGCATTCGTTTTATTAGTCAAGCCGAGGCAGAAGAATTCGTCGTGAATCTCTGTAAAGAGCTGGAGCGACGATTGCTCAACGAGCAAGTCAAGGGCCGGCATCTCACAATGAAGATCATGAGGCGATCGTTGGATGCGCCGCTCGACCCGGCTAAGCATCTGGGGCACGGGAGATGTGATACTTTCAACAAAAGTGCCACGTTTGGTATTTCCACCCACAGCCATGAGATAATAGCAAAAGAAGCTGTGTCTATCTTACGTTCTTTCAAGTTCAGCCCGGGCGATTTACGTGGACTTGGAGTACAAATGACGAAACTGGAGCCAATCAAAGGCAATGCCGCGACATCTGAGAGCAGCCAAAAGAAGTTGGCCTTTGCCGCTCTTGGTGGACCAGGATCAGCAAAGAAGAAGACAATCACTGATCAAATCGATGAGATTGCGTCACCAACGAAACCAAAAAGCTCTCATAGTTTTGAGGCCAAGGATGACCCAATTGCTGACGACCCTCTCACCCCAAGGAAACCCAAACATCATCCCGCATTGGCGCTGGCAAAGGCTTCAGAGAAAGACTCCAAAGCACAAAGTCCGCTCAATGTGTCAGGAACCCAGTTCATTATGCCCTCAAATGCAGACCCTCACGTCATAGCAGAGCTGCCGAATGATATCCGAAGCAAATTGATGAACCAGAAAGCAAAAGGGTCGACTCCAACATCAAGATCAGCCTCGCCTTTTACGCCCGTAAGGTCTGAAAGCCCTATCGCTGGTGATGTTCTGCCATCGCAGGTCGACGCTGAGGTTTTCAATGCTTTACCGGATGATATGAAGGCAGAGATTCTTAGCACATACGGTCGACGACCTGAGCAAGTAGCGATACACAAGTCGCCGTCAAAGAGACATCTGAGTCCGCAAAAGAAGCAGACAACACCAACGAAACGAGGAGGTATCAAGGGTTTGATGAATAAAGCGCAACGACAGCGAGACGCGGAAGCAGGTGTTGTACAGACCAATTTTATGGGCGCGAAGAAGGAGAAGACCGGCGTGATGGAAATGGAAATCGAAGAACTGGATCCTGAGTTCCTCGCGGAACTTCCGGAAGATGTTCGCAAGGAGGTAATTGCTGATCACCGTCGACAAAAGCTCGCCCAGCGCTCAGGCTTGGATGCCCCCGTTCGGAGGCAACAAAATGACGTGAATGATGCATTTGTAGGAGGACAGCAAAGAATCAATTTTCCGACGCCACCACCAAAAATATCGTTCGCTACTTCAGGAGCAACCTCTACACAAGAGATAAAAGATTTGCTATCTGCATGGCATACAGAGACACGAGGAGATGGGCCGCATCGCGGTGACGTGGAAGTTCTTGAGAAATATCTTGCACGAGTCGTGGAAGAGGAACGGGATATGAACAAGGCGTCGACGTTGGTGAAATGGTTGAATGTACTTGTCAATCAAGGCACACCAGATGGCCTAGGACTTGTGGCCTGGAAGCAGTCATTAAAGAGCGTCAAGGAAGCTGTACAGGAAGCTGCGAAACGACGAGGGAGGGCGCCCTTGAATATATAATGTTGATGATTAATGATTATATATGATATTGTATAATACGAAAAATAAGTAACAAGCTGCCATGATGGTTGTGAGAATACATAAGAAGATAGATAGGCTTTTGTCCAAAACTCCAGGCTCGCCTTGAATGGGAAAAGAAAAGTACGGACTAACGACGTAGATGAGTTTAATACATCCACGCCATGATCATGCCTGACATGGCCAACAGGATAGGAGCCGCTGCCAGTCTTGAGCCACCAGAAATGCGATACACGCTGAGCTTGAGATTTCCACCACATGCCATGGTCGAGTTGCCCTCGCAAGGAAAACTGCACTCTTTGTCATCCAGCTTCTCAGCAATTCCAGCAATATTCTGGGCACACCAGCATTCTCTAAAGTCGATGATTAGCACCCATTGTGTAAAAGGGGCTGAATTGAGGTAATACGCACCTTGACCATTCCAAACCTGCATACAGATACTGAGTGTCTCCATCTCCGCAGAAGCTGAGGCACATGGGGACAGTCATTTCGCCCTGTTTCACTTCATTGATACCGCCATCGAGGGCGCGAGTTCCTGCTGAACCAGGAATTTGAGTGGTTTCGTTATAGCAGCCCTTGTATTCGTACTTTTTGTTGCCCTTGTAGATGTTAACACTGTCGGCAGCGGAGGCAGCGGCGGCAAATACCGCTGTCGAAAAGGAAAGACGCATATTTGCGATGAGAAGGAGAAACAATATCTCTATCGCAACTTTTGGCGTGCAAGATATGGTTAACGCATAGAGTTCCAAAGTCAGAACTTGCCAAGGCGTGAGATGCAGTGAGGCTTGGGGGAGGTACATGTCAATAGCTAAGGATTTGTGCGGCGTACGGGCCAATGTCCTAACTTGCCGAGAGTACTGCAGCTCCCCCACAATAGAGTCGAAGCTTCAAGCCATGTCAACATCCAGCCTTTCTTCGCCTCTGCAAAATTATTCAAAAGCTGCGCAATCGTCCTGTTTTTGCCCAGCTGAGATTGTTTTTGCACAATAAACAGCGACAAATCTACGGCACCACCAACGCGACCGACGAGTTTGGCTCCCCCGCACGCACAATGAGCTCCTTCATCGACTGGTCCAAGACGACCAAATCCAAAGACTACAAGGGGTCTTCATCCTTTGCGACGTTTTTAATCATTGGGCGTAAGTGCTCAATCCAGCCCGAGGAGCGGCGGAGCGCCGGTCCAACTGTGTTTTAATTTATGGCTAATCTTGCGTCTAGCGACTTGTTTCTTCCTCGGCATCCTCTTCGCGTCGTTCCCCTACGACTTCCCGCTGCTATGGAGCAAGGAAATCGTCGAGCCCTCGTTCTACCAACAGCTCGAGGTACATCTGAAGTTCATGCACCAGGCGCCGCCTTTGATAGGCAGGATGCTCAACATCATGATCTTCGTGGGCTTCTTGGGCCTGTTTGCCAAGCTCTTCCGCCCCAGCGAGGCCAACTTTTTGTTTGATGGCGCATCGCTGATTCTGTACACCATCGGTGTGGCTGTCTACATTTCCAACATTGTCAAGGGCCTGCGATCCATCAGCTCAGGATACTGGGACTCGCCAGAGTTTGCCGAGACACACGCAAGCGGACGCGATGGCGAGTTCATTCTGGGCAAAGAGGACAGCTTGAGAGTGCTGGCTGCCAGCAACACCATTTTGGCTCTTGTGCTGATTGGTGTCCTGGTTCTGCAGGCTGGACAGTGGTATGCGGAGAAGAGAGACTGGGATGACGACGACGAGATTGACAAGAAGAAGAAGAAAGACGGCGCTGCAAGCAAGAAGAAGCAGTAATGGGTGAGTTAGGAAGTAGTGCCCTGGACTTCAATACCGAAATCCTGGGCAGGCGAATGACAGCTACGAAGGATGTGCCAGCTATGGTGGAACTGCAATGATTGGATAGATGAAATTTGACATGTCTAGTGACGTATGCCTGTCTGGCGCCATATAGCAGCTAGAAGGTACACGAAATACATACTTTCATCTTTGGATCTGCATGAGGCATTTTCTCCAGTGGCTTTGATTTCAGTGAGATGCAGAGACCGTCCAATCAAGGGCCCAGAACCGAGGCTGGGGAGAATGACGAGATTTCAGGTGACAGTGGTCTAGAGCCGGAGGAGTCTACGGAAGACGCTGCCGCACGGTAACATCTGAAGTGGCATCCGTGCAAAGTGACGTTTATGGTGGAGTGATTTTTGTATTTAGTGTTGCGGCTCAAAATTAGAGTTGTATCGAGAATTACGTATCAGCGTGGTAGGGATATCACGATGATGGGTAACTTTTACTCGTTTCATGTTGTTGACCACCAGAGCCTCTGTTATGGCAGCGAACAGTACCTAATATCAGAAGACATCATTCCATGTTTTGGTGCCTCTCCCCAAGGCGCGCCTTTCCCTCCGTTACCTAGCGCCAAGAGGTCCCCGAACAGGCCGATAGCGCTCCAGATAAGAATTTTAGTGGATGCCCAGCGCTCTGGCAGAGAGCGCAAGTCTTCCTGATCGGTGTCACTACCGAAAAGCCCATAAATTTATTTTTTTACCCGTTCTGTCTTTGTACCATCTTCAACGACGACGATTTCGAACCCCTCCTCCATGCCATGGTACTCGGATTAGACGGCTCCTGCATGTAACATCGGCCATCGCCACGAAAAGCAAGCTTTCCAATACCACCCTACAAAGGGGCCACCGACTTGCGACGTCAGCGTAGCCTGTCTCTGTCGGTGAGGTGCTTTGCTTTCCTGTGATGCGACTGCGCCATCGACTCTGCTGCGACTTTGACCCTGCCGATATCCGACCACCATAGCATTACATGCTGTAATTCGATAATTACAAATACGCTGTTCATTGTTCTTCCTTGCGATCCTAAAATTCTCTTGCTCAGGAGTTCTTCTCTTTCGCATCTTCCACTTCGTCCCGTATCACCGAGCTTCCTGCCGACACCCACTATGGAACCGAGCCCCATCTCGGTCGAGGCCTCTTCGCCGCCCAGTTTAGCTCCAGAAATAGCCCTCAAGAGTAAAACGGCAGCTATTGAGGCGTTCGAATCAATTACGTACGGTTCAGTAAGTGTTCTTCTCCGACATGCGCTCTTGCAGTATGCAGCATGTGCTGACTTGTGTCTGCGCTTTTAGATTGCGGGCATTCTTGGAAAATACATAGAGTATCCTTTCGACACGGTTAAAGTACGACTCCAAAGCCAACCCGATAATTTACCACTGCGATACAAAGGACCAATCGATTGCTTCCGGCAATCTCTCCAAACAGATGGCTTCTTAGGCATGTACCGCGGCATCAGCGCCCCGCTGGTTGGTGCTGCCGCCGAAACGAGTTCCTTGTTTGTCTTTGAAACTATCGGTCGAGAATTACTATATGCCACGAGCTATGCATCCAGAGATGCAGCCTTATCGTTGCCTGCTCTATATGCGACTGGCGGTTTCGCAGGTGCTCTCACTTCGTTCGTCCTAACACCCATTGAGCTTGTCAAATGTCGCATTCAAGTACCGTCGGCTCAAGCTGGCGAGAGAGTCGCGCACTTGAAGCCGTTGGCTGTGGTGCGAAGTGTTTTTCGTCACGAAGGCATCAGGGGGTTTTGGCATGGCCAAATGGGTACGCTCATCCGAGAGACGGGCGGTTCAGCGGCATGGTTTGGAGCCAAAGAGACAGTCACTGCCATGTTTCGACAGATGAGGACGAAGCAGGCCAAGACGCAAGTCGACAAGGAAAAGGCTCTGGTTGAACCCCTCCCAGTATGGCAACAGATGGTTGCTGGTGCATCCGCCGGAGTATCATATAACTTCATCTTCTTCCCAGCAGACACTATCAAGTCTCGCATGCAGACCATGCCAACTGGGCCCAACATCCCTCGCAGTACTTTCTGGAGCGAAGGTGTTAGCATATGGAACCAACATGGTATAAGAGGCCTCTATCGGGGTTGCGGAATCACCTGTCTACGCTCAGCTCCGGCATCGGCCGTCATCTTCACCATTTTTGATTCTCTGAAGACGCATCTACCCATGCAGTAGCCTGTGTAGTGGCCCATCTTCAACTCTCTTTCTTGCGGCGCTGCAAGCAGTACATATTTGCAATTTTCTGTTGCAGCGTCTTATTTATTTCAGGTTGGGTATAAACGAATAGACTTTAGCATATGCATTTCTTTGGCGTTTTCAGAGGTTTGGTTATGTGGCAACAAAGACGGCCGGTGTGCTGCTGGGGTATAGAGACGACGACTTTACGATATGAAATACAATTTATACTAAAATACATATATACGTGGAAGTTTCAGCCCGTAACATGTGCCTAGTTTTACTCGACCTTGGGCTGCTTCTTCTCACTGAGATCCCAGTTGTTGAGATGTCCGGTTCCAACGCACAGATACGTCGCGAAGCCCAACCAAGCAAGGTAAGGTGCCTGGCACCAAGCTGCGACTTCGTCCACAGAACTCCACAAGTAAGTCAAATAACTGTTGGCACCAATGAGGGCAAGAATATCGACAGTGGCGGCGGCGGGTCGCTTGGCAACGAAAAAGAGAGGCATCCACACGAGGTTAACACCAAGCTGGATAGTATACAGAGTGAGACTCTGTTTCGTGATTCGAACTGTTTCGGGCGACGCAAGTGGGCTGAGGCCAATGTGGGCAACTCTATAGGCTGCGTATCCCATGACGCTAGATGGAAAAAATGGGTTAAAAGGAGAAGATCGCAAAAGGGTTCCAATTGAGAGGCAAATACCCATAAAGGAGCGTCCAGACTGGGCCAAAGAGCCAGGGAGGAGGGCGCAGTGGGGGCTGCTTAAGTGCAAGATACGTCTTCTTGGTCTCAGAAGCTATTGTCTGTTAGCTTGGTGATGGTCTCAAGGGATGGGTATCAGAGAGGAACCTACGTCGGGCACTGTATCCAACTGCGGTGCCGAGGACCACAGGCAGCAAGATGGAGGTGGCAGGGTTATGGAACACCGCTGTGGGTATTGTTAGAGAGGGAATGTGTGTTGTCATGTTGGCGGTGATGTGTGCAGGTCAGAGTTGGTGAGGATGTTGGATGTGAGAATCTGGGGAAGCTCAAATGTGCTGGAAGCTTCATTGCGTCATGGGTTAGAGGGGCTGGGCATTTTAGCCTGACGGCTCTTGGTTGTCGCCGAGCAATACATGTAACTTAGACACGAGCATACTAATTGAAATCCAGGACAGCAGTTTTTGCCTTCAATTGACATTGTGCATTTTATCGCGCTATAGAGACGGTTTCATCGAGGGATGTCGATTTATTTCCTTTTGCCAAAAATCCAAGATTTGATTCGCTGGCAGCCAACGCATTCTGTCGCACTACTCCTGCTTGCGCGAAGAAGCACTGACCACCACTTTAATGGAATCGCGTAAAGCCGCGTTTTGGCAGCACGTCCCGGACGCGATGTCCCACTTCACGGGAGGCGCTTACAATCCCTGGCTGGCATTGACTTTTAATGACCACAACGTTCCCATTCTACACTTCTCATAACAATTACTTTATTGACTTCATATTTCGTTGTGACCGCCCCCCCGCATCAACGCACACCGATTACGAGAAGAGTTTAATTGTTTGCATTACCTACCGCATCTGTACACAGCTTTTTCGGCACCGACATCGATATTTGCAAGAACGACCCGACAGGCCAGACATTATGCCTCGCTCGGCGCTTGGAAAGAGAAGCCGCAACTCGGAGGAAGTTGGTATGTAGAGCCATGGCTGCGGACACCCTGGCACCATTGACTAATCGTTTGCAGAATCTCCCACCAAGAGACCTCGTCGACAATGTACCATCGTGGTTGACTACAACGACGAGAATGAAGATCCCACAACCGTCGAAATCGAAGAGCCATCACCAGCTAAGAGACAAAGATCCAACTCTGTCGCCTCCATCAAGAAGAACCCAGTCACTCCTTCCACCCCACGCCATAGAGATGTTCTCGCCGGATACCCCACGACGCCGCGCCATGCTGTCATGTCTGCTGGCAAGCTCTTTAAGCGCCTGACTCCTTCCTCGCCATTATCACCCAGCACCATCCAGACCGTCTACCACTCTGCACGCCAATTGTTTGCCAGAGGAGCCGAGCCCGGCCAGCTAGTGGGCAGAGAAGCGGAAAGAGAACAGCTCACGACATTTTTGGACCGCTCAGGGTCGACAACCCCCAGTGGCTGCCTCTACGTCAGTGGTCCTCCTGGCACTGGTAAGAGTGCCATGATTACGGAGCTCATCCAGGGTTACGAAAAGCGAGAAGGTGTGCAGACGGCGTACATCAACTGCATGAGCATCAAATCGTCTAAGGATCTTTACATTAATCTTCTCTCCGCGTTGGGACTGAGTGGCGATGGGTTGAATGAGCTTGATGCTGTGGCCGCCCTTCAGAAGACATTCTACCCTAAAGAAGAAACTGATGCAGTCTACATTGTCACCTTGGATGAGATCGATCATATTCTTACGATGGGCTTGGAGAGCCTGTACCGTATGTTTGAATGGTCTCTTCACAAATCCTCTCGCCTGTTGCTGGTAGGCATCGCCAACGCTTTGGATCTCACCGACCGCTTCCTGCCTCGACTCAAGGCCAAGAACCTAAAGCCGGAGCTCTTGCCCTTTTTGCCTTACAACGCAGCCCAAGTCAAGAACATCATCACCACGCGACTCAAGTCGCTCATGCCGGCGGGCAAGGAGTCTTACGTACCCTTCATCCACCCTGCCGCTATTGAACTTTGCTCTCGCAAGATTGCAAGCCAGAGCGGTGATCTTCGCAGGGCTTTCGAAATTTGCCGTCGAGCCTTGGACTTGATTGAAGTTGAGACGAGAAGCAAACACGAAGAACAGGCCCGTGAGGCCTTACTGCAGATGTCTCCGTCTAAGCGACCCCTCGGTGAGAATGTCAATGGTGCTAACGGCAGTGGTAGAAGTGTCGTCCAGATCATGGCTCGTTCGCTGCGGGAACTCACAGCTGAGAATGCACCTCGTGCTTCTATTGGCCACCTCAACAAAGTCACTGCAGCCGCCTTCAACAATGGAACAACACAAAGACTCAAGGCGCTGAACTTGCAGCAAAAGGCCGCCCTGTGCTCACTTGTCGCCTATGAAAACAGAACCCGCGCTACTTTCAGGTTGTCTGGACCACCATCCACCCCCAGCAAGTCTCAGTCGCTGGCACCAACAATCAAGAACCTTTTTGAGGCATACTGCCGACTTTGCACCCAGGACTCACTCCTTCACCCGTTATCCAGCTCGGAGTTCCGTGAAGTCGTCGGCAGCTTACAGACGCTTGGCCTTGTGAACGACGTGGATGGCAAGTCTGGCAGCTTTGGAACCCCTCAGACACCGAGCAAGCGGGGAAGAAAGTCATCAAACTTGTCCAGCGGCGACGATAAGCGAGTTTCGAGCAGCGTAGGAGAGAAGGACATGGAGTCGATGACCGATGGAATTGGATCGGGGATTCTTAAAGGCATCCTGCAGGGCGATGCTCTGGATTGAGCGTAGAGCATCTGACGCATAGCGGTGTTGAGGGAAATGGCGTTTTGGATTTGTACAAAAATACCCTGTTTTTGGTTCTTACTGTTTTGTACATTGGTTTCATTTGCATTTGTTTGGACAGCATGGCGTTGCATAGCATTAGCATAATTAGGGACGGCGCATTTTTATGAAGATTTTGCATAATGATGGAATTAAGTGGTTGGATACAGCCAGACGTGAAAACGTCTATTAGATAGCAAAGAAGAACCGATAGATGACATGGCACTAGAATCGGAATGATATCATTGAAAAAGCAGGGTTGATCGGAGCTGACGTGAAGATGCATTAGAGTGCTGACAGGAAATCGAGGTTGAGTTGCAGATAGAAATGAGTAATAAGGTAACAGCCGAGGGACGATGGAACTCTTTGGCGTGCTTCCCCCTCATCTGGCAGCAACGTTCCAATGTCCCATGAAAACGGAAAAGAAAAATGGCGTGTTCGGCGATACTTTTGGCAAGATACGAAATCAAACAAAGAGCAGAGAAGAAGCGATGAGGGAATGATCGGCGGTCTTAAATTTTAAGCATTTACTTGCAATGCTGGACAGGGTGGTGGCCAAGGGTTTAAGGGAAATAATACATGCACGCACAAAAGGTACCACAGGTACAAAAATAAATAAAGAGGCAAACCAAGCTTTCCTTGGCACGGGATTACGTCCGTCAAGACTTCTTGGCGAGATGCAAATGCTGGGGTCCCTTTGCCAGCCATGCCACGCTATCAAATAGCAGCACAAGCCGTGGGCGTGCCAGAGTCGCACCGACTGTGTGAAGAGCAGCAATCGAAGCCGTCCAATTCATCTGTGTACCATGTACAGGCTGCAGGTCATGGAGGGTGAGACAGCGCTCTGAATGGCCACGATGGGCAAAGACTGTGGTGCTCGAAACGAGACTATTGGCAACTGGATGGAGCGCTGGATGACCAGCCTGTACGGTACTTCGCTGTACATTCTAGCGGTATTACAGGCGGTGCATGCCAAAAGCACGGTGGCCTGCAGGGTCGATCCACTGTTGTGCAGCATGGGACAGCTACGACGACGAGAAGCCTGCACCTCCATGCACTTACCAGTCGAGGAAGGCGGGCGTTGCGGTAGGCGCCAGAGAGGGATGGAGGGGGAAAATGCCCCGCTAGCGTTTTACGGTGACCTATAGGGAGCGCGGGTGTGGTGTGTTAGTGTGTAAGCACAGAGGACGATGCTGAAATCAGATATCACAAATCGGCTGAGCAACACAGGCTTAAAAACAAAATCAGAGTGCAAGCGGTTTCAGTAAAGTCTGCATGCTGTCTGTCTTTGAGTCAGCTGCTTGTTTACTGCCGTCGTCACTCATCTATCGTGCTCGTTATCTAATTAAACGGTGAGCCGTCGCGTTGTACATAATTACAGTGGACTCCCCAACTGGCCAGGCTGCTTCAGTGGGTTCTAGATGCTCGCTGTAGTGGCTTATAGTGGGTTCCATCCCAATATTATTCCCACTGTTCTTCCAGTCCACGTCTCAGTCGCCCGTCTTCTGCCTGCGCACGCACTGTCCCACGCACCACGCTGCACCCCTCGTATCCATCACCACCAAAGCCTCCAGTCTCTAATCTACTCCAATCCCAAATCCTCTCCACCATAATCCTCCCACCACACCACTACTGTCACTACCACCACCTCCAACCATCAGCAATTCTCAAGTTATCTCATCACACGCTCGCATATTACAACCGTCTCCATTCTTTTTTTGGGTACTTTGTCGCCAGATGCTAGTCCAAACCCGTACGCTTCGCCCCTCCCCGTAACCCACAAGACCAAGGGACCTCACCTAAACGAACTGGACTCGCACCTACGTCGATTCCCATCATCCTCACCTGGTCCGGATTCCCATCCTTGTTCGACGATTACCCATATTCTATCAAAGTCTAGGGACGGTTCTTATTTTACTATTTACCCCCTCCATCGCACTCTGCCCTCTTACCCTCTCCTACCTCCCAGATTTAACCTTCTCCCGTATGACCTCGCGCGCTTGCCCCTGCGCTGTCGCCGCCCATGCCGTCAGCATCGCAACGGGGGCCAAGTCGACTGTCGACGAACACGCCGGCAATCTCAACGCCTACTGATGATGCTGCTGATTCGGCTACAGCGACGACGACTGCTGCGGTGAGGAACAAATCGCCCGCCTCCTCTGCCGCATCCGTATCGTCGTCGTCGCGCTCTGGCTTTTTCTCGCGACTCAATTTGCCGCCCATCAGTCTCCCGCTTCGAAGCCGGAACCGCAACCTCGCCGACTTTCACATTCGCCCCGACGAACCGCATAAACAATACAGTGTCGGGGATTCCGTGCGCGGGTCCGTCGTACTAGCAATTGCGAAGCCGGTGCGCATAACGCATCTTACTGTCGCTCTTCACGGATATGTCCAAGTCTACAAGGACCCTGCCGCCGCTGCGAGAGGCCAAATCAATTCACCCCCTCCCAGAGGGGGCGTGTCGAATAGAGCGCAATACCATGGAGGCGGGATCGCGAGCTTGTTTCAGGATGAGCAAGTCTTGAGTGGCGAAGGCAGACTGGAGCCGGGTAGATACGAGTTTGGGTTCGACCTGATGTTTCCTAAGAAGAATCTGCCGAGCAGCATTGAAGTGAGTCGATAAGCAATCATTCTATTTTTGAAAGATGCGACTCTAACTAACATGCGATTACAGTTTGAGCGCGGAACAGTCTCATATATGATAACAGCAACCTTGACTCGCCCCACGACGATCGCGCCAACGTCATCATGCGAAAGAAGGGTTTTATTGACCGAAAGAATTGATGTTGGACAGCTTCGCGCGCCTAGACCGCGCACAATTTTTCTCGAACCAATGGCTAAGAAATCAAAAAAGAAGCGCGCTCAACCTAGTCTCGAACGAACCACAACTGCCACACAAGAAAACACAGGCACTGAGGCAGGCTCAGAAGCAGACTCCACAGAACAATCGCAAGCGACAGATGAGTCTATTCGAGACTATAGACAAGTAGAGCATAGAAATGGAGCCGATGGACGCAGCGAAAGAAGCGCAGACAGCAGTCGTAGCGTTAGCACGGGATTGAGTCGGTATGATGGTATCGCAGCCTCAGTCAACACGGGCATTACTTCTCCAGCGAAGCAACAAGTGGTCGATAACAAGACAATCACAGCTTCGATAGAGATACTCAAATCTGGCTACCTGGCCGGCGATACTGTCACAGTCAAGATTTCGATCCAACACATCAAGCAAGTCAAGAGCATGAGTGGTATCATTGTCACGCTATATAGACAATGTCGAATAGATTCTTCACCGCCGGCCGCTGCCTTCACTAGTCGAGGCAAGCGCGATATCGACGAGGCCTACCCGAGGTCACGAACATCCATGGCTGGTATGAATCTCAGCTCAACCAGCTCACGCAGCGTATTTCGCAAAGACCTGGACCAAAACACTGCGCCTCTGATTATCGACCCCAACACACTTCATACCACCATGAAGTTGTCACTCAAGATCCCCGACGATTGCTTCCCGACTATGAAGAGCGTCCCCGGTGGCATGATCACCTTCAAGTACATGGTAGAAGTTCTTCTGGACTTGGGCGGTCGACTGTCCAGCCAAGTCATGCAAGTTGCACAACCAGCAGGGCGGCTTGGCCAGCAAAATGGCGCCTTAGATCCCAGCATCAATGCATATGGTGCTAGAATGCCGTCCGCGATACTGGATACATCAGCGGTGCGCCCGCAGAAAGGAGTCATATCGGTATCCATGGAGACGATTGTTGGCACAGTGGATATGGGTCGAGCACGGAAACCACCGACTGACCCAAACCGTCGTATTATTAAACTTGCCGACGGTGAAGAAGTGGAGGTGATTTCACCAAACGCGAACAACCTAGTGCCTGCGGGCTCGTATGCAAATGCATCGTCTCCTGCTGGACACAACAATCAACAACGACACCACAGCCCACCTCCCCCCCTCAGAGTGCCCGAGGAAGCACCAGCTCCGGGCCCATCGCGGCCTGACTATCCTCAAATCAATGGCTACCGCCACATACAAGAAGCCGCCCCAGCATACATTCCACCTCCACAAGTGCAAGATCAGCAATCGATGACAGAGAAAGAGCGCGTGCGCCAAGCTGAGACACGACTGTTACCAAGCCAGCCGCCCGGAGCTGCCGCATCGGGCTCCGGCTCCGGATCTGCACCAGATGAAGAAGATATTTACGAGTCACAAGATACGCCGCGCCCACCATACGCCGCGCCGACATTCTCGCACATCGGCGAGGATCATGCTGGTCCATCGGCACCAACCGAAGAAGATGTTACTTCCACAACATATCCTACAGAGGACAAGCAAGAGCTCGAACGTAGGAGGCTTATCGGTGAGGCTAGTGCGCCTCCTGAAGTACCGGATGACATAGAGCCATCCAGCGGCGCTGGTTCCAGCAGCAATATGACACCTGATGCTGAGCCCTCTGCACCTCACTTCGAAGATGAGGATGGTTATGGCCACGGTGACGATTCTGCTGGACCATCCGGACACAACGGCTACCGCAATGGAAGTGGAAGTTCGGCACAAGAACAGCTGCCGGCATATCAGCGATGAGAGTGAAGCTTCACTGCCACTGTGTTGGGGCTTGGGGTTTCCAGGGGATATTTGGACTTTTTGAAGGCGTTCAAACCATGTAACTACGTAATTACTGACACTTGGGAAAGCGATGACATATTATACCGGCGTTTTAGGGAATTTAGGCAGGGTTACTGAGTTTAGCTTTGGCATGGCGAAAAGGACGGGATCTGCAAGCAACACATTACACATGTACGATATGAAGCAACAGTATAGTAAACTTTTCAATGAACATGTCAAACATATACAGCGAGAGACTGGGTAAATATGCTGACTGCTTTGAAGGGTAAAAGAAGATAACGCCATTCTATGATTTGGTGAGGTTCTATATTCATGTGTGCGCGGGTACTGTTACATTATGATACACCATTGCTCCCGTCATTGTCGTTGCCGTCGTAATCGCGATTCTAATGCTCGAGAACAATTGGCTTTCCCGGTTCCCAGTTATCCAAGCTCTCTCTGATGTTGACCCAGTATCTCATTCGTACAGCCAACTTCTTTGCAGCCACGATATCGTCATCTCTAAAAGCCTTCTCGAGGCCTTGCTCTGTCTCGGCAATCCTCTCCTCGTTGATGTCCCTCACGGTCTCCAGATCCTTTTCGGACTGCGCATCCTCGATTTCTTCTCTAGCCTCTAGCACGGTCATGAGAAGATCTGGCTCTTCGATTTTGAGGGTCTCATCGTTCGCGACGTCAACGCCACGCAGGGACAAGATGTATTGCGCTCGGAGTAAGGGGTTGGCGAGCGTCTTGTAGGCTTCGTTGATGGCAGCTGATGTCGCTTCGGCGCGGGGCTTCGTCTCGGCCGGATGTAGATCTGGGTGGTAGCGTGCTTGGAGTTGAAGGAACTCTTTGCGCAACGTTCTTGTATTAATTGGGAAGTGGCCCTTGGGGGGTGGTCCCTGAGGGAGCGTCGACGGAAAGAAGTCATAGTGTGTTTGAGGGGTGGAGGGTGATTCGGAAAAGAAGCGACGGGGCTGGATGGCTTGGCGAGAGAGCGTGCGGGATGCGGCCCGCGCAGATGTCAAGCTCGGTCGCATGATGAAGGTTGTGAAAGCTGTATGGCTTGTTGGAGGTGCAGATGGCAAATGTGAAGTGAGGTCATTTAGGTAACAGGATGGAGCCCACCCGAATTGGGGTACCGTTCGGCGAAAATTTCCACGGTCGGATAGTTCTGGCCTGCAGGCGTTGGGTTGGGGGTATTGAACTGCCCCGGCAGCAGCAGTAGCAGTAGCCGGTGACGGTGGGCTGCGGAGGACGGAGGCCGTTTTAGGGGAGTGACCCCCGTGCAGGAGGGTGCAGCAGTATGGGCCGGTCCACCAATCAGGATGGCGGATAAATGGATTAGTAGTCCCCGATTTCCCCAACCTGTGTTTGTATTGTTGCATTTTACGCCTTCTCACATTTCACTGCATCTGAAAAAAGTTTCTCCTCTTTTCAACTGCGCCGTTTGTGTTGTTTCCTTATTTTGTGTTTGTCTTCGTTCTGTTGTGAGGACTCGAGAAGCTGTTGAAGAGCGCTGTTTGGTAAAGTTGGGCTGGCGCTTGATCCTGAATCGGAGCTCTCATATCGGCTATTGACTTTGATCATTAAAATCAATTGCTGCCCTCCATTACTATTTGCGAATTATCTCTACTTCATAAACTACAGTCTGAACCATGGCGAAGACTTTCGACGCGGCTGAAGGTAAGCAACTGCTCATATAACGATCCTGTTCACTGTACTGACTCTCCAGTCGCCATGCACAACACCACCGAGAGCTGTTGGGTGGTCCTTTACGGAAATGTCTACGACGTGACTGATTTTCTGTCGTCTCACCCTGGTGGTTCGAAAATCATTCTTGCGCTTGCAGGTAAAGACGCCACAGAGGACTATGACCCCGTGCACCCTCCCGGCACATTGGAGGAGAACCTCAAGCCTGAAGCCAAGCTTGGCACGGTCCCGCCAGAAGAGCTTGAGAAGCTGCAAGCAGATGCGCCCGCTGAATCAAAGTCATCAGAAAACCAAGAAGAAGCTCTTTTGCCTCCGGAGGCTCTCCTAAACCTTGACGACATCGAAAAGGAAGCTACGAAAAGAATTTCCCGCAAGGCCTGGTGCTACTACTATTCTGCGTCGGATGATCTGTTGACGAAGGAGAGAAACAACCAGGCTTACAAGGACATTACTTTACGACCAAGAGTGTTCGTGGATTGTACTCAATGCGACCCTTCGACAACGCTCCTCGGCCAGAAGGTTGATCTACCCATATTTGTTGCACCAGCAGCAATGGCTCGTCTTGCCCATCCCGATGGTGAACAGGGCATCGCCAAGGCCGCGGCTAAATTTGGCGCTTTACAAATCGTTTCAAACAATGCTTCCATGACGCCAGAGCAGATTGTCGAGGGTGCTGGCCCAGATCAAATGTTTGGCTGGCAATTGTATGTCCAGGATCAGCGCAGCAAGAGCGAGGCGATGCTGCGTCGCATAGAGTCAATGAGCAACCACTACAAGTTCATCTGCCTGACGCTTGATGCGCCAGTGCCAGGAAAGCGCGAGCACGACGAACGAAACAGTATTGGTCAAACATCTACAGTTTCTGCAGCAGGTAACCCAGATGCAGAGAAGCGTCCTGGTGGTGGCGGTGTTGGGCAGCAACTCTTCTTTGGAACCGCTGCAGACTTGACATGGAAGACCACTCTGCCATGGTTGGCTAAGCACACTTCGCTGCCAATTGTACTGAAGGGTGTGCAGACCCATGAAGATGCCTACCTCGCCGCGCAGTATGCTCCTCAAGTCAAGGCCATTATCTTGTCCAACCACGGTGGTAGAGCCATGGACACAGCCCCTCCTCCCATTCACGTACTGCTGGAAATCCGCAAGTACTGCCCAGAGGTGCTGAGCAAGATTGAAGTGTGGATCGATGGAGGAATCAGACGAGGCACCGATGTGGTGAAGGCTCTTTGTCTTGGTGCCAAGGCTGTTGGTGTTGGCCGCGGCGCCCTGTACGGCCTGGGTGCAGGTGGCCAAGCTGGCGTGGAGCGCATGTTTGAGAGTAAGTGTATTGTTATGCGGTGGAGTTTGATGCTTTGATACTGACCAAGGTGATAGTTCTGCAAGCTGAGACTTTGACAGCTATGCGATTATTGGGAGCCAAAAACGTTTCGGAGCTGGGTCCGAAATATGTAAGTATTGATTGCGAACGAGATTTGGTGTTCCTTGCGTGCTAATCGGTGTCTTGCAGCTCAACACTCGCCGCGTGGAGAGAGATATCTACGATGGAGAGCCAGGCCTAGATCGCCAGGGATTGTGGACGAAATCGAAACTGTAAACAGCTTTGCGTAATGGAGATAAGTATCTGGCTGTAATTGATAGACGAAATGTTGCATATTCCCGTGTCATTATCCGCGGCCATTACGACAACAGTGATTTCTGCATAACGCCATATCAATTTGTTTTTATCCAAAAAGACGATAGCACACGTTAAAATCTCCTCGAGACATTACATAGCTACTTCTCACCGTGCCCCTTGCTCTCGTCGCGTCGATGCGTAGCCTCATTCCAAACGTTTGCCCCCTTGCCGCTCGCCATCCCTGACTTGCAGAGCCTTGTCTCTCCCCATCTAATGCAATAATTCATAGCCACAGAGTAAAGAGAGCGATTTAATTTTACCGGTGCAGACGTAACGAGACACTACTTAGGTATCCGTCTCCAAATTTGGCCGTAGCGAATTGAAACACGCAATCCTCAGTCCCAATCTAGGGAGAAGAACCCGCCTACCCGCACCTTCGACAGCGAAGCTTGAATTTCACATTTTACTTGTAAAGTGCGTCGTCCCCTCCGCACCTCAACTTTTTGGCTTTCTCTTTCTTTTTTTTTTGTCCTTTTTATTCTGTAGCTTTATCCTGCATCGACTACGATTATCTTGACTTTGATTTCATTGTTAAGTCTCGATTTTGTTCTCGGCTTCATTGCTACATCATGTCCCTGGAAAAGGAACGCACGTCCGGCGATGTGCCACGCCAGGATGCCGCTTCACCTGTGTTGCCCACGGTGAATCCCAATGTCAAGGTCAATAAGCCCTCGTCTGGAGTGGCTATTCCTTCTGCCTTTTATGTGGTGTGAGTATTTTCGGCTTCGCATGCATCTCACCATCAACATCACTGCTAACAAGGCGCAGCTCATGGATTAGCTTCAGTTCCATGGTGATTTTGTTCAACAAATGGGTTCTAGACACGCTTAATTTTCGTATGTATATCTTTCCCAATTTGCTCTCATCTTGCTAACCTCTCAGGATACCCCGTCATTCTCACCACATACCACCTTCTCTTCGCTACTATCATCACCCAAATCATGGCTCGCTGGACGACCCTACTTGACAGCCGCAGATCCGTCAAGATGACTACGGATGTGTACATGCGCGCTGTCGTCCCTATTGGAATCTTCTTCAGTCTGAGCCTCATTTGCGGCAACATTGCCTATCTCTATCTTTCCGTGGCTTTTATCCAGATGCTCAAGGCCACTATGCCCATGGCTGTGCTCCTCGCGGGCTGGTCTCTCGGCGTGACGCAGTTCAACTCGAGGCAATTCCTCAACGTTTCTGTGATTGTCGGTGGAGTCATCATCGCCTCCATCGGCGAGATCAACTTTGTTCTCATTGGTTTTGTTATCCAGATTGCCGGACTCATGTTTGAGGCTTTGCGATTGACCATGGTCCAGAGACTGTTGAGCTCTGCAGACTTCAAGATGGACCCTCTTGTTTCGCTGTACTACTTTGCGCCTGTCTGTGCCGCTTTTAACGGTGTTATTGCTCTGCTGTGGGAGGTTCCCAAGGTCTCCATGGGAGAGATTTACCACGTAGGACTGTTCACGTTCTTCCTCAACGGACTGTGTGCATTTATGCTCAACGTCTCTCTGGTTCTATTGGTAAGTTTGGTTTCGCATTTGACTGGGTAACAAGCCACAACTAACATAACTTGTAGATTGGCAAAACTTCTGCCGTGGTCCTCACACTCTGTGGTGTTCTCAAGGACATCATCCTTGTTGTGGCCTCCATGATCATTTGGGGCACCGAAGTTACGCCTCTCCAGTCCTTCGGTTACTCTATTGCTCTTATTGGCATGATTTACTACAAGCTCGGATATGAGCAGATCAAGGGTCACATTGGCAATGCCAGCCGCCAATGGGCTACATTTGGCGCTGAGAAGCCTGTCCTGCAGCGAATCACCATGATTGTTGGTAGCTTATTCTTCCTGGCTTGCATTGTCCAAAGTATGCATAGCGGGCGATCTTCTTCGCTCATGACTGAAATCAGGGCTTAAAATGGTTACGGTGCGAGGTGCAATGGGCTGGAGTTTGACCGGGTAGGATGGCGATTCTTAGCAAATGAATGCAGCCTCAAATAGAATTATTCCACAAACAAGGATACAATCATCAGTTCAGAGCCAACATGGCAATGGGTCTTTCATCATATAAAGATGCTGTAGTGAGACCATGTCGGCCCTGCATTTGGGATCCGGATGCTCACCAGTTCGATAATCAGCGGTACTGAAAGTTCTGACCTTTTATCTCTGCTATGAAGCCTTATGTACAAGACCAATTGCAGGTAGCCATTCATCAGATCCTGGGTTTCTGGATAGGAACCGCCGTCGTGCCTCAGAGGCTCATGTTGATAGAGTAGGCAGCTTAAAGCGGCCAACTTCGTGATGCTGTCGAAAGAGTTTATAATCGTCCGACTTGGGAAAAACTTTTAATTTGAATTGGTCGTTGCCTGCTCAGAAACGAATTCCCGGCAAAAATCGCAGTTGCATGCTCCGCTATTGAGAGCAACAACGTGACCAACGCTCATAGATGGCAGATTGTTGCAAACGGCACTCAACAGCCTGAATGCGGCTAAAAGCAGTGAAGTAGATGAGTTAACATGAGAGCTAATCGATGATTGAGAAAAGTCGATACATAGAGAAAGTGAATCGAGGAGGGTAAAAAACAAATGAACTTTGATACGGTGACGGGCTCCTCGATTGTTCGGTGCATAATCAATGCACCTTTGTAAATTCAGTGAAAATGAACCTGAGAGCTAGCATTAGGCACAAACTTAAAGACATAGCGCTGCAAATGAACAGCATAATGTTCTAGTGACTGAGGCTGAATAGTACGCCTTGCAATACGCCAAGAGTGATGGGCAGGAACGTCAAACATTATTAGTATATTTTTATGGCACCATTGGCGATCAATCTGCAACTCGATGCTATAGTAAACCACGTAATAAAACGCCTGCCAACAGTAGTGCTACTAATGATAGGCAGTGGGATTAATTACCCAAGTGTGGTTCCCTCGTTTGGACGGTGCTGACATGTGGTTCAAGCCACATAATCAGGGGTCATTTTACCTGTTACCCCAGTGGCCCGATTTTGCTTTGCATCTCGGGGCACTGAAGACAGAAATGGACTGGTCCTCCGTGGGGTGCTCAAACGGTGGCGCACCAGGTAATTTGCCTGGCTTCCGAGGCAGTGTGTCGTTCATGAGGGGGGAAGTGCAGAACGGAGGGTTCATCGGGCCCAATACAGATCGTCCTGCTACAGAGGCTGGGGTGCAATATGTCGACGTCGCCTCCGACGCCCACTTCCAATGGTGTTATAGGACGGGGAAAGCTTGCTATCGCTCAAGATATGCACCCCATGTTCCGTAAAATCTTCTTCCCTTAGGACAGATGAACTCTGGGGAAGTTCCCGGACGGTTCGCACAGCAAGGCAAGCAGAGCCACCTGCAGCAGATTAACCGTCGCCAAGCCAATGAAGTACCGCTGGGCAATGCCTAGAACGTGTATGTGTGTGTGCCACACGTCATATTGTCGCCCAGAAGGTCTTCCTCTTTGGGCGACTTTGGCTTCCAAGCATACGAGGCTAACTAGAGTGTTCAATCGATGACATTTGGTTGTTTCCTAGACATCTTCGCTTAACAATGAATCCATTCGATGGAGAATGCCGTGCAAAGGGGCTGGAAGGGGCTCTAGTGGCTAATAGACTTCTACTACACCGCACCAGCAATGTTGATCAAGTTGGCGCTAAACAATCCAGTCCAGG
The DNA here is from genome assembly GCA_022702485.1 of Simplicillium sp. C3G150-2. NCBI lineage: Eukaryota > Fungi > Ascomycota > Sordariomycetes > Hypocreales > Cordycipitaceae > Simplicillium > Simplicillium sp. C3G150-2. The sequence continues at coordinate 1,245,065 of JAJIYY010000005.1, read as the reverse complement.
GCCTGGAGGACGGTGCCACAAGGCTAGTTCTCCCAGAAATAGGCGGTGGCGTGTGCGTGTCAGACTGTCTGTCAAAAAGGTGATGCAGCGCTTGCGGCGTGGCTGAAGGAATGGCTTGCATCCGATGCTTGGGGATTCGGATGGACCGAGGGACTGCTGCAGAAGGTGTTTTACAGGTGATGCAAGAGTATTTGAGTTGAAGTCAATTAGAATTTAGAATTTGTTGTCGACGTCAACCAAAACGAGTCTTGAATGAGAAAAAATGCCATCTTGTCATAGCGGCGGCTTCATGACAGCGTAAGCCATAACTTAACAGTGTTGACCGATCGGGAACCTCCTGGCTACTAGATGTCTATCGATTGAATGTCACCCTGAAGTAATGCTCGTCCAAACTTTGTACGGTGACATAGCCTGTAAAGGTTCCAGTTGATGGGGACCCAAAGTCAATCGTTGTAATGAAACCTAGACTAGAAACAAGCGCAATATCGTGGCAGTCGCACAGAGGCAATAAAGTCAATTGGCAGGCGACAGCATCCGCAACATGATAGCTAATATGTCTCTGCGCAGGTTTCGGCAAACGGGAGTCGCACCTTGGAGGGCCAGGCCAGGTAAAGCAGAGGTTTGTGACATTGATTGTGGGTATGCTTTAATGGATCCAATTGCCTATTGCTATTGTTTGCCCGCGATGGCACAACGGCCACATCACGGCAGATGGGGCAGAGGAGGAAGATGGTGTGGTGGACCGTGAACTTGGACTTTTTCGTTCATCGCCGTACCAGCCTTTCACAAGGAACTCGACAAACACGTATTGCGGCAGAGCAGAATGACTGCAGGAGAGAGGATAATCGATCCATTGTTGTACCTGTCGAGATGGTGTTGTGGCGTCGGAAGACGGTCCGTAAAAGATATTGGTGTTGCGCCATGTACGAGCAGCTGTCTCGTGGCAAAGGCGAGGCTACCCGAAGAGAGACAAAAGGCTGTTACGAGATGCCTGCTCTAGTCGTGCCATTTCCACAACAGCATGTAACATAGGCTGCGAGATCAATTCTCTTTAGATGTACTCATGCCTTCAATTGTTTATTCTATTATTTACATTTTTTTCCCCTCAAAGCCTTTTGCAACGTTGATGCATCTTGACCTCGCCGGTTGGATCTCATTTCCAGAGCGCAGCACGAGCCAGGGCGAGAACCAAGCCAAGCCCGACCGGACCGGGGGGAGGGCAGGGGTCCACTGAAAAGTGCCTGCATGGCGCTGTGGCAGGGGTGCCATTTCCAAAGTAGGCCCGTTCAGCAGTCGTTAGTGGCCAACCGACAAACTTTTTACAGCAGGCACAGCAGGCACAGCAGCCCATTTCAGGTAATGGTGGTGTTGGCATGACTGGCACAATCTGCACTGGAATTTTCGACATGATTTTTCTGGAGCACACGGAAAAAAGGGCGATTAATTATTTTGATTTTTCATGGCACCTCTTTTTGGAGTGATGGCTTGAATTCTTCCGCCTTGACTCGCCACATGCTTTTCCCCTAGGGTGGCCATTTTTAGCTTTCGCCTCTGAATTCTGGCCCCCAAGCCTGTGCAACCATTTCAATGGTCTCGTTTTTGTCTTTCGGCGTTGCCGCTGACGAGACGCCAGTGAAATGACCGTAAGCTCACCAATACTTTTTTTAAAATTTTTCTTACGCTGTGGGATTCCTGGGGAAGATAGATTATGGGTACTGTTAGCAGGAAAGCGAGAAAATTCTGATCCTGGGTAAGGGCTCGCTCTTGAAAAAAAATTAATTATGAGGGGGAACGTAAATTATCTTGGGGCATGGAGTCTGGGGGACCGGTAACTGACTAAGGTACAACTTTGTTGTCGCATCGCCCAGCACGACTGTGAAGAAACGCTGCACCAAAATCTTCACATGCTTTTACCTCCCTTGCGCTGCACAGAATATATGCCCACGCGACTGCTAAAAAAAACACCAGTTCACAAGCAGCCGAGGGACCTGGGAATTAGCGGTACGCCATGCAGCCAGCACCCCAATCCACAATCCCTGCACGATCTTTGCCTGCCACTGTGTCAGGGCTACAGTGGCTAGAGGCCTCTGCAACGGAGGGTTTGGGGAGGGGACCGAAAGGGCCTGGGGCTAAAAGAGTGGGAGAGGCAAAGGGAAAGCGGCCGCTGTAATTGGCCAGTCCCCGCAGCTGGCCACGGAGTCTGGGGGCGCTGGCTCGGCCGTATGCTCAGTGTGGCATGGCGCCTGTTGCAGTGGCGGGGCGGGATCCAGCGAAGATCACGGCTCTATTGCACCAATTCAGCGTGGCGCTCAGGCCAAGGACCCAAAAAGCGAAACCCCATCAGCTAGCGTCCCTGCCTACGTCTCTCCAAAATTTCTGCAGCGCAGCGCCGAGCTCGCGCACCATTAGCTGCTACGTAGCGGTGCCCATTAGCATGAAGGCCGCTGTATTATAGCCAATGCAAGAGATGCAAATGTAGCGGGTGGATCTCCCAATCTGAAAGGCGCTGGGGTACGTCCAGGGTCTATGCTTTTTGCTTTTCTCTGCTGTGGCTCGACTCTGGCCGTCTCCAAAAATGGGCCTTATTATTACCTTTAGGCGTCGAGTTTTAGCTTGTCATTGCTTGCCCACCCCCGAGATTGGTAGTCCTCCCGGATCCATTCATACTTAAACACTGGCCCATCGCCGCCTGTCGAGGCTAATTTCCCTTTTTGATCTTCTTTTTCTTCTTCGTTGCTTCGTTGCTGGAGAATCCAAGAGTCCCTAGTTTCACTCATTGATCTTTTGTTTCCGTTGTCAGTCCCTTTCTCTACAAGCTACTCATTCTCCCTGCTACCCCCTTCGGAGCTTCCAGTCGCACGCGCATACTTCACATCATCGCGTCGCTTTATCCTACAAAACACAAAAAACCAAGCAAAATGTCCGACAAGCACGACTTTTCCCAAACTGAGACGGGCGCTGCCCCCAAGAAGGGTGGTGCCGTTAAGCGTCACTGCGTCAAGTGGTGGTGGTTGCATCTCATCATCTTTGTCATCATCTCCGTTATTGTTGTCCTCATCGCGTAAGTTCTACTTTACCCTCCATCGCATTGTTGGTCGCATATTATTCCTCGCATCATATTTTGCGGAATGTTTCTCGGGCAGCAGACGGCGCAATTGATACCTTACCCTCTCCCCGGGCTTTCCGCGGTGGCATGGTTCTCAGGACTGCCCACCCGCGCCAAGCCGGAGCGACAGGAAAGCTTGTTCGCCACCAAAACCTTGCTGTTCTACGCATTCTTGCATCTCCTCGCCCCTGTCATAGTCCTGCCCACTATTCTTCGAGCCGCGAAGTTCCTTCGGCGCAATATCACCATGCTAACGCTTTTCTCCATAGTATCTTCGTTGCTGTCCCCAAGATTGCTCAGGACAAGATCAACAAGGCTAAGCTGACCGTCCACTCCATCCAAGTCACCAACACCACCCCCACGACCTACACCCTGGGCTTCAACACCTCCATCACCACTGATGGTACCGTCAAGGCCGATATCGACGCCTTCGACGGTGTCATGTATCTCGAGGATGAGCCTTCTCACACCCCCTTCGTCAACATCAGGTTCCCCAAGACCAACGCCAACAAGTTCCAGTGGGTAAACTTCACCAACGAGATCACCATCAAGGACATGGCTGCCTTCACGAAATTCAACACCTGGTTCGTCAACAACGAAACCATTCGCGTCACTGTTGAGGGCAAGACCAAGGTCCAGCCCAAGGGTCTCAACCGCAAGTCATCCGTTACCTTCAAGAAGACCATCACTTCCAAGGGCTTGAACCTGTTCAAGGGCACCCAGGTCAAGAACGGCAAGGCTGATTTGGAGTCTCAACCTCCCAAGAAGAACTTCTTCGCCGATGTCGAGCTTCCCAACGCTTCCTACTTCACCATTGACATTGGCAACGCCACCTTCGCCAACATGTTTGACGGCTCGAGCGTCGGTGATCTGTTCATCAACAACCTCTACCTCAAGCCTGGCGCGAACACCTTCCCGGTTACCGGCTCTCTGGACCAGAGCAAGGTTTTGGCGGCCGTTGCTAAGGAGGGCACCAAGCCTGTTCCCTTCCATCTCAAGGGCAAGTCTGTGAAGAAGGATGGCAAGGACTTGAAGTACTTCGCCGACGCTCTCGCCAACGCTGACCAGGTTGTTGAGCTCGACGTCAACGAGATTATCAAGAACAGCGTCCCCAGCTCGTAAGAGTGTTTGAATGGTTCAATTTCTTTATGCGAAATTGTCTTTAATGGCGTAACTGTTTTTATTAGCCTTGGCTTTTTGTTGTTTTTACAGCTTCTTACTTCCTACTTTGTTTATACACGCTTGTGGATCAATGGGAACATGGTCGCAACAATAGTGTTTGTGGAAAGGTGTTGGGAGGGCTTTGATTTAGAATGAGATCGTGGGCTTTATGTGTGGACGAACGACCCGTACATGTTTTATGCTCGCTCGCGGCGACATTTTGCAGAGCAAAGACACCGCTTGCGAGAAAAGAGTTATGTTTGTCAGGTTTGGGCACTGATGCGATGAATTTGAGGTAGCGGCTTACTTCTGCTTCTTGATACCAATACGCTTCTTCAGAATAGGGTCCATCGTGGCCAGCCAATCTAATGTTTCAATGTATCATTATTGAAAAAAACTCTGCACATGTCCGCCTGTCATTAATGTGACTGTTCTATCAGCCAATACGCAGATACGCATATCCCCTCGCCGAACATGAGTGAGTGGTCTATTAGTCAATATCATTATCAAGCCTCCGCTTGTTTCCTCTAGACAGCCCAACTGACGGAACGAATTCCACTGAGCTCCTTCCGCCACCTGTCCGCTCCGAATCCCTCTCTTTGGCGATCCTGTCCTGGGCCCTACGCAGCCGCGTCCTGTACGCCGAGTCTGGGAAGACGCTGGGATCCCATAAGTCTCTCGATAACGTCGATTGGTACTGCGCTCCGCCTGTGACATCCACGAAACCTAGTAGTTTGTCCATAAGCGATGGATTGCGTGTGGCTGGGGACGATTCTAGCTTGGCATTGAAATGGGTCCCTCTCTTTTTCAGTGTAATGAACTGTTCGAACTTCTTGTGGGTGGTTGGTGGGGGAGACCCTGGTGGTGAAGGAGGTATGTCGAAGTCTGGTATGGATGGTAGAGTGAGGTCCTGGATAAGAGCGCGATATGATGAGGGCGATGGTGGCGCTTCGGGAAGAGAAGTTTTATCGTCGGCAGAAGGCAGAGATGGACCTAGAGACGGGCCTATTTGCGGCACTGGCTGTGACGAGGTTTGCCCTGGTGAGACGGTGGGTGGTGCAGATGATGGCTGGGACGCTGTGGACTGGTTAGTACATAGATTGGGACTGTAAATTATGACCATAACTTACGTCCCGAAGCAGCTTCTGTGTGTTTCGCTGGCTCTGGCTTAGAGATTTCCTGTATAGGCTGTATTACATGTGTCAGGGAGGTGAAATGAAGAATCTCATGACAGGCGTACAAACCTCTGAGATTATGGGCTGCTCCTGTGGCGAATTCTGCTCTTCGTTATCGCTGCCCTCATCGCTGCTAGCATATCCGACCAAACCCGCCATAGCTTCAAGTCAATTGATCACAAAAGCTTATAAAACATAAAGATTGCCGAGTTTGACACAGCTGTACATGGTATTTGGGTGGAGTTGGCGCGTGCTGGAGAAACCTCGGGGGCTGGTGGTCGATCGCCGTCAGTGGATCGATGACCACTGTCGCCAAAACTTCTTAGGCTGCAACGGCTCAATCCAGCAACAAATATTTATCAACCACGAAGGTGGTGATTGCACATCGCTTTCATCAACTACCAACTTGATTTGCCTCAAAAAATTCTCACTTGTCGTCTGGATATAAATATAACGACAGCCAGAGAGTTCCAGTAGACGTCCTGGGCCAACAAGGCGCCACAACTGTCCTCAGCGTCTTTGTTTTAACAAGCCCAAAGCGACAGCACAAATCTTCTTTGTAAAGAGTAGGGTCTTTTCTGAGCCTACAAGATCATTTTACAGAATGGCTCGGCCAAGAGACTCACGCTCACCAAGTCCTGCAGGCAGCAACTACAGTTCTCGTCGCCAACGGAAAGATGACGACCGCTGGGAGAGGGACCGCCGCGACCGTCGCGACGACGATCGCAGAGACTATCGGCGCAGGTCGAGGTCTCGCACACCCGAACGATATCGCGGAGGTGGTCGCGATCGTGACCGCCGCAGAGACCGATCCGTAGACCGACGTGAGGATCATTACCGCAGAGACGGTAGACGACAGCGATCCAGAGACAGATACAACGACAGAGGCGCAAGGTCACCAGACCGACGACGTGACCGTGAGCGCAGCCGAGGTAGCGATGCCGACCGCAAAAGGCGAGACGCCTCCCGCGATAGAGCCAGTGGTCGTGGAGGTGCTGACAACTACAGCCGCAGCAATCGGAATGACAGCAGACGTACACCGTTGAGTGAGAGTGGCCGGAGCGGTGCAGATGAGGTATGTAAAAGCGGTGTTATTCGACGGTGGCCAGGTGTGATATCTAACAAGAATTCTCAGTCCTCCAACACTGCTGCGAACGCTGGCCAAACCGATGCGGATAGGAAGAAAGCAGAGCGTCTAGCCAAGCTTGAAGCATGGAAAAAGAAGAAAGAGCTGGAGAGCCAAAAGCAAAAGGAAGTCAACCCCAGCCAGACAAGGAATCTCTTGGCTGAGATGGACAAGAAAGCCACTGGTGCCTCTCCAGCTTCGCCTGCTCTGTCTTCTCCTGGATCCGGTACACCTTTGGGTGACTCTGGAAACGCTTCTCCCGCGCAACCATATGCCGGCAAGTTTGATCCAAAAGCCATTGCCAAGAAATCTGCTGCTGCAAGAACCCATGAGCCCTCAAAGATGGTTCTGGGGTCTATTGCTGTTAATCAGGACAAGTTGCCTAGCTTGCCTGTGAAACAGGCTCCAGCTGGTGAGTTCGTCCACGCCATTTCGGTGTCAGGTTCAATATCTAACAAGCGGCACGCAGCTTCGGCACTTCCTATCAATGGCACAAAGACGAACGCTTTCGGCTTCGGAAAATCACAGCACGATAATGATAAGCTACCCACGAAACGAAAACTGGACCTTGACGAAGACGAGACCACAAAAAGAAAACTCACCAAGCTTCCTGCGTTACCAGTTGAAACCGATGATACCCCATACGCCGATCAAGACGATGACGACGAGTCTGATGACGATGGATTCGCTGAAAATGAGGAGGAAGCAGCTGCAGCCGCTCGTGCAGCTCACGAAAGGAGACTGCAAGCCGAGAGTCAGACTGAAGACAAACCCGTTGCCGAACAAAGTACCGACCCCGCTGAAGACGTTGCTATGAACGGCGTGGACGAGCCGCCTGCACCTGTTGAACAAATGGAAGTCGAGGACGAGGACGATGTTGATCCTCTAGATGCTTTTATGGCAGACCTGGGCGAGAAGGCAGTGGCGAAACCTGCTGTAAAAGCAAAAGGTGCCGGAAACCTTCCTGAACCCGAAGCCTACTTCAGCGATGACGAATACGCCTACGACGCAGAAGAGGATCCTGATGCGAAAGCGCTACTGTCTCTCACAAATAAGCGAAAGAAGAAAGAGATTCCGACCATCGATTATACCAAGTTTGAGCTTGAGCCCATTCGCAAGAACTTTTGGGTTGAGCCAGTTGAGCTGACCAACTTGAGTGAAGCCGACTTGGCAGATTTACGCCTCGAGCTGGATGGCATCAAAGTCAATGGAAAAGATGTACCAAAGCCGGTCCAGAAATGGGCTCAATGTGGTTTAACGCGACAAACACTTGATGTGATTGACAAGTTGGGCTTCGACAAGCCTACTTCAATTCAAATGCAAGCCGTACCGGCGCTCATGTCCGGACGAGATGTCATCGGCGTGGCCAAAACTGGATCTGGCAAGACTATGGCGTTCCTGCTGCCCATGTTCAGACACATCAAGGACCAGTCGCCATTGAAAGATGGTGATGGAGCCATCGGTTTAATCATGACACCAACTCGCGAATTGGCCGTGCAAATCCACAGAGACTGCAAGCCATTCTTGAAGTCCATGGGCCTGCGCGCAGTTTGCGCTTACGGCGGTGCTCCAATCCGGGACCAGATCGCTGAATTAAAGCGTGGCGCCGAGATCATTGTCTGCACACCAGGTCGCATGATCGATCTCCTTGCTGCCAATCAAGGCCGCGTTACCAACCTGAGGAGGGTGTCATATGTTGTACTTGACGAGGCAGATCGCATGTTCGACATGGGATTTGAGCCTCAAGTCATGAAAATCTTCGCAAATATGCGACCGGACAAGCAAACTATTCTATTTTCGGCCACTATGCCTCGCATTATCGACTCTCTCACAAAGAAGGTGCTGAAAAGCCCGATCGAGATCACGGTTGGTGGTAGAAGCGTAGTTGCCAAGGAAATTCAACAAATCGTCGAAGTTCGCGAGGAGAAGACCAAATTCCTGCGTGTCCTGGAACTTCTTGGAGACCTATATGATAGAGATGAAGATGCTCGGTCACTCATTTTCGTTGAGCGTCAAGAAAAGGCTGACGATCTGCTTAAGGAGCTCATGGTCAAAGGATATCCTTGCATGTCTATTCACGGAGGCAAGGATCAGATTGACCGAGATTCGACCATCTCTGATTTTAAGAAGGGCGTTGTGCCCATTCTGATCGCGACTTCCATCGCTGCTCGTGGCTTGGATGTCAAGCAACTCAAACTGGTTATCAACTACGATGCGCCAAATCATTTGGAGGACTATGTACATCGTGCTGGCCGTACTGGTCGTGCAGGCAACACGGGCGTGGCTGTCACATTTGTGACGCCTGAGCAGGAGAACTGTGCACCTGGTATTGCCAAGGCTCTTGAACAAAGCGAGCAGCCCGTACCAGAACAACTGGAGGCGATGAGAAAGGCGCACCGTGAAAAGGTAAAGGCTGGCAAAGCCAAGGACAATACAGGTTTCGGCGGTAAGGGTCTTGATCGCCTTGACCAAGAACGTGAGGCTGCTCGTCTTCGTGAACGCAAGACGCATCGTGCCGAGGGCGAGGAAGAGGAAGAGAAGGAAGACAAGAAGGAGAAGAAAGAGGAAGAGGACAAGGAACATGACAAGGCCTTGGATCTCATCAAAGCTGCCACCTCATCTATTCAATCACGCGCCACTGCTAAAACGGAAGGCGGCGAGAACACACCTGACGGCAAAGCAGGAGGCGCCAACCCTCTGGACAAAGTCAGCTCTGCCGTCAGTGCCATCAACAGTCGCTTGGGCAAGGCAGGTCAATTGCGTTCCGGTCAGCCAATCGACAACAAGGGTCCCGACGCCGGAGCGTACCATGCGACGTTGGAAATCAACGATTTCCCACAGAAAGCTCGATGGGCCGTCACCAACCGCACCAACGTTGCTAAAATCCTCGATTCGACAGGCACATCAATCACAACCAAGGGCAACTTCTATCCTGCTGGTAAAGAGGTGCCAGCTGGTGCGGAACCGAAGCTGTATATTCTTATTGAGGGTGATACGGAATTGGTGGTTAGCTCTGCGTTGACGGAGTTGACAAGATTGTTGAGAGAGGGAACCATGGCAGCTGCAGATGCAGACAGCAGAGCACCAGCAAGTGGTCGCTACACCATTACATAAAAGGACAGGTGCTTGTTTTCAAAACAGCACAACGGAACCGGCGTTATGAGTGGATGCATTTACCGAGTTACATGTAATATCAATCCAATCTATTTTAATTCCACCATGAAGTGCATAACAATACCCAAAAATTAGGAAAACGTGAACGCTCGCATACGCTCAAATCAGTCTATGTACAGAAGTGCTGTGCTTAATTGCTCAATCCCAGTTGCGCGCCTGCGCTTGAGCGGCAGCCTCTCTTTCTTGAACGGCTTGTTGGCTGACATCCTTCAGCGTGTCTGACCTCGACTTTTGCTTTTGCGCCGTTAACTGACTTTGCAGCTTGCCTCCTTTCCCTTTTCCGCCTGCTCGAGCCTGTCGTCTGTCAGCCATTGGCTATCTGCTTCAGCGGATGATCGGCCTACCTCTGCCGCTAATGCAGCTTTCCTGCGCGCATCAGCAGGATCTCCTGAAGCTTCATTCGATGATCCTCCGAGCGTTCGAGGCGGTCCGCCTACTTTCTTAGGTACGGGGGCTGTTTTGGGTCCTGGCGGTGGTGCGGAGCCCAAGACACGGCCTGGCTGGGAGAAGTTGTCTTCTTTGGACTCTTTGCCGCAGATGTTGCCCATGGCGGCTGGTGGTGCACAGTCGCTCTGTACAGTAGAGATATATGCAGGTACAAGGAATGCGACAGCGAGTGTTCACGGGAGAAAATCGGTGGTGATCGTGGATTACTGTTGGTTGGAGGCAAGTTTGGAGGTTGAAGATGGAGTTTGGTGGGGGAGGTGAAGGCGGGGTGCTTGGCTTGTGGCTGAGCGACCGCGTCAACTGGGAACCACTGGCGATGTAATTAAGATTTGTGAGCTGCCTCAATAAGTGATTGTGTACTCATACTGACCATTGCGAGTATTTTTTTTTTTTTTGAGCCGTAATGTTTGACTGATTGAAGCAATCTGAAAATCGGCGATGACCCATGTGGCACAGCGCGGTGTTAGCTTTGCACGTTGGGTTTGGCGAGTAGCACGTAAAGCACTATCTGTCGTGTTTTGACCTTTATTTTGTGAAGATACCTGTCTTTCATTAAAGCACGTCAGATTTCTCATTTTTTACGGTGCAAAGAAAAATATGGATAGCATGGATCGTGTTGAAGTCATTCCTATTGTACAATTACAGCAAACCGAGCCTCAAAACTCCAGTCAAAAGAACAAGAAATCAAAAACAGTACACCATATTCCATCGAAGTTCGCTCCCTGGCAATCTTGATTATGCGATTCGCTTATTTGGAATTGCGTCCGAAGTTGCTGCGACACAGTTGTTAGTGGATGCTTCTTGCGTCGCTCGCAACGAGGACTTACTTATGGAAAAGTTGAGAAAAGATTCCGCCCTTGGACGCTTGATCAGACAGGCTCTGGCGACGAGCACTGGCTTGATCGGCACTGCGTTGCTTCTGAAGACTCTCGAAGGCGGGCATAAATCCTGAGCTCTTTGTGGTGTTAGTCAACAACTATCGGACGGGGAAGTGCGGGCCATAATGGGATTGCCACTGATGGCGGGAATTATCCCGTATCACATGAACTTCTCTTGAGAATCCGATGACTTCCGGTAGTGTAGATGGATAGCAATGTATAAAACATACCTGGCGGCGCTGGCCCTGAACTGGGCTCTGCTGGGGCTGTTCACCACTCATGATGATGGTTATGTATCGAGTATATGTCTATCGATTTGGGAATTGATGGAAGGTTACGAATATGGATGAATAATTGATGGAATTCAATTGATCGAGGGTATCGGATAAAGACTTATGTCACCTAACTGCAGGGTCGGGGATGGCTTCGTCTTAAGTACTGTTTACAGAAGCGGGGTTGAAGCACGAGACCTGACGATGAAAAGGGTATCCCAAAGCTAAATGCAGCTAAAGACAGCAATAGGAACCCTGTAATTGGATGGTCAGGTTCAGCCCGGCAAATGGCGTGTGAGTGACAGTAGTAGTGGTGTGTGAGGTGAACCGCGTTAAGCTTTCATGGTCGATGACGATTGGTCAAAAAATACGTCATGGCCAATCAACGTCAGGACTGGTAGCCTCTAGTGGTCCGCGATTAACGCTGCGTCCATCTTTTGCTGGTATCGTAAACGGGAAAATTAATAATGGATATTTTGCACCGGTTGGTAGACGTCATTCGATACGTTTTTAGTTATTTTTATTGTTGGTCCCCTGTGGTGCAATCTGTTCGTCCGATGCGTAACATGGCGTGAAGGTGTGGTGGCGATCGAGACTAACTCCCGCCGCGGCGATTGCGATTGCATTACACGAGTCCCGTTCATCATGGAAATTGCCCTGAATACACAGTCTTGATTTGGTGTTTGTCATATTAGCTGGCCGTGGAATAGATGCTCGATCTGAAGGGCCGTATTACAGTTAGTGACTTGTAGTGACTTAAAGGGAACCTGTGTCTGTTTTGGCTCATTACAACGGCCATACTTTGCTGCAATGATTGAGAACTCATTCTCTGTACTGTACTGTACAGTTTCGGAGCTACTTCCGACGGACGATCGGTGTCACCCTCTTCGGCCACGGACTAGACCCGATGCCGTTCTTCTGCACTAGCGAACCCTAACTTCTGGAATCTAATAACAGGTATTCTAGAGAAGAAATACTGTAGAATTCAATATCCTTTTCAATTACTGTCATGAATGATATGACCTTGACTACCCATGGAGTGTCCGTGGACTGCCTTCCAGTCTCGCGCAGTCTCGCGTCGTTGCGTCGCCAACTTCGGGCAGTGCACCATAAGATCCAACTCGTAGAATTATCAATCTGTCATTCTTTGTCCTCCAAACCTCCAATAACTTTTGGCATCTTCGTAAAAAAATTGCCAATGAACCAAACCAGAGGAGGCTGTGCGTTTGTTGGTACCCGTCGAACATCATGCACAGCCGAAGCAAGGATCTCGTGCCAAGCCGGATGCATTGCCGTACAATCACCGCAGTCGACCTGATGCAACAATCCATATAGGCAACTAAAAGCGTCTCTCAAAATTTGGCACAACCCTTGGTCTGTTGAAAGCCGAGATGCATCTCCGCGGCGCCCGGAATGCAAACCAGTAACCCAATGCGGTAATACCACACAGACCTATGAATCCACCAGGCGATCATGATATAAACCCAAGCAGTTCTCTCCCAAACCTGGCATCATCCTGTGTCGAAACCATTATTACTTATCAGAGCATCATGATTTACAAGGGACTTGTCTTCGCCGTCTTCACTCTTTCGGCTTCAGCCCGTCAAGCTTCTAGCTTCGATATTTCCCCTGCGCTCGCGAAGCAATACAAATGCTCTCAGTCTTGCTTGGACCTCTACAACACCAAGACCCAACCAATTGACAAGGGGAATTTCCCTGACACTTATTCCGATGAGTTTTACGCCACCGCAAGCAACTTCTCGCATTCCCAGCCAGGAGATCTTCTCAAACTCCAAGTGGCGGATTCCTCTCAGCTGAACATCGCCCCCGGAACCACAGTCTATCGCTTCCAGTATACTTCCATTGACTTGGATGGCTCTAACGTCCCAGCCACAGGATTTATTGCCTTTCCATATACAGCCAAGTCGTGGGGTAGTCCGCCTACGCGAGAGACCTTTCGTCTCGCGGCTTGGGCTCACGGCACGTCCGGCCTGTACTACGGTTGCGTTCCCTCTAGTAGCCCTACTCTTTACGACACTTCGGCCTGGCAGCAGCTTGTTCAAGAAGGATACGCAGTTGTCGGTACAGACTATGCCGGTATTGGTAACAACCACACATCCCACAAGTTTCTGAGTTTTCCCGTCCATGCAACGGATGTATACTACTCCACGATTGCTGCTCGCAAGGCATTTGGACATGTGCTCTCTCATGAATGGGTAAGCATTGGCCATTCCCAAGGAGGTGGGGTGGTTTGGAAGCTCGCTGAGAGCAAGTACGTGCAGGATCCAGGGTCGGGATATTTGGGCACCGTGGCACTCGCGCCCGCCACATACGTTGTCGACTTGGCGCTGAAGAATTTCAGCACCTATCCCCGTCCCGGCATATCTGCGGTGCTCACTACGTCGTTGAAGAGGGCTGTCCCCTCGTATGAGGAATCATGTCTGGCGCCCATCATGAAAGCACGCCTGGAGCTTGAGGAAAAAGTACAGGTCTGTTTCTTCGCGGCCGTAGGTATGGCTGAGGATCTCTCGCGCTCGCACATCATGTCGGCTGCTGGGCTTGCTAAGGATCTCCCGCTGTTTTCGGACTGGCAAAGCAAGATGGCCCCTGCCTTGGGTGCAAAGTCTCCCGCGCCTATATTGGTGATACAAGGAGGCAATGACAGCTTCATACTCCCATATATTACTGCCAGGGCAGTGGAGAGATCCTGTGCCAGTGGGAATGAAGTGACTCTCTCAGTCTATCCGGAGATGGAACACTCTAGTGTAATCCCTGCTTCGGTTCTAGAGTGGCTGCCTTGGATCAACCAGCTCTTCGATCAAGATCAACCCAGCGCACAAGCGAAGCATCTATGCTCTCGCGTTGTCAGAGAGCCGTTTGACAAGATTCATTTGAAAGCCCCTTCAGAAGTAAATTTCTAGCATAGTAATTGCTTATCCAAAATCTAAACATGGCAAAGAAACAAGTCATATGTTTGTTGTCCAGACGTGTCCCATATTGGGGCATCCAGTTCTAAATAAAATGACTCCCAAGCTCCCAGACAATGCACTTTAAGCCTTGTATTCATTGAAGTTTATATGTATTAACGCAATGGTCGCTGGTCATGCTGGCCGTATCGGCTTGCTAATCCGACTGCCCACCAGGCTAATGCTTTGGCCTTGGCCTTCCTTATCTCACCGCCCATTGCAGATTCTAAATGCTCTCTCACCATTACCTCCTCAACGACTTCCGCAATGCCTCCAAGCTGCCCACCCAGCAGGTCGGTTTTGTTGAGAAGCTCCAGCGTCTGCCGTTCCAAGCTTGGGAATGTTGGCGGTTCAATGGCAATCAAGAGGCGGATGCCGAACGTGATGGGAACTCTCGCCATGGATTGAAAGCAGATACCCGCACTGGGGGAGAATATCAGATGTGCACAATGGGCAATCTTGTAAGCATAAATCTTCGAATTCTCCAAAATCCGAGTTGCGGTTTCGTCGTCTGGCCGCTGCCCTTCGTCTCGCAACTGGAACGCAAACTCGACAGTCGTTTCAACAAACATGCATGCACACCAGTACAGCATGGATAAATAGACAAGAGCCAGGTCGCTATCATGCTGAATGAAGAGCGGCATAAATGGCGCTACAGTATAATCGAAGACTCTCACTTGCTGTTCATATTCAGAGGTCCATGTGTCCAACAGGCTCTTAACCCGAAGGACTCGAGCGAGTAGTTGATTTGTCAAGGCGTATCCAGGGTTGCCGAGCGCCCGCAATGCATCCATTCGTTTCATTGAAGCACCAATCTCCAGCAAGATATCAGTTAGCTTGTCTTTCGGCTGTTTTTCGCTGACTTTCCATGGAATGGTCATCCAAGCTTCACTCAATAGTCTGATTTCTCCTCGGGGTACAATTGATACAATGGCCTAATGGGATGTTAGTCACACACTCAATCATCTGTAAAGCGCCTCCGAGTAACGTACCAGATAGGTCCTGCTATCTACGAACAAGTCGTGGCCAAGGCCACAAGCGAAACTGCCTGGCCCTCTTCGCATGATGAGGTTGATTTGGCCACGGGTGTGAGCGAATATACCCTCCAAGCTTGTCTTCCACTGCTCGCCGAAACTTCCGAAGAAAATCTTCATGATTTCCCAGGTTAGAACCCATTTTAAAATGATTTTTCACAGTTACAAATCATACTCACCTCGAAGAACTGGAAAAGTCTAACGGCTGCGAGTATCGCATCCGACTGGTAATGGTTTGGGTCGTCCATGGCCTTGCGCATCTCAATCAAGGCTCGACTGTGCATTTGCGTCGCCTTCAGGCGTAATTGTAGGCCTCCCTCGTTTGTTGCAGCTGCGCCATACGCCAACGCTTTTATTGCATAATGAAGGGCCGGTTCCGTGTCGTGCAATTCAATGACTGTATTTGTCCATCCGCCTGGCGAATATCTCAGTGCCTCGGGGCTAAATCTCTGACCGTTTGGTAGGTATGTCTCCCAAAACAAACCCATGAATCTCGCATCCCGTGCTGTCCTGGCCAAAGAGTTTTTCAGGGCAATATCTGTGGTACTTGCAGTAACATGTGTTTTGCTTGGGGCTGCAACTGCAACGGCCTTCTTCGCTAAGATCTTTTGGCGGGCGGCGCTAGGATCAACGAACGCTAATCGGGGTCCGTAGCCTTCGCATACAAGGCCAGCACGTATGCATTGGCCACAGGACGGGGTTTTCATATCGCACTTGATGCACTGTTAGGAGCGATGTCGACAAGTTGATAGTGGCGACATGTGGTGCCTTGGGTCTTGTACTTACTCCTTTCTTTCTCCGCTGGCAGTTAATGCAGCGCTTACTTCGGAATGGAATATGGGACATGGCGGCATTATCTTGCGTCTATGTCTCAACGGTGATGGCTCGCGTGTTGGCTCTCCACGTTGTTCCTCAACAGAGCAGTGGGTGGTGCTGCGGAGTCTGTCGCGAATTGGCACTTTGATCCCGTAGCTCGTCCACTGTCATAAGCACTTGGCCATCGAAGGATTGTCTAGTCTTGAGATTCCAGACATGCAGGCGTCAAGCGATGCGAATAGGTTGCTTTGCGCCGGTTCGCTGGCATAAAGCGTGTGCTGCAAGAGCGAGATGCAGTGACTGGTCGAGGCTGGGGCTGGGGTCGCCGGTGGCGCAAGCTCAAAGCGGAATAGCGTTTACCCAAGTTGCCTCTTCACCCCAAACGGCACTGGAACAATCGGGCGTCTTCAGTCAACACTGTGATGTGATACCATTTCGGCCGGCTGCTGGCTGATGCTATCCAAGGATTGAGCGTGATGGTGTCCAACAAAGCCGACAATGCCGCGGCGTTTCAGGGCGACAACACTGAGTTAGCCGATTAACTGAATCTGACTGGCCGTGCACGGATCACCGATCGAGCTGTCAAATGCGGAGCGAGCGTTTGATGGAAGATTAATTAATCCAGGATGGTTGAACGGTTACACACATAGGGCATCGGGGAAGTCAGAGCATTCTACCTCGATACCCAGGCTCTCTGAGGCGACGAAGATGCGTGAAGGGGTCCAGGTCTCGGATGGCTCGTGGTCTTGCTATTTCATGGTGGTGGCATATTTCTTTCGTATTTCCCGGCTTCTTGTTGAAGAATGAGAATATGAAGGAAATGAAGATGGGCGACTTTGAAATTGATCATAACGACCGCTGTTGGTTTAGCATTTGCTGAAGTACAATGTGTATCATTTGATGGAGCATTTCAACGTTGGAAGCTTATTGCATGGGTAGCACCTTGCAAGGCCTGTAAAATATTGCCGATCTCGGCCGGCTGGAAACATAATAACGACAGCAGGAATTCGCCATCAGACAGGGAAATGTTGAGGTATGTGGATTTCTAGTTGGGTTGAGAGGGCGCAGGATTAATTGCAATCCTCTTTGCTGGGTGCGTGTAGAGTGCGGAGCTTGGATCGTGAGTCCGCGGTGGCAGACGGCGATCATTGTAAGACTGGGGTGAAATCACTCCGACCTAAAAAGGCAAGCTATTAATCATGATGCTAGCCTACATAGTTGCAATAATTCAGCTGAGTCTTTCGACACACTTAGCGCTGGTGCTAGCGACATGTTTTAATAGAAATGACTCCCCAGCAATCGGGGTGCATAGATATTCTCCAGACTCATTGACCGTGATCAAATATCACCTAGTTCAATAATCACTAAACATGTCGGAACTTGTAGCTGCTCCCAAGGGCAGTGTATATCGGCAGCTCCGAGAGAATCCGTATGTATTTGGTCTTTGCGCTGTAAGTCTCCATACACTGTCTTTCCACGCCTGTATTCGTAGGATAGCTAACATCCCAAGTTCTCCTCCCTGGGGGGGTTTTTGTTCGGTTACGACCAAGGTGTTGTTTCTGGTGTTCTTAGAATGGAAGCATTTGGTGCTCTCTTCCCTAGAGTGTATACCGACAGCAGCTTCAAAGGCTGGTTTGTGTCGACTCTGCTCCTAGCAGCATGGTTTGGGTCGCTTGTCAATGGTCCCATCGCAGATCGCTTCGGGCGTAAAGGCTCGATTCTCGCTGCGGTTGCCGTGTTCGTTTTGGGTTCAGCTCTCCAAGCTGCCGCTCACACCACTGGTGTGCTATTTGGGGGTCGCGCCGTCGCGGGCATCTCGGTCGGCATGTTAACTATGATTGTACCGATGTATATGTCGGAAGTGTCTGTGCCAGGAGTTCGGGGAACACTTGTAGCGCTACAGCAGTGTAAGTCTTCTCACCAAGCCCAAACTACAAGCTCTTACAGTTTCCTCAGTCAGCATTACCGTCGGCATCCTTGTCAGCTACTGGCTAGAATATGGTACGCAGTACATTGGGGGCACTCGTTGCGCTCCAGACATTCCATACACAGGCTCCGACGGAGCATTTGACCCTTACAACGACATTGGTCCCAATGGCTGCACCGGTCAAAGCCCTGCCGCCTGGAGAGTACCTTTTGCATTACAAATTCTACCCGCCCTCATTCTTGCAACGGGAATGCTCTTCTATCCAGAGTCGCCTCGCTTTTATCTCATGCGCAAACGCGAAGACAAAGCACTCAAGTCTCTTGCTACACTGCGACGCACCGATTCGGAAGATGAGACTTTGCGAAGAGAATATCTCGCAATCAAATCTGAAGTACTTTTCGACGAGTCAATTGCTCGCGAGAAGTTTCCTGGCAAAACTGGCGTAAGCTTGTATTACTCTCAAATCGGCGCCCTTTTTTCGACTTGGCCGGCATTTCGTCGACTGTTCATAGGATGTGCAATTGGCTTCTTCCAACAATTCGTAGGCATTAACGCCATTATCTACTACGCACCAACAATCTTTGGACAGCTTGGACTCTCGGGCAACACAACTTCACTGCTTGCTACAGGTCTATACGGCATCATCAACACACTTTCTACTATTCCAGCACTGTTTCTGATTGACAAGGTTGGCCGTCGACCTCTTGTAATGTGTGGTTCGGTCGGCATGTGCATCGCGCTCGTCGTCAACGCGGCCATCATTGGCTCCTATGGTGACTTAAAAGAACACAAAGCGGCTGGTTGGACCGGAATAGCTTTCATATATGTCTTTGATGTCAACTTTGCGTATTCGCTGGGGCCAGTCGGCTGGGTCCTTCCGTCAGAGATTTTCAACTTGAGCAACCGCTCCAAGGCCATGGCGATTACTTGCAGCGCGACGTGGATGAGCAATTTCATCATTGGATTGGTTACACCCGACATGCTGGATAACCTCAAATGGGGCACTTACTTGTTTTTTGCGGTGTTTTGTGTGATTGCCATTGCCTTCACCTACTTCTTTGTTCCGGAAACGAAGGGCAAGAGTCTCGAGGACATGGATATTGCGTTTGGAGATACCGCTGCGCATGAGGAGAAGGTGAGGCTGTTTGAGATTGCAGCATCGCTTGGACTGGACGAAGAAGTCTCGGGGGATAAACACGGGGAGACAGTATCACGAAGAAGAAGCGGCCAAGCAGTTGATTAAGCATGGCATCGAATGCTGAATCCTGAAGCTGGTGCGGGTAGTTCAGTTGGATAGTGGGTGGTAATTTTGGTATACACCCGACGGTAGCATTCTGTGCAGTGGCTCATAATAATTTAAGGAATCTGGACGCATCCTTTTACTTTGCAACAATGGCTCTCCTTGTGAATAATGAAACCGCTGCCCTTGTCCAAAAAGAAAAACTTAAATGGAGAAACACCAGGATTGACACAGCAGTGGTAATATTGCAACTGTAGGGTGCCACTTTGCCTGGACAAGCTTCAGAGCGTGGCTTCATGCGTCTGGAGCGCATAAAAATCGATGAACGCGCATTACATAATTGCTGCTTGAGCGCAGCGAGCGGCCCCCTGTCCTCTGTCGTCTGCCCACTCCGGAAGCCAGAAGCACGAGCTTGGCGAATTAGCTGGGCTGGGCTTGCGCTATTGTTCTGCGCTGTGGGTGCGCGCGCAGTGCGCTGCGTTATCAGTTGCTCAGCCCGGCCCGAAGCCCCATAACGCTCGCCTTTTTGCGCATCCCCAAAAAAGTTGGTCCCTCCATTTGTCCATCCGGGTTCTCACTCACGCACTCGTGCCCGCATCCGCATCGTCGTGGGCTAGTCTGCTGCCCTATTACCGAGTGGCCATGTCTTCGTGCCTTGCTCCTCGCTTGGGCGTCTTCTATTGTGCCATCGCTTCATAAAACTCTTTTTTTTCTGCTATCCCATCTCTTCCTTCCGTCCCGCTGATCCCATCTTCCGGCCTCATCCATCAACAGTCGCCAGATAGCCTTCCTGCGACCAAAGCGTCATTCAGGCGCTTACTGTCACTCTCGCAGTGCTTGACGGCAAATACTCTTCGTCGCTCCAATATCGCATTCCGCGGATATTCGCTGTCGGACCCCTCCCCCTCCATCAAATACACAACTGCCCGTTTCCCCTGCTTCTTTGGTTTCCATGACAGCAAGGTAAAGTCTTGATAGATATCATGCAAGACTCGCCGTTCGCCTTTGGCGGCAACTCTTCTAACGACATGGTCAACATGGCTCTTGATTTCGAGGGCATGATGGCTCAAGATTCGTCTCTTCATCGAGACTTGGATCCCTTTGCGACCGGTATCCACGACGATAGCTGTCTTGACCATAGCGGCTTCAGTCATTGCAACCCGGGCGCCAAGCCTCACAACTTCACAAACCCAATGTTGCCAGTTCAGAGAAGTTTGTCACAAACCCAAGTGCATTCTCGTCAGCGCCACAGCATATCTAATCCTTCTGGGATTCAACCTGGCAATGACAATAGCTTTTCGGCTACTTGGGACTCCATCTTTACAGAAAATCTACTTTCTCAACCTGGCGCCTGCGGCGGATTTGACATCTGCAATGACAATGACTGCGAATCTGCTGCTTCATGCAGCTCTGACTGCGCTGGCAGCTGTCCTAGCCAATGTGGCGAAGGTGGCCATGCTGTCTGCTGCGACGATGATGCTTGCGCCCCGGCCGACCTATGCCTCGACAAAGACTGCCATGCTCCTGCACCCCCATGCTCCAAAGCCGACTGTTCCATCTCAAACCATGAGGCTGCTGCTGCTGCTGCCTTGACGTCCTTTGGTGACAAAGACTCAACGTTGACACCGGTTAGTTTGATGGCGGCTACCTCTCAGGCCATGGCTACCACCAATGGAAGCGACTTAACGAACCTTGGCCTTCCCGCCGTTCCATGTTCTTCCCTGTCGCTAGACGATGGCCCCCTTTCCAATATGTCTGGCTTCGATCAAATTTGGGGTATCCCCTCAGAGTTTATCCTCGCCAATCATATTGTGCAATACCACGACCCGACATCTCATGGTTCCCACACCGGGCAATGTGTTGCCGATAACCCCAGTTCAGTTGTCGCAATGTGCTCATTGCCAAAACACTTGCCCAACAACCACACCCATCAGACCAGCGACAATGTCTGTGGCTTTCAGGTCCAGGATCCTCAAACATTTGCAGAGCATATTTTCCAACAGCACCGGTCTGCCCTGATGCAGCATGGCAGCTTCTTGAACAAAGACGGCTCAGCGCCCATTGCTGGATATACTTCCGGTAGCCACGTCGTCAATGGACAGCACTTGTCGGCATCTGCATCCCCCAATACCAACTTGTCTATGGGTGCATCATTATCACCAACCCCTGTCTCGCTAGCTACTCCATCACCTATGGATGCTCCTCAGTACTTTTTGGGCATCGATGCCGTCAAAACTGAGGCCGCTCCTATTGCTGGCCACGATCAGTTTACCTGCAGATGGCTGAGCGAGACTGGTGCTATCTGTGGCCAGACTTGCAAAAGTCACAAAGAACTACAAGAGCACTGCAAGCTTGAGCACTTAAAGGAGATTAAAAAAGACCACGCCGGCTTCTATTGTCGCTGGCAAGGTTGCACAAGACACACCACTTTCAGTCAACGCAGCAAGTTGGAGCGACATATGCAAGTTCATACTGGATGTAAGTTTTGCCAGGGAGTATACTCATAGCGGATTCATGCTAATGCATCCTAGTTAAACCTGTTGAATGCAAAATCTGCGGTGCTCAGCTGTCTGCTAAGCAGTCGCTAGAGCAACATATGAGAACGCACACTGGTGAGAAGCCATGGGTTTGCTCATTCCCAGGTTGCAATCAGGCATTCAAACAGCAGAGTGCTCTAAGTAAGTCTATCATCCACTCCGCTTTGCTGGTGGCAGATCAACTAATAAGCTTCAGCAATGCATGAGCGCACGCACACCGGCTCTAAACCCCTCAAGTGTGACATCTGCGGCAAGAAGTTTGGCGAGTCTTCTAACTTGTCCAAGCACCGCCGTATTCACAATATCAAAGGATCACATGTCTGTGAGATTTGTGGTAAGGACTTCCACAGATTAGACCAGCTGCGACGACACATGGGAACAAACCACAAGGACCGCCCAGAAGAAGTACGAAAGATTCTGAGTCGAGTTAAGACTGGCAGAGTGACCAAGTCGTCCGTGTTCAGCATGAGCGCCGCCTCCAGCGACAGTGCTAGTGAGATTGCTGAATCCCTCAAGATGGAATTCTAAATTATTTGGGCTTCTTTTTTTTATTCCTTTTCCTTTTTCTTTTTTGTTATTTGAGTCTAGGGAATGCACTCTTTGCATCGGTTAATGGGAAAGAGTATGGAGAGGCATGAATGATTGACCTCTAGAAAAACGTTATTGATTGTAGTACGAAAGATGATGGTTCACAGTTCACAAGGGTATCCTGGCTTCATATTTACATAGGCGTTTTCGGACATTTACAGGCACGGAAAAGGGTGCCTTGGCGTTTCTAGGGACATTCATGGACAAGCTACCTATTGCATTTTCATAGTAATGGAAATTGAAGAGCCGTAAACCCATTGTAGTCCTAAAATCATGCAATTCATTCATACTGTGACGGGGGCTCATGGCACTCTGTCAGTGAGCCAAGGCCATACGTATGAGGGAGCTCTGCCACAAACGAGCTCATTCGTGGCATTCCTCAGGAAGTAGTCTATTCACAGTGTGCTGCTTCTTCCAATGTAAACTGGCACCGGCCCTTTAAGGCGTCACGAAGTAATTAAGGCACGTCGCAGTCACTGAGGGCATTCGTCGTAGCAGTGTTTGGAAAATGGTTCTTTTTGTAGATCCGAGTTAAGTGTTTCCTCCCTCCCCAAAGTTTCCATAAAAGCCCTATGCGATGCAAAAAGCAGTGTATCGACGCCTAAAAAATCTTTTCTTCATATGTCTTTGTGGACCGGGGGAGGCAACAACAAAAACGTGTAAAAAAGGTACGCCTTACGCTCCTCCTCTCCCGTATCCCCCGCCTTCTGTGCCATCGATGACTTGGTTCCTGGTCGTCATCGCTTGCCAAAAAGTCCAAAACAAAGGAACATTGGTTTGTCTCCCACTTCATTCTTCTTAAACACCATGTTGCTGTTCCAGGTTGGATAATGCTTTTGATTCCTCTTTCCCGTTTTTACATCATTGCGTTTAAAAAAGACGTTTTATCGTTACACCGTTCGCTTAAGCCTGAGGTCGATATGTTAGTACGAGAAGCTTGATGTGGCTCGCTGGCAGTGGTGCCGCAAGAGACCACTATGGGGGGATCGATCCGTACCTTGATGGCAAACTTGCGTTGAGGGAAGTGAACGTTGCGCTTCTTCGTCTTGGGGAGCTGGCGGGCAGCATCCTCGGGTGATAAACGGCGACGGATGGCACGGGTCTGCTTGGGGCGGAGGTCGAGAGGAGCATACTTCTTGTTCTTGTAGAAGAGGCGGAGCTGGTTGCGTTGCTTGGCGTTGATGATGGTCAAGACACGGGCGATAGACTTGCGGACATCGTGGCTGCAAGGCGGCATATTAGTACTTGCTTGCTGGTCGTGGTGGTATGTCGTGAAGGGTCCTTACATTCTGTTCAGCTTGGAGCCGGAAGAAGCGACCTTCTGGATGCGCAACTGGCCGAGCTCGGTCTTGAGCTCACCAAGCTGCTTGAGCAGGTCATCCTTGCTCTTGTCCCACAGTTGGACAGACTTAACCTTTGCAGACGACTACAAAAAGAACACAAAGTCAGCGAATCCATTTGTCGATAATCTGAATTGGCAATTTCTCCATGATGAGCAATTCTCTCTGTTGCCATGTGACAATTCGCTGTTGACCGGTACGGGGTTCGTGGTTGCTGTAAAATTTGTGCCATCGAGCGTTTCTACGTCGTGATCAAGGTCGTCGGGGATTTTAATCGGTTGCCGCAACAGTCGCATAGTCCGTAACAAAAACAATCCAGAGAGATTCGCTCGTCATGAAGCATTGCCATTAGAAGTATAGACTCACCATCTTGAATTGCTTCGGTGTGGTGTTCGAAGTTAGTGTCGACAAAAATGATACAGAAAAGAATGGGAGGAATATCAGCCTGCTATCGTTGCCTCTGAATTCGCGATGGGGATCCGAGCAGCCCAGAAAATTCAAGCCCTAGGGTTTGTGTGTTTGTGTGGTGCGGGCGGATTCTGAAGTTTTCATTGGCCATGGTGATGCCATATAGTGGGGCTGCACATGACCATAAATGAAAAATACTTACTCAGAGGCAGACGGGGACCTCTGGTCGTTTTCAGAAGGCGGAGGGCGGTGGGCCTGGATTCTGCCAGTGGCTCCACCTTGGAGCCGTCGGCTTCTGGCTGCGAGTGACAGACGCAGTTTCAAGGGGACCGACCTCCCGTGTAATTACGTGTAGCCGGCAACGTCGTCATAACTTCAACATCTCAATTGTATTCGACTGACTGCAACGAACCACCATGACAACGCCGGCAGGGAATGCAGGCTGGGCTCAGCTGAGACAACAAGCCCGTACATTGGAAACTCAAGTTCGTCATTATTTCCAGCGACAAAGCAAGCCATTCTAATCGTAGCATTCGCAGACCGAGAACTTATTCCACACATATGCGCAATTCTCAACAGCGGCAAACATTGCTCCTAAGCCCACGGCAGAAGAGAGCAACACAGAGACAAAGATTCAAGAACTTTTGGAAAAGGTTTGGGAAGCTACGCTAGCTTCGTAGAGCGTCCTCACTAACGCAAGCTCACAGCGCGACGCTATTGTATCACAGCTTGCTAGATTACTCGACAGCGAATCAACCCTCACATCCTCCGCGCTGAAGCAAAACAACCTCTCACTACTCCGAGAAAAGCTTTCTTCACATAAGCGCGATCTTACACGGCTACGTACGACCCTACAGCAAGCTCGCGACAGAGCCAACCTGCTCACCAATGTACGCTCCGATATCAACGAGTACCGCGCAAACAACCCTGAAGCTGCCGAAGCAGAATACATGCTCGATGAGCGCAATCGCATCGACAACAGCAACAACATGGCTGACGGTATCCTTAGCCAAGCTTATGCTGTTAACGACAGCTTCCTAGTGCAGCGAGAGACGTTGGCTAGCATCAATCGACGCATTACATCAGCAGCCAGCCAAGTGCCTGGAATCAACACGCTGATTGGCAGAATATCCGCAAAGAAGCGACGAGACGGCATAATCATGGGTGGCTTCATCGCATTCTGCTTCATCATCTTTTTCTGGTTCTTATAACCGTGTTGTACCAGCGGATCATATTTCTTCATAATGCAGGCATGCGAACATGGCGTTTTAGACTTGTTTTGGGGTATCAGCGGATCATCTATTATTTATCTCGATGTATTATTGTACAGAGGTCTGTGTCCAGACCATAATTTACACGGAAAGGCTTAAGACCTTCACCAACTTCATTTATGATGCTTCGCCTTCAGCTTGCTTTTTGCCACGAGGCTGCTCTCTAGCAGCAGCAGGCAGCTTTGCCTCCTTGTTAAGGTCCTCGACCAACTTGGCCAATCCCTTGGCTAGACTTTCGCATTCGTCAGGATGGCTAGGGCCGCTTCCAGCCCAGCGAATACGACAATGCTGGTCCACCAGATATGTGTATCCAACTTTGGTGTTCAAGAACCCTATCGACTCCCGGATATGGTCGGTTATGCCTCTTTGTACAAGGAAGTACTTATCCCAGTCTTGCTCGGGGAATCGTTTTCGCAGGGAGCCCATGAACATCTTGACCAGCCATGCCTTTCCAGCGTTATCCTCATAGTTGATGTTGACGAGCTGCGCCTGTCTACCGCTCTTCGCAATGACTTCGTGTAGCGCAGGGTTGGCGTCCTTGGAAATGAAGGTACTTGTTTGGTCCTCAGCCCATTGGCTGCTGAAGATAGAAACGACCGATGCCTTTCCTGTGAGTAGAGGTGTGGTGTTGTGCCCAACTTTTTCTGCCTTCACAAGTGTCGTGCCGAAAAGGTTTGGGAAGAACAGAGATAGTTCGGCTTTAAAGAGTCGCGGCGGCGCAATGAACGATTTGCCCTTGTGGTATTGCAGGTTGCCCCAATCGCGAAAGTAAGGCCGAGCTAACTTAGCCGTCCTATCAATATGGTTAGAATTACAATTGGCTCGGATCGGATATATGGGATAGTTACATACAGTTCTTTTCTTCGCTCGAGGTGCTTGTCATAATCTTTGAAGTCCTCCCGGCGTTGCTGAATAGTTCGGTCGTCGATACCGGTGTTTTCTCCAGCTCGAGGTGGCAGGGGCATGCCAATCGGTCGTGGCAGCGGCTTTGGCGTGAACTCTCCCTCCATTCTCTTGCCATAGCTTCGCGGAGCTTCGATTTCAGGGCCTGAGATGCCGCTCTTGGGATCCATGGAGGTGCCAGCAGCGGGCTTTTCAGATCGTGCCGCGCGAATGGCGGACGAAACGAAGTTGCGTCTCCATTGACAATACGCACATGCCAAGGGACGTTTGCTAAAGCCAGTAACGGCCAGTCCTAGTCTGCGTGACGACATCGTTGATGGTATGCTGGATCCCCTTGTCGTCGCGAGGCGTTGCAGTTGCGTCAAAAATTAATAAGCCGAAGATTTTCTGGCGCGCGTTGACAGGCACCACTGGCTTCTCATTGCTATCCACTTGCTGTGGCTTTCGCTGCGTGCGGAGACAACCACTGAAAGAGACCCCTGGCCAGCGGGAAAGGTGCCCTGTAATGAAAACCTAGATACCTGACCATTTAATGCTGCCACAGCGCTGTGGCATGCAGTGGGACGCTGCCGGAGCCAGTCAACGCTGCCCCATTATATGGCCTCACCCCGGGAGCTTCGGCGGTTTGCAGTGGCCCGAAACAGCTTGGCTGTCACTGGTTGTCCCCGGACTCGGCTATTCGCGGGGCGTCACTACGACACCACTACAATGCCGATTGAATGCGCCTAAGCCGTTCGACATTTTGTTTGCAATGCCGCGTTTTGTTCGCCAACGACTGCCGTGGTTTTAATTTTCCTGTGGCCTTTTGCTCAAGTTGTGTGTTTTCGTCTTTTCCAATTGGACAGGCAACCAGACGAAAGTACCAACACAAGAACATCATCACCCCGACGTTGTTGATTGTTTTCCTGCTTTTGTAACTCTCCCTCCCCCGCCATGTTTATGCAGCGAGGATCGCGAGTCTTGCGCACTCAATGGAGTGCGTCCAAGACCATGGGCCGTATGGCCATGGGTAAATCACCCCAGGCGGGGTTGCCCAGATGGTTTACAGAGTCGAGAAGACTGTGTGCCATCAAGCCTGTCATTCTGGCTGATATCGGAGAAGGTGTGTAGCGGCTCCAAGATGATACTGCCAACAAGACGCATGACAACTAATCTAATTGCTATAGGTATCGTGGAATGCGAGGTCATTCAATGGTTCGTCGAACCTGGTGCCCGGGTCGAAGAGTTCTCGCCGCTCTGCGAAGTACAAAGCGACAAGGCTTCCGTGGAAATCACAAGCAGATTCACCGGCACGGTCAAGAAGCTATACTACGATGCGGGAGAGATGGCCAAGGTTGGCAAAGCTTTTGTTGACATTGATATCGAAGGCGACGCAGCTGCTGAGGAGACTTCTGCTCCTACACCAGAGCCTACCAAGAGTGAAAGCTCTCAGGCTCCCGCTCCTGCTCAATCCTCAACCCCATCGCAGCCCCAGCCCAGCGACCCGGTCAAGCCCAAGGGCAAGCACGCCGCCACAGCAACTCCCGCTGTTCGCCATCTGTCCAAGGAGCTCAAGGTAGACATTACTGAGATTGATGGCACGGGCAGAGATGGGCGAGTAACCAAGGAGGACATCCAGAAGTTTGTTCAGAACAGAAACAATGGCGGTGCTGCACAGCAATCACAGGGAACCTCCAGCGCTGCTCTCCCCACCGACACAGCCACTCAGGTCGAGACGCGGCAGCCTCTGACCCAGATGCAACAGATGATGTTCAAGTCTATGACCCGCTCCCTCACCATTCCTCACTTCCTCTACGCCGACGAAATCGACTTCACGGAGCTTGTCAAGCTCCGTACGCGGTTGAACCGTGTCCTGGCACAGACTCCCGTGCCTGACGGCCCAGCCAAACTTTCTTACCTTCCCTTCATTATCAAAGCAGTGTCTCTGGCGCTGTACCAGTTCCCCATCCTCAACGCTCGCGTCGATATCGACCCTGAGACAACCAAGC
Organism: Simplicillium sp. C3G150-2; assembly: GCA_022702485.1. Lineage (NCBI taxonomy): Eukaryota > Fungi > Ascomycota > Sordariomycetes > Hypocreales > Cordycipitaceae > Simplicillium > Simplicillium sp. C3G150-2. The sequence continues at coordinate 1,216,708 of JAJIYY010000005.1, read as the reverse complement.
CTTCCTTGGTCATGCGCTCCCAGCACAACATTGGAGTAGCCATGGACACACCCTCCGGTCTGTTGGTGCCTGTCATCAAGAACGTTGGCTCAATGAACATTGTTTCCATTGCTGCCGAGCTCAACCGCCTTCAGGGTCTCGCCCACGCCGGCAAACTCACGCCCGCCGACCTCTCCGGTGGCACCATTACAGTCTCCAACATTGGCAACATTGGTGGCACATATCTCAGCCCCGTCATCGTTGAGAAGGAAGTTGCCATTATGGGTGTCGGCCGCATGCGCACCGTGCCCGCATTCGATGAAAACGACAACATTGTTAAGAAGCAGGTCACCAACTTCAGCTGGAGTGCGGATCACCGCGTCGTCGACGGTGCCACTATGGCCCGTGCCGCCGACGTTGTGCGTAAGGTTGTAGAAGAGCCAGATGTCATGGTCATGCACCTTAGATAGATGGGGGCATCTGCATCATGACGTCGCTTCTTCTGCTCACAAATGTAAGGCAACAGCCTTTCTTTAAGGCGCGAGAACAAACGACGCAAAACCCCGAGAAAAGGGGGGGAACTCAAGCTATCATCAGATCCTTCGAGAAATGCCTCGGCATATCTAGCAACAGATTTGGCTTCATGCAGTTAACTTTCCCCAGGTCTCGCAGCAATTGCGGAGCCTTGGCCCAAAAGGACAGAATCGTGCATGGTGTTGTTTCCTGCTGTCATTGGTCTCGTCCCATGACCGGGGACTTGCCTGCTGCAAGTCCCAAAAAAAACCGGGCTGAAGGGATTTTACGGGTAAAAAATTACATGTTGGGCTATAGATTAGACAAGCAGCACTTCATTGTTTCATTGTATATAGAATATTGCGGTTGGTCAGCATTGGCTCTGTTTCACGCATTTCCAGTTGGCTAGTTTGGATCATTCCCGTTTGTTACCTCTTGGTAAACTTCAATTTAAGAAATTTAGCAAAAGAACTTGGCATTCTTCCGTGTTTCATTCTTAAAGCTATACAACTCGAGGTATAGGGTCTGCTGCGGACAGGCCAATGTTGATATTATCGTTACATTCGAGACTATGTGCAAGACAACACGTTCAAAACGGTCTTGGTGGTCTTCATATGAAGATCATATTATTATTGCTGCAGGAATCCGCTTTCTGTATTTGACTGGCTGGCTTTGCCCTGTTGGGCCACCCTGGTTCAAAGTTGCACCGTCTCTTACCTATTTCCTTCACCGGCGTCATAACGCGACTAATGCACGCACGCACGCATGCATGCAATTCATTCTTCTCGGGTGTTTGCTGCAATAGTACCAATGCAGTATTCACTCATGGACACGGTTTCCGTTCTGTTTTTTTGCATGGTTCCCCGCACACGTCACTCAGGCAGCTGAGCTCTCTACCTTGTCCTAGTATACGCTGATGTATAGATCGTGAACATGGCCACTTCCAGTTGCCTGATTGCTGCAGCTTGATTTCTCGATTGTTAGGATGAGAAACGCTCAACGCATAAAAAGCACGCCTTCTCTACAACGTAATTATAGCGCAGTCACCCCCTCGTTTGCTCCCCAGGTGAGGAAACTTCATCCCGTGCCCGATGGGGAACGTGCGGCCGCTGGTCAGGCTGCGATTGACAGGGTCCCCTGCCACCCAACCCCATATTCTACTGCATATGGGTGTGCTATTTGAACAGCGCAGCAAGGCCCGTCCTCTTTGTTTCCCCTCGGGCTTGACGAAGAGCGCCGCATGCAGGTCGCGGGAACTTGCATATGGCCGAAAGTGGGCTTTGGCTGTTGACCGGGCTGTGTTGGAATTACCTTACCTGTCAGTTTTTGCTTTTTTTTGTTGTGTTTTCTTCTATTTCCTTGCTTGCTCATACGTGTTACCACTCGCACACGGACGTTGTCGACGGCCTGCATTACACCAGCACGACGTATGCACAGCTGGGAAGCACGGCCGGGGCTCTTGATCAGATGGCCGGCGAGCATTGGTGCCAGCAAACAAAGAGAATCAGGTGAGGCGTTTCCATGGATTGTGTAATGTACTGTATTTTCATAATGTGATTAAAGAACAAGGTAGAATCGAACGATGAATACAAGGAGAGGGTACAAAAACTAGTACATCTAAAAATTCCAAAAGTTCCTCCAAACACACTGTCGTCATCCATTGTCTATCCAAAAAGAAAAGAAAAGGCTCTGTGTACAGAATTCATACAGGGACCAGGCCTGTTTTATGCGTGTGTAATGATAACTCTCAACGCCCGTCCGCCCATATCCAACAACAGCTAGCGACTGCGCTAAGCTGGCTAACTCCAAAAAAAAAAAAAAGCAACATGCTGACAAAAAGTGAAAAGGGTAAAAACAAGAAAGTCATATCGTGGCTCAACTATGGCGCCGTCAAATTAATATACGAATAAGAAAATCATCAAGTGAGCGGAACAAGATAAGCGAAATGCCAGCTTGTTGTCCTGTGTTGGCAGTTACTGGTTGTCTTGTTGCAACAACTCGACAGTTCGCGAGAGGGCTTCTTTCTTGACTTCGTCGAGGGTGCAGCTGACGTCAATCGTGGTGACATCCTTCTCGTCTGGCGTTGGTCGCTCGAGAATGGTAAATTGACTGGCCACCATGTTAGCCCCCATGTAGTGGCCCTGGCGCTGGGTGACCCTCTGCATGAGCACTTCTTCGGTGGCGTCAAGGTAGATGAAGTGGATGAGGATGCTGTGGTCGTGGTAGGCAGCCACGCGGATGACATCACGATATTTGCGCTTCAGGGCTGAACATGTCACGACAACGCCCTGGGCGCCGCCATTGATGCGCTGAATCGACTCTTCTCGTAGGGCGGCCAGCCAGTCCCAGCGGTCAGCGTCGGTAAGCGGTGTTCCCGTTCTCATCTTCTCAATGTTGGCTTCGGTGTGATACTAGACAGACAGACGATTCGGTTAGTCAAAATACATGTACTGCTTGATGTAGAAACTTACAGAATCGCCCTCAATATATGGCATACCGGTCGCTTCGGCGATGTGTTCGGCGACGGTGGTTTTGCCACAGCCGGCAGGGCCAGTGACAAGTACAATGTGGTGGTGGGCTGGTGCCTCAGCAGAGAAGGCTGTTGACCCGGTAGAACCCATGAATGCGGTTTGCGACTTGGAAGAAGACGAGCTGAGTGTATTTTGCTTCAGGCTTGTTGCCGGTGACGATACTGAGATGGATGCGCCGGAGTCTTGGCCATTGACAGCAACGGGGGGGTCGTAGGATAACATGGTGTGGGATTGTGGCCGGGACAGGCTGAGTGACTATATAGATGCGGTTTGTCTTGGCCCTCCTTTGGGGTTATATATGCGCCAACGCACGTCGCAAACAAAAAAGGCCGAATGGGAGGGCTTGCTTGACCGGCTTAGACCAACAGCCCAAAAATGGTCATGCAGTACGATCGACGCTAAGGGACCACGCGGTCGGGTTGGGCGGAGCTGAGGTAGCAGGGGGAAAACGAAAAAATTCGCCGAAACAGAGAAGCAACGAGGAATGGACGAGTCGATTTGAAGATGCAGCGCAAGAATGTAGAAGTGGAAAAGGCAGTCTTTTAGTGTCACTATACACTTCCGGTAAGGCTGGGGGAGTCTCCTTTTTAATATCCGGCGACACAGATGAGCGAAGCCGGTGCCAAAGGGGGGGGCGAAAACCTTGTCCCGCCGGCCTTTCACTTTTTTTTTTCTCCTCTCCTACTGGAACTGCTAATTAATTACGACCAATTGCTCCAGAGGAGCAAACGGGGATGTGCGGACCTCTGGCTTCTGGATGGTTTGATGAGCCAAACAGACAACGGCGGGGGTCGCCCTTCACTGTGCCCCGGGGGAATGTGGGCTCCGTTTTCATTAGCCGTCGACTTGTCATTGTGATTGTGATATCTCGCGCTAACTTAGTGTCTCCGGAGCTTCAAAAGAGCACAGCACTGCCTGTCATGGCATGCTGCGAGCTGAAAAACGAAACGAGAGCTTATGCAGCTGCTACGGCTAGAAGCTACTAAAGACGCAGCAAGAGCCCGCGTTTCTGTTCCTGGCTTGGCCAAGAGCGTCCCCCGTCTACAAAGCACAGTCCAAAGGCTTACTTATCTACTGACCAACTTGTGGAACTTACTCGTTCTGGCATTTTAGGGCGGTTTATACCCTTTTAGCAGCCTTTAGCAGCCCATTGGCAGAGTGCCGACTCATGTTTCTGCAGATCCACAGGTGGTGTCACAGGGCACATGCTCAGCAGAAGCGGCCAATCCTAGGGCAGGCAATTTTTTGAGTTAATGGTGCATGTATGTATCTGTACCATTACATGTATAGCGCCCGGCGGCCCCTTTCCCTCGAGCCAGCTTGTGCTTGTGCTTGCGTCGAGGCCCTGGGGTTTGCAGATGTTTCTGCTTATGTCTCTGTTTGCTAGTCTAGTCTTGGACATGAGACAAACATGTGGTTGACGAGCTGAGGTCTTGCAATCTCGCCGACAACACATTGTTTCTTGTGTGACAAGGCAAGACAGCCACGAGGCAAGGGTATGCTGCTTATGCGGCGGAATGCCCGCCTCTTTTCTTTGGCTTGGACGCCCACAGCGGTACGTCATAGCTTGAGGCACCCCTAGGCGCAATTTTGTCTGGCGACATGGGTTGGGTTTTGGGCGTTCCAAGTCTCTGGGTCACCTTCAACCGCCTGACCCACGAGCCGGGGTGCATCTTCGTACCAGGGAAATTACGTGCCTCCGGCAGTGAGAAGTAGCACTAACTAATTAGTAGGTTAACTTTCTCCGTGGGGGGGGGGAAGCGAGCGTCATCTCGCGTCGCAGTCCGGAGTAATAATTGATGGATGGCATTTACAAAGGGTCAATGTTATGGTTACGAGGACCAGTACTGCTCGATATCATGGATTTCGACCAGGGAGCACGCGGACAGCCCGTCGGCAATGCTCTTGTGCGACGTGAGGCGTGGGGGGCTCCAGCGGGAACTCTTTGATGTGCAGACAGTGACAGCTTGTCTCTGGCCCTCTTTCATGCAGCTACCAAATGGAGATGCCCGCTGTCTGATTGGGTCGTCAGCAACCTACAGTCAAGCCGCGTTCTAGAACTCGCATGGAAAATCTACGATGAATGCAGGGCGGCGCCGCGGCTCGTTGTTTAGCCCGCGCTACCCTACATAAATTGTGGTTTTCAACGCGAGCATGCCTGCGTGTACTGTTGCGCTCCGATACCAAAATATTTTCCTAATTACTCTGCATGATCGGCTATCTATGACTGTTTGAACTTTGATTGCCAATTATTAGTGTGTAAGCATTCAAGAAGTACAAGGTCTTGGTGTCAAATTGTCGTCAATGTGTGTTTGGAAATTGTGCCATGAACCACCATGAGTATCGTTGTCTGCCCAAACCCAGGTTTATTTATGCATGTGGAAATTCAATACCCAACTAAACACTCAATCATTGAAGACTAAGAAACTACTATGCCCTCTACAGTAGGATATTCGAAGTTCGACCAGCATGCAGAGCCATGTGGTGTTGAAGGCGTGTACCTGGCTGCCCCACTGCACTTGGAAATACAGGGGCCCTGGTCCAGTTAGGTACAAGCACCGCCCTGAGCAAAGTGGTAACTTTCAACGACCCAGCTGCTTCATTAATAGCATGCAGAAACTCTTAGCCAACAACCAACTTGCCGGGAATGAACACCAATTGATATATTTTGGTATTTAAAGAATCAAAAAGATTTGGCAATCTCTTAATTAGATAAAATTGGTGATCGATTACGTTTATGAACCACGATTGATGAGGCCGATACAATTATATCAATGCTTAATAGCAGTTGTCTAAATACCAATTAATGGCAGCGTCATCGAACTGCGGCAAAACCGCACCATGCTCATAATCTACTGCGAATCGAATGAATATATGTCTTCAAATTCTCAGAAAGCTCTGCAACCCGCCTCGCTCATCATTGACCCGACGATAGATCAGCCGAGGCTCATCAAGTTGAAACACCGCTCACTTGCCCACAATAGGCAAGACTCCCTCCCCTCAATGAATCGTACCTAGTAAGCATTGGCGATGTCCGCCTGCTTTATCATGATACATTAGCGCTCCGGTTGAATCCAACACATCACAAAAGCAGGTCTCTATTCTTCCATTATCCCAATGTAAGGCCGGCTATTGATGATTACTACGGGATTTACATGGAGTGGTGGAGTCCCGCTTGCAGACAACCGCAGCGGCAGGGCCGTTATTTGGCGCCTGTCATACCATGGAGAAGCCACTGAGTGTGAGGTCAAATTAAAGGGAATAAAATGGTTGGCAAAATGCAACGCTACGGCTAGTGATCTCGCGAACTGCTGTGATGAGTATATGTATAAAGGGTTGCTTAAAGATAGCAAGTATAACAAGACCAAGTATCAACTAGTTAAGCCATCTCGAAGCCTCTTGAAGCAACCATGAGATTTCTCTTCATCGCAACTCTAACATCATCTGCTGCTGCCGTCAGAGGTGCAGCAGAGGGCTTCGCATCAGGCGTAACAGGTGGCGGCGCCCTTGCCCCAGTCTTCCCCAAGACGCCAGCCGAGCTCATCTCCTACCTTGGTGATACCCAGCCGAGAGTCATCCACCTCGACCGAACTATCGATTTCACTGGAACAGAAGGCACAGCTACAGCGACAGGTTGCGCTCCCTGGGGCACTTCCAATCCCAAATGCCAGCTTGCTATCAATGCCAATGGATGGTGTGACAACTACCAAAAGTCGGCACCTAAAGTCACCGTCACCTATGACAAGGCCGGTGTGTCGGGCATAAAAGTTACTTCGAACAAAACTCTCGTTGGAGTGGGAGGCAAGGGCGTCATCAAAGGCAAAGGGCTTCGAATGGCCAACGGCGTTAGCAACATCATAGTCCAGAATGTCCACATCACCAATATCAACCCCAGGTACGTCTGGGGGGGAGACGCCATCACCCTCGACGGCACTGACATGATATGGATCGACCATGTCACCACATCTCTGATTGGTCGCCAGCACATTGTTCTTGGCAACGGGCCGAGTGGCCGTGTCACAATCTCCAACTCTAAAATCGATGGTACGACAAGGTGGTCTGCCTCGTGCGATGGCTATCACTATTGGGCGCTGTACTTTACAGGGTCCAGCGATGTAAGTCTCTTTAAATTGATCAGCCCATCAAACATACCTTTGAATCATACCGCAGCTATATGTATCAGAACTGACATTGCCCAGACTGTCACCTTCAAGCACAACTACATTTACCACACGTCTGGTCGGTCTCCCAAGGTCGGCGGTAATACGCTTCTCCATGCAGTCAATAACTATTGGTACGACAACACCGGCCATGCTTTTGAGATTCAGGACAACGGCATGGTTCTTGTCGAGGGAAGCGTCTTTCAAAATATCACGACAACCGTTGAAACGCCTCACACAGGCCAGCTCTTCACAAGCCCCGACGCAAACACCAATGCCCAATGTGCGACGGCACTGGGGCGTAGCTGTGTTTCAAATGCCTATGGAAGTTCCGGTGTGGTTACGGGCAGGGATACTGGATTTTTGTCCAATTTCAAGGGTAAACACGTTGCAGGCGCTGGCAGTGTCACTGACGCGAAGACTGTTCCAGCATCTGCTGGGTTTGGCACCATCTAGGATGCCGAAATACTGTGTCGCGTGTTAAGTTGAACGGGGGTCTGTAATTTAAACTTGAGTAATAATAAGTTGTCGACGCCAATTTGGTACAGCGCTAGTACTGGCGGCAGCCTAAGGCAGTAAAATTACAGGCCATCGTTTAGGTTCTTTCATTACCCATTAAAGCACTTGCAGACAAGGGGAACCAGAAATCAAGCATCCATTGTGACATCGAATAAGTCAATGGGCCAGTCCAGCGATTGTTTGACTATGCAAAGTCTTCTTCACCTGCATATTTAATCGTCGTTGCAAATTGCATCACCTCCCAGCGTGCGGTATTTCCCCTTCATCTTTACCCCCATTGCCGCTCGTCCGTATTTCTCTTCCCGTCATAAGTTCCTAAAAACTCTGTCGTAGCGGCAGACACAATAGTTCCTCCATCAGGGCCAGACACCCCCACTGCAGTATTAACTCAGTCCGCCAATTTAGGCTCCTTTAGGCAAGTCACTGTAGCCTCGCCACTGCAGAACGACGCCTCCCGGGCTGCTCACTGTTGTCCGCCCCCGGCGGCTCTTCTGCGCTGAGTGGCCTTGACACTTCTTCATCCTCGCGGGCCGCAAGAAAGCGGTTTCTTGCATGCATTGTTCGGGTCAATCAGCCGTTGCGCCCCTCCAACCAGCCGCTGGCCAACCAACCACAGCGCAGCTGCCCGCCAGTTAGGGAGCTTCTGTTCAGCGCTACTGCACTGTAGCTGACAACTGTCGCCCCTCCCCGTCCCCCCCCATCCCGTCCCTCCCCCCTCACACTCGTTAGGACACTTTTATCTACCCCGCGGGCCCCTCCAGGGTCTTGTGCCTACTTCCTTCTTGATGCCTTCCTCCAACCTCTTGTCTTCCGTTGCACGAAGACTCCAATCTGCCTCTCTCGCCCCCGTCACAAGGTGCTCAGCTCGAAGCCTCCCCCGTTCAATTGCTGCATCACATCGCATTCCTCATTCCTCACGCACTCTGCTACCCTCTGCAGCCTCTCGTGTCTTCTCAAGATCCGCTTCCTCTTCCCCCACCACAACCATGGACGCTGCCGCCCTCAAGAACTTCTTGGCTGACAACCCTCCTGCCGTCGTCCGCCTCGAGATCGGAAACCACTTTGATGCTCTCAGCGAGAAGCATGCTCGCTATGCGCACTACATCAGCAAAGCTTCCTTCGCTGGCTTTCGCATCGTCTTGCGACAGTGCTCTCCCGAGTCTGAACACATTTTCGACTTCATCATTGCCCTCCACAACACTGCAAATGGTGACTGGAAGTCTCTGGCTGCCAAGGCTGGAGTTGACGAGTCCGAAGTCACGTACTTCCTAGAGTATGCTGCCCAGTTCTTTGGCAACGAGGGTAACTATAAGGGCTTCGGTGACGTCAAATTCATTCCTCGCGCTTCTGAAAAGTCTGTTGCTGCACTCGCCACCACCTCTCCAGAGGCTACTAAGGCCTATGAGGCGACAAACGGCGGCATCTTTGCTACCGGCACCGAGGGTCAAATGTACCTCGGATTCACCGACCAAGACCACGTCACTACCTACTACCCCGACTCACCGGATATCAAAAAGGATGAAATTGACGCCATCTCTGGCTGGATGGAGAAGAAGGGTCTCTTACCCGAGAACACGAGACTTCGAAAGAACAAGGATGGATCGTTTGACCTTCTTATTGCGTCCGCTGATACGTCTGCCCCTGCTGATGGTAGCGATGTTGGAAAGGAAACGAGCTTCGTGCTCGAGGATGGTGTTGTCAAGGGCAAAACCCTGAACATTGTCTTTGGCGACCATTCTAAGGAGATGGCTGCCATCTCCGCTTATATCGAGAAGGCTGCTGAAAACTCCGACAGTCAAAACCAGAAGGAAATGCACGAGTTCTACACCAAGTCATTCAAGACTGGCTCAATGGAGTCCTTCAAAGACAGCCAGCGCCGCTGGATTCGCGACAAGGGCCCAATGGTTGAGTCAAACATTGGATTCATCGAGACATACAGAGACCCCGCTGGTATCAGAGGTGAATGGGAAGGTTTTGCTGCCATGGTTAACTTGGAGCGCACCCGTGCCTTTGGAGCCCTTGTCGATGCCTCGCCTGGCCTCGTTTCTCTCCTGCCCTGGGCCAAGGAATTCGAGAAGGACAAATTCCTGTCGCCTGATTTCACCTCTTTGGAGGTATTGACCTTCTCTGGCAGCGGTATTCCTGCTGGTATCAATATCCCCAACTTTGACGATATCCGTCAGACTGAAGGATTCAAGAACGTTTCTCTTGGCAATGTCATGAGTGCTAAGGCTCCCAATGAGAAGGTGCCCTTCATTCGCGATGAGGATCTTAAGCTTTACCAAAAGCACCGTGATGTCGCCTTTGAGGTCCAAGTCGGACTGCACGAGCTGACTGGCCACGGTTGCGGTAAGCTTCTGCAAGAGACTTCACCCGGAGTCTTCAACTTTGACAAGGAGAACCCTCCTGTTAGCCCCATTACCAACAAGCCTGTTACCACCTGGTACAAGCCTGGACAGACTTGGAGCTCCGTCTTTGGAAGCATTGCTTCCTCATACGAGGAGTGCCGTGCCGAACTTGTTGCTATGCACTTGAGCTGTGAATTTCCCGTGCTGAAGATCTTTGGCTACGGTGACGGCTCAGAGGACATCAACGGAGTTGCTGGTGACATTCTTTACGTTTCATATCTCACCATGGCTCGCGCTGGTCTTGCCTCTATCGAGACTTGGGACCCCAAGAGCCAGAAATGGGGCCAAGCTCACAGCCAAGCTCGTTTCTCTATCCTCAAGTGCTTCTTGGAGGCTGGCGATGATTTCTGCAAGCTTGACTACACCAAGGATGACTTGTCTGACCTGACCATTAAGCTGGATCGCAGCAAGATTCTCACCACTGGACGCAAGGGTATGTATCAGTCCAACACCCCAACCCACATTGACATAGATTAAGCCAAATACTAACCTCAAATCAAGCTGTCGCCGACTACCTCCAGAAGATTCACATTTACAAGGCCACCGGAGATGTTGAAGAGGGCACCAAGTTCTATAACCACATGACCGACGTCGGTCTCGAGTTCTGGGGCACCAAGGTCCGTGATATCGTGCTCGCAAACAAGCAACCACGCAAGGTCTTTATCCAGGCCAACACCACCTTGGACGAGGCCACTGGAAAGGTCAGCCTGACGCACTATGATGCCACTCTCGAAGGCATGATCCAGAGCTGGGCAGACCGTAAGCTGTAAATAAGTTGATTGCAATGCTATTGAGACAGAAAGCCAGTTTAAATGATGTAGAGTAGAAAAAAAAAACGGTGTTTGTTTGGCGTTGAACAAATTCAATGTTTGTGGGCTGTGGCATCAAGCCCACTGCTATTCTTTCGGGTACTCGTTGTTTGAGGTGATAAGTAGTACTGTATGCCCAATTAAAATGGATGTGCAGTTTGGGCGTCAATATGCAACAAAGGATAGGACACTTCCCATTGCGTATATGCGAACCCACGTTATGTCAGCAATGGCACAGCACATCCATCTACTTGAAGGATATGTAAAACGTTGGAATGAAGTGTGAATAATGGTCATTTAGAGATTTTTGTTTCTTTGACTGTAAAAACCTAATTACAGACGCCAAGATGTCATGACGGAAATAACCGTCAAGAACGTCCAAATGCAAATGGCAAACCCGTCCCGATCCGATTTCTACAACCGCAAATCGTTGCACAAGCTCATTTTCTCCCTCCACCGTCGATGGTAGCTGCTCTGAATCCTCCCTGTACTCCGTCATATAACAAAAAGCCCAAGTTTGAAGGAGAGTTTTTGTTTTCAGCTGATTCCGTGTTGACAAGAAACAAAGGCGAAAAAAAGTGATCCGATCCAGAATCAACAGCTAGATGCAATCTCTTGAAACCCCCCAGGATATGCTTTCCTCACAAGTCAAAACATGGCACACATTCTCATGTCGATTAATAAGACGTTTGCACACACAATGACTGGTCGACGAGGAAAATCCAGAATTGGGGTCCAGAGAAATGCTTCTTTTTGTTTCTTCTTCAGGAAATCATGAATACACTTTAAAAATTCCTTGTTTTTGATAACACCAAAAAAAGAGATAATTTCACCTCCTCCTCGCTCTTCATTTCGTTATTTCAAGTTTGTCGTGTGTGATTGAAATTTTTTTACCAAGCCATCTCGTGAGGCTTGTCTCCCTTTCTCAGGCTGAAGGAGCTGGCGAGGTAGCTGGGGAGGAGCTCGACCTTCTTGATGCTGGCAATCAAGGCCTTGTCAATAGCCTTCTGGTCGGCAGCGCGGTTGCTGCTGATCTCCTTCTTCTGTAAAACCTAGTTAGTTCTTGCGCTCTTCTCTCTCTCTCGTGTGTTTGCTATCGAGCGTTTCGGGTTCGTACCTGAGACTTCTCGCCCTGCTTGAAGAAAGCCTCCTGGCCGGCCTTCTCCTTGGCCTTCTCGGCGGTGAAGTACTTTGGTTGAGAGACCTCGTCAACCTTCTTCTGGTCGAGGCCGGAGATGTCGACCTTGTAGGAGGTGGCGATAACGTAGCGAGCGTTGACGCGGCGCAGGGGAACGCCGTTGATCTTGAAAGGTCCGGTGACGAGGAGAACACCCTGGTCGAGGGCCTTGAGGAGGACAACGCGCTTGCCGCGGAAACGGCCGGCGAGGAGGATCAGGACGGTACCGGGCTGGAGGGACTTGCGGGGAGCCCAGGCACGGACAGACTTGCGAACCTATATTTTCGAAATTTTGTTAGTTTCGACATTCTTGTGCCCTGTACAGTTCTGCATCCTGCGGTTCGTTTGCAATGCGTGCCGACATCTCAGAGTCCATATCAAAGTGTTTGTGTGTTATAGTGAAAGGTTGGTGGTTATGTCCAGCCATATCATGTATCGCGCCGTTCCAATTGTCGATAATTGTCGGCCCAGTGCTCGTCGTACGGATGTCGTCGGTCCCATGAGATGTCGAAAAACACTTGCAAAACGTCCCTTGATGCTTCATCATCATCATCGTCAACTCACCTTCTTGGCCTCGCTGTTGTCATCGGCATTGTACCACTTCTGCGCCTTGTCCGCGGCCGCGGGAACCTCCCGGGTCGACTTGCCGAACTTCTTGGTCGTAGGCTTCGTCGACATGGTGAACTCTCTGGGTTGTGTCTTTGGGGTTGAGGGGTGTGGAGAGGGGAAAGGAAGAAGTCAAAGACACCGTTCGTGATGGTCGGCCCAAAATGTTGGATATTCTTTCGTGAAAGCCGCTAGGCGAGTTTGTGGGAAGCAAAATGTGAACCCTCTGGCGCTAAGCCGTTTTGGGACCAATTAGGTGGTGCCAATAATTTTTCAGTCGCACCTGCCTTCTGTGTGATTTCGGGGCACAAGGCACGTGATGCCGATAAGATAAGGAAAGAGGAAGCGAAAACTGGGCCATTTCCTATTCGGGATAGAGTACGGAGGTACATCGAGGAACGTACCAGAACTTGCTCCGACTGTCGCGATGGAGCTCGAAAGCCACCTGTCCGTGGTCTGATTGTTGAAAGAGAGAGTACAAGTTGAGGAGAGATACCCCGGCCGTTCCTCATCATGAACTCATACTTGTAAACAACACTACCCGTGTACTGCGCAAATCTTCATGTACGACACAACAGAATGCAAGCTAGAAGACAAATCATTACTTCCGCCCAGCGTCTTGCTGGAGCTGCCTCAAGAAACGCACGACCTGTCGCATCGCTAGCTCGCCATCAACTAAGCCATGGCGTTGCCTCAACGAGACTGTTACCGACTGTATTGGTTCGAACATATGCAAATGGACGTCCTCATCCGCCAGGAGGAACGCATCGAATGAACATGGGAGGCGAAGAAGAAAAGCCAGCGCTGGAACAATTTGGTGTAGACTTGACGGCTCGAGCAAGAGACGGCAAGCTAGACCCTGTCATCGGACGAGATGCTGAAATCCAGCGAACAATCCAAATCCTCTCACGAAGAACAAAAAACAACCCCGTGTTAATCGGTAATGCGGGAACAGGAAAGACGGCCATTCTCGAAGGCTTGGCCAATCGAATTATACAGGGCGACGTACCGGAGAGTATAAAGAACAAAAGAGTCATCAGTTTGGACTTGGGTTCTTTAATCGCCGGTGCCAAGTTTCGCGGAGATTTCGAAGAACGTTTGAAGAAGGTGTTAGACGAAGTTCAAAAGTCAGAAGGCGAAGTCATTTTATTTATTGATGAGCTTCACACTCTGCTTGGCTTAGGAAAAGCCGAAGGCTCTATCGACGCATCCAATCTTCTCAAGCCTGCTCTTGCTCGAGGAGAGCTCCAGTGCTGTGGTGCTACAACACTCGCCGAATACCGCTTAATAGAAAAAGACGTAGCCCTCGCTAGACGTTTCCAACCCATCATTGTCAGCGAGCCCACAGTCGAAGACACTATCTCTATTCTAAGAGGTATCAAGGACAAATATGAGCTCCATCACGGAGTTCGCATCACTGATGGCTCTCTCGTCGCCGCCGCATCCCTCTCCAACCGCTACATTACCGACCGTTTCTTACCCGACAAGGCGATCGACCTTATGGACGAAGCAGCCAGTCACCTGAAACTCCAACATGAATCCAAGCCCGAAGACATTATGCGCTTGGACCACAAGATCATGACCATTCAAATTGAGCTCGAAAGTCTCCGCAAAGAAAAGGATGTTGCGAGTAAAGAGCGTCGCGAAAAGCTGGAACAGGAACTGAAGAAAAACTACGACGAAATTTCTGAACTCAATGCTCGCTGGGAAAAGGAAAAGTCTGAAATTGACTCTGTCAAAAAAACCCAAGAAGATCTTGACAAAGCCCGCTTTGAACTTGAACAAGCCCAGCGACTTGGCAACTTTGGTAGAGCCTCTGAGCTCCGCTTTGGTGTAATTCCCGATTTAGAGCAGAAGCTGCCCAACGAAGAGGACAGCAATGGAGCTGCCAAAGACCAAGACGCCTCATTAGTCCACGATGCTGTCACCCCAGACGATATCGCCAATGTTGTCTCCCGTATTACGGGCATTCCCGTCTCCAAGCTCACGTCAGGACACATTGAAAAGCTCGTCCACATGGAAGACTCACTCAGTGAAGCTGTCAAGGGTCAGGATGAAGCTATAAAAGCCGTTTCCGACGCTGTACGGCTGCAACGTGCCGGTCTCAGCGGCGAAAACAAGCCTCTTGCATCATTTTTCTTCCTTGGACCAACTGGTGTAGGTAAGACAGAGCTATGCAAGAAGCTGGCAGCCTTCCTATTCTCTACCGAGTCTGCCGTCGTGCGCTTCGACATGAGTGAATTCCAAGAGAAGCACACCATTTCACGACTCATCGGAGCCCCATCTGGATACGTGGGCTACGACGATGCTGGCCAACTTACCGAGGCCGTTCGCCGCAAACCCTACGCCGTGCTCCTCTTCGATGAGTTCGAAAAGGCCCACCGCGACATCTCCGCACTGCTCCTCCAAGTTCTTGACGAGGGATACCTCACCGACGCCCAAGGCCACAAGGTCGACTTTAAAAACACAATCATTGTCCTCACCTCCAACCTCGGCGCAGATATCCTCGTCGGTCACGATCCCCTCCACCCGTACAAGGAGAATGCCGAAGGCGACATTGACCCATCAGTCCGCAAGGCCGTCATGGACGTCGTCGGCAATAACTACCCTCCTGAATTCCTCAACCGAATAGACTCCTTCATCATCTTCAAGCGTCTCGCCATGAAGGCTATCCGCGACATTGTTGACATTCGCCTCGTCGAATTGCAAAAGCGTCTTGACGACCGTCGTATCACACTCTCTGTGCCCGACACTGTCAAGGACTGGCTTGCTGAGAGAGGTTACGATCCCAAATTTGGAGCCCGTCCGCTCAACAGACTCATCACCAACGAAATCAGCAATGGCTTGGCCGACAAGATCATTCGCGGCCAGCTCAAGTCTGGAGAGACAGCCGAGGTCAAGATCAAGGATGATAAGGCAGGCTTGGAAGTGGTGACACCTACGCCAGCTAATGTTTAACTGTCAAATGTAACTGTACAATTATTATTTCAAAATACGACGAGAAAAGGAGTTGGAAATACCCGGCGTTTTGATTTAGTTACTACAAAGTTATAGTGTATAATAGTACTTAACTGCTTGATTCTCCCCTCATGAAAAATACCTGTTGTTTTACTCGTGATTCCTCTACATGTCAATGTATCATGCCAGTTTCATCTGCTCACGCCACTCACGTCCGTTCATCATATGTTAGAGAATATCAAATGTCCATTCTGTAACTACCACAGCATAAAAACCCGAGGCAACTATTCCTATCCCATCAATATTCGCGTCGATCAATTCCCAGCCGAGAGGCTTTCCTTAACAACGAGGCAAAACATAACCCAACTCCGCCAATCTAAGCGCAATGAATAGTGAAAGAGATGAGGTCAAAGTCAAGAGAGGAACTACGAAACACAAATTTTTTATCTCAACCAAAAAACAGCCAAACCAAACACCACATGCGAGAGTTCGGAACGTCATAGCCTAAGCCTGATGTAGACCGTCACCCCCCACGCCTTGATGCTAACCCATACAGTCCCACGTAATTTATCATCGTTCGTCCAATCGAAGGTATATCGCCGCAAGAATGCTTTCACTTCCTTGCTTGCCCTCAAATCACGGGATGCCAATTCGGCGAACGGGCCGAGGTCTGAGGACCGTATCCCATTTGGCAGGATCATTTCGATTATCGAGCTCACAGGGGGCACGAGGAAGAGGCGACAGCGAAAGAGAAGAACCATGTCGGAAAGAATAATCGTTATAGTTAATCAACTAACTTCGATTGGTTGATGAATGACTTTTGTGCAATTACAACCGAATCCTAAGATTTCCCTTCCTAGAATCCGACGGGGGAGGTACGTTGTCGTTAAGAGTGCGGGAGAAGATGGCGTTATCAGTTGGCTCCTCGTCATACGTTTACTGGTGACCGGCCTTGCGGAGGGTGGTAGCAAGCCACTCAAGACCCTCGTACAGACCATCTCCAGAGGTAGCGCAGGTGGACTGGATGTACTGTTGGGGTGCATTAGTGATCAGACTCAAACAATTACAGATGCGCGCATGTAGCGTCTCATGGCGACTTTGGGAGAACAAGACCTACCCAGGCACGTTGTCTCAAGCTGTGGAGGCCAAGTTTGTCGGTGATCTCGGCAGCGTTCATGGCGTTCTTGAAACAATTGAATTAGCAGGCGCGAAAGTAGAACGTTGCGAGATTCAAATAAGCTTACGGGCAAATCCTGCTTGTTGGCGAAGACCAAGAGAATGGCATCTCGGAGCTCATCCTCGTTCAGCATGCGCTGAAGCTCTTCACGAGCCTCGACAATACGATCGCGATCGTTGCTGTCGACGACGAAAATGATACCCTGAGTGTTCTGGAAGTAATGTCTCCAGAGGGGACGAATCTTGTCCTGACCTCCGACATCCCAGACGGTGAACTGAATGTTCTTGTACTCAACAGTCTCAACGTTGAAACCTATATGCGACAGAGCGAGGTTAGAATTCATAGTCGGCGAGCAACGGCGTTGGGGCTACGACGGTGGTGGGCGGTGGTTCATACCAATGGTGGGGATAGTGGTGACAATCTCACCAAGCTTCAGCTTGTAGAGAATTGTGGTTTTACCGGCGGCATCGAGTCCGACCATCAGAATACGCATCTCCTTCTTCCCCCACAACTTATCAAACAACTTGGAAAAGGCGAGACCCATGATTGCGACTTCGGCGGCTAGGCCTGGAGTGAAACGGATGAAGCGGGGTTTTGGAAGAGGTTATCGAGAGAGATTCGCGGGCGACAGAGTAATATCCTAGAGTGACGACCACGCGTGAGCCAAGCGCTGTGTGAAGAAGTGAAAAAGCGATGCAGTAGTAGGAGTAGTACGGTAAGAGTACACGACGGGCAAAAACCAACGGCTGACCTCGGGTCAAAGCCAGGGGAGGCTGAGAAGGGGATCAAAATGTCGTAATTGCCAAGTCAGCAAACGACGATGAGCAGCAACGGGCCCTCGACACTTGAAGAGGGTATCTGTGTTGGATATTTATGTCATTGGCAACTTGATAAGAAGACAGAGTAGCCATTACCGCGGTTGCGGCCTGGCAGAGGAGCGCTGTTGATTTTGTCCAGGCTTCCGCATTTCCATCATGGCAGGGTCGTGCTGTCCTCTTCTGTGTGGGGGTTTTTTGGCAGAGACTCGGAAAAAACAGGGCAATAGGCGTGAGATGTGCAGGCAGACAAACAGGAGAAATGAAAACAAAAAATAAAAAAAGAGGTTTAATGGGCCAAAATAACAACAATTAAGCAGCGAGGGCGTCGTCAACTTACCTCTTGTTCGACCGGGTGGATGCGCGTGTGTGGATGGTGGGCGCAGGAGGAGAATCGAGTTTGGGTAGTGGGATGGTTTAGAAAGTTAAAGACGGGACAGTGTTGGCCTTTGTCGGTGTAGGGGCGAAAAGGCAGGCTGGGCTGGGCTGGGACTGTGACTGGGACTGTGACCTTGACTAGTTTTTCTCGGACTGGGGTGGGCGGGCACGATAGACACAGTGAGACCATGCTGTAGCGGCTACAGCGAGGACGGGCACGCAGAAGAGGGGCGAACGAGGACGAGCCAAAGGGGGCTGAGGAACGGTCAATGGCCCCTCCAAGGATTGGCTCTCAACATGCTGGTAACTAGGTATGTACGAACAGGAGTGCTCCGTGGCCCAGAAAATTCAAATAAAATAACAAGAGATGCATACCATCTCGTCACTACTGTAGGTAGACTGCATGTACTCTCAGCCGATTGGGGGATAGAGAGGGCAGGAAAAAAAAAACCATTCAACCAATAATCACAAGCTCAGCACACCACCGCGCTCGAGCAAGATGGCGAGGCAGCCAAAGCTTGCTCCCCTCCTCCTTCTTACAGGCGGAGGACTGGCGCTCGCTGCACCAATGCCCACTGGGAATAGAGGCAAAGAGGACACGCAAAGGGGGCCGATAATAGAAGCTACCAGTGGAGTACTAATTCATCTCGATGGGTTTTGCGGAGCTCACGGTGGAGTCGCGTTGTGAGCATCGTGTAGCTCGCGCGTACCTGTCTGGGTTTTTTTTCGCCTCCTGTTGAGCTGCTGAGGTTCCGTAATACAGAGCCCCAAGATAGGGGCCTGTGCCAGGCGAGGGAGGGAGGATTCAGGAGGTCACCCCTCCTTACAATGATGCACAGCGTGCGCCTGTAGGCGGTCCCACGGGTATTTTTAGTGAATATTTCAAAATTCAGGCTGCCTGTGATTGTGGTTCCGCGTAGTGGCCCTGGCGGCGTCCGCCAGAACCACGGTTTTGCCGATAGGCTCGATTTGGCAGCGTCTCTCTCCTGAATTTCAAGAGTGGGTAACTTGCAGCTTCTGGCCCTCTGACTGGTCCGTTTGCTGCCCAGTAGCCTCGTAGAGAAAGGTGTCAATTCGCGACTTGATTTTGACTTGACTTTCTAAAGGAGTTGGAGCGAGCTTTACACCGTCGACAATATCATCTCCCGCGCCAGCCCAACGCGAATCCGGAAACAGGACGTTTCGTAGCGACGCCGATTCTTTGCACCGGCAATAGCA
The DNA here is from genome assembly GCA_022702485.1 of Simplicillium sp. C3G150-2. Lineage (NCBI taxonomy): Eukaryota > Fungi > Ascomycota > Sordariomycetes > Hypocreales > Cordycipitaceae > Simplicillium > Simplicillium sp. C3G150-2. The sequence goes on along the minus strand of JAJIYY010000005.1, from coordinate 1,197,460 downwards.
AATTATCCATTTTTAAGTAATATCCCGCAGCCATGCAACTCCTTTCAACAGCGAGGTCGTTCCTCGTCGCTGCGGTGGCCTTCCAGGTCGCCGCCGCTCACAACATTGTTCTGCCTGCGCACGGCATGGAGTGCTTCCACGAGAGCCTTAACAAGGATGACAGGATGACAGTCACTTTCCAAGTGGGAGATCGCGAGTTCGGCAGCGCAGGCAACCTCGATATTGACTTCTGGGTATGACGATCCTTGCCTGCACGTGGGGATGAACGGTTTCTGGCGTCTAGGCAGATACAATTGTCCCATGGGAAGGCTGCAATGGAATAAAAAGAACAGATCACTAACATTTCATCCTTGTGGACAGATCACCGATCCCAACGGCCAATACATCATCAACGAAAAGACCATCTCCAACGGCGACTACTCCATTGTTGCTGGTACCAACGGAAAGCACAACTACTGCTTCGGAAACCAACATTGGGGAGCCAACAGCAAGGAAGTCTCCTTCAATGTCCACGGCGTCGTCTATGTTAGCGAATCCGAATACAACCAAGACCCCTTAGAATCCGAAGGTGCGTGAAGCAGCTCTGCACATACGGCAACATTCCTACTAACAGTACACCTCCAGTCCGCAAGCTCTCTGAACTTCTTGCCCAAGTCAAGGACGAGCAGCAATACATTGTAGTCCGCGAACGTACCCACCGCAACACCGCCGAAAGCACAAACTCCAGAGTCAAGTGGTGGAACTTGTTCATCGTCGGCGTTGTTGTCGGCGAATCTCTCTTCCAAGTCTGGTGGCTCCGTCGCTTCTTCGAGGTCAAGCGTGTCCTGTAAAGGAATCGCCGTTTGCATAACAGCTCTGTTAGCGCGCCTTGTTTTATTATTTGATTATTACTCTATTTTTCGACTGTTTGTTGCTCCTCTCTTCGTCCTGTCGTCTTCGAGACTAGGCTGAGTGTGGCCAACGACAAGGAAGAACAAATGTTTCTCTTTTCAGGCCAATACAATTTTTTGAGAGGACCATAGCCGGCGCAATTGGGATCTGAAAAAGACAAGAAGGAAGGGATGGAAAAGGGTATGACGAAGTGTATGCCGTCGTTGGATGGATTGTATGTGCACTGTATTAGTGGTAATGGCTTGGGAGGCATGGGTACGCGATATCCCATACATGAGCAATATGAGAAATACATTACAAAACTTTATTCAATTTTGACATTGAACCATCTTGGTTAAGTGATAGTGAAGCCATTATAAGATCATATATACATGAGGTCTTCCCTTCGTAAGCAATACCAGGTCATGTAACTAAGCAACAAGACAAACGCCCAAATAAAGTAAAACATCGTCCGCCGGCAACTTTTATGCCGCAGGGTCAGACTCTGTGGTATTTTCTTCATCCTCCTCCTCTGGCGTTTCTACCGGCAGTTCAACATCCTTGATCGGATGCAAAAGCATGGGTGGCAAACACATTCTTCCCTCTCCTCCGGCCATACCATTCACGGCATCTCCTTTCTTGGTCTTATCTACCTCTTTCTCAAAGACATCACCACCGTCATTATTAACCTTAAGCCCCAGCCATCTGCGGTACAAGTTTGGAGCGAATCCAGCGTTGTAAAACCACGTCAACCCCTTCAGGTTGTGTTCACGATCGCCGTAGACGCTGGCCCTCGCTCCACCAGTAGCTCCATTGAGGCCTGCATTGAGAGTATGTGTAAGGTATTCCACGGGCCACTTCCGGTCGACGTAGATGGGGTGAGGGACATAGACTGCCTTGTAGCCATGCTGCAGAGCAACGGTAGCAGGCCACATCTCAGGGAAGGCAAACTGCTTCTTGAATGCTGTGGCACGGTGCATGGACATGAGGAGACGGCGCGACATACGCGATGTGGTGATAATGCTGGCACGGCGGGTGGGCAGGGGGTGAGAGCGGTTGAAGCCAGTAATGTCGTCCTTGAGTCCCCAGGTGGTTCCCTCAGGGTCAAAGATGGGGTTGAGAGTAATGAAGTCGGCATCTTCGCCAACACCCCATTCATAGCGATCACGCTCATACGCAGTGGGAGGCTTTGGATCGTTTTCGTGTTCAAACCAGTCATTTTCATCTTCAGGACGCACAGGTCCCCAGACTGTCTTGCCCTTCTTCGACACAGACTCTGGCTTCTTCTCATGCTTGCCAGCAACGCCCTCCCAGAGGTTGTCAGCATTTACAGTTCCCATTTCAGACTGAACGCGCGACATTTGGGTAAAGTCTTGCCAAGAGCCGTGCGATGCAGGAATATAGAAGCGGGAGTTGCGCTCCCAGAGGCCCTTGCGAGGTTGTGCTTTGGCCCAGTTCTCGACCTTGTTGACAAGATCAAAGTAGTGGCCAGTGTAGCGGATATCCATTTCCCATTGCCAGTAATAGTCGTACTCCGGGTGCATGTATGCGAAATGCTGCATGGCCATTGACAACCCTCGGTAGGATCCGTGCACAGGCAGATCAGGGCCACGGCTCCAGACATCATGAATGCCTTGGTAAAGGGCAAGCATTTGCGTCTCTGTCCACATAGTGACAAGGCCGCGGAATTCTTGAGGGATAGTTTCTTTGATTCGCTTGAGATAAGCTTCGTTATCAGCCCAAATGGGATACTTAGCGTCATTCTTGACCTGGACCAGCAGATGAATGTCGTAGCGGCCACCAGAAGAAAGAGAAAGCTCGGAAATAAGAGCGCGAAGGTTCGCAACATCATCTTCTCGGAAGAAGAACTCATCCCAGCATCTTACAACCACTGCTGTACGTCCGGTCTTCTCAACTTGAGTCTCAGGCTTCTGCTCGGTATCCTCGCGCTTGCTCAAATCATTAACCTTCTCGTCGCTGATATAGAAACCGAAGTGGCTGGCCGGCCTGGCTGGTGCAGACTTGTATCGACCAGCGTTCGAACTGAAACATCGGCGCTGAGCGTCAGCCCAGTCAACCTTGCGGAAATCAACATGGGGTGTTTGGCTCCAGACAGAAGCCGAACCTTCACTCTCACCATGTTCGCCTGTGCCCAGGCCGCCCTTGCGAGTAGAGTAGCCAAATCCGTAAGGTCCGTAGCGTCCAAATCTTTCATAACAAATATCCTCAGGTAGCTTGAGAATTTCGTAAGAGCCGCCAATATTCTCGGGGAAGCCATGAGGGCGACCGTTGTAGTAATGAATTTCGGGCACACGGACTTTGTTTGCTTCATCGATAAAGCATTCCTTCGCATCAGACTCCTGCGCTCTGCTCTTATAATTTGACCAGCTCTCACTTGAAGGAATCTCTCGTTTTGCAGGTTGTCCTTCACTCTTGGTGGTTGGCTTCGCAGCTTCGGTCCCTTGATGTGTGGACTCGTCAAAGATGGGGTAAGACGGCTCGCTTTCATTCAACGATTTCAATGTGCGTATTCCTCCATAGTATCGCTCTAGGAATGGGAAGTTCTCCCAGGCAGGTGGTGGCGCCGGCCGCTCAGGGCGCTTGTTGTTGGCAATTTTCCAATTCTCAACTTGGCTCGCCCGCACCAAGCTTAATACCATAAGCACTATTATTCCAATAACGCCGAACATCAAGTACCGCGTTATCCGTGTAGGAAGTCGATAGGGATAGCGCCGAGCAGTATTGCGTGTTTGCTGGACTTTCTTCTTGAGTAATGATATCGAGCCGTTGGACATGGAGTCTGAAACGCTTCTTGAGCTGTGCCCAGAGCGGCGACCAATTGTAGAAGAGGCTGCATCGTCGTCCGAGGAGGAGGTATAGTAGTAATCATCATTCGAGTATCGTTCCTTGCCAGGTGAATTGGGCTCATAGACAGGCAGTCTGCCCTCACTGGAGCCTGCTAGGTTAGATATTATACCCATCGCAAGCCTTCTTCCACAATCTCCTTCTTCATTCAATATTAGCATTCCGATCAAAAGTTTTTTCAAATTTATTCGAAATCGCTTACCTCCCCAAAGTCAGTTTGGTATTTGTTCCGACCTATTTAATCTCAGTGCCTCAAATCTGCAGGTCTAGCACCCAAAGTTGCATGTGTCTGCCGACTCAATGAAATGCCATCCACGTGTTAAATCAGGAATGCAGGCTGTGGAAAGGTAGATTCAAATATCTTATTTGTGAATAGTAAAAAAAAAAAAGATGTTTGAACAGTGTCGGGGTTGAGAATAGGTCGTGAAGGAACACGGCTCTGCACATGTTGGGTTTCGGCGCCACCTTGGCCAGGGTCAAACAAGAACTTGTTGGCACAGCAACGACGCTCATACCCAATACCACTATTGATGACCATCATCCAATGAAGAGCCCGGGATGGATAGCCTGTAGCCTTGGCATAAATGTTGGCACAAATTTTTTTATTCGATAAGAGCTGTTCGAAGGTCTCGCACAGATACTTGTGGCACATCCTGGCCGCTTGTACCCACGATGCTCCGTGCTGCGCAATATGTCTGCCTGGATTTACAATGCAGTCAACAGGTATATATTACAGCTGGCTTGGGTATTCAACGCTACGGCTTTTGTAGGTATTCGTCCAGTGCATCTTCTTCGTCATGTCCATTATCAGCGGCATATCTCGTCTTCTTGAACTTCTCTTTGCCGGTTGTGAGAAACGCCGCAACGGTGCGTCCGTCAAAGCTTCTACCGTGCATCAAATTGATACACGCCATAGCTGATTCTGTTTCTTTGAACCTTACCGTCACAATGCCGTCTTCTTCTTCGTCATACAAGACCACACTCGTTACTGTGCCCAGCTTTGAGCATTCGTCGCGAATATCTTCCTTGATCTCTAGCAAAGCAGCAGGGTCTTCTTGAAGCTCTTGCAGAGTAAACATGTGCTGAAGCACAACCGTCTTATCCTTTTTAGCACTTGCTGCTTGCGCTTCCTGCGGATCGTCATCGTCCCAATCTGCAAGCTTGGCGTCGAGCTTTTGCGTCTTCTTAATAATCTTTTGCCTGTCGCTGTGGTTGTGGGCGCGTTTTTCTGGTTTGCTGGTTTGCCCATCGGCAGCCGCGCCATTATTCCCGTCATATTGAGTCTTCTTGTAGCTTGAATCAGCCTCTTGCACTGATATTCTGCCCTCCCTCGTGCCGCTTGGTGTAATTCTAAAGTCCGTGTCGTCCAACAGCATGATGGCCATTTGCACACTCTGCGGCTTGAAAAATACAACAAGTGCATCGCCTTTGAAGTTTCCCTCCGCATCGTTGTACATTTTGATTCGAGGCGCTCCGCTATCGATCTCTTCTGCGATGACGCCAGCTTTGCGCGAAAACACTTCGTGTACTTCATCAACTGTTGCATCTGTAGGCAAACCGCTCACGTAAACTGCTGTATTTTGTCTCGGTTGTGGCGGGGCTTTCTGCTTTTTATTTGGCCTATTCGATTTCGGTCTGTCTGCTGTCTGTAAGTAACAATCATGTTAGCTCATGGCTGCCAAAGTGGCCCAGCTTCAAGATGTCAAGGGATGCTTACTGTGGTTCCATTGCTCGCATCACCTGCATCATGCTTTCTTTTCCCTAGGTTGCTCGTTTCGCTGGAAGCGCGAGCACTGCTCTCGGCCTGTTGCGGTGCCTCAGCGTCCAGTGCCTCTTCGTCGAGAGGTTGCCATTTCTTCAGGTCGGCATCGAACTCGTATTCTGTGCCGTCATCGTGAACCGCAATGAATTTGCTGTCGAGCTTCGAGAAGGAAATTCGATCGTCGGCGTCGAACTCTTGTATATTGGTAGGGAACGCTGCACCCGTCATTTTCGCAGTTCCGAAAACTTAGACGTGGTCTGTTGTGAATGCGACAGCTTGGAGTAGATTGTTGAACTTGTGACTACCAGAGCACGGAAAAGCTATAGCGGAAGCGAACGAGTGCGGTGGACCCTTCTTGCTGCAGCCAACTTAACACAATAAATTCGGGAGCGATCAACGCCACTAGCTGCTCCCTTTCTTTCGCAATAAAATTACCACTAAGGACGATATCATATTTATGTATTTATTTAATTCACACAAGCGTTGTGCACGTAAACCATACACTGACTGGTGAATGTCTGTGAACGACCGTGGCCATCTGCATCTGTGACAAGCAGCCTTGTTTCGATATAACTACCCCTTCTTCTGACTGTCCTTCGCTGCTTTCTTGACTCCTTCTACGAAAGCCTCAACTGCCTGACCTCCTCCCATGGGGACAGTGCCCTGTTCGACATATCCACCATTCTGCACTTGTATGCCCAGTGCATCAGCAACACTGGGCAGACCTCCGTCCCTCAACGCCATTGTCAATGTACCAAGAGATTGGTAGAACTGTGGACTACGCAACACTTTTTTGAGCAGCGTACGTTTGTTCTCGAGTGACATGGATGCCTTGGCACGTTCCACTTCTGCCGGCCCAGGTTCTGCCTTGCTGTCATTGCTTGGGTGGGCTGCTAGCGTGATGACGGCTGGCGGCAGAAAGCTCAGCAGCGAGTCCAAGTATTCTGTGCTGGCAGTATCGATCATAGGTACAGTGGTAGAGGTGGGAAGAAGGTGGTTCAAGTGAGGGTATGGGACATCGGCTTGTTGCTGTCTTGTCGCACCACTACCGAGCCCTTGTTGACCTTGTATCGATGCAAGAAAGTTTCGCACGGCTGCGGCAGCGTCCGGGGCTGAAGATGAGGCACTATCAAGAAGACTCATTAGCTGTTGGAGCTCAACACACATTCTAGTAGCACGCAATTGATTAAGACCAAGCTGAGCTGTCATGATAAATCTCAAGAAGTCATCTATTTCATAAAGTGACGGATCAACATCTCTCGTGACATGGCTGTACCAGCTCTAATGCAACGGCGATCAACTAGAACAGGGAGGATCACCTACGCTCTAGCACCATCGCCTCCTCCTTCTCTAGAGTCTTCGCCTTCTTCTCTGATATCTCCTCCCGTGGCGTCAGCGCCAGCTCCGCCGCTTGCACTTCCATGGCGATTGCGTGGAGCTGGGGGAGCCTGTGCATCCTCCATAGTCTCGTCATCGTCGTCATCGCGGTTATGTGGGTTTCGCAGATTGTTGAGCTCTCTTGTCACGTTGACTTCCTCGCCTTGGAGTAGGCGGTTAACAATGTCGCCAATCTTGCGGTCGCGAGGGCTGAAGTAGCTAGGATTGCCGCTGCGACCCTGTGGCTTGGACTGCAGCCAGAAGAAGTGACGTTCTGACGAGGAGCCGAATTTCAAGACGAACACTCGTCCGTTTGTTTTCGTCGATTGGGACTCTTCGGGTTCATGGGGAACAAAGGTTCCGTCCGTCGGGACCATTACCAGGTCGAGCTCGGGGTCGTCAACGGGGTCTTCCCTTCGTCTCCAGCAGAAGTGGACGAGGTCTAGCTATGGGTTAGCACTCGTGCGGCGCATTGCTCACAAGTTATTGACCCACCATCTTCAGAATAGAGGTAGAGATATCCAGGCTCTGCTTCCGGCTTGACTTTGATCGGGTTTTTGGACTAAGCATTTCCTTGTCAGTCATCTTGGCGCCATATCAAGCGAATCGAGTTCCGCCACACTTACGCTGGTGCTGCACTTGCCAGCTTTGAAGGTTATAATGGGAACAATAGGCATGTTTCAGAAGTCCAGAAGATTGAACTACTAAAAAAAATTCAATCCGCAGGCGTGTGGAAAGAAACGGTGAAATGTATTGGTTTGTTGTACAGCGCAAGCTTGTCACTTCAACGGCACCCGCAAGTCGCTAGCAGGCTGCCACAGCTCTTACGTCGGAGCTCGAGACTCACCTTTGGCCACAGTGGCGGACGACCTGCTATGGTGCGGGGCGGTCCAATGATATTCCGGCGGCACCACCCAACGCAGAGAGACTCCAATAGCTTCCAGGGTGCCGTCGGTGCCTCTTGGGGTCGAGCCACAAGGACCCGTAGCAATTTGGAGGGGGAAAAAATTCTGACCTACATTGACCTGACAACCACCGTTCTCCTCAGCTTTCCTATAACTTCCACCAACACCCCTCGATACCCTTAATTTTCACTCGTCCGTCTCTCATCATTCAAAATGGGTTTCACTGATCTCCTTTCCGACGCTGGAGCTGCCAGTATGTTTTTTCCTCATGGCATTCTTCTTTCACCGCCGTAGCCACTGACACATTTCTTCGCCAGTGCTCAACAGCTGGGTCACCACCCGATCCTACATTGTCGGGTATGTGCTCTTCCTTCTTTCTCCCTCGTCATCCTATCGAACTTTTCCTCCTTTTTTTTCAATGATGAGAACAATTGGTCCGTGTTTCGGAGGCGGACTCAAGACCCGCCGTCGGACGAAACAACAAGCAGAAATGCATCTCTGATGGAATAACCCCTCTTTTTGGCGCCTATTCATTCTTTTTTTTAGAGCTTTTTAGCTAGCTTGTTTGCCCCGTGGAGCAAACACACGCTACGCTATGCTACTCAATGAGGTAGAATGCTAATGTAACGCCTATAGTAACGGTCCCTCTCAGGCTGATGTCGCCGTCTTCAAGGCTACCCAGAAGGCTCCCGACGCTGAGAAGTACCCTCACGCCGCCAGATGGTACAAGCACATTGCCTCTCACGAGAGCGAGTTCGCCACTCTCCCTGGCGACCCCTCCAAGGCTTACTCTACCTACGGCCCTGAGTCTGCTGACCTGACCGTCAACCCCGCCAATGCCCCCGAGAAGGCTGCGGAGGATGATGATGATGTCGACCTGTTCGGCAGTGACGACGAGGAGGAGGATGCTGAGGCTGCCAAGATCCGTGAGGAGCGTCTCGCTGCTTACCGTGAGAAGAAGGCCGCCAAGCCGCAGACCATCGCCAAGTCTGTCGTCACTCTTGACGTCAAGCCTTGGGGTAAGTTTTGTCGACGAAAGTCTTGTCCATGCCAAGGTTGCTAACAACATGTTTGCTACAGATGATGAGACTGACATGGTTGCCCTTGAGGCTGCTGTCCGTGCTATTGAGCACGACGGTCTTGTTTGGGGTGCTTCCAAGCTCGTCCCCGTCGGTTTCGGTATCAAGAAGCTTCAGATCAACTTGGTCGTCGAGGACGCCAAGATCTCTGTTTCTGACCTTGAGGACGAGATTCAGGAGCTCGAGGACTACGTCCAGTCCACTGATGTCGCCGCCATGCAGAAGCTGTAAAAAGCTTGTGTTGTGAACGTGAGAGCTCCAGGTTATGGTTGTATGAGGCATGATATACAAAAGGGAATAATGACTCCGATGAGATGTGATGACGAATAAGATACGTTTTATGTGGGAGTCTAGCCACGGAAAAGCGGCCTTTTACAATCTACCATAGACTTGACAGTAAAAACAAAATTAACGGACATAACCAACACTTGCCAGTTCTATCGCGTCTAAGCGCCGAAACTTGATATTATGTGATTCACTGGCTATCCTAACCTCTGTAGGATGGTTTTGCTGCCATGGCCCATTTTAAAGAGAAACTTCCATACTCACCGTCATACCTACATAGCTTTATTTCAACGCGTGCATGAAGTCATGGATGTCAAGCTGGATTTACCATATTTCATGGAGGGGCTTCGTGCATGGGTCGGGGTTATCGAGCTAAACAGTATTTTGGCGGGGTAGTTCCTCGAGCTTTGCGGCGAACGCGTGCCGCTGCAGCTTACACGCGCAGCAAATGTCCCGCGTCTTGACACAGTGAATCTCCCTTTAACAGGCACCTTCTGTAGCAGAGATCTCGCATTCAAAATGTACGGCGATTTGGGTGTAAAATTGGTACGTTAATGAGTGTAGGTGCCAAAAAGTACAGTGACAGCTAATGTCGAAACAGGTCCAACATGCGAAGCGCACTCAAAACCTTGCTCACCTTCCTCCGTATCAGACTGAGCTTGTTCGAGCTGTGACTCGAGAAGTGAGAGATCTGGACAAAGACGTAACGGACTTATTGGAGCCGTTCCAAGGATCATTCAATCCGGCTGCGGATCAAGCTGTCGCATGTACTCTTCTAGTGAATCACTTGTCGATGAGGCGCAATAAGCGATGCTTGCTAGCGTATCATCGAACAAGGACAGACAAGCTGGAAGAGCTGGTTTGGAATGGTTCAGATGTTGCTGATTTGTCCGGACAACAAGTGCGAGACTCAAACCAATCTAACGGAGCGGTCCCCGCTGCCGGGTCGTCGACGAGCAGCCTGAGTCCGCAAGAGGAAGACTATGTTCGGCAGTATAGCGATCTTCTAGCGGCATACAAAGGCCAATGGACAGACATTGATTTGACGGGTAGCCTTCAACCGCCTCGAGACTTATTCATCGATGTGCGGGTGTTGAAAGATGCTGGAGAGATCCAAACCGAATATGGGTAAGCCTCGTGAGCAATAATTATCTCTCGCGATACTGACTTTTACCTAGTGCTATTACTTTGACTAAAAACAGCCAATTTTATGTTCGTCAGGGCGATGTTGAAAGATTGATAGCACAAGGATACTTACAAAAGCTTGGCTAAATGCCTTCCCACTGCTATCACCCGCCAAATGTATCCTGCCCCTATCGGAGCCGGGTAAAATACCAAAGCCTCTCGAAATGTGCTTCACCAGGGCATTCGGACTTGGCCGAGCAAATCATTGAGATAGAGGAGCCTATTTGGTGAACCTCCCAACACTAGTGCTGGCAGTGCATTCACTACGAACCACAGGCTGGTCCATCTGGTCCATCATTGAACGCTCCAATTATGCGCCGCGTCTAAAATGACGTGCCAATACTCATCAGCCAGAAAAGTGAAAGACGGTATTGTTCAATTGGTCTGCTTATCATCGACTGACAACGCACCACACTTTACCGTTTTCGCCGGTTTTACCCTACGCCAATCAATGCACACTCGTTCATGATGAGCTCTCCACTGCAAATCAATCACTTGCAGCAGTGTATCTGCAGGACCAGTTAGGAGCGGATACAGGGGCCGAGCACCATGACAGGGGCTGCACAGGCCTGGGTTGGCGTCACTACAGGCCTTTGCAAATTAGTAGTTAAAACAGATATCACAGTAGATTCTGGAGAATGAGGTCTATGGCTCAAACACGATTTCCCTTTGCCTGGCAACTAAAACCTTAATAAAAAAAATTAATTATCTGGTTTCCTCTACGGATAATTACGCTAGAGTTCCCAAGCCCCTATCATTTTCGTCCAGCCTGGTTTCCTTATCAACAGCAGACCCCCGCCCTGCTGAAGCCGCTAAAGTGCATCAAATTCAGCGCCCCAGAAATTGCTCAATCCAGTGAAGAAGCAGCTGACAGCGATCCTTGGCAGAGAATTGCATGCGGGAAAGGGCCTTTTGACAAGCCAACACTAAGGCTTCGTCCTGCAATTATTTTCGCTCCCTGCACGAGACCGCTATCAAACGTCTATTTTCGTACTGTGTCTCTTTGTTTCTGTTGCCGCATCTCCATTATTACTTGATACATATCGGTTCCTCATGCGTTTCCAATAACAACGATAGTCTTTCAGCGCTCGCGAGAGCTCTCCAATCGCGGCTACCATGTCAACCTCTGGCTTGGGCTTTTCGTCCTGGCGAGGTAGAGGCAGGTCCCCTAGCTCTGCTTCTCAGCTAGAACAAAGTGCCAGCGATGTAGCTACTTCGCCTACCAACTCATCCATTCCCATCGCTGCTGGCGGCCCGCTCTCGAGCTCGTTCCAGTCAGGCCAAGCAGTCAGAGAACCTATCCGTTCTTTTATCCATGGCACGGTTCGCGATCAACTAGGTAAGCTGCATCCGGTCTATTTCGGCTGAAGTTTCAAGAACTACCAGACTGATAATCCTGTAGCCCCCATCGACAGCGCACAAACGGCGCGTTCGGTTCGCGAAGACACGGCCGAGCTAGCAAGCTACTTCCTTTCTGACGGCTCCTCTCAGCGACATCGATCCTTTCTTCAAAGATCTAGACCTTCGATTCACGAAGTTTTCGGCTCCGAGTCCGGCGATATTGACTCTGTGATTGACGGTTCCCGCAATGCCGATACGATACACGAAGTCCCAGAGCCTGAGTCGCCGGAAGAAGCACACGAGGAGCCCAGGGATGAAATCGAGTCTGGCCCCTCTGTTCTAGCAAACCTCCTGAAGCGATCGCCTCCTCAATCAGGAGTGGTGAATTCCCCAGAAGGCCGAAAGCCACAACCAGAACTTGCGAAGCCCGAGGCGGCGATACCCAAGCAACCAGAACTTGAGAGACAAGAAAGCCGCGAAGCGACTGAGAACACACCACTCCTGCCAAGAGCTTCCATTGACAGCGCTGCAAACAAGTCTGTTGATGTTGAAGGTCAGGGTAGCAAGAAGACGCCATGGCTTCGCCGAGTCGTGGAGAAAGGGCAGAAGTTTGAAGCAAGCGCTGTGCACGTTGTGTCAGTAGTTGCCAACCCAGCGCGATGGGATCGCAAAGCCATCTGGCAAAATGGTGTCGTGGATCCTGTTTCTTGCCTGCCAGCTGTTGCAGTTGGTTTGCTGCTTAATATTCTCGACGCTTTGTCCTATGGTACGTCTCGGTCTGGCGGTGAATCTATATGTATATGTATATACTAACATGCTCAGGTATGATCTTATTCCCTTTGGGTAATCCGCTGTTCTCGCACCTTGGCTCGGCTGGTATCTCCATCTACTATGTGAGTACGATCGTTGCTCAGCTTATCTTCTCAACTGGCAGTATCTTTCGTGGTGCCGTGGGATCGGAATTGGTATGTTATGAAAACTACGCTCTTAGCGTCACCGCCAGCTGACCAACTGGAAGATCGAAGTAGTTCCGTTCTTCCACAACATGGCCCAGAAGATCGTGGATATTGTAGGCACTGAAGATCCGGATGCTGTCATCGCCACCACCATCGTCTCGTATGCTGTTAGCTCCATGATGACCGGCCTCGTTTTCTATCTCATGGGCAAATTCAGATTCGGCTACATGGTCGGTTTCATTCCGCGACATATTTTAATCGGATGCATCGGCGGTGTCGGTTGGTTTCTTGTAGCTACTGGATTCGAGGTTTCGGCACGTCTGGATGGAAATCTCGAGTACAATCTTGATACACTTCACCAACTGACGCAGCCTGACAGAATACTGCTCTGGATCTTTCCTCTGGTACTTGCTATTGTCCTATTCTATGGCCAGTCAAAGATCACATCCAAATACTTCTTACCTCTGTTCATTCTTGGAATTCCGCTGGTCTTTTATTTGTTCGTCTTCTCGGTCGACGTTCTAGATACAGACAACTTGCGCGATGGTGGATGGATTTTTGAAGGGCCACCTCCTGGTGAGCCATGGTGGTATTTCTATACGCTTTACCGTACGTGACTACCCTGAATGCCTTGTGAGACTCGTCATGCTGATGATACTTCCAGAATTTAAGTTGGTGAGGTGGGACGCAGTCGCAGAATGCATTCCCGCAATGATGGCACTCACATTCTTCGGCATTTTACATGTTCCGATCAATGTACCTGCCCTTGCTCTTCAGACTGGAGAAGATAATGCCGATCTGGACAAGGAGCTGAAACTGCACGGCTATTCCAATTTCTTATCCGGATGTTTGGGAAGCATTCAGAACTACCTGGTGTACGCCAATACCGTGTTTGTGATTAGATCCGGTGGCAACAGGCGTTTGGCTGGCTACTTGCTGGCTGCCTTGACATTTGTTGTCATGATGATTGGCCCAAGTATCATTGGCTTCATACCTATCATGATGGTTGGCACGCTCATCTTTGATTTGGGATTCGAGCTATTGCTGGAGGCCATTTGGCTGCCACGAAAGAAGTTGAGGGTGGCGGAATACTTAACCGTCATCGCAATTGTCCTGGTCATGGGCATGTATGATTTTGTCGTGGGTATTGGGGTCGGCATTCTACTGGCTTTTGTGTCACTGATCATTCAAACATCGCGAGTTTCGGCAATCCGAGGAGCTTACGATGGCGAGACTGTCACATCCACCGTGCGACGCAATCCATCGCAGCACCACTACCTCAATCAAGTTGGTCAGCAGATCTATATCATGAAGCTAACGGGCTACCTCTTCTTTGGCACCATTGTCAGTGTCGAGGAACGGATACGAGGTCTGCTGGAGGACGAGGCATTCACCAAGAAACCTATCAAGTTTCTCGTTCTCGATCTATGGCATGTGAGTGACTTGGATTATTCGGCAGGTGAAGCATTCAATACGATTAGTCGAATTCTCGACAACAAAGGCGTTCTGCTCGTCCTTAGTGGTGTCGATGCAGAAAGCCAGCTGGGACGCAATATTCGAGCAGTTGGTCTTGGAAGTTCGAGTATTGAGGTTATGATGCTGCCGAATTTGAACTCGGCTCTAGAATGCTGTGAGAACGAACTTCTCAAGACGCTGTACGCTCGCCAAGAAGAGTTCAATTCCAACAAAAGAGTGGCGTCCGCGAGCTTGGATGTGCCCAAGAGCTCCGGGTCCGCATTCTCTTCGTTCGATCCACCGTTTAACTCTCCACGGCAAAGCCACCTGGCCGAAGCAGCACAGAATGCGCTGAATACCCTTGAGGTTCAGCGCCCAACTAAATGGCAGAGCTTTAATGAACCTCTGCGCATCATGCTTCAAATATTCCAGGGTTTGAGTGACAAGAACGAAGATTTTTGGTTCCAGGCCACTTCATACTTCACCCGCAAGGAATACGCCGCTGGAACGACGCTTTTCTGTCGTGGCGACGACGCAGGTGGCTTCTATCTCGTGGAACGTGGCATCTTGCGGGCCGAATACGATTTGCCGCAGGGATGGTTGTGCGAAAGCATTGTTGCAGGCACAACATGCGGTGAGCTTCCATTCTTTTCGGAAACGGAGCGTACTGCGACGGCGCAGGTTGAACGGGACTGCGTTTTGTGGTTGATGGACCGGGAGAGATGGGAGCAGTTACAGAAGGAGAAGCCCGATATTGCGAGAGAGCTGTTACGCATATCTCTCAAACTTACTAGTGAGAGAATGAGCTCCATTACCTCCTACATCCTTGCTATGGCGGGATAAGCTTTTGTTTGATAGTTTGGTTTTTATATTGATGTTGAAGGAGTAGTTCAGCTGCATCGAACAGAGCATTGTTTGGGCCAGTCAAGTGTCGCATTTAGCGGTCAAGTTGCAATAATTTTGTATATCACCGTTCATTAAGATGATCCCTGGTACCCGAAAAGTTGCCGTGAATATTTTTGTGCTGCCAGACACACCCACGTTGCTTTTCATTGCCCGGGAGTATGTGAGTAGACGACATCGATTTGTCTTAAAACGGCAGCGTCTTGTGGGTGACTAATCCCCACCAGAAGATTTATGTAGGGTAGTGCAAGGTGAAGTTACTTTTGTGAGCTTCATCCTTCCGTGGATGTTCTAGCACCTATCGGATTCAATAATTACATTGCTTTTAAAAACCTTGGCTATTTACCGTCGATACATGCCTTCTTGCCGCAATTAAATCGCTTGCGGTCGTGGGTGCTCTGTTCATAGTTCATTTGCCACAGCCAACTAGCTGCATCGTGGACGGTGGCGCTCACCTCAAACAGACGCCAGTCAGAATTGAAAGAGGGATAAAACTGACAGACAGAATGCCCAAAAGTCTTCACTCGATACTAGGCTCATCAAATAGAGTTAAAAAGCCTAGTCGGCCAGCAGCGACGAGATCAAACAATGCATCATCAAATTCTTCGCCACGCAAGACGAAGATACAAAGGAGCAAAGACGATGAGCTCTTTCCGGACAGGCTAGAAGATCACGGCGTGGCAAAGATGCTGGCAGAGGAACTCAGCCTTCGTGACGTGGTTCAAGCAATGCGGTACATCCGCAACACGATGTTCACGCCGGTGCCACCAACTGGGTTGAAGTCGACACGTACCGCCGAAGTCTTGAACTATAGAGCTAGTATGGCACCAATTGTTACGCTCGGTCATTTGAACGTCATACTGGCATCGCCTACAAAGGTAGAGAGAGAGATTGTCGAACTACTGGGCAAAGGCGTCGTCAGAAAAGCGCGGGTCGAGAGACGAGGCAACGCAGGCGAGGCTCTCATCGAGACCACGGACCTGGAAGAAATGCTCAAGAAAGCTAGCGGCGTTTCTGCAGTTACGAGAAAAGAGTTCATGGAGTTTCTCAGGGCAAATCCAACAGCTCAAACTGTATCGCGCACGAAGCTTAGCCACGAACAGGCTGACGAGCTAGTAAGGGCTGGCTTCCTGACGAGTTCGGTCCGCGCCACTCCGGGAACGACACTGCATGTACGACCCGAAGATCGTACAACGCTCACATCAATCCATCACGTATCACAGTTTGCTTCAGGAACCGTTTCGGCTGTGGGAGGACAAAATGCAATTCACCTAGCCGGCGGGGGAGGCGGGGCACCCACGCTACGGCACGGCTCTGGAGGTAACTTGGATGACGAAACGGGGTTCAGAGTATCAGTTCCTGGTCATGGAAGATACTTGAAACTCGCAGAGGGAGTTGTTGATTGGATACGGGAGGCGCTGTCGAGAACAAAATGGGGAGAAGGGCCTGAAGAATGGCTGAAAGAGAGGTTTGAGGGCGGAGGACTGTACGGGACGAGATGGAAGTCGTTCTGGGGAGTGGAGTGGGAATGGGCAATAGGCCAAGCCGTTGGGCTGGGTGTGGTCGAGGTATTCAATACAAGGAGTGTTGGTAGAGGAGTAAGGGCTCTGGCATAATGGCAAGCTTGCTGTTAACGGAATAAGTGGCAAGGCCCGGAGAAAATGATATGTATTTTATTGCGCGAATAACCTGATATTACGCAGTAGAATGATTTGATATCCTTGACGGATATCGTTCAGTGGACATATACATGCATATTCCGGTGTCGTGCAGGGGTTACTACAGGCATTGAGTCAGGCCATGATTCGGCGTGTAGACACTTGAGGCTGTAAAGGTGAGGCTACGCCGGCAGATGAACAAAAATGTTGGCGATGAACGGTTACAGGTGAGCCGGAGTAGGCCGAGAGTCATGTCCAGGGGATGCCGAGCAGGGGAAAAGGAAGCTCGATGGGAAGCAACGGAGCAGGGTGACATTGAATTAAATTAGATAGATATTGGGCACCGGTACGGGCCAACGCACTGGGAGAGACATTGATGTGCACGTACAGACTTCTTGGCGCAAGGAGGGCCTCGGGCGCTGGAAGAGAGACACAATGATGTAGTAATCTGCAGGAGAGTCTCCTTTGCAGAACGTTCATATCGACAAGCGACTGACGCAAATGCATTGTACCTTGTAGACGGGTCGTGTCACGGCATTGTAACGTGCAGTAGCGCGACCCGGTGGTGAGTCGGTAATGTAGCATGAATATGCACGAGCTAGGGCGCAAATCAAATTGATCGGAGCATTGCCGAGTTGCGCATGAATGATGGGTGGAAAAGCGAGAAACAGGAGAACATGCACAGACGGTTAAACAGAAAGAAGACTGCCGCAGAGTATGGCCATTAGTGCGCATAATAGCGAGGCAATAAGTAAGAATTAAAGCCTCGGGGAAGCGAAGACAACACTCCGGGTTAAACCGCTGAGGCGAAATGTGATGAATGCGTACATGTGCTCCGAGAAGCGTTGCAGCGTTGCTCCAATTGATTGAAGATAAGCACGAAAGAGAGAAAGAACATTTCCGCGCGCTGGCCTGATAAAATTCCCGGGGCCATGTGCCTGCATTAGCACCATGCATGAAGGCTGCATATTGACTGGGATCAGAGGCGCACGGATGAGCCCATCACCGTAAAACAGCGTCGAGCGTTTTCTCGCTCTCTCGCTTTTAATCTGTGTCGCTCGTCGAGATTGACAAGTGGCTGTACGCAAGGCACAGGCGAATACACATACACAGACAATTAACTAGCGATTTATATTCCCCACTAATTAGTTGCGCAAAACGCCATCTGGATGAATGCGAGTGCCCAACAGGAGTGGTGATGCTAAAGCGAGTTGTTGACACGATAGCATCTACGAAGAGACCTAACAATGGATCGACACATGGTAGGATGGAACTGGCTAGCATGCAGAATTGAAAAGTTTTCAATGCTCTTTTCGCTTTTTTAAACGAGCATGGCGAAGCTGTGATCGGATGCAGCGGAGTCCCGATCGAGGATCCGTGGAGTCAAAAGCCTCGTGGAAGCGGCCATAATAGGCAAAGTGGCTGCGCTGAAGACGGGAAACTGGAGAAGAGCCCATGACGAGTTGAAGAGCAGAAGAAGGGGAAAAAAAGTACCAATCACAGTCAATCCACGATGGCGTAGAGGGAAATCAGGCTCTAGGTTATCGTATCGGACAGAAGAACCTAATTGAGAATTGGATGTGCGTGGGAAGAGTGGGAAAAGGCATGGCGATGCTAGCCAAATGGGGATTGGGTGTGTTTGGGGTCGCAAGATGGTGTGAAGCGAATCAAAGGATGATTGGGCAGCGCGGCGTGACGAGCCAGGGTGCGACTAGATTAGCTCGATTGATGGTGACATGTTGGAAAAGAGGCCTAAGAGGGTGTGTGGTGCGTGGATTTGAGCGAAGAGGTGCCGATGAGAGAGTCAAGGATGCGGCAATATTACTCTTCGCACACCGAGTCTCATGTTATAATGTACCAAGAAACAGTATAATGTGCTGAAATGTAGGGGTCAAAGCAGAACAAAGACAGGATTCAGGGAGTCTTAGTCAAGATCAAACAGCAAACAAACAAAAAAGGTCGCATATTCATATCAAGCGAGAGACATAAAAAAGGGTAATGGCTGCACCATGACGATCACTGACTTTGACGAAAGAGAGTACGCCGTTGCACAACGACCAGAGTGTATGCTGTATGTAACTAATTCAACAAGGTGATTATTTTAGTCGATACCGTTGCAGGGACGACAAGACCTCACTGCCGAATAGTTCCTCGGTCAGTGCAGCAAAAGCAAGAATAACCACAATGCACAGCCGGTACAAGACCAGAAGGCCTATCCATATTCGACAACGATGTCTGGGTACCTCTTCTGCAGAAAACACTCGCGTCGGCATGTAACTATAATACTGCTTGTCCGTCGCGGAGCCCATCCATCCCAATGGTCAGGTCATGCATTCTGCTGCTTTGGGATCTAGCGTCTCCCCTGTAGGGGACGATACCACGCTAGGCTAGGGGTAAATGCACCCTAAAGATACAAGGGGCGACAATGATAGAGGGCCAATATTACTCTGTACAGAACCTTTAGTAGTGGCTGGCCTAGCGTCACAGTGGTTCCTTTGGTTCCTTTTTTAGCGGCCCAGCGAGGTTAGCAGCGTTGGATTCCTCTTCCATCGTGCGGGCTTTGCCAGAGCCAGTTCCTCCCCCTGTCACAGCATGTTCCTAGTGGTGGTGGACGACGGTGGTCCCACCACAGCAGAGTGGCTCAAGTGGATTAGGGGGGAGGACACAGAGAGAGAAGAGGGGCAAGCCACTAGCAGCCCAAGACCAGAAGAGATGGGGGTTCAGCTCAGGGGGTGACCTTAGCTCCGGCTCGCCGTGGTCTCTTTCCTGCTCGTTGCTGGTCCCTCCTCCGGCAGATGATTTGCCAAAGCTACCTTGCGAATAGGTAGGATATTGCTACAGCCAGCAGGTACTGGACCTCCCCTGTCTCCAGCAGAGATACTTGCACCAGTGCCATCTCCCAAGATTTGAGGGGGAAAGACGCCTCATGGTCTTGTTCCTTTGCCCCCCGGGGCACATACCACCACTCCCCCGGTAATAATACCACCCCAATTGCGCCTCTGGCCATTTCCTAGGATCTTTGACGAGGTACCTGAGAGGAACTATTAGATTGTTCCTGGTGAATGGATGGAGTTCCCTGTCGGTCGTAATTACATGTGCATGTACGGTACTCCCAGCAACGGAGCCTCTGTGGTTTTTAATTTGTCTCTTTTTCCTCTCAGCTAATCGTACTACAAGGCGATGATCCAGACAAGACGCGCTTCTCGCTGCCTCCAGGGGACGTGTCAAAAGAGGAAAACCACGAGGTGTCAAGCGGCAGACGGCTGCTTACATCCAATGAAAGGCCCAGAAGCGCATCCACGAAGCCCATTGGATGTTCATATTTCCCGCAGAGGTACGCAGCGCAGCGAGGAGCGTCTCCATAGGCTGTCCAAGAGCTGCTAGTCTGCCTCTAGCGCACTTCAACTGAGGGCGTGCTTGGCTGAAGGATTCGACTTGGGCCTGTTAGCTTCACTGCAGTGGGGGCTTAGCGTGTGTCTTTCAGTGGGCTCTTTGGTGCAATTCCGCCAAAGGCGCTGTTGGCTCACGCTCCCTCCGCCCCAGAAGCCGAGAGACAATGGACATGCACCCCGGTCTCGTCCAGTACGGAGTATTCTGTCGAGTATTCATTTTTTGTTTAACCCTCAGTGCATGTAATGTACCTGCAATTCAGGTTGCTTGTGTCACCTTTTCCACAGCGGCCTTCCCTCCTTTGGTCTCCCCAGTTGTTCGACACCCCGTAATTTACAGTGACCCCCCTCCATAACCCATGCTCCTCCCCCCAGGTCACTTTTCGGGTCTAATCAAATCACTTTTCCCAACCAACAAATCGCCATTCTTTTTTCCCTTTCTTTTTCTGCACAATCAAACGGGGGTCCATTGTCCTGTCCTTTCCGTCTGTCGCGAAGAGTAACGCCAGCTTCGCATCGCGTTGTGGAATAACCGTTGCGCCCGTCAAGTCGCATTCTTTTCAGCATTTTACACCCGTCAAATCGTCGTCGAAACATCCTTCATCTGTGCTCTTTCGTTGCGTCCTGCATCTTCCCGTCTGTGGCACGGCCCGATCTGCCTGAGCACTGCTTGCCGACAACCACCACCACCACCACCACACCCAAAAAAGTGCTGCGACATCACACAGCGACGAAGCTGAGACACTCCGAGCGAAAAGCAAAGGCAGTTGCCCAAGAGCTGAGCAAAAAAAAAAAAAAAAAAAGCAACGCCGTTGTGAATTAGGTCGGCAAAATAACATGCATGGTTAGTGCTTTCTGATTGTTTGCTTTAAATCGACACTGGACGAAGCTACGCGCACGTACATGCACCGAGGAAAGGGAAAAAAGGGAGATCGTCGACGTTTGATGGCGTAGCCTCTCTTTTTTCTGTTCTACATGTGTGTATGTTATGCATAGTCTTTTCTTTGCTTTTCCTTTCTGTATTTTTTTTTTTTTTTTGGAATATTCCCCCACGGGCATCTCATTGTTCACACCATTTACTTGAATGTCTCATACTGGCAAGGGTATCCTTTTGCTGGTCATGACCTGAAGCGGTGAACCTCAACTGCAGGAGACATTCCAGTTGTCAGTCACCTCTTTACATCATCTTTAGCTCTCCCTGACTCGCCTGTCTTATCGTTTTTCAAGCTGTGTCCGAAGCAGAAACGGCCCGGGACTTTGGTTCTGCATGCGCACCACTTCGAGCAGTTTGGATTTCTTCGACTTTATTCTTTTACCGTACCATTTGTAGTGTCGTTTGGTGTCTTTCGTCGTTTGCATCCCATGCATTTCGCTACAACCCTGGTCGAGCACTCGCATAACTTTTTAGGCCCTGCGTCAGCTCCTATGCAAGCCATACTGACAGCTTCCCACCAACTAGGTTAATCAACCATTTGCTTTTTCTGTCTTATTCGAGAAGTCGGTATAGCGCTTTACGTTCAGCGCTATTATTCTATTCGAAACCCGCCCTTCCTTTTCCATTTCTACGATACTGAACGAACAATTCGTCGATAGGCAGTGTCCGACCTTGTCTGATCCCGTCGCACTTTTGTTTCTTGACGCTGTAACGATATTTGGCTTTGATGGCATACTGAATAGTCGAAAGCAACGCACCAACTTTGACGTTGCTATTGGTTTTCAGTGCGTAATTGTTTGTTCTTCGTTTTGGACCTCACCAAAAGCCTCACGAATATCGGCAACAGCGCAAATCCCGAACACAAAATGGCCACAACGCTTCCCAGGCCATCTCGGCCTTCAAATGGCCCACCAAACATGGCGTTGCCCGCACTTCCCGTTGCGAAATCCAGGAAGAGTACCGGCAACATCCCGCCTCCTACCACCCCTGGCGGCGGCTCATCAGTTCGATCTGTTACTGGTGTTCCATCCATTCCAACGACCCCCAAAAGCAGTCTGAGAGCACCGTCGATGCACCTTGGCCCACCTACTCCCGCTCCCACAACCGCCCTCCCGCAACCAAAAGGCCTCCCGACTCCAAACGGAGCAAAGACGCTTAGAAAGAGCGTCAGCATAAACTCATTCCCACACCCGCCCCGGAGCGAACAACGAGCGACTAGTATGCCTCCCAGCCCCCTGGCAAACGAGAAGCCCCGACCCGCTAGACGATCCAAGCTGCCCAAGGAGCTGGGCCAGAATATCTACTCCTCGTCGAGCACACCTAGCCTTCTCAACGGAAACAGCGAGGGCAAATCTGTTAGGATGTCGGATGGTTTGATCAGCGTAGGCTCACCTCCTCAAAGCCGCAGCTCTTCTGCGCAGGACTCCTACTCAACATCCGCCACCACCTTTGACGACCCTGCCGATGCTGGCTCGCAGAAGCCCGATACATCAGCTAGCTCCGTTAAGAGCTCCTCTGTCTCGGACAAGAGAAGTTCTAAATCAGAAGGAAAAGGCAACGTCCTCGTCAGTGTCCGTGTGCGTCCAGATTCCTCCGGAAATCAGCAGAATCCAGAGGGGGAGTGGATGGTAGATGGCCGAAAATCATTGATCTCCTATCGAGGCAAAGAAGGAGGCGATCACACTTACGGTAAGATGTGTCGACCAGCAGAATTGTTTGGAATAGAGAACTAACATGCGACCTAGACAATGTATTTACAACCCATGATAACAACTCACGAGTTTATGACCACACCGCAAAACGCCTCGTCCGTCGCGTGATGGAGGGCTATCACGGTACTGTGTTTGCCTACGGTATGACTGGTACCGGTAAAACTTTCTCCATGCAAGGTACCGCATCTTCTCCTGGTGTGATTCCTCTAGCAATCACCGATATCTTCTCTTACATTCGCGAAACGCCTTCACGCGAATTCCTCTTGCGAGTCAGCTACCTGGAAATTTATAATGAGAAAATTCACGATTTGTTGAGCATGCCTACAGGAGCAGGAGTCGGTGGCAACGTCGCTCAGGAGGAGATCAAGCTGCGAGAGGATAGCAAACGCGGAGTGTACGCGACACCACTCAAGGAGGAAATCGTCCAGAGCCCTACTCAACTCTTGCGAGTAATTGCAAGGGGAGACCAAGCCCGTCGAACAGCCAGCACCCAGTTTAACGCCAGAAGTTCTCGAAGTCACGCAGTTGTTCAGATTGTCGTGGAAAGCCGAGAGCGTATGCCTGGAAGCGCCGCCGCTGCTGCTACTGGCGGCTCAAAGCGCTCAGGAATCGCTCCAGGTGGTGTTCGAGTCTCTACCCTGAGCCTGATCGACTTGGCAGGCTCAGAGAAAGCAGCTGAATCGAAGGAACGCCGCCAAGAAGGTGCTCACATCAACAAGAGTCTGCTTACTCTCGGAACGGTCATCGCAAAACTTTCGGAATGGAAAGACAAGGAAGGCAAGGGCGGCGACAAGGATGGCAAGCATCTTCCCTACCGCGATAGCAAACTCACCAGACTCCTCCAGAGTGCTCTCGCCGGTAACTCTTTAGTCAGCATTCTCTGCACGATCCAAATTGGAGCTGCTGGCACGGCTGCCTCAGCCAACAGCCATACCGCTGAAACACTAAACACTCTCAAATTTGCATCCCGAGCCAAAAACAGTATCGTCAGCCATGCTAAGAAAGCAGAGGAAGCTCTTGGAGCTGGCGGCGAAGGTGGTGCTAGGGTTCTTTTGGAACGTTACCGCCTGGAGATCGTGGAATTAAGAAAGCAACTAGACACTCAGGCGAAGAAAAAGGCCAGCGAAGCGGAGGCTGAGGTGGAAGCCGAGAAGGAGAAAGACGAAGCGGAAGAGCGTGTAATGGAACACGAAGCATCCGAGAGACATGAGGAACAGCTGCTAGAGATGCAGTTGGCAAGGACGGCATTGAAGGAGCGAATCGACCACTTGAACCGACTTATTCTCAGTTCCAAATCGATTGGTGTCAACTCGAATGGCTCCATGAGTTCTCTCGGCAACTATGCGAGATTCTCTCAATTGTCTCTTACGGGCTCCGTTCGTTCCTCTATGACGACACCAGTTGGCAGCCCCTTCCTTGAGCGGACTGCATCCATGACATCGGCGTCGTCTACAATTGGTCGTCGATCGAGTGGCGGACAACGCCTGCATGGCGATAGCGAGGCAGTTCCAGAAAATGAAGAAGAGAGCATGGGTGAATTTGGCGATGGCAACGCTTCAATGGCAGCCCAGAACAGAGCGCTTCAGGCGGATCTAGCGGACAAGAACCGTTACATCGCGACCCTGGAGAAGCGTCTCCTCCAAGCCCGCCGAGCCAGCTCTTCGCGTACATCTGTTGGGCTGTCAGCACCCAGCAAGGCGATTATGGTGGGCGAAGACCACAGCGTGTCTGCAGTATTAAAGGAGAAGGATGCTGAGATTGCTGATTTGCGAGCAAGACTGGACGACAAAGACCGCATGCTTTCAGCTCTGCGCAGTGCGGCACGCTCCCGAGACACCGCCGACGCATCTACGGAGCATCGATGGTCGCATCCCGAAGGAGGAGAGCAAGACGGCCGTCAATCATCGAGTACGACACCGTCGAAGACGCCTCGTCGACGAACAAAGAGTGTGGACGAGATGAACAAGATGCTTGAGGAGATGATCCAGGATCGCGTGGAGAGCGGACAGATCATTAGGGGATCTCGAGGCAGCGTGCGACTCCCAACGGGTCAGAAGCTGGAGATGTTAGCGGAGCCGCCACATGACTTAGAGCCATTGCGACAGACACCAACGCCGGGCGCCGAGTCGCCACAGCAAAAGGCTATCGTTGTTGGAAGTGATGATGCATGAGTTGAGATGAGTTTAGGGGTGCGGGAGACACGCGTAAGCCGTGTGTGAATAATGGCATGATGAAACTGGATGGAAAGATTTATCAGTGAACCCTCTTTAGTATTTTCATTGTCCGGGTTGGGGAAAGCGATTCTTTTTTCCAGTCGTTTGGGCTTGATTTCTTTGGAATTTGTTTTGGTAATGGCATTGGAGTTTGGGGAAGCATGACACCGCTTTGTTGCTATTATGGCATTTTGTTTTCACTCTCGCTTTTCTTCTTCTTCGTTGATACTTTTCTTATACCCAGTATCGATCTTTTATTTCTTTTCTTTTATGCCCTGACTTTATTGTCAGAGTTGGCTTGTTTGGAAGCTTTAGACAACACATTGCAGGTAACGACGATTGATGTTGTCTTCTTCTGTTTTATGGCAGACGCAAGTCGGATACCCTCTCTTGTCGTTTCTTTTTTGTCTTTTTGCTTAGGTATTAGTGTGTTGGGTGGATATATATCATAGGACTCATGGCATGCAATGAAACAATAATTACTACGACAGTACTGCGCTATCTTGAAAATAACGTGCTGGTGAGGAAGTGAAGACAGTGTATTTGCACCAAGCCGAATGAAGGAGTGGAAGTGGACGAAAAGAGAAGGTAGAAATTTGGTGAATGGGATGTAAGCCGGCAGGTTAGAGAGAAAGTCAAAGCGGACTGAGGAAGCATGCTGGTGGTTGTGATGTTGGATTTTAGGCCGATAATATTACTTGGTATATAAGTACATGCTAATGGGGAGAAACCAGGAGGTTAGTAGATTTGGATGGTGAGATGTGTGAGGTGGAGAGAGGCAGATACGGGGCGAAGGATTCGTTTACTGCATGAAATAGAACAGAAACGAACGGGTGACCTGAGCTGGGAGGGAGTAATTTACCTTTGTTATGCGAAGTGAGGGAATCTGTAACATGTGGCTTGGACGGTTAACCAGGACAGGGCATGTTGAAAGGGCTCACATGGGGTGATGTTTGTGTCTGGGATAGAGGGAGGCGTTTAATATAGCGTAATTGGCGGAACACTAATAAATATATAAATAAATAAAACAAATGAGAGCGAAACTCGATCTTGTTCTTCGCCTCTCATGATTTTGAACGAATTTTTAAAATGACAATGCCAATTATTTGCCGACGGTGGGAGTCCTGATGTCGTGCGCAATAATCCTGCGATCCTTCAGCAACGCGAGGGCTTGATTGAGGGCTTCTGCAGCGTCTCATTGGTTGGAATGGTTCGGCGGTAGCTTTACGGGGCTTTGGGGAGACTTCGGGGGTTGGTAATTGTGAAACGCGCCTAAACCAGGCACCCAGAATGGACCCCTTGTTGCCCTGCCAATGGCAAGCCTGGGCGATTGGTGAAGACTTGAGTAGCGGCTAGGGGGAGGCAAAGACAAGGTACAGGGAACATGACGTAGACATGGTACTCTTTGGTATTTTGATGATGGTATCTGTGCACGAGTGACGTTGGAGAAATTTAGACAATGACACTTGATGTTACTGGCATGATGAAGACGAAGAGAAAAGGAATAGCTGAGACAGACAGCCAGTTTGTGAGCACAGTCAGAGAAATACGAATATGCAGTGTTCAAGTTCCACAGTGCTGTATGCGAATCCTTCCATGGCTGCGCAAAGTCGGTCCTCGATAGGTAGCCACGTTCAGTGGCAAAGTGATTGAGTAGCAGCACAGGGGATGTCCTGCAGTGGACAAACCGCGCAAATCCAGGGCAAAAAGCGCCGATCAGGCCCAGAATTTGTGGCGCCTACCCGCTCTGCTGGCCCCAATCCCACCCTGCCATTGACCATTCGACCACTGAATGCCAACGAATCAACGCCCCCGAAGCCCGTACCTATGCATAGTACTAGTACTGGCTGCACTGCATGCATCGTATGGCTTGTTCTTTTTTCTGTTCTTTTCCCATTCTTACCTTTCTCTCTCGTCATTCTCCTCTTTTAGTTTCTTCTTCTTTGTAACTGCTCGATACAATTCCTTCCTTAGTATCGATTTTTTTTTCTTTCCCTTTTTGTTGTCTTTGCTTTTGTTTTTGCATCTGAGAGAGACTCTTTGTCTCCTCAGCAAGCAATTGACCTTTTCTTCTAAGCTCACCGAAACACTTCTGGATTACGTTGGGTTTTATTGTACTGGCCTGTTAGATACATGGTCATTTTTTCTTCATTTTCCGCTGGTATCGGAAATCTCACTCGATTGCACATAAATCACCCTCCAAAAATAGACGAGACTCCTGTCGAACGGCATTACGACCTGGAAGTTGATTCGGCTGGACCACAAATTCATGGACCACTCGACGCCTCGCAGTATTTCATCCTCCTAGGTCTAGGACCTTCGAACGAACGACGAAAGCGAAAATGGCGCCTCAACTGGAACTCAAGCATTCTACTCACGCCAAAATGATGGTGGCTCCCTCACGGATGAACCTTAGGCGGACGGCTTCCTACAACCATCACGAACGAGCCAGTGGCGTCTCCTCCACTTCCTCTCGATTCAACTTCAACCATCTTTTATACTCTCCGCCTCCCTCACCAAGTCTACCGTCTCTCGTACCTCGCAAAAGAAGTTCCTCTATCAAGAAGATTGTCGCTCGACCAAGGCGATTATTACGGACTATTCTCTACTTCTCTGCGTTTCTAGCGCTCGTCTATACCACTTTCCATTTGCTACAAGCGATTTTTGACTACCATGGCCATGAGCATCACCATGAGGAGTTTGAGATGGTTGGTCAGGATGAGCTGCCGGACTTTCCGACACCCATCGTTGTTACGGACGGAGATGGGCAATCGAAATGGACGGTTTCCATCCCTCACGGCCATGTCTTTCCCCTCGAGCCAGCACAATATGCTGATATGTTGGAGCATTGCAGAGAAGCATCTCTAAGATCCAAGGGATTGAATCCTGAGATCCGTCCTTCGGGCCAAGCAAGAATGGACGAATTGGTGGCTAGTGGCTCATCCAAACCGGATGGAAATTTCATTGATGTTTCAGAGGCAGAAAAGGCTGGCTTGTTACCATCTATCCACAAGTTGGTTCTATCGGAAGAAGGCAGAGGCCATTTCGTTGGTGCCAAGCAACTTGCAGGGGAGACTGTATGCGGGGGCTCCATCACCTATGTCCTGGAAAGCTCCGATGCTGGGCTGGGCCAAGCAGTCATGAGAATGTGGGCTGTATATGGGGCTGCGAAAGCCTTGGGGAAGACGTTCTTCTTGGATGACTCCAGATGGGGATATGGATCTTACAGCGACATATTTCAACCTCCTCCTACGCCTAATTGTCGCGCACCACCAAGACACCACATGCTACCTTGCCCTGCGGAGGCACGACACTTGGTAGTGTCTAGCGTGAACGCCAACCAAATGTTGCCCGCTCTTGTTGCTCAGTTAGACCCTGAAGGCAAAACCAGCAACTCTGAGAGACAGTTTCTTGAGCTTGCTGAAGCAGGATATCAAGATCTTTTCAGACTGAACTCTGACGATCAAGAATATGTCGACAGCAGAGTCAGGGATCTCCGACTAAAAGCCAGTGCTGCTCACACAAAGATACCGCCATCACCCATTATCGGCTTGCACGTACGCCATGGAGATCGCCATCCGTTCGAGTTTCAGTACAGGGACACATACATCCCTGCTGAGGTGTATCTTTCCAAGGTGCAGCAATTAGTCGATGAGCAAATCTACAGAGAAGTACACGGCCAGCATGACACCGAGACGTCCATTACGCTCTTGGCTTCGGATGACCCTATGACACACGATGAAGCAGAGTTTACGAGCTTTATACCTGCCCAAGAGCGCATCCAACTCGCCTCGAAAGAAGCTATTGACGACTCGGGACAAGATCCTCACTTTCTTCACTCATTCGTCGACGAAACCTTTGGATGGGAAGGCGGATTCTTTGCACCTATGTTCTGGAACCTTGGCCAGAAAACGAGGAACAACGCCGGTGACGGGCCTGTTGGTGCAAGCCCCACTGATGCCGATGTTAATAAGAATCCAGGGAAAACCGGGCCTTCTGAACAAACATTGAGATTACGAAGCTTGATGGGCCGAGCTTACATGATGGATCTAGCTGTACTTGCAGGGGCCAGTGACAAGATTGTCTGCGCTGTGTCTGCAATGGGCTGCCGGCTACTGGGTGTGATGATGGGATGGGAGGAGGGTATTGTTGGTGGACGATGGGTAAACGTCGATGGTGAGTATAGCTGGATGGGTTTCGACGGTTAAATATCCTGTGGAGAGCAAAACAGAGAAAGAAAGAAAGCTCGCGAGCATAGCACGGCGTTTTTGTTTTTTACCATCTTGCATCAAGCCCTAATTGCACACGGTCTGCATAATTCTTTTGCATAGGGGGCTGTATATATATATAAATATATAGAGAAACTGTCCATTCGTTACTTGAATAAATAGCATACAAAACTATGGCATCTGTTAAGAAAGCTTGTATGGTGCCTGTGAGGTGGTGCCAGTCTCATCCCAACAGCACAGCGAGAGCCTTTCCACAGAGGCGAGGCAGCAGCGTTGGTTCAATAGTGGTCCACTAAAATGCTACCCACCAGCGCGCCACGGCCTCTCCCCATACAGGCGCAGAACCGTGACTTTTAGAATCGCTGCCATCCCTAAAGTTCCTCCCCCTTCACCACCACACGACCACACGACTGCGAACGCCCACAATGTCCGGTCCGGATGGAGGCGGAACGCCCGCTGCACCACCGAAACCGCGCTTAAAGATCAACGTAAATCGCTCCGCATCGTTCGCGGCGGACGCGTCCCCCTCGATAGCAACCCCCGGAGGCACAGATGGAACAGGCCGCAAAGTCAAGCTCAAGATTGGAGGCTCTGTGCCAGCCACGCCAGCCGCTCCAGTAGCAGCGGAAGCGACGCCCGTGAAGACCAAAGCAGGTCGGCAATCGAAGCCCAGCCAGAAGCTGGTTGAGAGCCGAAAGCGATCTCGCGAAGAGGAGGATGACGACGACGACGTGCCGCTGTCTGCGTCGCACCCGGCCACCAAGATCAAGATTCGACCGGGGATGAAACCTTCACATACGCAGTTGGTGCTGAAACCCCGCGGTAAACCGCCAGTGCACCCACCGGGTGATGGGTACGATTCAGAAGCGAGCGATCGAGAACTCGACCCGGCGATTGAGGAGCAGGTAATCCTGAGAATGGCGCCTGGAGAGCACTGCGACTACCTACGAACGAGTATCGAGAATGGAAAAATGGGATTGAGCAAAGGCTCAGGAGGTGCGGATATCTCGCTGAAGTTCTTTGACGAGGATACGCACAGGGCCGCGGTGACGATCAAGGGAACCGTGTATGCAGCTGTCATGTTGGATCTGCCGACTATTACGGAGTCGATGAAGACGTGGGATCGCAAGTCGTTTCTCAAGTCTGCGGATATTTGCCAGATGCTCTATGTGTTTCAGAAAGTGAGAAATGAAGAAGAGGCGAGGCGGGTGGCTCTACCGACCATGATCGATACGGGATTTAAGTGGCCGCATGGGCTCACGCCTCCGATGCACGACTGTGTGAATAGAAGATTTGCAAAGACCATTAGCAGAAAAGAGATTGAGAACAAAGAAAACGAGGTGGAGAGATTGTTGAACGAGGATAGCATGGCCGAGTCGACGGCATGGGAGTGGATCGACGAACGACAGCTGGACGAGGCAGATGAAGACGAAGATGCGGTCATGGATGAGGATGCCGAGGGTGAATTCGATGACACCATGGGCGGCACATTCTCCGGCGAGGACCAAGACGCTGAGGGCGACGACGATCTCCAAGCTGCAATGGAAGCTGCCTTTGAAGCTGTTGGAACACCCGCTACAGTTACGGAAGGAACTACGCCGTTTATCACGCAAGCCAACACCCCGGCTGTGCATGAGAGCATCGAAGCGGACGAAGAGTCTGAGGAGTCTGACGACGATGACGACGATGATGATGACGACGACGATCTGGACGAGGATCAGAGAGCCGAGAAGGATGAGATCCAGGGTGTCAAGGAGATTGTGAACCAATTGAAGAAACAGCTGGCGCAGAGGAAGATGGATCTGGAGAAGACGCAGAATCATATCTTAAGAAAGAGAGTGGAGAGCCAGATCAAACAGCTCAAGTCAGAGATCGAACTGAAGTTGAACTCTATTGGTCTGGAGGCGGACGATTAGTCGAAGGGTGCTATTCATTGGCTTTTGGTTTTGTAACTTAGCGGGCGTTCACGGATTCGACATGGGAAAACAGTAGAGTTATGTACAACAGTAATATTACTCAGTTATATTAAGGATGTCTATCTTGCAACGCTTGTTTGATTCTGCGCGTGTCTGCCACAAATTCGCTTTCGATGACAGCTCGAACATCGATCCATGTCACTTCTCGGCAGAACGCCTCGATGGTCTGCGGCCGAGAATTTGCATTGTCCAGGCGGCGCCGAACACGCGCTTTAAGCATCTTCTGGATGAACATGGCAATTTGAGCGTCGCGTTTCGACTGTTGCTTCAGGTAGTTGGCGACAAATGTCCCGTCGGGGAGGATGTTGGCTTTGTGGTCGCGGTTCCAGCGGCGGGTAGAATTGAGGGTTTCTTTGATTCGTTGGTCGATAGAATGGCCGGCAGGCAGCATTACTAACAGCAGTTAGACCTGGTAAGAGATCAGAATAGTCAAACCTACCGGATGGGGTCCTCTGTTGGGACTCTGTGAGGGTGAGCGATGGCTGACGGAGAAGAGCTTTCGTTTGTTCAAGCTCAGAGCGTAGCTGACGGATGATAGTTTCTAGCTCTTCATGGCGCTTTGCGCAATTATTGTTCTCACTTTCTCTGAAGGACGACAATTCGTTGCGCATTTCTGCGAGGCGGGTTTGCTGGGTTTGCGAGTTATAGTGTACTTCCGTGGTAGACGTAGACAAGGTCTTGACTTCTTCTTGCAGAGAATCTAGTCGACGATGAACCTTGGAAAAGTTGAGTTCCATAGCCATCTTGGCCAGTGCATTGGATTGTCTATCGATGCGAGCCTTGTGCGTTTCATCATTGTCTAGTTGGAAGTGGACAGTGGGACGCGGTGTTGCAAGCTGGGAGTTGGTGGTTCGCAGGATGCTAGTGGGCTGCGTGGGCACTGATGAGCGTCTACGAAGCATGGTATCGCAAATTGAGCAATTGGAGCGACACTAATAGATGGAGATGTAGAATGGGCGAGGAGCCAAAAATTCCATGTTGGGTCCTGGAGATGGGGTACATGTGGAAATTGTGTGGCCAGCTGTCTGCCACTGACTTTGCTCCTTCCTCGCGCAATCTCAATCCAAATCGGCAAGTGTGAGACTGTGACAGCAGCCCCGGATTAAACTAGTACTCTCTTTTCATTGATCACTATTACTGCTGGGTTCGCATACACGGGTATCTATGCCTGACTCTTTCTTTGCTTCGCCATCCACTCCAAAAACATGCTCACATCCTTTGCCACAAGTCCCGACACAGACAAGTTTTGAATCCATTGTGGCAATACACCTCTTGCATTCGAAACCGTGCCCATAGTCCACTCGATGCCGCCTTCTCCCTCTCTAACCCTCTCCACGCTCGTATATGCCGCTTTCAATGCCCCCTTTGAGCCCTCGCTCTCTGGGCCACCTTCAACCAACACCTGAACAACTAAGAAATCTTTCCTACCCTTTGCAGAAGCCGTTGCCTGGACCACGGGGAATACTCTCTTCGTCAGCGGCGCCGGGAGCTTGTGCACCGACTCCTCGAACTTGAGGGTCCAGTCAACCCATGTATCACCATCAATCTCAATCTCTATGCCACTGCAATCCCATTGCTGGAATAAGTGCGTACTTTCAATGTTTGGCGTGAAATTCTTTTCCGTCTCCGCATGCTCTTGCTTGAAGCTCTTGACGAATTCGTCCCACGTCGCCGTCCCGTTCTTGGCCGCGTCTTCGTGCACGCTGCGGCGAAGGTACCAGCTCTCAGACACAATCTTGTTTCTGTCTGTTTTTACGGATTCATGTTCTTTGGCAACAAGCTTTAGGGCGTCAGCGGGAACTACGCGAGAGTAGAGCTCCACGGGAGCCGTGGAGACAGCGTAAGTTTTGGTGCCATTGCGTTTCCATGCAGAGTTGGACGCAGGAACGTCCTTGATGAATGGGAGAGCTTCAGCGAAGATGGACGTGAGTAATTGCTTGAGTTCTTCAGAATTTGCTGAGGCGTTTGGCAACTGGGAGTATTGCAGACCCCAGAGGCGAACCAAAGGGCCGTATTGGGTAGTCATGATGGTGTGAATGTGTAGCTCGATAGGAGGCGACTGTGATGCTTACGCAGGCGAAAGAAAGCAAATGAAGTGTGCTGAATAGATAAAAGTCTTCGTCTGCAGTGTTGGATGAAGGAGAAAGGTACACCGCAGGTTAGAAAAGCTCCTTGGGCTACCTATGTGTCCATTGTGTAGCGTTGTGAAACCTTTGGATGACGCGCCGATCGTGTTACATCCGGTTCCCGAACATCCGTCTAGCGCCTGCACAACCCCCCCCTGCTCAACTAAGAGGAGGCAAGCTCGACGGAGAAATTTCAAAACCACTTCCAATCAAGAGAAAATATCATGTTTAGCAGAAATCTATATTGGAAGAATTAATCTATGTACTAATAAGGTATTAAAAAGTCTTTTAGTTGTAGTGTTGCCATTGGGTTCGTCTAATATGGCACCGGCCCCCATCATCCAATGATTACTGTAAAACGAGATGCAATTTTGCACGAAAAACTCCTGAGAAATGAACGAAAACCAATAAATGTATGCACGAAATCAACCTTTTATGAATGCTTGCTTTAGTCGCGTCTCTCCCAGCGGACCTTGGCAGGCTCCAGAGGGCGAGAGAATAGCGAGGCGTAGTCAGTGCCAATGATGTTTCTGCTTCCATCGGTGTTGGAGAACTTGAACTCGCGAACAGTCTCGGCAACAATGGTCTGGAGCTGCACGTTCGCAAACTGCTCACCAATACAGCGGTGGCGGCCAGCTCCAAATGGCAAATAAGGAGAGGCAGCGCCCTTGCTGACAATACCGTAGCCGTAGTCGATCTTCTCCTCTTCGTCTTCGTTGCGAACGATTGTAGGAGCGTTGGAAGAGCCGGGCAACCATCGGTGAGGATCCCACTGTCCAGGGTTGGGGAAGTATGAAGGGTCTGAGGCACTGACGCCAGGAGCAGCGAGAAGAGTGTGCGTGGTGGGAATCACGTACTTGGTGCCGGGGACGGGCATGGGCTGCTTGACGGCGCGCATGATGGAGTGGATAGGTGCGTGGAGACGGAGAGTCTCCTTGACAATAGCCTGGTTGAGGGGGAGCTTGCCGAGATCTTCGTAGGTAAGAGCAGGCAAATCAGCGCCGAGAGCCTTGACTTGTTCCTGGT
Organism: Simplicillium sp. C3G150-2; assembly: GCA_022702485.1. Lineage (NCBI taxonomy): Eukaryota > Fungi > Ascomycota > Sordariomycetes > Hypocreales > Cordycipitaceae > Simplicillium > Simplicillium sp. C3G150-2. The sequence continues at coordinate 1,163,214 of JAJIYY010000005.1, read as the reverse complement.
AGAGCTCCTCCATGATTTCGGGGTTCTGGGCGAGACGGAGCATGATCCAAGAGCTAGTGGAAGAGGACGAGTGTTGGCCAGCCATTAGAAGTGCAATCATCATGTGAGCGATCTCGTGGTCGGGGACGCGGGTGCCGTTCTTGTAAGTAGAGTTCATCAAGTGCTTCATCATGTCGAGTTCCTTATCCTCATCGCTGTTGGCGCGACGCTCCTTGATCGTGTCCATGTAAACCTTGGCAACGGTGCGCTGGGCGTGGTCACGCTTGCGGTTCCAGGGAAGTGGCGCCCAGTGAAGCATAAAGTTAATGGGTGTGAAACCCATGTCCAGGTCATGGTAGAGTGCAGCGAGAGACTCGTCGAACTTCTGGCGAATGGCGCTGCCCTGGAGAGCGTGGGAGGCAGTGAAGATGGTAATTTCGGCCATCTTCTTGGGAATGTCAACAACACCAGTCTTGCCCTTGAAACCGGCATCACGCTTGAAGTAAGACTGGACTTCTCCAGCAATGATGGGGACGTAGGATCGGAAGGCTTCGGTGGTGAGGGCAATCTTCATGAACTGCATAATATATGTTAGAGACGCTCTGTGGTCAAGTCGCAAACTAGTCCTGCATACCTTCTTCTGCTCCATGAGCTTGGCGTTCGGGCAATCGTAGACAACATCGCGGCCGAAGACGGGAGTAGTCAAGACGGTGTAGATTTCTTCAGCGTTGACATCCTTAAGCTTGCCGTTGAGGATAAAGTCGTTGCCGGCGGGTCCAACAGCGACGGTGGTTCGCTTTCCGAGGAGAACAAATGTGAAAACGTCGCCATGCTGTATATTTGTTAGTGACTGCGCCGTGTGGAAAGTATTACTGCAGATATATTTACCTTTTTGCGGTTCTCAGCGAAGAAAGTAGGAGGGTCCATGCCATATGTGACGGTGCTGCCGATGAAGGGGAACCAGTGGAAAACCAGAGGAGGCTCATTGGGGTTCTTGAAAAGAATTTGGGTAGCGACGTTGAGGAAGACAGACAGCACAATGAAGCCAGCGAAAAGCATCAATGACTGAGCTGTGATGCTCTGAGCGCGGAACTCTTGGACGAGCGGGTGGCTCAGGGCAACCTGGAGGATACCCATGATGGAAGATGATATAATTCGATCGACCGGTGGGAGAATGTATTGCGATCGGTATTAAACGTATCCCAGTTGAAAAGGAATGGTGAGAGGAAGCAACAAACAAATACAGCAAAATGTTCGGAGGGGATGCAGAAGAAAAGGGAGTCAAGCGGTGGTGCAACTCAGCGGGAGCTAATCGACAAAAATGTAATTTACACTAACAAGGCTTTTTCTGCTGCCAAAGACTATACCGCAACACAGGCCCAGGGGTATCGCGCTTTTCCCTGCCCCACCAGCGGAAACTGTCTTTGGAGATTTGCCTGCAGACAACCCCGCTGGGGCAAACGCTTGGCCAATCACAACGTCAGCGCTGACCTGATTTTAGATGGTTCGTATTCGCATTCCCACTTGTGCTCTCATGGCCTGTATTCGGATTCAAGACACTGGCTTGACTGGACATGCTGGACAGCGTGGTTTGCATATGCATGATACCAGAATGTGTCAATATTTGCAGCGGATATCGTATTGGGTCATTTGCATTTGTAATTGATCTTATTTAGCTGCAGGAAAGAAGATGAACGGACCCTATAGCCAAACACAATGAATGGCAATGACCTGGAATGACAGCAACATGTGTTTCTTTGCCCGACGGCCATGCGAATATTACACCGATAAGGACCCAGACAATTGTATGGCAATTAACTCAAGAAAATCAAAGCATATTTTACACTAATATACATTGCCACAACATCAATGGCAGTGTCATATTCTTTATTGTCGTGACAATATTCGAAATCGTAGTGAAGGAATGCACGACTCGCACAAGTGCATAGGTCTATAGTATACGTTTGGGCCGCTTCTGTCATCAACCACTAGCGCGGCACTTTGGCGGAGTGGTTAACGCGCGGGCCTGCTAAGCCCGTCTCCTCGGAGGCCAGGGTTCGAATCCCTGAGGTGTCGATTTTTTTGTACGTTATTGGTACAACGTCTCTTCTTTTTATTATTTTCGTTGTTTTGCACGATGAATACAGTTGCTGCTGGGTCCGATTCGGTATTCTTTTAGCTTTTGAAACTATTATCACTTTCATTTACATGCAAGCATTAGTTTCACAGTCCATCTAGTATTCAAGAAACGTGTATTAACAATTGCTTGATAGCTGCCGCCTGTATAGATCAAGCGCCATTCCAAAACACCGTATTATGACCATTAATAACAAAGGAGAGATTTTGCCTAGGTTAAAGTCCACTTAAATTCATGTACATGTTCAAGCGCCAGTGTATTCGTGGGGGGATGCTGATCCTTAAAATTCCTGTATCGCATCATACCTTGCACCTGCAAAATAGCCAATAACGCCGATTAACAGAGAGTGTATTCTGTTTCGTCCCAACAAACAGTACAGCCAGAGATTTCTATTTAAGCTTGAGCAACGATGCTCTTGCCAACAGAGCCCCATCTGAGTCTGCGGAGACCACTGCCGGAGGAGCGAATCACCTCACGACCAGCAGTATCGTTGACACCTCCAACACTGGCTGCCAAGGCTTCTTGTGCTTCCTGCCGTCCAACCTCTCGGCCGATGACATAGCCGGCACCAAAGCCAACAACAGACACTAGAACGACTACTCCAGCACTGACAACCCACGTCAACAGTGTAGGTGAAACTGAAGCAGCATCGTCAGTCACTGTGACAGTACGCTTCTTCTTTGTTGCTCTTGGACTTCTTCCAGCGGAACCTGAGCGCTTTGTCTTATCAGCCACATGCCTTGTGCGAGAACGGTTTGGTGACGATCTTCTAGGAGAAGCGGCAGCCGAAACTTGCTTGCGCTGCTCTGGCTCGGCTAAGAGATCTGTCTCAGGCACCAGCTGCAGCTCCACGGGCTGAGTGCTTGGCCGCACTGCACCTCGTACATTGCGTTGGCGGATAGCCTCTTCTTCGGTCTTTGGCAGACCTCGTGCAGCAGCTGCACAAGACAGTAGAGTTGTGAGCGATGCTCTCAGAGCAGCATCATTATCTTCTCGTACTGATGGAGACATGAAGCTTGGCCCGCCGCGATGGGTTCTAGGTTGGGACCGATGTGAGAACGATGAGCGGCGGAATTCGCTGTGGGGATGAGGGGGATATGCCGCGTTTTGGGACATGCTACGCTGACCTAGAGGATGTGAGAAGGCATTTGGCTGTGGACGGAAAACGGAGGGGTCCGTAGCTTGTCCAAGCGTTGTTGCATTGTCGCCATCGTCACTGTCTGCGTCCGAATCGTCTGCAAGTTCTCGTTCGGATGAGTGGATGTTTTCGGCTGAACTAGACAGAACGTGTTCGTCTTCGCTCTCACTCTCTTCCTCTTCTTCTTGGCTGCTTGTTTCATTCGCGTGAAACGTACTTTGCTCAAATGGCACGGATCTGGCGGTAGGTTGCATGCGTCGTCGCCGGTAGTAGGGTCCGCTGACATGTAAGCCAGTCGTCACTATCTCATCTGCAACGCTGGATAATGACGAAGACGATGGTTGCGAGGAAAGCTCGACCCATGATTCTATAGCTGTCAGCATATTTGATAGTACTTGATGGAAATCACGAGCTCACCATCAAAGCGACGTTGCTGCGGAAGGCCGGGGCTGGAACGAGCACCTCGCTGTGACGTGTCGTCGTTCGCATGTCCGTCCTGGTTCAAACGGCTGTCCATCTCGAAAAGACTTGAATGGAAGGTTTTTCCAGCGCTGGCTTTCTATTCTATAGCGTTTGATTCGGCCCGTTATCGAAAACTCGTTTGCCTCGTTGTTCGGAATGGAGAGGGGACGTTTGGTTGTCGGCGGTGTAGTCGCACCCCGCCGTAGGCCGAGAGACTGCAGTGTTCGCGATTTCTTCTTATCGGAGCCACGTATAGAGGGGTTGGAGTCGTTCGGCGTATGTTGTCGATGATGAGCAGGGGATATTTGTGAAATATGAAGGAGAAAGGCTGTCGTCTCGAGTATGCCAAACACTACGGTGTCTTTGTTGAGATTGGGCTGAGCACGAGTGTCCGTCAGGCGATGGGCGATGATATCATGATGTGTATTGATACATCGCGCCAACGTGTACTGTGCTTAGTGTTACCACGACGCCGACTACCCCTTTATTTGATACAATTCAGCCACTACCGAGGACGCCCAAAACAAAGACGGATGTGTAGATCACAAAATAAAGCTTTAAATAAAACCCATTGGCTTTTCTTTGAATTCATTACGTTTTTGGGAATTTAATTAACCGTATTCAAAATCACAGTAGTTTGGCGACTTTTGGCTGCGCAGGTATCGGTACTTTACTCACCACAAGAGATGGTCATGAGGGAAAGGCGGGGTCTTGCCAAAAACGGCAGGATGGCTTGATCATCTCTCAATCATGCCTTCCCTTTCAACGTCCTTGTTGTGGGTCTCCGATCTCACGGTGCAGTGGCCGCAAATGCAGTAAGAGGCTCAGCACGACACAGACAATATTTACGACGAAATGAAATGCGTAAATATTCAGTGATATTGTTTAATATTTACTCCAACAATTTGCAACAATTTACCGTCCTTTCACTACGCATTTTACTGCAATAGGTGGTTACCAGCCACCGTACTCCAAGGTGACCTCTTCAATGAACCAGGTCGCTGACTTTGACTACACTAATCTCAGCCCAACTATCGCTCAAGTCAAGCCAAATATGCCCCTTCGCTGAAAGGCGGTTTGTTTCGAAATCAAGATAGCCTGAGTTCCATGCATAATGGGCCCGTTCCATTTCTATGGGACTTGTCTCTGACGGTTCGTATGTGTAGCGGAAATGAAGCCGATTGTTACTGTCAGTTTGAAATCCTCGAGGTGCCCTCTTCAGCCAACTTGGGTCAATTGGACAGCCATCAGAGTCAAGGACAGTTTCCCCCTCATCAGATTCGTCAGAATCGTCGTCATACTCGTACTCTTCATCAGAGTATTCCTCTTCGCACGCTAACCACGGTGGCTTCTCATTCCTCCCTGGCGCTGCACTTCGCCATCCAGGGCAGGAGGTCAATTCTTCAATCAGCCTACCAATTTCAAGCGTGGCTTCATCTCCACTGTTAATAGTCAGAAGGTTGTATTCGCCTGGCTGGCTCTCCGCGTCGCATCGCACAATTATGTTCCAGCCAATTGCTCCTCCTGCAAGGGACAACGATGCACGGTACACTCGTCAATATCCTCTGCGTATGAAGTCAAAATGTCTTGCCAGCCAGCTTCATGCTGCAATGCAAGTATTCTTTTCTTTTCATCCTTGATGCGCCGGTTCTCCGCTTCAATCCGCTGCACCTGCCGATCAACATCGCTCTTCCAGCCACAGACGTAGAACCTTCCCACGAAAGAACGTGTGCTATCAGAAACGCTGCTGATAACAAATTCAAGAGCCGCGAGAGTAATATCACTGACTTCATAAGGGTCTTTGAGGAAGTCACGTAGGGTAACTGGCTTGGCGGATAGATTCCCATTTTTGAGCGTCCCATTGGGTTCGAATCCAAAGTCCTTCACCAGGAATCGTTTCAAATCGATGTTGGCTTCAGCTGTGGCAATTTCCTCTGTGCTGCTCATTTGTGACCTTACTTTCAAGAACTCTTTGCGGATAGCATCTGACATATCTTGCTGCCAGCCAATGAGGGTGATGTGACCTGCGTCACATACAATCGGTGCAACTCGAGCTCCGAATATCTTCGTGACCGGGGGCTGCAGAGTTGTAAAATGCCGCCCAATTATTGTTATAGGTGACTGGGATTGGTTAGGGGTTGCCCTGTCTGTTTTGAAGAAATATTTGGTTAAGAAACGTTCTGGATCGGCCGCAACTTCTTTGGCGTGGTCCCCCTGCAAACTCTCAAACTGGTCATCCTCCCACTGCGCCTTGTCCTTTTCGTATGAAGCCTGTGACCCATTGAAATTTTGTTTCAAAGAAGCCTCTACAGCTCTCATGTCGCCTGATGGCGCATTACACTGTGTCGCCTAAGTTCATCATCTCTTTCTACTCTCGATGCTTAACTCACAAATCCATTTCGGACGGCGATTTGCATCTCATGTATCAGCCGCTCTTTGCTAGCACTAACTGGTGCCTTTATTCCGTAGAGTTGCAGCTATGCAGAAAACCACTCTGCGTTGTACTTCTCGGGCGAGCGATGAGCCTTCCTCAGCGTTGAGGTAGCGAATCTTCAATCCCGCCAAAGCTTAGCTCAGCGCCATCCCAGCTAAAAGGGCCTTCTGTAACTCTCAATGGACGCGTGTATGGATATTTTTCCATCATTTCAATATATAATCCGTTGATTTTCAAGCGGATGGGATGTTGATGCGTGTTGATGCGTGTTCCTAGTTATCCATGCAACTTCTCAGCACGCGTCGCGTGGAACCCGCACTTAGACCGCTAGGCTTGCACTGGTAAGATGTTACGGGACGACCCGATCACAGTATGCAAACAATTAAATAGTTTTAAAAAAATTCTTCTTCTGGAAATTTGTTCTCTTGGATAAAAAATTACGTCTCGCTACGGGCATGCGGAGCAGGAAACCACAGCAGTAAATAAATGGTGGCGTCCACCTCGACATGACAAGAATCTAGTCTCGTTGTTGACTCCAGCGACACGATTAATTCACTCTTCCCGAGAGACGAACCCAGCCAAATTCAGAGACATTTACTCAAGTAATGTGCGATTTCAATTACGGGTATCAGTTTGACATTCTGAACCTGTGAGGAGGGGTTGATACGCAAGGCGGGCTTCAATGTAGGGTAGTTAGCTCAACCAGCAGCAAACTAAACGAAGCGCGGCACTAGGTATTGAGATGGCCTCGTGGCGAAGTTGGGTTGCTTGTCACCAGCAATAGCAAGCTCCTTTTATATATTGTCACAGGCAATCACATCAGAGACATTCAAGATTGCATCAAGAGATTGAAGAATAGATGATAGATTACTTTTCCTGACCTAAACGCCTATAGACCGAGAATGAGATCATCAAAACGACATACTTACTCAAGTCATTACAGTGCAAGATGATGAAGAATGTACAAAACTGGGGGAATATAAAATCAAAGGCATGCCATGCAGCGAACTGATCGCACTTCTTGGCAACGAGGTGCCAGGCGTGTGTCACAATGCGACAAGTATTTGCGTAAGAGTTATAAAGCCCCCAGGACCCCTCGGAAGTAATTCGCTCGAACCAGATTTGGATGCTTTCTCGTTGTAACCACAGCAGTAGTCATACAAGCAACATTATGCCAACCTCAGCCGCTCAAATCCCTCAGAAGCCCACAAAAGAGTATGCCGTTCAAGATGACCAATGTAGTGAAACAAAGATGTCATCGAATATAGCCACAATCAAAAAGCGTACAGCCAACTATGCAAACATATGAAAACCAAAGTGCCCAACATGCAAAAGGCACTGCCACAAGCCGACGGATCTAGTGATCAAGAGCCCTCAGGTCTATCAATGCTCCGGTGAAGGATGCATCTTCTCAAAGCCCACAGACTCCTATAGGAGTCGCCAACTTATCTTCGAATCGACAGCCCACAGAAACCCAACCCCACTGATTATTCCGAGCTAAGCTGACTCAGACCCTTTAGTCAAAGGTCATCTTGGTGCCAGAGTAGCTGCCACGGCTGGGAGAGCCGAAGCCACCGCGGCCACCACCACGTCCACCACGGCCGCCGAAGCCACCACCTCCACCACGGCCACCGAAACCACCACCTCCACCGCGGCCACCGAAACCACCACGGCCACCACGACCACCGCCGCGGCCTCCACCGAATCCACCATCGCGAGGAGGAGGGCGGGCGCCAGCAAAGTCGAGTCTGACACTGCGGGACATTCTGCCGTTACCAATAGGGGCACCGTTCTTCTCTTGGAAGACGGACTTGGCATCATCAATAGAGTTGAAGGTAACATAACCGAAACCCTTCAGGTTACCGGAATCACTGAATGGCGTTAGCTTTTGTTCAGGTGAGGATAAACATATATGAATACTTACGGGTCGGTAGGGAGGCGAACGCTGGCAACCTCAGCAACCTCAGCAAAGAATTCGCGGACAGTCTCCTGGTCAACATCGAAGGGCAAGTTACCGACGAAGAGGGTATCGCTCTCAGGGCTAACAACATCACCGTGTTTCTTGGCACGGTCGTTGGCACGAGCCTGAGGGTTAGCATCAGCAGGCTTGGCGTTGGCGTAGTCAAGGTTGAGGGCACGACCATCGAGTTCCTGACCCTGCATGGCCTCGTAGGCCTTGGTGGCAGACTCGTTGTCTTCAAAGTCAACGTATCCGAAGCCACGGCTGCGACCGCTCATCCTGTCGGTGACAACACGAGCGCCAACGAGACCGCTGAAGTCCTTGAAAGCCTCTTGGAGGGCATCGTCGTCGATGTTCCAGCTCAAGCTGCCGGCAAACAAAGTAGTGGCAGCGGGAACATCGTTCTTTGCCTTCTTGGAAGTGGCGTCGATGTCGTCCTCGGCCTTGCGCTTCTTGGAAGGAGCCTCAGCCTTGGTCTCTTCCTCGGCATCAGAGTCAGAAGAGTCGGAGTCATCAGAGTCGTCCTCAGAGTCATCACTGGAGTCGGAGTCCTAGAGCACCCAAGTTAGTGAATAAACTTTTTAATCGTGATTGAAAAGTTCAAGCAACATACCTTCTTGCCCTTGCCGTTCACAGCCTTAGCAGCAGGCTTCTCACCCTCGCTCTCGCTCTCAGAGTCAGAGTCGGAGTCGGAGTCGGAGTCAGAAGAGTCGTCCTTCTTGGCAGCCTTGCCGTTGACCTTGACACCGTTGCTCTTGGGCTGGGCCTCCTCCTCGTCAGAGGAATCAGAGTCAGAGTCAGCCTCAGACTCGGAAGAGTCAGAGCTCTCCTCAGCCTTGGCGGCCTTCTTGGCCTTGCCATTGGTGGCAGGCTTCTTGGTAACCTCCTCCTCAGAGGAGTCAGAGTCAGAAGAGTCGGAAGCGCTGGCGTCGGAGTCGCTCTCAGAGTCAGAAGACTCGGACTCAGACTCAACCTTCTTCTTCTTCTTGTCCTCCTTGGAAAGCTTCTTGGCGACAGCCTTGGTAGATTCCTTGGACTTGGTCACGCTAGCATTCTTGACAGACTTGACAGAGGCTTCAGCCTTAGAAGGCTTGCTCTCCTTAACCTTTGATTTGGCCATTGTATATTTGGGGAGAAATGTATTGGAAAAAGTGCGGAAAGGGAAAAAAGATGATGGAGGAGAGAAGTAGGAAAGAAAAAGGTTGACGGGGGGCCGAATCTTCACCTTTTGACTGGAGGCTGGGCACTACTAGGAAAAAAAAAAATAAAAAAATTCGCCCAGAGGCGGCAGAAATTTGACTCGCCTGTTCCTGCGCCCCGCACTAATAAGGCGGTGAATTAAGAGGTGTGGGCTTAATTGTGGCTCAACTGTGGCTGGCTGCGACCTGATATTCCAGGCATGCTCATTGGTGAGGAATCAACCAATCGACCTGTAGGAATTACCAGTACCATTAGAGAGGTGTTTGACGATAGCAATCTCGACGCCAATTCCACAACCCTTGCCCGACGCTGCAAAGACGGAGCCTCATAGCGCATTATCATAGAAACGGCCTGCTTCCAAAGATAATTAATCATGCCTATCCCCGAGTCTGAGCTCTTCAAGGCTCAAAAGCCCAAGGTCGCGCCAACTTTCAACGGTGTTGACTTCGACGATACCAAGGCCTTCAAGGCTGCCGAAGATGCTATTATCCGCGAGCAATGGGTCAATGCCATGAAGACACGTTTGGTTGGAGAGGAGCTCGGCAAGTGCTACGTCCGCGAAGGAGTCAACCATCTCGAGAACTGTGGCCATCTGAGAGGTTTGTTACCAATCCACAATATGCCGGAGAGGTGGCCATTCACGATGCTAACCAGGAATAAATACAGAGAAGTACCTTTCCATGCTAGCGGTGAACAAGATTAAGGGCACGAAATTCATTCAACAAAATTACTTGGAGAAGAAAGACGAGGAGATTGATCTGGAAGCCAAGGTACACACCAGCGACAAGATTGCCAAGCTCAACCAAGGGCGATTTTCTTCATAAGGGGTTGGATTAGACCGCAAGCATATGATGGATAATTGTTGTTTGTTGCAATTGTTTATTTTGGCCACGCAGGAGCTCCCACTGTTGTTGATACAAAGCTTTGATGGCATGGAATACGGGGTTGTGTCTCCCTACACGGGACTGTATATCATTTAAATGGAAAGACTTATTACAAACAAATAAGTATTGCCTCAAAATAATTATGTGAACACTATTTGAGCGTGGTGGCGCGAGCAATTGCTCTCGTGAGAAGTTTCGTAGTCGGCTGCGCAGCCCCATGCGGTGGTCGCCCTGGCCGTAGTCAGCGACCCAAAATTTCTTTTGAGCTTCAAACCTTGTCGCTCTCCTATCTTCAACGTCAACACCCACGACAAAACCCTCCACAATGATTTGCACGCGGTGTATCCGCGCGGCTGGCGCACGACGCCAATTAAGCACCATCAGAACGTTTTCTGTCGCAGCCCGTCTACGATCCGCCGAGCCCTCACTATCTACCCCCATCACGCAACCTGGCGACCAACACCAGGAGCCTGCTAAACCGCGCTCCATCTGCGTCGAAGGCACAGTACTGAACGGCTTGAACTTCACAAAGGGCGGCCAAGACCCTGTCGCGAAGAAAGATGAGGAGTACCCTGAGTGGTTGTGGTCCTGCCTGGACGTGATGAAGAAGAGCGCTGGAGCCGCTGAAGAAGACGCCGGTGACGAATTCTGTATGTTTCGCAGATCTGAATGCGCGATTGCTATGGATGAGCAATAGTCAAAATTCCGGCGAATTGTATTGCTAACAATCTGGTACAGCAAAATCTAAGAAGCAGCGTCGATTGGCAGCCAAGCGCCAAAAGGAACGGGAAGCACAGCTCCTTGCCTCGGGTAACCTCGAAGCCCTGCAGCCCAAGATCCCATTACAACACCAATCCGCCAATTTGCCTGGAGAGGAAGGCAGTTCTGTTGAAGCAAATATCGAAGCCGCCGAAAAGCGCAACGAGCTCAAGAAGGCTATGCGCAAAGAGAGGAAAGCCAAGATCAAGGAAGCCAACTACTTGAAGGCCATGTAAAATACCATATTACTTACTGTCATACGCTGGCAGTGTACTTTATTCTGTACTATAATGCTGAAACCATAACTCATACCATAAACATAGTTACCTTATGCTACTGTTGTCAACACGCACCAACTAAATTTGAGTTTTGGCCAATCACAAATCACGCGAAATGTTCGTTTGAGTTTGAAAATAATGTTGGTTTTTATTAAAGGACCCGTACTATTTCGCCGATTATCCTTTTCTTGCATTACAAGGCGCTCAGATCTAACGGTACACTGCTTCCTCTGCCAGCGCGGTATTTCCTATCACCGCCGACGAAGTTTCTAGGCTTTGGCAATAAGCTGTCGTCCTTGAACTGCCACCTGGAATCACTGATGAAAATCCGGCCTCCGCCACCTCCATTACTAGGGGTTGGAGAGTGGACAGAAGGGAGTGATGGGCTAGGTGAACCTGAGCCGTTCGCAGTGAGCGTGAACGAGCTGGGGTCTAGCATTGCTTGACGCAGAGATGAGCCTCGGCTTCGAGACTGGGGGGGTGGTGGTGGAGGCGGCGATAGTGAGCTTGGGGGAGAAGGAGCTGCTCCAGGCGGGGGAGGAGGTGGTGGCGGGGGAGCACTGCTCGGTGAAGAGGTATTGTTGGTCGATAACGCTGGAGGTGGTGGAGGAGGAGGCGGCTGAGATCGAGGAGCTCCTGGTCGAGGTGGTGCAGCAGAGGGAGGAGGGGGAGGCGGCGCTGCAGGCGTAGGCGCTGAAGATGGAGGTGGCGGCGGAGGAGCTGGAGGAGCAGACGATGCTGGAGGAGGAGGGGGGGGAGGCGCTGGAACTGAGGGTGCCGAAACATTGGCCGATGGTTTGCGTGTTGTCGGCAGAGGAGGAGGCTTCTTGCCAATAGGTGGTGGAGGACCTTTGCCGCTTGTCTTGCGTAAGTTGCTCTGGCCAATGGGTGGTGGTGCTGGTGGACGGCCCGGGATGGGAGGAGCTGCGCTGCCGGGTGGCCGTGGTGCTGCCGGTGGCCTAGGAGCTGATCGCATAGACTCTCCCGGGTCTGAGAGATATGAAGACTCTGAGTTCGCGCCAGTATCTACACCACCTGTTCTCTTCTTCAGCTTTGGCATACCGCCTGCGAACAAGCCACCCAATTGCGGTGCTGCTGACTCCATGCCAGATGGGCCAGTACTTCCTGACCCTTGGTCACTGTTACTTCTGGCCCTGTTTCCGGGAACTGGTGGTGCCAAGCCACCAGGAACGGGGGGAGCACCCCCAACAGGCGGCCCTGACGAGGAGGATGACTTCTCAATAGATGGAGCTGAGCGATCGTTCGTAACGGCTTTCTTCAGGGCCTTGCCTTTTGTAATGTCGGATAACAGAGCATTCTATAATCGGGATTAGACAAGAACAGAGAGAGATGGAGGCGGGATGAAGAAGCGTACTCTGTTTCCCCCACCAGGTGGTCTCGTAGGCAGAGCTCCTCCGCCTGGAGGAGGGGGAGGAGGGGGAGGAGGACCACCGGCTCCAGGCGGCGGCGGCGGAGGCGGCGGAGGAGGAGCTCCAGGCATTTTCGATATGGACGTGTGCTAGGGGTGGCGGATGGTAGCTTCCAGTCAGGACTCTTCGGTTGCACCAGTGAAGCTGTCCAGAGTGAAGTGCTGGGATTGCACGGGGCTGGGAGGGCTTGTTGGACAGCGCGGGGGCGTAGTCCTTTTAACGTTTTCGATTGTGCGAGTCTGATCTTTTGCCTAGCAAGCCACATCGATAGCGTGCAGCAATCATGAATAGCCCAAGGTCGGTGCTTAAAACTGTAGCCTGGTGTGAGGTTGAATCGAGGTTTGGTTTTCGTCATCTAGCTGACGATTTGCTGCGCAATGACCTATGTTGTTTTGCGCCCCGCTTTTCCCCAAGAAAGGTGCAAGGCAGACATCAGCCTTCACCAGGGTTTTGTGCGCCAAGACACGGTACAAGCTGCTGGCTGAGGTCGTAAAATACTGAAATATGAAAAAGGTGAGATCGGGGAAAAGAAAAAATCGATTCGCAGTTCGACACAAATTTAGGACAATTTTGACCTTCATGAACAAAGTACAACGTACCATGCATGCGATGATGCGCAACCTGTAGTTTTAGCTTCTCATATACAGGAGAGGAAAGCTCTGTCACTCCAGCAGTTTATTCAAAAATTGTCCGAAATTTTCAATTCCAGTCTGTTGCATAAATTTACATACCTTTTAGTTCTGTTGATAAAAAGCGCTTAATTAACTAGTTATAGTTCACGAAGGTTGAGCTTTATTGCCGGCCAGTCGGGAATTGCTTGCGATTGTCATTCCGAGTCGGGCTCCGGATGTTACACCAGATTGTAAGCACTCTACGTCTTAAAGCCTGATGGTAATGCGGAGTGAGGCGGCATGGTTTCGACCAGATAATTGAGGAGAGCAGCTTGGAAATGATCATTCTACGAACCATCATCATCGAATTTACACGCCGAGGATGCCATGTCGGATACGTACTAGCCTCACCGCGGTTAAACTACCAGGATCATGTATCGAAGGAAACGCTGGGATTTGTGTTACAACCCAATGTCGACACTTCGAAAGCCTATATTCGCATTGCGGATGTTGGAACTGGAACTATGTTCGTCCTTACCATCTTCCTGCAAAGTTTTGGATTTCACCGCGTCTGGGTCCATGATTTGTCTCGCACCATGCCCAACGCCACACTACCTGTCTTCGACATTTCAAGTGATCAATATCCAACCGAAAGGTTCTTAGGTATATCAAACTAATGAAGCTGGACACAGTGAGATACATACCTGCCGGATATGTCGAGCAGTATGGTATCGTGCATGTACCCTCGTGCAAGTAGTGCATCAAGCCGATGGCGGTGACCCACGTTCACTGACTCAAAACTTGATAAAAATACTCAGTCAGTTCAACTAGATACAATCAATTTTGCTTAGAGAGATAACCATCTGACTCAGGGACATAGAACCAGGTGATTAGTTGCAATGCGAAGAGCCCAATAACGACGTTGCCAACCGCGAAATTGCAAATGCAGACCGGGAGAGCTTCGTCCATGACCTCCAGCCATGCACCTAAGCTTTTTGAATATTTCGACCCCGCAAGAGAATTAACGAGCTTACAAGTTGTTCACAGATGGACCGCAAATCTTGCCGTCACACTCGTGGAGCAGGGCTTTGCCAATTTTATCAGGGACGACTTTGCAACAGACAAAGTATCTGCTGGTTGTGGTCCAAGTCAACTCACTCCGATTTTTTGGAGAACTTGCCAGCAATATCGAAGGCGAGAGACGAGCCGATCTCATGAAATTGCATCGAAAAGCGGTTGATGAAGCGAAGAAGGGTGTTACTGCCAGGGTGCAGTGTTTCTGCTTTCTCGCGCAGAAGCCATCGCTATCACAGTAGTATGCACAGAGACAAGGACTTCTACAGTACAATAGGAGACTTTCAATAGTGAATATGTATGGAGGATGCGATTTGATGCGAGCTTGCTGTCTTCTGAACTTACATGGTTTAATTGCCTAATTAGGCACATTCACAATCAGCTCTCACCAGGCTCGAAGAAATTCAGCGAAAACAATGCAATCTTTATGATCCTTTTTCTTCCATTAATATATGGATCAGGTAGCTCCATTCCTTATGCAGTTTTGTAAATCAAGATATTTCGTAATATAAATAATATGGCTGAACGCTTTGACACGGCCATGAATTCATTCAACACCCTCAGTCGTGGCCGCCCCACACCACCCAATCAAATCTCTCCCAACTCAACCATCCTTTTCTCGGCTTTGCGATTTCTTCTTTCTCCTCCACCATAATCCAGCCATGCGATCAACAGCGCAGCGCCAAGTTGGCTTTATTTGCCAATCTTGCGCCTTCCATGGCCTCCGAACGCCCAAGCAACCCATCGCTGCTCGCCTGATCGCATCGCAGTCCCTCAAACTCAAAACGCGAACGCTTCGATGGAATAGCACAGTTTCGGCTTCCCAGGTCCCCGACCAAACTACGGGCAACCATGGTGCTGTGGCTAGACAGACACCCCAAATTTCCGACCCCGAAGAGCTGGCCCGTATAGCAGAAGACAGTCAAAAGAAGTTCCTCTCAGTCGACGGCATTCCCGCTGAACAACTCACTACCGCCGCCTTGCAATCTTGCCTTCGCGCCGCCGCCGCCCTGCACCCCCAACTTAGACGAGCGCAAGCCCAATCCAAGGCGTCTGCGTCACGACTTGCGTCACTAGGGGCCGAACGAACAGGATCCAAACTTCCAATCGATGCTCGTATTGGCGAAGCCGTGAACCGCATTTCTGCTTCGGCGTACAACATCATCACCAACCCCAATGTCGAAATGACACCTGAATTCCTCGAACTCTACGTCCAAACCCAGGCTCAGCTTGGACGACCCGAATCACTTCCCTATGTGTTGGAGTTGTATGCCACCAAGCGCAAGCCTGTTGTCAAGGACGGCCAAATCACATATGTCGCGCAGAGCCAGAACGCTGCTGGCCGGGCCATTGAGGTCCCTGTCGCTGAAATGGCGCTTCACACAGCCATTGAGGCAAAGAACCTTGATGCAGCGCTGGGAATTGTCGAAACGAGTTACTGTGTCCCCGCATTCAAACGCCAGAAGTTGATTAAGCATGGTACTGCGCCTGCGATCGGTCTCGCCACGTTGCCGTTCGGTATCTTTGGCCTGTCCACTGCCTACGCCGCCTACTGGCAAAACACTATGGATGTATCCACTGCCACCGCCATTGGTGTTGCTGGAATCTCCGGATACTTCTTTGTCGTCGGATCTCTCGGTGTGATTGCCAAGCTAAGTAACAAGGATCAAATGAAACGTGTTACTTGGATGCCTGGAACACCGCTGCGCTACCGCTGGCTGAGAGAGGAGGAACGAGCCGCCTTGGATAAAATAGCATGCGCATGGGGCTTCAAGGAGCCGTGGAGACATGGTGAAGAGATGGGCCCTGAGTGGGAGGGATTGAGAGAATATATGGGCTACAGGCAGATGCTGCTTGATCGTGTTGAATTTATGGATGGCATGAGTTGAGCGCATTATGATCCAATCACTAAAATTGTATTATAGCTACACCCAATTTAATATGTGAAATATTGTACATTGAGAACAAGATAAACAATAATCTACGTAACATAGCCAGCATCGAAAGCTGGAGCATCAAAAATAAAGCGTGTCGGTGCCGTAAGTTGAAGACGATTACAAGTCATTAAATCATTCCGCCATAGCAAAACTAGATACAATACTTTTGGTGTGGTTCCCAGTGAGGTATCAAAACGCCATTGATCCAACGCCGAGCTCCCTTAAGTCCCAGCCCATTTGTACAAATTTTGATCTTGTTCGCAACCCTACACATTCTCCTTTGCATGATGCGGCTCATAAGAAACTTCATAATGCGTTGTCTTGCGAATTGTTCCATCGCCTGAGTCATCACCATGTTTTTCAATGTTATGTAGCATGAAATCCTCGCTAGCATCGTCGGGGTGTTGCACGATACTGTGGTTGATGCCCTCAGCTTTGGGAGGTCCAGAATATGGTTGCCACTGACCACCAGCTGATCGTGTTCGTCGTTGGCCGATTGTAACGGTGGGATCGCCAGATTCTTTGGAGTCGTACTTTGCGCCGGAGGAGGGGGCCGTGCTACCGAAGACATTGGGGAAAATCCAGGCGAGGACAAGGCGGCACATGGGAAGACAGGCGCAGATGATGGCGACATTCTCTTCGATCATAGTCCAGAGTGTGGAGGCGATGTCGTCTGAGAGGATGTGTTAATGAGGCCATGAATACGATATAATAATGGGATACATACAGGTCACGTCGGGGCTGGTAGTGGAGAGGTTGAGTGTGGTCGCTCGAAGGATCGATGTGACAGTGACGCTAGCACGGGTTAGTGATGCCCAAGCGACATGGTTGTTACGGGACTTACAATCCACCGAGGGCAAAGACGCTCATCAAAGCTCTCTTCTGGTTGACAGGCAGCTTGCTGGTCCAGATAGGTTGCATTGGAAGGCCGAGGATAAGAACGTCCGTGGCAATAGCGAATCCCGCATTGGCATACCAGTTCTTGGTCAAGCTGATGCATGTCGGATGCATTGATTTGTCCCACGCACCACGAATAGGTGAGCATTGCCAAATGGATGCCGCAACAGTCGCCACCATGTAGCTGAGAACGAGGCCAATGAGGATATAACAGCAGATTCGGAACCATCGCTGAAGGAAGATGCGAAGATAGAGGAGAAGAATGGATGTTTTCGTGAGGTTGATCGTTATCTTGTAGAATATTTGTGCAACGTAAAACAGCTGGTAAGTGTTAGTCGTGTCTGGGGCCAGCTTTCCGAGATAGCCTTACCATTAAAGCCTTAGACTTTTGTTCCTTTGTAAGTGTTTTGATATGTCGCCCGAAACCATTATCGCATGAAATCATCATCAAAATTTGCACCGCCAATGTACACATCTGCAAGCTTTAGTCTAAGAGGATTTGTCACCAACGAAAGGCGATTCCACTTACAAATGAGACGAGAATGGTCAAGTCATCCAAACCAATCCCCGTTCGTCTTGAAATGCGATTATAAAATCTGATACCAATGAAGATTGGGGTGATAATGAAAAACACAATGCACGGCGTCCGTACATAGAAGGCATAGCTCTCCGTTTTCGAAGTTTCGAAGAGCGCCATGATGAGTAACAAACAGCCGTTAGGGAGTACGTGTATACGGCTTCCTATAAAGACTTGTCATGCAAAGAGTGATGGGCGTGAGAAAGCGAGGAAAACAATGCCAAGATAAAGGCCAAAGTGTCAAGCCCCAATACGGTATTGTATGTCCGTAGAGCCGGGGAGTGCGGGCCAGGAATGTGTGGGCTATATGAGGATCTTATACAAGCTGCGGAAGTGACTCGAGCTCTTGGCCCAATTGTTTCCGTCGGGCTCAAAAGCAGGAGTGAAAATGCAGAGATAACACCCACAGGAAACTGGGGAATGGGCACACAAACTCTGGGCGAGTTGTTTTCTGTCTAGTTCCCTTTTTGATGCGTGCGGCTGACCACCCGACACACTTGGGAGACACACTCACACGAGTCGAGCCGGAATGCATGGGCCAGGCGACAACCACCCCACCGAAAAGTACGCAGATCAAATGGCGAGATTGCCAGAACCGGAACCTCGAGAAAATCGATGTGTAACAGCTTGCAGGCCGCAGCGACAATGCAAGACACAATTCTCGGTCGCTGGAGACTTTGCATCAACGAGCACCGTGCGCGATCTCTTCAGGTTTGTTGAACAAGCCTGATTGACTGGCTGGCCAGGCGAATGATGTGCTTCGATTTGGTGTTCGAAGCATGCATGCCCTACGACTCCCGGTCTTGCACTTGCCTGCCAGTAAGCACTCTTTTCTTCCTTGTGGTATCGCCTGTCACTCTGCAGGTTTCGGTGTGATGCTGCCTGAAGAATACGAGTTATCACGCCTATTCCGGATTCAATTATGCTCCCGCGGGAAAGGAACCACCATGTGTGATCCACGGTTTGTCGCTCGGTAGACGAAAATAGAAGCCTCTGCAACAGCGTTAAACCTTAATGACAGGGAACCAGGAATATAGAAAACCCCCAAAGGCTAATTTACATGAATGTCCTTATGTCATGGAAAGGGCAGTGCAGCCAATGGCCCTGCCTCTATGCCTCCACTGCCTGAATTGACCGCCCGCCTTTCGCATCACCGACTGTGGCCGACTTATCGTACCTACAGCCTTCCTGATGGAGAAGCTTGTAACACGCTGTGGACTTTCTCCTGGGGGGGTGATTAATTTGTCTCGTCTGATGAACAAACAGTGGACCTATAGGCCCTGTGGAGTGGAACAGGATTTTCAGATAACCGTACCAACCGTAGCCCGTGGTGAGATCCTGTCGTCTAGCCGGTGTGTTAGACTGGTGCTTATAAGCAAGAGTCAAGAACAGCTGAGGCGCTTTAAAACATGTCATGACCAAGCCATGCTGTCCTAAGGAACGAGAATCAAGAAGATGCTCCTTTGTTCCTTAGTTGGGAAGCCCTGTTTAAGGTGCTTTTCTGCATCCAAACAGCCAGGCTCGCGGGGGTGACCCAGGAAGATCCCTGTGGTGGATAACACAAGGCACCACTGTGGGAGCGAGTGTCCATGTAACATTACAGCACTCCGGCAGCCACTGAGCAGCCACCAACTGCGCCATCAACGAGGTGGTGGCTGTTTGTCGAGCCCTGGACCAAGCATTTTTGTTCGGGGGCAATGGTGAGACCAGCCAAGTAGGCTGGTGCTTCACCTGGCTTGCCTTATACTGAGCACTAATGTATGTGTCAAAGCATGAATCACCGCGGTCTGGAATTCAAGCGCATGTGTTGGACTAACATTGCTGTTTCCTAATTGTCGTTTCGCAAGAGCAATTTCTCGTGAACGAGGACGTCTCAAAAGTTCTTTCAAAGAAAGGGAATTCCTGGGAACCCCTGGTCCATACGCAGCTCCTGCTACCGGCTTGACCCTTTGCTCCCCATTACAAAGTGGAAAAGAACAGCGTTGAAGGCGTGGTGGCGGCGGGTCTCAATTAGCTAAAAGCGTTGAGACGACACGGAAATGAGCCTTTTGTCCCATTGGTAGCCAAGGGAGTTACCGGTAAGCAAGCCGGAGTTTCTTGTTTATTACGACGGGTAATTGTCACCAGCACCGGATTCCAGGGCACGCAGCACCCAAAGTGAAGCACGATTTGATGACTCCTTGTAGAGAGCTACTGGGTAATTAATGGCGTTTGGCGCAAGTTGAATGATGACAGACAGGCTCGGAACGCTTGGAACCGAAAAAGTGGCACTGTAAACTTGATAATCAAGAGGTTCTGAAGGCTTTTGCATGTCTTGACACAGAAGAAGAATATCGCACATCTGGTGGCTCGACTGCATTGTTCATGAAACCTGTTTGGAGCGATAGAAACACAATATGACAGAGAGACGGATCATCAACAGAGATGGAAAAAGGCGGATAGTTCAAAAAGTCACGCTAGTAAGGCATTAGCAACGGAGTGTGAGTCCCAATGCTACAGCGAAACAAGACTAGAGTAGCGATCTCGTTTGTTTCTCAGCACTGCATGCCACATGTTGCTACACGAGGCGTAGAATGCATGGAGATCACCCAAGCCACTGTAGGGAGCCAGCTAGGACCGAACTACCAAACTTGGTATGTAAATGGAGAGAGACGCTACTCTGCTGCCCGAAAAATAGTGCCTTGTTCAGTGATGGAACGCCAACCGGGGCGCTCACCTCAATTGGGTTGGCCAGCTTCTCCACACATGCAGCCAGGCAATCCACACCATTCAAAGTACTGTATGGCATTAATCATGCAAGGGCACGCTGTGGCTTTGCAGCACTGTATCATGGGCATTTCCTTGCTGCAATTACAAACGCGGTAATTTGGTTCCATCGTTTCATGCAGTTGAAGTGAATGGCGCCATGAAGATAGGCTTGATCAGGTGAACAAGATGATTGTCATTAAATACTCGGTCCTTTTCGGGCTTCATTGTGGTTGAACGACAATTTGGCGACGTTTATCAATTAATCGAATGCCGAGTAATAATTGATTGATGCAATTGATGTCTCTTATAACAGAGACCTTTCTCGGCTTCTTGAACCAGAGCCTTTTTACGCCTAAATTTGGTTACTGGCATAATAAGTGCGCCCCCGAGTCGAGGGTGGTAACGGAAGACGAACTCGAACCATCTTTGGACTTCAGAATCAAATGAATTGATCAAACCAACTGTCTGTCGAATCTGAGAATAGCGCATCTCACTTGAGCTCGTTGCTTCGAAAAATTGTACTGCAGATCGATTGCTTGAAAGTTGTTAGCATAAGCAACAGACACTGAATCTGCCGGGTATACTTCCGCCATGCAGGAGGATCAATCCAACCGTGCAACCGGATCAACAGGTCGCGTGGCACGGCTGAATCACATCGGGCATAATGTCCTGCTAACAAATTATGTTCAACAGAAACTTGTGAAGTTGCTAACAGTTAATTGTGAGGCTTAACTTGTGGATGCATTGACTCTGGGTGTCCCTTCATTTACTGGCCATACATGATTCATTCATCACTCTGTAAATCAGCTGAGAATTGGCAAAGTTTCCGCGGCAAGAAGCATAATCATGAGACTTGAATAAAAGCAAGATACGCCACGAACACGCTGTACTATAACGGTCCGAAGCAAAAAACACCAGGCGAAACGAAAAAGAGAGGCTGCGCGTCCAAAAAGTCCTCAAAATTTAGCGGATCACTTACTGGAATGGGCAGCTACCCGTGCCGCATTTAGGCGCTAATGCCCACTGTGCTAGGCCCCCAAAGCCCGCCAAAAGCCCCGAAGGGCCTACCTAAATGGGAGTCTCAACTGGGAAGCTCTAGTGGGCGCCAATACTGGGTCGCTCATGCACGCAACCTGCCCAGCAGTTCTCAGTGGCTCGGATAGAGGCCTGGTGCTGGATATTACTGGGTGTTGCAGGGTGTTACTGGGCCATTCAGCCAGTCGGCGGCCGCCATGTTCGTCCGCTGGGGCCAGAACATGGCAGATGCATGCTGGGATGAAATTAGCCAGGGATTCTTTCACCTGCTTGTTCCACTTGGCCGTCCACATGTCTTTCTGCGTTTGTTCTACTCGCTCTGCTCTCTTGTGTGCGCTGTTTGCGGTTTTTTCTCCATTATTCGTTTCTCCCTCGCTATTCCTTGGCGTCTGGCTCGACGTGTGCCGCCTCGGTGAGTGTCACCTTTGTGACCGTTTGCTTCCTTAGCCCATCTCCGATCCCCAATCATGCATTGTCGCTATTCATCGTCACTCTCGTTCGTTCCCTTTACCTTGAAATAGTTCATCCCCCGTCATCCAACCCCCGTCGCGCGATATCCACCATTTAACCGTTGGAATCATCCCGACTGGAACCTCCACATCAGCTGTCCCCTCTCCATTCGTTTACTACGCCGGAGCCAGCCATAATAAAGACACTGGGTCGCAGGCGCACTTGCAGAGACTTGCTTCTACGTTTCCTTCAGCAAGCTTCATCGCATCGCATCGGTTCGCGCCACCGGACTGCTTCTCGACGTCTTCACGCTTGGATCGTACGAGAATAACGGCCCTGCAACATGAGGTTTTCTCTGGTTTCAGCCCTTGTGGCAGGCGCCTTTTTGTCTGGCGCATGCAGCGCCGAAGCTGCTACGGGAACAATCGATAACGGGCCGTTCCCCGATGACCTCAATGGCTCCAATTACACCTATCCTTACTCCGTCAAGGTCTTCCGATTCAAGAACCAATTGCAAAACTTGGAGATGGCGTTCATGGACATCAAGCCGAGCTGCTCACCCAATGGCAAGACTGCCGTCTTACTACATGGGAAGAATTTCTGTGGCCCGACATGGCAGGGCACGATCAAGGTGCTCGCCAGTGCAGGATACCGCGTCATTGCGCCTGACCAAATTGGCTTCTGCAAGAGCTCCAAGCCTACAGACTACCAATTCAGCCTCAACCAGCTTGCTTGGAACACACGCGGTCTCCTGGACACGCTAGGCATTGGCAATGTCACTGTCATCGGCCACTCTCTCGGCGGAATGCTCACTACTCGTTTCGGTCTGCAATACCCTGAGACTGTCGATAAGATGGTACTCGTCGATGCTGTCGGCCTAGAAGACTACGTGGAGAAAGGCGTCCCATACATTAGCATCGACGACCAATACAAGCAGGAGGCTTCGTCAACCTATGAGTCCATCAAGGCCTACGAATCTAAATTCTATTACGTCGATCAATGGCAGCCCGCCTACGATGTTTGGGTCAAGATGCTTGTCAACATTTACTACGGATCCAAGCGTGAAGCGTTCCTTCGCTGCCAAGCCAAGATTGTCGACATGGTGTTGACCGGTCCCGTGGCCCATTACTTTGGCGACTTGAAGCCACGAACTCTCGTTATAGTAGGCGACAAGGATAAGACCGCCATTGGCGCGCAATGGGCACCACCAGAGGTTGCTGCCAAGTTGGGCCACTTTGACGAACTTGGCCCTGAAGTTGCTGGACAAATTCCCAACAGTGATTTAAGACAATTTGCGGACCTTGGACACGCACCTCAGATTTCTGACCCAGCCAACTTCCACCGTGTATTGCTGGCTTGGTTGTCTGGATGAGTGTATACTGGCATGAATTTCTGAGAGAGTGTACCGGAAATTAGAGGTTTCTTCTAGCATATATTTGTTTTATTTTATTTTTGTGCACACGCGACATTCGCCAGCTCGGCGTGTCAGCCATCTCATAGAACCTGTAATGCAGTCTGTCGTTTCAACAGATACTACTATCCAATATCTCCACACCTTCGCCATGCAACGAGACACACAGCTGTGACGCGAATATATCGTCAATATTTTAGCGGCCTCCAAGAAACGATAAACCAAACCGATCGTTGAGTGATGGAGCGGCTCGTAGCGAGCCACGGCAAGTGCTTACACTGAGCTGAGATCCAACAGATCCTTTGTGCACTGACCCCATTATCAACACAATGGTAGATACATGTGCTGGTCAGGACAAGCCTTTGTTGCTGAACCATTATTTCCTGCCTGCGAAAACATTGTTAGCATATTTTGATGTGCTTGTGCTGTTCACTGTCTTACCGGCGGCCAGAACATGAATGACTGATGTGAGAACATTCACAGTGCTGAAGCAAACACTTCACTGCAACGAAGAACAACCATGCCCATTTTCACAATGTTTCCATCATGGGATTATATAAGAAGCTGTTTAATTTCGCCCAAGGCTGGTTTTTGGACCATCGATGAAGCATTCTTTGAATCCTCACCTCAACTACACGTTCCCCAACACGACCACCAACAGCCTACAGCAACAACCAACACATTCACCCCTCCAAGGCACCAACAACTCTACCTACTCAGGGTAAACGAAAGTCATTCTTGCAATGGCAAGCTCTCGTGCAAGTCGCTCAGACTTGCGCCGTAGCTCAGTCTCTCAGACACCAGTGCGTCTACGCCGCGGGCCTCCTGTTGCCGCCAACGACCCCTTCGCCAACTGCGACTGGAGCTACGTCTTCATTGAAAGTCCTCTTGACAGATCGATCAATGAAGAGTACTCCTTCTTCGTCGCCCAGTTTAGCGATATGGCTTCGCCATCTCACTATATCAGGGACCGTGGACGCATCCGACTGGTGAATAGCAGGTCGCTTCCTTTCGTCAGAGATGCAGAGGCCAACGACCTAGGACCGGACAATCATGCCATCATGATCCCGGATGCTGCAACTGGGACTGACTTGAGTCCCGTATCGGTGAGGATTTGTAGCGGAGGAGATTCTAGTCAGTATGACAATCCGTCGCTTTATAATCTCGTACCCCGATTCGTGGCTGAACTCAACCAGAACGTCCAGCGAAAGACATGCTGGCAATTTGCCCTCAAGTTCAAATTCGAGAACGTCGAATCTAGCATTCAAATCGTGCCTGTCACTAGAAAGTTCACCAAGTCGAGTCCCGTCAAAGAGACGACAGCATGGATGGATTCGGTCCAAGTGCACATCAAACATGACGGAGGGGACTTTGCCATCGCGGCCGCTTTCCAATTCGTCAGCGCTCAAGATGGTGTGGGCAAAATTTCTGGATATCACTTTGTCCAGCCTCATCTCTTCAGGATCGGCATGATCATGAAAGGAGATGATGTGTGGGATGCAGACAGAAGCATCCTCAAGTCCGTCTACACTGTTCACATGCGACCATGTCTAGCCCCAGCACCAATCGCGCCTGGAATCAGGGCTCAACACATCGATCCAAATCGCACTGCCGCTTTTCAGGAGTGGCAAATCGGGCAGAACAGACAGCAGGTTCGGCGGATGATTGATAACCAACGTGCACAGGGTTTGCAGCCCGACGTACAGCTTCTAAGAGTTTTGGAAGCTCTTGATACGCTGGTCACTCCAGAAGGCAACATGCGTCAAGCAGCAGCTACAAGCGCCTCTCGAGGTGGACAATTACAGAATCAAGCCATGGGACAAAGTTCATACTTGGGAGGCCCTTTCAACCACGTAAACCCGACTCAGTTCTCTCACGCCAGCCTATCTGGTCAAGGAGATCCAAACTCCCTGTCACAGGGAATGACAACTTCACTTGAAGAGGTGCAGGCAGCCGGGTGCTTGGATCCAAGCCTTCTGTCTCTACCCCCACCAGAGTCATCAATGAATGGTGGAACTCAAGTCCCTAACCCTGACAGTTTCAACTGGGAACAACTTGTCGATTGGAATATGGCAGTTGAAGACATTGACTGGGACACGCCTGTTGATCCAACGAGCGCCGATGTGACAATGGCCGGAGCTGCAACCAGCAGCATCTCCGAGCCGCTCATACCCCAGATGCTATCTGTGGAAGAACAACAGCTACACGAATTCTTCCTCAATGCAAATGCTACTGCGGCGGCTTCCATAGCAGACACTAACAGCAATTGGCCCTTTGAGCACATTGGTTCGTCTGGTGAAGCCCTCGAGATGTGCCAACAAGAAGAGTTGCCAGGTTTCGCCAGCGTGCTCGATGACGAGCAAATGGACTACACGATGAGCGGAACTATGGAATGGGAGCCACAGGCTGTCCAATCACCCGCTTATCAATACCCTGATCCTGCAACGCCTTCTCACTCTGTCTTCAGCCCATACTACACTCCGGAGACTGCACCGACGACGATGCCAATCTCACAGGGACAGAAGCGCGAAGCAGATACGGAGTCCCCATCTGAAAGAGTTGGCAAAAACAAGCGAGCCAAAACAGCAATCGGACAGACTGCTGGAGGTGAGGCCGTAACAAAGCCTGCAGACACCACCCAACTGTTGGCATCAAAAGATGCTGAACAGGGGAGCCTGGTGAGAGCACCAGCTGCTACTACACCTATCAAACGACGTTCAACACGAACAGCTTCTGCACCCGTCAAGCGGCGGCCAACACCGGCACCTGCAACTTCCACATCTGTGACCCAAATGGCAGCACCGACAACTGTCACACCCAACAATCAAACGGTAGCACCGACAAGCGTTGCACAAACTGACCCCGCGGTGACTGCGACAGATGCGGCACAAACGCGCTCAGCGACGTCGAGCCTATTGTCACTGAGTTCATTGGAATCCTCAACAATTGTTGTAGCATCTAACCAAGCAGATGTGCCCCCGCCACAACCACCATCAGTAAGCACTCATCACATGGTGACACGTTTTAGGCTAGGAACTAACAAGCCCAGGGACGGAACCTTTAACCGGCGACGCTGGGGTCTTTGAGAAACACGAGAGAAGCGACATGTACGAACAATTTACTGCATTTTAACTTGGCGTTTGGATTGGGAAAAGAACAGGAATAAATTATCTGGGCACATTTAGACAGCCACAAGTTTAGCATATAACGAGGTCGGATTACTCACCAATATAAAATATTACAGTTTGTTAATGTGTGCCATGGTCCCAGTGAAGTATATTGTAACACAATGATGAATGATTTACCTAACAGGAACACGATGTCACCCAAAAAAAAAAAAAAAGAAAGCTCATATCTGGAAGATATTGCCAAAAAAAGTTGGAACATTGTTTGAAACGTGATTTGGAGCTTTGTTTGGAACGAAATTGGAACAAGAAACGCAGGAGCCAGGACTCGACCTGACGGGTGGCGAGCAGCCGTGGAAGAGCGCAATTGAAGGAATTCGAGCGGTTACAGTTGTATGATTGAACACCACTGAGCCATCTTGGAAAAGCGTCATTGACGCTGGAAACGAGTGCAGTTATTTTTCATTATATGTCCATGTTGCTACGTAGGTTGTATGGTGTCGACCAAATTAGAGTTTACATTACATCACCGCCTCAACGTCCGTCCCCATTCGAACGGCCAAAATGACCATTTCCCACACTTCATTTCTCAGGTTGAATACATTGACATTCCCTAGAAACGCCGTGATTAGCAATGGAACAAAGAGTGGTTGTGCTGCGGCGGCGGCGACTCACTGCAAGAACATGCCTCCACAGGCTCCCGTCGAACCGACCATAATCTTGGCGCACTGAATCATCAGCTTTGGCCATTTCCCAACAGGAATCAGAATCTACTTACATGTCTTGAACACGCCTTGTCACTTGAGCATCCAACACCGCCATCTACTTCGTCGACGCCCAGGGCTCTTGAAGCGGCCATCTCGGCGCCAAGAACGAGCAAAACTAGCTTGTAGAACTGCATTGTTGTCTTTGATCTGTATCTGCTCGAGTTCTTGTTCGTGGTGCCAGTCAAACAATGCCAAAAGAGAATTGTTGATCTCAATGACTTTGAGAAAATGAAAGACAAAAAAACGGCAAACCAGTTCTTTATAAGCTTTGTTTGCGGGTTATCGGATGAGACACCTGGCGCGGTAGGAAAGGGGATGGCCCCGAGCGGTTGGAATGTAGATTGTGGAGCTTCGCCGTGCGACTGTCCAACGAACATGACGATGTTCTCTTTCAATATTCCGGTCGGGGCTATTTTTGGTCTGCTTTGGATATGGATCGAAACTCTATTGTTGACATGGTGGCGAGCAAGTGGCAGCGTGATGGGACGTTGGCTACAAAGGCGAGTTGCTTCAAAAGAGACAAAGAGATTCACTGCAGCAAATACAGATAAATAGCTATATAATTCCCCTGAGAAACGATGAAATCAAGAAAAAAATAACAACCTTTCCAGTCGACAACTAAATCAATCTTGCCCACAATGTTTCTGCTATTCCCAAAATCCTATCTCCACGCGTACTGGCAGACAGCAGTCGGCCTCGCTGTCCTCTATCTCTATCCTCACCTCTGGCCAGCATGGTATTCTGTACTAATACTCTTCGCATTCATCATGTTTGTAGGCCTGGTCACACCGAGACCCAGGCCACAGGTACCTCGCCGAAGGCCACGACGCAGCCCTCAGCAACACCATCCTCCGCAACCCAATCACCCACCGCCTCACCCTCAACAGCGCAACCCTCCACGGCCCAATCCGCCACGACAAAACGAGAGCTCGCTTCCACGGAGGATATTGGTCTATATCTTCGCCTTCTTCTTCGCCATTGTCTTTATCGCATACAAACTATGCACTCTGGTTGTTCTTGTGCCGTTTTTCGCAGTCAAGTTCATCCTACAAAAGGTATTTTTCTTCGTCTCTTTCCCTAGTGGAATCACCTCCGTCACATTTCACGGCAGCCTAGACGACACTGTGTCTTGGACAACTGATTATTTCGGCAGGTTTGCACCGCTAGTAAGGTACCTTGCTGTGGCCGCCACTTACCCCTTCGTATTTGTTTGGCATACCTATTCGAGCACTGCTCGGCGCCTATCTTGGGTTGCCATCTTCATCGTCCACTTCCTACTCTTCACTCTAGCTTTGACCATTGCCCACCCCTTTCTTGGACTATGGGGCATGCTCGTCGACTTTGCACATCAAGTCGTCTTTCAAAATCCTGGTTGGGAAGCAGCAGCGCCAAAAATAGTGCGTATCGTTATTTAGGTCTGCCATTCTATGCAGTGACTCTATGTACATGACCGTAGCTAAATACAAATGCTTTCCAATAACCCGTTCAATACCCAATGTGTACAAATAAAATAAAAGTGTGTCCTCGTCTGTTTTATCAACTGGTAACCCTTCTCACCCAAAGTGTCGTGGGTTCGAAAGCAGCTCCCTTGTTCTGTCTCTTGTATGCCCGATGCAGCATCATCCCCAATTCATACTCTTCACGCTGCACTTCTGAGAGTTCTAATTTGAGTACCTCAATCTTCTTCTTCTCTTCCTCTCGCCTACGCAAGACGTCTTCGCCAGCCAAGAGATTATCCAAGGGCATGAGCTCCGTCATCTGCTTGATTCCTCGGTTGATGTTTATGCGCCGGTTTGCTAAACCCCGAAGTTGGGCGTTGAGATGCTCCACCCTGTCCACAGCATCAACCTCTGGGGGTGCTGGGGGGAGAGGTTTGCTGGTTGAAGCAATGGACAAAGGGCGCGGTGAGGTAGCGAGGCTTTTTCTGACCAAAGGAGAATCCGATCCAGCACGCAAGTGCTCACTGCGCAAAACCCGTCTTACATCATCGCTATTGGGCGTAAAAGGTCGGTTCATTTGTTCAAAGTTGTCGTTCGTAGACTCCGACAGCCTCGGAGTATCGGCTTCTGAGGTACCACGCGTGGTAACACTGAAGTGAGACGGCGGTTGATCTTGTGGAATTGTTGGTTGAGCAGGTCTGCTGGCTGATGCATGGGTGCCACTTGTAGCGGCCTCTTCGTCGCTGGAATATACGGGGCTGGAGGTGAGCGGCTGTGCATGAGGAACTTTCTTGTCCACGTGAGCCGATGGTGGCGGCTTCCTTCTGATAGAGTTCATGGATGAGAGTGCTGGAGTGACACTGACTGGTGAAGGTGAAGACATCTGAGGTTGTGGTAGGGAATCGCCAGGTGGTGGACTGGGATAAGCTTGCGCCACTCGCTTTGTTTCTTTTACCGGGAGGAGCTTGCGCATTGTTGTAGACGCTCTGTTGGCTTCAGGCTTTGGTGCGTTATAAACCGATGTGCGAGCCTTCGTTGGGCCGCCCGCACTAGATCTTCTTCCTGAGCGACCAGGAATGTTGAGTGGCGTAACAGTCAGATCGTCACGGATTGGCTTCATTTGTGCTTCACGGCCACTTGCTCCTTTCCATGGTGGCCGATTTTCCATAGAATCGGCGGTAGTCTTTGCAAGGCGCTTCATTCTCTGACCAAAGGAAGGCACGGCGGTATTCGGTTGTGGGATGGCGGATACGTTAGGATCTCGCTGGCCAGAAGCCTGTCGATCCCGACGAGGCATTGGGAGGTTAGTCTTGAGTTTCTGCGCCGCCGAGGTGCGCCGCGAGACTTGGCCAGAGCCATCCACATCCTCATCTATGGGGGATACATCATCAGGGTCCAGACTGCTAGATGTCAGCAAGGAGCCTCTTGTCCCACAGATATCACACTGGAGAGAAGGAACTCACGAGTTTCCCCAAGCTGCCGCTTCTGGCGAGCTCGGCGGTGAAATCTGTTCAGGCGCGAGCCGGGACATGACTCCAGACGCAAACCTAGGGCTGACAACACCTTGGTACAATTCGGACTCGGTATCACTGTCGTACAAAGGCGAAGTTGGATTGAGTTCAGATGCCAGTTGATAGGTTTGTTCGCTGGTGTGACGAATGGAAGTAGAAAGCTTGATAGGTTCTTTCACGTTGTCGATATCATGTGGTAGAGGAGGCCTAGAGAAAGCAAAAAGAGAAGCAGGGAGTTAGTGAAGTTCTTGTGGTCAGGTCCGAATTTATTAGGCTAATCTTGCACGACGTATTTTGCGATGGTCGCAAAGCCTATGCCTCGAAACAAATAAACTATACAAAAAGGACAGAACTGAACAAGGTATTGGGAATGCTGCGGCTAGCCAGCTTACACAGCTGATTTCAAGCGTGGTTGCGAGGCGCAGCACACGACAGCCGTGAAATGTCGTCGGGAGTGGAAGCGATGTCTGCCAGCGACAAAGGAAGTGGGTGAGAGTGATGACGCGCAAGGGAAAACTCACAGCTCAGACTGAGACAAGTCAGGAACGACCTTGCCAGCGTGTATGCGATACTTGTAAATGGCGTTGGAAATACCCAGAGCGTTGAAAGGCGTAGAATGATCGGTGTCGAGGAGCTGGTGGTGGTGACGATGGTGAGAAGCAAGCCGTTGCTTATGACGAGCGCTGAGGGACGAAGTGGATGTGGCAGTTCTGCGGCGGTCCCACATGCTGGGCTGTTTTGGAAGCATGGTGTGGTGGAGCGCCGGGCAGTGGGGGGTGTATTTTTAGTGCACTGGCACACTGGGAGGCGCCAAAGAATGGACAAGAAGCCTTGTCCTTGCGCTAGAAGGCCGCTAAAACCCACTAGCAAGACGAGGAACGGGATGCTCTCGGCGGCTCAGACCCTCTGGGATTCGAGCTGCCAGCGTGTTTGTCGGTGCCGTGAAATAAGGAGTGCTCGCTGTGCACGGCGCCACTGTCACAGCCAGTCCAGGTTTCCCTGTTTCCCCCGAGAGATGAGCACCAAAAAATAAAAAGATGATGCCACTGCGATGGCTGGCAATGCCGGCAAAATTGCAGAATATTGGCAAATCGATCAACCAAATAAATTTGATCTGGCGATTTTTGACCTCTGCTAGGCAGGTAAATTTCGGTAATTTGGTCGGTCGAATCCTGCTGTGGTGGTATGTTGGAATGTCGACAGTGGTGGGTGTAATTAACTGAGAATTCCGGCCAGGCCTGGAGAACAATAAACAGCGAACCCAGGGCGCACGTTGATAATAAGTAGTCTGGCAACAGGCAAATCAGGCTGTGGCAAGAGAAAAGGCGGAAGAACGAACAAAAGGATGAAGGAATGAAATGCCAGAGCACAGAAGCAATCCTTTGGGAATATCAGTTCTTATTACTGATGTGCCAGCTCCTCGGCGTGCATGTACATTCAGGAACACACTCTGTAAGCTAAACTCATGCAGGTCTTGTCATGATTTTTTCTCCTTGCAGCAACACTAAAACGCAAACGCCTGTCCTGTCTATTCATGGCAGCAAATGTACCATAGACGTCTGGATAGAATCGAATGTTGGCGTGCAAAAGAGGTCCTTGATACACTTCTTGGCGCGCCTGCATGTTCCAGATCCGCATGCAGCCTAGAGCCTTTGGAGCCTCTGGAGCATCTGGGCCACTGGACACCGAGCTTCTGGTTTCCAACCAGCCGGTGCCCGGTCTGCGTTAGTCCTGACCAGTCCTTGACCGCTTAGGCCTTGTTCCCTGTCAGAGCCATGCACCCAGGCGCTAGGCTGTACTGTGCTGCTGTAAGGGCAGGCACTTGCCTATGCAGGGGGTGGCCATGGTGTTTCAAACGGCGCTCAACTGACTGGCTGGCTGTCCAGGCTCGTTCAAGCTCCTTCAAGCTCCTTTGCGCTCCTTCAGGACCAGCCATGCCCACTCGGCAAGCCCAGCACGCCTGTAAAGACCAATGGTACCTATGGGCCCCCTTGCCTCCTGCTTCCCCACTGCGCTTTGGTCCTGTAATTTGCACGCCGCATATTCTCAAATCAACATCTCCCAGCAACGATCGACTGGCGCTGCATTTCTTTTTCCTTTTCCTTTCTCGGGATCTCCCACCTAATTATTATTCCATCACTCTATCCGCAACACCGATTTTGTTTCCATCCTTCAAAACATCTCTCCTTCTCAGCACCACCCACTGACACCGGGAATAGCCGCCCATACCAGTGCAACGCCAACCTGGTGTCCTTGACTTCAGCTCTCTCCGCAGAAGTCACCCCATGCAGCCAAATGTATCCCCAAAAGGTAATTTCACTTCGTAGACAGCTTTCAGCTGGTCCTCAGCCACAATAGCGTTGCTCATTTCGCTAATGAAAAACCATGCGCCTGATCGCATCGCATGCCAATTTTTAAATCTCAACCTTAATTCCTTCTGCGACAGCACTGCCGTGAAATCAAAACGTTTGCATCAGATACTGGACTCGTTCGATCCTCCCAAGTTGACTGATGCTGGAATCCCACAAGCCGCCCAGCCGTACTGTTCATTGAAATTACCGCTATCAAGTACCGCATCAGAGTAATTGCCAGCGCGAACCCGCCGTCGCTCTCCGTGCAGCGCCCCTCGTTTCAAACTGCCCCTGGTGCTCCGTACAGCAAAGGCGCTACCCCGACATGGTAAACCCACCAACCAGAACGACCGGTCACGATCCCAGCATCGACGTCTTTTCCACCTATACTCCGACAATCACTCTAACAGCGATCCCGACCGCGGTTCCCAATTGCTCTGCGGCCCCTATTGACTGGGTACTCTACGTAGGGGCGCTCCTGATCTTGTGTCTTGGATGGTGGGTGCTGGAGATTCCGCTTCTTTTCACCAAATCTTCGTATCAGCCTCTCAGTTCACGTGGAGCCGATGAGCAACTAGCCCAGCGGAAGCCCCTGGGTCGTTTTTGGGATGCCGTGCGCTGGAACTGTTGCAGGACGTTGACACCAACCGCAATTGGTGTCATTGCCATTGCTCGGAACCTTCACGAGAAAGCATGGCCGGGCTTGTACTATTTTGGTGCTGAGCGCACATCCAGCAGCCGTGCTGGCTTCACATGGTGGCAATGGGTCAAGGTCTTCCTGACAGACGTGGTGCCTATTGTCTTCTTCTGCATGCTCATCTGGCGATCTGCACACATGATGAATACATGGAACATTTTGTTACCGGCCTGGTGGCTGGTGGCATATACTGTTCAATGCGTGCTCGGCCTATACCTTCTAGCGGCCAGCAACATGCCTAACGAACCTCGTGCAGGTTGGACAATCATAGTTGGGCTTCCTGTTATGCTGTTGGCAGGAGTACTTTTCTGTGTGCCGGCATTTCTAGTGCTGAAGAAGGGTGGCATGCCTCCTCAGCTGGGCTCCACTGTCTTCCTCACCTGGTATTGGGTTTTGATACCGTTTACTCTCTGGAGCTGCTGTGGCGGTCGTGGCCACATTCTCGTCTACATGTTCAATGCGTCTTTCCGCATGATGCCCCTTCTAATCGGTATGTTTGACGACAGACCACAGTTCATCTTCTGCTCGTCCAATTATACGGGCGTCACGGTTGCTGTTGGCATATTGGGGGGCGCATTACCTCTCATCCTGGGCATGTTGGGTCAATCGGCTCTGTGTGAGCGATACAGACCTGATTTGCGACGCATAAGCGAAGGTAAATATGCAGAGCAGCCCGCCCAGGAGCTTACCCAGGAGCTTGGGCAGTGAGGGACGTGCTCAGCATGAAAATAGGATGGCCCTGACGAGATGCTGGACGAGTTGAGCGCACACAAGTGTGAGCTGGCTAGTGCAGTCAAGGAGCGTTGGTTGATCTCGCTGATGGAACCGAGCATTTAGTTTATTTTTAGTGATACCCACCGTGATATTCAAGAATTTTTGTTCTATTTTCATATTTTCGAGCGATACTACTGTGTTACTTGGACCTGTGCAATATGAATTGGCCTGTGCTGATGCTAATGGTCTTTCGTTTCATCTGTTGAGCTACAGATCTTCGACTGCCTCCCCGGGTGTTTCATGTAACCTTTATGCCCTGCAGGTGATGATTTGACACGTTCTCGTCTGACGCTTATTTGATGCTAAGAATAGAATCATGCATTATAGCCTGAACTCTCAGCTTCCCAAAACAATCTAGACAAAGCCTTGACTGCCCTTCACTGACAATCTTGGAGTATTGTATCCTTCTTGGTAATGCCCGCGGCCTCGAGACCATAAGCCCACACCTCCTTTCTGCTAGGCACGTCCCTCGCCATTTTTGCAGTCTCCAACACGTCGGTTCCGTTTAAATACAAGGTCTCGCCTTTAGCCGGCAGCCTGTCGTCAAAGCACAACTTGAGGGCGTCTTTGGCGCTTTTGGAAGGAGAGCGAAAGGTACCGTTAGGGCAAAGGTAAGTCTAGATGGCAGCTGCGAGGGGCATGTAAGTGTTCACAGAGAGGAAGGATAATAGCCATGGTCCTCGGCGCATAAGTCCTGTAGACATAGCTCCGGGGTCAATGCCGAAGACAGCGATGTTAGAAAGCTGCGGATCGTCACCAAGCCCAGTAGCAAGTTCGTGCCTGTGCGTTCGGTTAGCCAGAAGAGAGCAGGAAACGTGTTCTGGGCGTAGGAATGAAATAACATGAACATTACTTCACAAAGTTTACAGAAGCCATAGCGGCGGAAGCTGTTATACCGGGTCGGGTCTTGTTGAGGGGTGCTCCAGGTTCCCTTGGCAAGCGGTTCTGGGCCGGGGAAAGTACTCCATTTCCGGTCAGTAAAATGAGTCTGCTGGATTTCGTTGCGTTTATCCTCGACACTATGTATGTTTATACCCCGATGTACTATTGAGGAAAGGATTTGTGAATACTCATGAGTCCAGCTACCGATAAAAAGAATGCGACCTTGCTCTTTGTCCATGCTTTGCAGCAAAAGCAGGAGGAGAAGCTGGTTGGCTAAGTAGTTGACCTGCCACGACATTTCATATCCGTCAACGGTGAAGTTCTGAATCAATTAGCTAGTTACATGCTATCAAATGAACTCTCGAGATGCCCTACCAGATCAACCCAATCTAGATACCCTGCATTGAGAATGAGGGCTCGGATGGGCGGAAGTTCCCCGCTGGCAACCTTGTTTGATGTCCTTTGCAAATGCTCGGAACTTTGCCAGTGAAGTGAGTTCAAGGTCGAGGACTTTGTGTGCATGTTCCGGCGGCGCTGATTTGAGTGTTGCCTGAAGAGTAGAAGCCGTTGTTGCATCGCGTACGGTGTATATGCCCGTGTGGTAGTTTGCGAGCTCGGGTGACGACAGAATGCAGGCTCCAATGGCAGAACCAAGGCCACCATTGGCGCCTGTTAAGAGTATAGTGCCGTGAGACATGGTGAATTCAATTCTGCAGAATCTTGATGCCCCAACAGATGTTTCACTGTTCGTGAGTTAGGGCCGAGTGTCTATAGCGCAGAAGAGTGGTCTTGCAGTTGCCCACAGGTGATAAAGATAAGGGGATGAAAATGTATCCGAAATGTGAGTCCCCGAATGTAACGACATTATGTGAATTGAATTTCCTAAAAGTGAATTTTTGCAAGTGAATGGTTTGCAATTAACTGAAAATGTCATGCACGTAGTATCCAATCTGCCATTAACTCATCTTGCTCAAGACAGAGTGACTGGCTGAACACGGCAGCGATGTCAACAAAAAGGACGCAGGCTGCTCTTCTGCGGTGAACTTTGATGGTATATCTTTGCGAGGAACAAAACGCCCCCTCCTTACCTGTAAAATCTTTCGGCACCTTGGAAAAGCAAGTTGAGCCAATCCTGGCAGTGTATACTGAAGTGCTAATTATTCCAGATTGCAACAAACATCATGGAGCCCGAGCCTACCGTTGATACCCATCGGGCGTGGGTGGCATTTCTCGTCGGCGTCACGGCGATAATTGTTCCTATATGGTCGCTGTGTTGCGCAGTTGTCCTCATTGGATACCTTCTCACCTGTTGGAACATAGTATGCCTCTTTTTGGCTACACCCGTTGACGTTGCGGCACGGGGCTCTTGAGCGTGCCCCTGTGCAGATGGGCTGGCTGAGGGGAAACACTATGTCAGCCGGGACTACTGTGAGAAGCAACTGAGCACGAGACGAAAATCGAGGGTATTATGTTTATGAAAAGAAAATCGCAGAAGAGGGCCAAAAAAAGAAAGAAAAAAACAAAAAACCAACGCGGCATACTTTACATCAAGGGACAAACACAGATAGATCTTGGCAGCTAAATCGGAAATCGATCTGACGGGACCCAGCCATCAGTGGGCCAATAAATTACAGCGCATGGAGCCAGCCACAGTGACTATTTAGTGAGCGCCAGTGACAGACCTGGAGTGAACCGGACTTTAAGTTTGTCGCCGCGGCAGCTTCGGGAACGACGTCATCCTGCCCGCCGATAACAGGGCCGGCGCTGCTGCAAGCCACCAAAAGATACAGAGCTCCTCCAACCTTTTCTAGCACGCCCATCCCGAACTCAATTCCTGCCATCTTTTTTTGTATTGCAAGTTCAGAACCATCTCTCCTCAATCGTTTTCCTTTTAGGCGCTTTCGTCGCTTCTCTTTCATAGAATTGCTCAATTGATTACCTGGCACACACCACACAATGGCCAACACCGTCCCCGACTTCTCGTCTTCGGACTACCTGAAGTTCTTCTCCGCGGGAGCTTTGGCTGCCACTTTGACCCATGGCGTAAGCATCCTTCGCGCCTCTGTCACTCCATTCCCTGCTAACAACCGTGTAGGCCGCTACCCCAATTGATGTCGTCAAGACCCGAATCCAAGTCGACGATGCGCTCAAGGGCCAAAACATGGTGCGCGCGGCGCGAACCATCGTCGCCGGGGAGGGTCCAGCTGCCCTGCTCACAGGATTTGGCCCAACCGCTGTCGGATATCTAGTCCAAGGCGGTGGTAAATTCGCGGGATACGAATTCTTCAAGAAGAAGTTCATCAGCTACGCAGGCGGCCCCGAGGCAGCCGTGCCACACCGTACAGCTATTTACCTGGGCGCCAGTGCTGCGGCCGAATTCTTCGCAGATATTGCTCTGTGCCCTCTCGAAGCTACAAGAATTAGACTGGTGTCGCAGCGAGGTTTCGCTACTGGCTTGGCTTCTGGCTTTATGAGATTGGCTAGAGAGGAAGGCTTCCGAGGATTTTACTCTGGCTTCGTGCCCTTGCTGTTTAAGCAGGTTCCTTACGCAGTCGGGCAGTTTTCTGTGCACGAAGCTGTCAACGAAGTCATTTTCCGATCCATTGGAGCTGAGCGCAAGGCTAAGCTCACCCAGCTGGAATCTACCGGTATTGAGCTGACCTCTGGTCTTGTCGCCGGTGCTGCCGCGGCTGTGCTCTCTCACCCCGCCGATACACTTCTGTCTGCGATGAACAAGGGTGCTGGTGACCCTGGGCAGGGAGCTACAAGCCGAATGTTCCAGCTGGCCAAGGAATTCGGTCCCAAGAGACTGCTGCTGTCTGGACTTGGACCTCGTGTGGTTATGACCTGTGGACTGGTCTCTGGCCAGTTCGTTATCTACGCCCAATGCAAGGCATTGACTGGCGCTCCTCCGGGTGTTGAAATCCACAAGGAGTCTTCCATATAGATGTGAAATCACTAGACGACATTTCAATGATTTGGCGATGAGGCGTACGGTCCTTGTTCAGGTTCGGCTTTTTAATGTATTTCATTATTTCATAAACTAGGTAATAGACGTGTATGGAAGTTACTAAATCGCATCATAGAGAGTACTGCATATGTTAGTGTCTGTTACTACAGCATTTTGAAGCGGTTCTTACACGGAACTCATGATTTTGTCTGTCTGTCAAGTCAAAGAACTCACTGTTCTCAACGTGCTCTACACTTCCAAGCCTATCTCGGCGGCGGTTCTCCCAGCGGTAATACACCATGAGAGCTGAGATACACGTCGCGTAAAATGCGGCGGCCACTATTAGAGCGATCTTGGCAGGCAGGTACCGTGGCTTGTCTTCGTCTCGGAAAGTCAGAGGGCCAATAATGTTACCCACGCCTGTATGAGTGTTAGACGCTGCGCTTCGGAAGTGCTTCAGTTCACGTACAGTAGCCGATAAGCATGATGGCGTTGATGGTTACCTTCTTGGTGTGGCCGGCATAGTTTGCAGAGGCATAGGTGTACATGAGAAACAACGAGGTACCCGGCAGAATGGCAAGGTAGTTTCCAACCAACTTGGCACCATTGGGGCTATGCTCTGGAAGAAAAGCCAGCATACAGCTCCCGGCGAACCCTAAAGCTACCAGAGTAAGAATGGGCGGACCTCGCATGTTGTATTTTCCTGCGACCCAGCTGGAGCTGAGGATGGCTACGATTTCAAGACCACCCGATGGTATCGACATGAGCGATGTGACCTTGGAAGTGAAGCCGAAGCTCTTGATAACCGTTGCCTGGTAGGTTGATATGAAGCCATTGGGGATCATCGATGCGAGGGTAGCAAAGAAAATGAGCCAGGTTTGAGGATCGACGAAACACTCTTTGACCTGTTCAAATTTGAAGTGTTTGTTCTCAATACCCGTTTTATTTTCGCGCAGACGCTCGATCGCCCATATCTTCTCTGTCTCCGACAGTCGCGATGTCATTGGATTGTCAGGAACAACGAAGACGATCGCAAGGCCGAATGTCGCCGTTAACAACCCAAAGATGAGGAACATCAGCTGCCATGAATGAAAGGCATCTCCGGAATAGTGCTGAAAGCCGAAGGAGGCCAAAGCCCCGACAATTTTGGCAATGGCGATACCGAGATACCAGAAGCCAATCCGAGGAGGCTGTTCAGCTCTTTTGTACCACATGGCTGTCAACAAGATTCCGGCGGGGGCAACAGCAGCTTCAAAAGCTCCCAGAAGAAGCCTAAGAGTCACAAGACCTGCCCAGTTCTTTGCGACTGATGTACACGCAACAACTATTCCCCAGCATATGACATTGAGCCCGAGATATTTCGCCGTGGGAAACCGCTGCATAAGATACCCGGTAGGGAACTCAAAAGCAAGAGAGGTGACGTAGAAGACGAGAGCCAGCTGTGAGAATTGGTCACCGGTAATATGTGTGTCCTTTTCAATACCCATGATATTTGCGTAGTTGACTGTTTGGAGGTTAAAATCGCTTGATGCGGTGAAGCGTGACATTGAGATTATCTAGAACTCACTCAATGACTTGTCCAGGTATTGATATCCATATGAAGCAACTAAACGGTATTAATCAGTTAATAATGGAGAGTGTCGAATATAGAATCGATCATACACAGAAGGGGGATCAGAAAGAGGTCAATCTTGGCGACGAGGCGCTGCTCGTCCTCCTTGGTCATGGGCGGGGCATCACTACCGACAAAGCGAAGCGCCGCATCAGCATCGGTCTGGACCGGTGCAGCACCTTTTGCGGCGAATGATTCAGACATGATGCTTATGTTTCCTTGATATTCATTATAGGAAATATATAAACACTCAGAGGAAGGGGGCGGTGAAATTTTGTCGTGTACATCCTGCAGTGCATCAAGCTAGTCCCTAAAAAGCGCAACCTTGCCAGGGTAACATCGCGGGGCGATCAGGGCGGGGAAGTGCCGGTATCGCATGGGACGAATTACAGCGTGTAGTGAATGAATTAGACCACTTCGACACTCACTCAACTCTTCATCTCCATCCGACCGGCCACCGTTGTGGACAGGAGTTGATCTTTCTTTCTATTTCCATGTCGACCAATCAGTCAAGTTTGGCAACAAACACTATAGGTACATATTGCAATTCTCATTGCCTGGATGCTTCCTCTAGTTCCAAATTCCGGAGAACCTGTTTGAACTGATCCTTGAGGCCCCATGATAAAAAGTCCATGCGTTGCCGGAATATCAAGAGGGCTTTGGCACTTGTTAGCTCGTTCGGATCCCCAAAGCCCTCAAAGTGGGTAGACCATGTCTGCCCTGTGTGATCGTCCGCGGCACTTGTATTTAACTCTAAAAAAATGTTGAGTATTCTGTGTTAAATTGTGAGAACTTCACCGCAAAATCGCCATACCTGTGGAAACCGACATCCGGTCATCAGTAACCATTTGGCCTGCATCCGTTGACAATTTGAGCAAGGCCCAGAACGTCAGCGCAACGTCAAAAACAAGTACCGTTTCAGACGGGGTGCTAAGACAGTCTGATCAGCATGTTTCAAAGGAAAAATACGGTATTTGCAAGCGTACTCGAATGGATGTCTCGCCAGGATAGCAGCCAGTCGGGCCGCGTGGCTGAGTATGAACCTTGCACCGGCAGGATCTGAAGCGATGCGGGCTGTAATCCATTCCTTGGCAACTAATTTGCTCTCTTCAGTGCCGGATTTACCGGCAGCAACTTTGACATAGTTCAAGAAGCCCGGCCAGGTGAACTGGATATGACCCAAGTGAGAGAGAATGTCGACACTGCTCAAAAGTGAGTTTGGGGCTGTTCGGGAAACTTGACACGATGCAGCCAGTTGATCTAGAAGTTCTTGGGGGTTACTGCTCAAGTTAGAAATCGGATCAATGCTTGTAGTGAAGAAGACCATACTGTCTAAAGTTGGCAGAAAACGCCAGTCGATAGCGAGAATCAGCGGATACGCCGCTTGTCGAGCAGATTACGTCTGTAGCAGCGGCATCTGAACAGAGCCTTTGGAAGTTATCAAGTGTAAGGATCCAGAATAATATTTAACGGAAGTTTTGGAACATACCTGTACAACGTGTGGGCGATGATTGATAGACCAAATGAGCTCAGCGGGTGACGGAGACGGCCGGTGGTGGCTAATTCGCCCAGAACCTCACAAAAAGTTTGCGAAGACTCATCCCTGTTACTAGAATATCGGCTAGCTTCATCGTTGGGAAGAGGTACATTGATCTCAGTAATACCAAAAGTGGAGGGAATGTTGAGAAGCGCCGCTATTTGAACATCGTAGAGCTAGGTGCATTTCGTTAGCAACCGGCCATCCAAGAAGCTCTCAGTGACATACGTAAATGCCCCATCCCAAAATTCTTCTCTCGTTGTCGTCTGCTTCAGCCTTTTCTAACTCCTCCCGTGTCGGTGACTTTGCACACTTTCGCAATTCATGGACAAATGACAGGCCGGGGCGAAGCAGGTGCATTCTCCTAGCCGCCGTTACCAGTGTAGCTCGACTGATCTCGGCATGCTGGTAAAGCATACGAGAGCCGCAAAAGAGCCCAAACAAAGATTGCAGCAGAGATGCTTGAACAAAGCTTACTTCAAAAACTCCAGCTGAGTTGCTCTCTTGCACAGTCGAAATTGCACGACGAGCAAGTTTATTAAGGGGCACAGCCAGTTCCCTCAGCGTCCCGCGCGAGTACATGGCCCCAATGGCAGCCATGGCAAGGAGCAAGATAGGAGATTGTTGCTTGGTTTGCTTCTCAGTGCGCCTTACTATTGGGAAGGACTTGTGGAAGTGACGAAAGTAAAAATTGATGCATGTTGACAGCGTCTGCGCTGACGGGAACGAGGCGGAGTCCACAATCGGGCGTTGGATTTGTTGATCATTGAGCATGGTGATGATTGCTTTTCGTGAAGTCCCATCGACGTGGTATGAATCTGATTGTTCAAAAATAGAAGTGTTTTTGACATCAGCAAGTATGAGGTGAATCTGGCCATCTTTCTCACTAGGGCGATATACATGAGGCTAAAGAGCAATTAGTGACTGTGGGCATACATGCTGGGAAATACAGGCCATACCCATGGGGTATCTGGTGGTTGGCCATCGCGAATTGTGTGCGTTGCAGACAATCGGGAACTCTCCATGCTAGATGGGGAGTCTGGAGTAGAAGTATGGGTGACTTGGTCATCTCCGAGTAGCAAGTCAAACGACGGCATGTCGAAGGATGTCAGATCCTCTGAGTCGAGCTCGATTGCATCCCAACCGAAGAAACTTTCGCTTGGGTCGGCATTGAAGTTGTACAGTATGTCCGGTGGGAGATACGATAAGTCTGACAATGTTAATGTGATAAGATGCAAGAATGGTGCCGGGAGTAATACCTGGCAGGTTGCCTGAGCTCGCTATGGTAGGTTGGGCAGGCTGGTTCGCAGGACAGAATCGTGGATCTAACTGAGCAGAGTGCATGGATTCTGAATTAAGATCCAGCACTTCCTCGGACAGATCGGTAGGAGATGCCACACGGCGTGGGCTGAGGCTACGGGTCTGGTCTAAGGCGACACTGTCCACTTGACTCCGATACCTGCACGAGCGAGCGCGGTTGCGACACCTGCTGCATGTCTCGCCCGGTTGGCCATCGCAGCGAACCTTGAGCCTGACACATTCCAAGCTAGCCGTTTAAGCAATTGTGCATTTGTGTGAAGATACCTGCAACTTACCAAGATATCTTCCGTGGCTTTCGGCGAGCGTCTTTATGAAGTGCCGCATGACGAGTCATTACATCTCTAATTTAGATGACAGTTAGCCTTGCATATCATGAAGAGGGCGTCG
The DNA here is from genome assembly GCA_022702485.1 of Simplicillium sp. C3G150-2. NCBI lineage: Eukaryota > Fungi > Ascomycota > Sordariomycetes > Hypocreales > Cordycipitaceae > Simplicillium > Simplicillium sp. C3G150-2. The sequence goes on along the minus strand of JAJIYY010000005.1, from coordinate 1,120,461 downwards.
GCATACCTTCGAACAAACTGTTTACCACATGTCGGGCATTCGTGATAAGAATCTTTCGCATCTATAAAGAGTGAGATGGCGTGGTTGGCGGCGGCCCAGACCAGGAATTACATACGACTACGTTGATGGCGTCGAAGGTGTTCTCTCTTTCCAAACGTCCGATCGCAATCCGCCCAAGGACATGCCAAAGATACAGCTACTGGCGAACGCTCCATTTCGAATCCGAGATAATTGCCCACGTTTCTCTTGCTAAGCACCCGCCGCTTGTGATGTTCATGTTGAAGAGGAAGAGTCAAACGCAACCGGAGCTGAAGTGGATGGCGGAGAGAATGTGGACATTCGAGAGTGCCCTGATTACCCACCCATCCCCGGCCTGCTCTTAAAATGTCACGAAGGGGTCATCGCATCTATTTGTCCATAATTACATTCTTTAAAGTAAGAAAAGAGATAATTTTTTGAGACATTAACAAATTTCCAGCAGATTAAAGTTGTGGTTTCATCCACCGACAAACATGGACAAAGTAGACCAAATTCATCTCGAGGACCTCACAACGGTGCCGACAGAGCCATTCCAAGAAAATGCAGAGTTGGAGAAAAGGTTAATCAATGCACAATTCTTCTGGGCCATAAAAAGTTATTGACAGCAGTTAGGATTTTGCGCAAGATTGACGCGCGACTGATTGGACCGTTGTTCGTTATGGTATGTTGTACGTGAATGTATGCCATGGTAACTCGCAACTGATGATTTATTTACAGTACATTCTGAATTGTATGACCTACACTTCTCTTGCTTACGAGGACACTGCTAATAAATCCCGTTCAATACTTGAAGACCTTGACAGAAACAAGTGAGTATCGTAATGCCCGAAATCACAGGGTTCACTGACTAATTTTGGCTAGCATTGGAAACGCAAAGGAAGCAGGCATGGGCGATGCACTGCAGCTAAGTTCTTCGGACTACTCGCTCGCCGTGTCTATATTCTTTATAGGGTATCTCCTGCTTGAGGTGCCTAGCAACATGGTGCTCAGCCGGACGCGACCTAGTCTGTTCCTCCCTGGCCTGATGGTACGTGCGATTGCTCCCTTTATGTTGCTAACTCTAATCTAAATTCTCGCAGATTATTTGGGGTGGCCTGGTGTATGTAACCAATCATTCAAGTGCGAATGTTAAACGACTAAGTTTTTGTGCAGTATCGCATACGTCGGCATCAATGATAAGAGTCATCTGATCGCGCTTCGCTTCTGTTTGGGGCTCATCGAAGCCGGATACTTCGTGAGAGATGATGAACCTTTGACTGTGCTGATAAATCCACTAACAAACAATTAGCCTGGTGTTCTCTTAATCATGAGCAGCTGGTACAAGAAACACGAACTTGCAAGGCGCTTTTCTATTTTCTATTGCTCTTCGCTGTTGTCCGGTGCTTTGGGCGGGCTTCTCGGTACGTCTCAACCCGCTTCTTGCCAGCTGCTTTGCCACAACTGGAGCTAACGTGGTGTAGCTGGCCAAATAACCCAACACTTCCAGCATCATGGTAGTCTACCTGCCTGGAAATGGCTATTCTTGGGTCCGTATACTTTGTTCTCCATTGTGGGCATGTTTCTCTGACCCAGCATTAGTGGAAGGCTGCATTACTATTGGATGTGCCTGCATTGCTATGTACGTGTTTGTATAGTCTGGCTGCATCTAGCAATCTAGCTCACGTCTGTTTAGCTTTATTCTACCAGATTTCCCGGCCAACACGAAGTGGCTCACACCCGAAGAACGACAATATGCAGTCCGACGCTTGGATATTGCTCCGACCAGTGGTGAAGTTCCAAGCGCTTGGAAAAGCTTCCAGCAAGCTACAAAAGATTGGAGGTAAGGCTGGCCCGGCCGTCTATAGTATCATGCCCTTAAATTGACTGATGGGATGCTACAGAACCTGGTTGTTTGTTCTTGCACAGTCTCTGTGCACATGTGCTGGTACAATTACCTACTTTATTCCGACGTTGATGAGATCCCTGGGCTACGAGGGCAAGGATATCCAATACGTAATTATCAGCCTCTCAAGTCTTCATATATGTACTCTGCTAACTGATGATAGATGACGATTCCAATATGTATGTCGCTATAAAAATTGTACGATCAAATATGCCACTAACCTCTGCTCAGACATGGTCGCCCTCGTCGTGGTTCTAGCGAGCTGTTTCTCATCGGATCTGCGTAATGAACGACCGAATCACATCATTGCAATGGCATCCATGTCAACCATCGCGTTGATAATTACCGCTGCTGTTGAGAATAACAAAGTGCGATACGCATTTCTCTCGTTAGGTATGTTTGAGTAGCGTGGCCGTCGCTGTTTCAAAATTAATTCCTCCTGTAGGTGCAGCAGGCATTTGGGCCTGCAGTCCACTGACGCTGAGCTACCTGTCAAACACCATCAGCCAGCCAGCAGAAAAGCGCGCCATTTCTATTGCATTGGTCAAGTACGTCGGTATTCGATCCCTTTGTTGTGCCAGTCGATTAACTATCCTGCAGTGCTCTCGCGAATCTTTCATCGGTATAGTATGTAGCGACACCTCCCCCTCGGTAACGCTTCCTGACGTCTGTAGCGGCTCGTATATCTGGCCATCGAAGTCTGCCCCCAAGTACGTAGTTGGATTTTCGGTCACTATTTGTTTAATGTTTGCACTCGTCGGTACCGCGCTGCTCTTGAAGATCCTCCTTCGCAAGTATCCCCATTAGTCATTGTCACGCCAGTATTGAGGTTGAAAGGGAAGTTGCTCAGAAATAAATTGCTTGAATTTACAAAGAAAATCAGTCACTTCAGATTAGCTCTTCGGTTCAATTGATTGGAGTTCAAGAACGCTGCATGTTGATGTGCCATGTTGATTAACTTTTGAACCCAATGCTCCCGACTCATCCATTCACTCCATTTACATGGCCCGGTGGCGCTAGAATTATAGGCATGAACTGGTACGGCACCTGCATATCGGCTCTGTTTCTCTGCCACCTTGGGTCCGACGGTTCGCCCACCTTGAGTCCGACTTTCACCTCAAAGCTATAAACTGTTGTCAGCCTGCTCTTCGCTACTGCGCAAATCAGAAGGGTATAACAGCTAATTCTGCTTATTACTTTTATTTTATTGCTACCATTTCCTCAGAAATTATTGAAGAATCAAGCGCACCTGAGATGCCCCCTTCGCACTTCACGCTAAACACCGGAGCTTCCATTCCGGCGGTTGGCCTCGGTATGCTTTTCTTGTACCATATGATAAGTGATTGCTTGCTAACAAAACTTTCAGGCACCTGGCAGGCAAAACCCGGAGAAGTTGGGAGGGCCGTTAAACATGCCCTCGAGATTGGCTACCGTCATATAGATTGTGCGTTGATCTATCAAAACGGTAGGTTTGGAATACCCGGCCTCGAAGCTCAGAGGGACTGACAGTCTTCGAGAAAGGGAAGTCGGAAACGCAATCAAGGAGTCTGGCGTGCCTCGCAAAGACATCTTCATCACAGGCAAACTGTCCGTGCTCTCCACACAGCTATTCTTTTGTTTGCTATGAGAGCAATTACCACTAACAAGAGGCTAGCTGGAACACATACCATACCAACGTTGCGGATTGCTTGGAACAAACCTTGAAAAGTCTGCAGACAGACTACTTGGATTTGTATCTTGTGCATTGGCCTGTGTCAGTACACCAACTCATCCTACAGTATACCAGGAGGCGCCAAGATGCTAACCTGCTCTCTTAGTCGCTTGATCCCCACTGAAGAGCAGCCATTGCTGCCCGTGAACGCAGATGGCACTCGTGCAGTGGACCGCAATTGGGCTCAGAAGGATACCTGGAAACAGATGGAGGAAGTCTATCGCTCTGGCAAGGTCAAGGCTATTGGTGTCTCCAACTGGAGTGTACCTTATCTTGAGGACCTCGCCAAGAGTTGGACCATTGTTCCAGCCGTAAACCAGGTGAGAAATCCTCGTTGATGGTGACTCAAGCAACGCTGACGCATTTGCTTCTTGGGTTCCAGGTCGAGCTTCACCCATATAATCCCCAGCACAAGCTGAAAGAATGGTGCCATAGCCGAGGCATCTTAGTGGAGGCCTACTGCCCTCTTGGCTCTACTGGTTAGTATACTTGGAATCTTCTGTTGCATCGCGTGCTGATGAAAGAATACTATAGGAGCTCCTCTACTCACTGATGAGACGGTCGTCGCGTTGGCAAAACAGCACGATGTTTCGCCAGCCACAATTTTGATATCCTATCACGTAAACAAGGGGTCGATCGTGCTGCCAAAATCCATCACACCTACCCGAATTGAAGAGAACCTTCGCATCATTCCCCTTTCTGGAAATAGCCTGTCTTTGTTGGACGCAGAGGCTGCCAATGGCAAGCAGAAGCGAATCAACACACCTAGCTGGGGACATGACCTAGTAAGTTGCTCTTGATATCTTTTTTATGGCTATTTAATAACGAATTCCTTTCGTAGGGCTTTGATGACTGGTTCGGGCCGTCCGCCTGATTCTCTAAGAATATTGTGCCAATGCATCTGGCATCCGCATGATACCGCCTGTCGTTTTTGGCTCGAAACAAACCGAGAGAAGGACAAGGATTCGAAAGACAAAACGGAGGATTCGGAGGAGGAGAACAATGGTCCGAAAGTGCAACTAGATGTGCATTTGATCGCAGTGCCTTTTGGTTACGCCAGGAAGCTTTTCATTTACATTGCTACTATACCAACGAACTTCCTTGCTATGGTTGAAGCAGCATTGGTCGCTAGGGACCACGATGGAATAGCCTCAAGCTTTGTAATTAGGTATCATAGCATAGGCCTAACAGAGTCCCCTGAGCCTATATCCTCTCAGCTATGGGGGCGCTTGCATTCTGAAGGGTTAATCTGGTCGTAAAGCACTCTGTATTTTATTCTCATTAGCCAATTCCAAGTAGTGGTTGCTGCCAATTAAATTACTAGCAATCACTCTCACAGCCAACAACTGTCGTGCAAAAAAAAAAAAAGAAAAGAAAAAGGAAGAAAGAAAAATTCTATTGTATAGAGCGTAATTGAAAATGCCATCGTGCAGGTGAATTCATCGATAATGTGCAGACGATTTCGAGTCTTGAACCAACTAGATTGTTAGGCGCGAGTGTCTTCTGTAGCCCTGTGGCCAATGGCCACCGACGTTGCTGTGATTGGTAAGAGGACGTTTTTCAGGCTCTATTCAAAAAGCGACCGCTGTAGCAGTGGCGGGTTATCAATGAAAGAAATGGGAAACATTATTGGAGCACGTTAAGTACAAACAGGAAACGCGGTGTGCCTGGGGTTTGGTGATCCCCCATCACGACGTTAATCAGCCGAGCGCAGGTGTCAGAAGTAGAAACATGGCGCGTGGCCTCTGTTCGTTGTAGTGGTGGGAGTGCTCCGTGCAGTGAGCTCGTAGTGAATCCTTCGCTAGGTACTTAAAGGGACTGTGAGAGTGACTTCAGCGGCGCAGCATGCGAAAGGTAATTAATTACCAGCAATTTCGAAATTAGCACAGACTGTTTTTTCAGGGACCTGACACTGCAATGGTACGTACAGGCACAGTAACTTACCCCTAGGTTCTTTCTCCAGGCTCTGGGAGTTTGCCTGTGCGCATTTGGGTTAGGCTGGCTGGCTTTATTAGACTCCCACGGTGGCGCTATTACCCTTTTTTTGGGGCGCTGTGGGGCTCCCTGAAGGCCACGACGACAGTCTCGAACTTGGTTACGATGGAAGTCGCCTTTGATTACTCCAGACTGTCCAAGTGTTCTGGCAATCTAGTCTCGTTTTATTTTGCCCTTCACCCAACACTGGCTTATCCTATCTGCGTACAAGGGTGAGCCTCGCATCTCAGCAATTTTTATTTCTACCTTCTCCGTCACCCTGCAATTTTATCCTGTACAATCTCGCTCCCTTCAACGCCTCGGGATTGCCCTGCTCGCGACATCGTGCCACGGAGCCTTTTTGCCCTCAGCCATCCGTCGCTGACATCCACAACCCGTCAAGACCTTCCAACCCATCGAAAGCAGACGACACGTACCACTGGCCCATGATTCAATCATAGGCGTCCCGAAACTCAACTCAACTCACCCCAACCTCGTCCGTCGCCGCCTCGTGTGGCTCCCTCACTCCCGACAATGAAAGCCGCGTTTCTTAGCCTCCTTGGCCTCGCCGCCCTCTCGTCAGCCCAGATACGTCGCAACTACGATAAGAACGACTACTACGTCTTGCAGCTCGATGAAGGTGTGCAACCGCGATACGTTGCCCTTCGTCTTGGCTTGAACCACGAAGGGCCGCTTGGCGACATTGACCAGCATCACATCTTCAGCGCTGCCAAGCATGACGATGACATCGTAACCACAGAAATTGCGGAGCGCCGCCGACGAAAGCGATCTCTCGATGGAACCAACGATATTCTCGACAATGTTCGCTTCGCGCAGAAACAAAAGCCGCGCATGCGTCTTCACAAGCGCGTGATCCCTCCACCTCCCCCTGGAGCGTCGATTAAACGCCGTCAAAAACCGCAGGAATGGGCCATCAAGAAGCAGGACGAGTTCATGAAGGCACTGTCCATTGCCGACCCCATCTTCAAAGAGCAGTGGCATTTATACAACCCTGTTCAAACCGGTCACGATGTCAATGTGACCGATGTATGGCTACAAGGCATCACGGGCAAGAATGCGACAGTTGCTATTGTTGACGACGGCCTCGACATGCATAGTCTTGACTTGAAGGATAATTATTTTGCTGAGGGCTCTTATGACTTCAACGACCATGACAACGAACCTGCTCCAGTCTTGTCTGACGATAGACACGGAACACGCTGTGCCGGTGAAGTCGCTGCTGTGCGCAATGATGTTTGTGGTATCGGCGTTGCCTACGACTCCAAGATTGCTGGAATTCGAATTCTTAGCAAGCCTATTAGCGATGCTGATGAAGCTGAAGCCATGATCTACGAGTACCAAAAGAACCAGATTTACTCTTGCTCATGGGGACCTCCTGACGATGGAAGATCCATGGAAGCACCTGGCATTCTTATTCGACGTGCCATGCTCAAGGGTATTCAGAAGGGCCGAGATGGCCTTGGTACTATTTACGTGTTCGCCAGTGGAAATGGTGCCGCCAATGGCGATAACTGCAACTTTGATGGCTATACCAATTCTATTTACTCCATCACTGTTGGTGCAGTTGACCGCGCCGGCAACCACCCTTACTATTCCGAGCACTGCTCAGCTCAGCTAGTGGTCACCTATTCAAGTGGAAGCGGGGATTCGATTCATACCACAGATGTGGGTGAGAATAAATGCGCAACCGGTCACGGTGGTACCTCTGCTGCCGCTCCTCTTGCAGCTGGCATCTTTGCCCTTGTCATGCAAGTCCGCCCTGATTTGACATGGAGAGATTTGCAGTACCTGGCTTTGGAGACTGCCGTCAAGGTTCAAGATAAGGATGCTGACTGGGAGACAACTGCTATCGGCAAGCACTTTTCTCACACTTACGGCTACGGTAAGATCGACTCCTACGGTATCGTTGAAAAAGCCAAGACTTGGGACAAAGTTAAGCCCCAGGCATGGTACTTCTCCCCCTGGATTCATGTTAACAAGCCAATTCCCCAAGCTACCGAGGGCGTTGCTGCTACCTTTGAAGTCACTGAGGATATGCTGAAGGAGGCTAACCTGGCTCGTCTTGAACATGTCACCGTGACCATGAATGTCGCGCACACCCGTCGCGGAGACTTGAGCGTTGACTTGATCAGTCCTGAAAAGATTGTCAGCCACATCTCTGTATCTCGTAAGGGCGATAATCATATTGGAGGTTACGAAGACTGGACATTTATGAGCGTTGCTCACTGGTAAGTAAATGCACTGTATCATTTAAAACATCTGTACTAATTTTGCTCAGGGGTGAACGTGGTGTTGGCACATGGACTGTTATAGTCCGCGATGAAGCCATGAATGCTCACGAGGGAACCTTCACTGACTGGCATCTTAAGCTCTGGGGAGAGTCCATTGATGAGAAGAAGGCCACGCTTCTTCCCATGCCCAACGAAAACGACGATGATGACCACGACAAACCTCAAACGACCATTGTTGGGCCTGCCAAGACAACTACTCTGCCCCCAAACCCTGATGCAACGAAACCGCATACCGACGCCAACCCAACTGATCATCCCCACCGCCCAACTAAGCAACCGGGATCAGGCACCAAACCAGAGGAAGAGACGAGTGGCTCCGTGGACAAGGAACCTACCAAAACCCCGTCTAGCTCTTGGGTTTCATGGCTTCCCTCATTCGGTGCCTCCAAGAAGGCGCAAGTGTGGATTTACGGAGCTGGTGGCCTTATCGTTGCTTTCTGCTCTGGTCTAGGAATCTATTTCTGGATTGCTCGCCGACGCCAGCGACGTAATGATTCCCGCAACAACTACGAATTTGAGTTGATTGACGAGGAAGAGGGAGAGGGTTTGAACAGAGGCGAAAAGGCAGGTGCTGGCAACGGCCGAAGAACCCGTGGCGGCGAACTGTATGATGCATTTGCTGGTGGCAGCGATGACGAGGATGATGATGATGATGAGTTTGACGAATACCGTGATCGCTCGGCTCGTCAACTTGATGGGCATTATTCTGATGGCGAAGAGGAGCAGCATGTTATCGGAGAGGAAAGCGACGAGGAGGACATCAATGAGAAAGGAGAGCACAAGCCACTAAGCGGACAGCACTCATAGGGCTTCACCGTCTCAGGCGTACGGTGAGCCTCTATTTCAAGACTAGGGGACGGAGTGTAGAAATTTTACATTAAGAGCTGCGGCATGGATGACTGGCGTTTTTGCGTTCTACTTTGATAATAGATTTGAATATACTACACATCACTTCAACCACGTTCTTGGCATCATGAGAATATACTTGAGTATAATTAATACTGCTAATTGCGGCTTCATGCCTGGTTGTGCAATTTCCTGACGCGGATGAGCCAGGTCAGAGAACTTGCCGCCTACAGAAGGCCAGCTGGAATAATGTATAACAAACCGGACCAAACGCCCTCTAGTTCAAAGCCGCGACTCAAGGCGGCAGCGAATACCGGCCCCGCGATCAGAGACCCCGCGCTCATGGACATACCGATCGACGTGTTAATGAATCCAACTTGTAGCGGCGAGCAAAGGGAATTGGCGAAGCTGCGCAACGCCCCTTGGAATCCACTGCCAAACGATAATATGCAGATGCCCGTGATGAAGATGCCAATATGTGATGCCAAGGCCATGAATGTGAAGCCTATTGTTAGACAGAGCACACTTCCTCTTACGATGTAGAGGTCCTTGCGTGCTGAAGATGCTTTGCGGCTCAGGATGAGAGACAGGTACGGGAGAATGGCAACGAGGCAGGCGAGATTGGTGCTTCCCTTGAGGGATATGAGGAGACTAGCTTTGGCGATTGTCCAGGAGAAGCGTTTGGAAGCGTATTGGGTTATGAGGCGGAGCGCGGGAAGGGCGATGTTTGCGAGGAGAAAGGCACCGGCCACGCAGGCGACGTTGGCGTTGAAGAGGGCATTGTGGCGGATGCTCTGTAGTTTTGCTTTGCATCTTGCAAGTACCGTTGCGGGCTCCCCCCGGGACTCTGAAGACGGTGGCGTTTCTGTAGAGCTGTCGTCGTCCGGCTTGGTCTCTGGTAGCAAAGTCGCTGCGACTAAGCCGACTGCTTCACAAGCAACACCTCCCAATGAGGGGATCCAAGCTGACCAAGTCATCAAAGCTGCACTCAGTGGTGTTGCCACTACCTCTCCGACGAGGATGGCTGCCGCGAGAATAAAGTATAGGGAGGCACTGGTTCTTGTCAACATTTATACATCTCATCAACTGCGAAGCAACTCACCGTTTGCTAGCCGGAAACGAATCTGTGATGATGGAATATGCCATGGAGGTTGCAGTTGCAGGACCACCACCTATGATCTGGAATAAGGGCGTCAACCAGATAGCCCTCAAAGGCACATATCCAGCATAATTCCACCACGATATCAACCGAATAAAGATTTCTTCCGCCCAAAGGCCGGTCAATGCTAACAACAGGATTGGTTTACGACCGACCCTATCAGCGGCTAGGCCGTATATCAATGCCAATAATATACCGGGAATCTGGTCGAATGTTTCTTTCCAGCCATTGATAAGCGCCAATTCCGTTTGAACTGGAGACGATTTCCACACATCGTCGTCTGCGCCATCTATGGGATCACGCCCGAGGAAGTGCTTGCATATAAGCGATTCAAAGATTTTCATCTGAGGTGCGAAGGAGAGTGCATTGCCAAAGTCTGCTGCGACTACAGAGACACAGATTACGGCAAGGAGGTATCTATGGGATTTATACCATGGTGTTTTGGAGTTGATGATGAGAGGTGTGGTCTCTGTAGGCGGCATGCTGTACTGATTGGATGTGTTGGAGTAATTCTGGTGGGAGAGGACTGGAACAATTGGAGCAACGGGAAATTGCGTTGAGCTAATAAAGTTTATGGCTCGTTTAATTGTATGTTAGCCTCGTCAAGGCACTCGCAGCTTTCCGAGGATCCAGGCAAGCCACTAAGCCTTGCCACGCAAACATCACATAAATTTGTCCAATTTAGGCAATGCCTGAGACCCGACCTTCTAAACATGAGCATAACTTGATACGCCACTCGTCCTTACTTTTATTTTCAATATCTTTTATACCGAATCCGGCATCTGTCGTCGTAAATATTTGCGTTGCTGTTCGTTGTTAGCCTGTTATTCGTTGATCGTTGCAAGTGACTTACAATGTCTCTTCGAACTGTTCACGGCCCGGGGCATCGCTGCGTACCCAAACACTGACACTGCACTGGCCTGCAGTGAATTCTCCATACCCATCCTTGTCAATGACGACGGGTTTCGTGGACCAGCCCAGGACATCTGTCCATTCTTCGCCAGCGTGCATGTCGCCGACATGCATTCTCTTGTGATCCGCGGCATCGCTGCTCATCAATACTGCCATGCCGGCGTGTCTGTCGTGAGTTCCATATCTCACCCACCCAATACATGTAGGATGGTCGAAATAATCAATTTGCTGGCCGTACGCATACAGCTTTCGAGCAAGTGTATACCGATGCAACAACCCGCCGCAGGACGGGGCAAATTCTTCTTCGCCTTTGATACCATAAATATCACCATACCAGACGCATGGATAACCTTGTTCTCGAAGAAGTATGAGTGCATGGGCAAGAGGTTTAAACCAATCTGATATAGGTAGTTCGAGAGACTGGGTTGGTTGTGTGTCATGGTTCATGACGAGCGTCTGAATGCTTAGCGAGACTGAAGATGAAAGGCTGCGATTGAACTTACGACAGAATTGTTCGGTTTGCATTGAGTCAGTGTTCCTTTAAAGACACCCCGGAGATCTGAACCTTTCTTGGCGCCAATTGCACTGAAGTTATGAACCAACGGTGCATCAAAAAGGCGGAATTTCGAACTCATACCCTTTAGATACTTACACATGACTTTAGCGTCGTCTTTCCAGAACTCGCCGACTGAGAACCAGTCATCGCCATGAGTCTGTTCCATTTGATTCACAAATTTGGCCAGAAATGTGGCACTGAAGTGTTTTACTGCGTCGAAGCGCATGCCTTTCAGTGGAATCGTCTCTGCCACCCACTCGCCCCAGGCCAATACGTCTGCTTCAACTTCGGGGTTGGAATAGTCTAAATTGCATCCCATGAGATAGTCACTGGCTTGAATTAGACACAGAGTCTGTATATTCTAGATCATTCGTACTTACTAGTTGCCCAGTTCGTCATCGACGTCGCCTTTTCTGGCCCACCCCTTGGAGTGTTGTCGAATAATGTTGTAAATGGCGACTTTCTTCGTGTTGTTGTCGTAATCAACGCCACTGAAATGATTCCAATGATATTTTTGCTTGCTATAGGTGTTTCCCCTGCCGGGAAACTCGTAGCCAACCCAAGCGTCAATCTCGTGCGGTTTACTAACCATCCTGTTCCTGTTCAGGGGATGCACTACAACTGCCTTGCATTTTTCTGTGTGATCTCCCCCGAATCTGTGATTGAGGACTGCATCAAAGTATATTCCGACGTCATGCTGCTTGGCTGTATTACAGAAATCTAGCAATTCGTCCTTGGTACCCCACTTGGTTGCCAAGCCTGACTTTTGATCGAACTCGCCCAAGTCGTATCTATTCAATGTAAGTAACTAGTCCTTCCATCGGCGTTCTCAAGATTGACAAACAAATCGTAGACATCATATCCATTGCTGCCTTTTGTTGCAGCTTTGCAACTATATAATTAATTAATTTGAACTGAAACGGAAGGGAGGTCACATACGCTGGCGGAATCCAGATGTTGTCGATGCCCCAAGCCTTCAGTTGCGGGATTTGCGCCTGCAGACGCCTCCAATGCTTCTGATCGGCAGGGGCATACCATTCAAATCCCTGCATCATGGTGATATTTTCCGGCGTTGGGCTGCGATCCGTCACGGATGGCGACGCCGAAGCATCGCTTTTGGCTTTGCCCGTCAACCAGGATTTAAAACGACGATGAGCCATTGAGTTGTTACATTGAAATCTCGACCGCTTTGATAGCAGCACCAGGATTAGTTGATGTAGGTGGAGCAAGACATACTGGCGATCTCATGTCTGGCTTTATCACAGCTATTATGGAATTCGCGCAGCCAAAGATAAGCCACATCTGCAGGGCAGATTTCATCTTGCATACATGTATGCAAGATTCTCATGCCTGTTCGAATTGGTCTGCATGTTTCTAGTGAGCCCGAAAACTTTGGGTCATTGGACCAGCCACGCTATTCACTTGCTGCAGCTCGTCGCCGTGCAATGCAATACATCGCTTAATTCAGCACATACATTATTGTGTAAAGAGAATTCTATTTCATTAAATCTATGGTATCTTTTGCGAAAATTCATTGTATGTCATGTGTCTACCAGAGTGGCATCCAAACCACCGTCGAGTAGTCAATGTTTGACTTTGTCGCCTCGATGCGGTCCGTCGTGGTTCCGAATAGACGGTCCATAATTCTACATTGCTTGCTGTAGTTGAAGCTCTTGCGCCACTGCTTTGAAGTTAGCAAACTGCATTACATTGATCGAAATATTCTGTACTTACACCCTTGCGGTGATGGATGTCATGGTCCTCAACGGCCAGCTCCATATCCAACGCCTCCAATAACCAAGAAATAGGGGAAGGAACGATTCCGTGGATGCGAAGTCCGCTATGGCCCCAAATCTCAGAGTAGGTAACGTATTCAAAGCACATCCACCACTCAAAGAAGGACAGCTTGAGTCCAACTGCCCAGAGAGTAGCAAAGACCAGGAATGGCACGATAAGAATTTCGATGACCTCCTGTTCATCGTCTGCAAAGCCCGAGTGCACGGCTGTAGGATGCTTAGCCAGGTGGTGGGTACGGTGGTACTTCCACAGAAATGGGATTTCGTGACAAGCGCGGTGGTAGGTGTAGAAAAAGACGTCGACTAGTGGTCCGTACAGGCTGAGCTTGAGAACGAAGCGAGCAAAAGTAGCCCAGTCGCTGATGAGAGAAGTGGGAGCAACGGTTGGGTCGTAGTCGATGAGGACAGCCAGGATGATACGGAAGCCTGCGGTCTTGTGCATCTCGCCAATGATCTTGCCAGCGCCGGTGTTGGGAATGCCATCACGCTTGGCCACGTCGCCATCGAGGCAGCCAAATTTATGTGCTAGACGACGAAGCATGCGTACTTCTCGAATGGCAGTCAATGTATAGGCGGCATTATAGAACAAAATCATTGCGATCTTTCCGGGACCGTGGCCCATGTAGTTGAAGTACGCTTGGTGGAGGATGAGAGGGATAAGGGCGAAGACGATGATGAACAAGTGTTGCGAAATTGAGCTCATGCATGGCACTTTGTCGGTCTTGGGGTGGACGGGTAGCGGTTGGTCGGGATAAAGGGGATAAACGTTAACGAAGTCGATGAACTTGTGGTAGCCATTCCATGTCTTCCTGTCATCCGTAGGCCAGGTAGAGACCATGGAATGGGTGTTGTGTTCTTGAGCCCTCCCCATGATTAAGATGAAGATCTGTGTGTAAGGCGATGAAAGATTGATAAGTGAGGGTTACACCATGCAAATAAAAACACCAGGGAAAGCGGCAGGATGAATTGAGTATATATTAATGTTATTAACGTTTGCATTGCATGCCACAGAATTGACTGGATCCCAATTTCTTAACATGTACCGAATTGACCTCGGCTGGTGAAGAAAACATTACTGCTTTTGGAAGGGTTTGGTGCGGGGGAAATGGACTCTGGGCCTCTGGGGGAAGCTAATTGGGTCGCTCGAGGGCAAAATTTGCGTGAGATCGTGGGCACTGATGGGGCGAAACGAAGAGGTAGGTCATGGAGGGTGTCATTGCGTAAGGCCCCAAGACAAGTACCGATTCATGCAGCACCAGGTGAGGGGAAGACAGGCACAGAGGGTTAGGGGAATGGTAGGAAATGCTTGTGAAAGTGGGTTTTTGCGTGTTTGAAACGGCGAGTCGGGACAACGGCGAGGGTAGGGTAATTTTGGGTGATCCGTAGCTTGGGGTGCTGTCTTTTGAGGAAACAATATTCTGTAAATATATCTAAAATTGGGGGCGCAGCGTATCTCATTCTTACAGCTACGCGCAATGGTAATACAGTTTGTTTCCAGCAAAAAGATGTCCAGGTGGTGCCGTTTCGCGCCGCGACAGGACAGGTTCACTCAGAACGGAACAACCGCACACTGTGATCAATTTCACCAGCACCGCACCACGCCATAACTCCAAAGCCTGCGTGGCAAGGGGAGCCACTTAAATAATCCACAGCCCACTGACGAGTCAAGTTGTTGGGAGACAGAGACCGTAGAGAGTGGAAATGCAACAAACACTGGGCTTGACAATCACATGTCACAGGCCGCAGACGCTAATCCTATTGCGCGTCATGACTTCACCGTTCAGCTTCGATCGCTGGCGCCGCTTTGTACTATCTATCCTGATATGGTAAGCGGAAGATTACCAATTAGATAATTAAGTGTATATTGAATTACAACGTCTGTCTTCCTCTTCGTGTAAGATGTAGTGAAGCCGTTAGTAAAGGGAGTTTGTACCGTTATGACGTTGCGAGCGTGCCCGCGACGGTGGGCTTAATTAGTTGATTGCCATTGGCTTGATTTCAACTGCTACAAACCGACTTGGGAACGGTAATTCATCTTTAAACAGAAACTCAATAACCCATCGCTTCGAGCTGCCAATCAATCTCTTATTGTCAAGATGAATTGCTACCAAACATGCGCGTCGTCGCGCGGTAACGTACTGATGCGCTGCCATGGTCAACCTGTCTCACTACCCTGTCTGACTCTTGTAAGGCTGTCACGCTGGCTGCGGGCGTCAGTAAGCACGCCTCCAAGCCAACAAGCGCGGAAACAAACAGTATTTTGCCATCACGAACCTCATTTTGCGTCATCACTTTTTAATCTGCAATCTTTCAGGCACCTATAGCTATTCTCAATCTGTGAAAGTCTTCTTGTACAAGTCAAAATGGGCGCACAATGGTCGCAGTTCTTCCCATCAAAACCTACATTCTCCCCTGATGACCTTGGTCCTCAAGATGGCAAAGTATTCATCGTGACGGGCGGATCATCAGGAATTGGATTTGAACTGACCAAAATGTTGTACCACAAGAATGCCACCGTATACATTGCCGCCAGGTCCAAGGACAAGACAGAGCAAGCTATAGCAGCCATCCGGGCTGACAGTCCCAACTCCAGGGGCCGCTTGGAATTTCTTTTCCTCCAACTTGACGATCTAGCCAGTATAAAAGAATCAGTTCATCAATTCACAGCAAAAGAGTCCAAGCTGCATGTTCTCTGGAACAACGCTGGCGTCTCCCAACCACCACTTGGCAGCGTATCCAAGCAAGGCATTGAGCTGCAACTCGCCACAAACTGTCTGGGACCATTCCTCTTCACCCAGCTTCTCCTGCCTACTCTTAAAGCTACAGCTGCAGCAGAAAATACGCCATCTCCTCGAGTGGTCTGGCTCAGCAGTCAAATTGTCGAACTTTCAGCTCCCAAAGGCGGAATCATCATGGACGAAATACGCACACCTCCAAACGACAAGGGCAAAAACTACACCAGCTCAAAAGCAGGCAATTGGTTCCTGTCATCTGAGACTGCGCGCCGCTTTGGACCCGATGGCATTATCAGTGTCGCCCTAAACCCAGGCGCTGTTTCGACCAACTTGTTCCGGCATACACCATGGCTGACGTATCTTGCATGGCCGTTGCTATACACTGCTGATCTGGGTGCTCTGACTGAACTGTTCGCTGGTCTATCGCCTGAGATTACGGCGGAGAAAAACGGCTGCTACGTCGTTCCATGGGGGAAGATCTCTGAGAATCCACGAGAAGACATTGTGCTGGCTATGAAGCCAAATGATGAGGGTGGTAGTGGACTTGCTGCTGAATTCTGGGATTTCTGTTTGGAGAAGACCAAAGACTATATGTAAATACATCTCATTACCCGACAGTCATGAAAGGCAGCAACGGGCGAGAATCCCATAAAGCGACTACGAGGTTCAAGGGTCATGTACATGTGACAGGCGATTACAAATTCAGATATATTAAACGCTTTGGTACATACGACGTATTTTAATTAAGCAACGACACCTTGCTTCTCCATCTCATTTACATATTTTTGCCAAATGTCTTCCACCTCCGTGTAAAACGACACATGTGCATCAGCCAGTCCTCCCAACTGAGCTTTCATCTCTAGTCTCTTGATCCTCTCAAAATCCGCTACCTCTCGCACAACTTCTTCGTCAAACATCTCGCTGGTGTGGCGGGCATTTTCAACCTCAGCTGTGAGTTCATCCACGCGCAGTTCCAGCTTGCGCGTGCGCTCTCGTCGAGCCTGCTCGTGATCAACACCACGGACGTCTTCAAGTTTTGAGCGGAAGAAGCCACCAGGACCAGATGACGTATGTCCAGCTTGAAGATGGTCGCGCTCAACTGTTGATTTGTTCAGATACTCTGTTAATTGCTCAAAATCAAGTTGCTTCTGCTCTCGCGCCTTTAGCAAGTTCTTTAGCGCAATAGAGTAGGCTTGCATGTCACGCAGTGAACCAAGGTAGTCTTGATCGGTAACCTCTTTGAGCTGGTGAAGCTGACCGGCAGAATCCTCAATTGATGCAGCAAACCCGTGGACAGCAGTCTCAACGCCTGGCTCAAGAGTAACCAGCTTCTGGAACTGCTCAGCCAGGTCGCGAAAGTCCGTCTCGAGATCACCTTGGCGACGAGCAACTCTTGCAACAACCTTTTCAATGTGATTCAAATCTTCGTCCAGCTTGTCGCTCTTTTCTTTGACTTCGAGGAATCGACGATCAGGCTTGTGCACCTTTGTAAAGGCATTGATGAATGTGTCTGCAAAGTTATCGAAGACACCACTCGCCTGACTAGGGTCAGTTGATACACTCGAGCGGGTAGTCTTGCTGCGCATCGTCGCATTCCAATCCTGGCTTTCGAGGAAACTGTGCAAAATAGGGGCGCGACGAAGCACAGGGTGTAGTGAGAGGCGACTGAGGAAGCGCTGCAGCGAGTTGGCTCTGCGGCCAGTAAAATCAGGGCCAAAACGATCGCCCCGAACATATTCCATGCGCTGCTTGTCGGGCAGAGGTGGCACAGCAGTTGCAGGATAGTCTTTCAGCAGCTGCTTGTACAGGAAGACGAAATCGGTGAATCGGCGTCGGATCGTCGTGGTTTCTCTTTGAAAGGCGGAGAACGTAGACTATGACAAGGTTAGTGCTTCATAAGCACAACTGGATATGGTCTATCGTACATTTGTGGTAATAAGATATGAGATGAACGCATCCTTTGTACCATCGTTTTCTTTGACGGGTGATCCAACAGTGCAGTCCAGCTTCTCTTCCCCGACGCTACGTGCATCATGCCCAGCGCCAGCTGAAGGAGCTTCGCCACTCATGCCGGGCTTTATAGAATCGCCTGGTGTTGACGGTAATGTATCGGCTTGATTGTCTGCTGCAGGTTCGCTCCACGAGACGCTCGAGAAATTGTCGTGGTCGTGGTCGGAGTCGGCGGAAGCCATGGTAGAATGGCTGAGGGAGTAGGAAGGCGGGGAGGTTCGGCTGTGAGACAGTGAACCGTTTGCAGTGGACCGTGGTGGTTGTGAGATTTAATACAGCTGGGGCGTTTGAGCAACGCGTCTTGGGGCTCTATGCCAAATTCAAAAGTCGAAATATAATTAATTTTCATAAATAAAGGTCAACGTTTGAGATAGTTAGCTGCCTTGGGATTACATGTGGCATGACAAACAGAGGCGAGCCTTGGTGACGACGATGGCTGGCCAATTGAGATTACGTCATCTGCACCGGCTCGCAGCACCATAGCCAGCCCATAAAGTCCACGCCTTGAACAGCCAACAATAAAGTCACCGTGCGATGATTTCGTAGAAGAGCAGGTAGAAGAAAGAGATAAAAAATATTCTAGTTTTATACAAATGACCTAACCAATTCTAATTGATATTGCTGAGTGAGATGTCTATACCCGCTGTCTCCTTGTTTCCTTGTGTCCCATGTGATAGTGCTTGTTCAATTTTCTGATACACGCCGGTGTCCCTAGTGCCGTAAAATCATACATATGAAATACAACGAGTCGTAGAATATTATGTAAATGAATGTCCGCTGGTTGGCCCGGCCGTTGTGGCTTGTTTGTGTTGACTTAAGATGTCTTTTCTCACATCGCTCTTATTTCTGCTCCGACTTTGCAGTCTCGCGACTAGCTTGCTCCTGATCCTTCTCTGCAGCCATCATCTCACTGGCTTGTGGCTTTTCAGTAGCAGCAGACTCGGCGACAACTTCGCGCTCGTCCTTCTCATCGATATCTTCCGTGTCACGGGGAGTGGCCATACCAGTGCTTTGGCTTTCCTCATTCTGCTCGTTCTCTTCGTCGATAAGCTCCTGCTGTTCACGAATGACTTCCAGACGCTGCTTGTTAGTTGCGGCTCCTTCAGCATTGTGGACTTCAAGTTCGATTTCGTGGAAGAGCTCCTCTGGAATAGAGGACAACACTCCGATCAATGCATCAATTTGGCTAGAGCCTTCGCCAGAGCCCTGGCCGTACATGTAGGCATTGCTCAGGACCAGGAGAGTAGATGGCACACCTTCGCGGAGACGCAGATCCAACCAAGTCTGAATGTCGGTGCGCATTCTAGCGGGCGAAACGCTGTGAGTTCTAATACCACGCGCGGCGCAAGCCATCTGCAGCTCAGCAACCGTGAGACTGTCGACACCTTCGTAGCTGATGGCGCGATCATCTCTCTTAATTTGTCTCATGCGGTGGCGAATCTGATAACGAAGCATCATATCCGTGCCAAAAGTGTTAAGATTCATGTACTTGCACATGGACACCAACTGAGGACGCGACAAGTTGTCCAGAGTCATATCATCTCTGAAAACCTTGCAGACCTTGATAACATCCTGGGCAGTAGGCGCCTCGCCAGTAGATCTGACCTTGCGGAAGAAGTTGGCGAACTCTTCCTTCTGCGCGGTGGCAGAGCTGAGAGGCAATCCTGTCTCTTTCAATGTCTGGCGCAAGAAAGAGCTGACCTCCTTGCGTGTTGATCGAAGCAGAGTAGCTTTGGCAGTCTTGGACTTCTCTCCCTCAAAGGTGCTGGGCAGCATATTGGGGAAGAGCTTGAGAGCGATGGGCAGCAAGGCTTCGGCAAATGGGACGATGATGAACACGGAAAATGGAACAAGACGTCCTAAATCCTTCACTGTTCTCTGAAGTTGCTTGTGCTCTCGTCGAGTCAGCTCATACCCAGCGCCCATCTTCAAGGCAAGGCGCCAACTGATGCGGATTTCAGCCGCCAACAATTTGCTGCCATCCCAGTAATGGCGTGCCTCTTTCTTGACCTTTTGCCAAATGGTCAACTTCTTTTCGTCCTTTTCTTTCTTCGTGATTTCCTTGTCCTTGGCCAGATCTTGCTTCTTTACTGCAACCTCGGTCATTTCGGCTTCGGCTTTCGTCGTATCGGGGCCATTGCTGCTGGCGGTAGCCTTTGTGGAATCTTGAGTTTGTCCATCGGACTTTGCGGCCTCGGACAATTCTTTGGGAATGGGTTTCTTAGCCTGTTCCGCATTGAATCCTGGGGGTGGTGTCGATGATTGCGCATCCTGGCGATGGTGCTCGGTGCCGATATAACGCGCTGGGACAAGGAGAGCTATCGCCGGAATCTGGACATTTCGGGCTAAGTGTCGTGAGATCAAGGCGGGTGAGACTCCTCGAGAAAGGGTGCGAGCTGCAATTCGGTTAGTTGGCGAGATCCCGCGGGGGTCAGGACAGGCAGAAATCTCACAAGTAACACCAAGGGGTTGCCGACTGGCAATGCGCGCAGCGGCTCTTGATGAGGCGCTCATTGTGCGGTTTCGCTTCGAAGAGAATCGAAGGAGTGAAGAAAATTAAGTTTTCTAGTGGTCGGGGTGGAGTTAGAATATCATAGGTGAGTCTTGTTTTGATGGAATGTTGAGGGATGAAAAGATGCGGAATGTCAAATTCAATGGACACCCGAGACTTCTCTGAGCTTCGGTTCAGGGTCTGCAGGCACTTCTCGCTGTGAACGGGAGCGCGGATAGGACGGCCTGCGCGATAAAGTGGGGTTCACCAGGGCCAAGCAGGACGTAAGACTCCCGGTACTGGCCAGGACAGGCAAAGACTGGCAGGAGCGAGCCTGTTGTCTCTGGAACGTCAGCTGAGTTTGCACGTGGCTCAGTGCGACTGAGGGATGACAAAATAATTCTTGCCAGGTAAACAAGGTAAGAATATTGTTTGATAATGCTAAATTCCAAATTAAAGACTCGCGTGCTTTTTTAAACGCTACTGTTAGTTGAAAATACTTTTGAATTGTTTTTTTCCGCCTCAAAGAACTCCAAATGTCCAGTATTTAGCAGCTTCACTAGCGGCAAGTAGACAATTCCTGTTTCTGTCACCCTGTACCCCCAATACAGCATCGCCTGCCAGACTCTTGGTCCAACACAAGTCAAACAGCGAGATGCGCGCAACGCTGGCCATGCAGCCAGCTTTTGCTGGCATCATTGACCACTTAAAGGCAATGCCTAAAAATATACTCCTCTGAACTGGTATTCGTAAATGCAACCAGTCAGCACCAATCTGGTCAAGCCTTACCGTGCTTGATCGGAGACTTTCGCACTTCACAAGATACTGTGTAGTCATCGGCCCGTCTAGTATATCTCCCAATTTCCTCTCGCCCCTACTAGTTCAACTCAATAGTCGCTTTTCTTCATATTTATCATGGATACGCTGTCGAATGGTGATATATATTCTTCCAGTGAGAGAGAATGTATTTATGGGGACCACGAGGGTACTGTGAGCTGGCAGTCTATCAATGGTACTGTCAAATTCTTAGGCGATGGATTTGATCTGGTACGGGGCGGGCAGCATTTCGTTGAAGTGAACAGAAAAGAAGGAACATGTTACTCGGAGGTCGAAACAATTTCAGGCAACGCTATTTTTGCGGCTCGTATTGAGATTGCAGCAAATGAGGTGCCAATCATATATCCTGTACATTAAACACTTACACAATTTTCCTAACTACATAACTTACACGCCAATTTTGTACAATAATGTCCTAACTTGCCCAAGCCCAAAAACTGATCGTCGATCCGCCAACTACTGTGACACGGGTATGTCACCCGAAAGCATCGAGATCGGAAACTCTTCTCTGTGAGCCACTCTCACCGAGTGCTGTTGTAATATTCTTCTTGTTGAGAACAAAGTTTAAACGCTGAAGAAAAATTTGAACTTAAATCAATGGAGTCAAGCTTTTTGAAGAATAATTCATTGCTCCATCATTCGCCGCGCCAGCTGGTGATGTCCGTGAGGCGACAGCAAATCAACTAGTGTGCGTGGCGACACTCAGCCTTAAATAGTGTAGAACGATTCACCTACATAACCCCTCTTTTCAATTTTCTCCAGATGTCCGTTGAAAAGGTCGTGATAATTTGAAATCTCTGACGAAGAATTCGGTTAAACATGGCGAGTCAATCAGGCGATGACTTGTACTCTGACGATTCGGGCCACGATCTCTCGGTCCACGAGAGCGATGCCTTCTCTCCGACGGACGGATACTTCCAGCCAAGCGACAACGACGGTCATTCCCCCGCAGCTGAAGGCTCTGGAGGTGGACCACGAGAGGCTTCTCATGCAGTGCCACATGTACCCGATGTAATGGTAGAAGATCCCACATTGTCTGAACCAAGAAGTGCAAAGGAAGTAGAGGCGGCTCACGATGGACAACAAAACTCGGGTGGCACTGAAACGGCTCCTGAAGCCCAAGATGAGACGTCGTCCCACACTCACCAAGTTGATGGCACTGATCGGTTGCAAAGTTCCAGACGACAGAGCAATGAAGCTAGCGTCGGTTCTAACTACGTGCCAAACCTGGCTATTTCTGATACTGCTTCTGCACGACAACCATTACAGGCTTCTTTTGAATCAGTAACCCGATTCCAATCTCCTGGCCGCTTACTTCCAGCACAGATTATTGATGCGCCGCCCGCTTATAGCTCGGCGCGGTCTGTGAATTATGGTACTCTTGAGCCTGCTCTTCAAGAGATTCCGTCTAGGAGCTCAACTAGAGAAGAATACACCGTCGCTGATGAAAACGAAACTCTGCTTTCACCTCAACGTCAATTAAATGATAGCGTGATTGAGAATGTTCGACCGACATCTAAGTCTTCAACATCAAAGACGGCATCCAGAATCTGTCTCGCCATGATCATCATCCTCACTACCACCCTCTCCTCCCTCATTACAGCAGCCGTTATTCTACATCCTGCTGCTCCAAAGGTATTACATATAACTTAACAGAATAGAGAGGATTTGCTAAATAGTGCGAACAGACTGAATTCATTGATAGAGAACCGATCAGTGGGCCGAGCCCTGAAGCGCCTTTATTGTGGAAGCCGCTTCCTGCGTTGAATTGCAGGAATACACCATACAGACTGAGCGAAGTATCTTATACGGTCTCCCTGGTTCGAGAAAGCACCCTGAACATTGTTGAAGAAGGCTGGAGCAATGATGCGAGAAGCACAGATGGAAGAGACGTCACAGTTTTCGGTGAAGTCATCATACGCACAGCTCCTCCCAGCGCGGGCGCCTCTGTGACATTAGATGGATTCACCAATGATCCTCGAATCAAGCCACGCCTCAACATCAGGTCTCAAACGTACTATCTATCAGGCCCTTCACCAGTTCTCAACTGGGCTGATGCTGCCGGATCGCCCTGCTACCAAGGGCGCATTATTCTTTGGCTCCCTGCAGGCTCAGTCTTCGAGTCTACAGCCATTATTACAGATCATTTTGACATAAATATAAGAAATGGTCTGAATATCTCCAACCCAGGTGGATTTATTGCAACGCTGAGCAACGGCGACGTAACTGCCCCAGGTGTTATGGATGCTGTTGGCGGTCCAGTGTCACCCTACAGGATTCAAGCGCCAGACTGCATTATGATATCAGGCCTGGGCAATATACGTGGTTGGTTTCCGCTATATAACCGCCTCAAGCTACTCTCCGTATTCGGAGACGTTTCTGCTCTGATTGGGCTTAAATCAGTGGACTTGCTGACAGACTCGTCTGCTCAGTTGGAATCCAGTTCTCGCAGAGGCAACGTCAATATCACTGCGGTGCCGCCTCAAAAGGACAGTTCGGGACGCAAAGATGGTAAGCTGCCTCTACGGGACTACGCATCGATAATACATACAAGGATGGGAAACATTACGGCAAAGATACCAATAGGTTCACGCACTGAGTTTGAAACCGTATCTGGGCACACCGACGCCGATTTACAGCCCATTCTCGGTTATAAATCTCGCGACTGGAATCGCAATCCGTGGCTTAACACTTTATCAGAAAATGGCAATACCAGAATAAGGGTTCGAGAGCCAATTTGGACTGATGCAATCAAATTTCCGGGAAACGACTACCCCTTCCTCGTAGCGTCCAGAAATGATGCTTTCATTCAAGGATCCGGTTCAAAGAGTATAGGGCAACTTCTTCCGTTTCATTCAGCCCTCCAGTGGAAGTATACGAATGCCATCACTAAAATTGTGACCGAAAACGAGCCTTGGGCCAACTTCGAGTCACGGCACATCTCATCAGAAGGAGAACTACAACTTACATACCCAGATAGTTGGACTGGCACCATCAATTGGCAGGGAACAGACACGAAAGGAATGAGCCTTCTTGCGGATAGTGTGACGGTGCTCAGACAATGGGGAAGCATGATCAAGCACCTCGAAGCTCGTCGGGGTAAAGGTCGCTCTATCGTCAACATCGACTCACGGGGAGGATTCGCCATTCTGGCAATTGGCCGAGAGATAACCAAGAACAACTCGGACCTATTTCGATGATAAACAGTGGAAAAGTGGGCAAGGGCATTGAACCTATAGAACACTGGCAGAATAACGAGGACCTTCGGCGCTTTCTGGGGAAATCCGAGCGTATGAGCAAAGCTGCATCCGTTTCTCTGCCGGATTCCAAGCACGAAAAGTTCAGCTTAGACTTAGACATTCGGGAGAACAACGCAACTGTGGTGACAGAATCACATGTTGAGGAATGTACGGCCAGATTGTCAGCACAAGAATAACGGCAGAACGTTCAATTGTACCGAGGATAAAGACACACGCAACTCAAGCAATTGTGGGAATTTAATCACTTCATTGGTCAGGAGGCACTTGTTGAAAATACTATTGCATTAGATGAATTCACTATACATGAACTGAAAATGCGGCACGAAAATCCCGAGCTGCATGCAAGATGGTGTGGTGACAATAAATCTGGCGAGGGCTAGACGACACTAGCCTGCCGTGGCATCCGAGTTTACTCTGGCGACTCACCACGATAACATGCAATTCCAACAGGTATACGATGCCAAGCCGCAATCCACGGAGCTGTAACGAAATACATGTATGTACCTGGAGGCTGGGTGGCTCTGCAGTATTAATGAATAGCCTAAACAGAATAGCGTGAGATAGACATGTCTGGTGCTTACGCGTTCTCGGCCGAAAAGGCCAACAACAGTAAAGGCTGTGAGGGCAATAGTTGGCGATCAAGCCACTGAAATCAAAAAGTCGGCTTGTCTCTCGCTTCGCCCTCTTTCGTATCCTTCCTCACAAGGACCAGGATAAGGGGTCTTCAAGTGCCGGGATGTGCTTGCGGTGCATGAGCCAGAAAACGAACACTGGCCGTCCCCAGTTTCCCTGTGCCTCTACCATGTGTGCCTTCCCGGCATTCTAAGAATAAAATTTGAGTTTCCATCGGTGCGCGTGCATAGTCAAACGAGCGTCATCTGGGTTTGAGAGTGCGCATAGTTACATTCGGAGGCCTGAAAATGGAGACCGCGCTCACTGGGTAAGGAAAATCTTGATCAGGCCAGAACGGGCATAAGACTGCGTGAGAAGCTAAACAGCAATGCGATGGAGCAATGTCTGGGCATGTCAAAGCCGGGCGGGCGAGCAGATATGGGGAATACTATAGCTGTGGGCAGAATCCGGAGAAGTTCCGCAAAGAATCCCCATGGGCAAAGTAATATTGCAGAAGACCAATAATAACAGGTCAAAAGCAAAGTCCCATATGCGGATGCGGCACGGAGCGGGTGGGTTGTGGTTTACGAGGTGTGATGGGCGATGTTCAGTGGCTTCAAGCAATGAGTAGGAGTAGCGTGGCCTGACCTGGGGATTGTGTGGCAGGCAGGCAGTCGCTACTGGGAAGGGTGATGTCGATCTGAGGCGTCTGGGGTACAGGGGCCAGGGGAAAAGCAATTCAGTGCTCACTTCAGCAGTGTAACACTGTTTTCGGCACCAGACTAATATGCGACTGACCAGGGGAACGTGTGAGCCCTAGAGTCCTACGAAAGTTTGGCGACACTGATTGGAATTCTTCAATCATTTCTATTCCGGAAAAACTCTAATATGGCTTCTTTGTTTGGTTCTCATCAATGCTATTGTTTTCCAAAAAAAAAAAAAAAAAAAAAAATTCCTCTGTCGCAGCTTTGGCCAGAGACCGTCACCTCGCCTTAGTCTGCCCCAGCCTTCGTCTCTCTTCCCCTCGTGGGGCATAAGCGACGATCTCCGAAGTGTCCCATTCAACCTAGTCACTTGACGGGATTTGGTCTGAAACGGCACCGACGCAAGACATGTCTAGCGCCGGGACTCCTTCCCATTTGGAAGGGGAAGGCCCTTTTTCGACGGAGGACCTGAGTCCATCGCAGATCTCGCGACACCGCTAAAACCACCATCGCGTAGTACTCAGCCCCAGCTTCATTCACCTTGACCATGTATAAATAGGTATTTCCTCTTACTTGTTTCGTCTGTTCTCTTCTCGGTATAAGTCGATCTTACAGCTTCTCCTCCTCTTTTACAGCTTCGTCCTATTCTTCTCTGAGACTCCGGTATTTTCTTCTCCCTGTATATTTTTCCACCCCTACAACTCTTCACCTGTACCCTTCCTTGTTCGAAATGAAGCCTCTTACCAACGTTCTCCTCGTCGCCGGACTGGCCGCCGCCAACCCTGTTCCCCGTTCTCTCGATACAAACAAGTTTCTTGATGCTATCGTCAAGTTCATGCCCGTAAACAAGTCTATCAACGACATCTGCGGCTTAATCACCAAGGGCGAGCAGCTGGTTTCCAAGGCATTTGACATTGCTACATCCTCGACCGACGATTCCTGCTCGGATGTGAAGCTGATTTTCACCCGCGGTACTTGCGACCCTGGAAACCTCGGTGCTCTTGTCGGTCCTCCTTTCATCTCTGCTTTGGGCGAAGCTCTTTCCGGAAAGAGTTTCTCTTCTACTGGTGTCGAATATCCTGCCTCTGTCGAAGGATATCTCAGTGCCGATAAGACTGCTGGAGCTACTATGTAAGTCAAGAGAGACAAACCATTATCTTCGCGTGTGCAATTGCTAACTAGCGCTCTACAGGGCTCAGATGGTCCGCGACACTGCTGCAGCTTGCCCCGACACCAAGATTGTTCTCGGTGGCTACTCCCAGGGTGGTTTCTCTGTCCACAACGCTGCCGATGACCTCGGAAGCGACATGGACAAGGTCAGCGCCGCTGTCATCTTCGGCGACCCTCTCTCTCACCAGGCTGTCAACAACATTGACGCCAGCAAGGTCAAGATTATCTGCCACGACGATGATGACATCTGCAACACCGGTGCCTTGATTCTCCCTGCGCACTTGACCTATGCCATTGATGCTGCTGATGCGGCCTCTTTCGTCGCCTCTCAGCTGTAAATGAAGAGGAGGGAGAAGTGCGTGTAAACATATGTAACGATAACGGCCAGTGTCATAGCGTTGATTCTTTTCTTTTTTTGCATGATGAAGAACTAAAGAAAGCATATACAAAAACAATTGAAAAACAATGTATGAAATCTACTCGCAACTGCCTCTCCAAATTTTGGGACCTGACAATTTCCACTGTTATGATTGGTGTCAGAGCAGCGGCGCTCACCACATGGTTCCCCAGTTGTTCCCCAGATTCCATAACCCTAGGTAACCCCAGCGCAGCGCCAGTCCGAAGCCGGAAATAAGGAAAACACCCTCCAGCGAGTTCCCTCAACCCGGCTTCTCCCACTCAACATCTTTCACCTTACCCATCCGTGCCATTATCTGTTGCTTTTCCGTTCTGCGCGATCCTCGGGCGGCGTTTCCTTTCCCTTGTCTTCCTTTTTTACGACTTCGATTCGCTCTGTATACTTAGATTTTCGCCCCTTTTTCTCAGCATACCGTCTTGCTAATTGGCCGTCGCAAACGCTCCCGCGACACTGGGCTTGTTTTCCTCAACACTTGCGCCTCAACGACTCTACGTCGCTACCATTGCCGATTGCCCGCTCACCATGCACCTCCGCAAGGCCGCGCGAGTCCTCCTCGTTGGAGCTCCTGGCGTAGGAAAAGGCACACAGACGACGCGACTGCACGATCGCTTTCCACAGCTGCAATCCGTTAGCACCGGTGACCTTCTCCGGCAGAACGTCAAGGCCCGGACCCCGATCGGTACAGTGACCCCCTCAGCCGGCTTCGCAGCACGGAAGCACTCGGCTATGTCGCTCGGCCACGGTTCAACATGAAACTAATATTTTTTTGGGGACTCTGCAGGTATTCAAGTCGAATCTATTCTTAAAGCCGGAGGCTTGGTCGCCGATGACCTCATGCTGAAGCTCATTTCCACCGAACTCCGAACTCGCGGCTGGCTGTCCGACCTGTCGCTCAACTCATCCATTCTCCCATCCGAAGACCCTACCGCCTCTTTTATCCTTGACGGCTACCCTCGAACAGCCTCGCAAGCAACCTCACTTGACGCAATTGTACCAATCAACCTCGCCGTCTCCCTCAAAACACCCTTCTCGGTTATCCTCGATCGCATTGCCGGCCGCTGGGTCCATGAACCTTCAGGGCGAGTTTACAACACCACATTCAATAAGCCTAAGGTCGAAGGCAAGGATGATGTGACTGGCGAACCGCTCACGAAGAGAGCTGATGACGATGAGGAAGTATACAGAGCTAGATTTCGCAAGTTCCAAGAGACGAGCGAGCCGTTGTTGGAGCACTATGCAAAGAAGGGAGTTTTGGTTGAGGTAGAGGGCATGAGCAGCGATGAGATTTCGCCAAAGTTATATGCGGAGTTTGAGAGGCGGTTTATCGGTTAGGACTGGAGAAGTCGGGTTAGTTGGTAGTCGACATGGCATGTCGACTTGGGAGTTTTGGAGTGGAGTTGTACATATATATATCCGGTACTTATTATCACTGGCTTCAAGGGCCAAGATGCGAATTTTTAATTCACTATGCCGCTAGCGCATATCGTTACATTTGCTACATACGCCTGTCGCTACTGTACATGATTTGCTCATTTCTGAAAGTTGGTAGGGAATAGCTGTTCATTTATATCCAGTTGGAGGTTGCATAGATATGGTAGCAGAACTTAGTCTCTCCATTCGTCATTGCGTATACCGCTGTTGTGGCTTGAAGATGAGCCTCCTCGCAATGGTGTATCTTCATCATCGTCGTCAAGGGCCTTTGCAAGGTCATCTGGGTCTTGCATCTTCGCGTCAGGGTCAACATCGTCTCCCGTTCCACTTTCCGCATCGTAAGTGCCGTCGTCGGCGCTGACAGAGATACCCCGAGATCCCCACTTGGGGCGAGTACCACTGTTATGTTCGCCGTTCAAACCAGTTTGCTGTTCCTCGTCTTCCTCGTCCATGCCAGTGTGTCGTCCAAAGATGCGGCCGACAAGCACACCGCGGCGCATGTCGTCAGCGTCTACGACACCTCCACCGCGGAGCTTAACTCTCTGGCGCGTGTAGTAGACCCAAGCGAAATCGATGTAGAGGGCAATTTGAATGGCACCAAAAATGACCGATACGGCATCGGGGTTGTCGTCCGTGAGCAAGCCCCGGTAAATCCAGTTGATGAAGTACAGGACTCGGTACGATCCTAGGGCCACCAAATAGAAAGAATCGATGACGGTCGGCACGGTCGTCTGTCGGAGAAGGAGAAGTTGTGGGAGGACACAGAAGGCTTCGAGGATTTCGGAGAACACCCATAGCCACTATACATGTTAGCGCAAGACGTCACGTTGCTGGCTGCATATACTAACACTAGTGAAGCTCTTGTGCGAAATGAAGATCAGTAGAACAAATGGCGACAGTGCTAATGAACCGCCGAGAATGATGGATCCAAGCTTCCAAGACAGCTCTCTCTCTCTAGATCGCGGGAACATCCACTGCATAGCAGCAAGGATGTAGAACGAAGTGGCAATGTAGATGACCTTGAAGACGAAGTTCCATACTGAATTTCCAGAGAAGAGGTTGAGGTATCGCGTGCAAAACACGACGGCGTAAAGAATTTGGGTAATCAAAGAGATACCCTCGGCACTGCGGTTTCGGTGGATGGCAAAAATCAGGATTCCCTTGGACGACAAATGGGCAAGGTCGCCGAGTATGCGAAAGAGCTAAGACTACGTCAGCCATGTTTTTAAGGTTCACAGCGCGTGCGAACAGCACAGAGTGTCAGGAGGCGTACATTGAAAGCTCCCATATTGCTGATCCGGCAAGTGGAAGAGCGCGACCAGGCAATTCACAAAGCCAGCTTGATGGTAGCGATGGCTAGGTGTGGTTGAAGGAGGAGGGGTTTCAAAGTTCCCAGCTTGGTGACGAGCCAGAACTGGAGACGTGTGACGAGTTGCGAGGCTGGCCTCCTCTGGTGGAGCCAGGTCCTGAGCCTGGCCACGCGGAGGTCTTGGAGTCCACCATGTCCGCATCCACTGATGTCCAGCTACAGTGGTAGCCACGGTGGTGCCCTGTGTTTTCCTACAGGCGCCATTCATTGGGGCCCCTTTGGCCAGCAAAGTCGCAAGTAAATTCCCAGCACTCAATCTTCATGGATCAGTGCTAATAAGCCGTGCTAGTTGCTTCGTCCAGCAAAGCTACTACTGTAATTGACAGTAGACACTCCACAGCAATTCCTTCGCGTCTATTTCTCATCCTTATGGCGGACGGGAGACCTACGTTGTATATGAAAGCAAATCAAAATGGCAGATACTAGAATTGGAGCTACGGATTCAAAGGAACCTAAAGAAGCTGCTGAGCCAGATTAGTTTGCTCCATTTGCTACAGTGACTTTGACCTTTTACCAACATAGTTTCAGGCGTTGTAATTTTGTATGAGAGTAGGACGCGCAAGGTCACACTTCAACCAGATAACACAGTACTCAAGTTAGGAGAGCATATATCTCGTAGTGAAGCTGAAGCACTCAAGGTCACTTCTGGGGCGTCCAGTTCCTTCTCTGCACAGCGTGTTCGGCATTGATGAAGTAGTGGGAATCCGTATGGGATATATTCAAGGGCAAACTCTTGACACCCTGTGGCCAAGTATGTCTGCGGATGAGAAGCAGAGCACTGCCAGGCAGCTTCGCGGCATAATTCAACGGATGCGAGAGCTACAGCCTCCGCCGAACTGAATTCACTGCTGCGACGGCACTGGAGTCCGGGATACCCGGGTTCCCTTCACATGCTACGGGCGAGTTTGCGCTGACAAAGTAGAATACAATGCCTACTTGGATTCTACGCTCTTCCGACAAATCCCATCTCTACTGCGTGCCTCATTTTATGCTCTAACCATCGGACTGTTTTCACTCACGGAGATCTTACACCAAGAAATATTTTAATGCAAGGTGGCAGGATCTCTG
The DNA here is from genome assembly GCA_022702485.1 of Simplicillium sp. C3G150-2. Lineage (NCBI taxonomy): Eukaryota > Fungi > Ascomycota > Sordariomycetes > Hypocreales > Cordycipitaceae > Simplicillium > Simplicillium sp. C3G150-2. Next base: position 1,089,169 of record JAJIYY010000005.1, on the reverse strand, counting down.
GTATTGTCGATTGGGAAGAGAGCGGATGGTATCCTGAACATTGGGAGCTTGTGGGACTTTTTGAGCGTCCGGCTGAGGACGATTGGAAGAAATTCGGGAACATTGTGTTCTCTGAGCTATAGTGCGATGAACTGTTCACTTACACTGCCATGTCAAAGTGGTGAAAGCCGTAGCAACTCCTACAAGATTTACATGTGAGCCATAGAGATTTAATAAACTATTAATAAATAATTTGAAACACTTGAAACAAGCATCTCAAAATAAAATTACACATTGTTCGATAATTATTATCGTGTAAGAGGGAAAAGCAATTTTAAGCATTCTCAAGAGGAATGAAATAAGATATTAACAGCCAGTCTGTAACACCCAATCTGCTCTCTGGTGCGGTGCGTCCTAATCATCACCACAGCCCCACCGAAGCCGCGCCAGCACGACAACTGTAGCTGGGAGAAGTACCCTGTCAGTGACGTGCCAGCACGCGTAAGCCGCAACCAAAGCTCTAAGTTAATATAATTATCTGAGGAGAAAAACAATAAATCAATGGCAGGTTCCCCGTTTCTTCATCTGTGAATCAATTTTAAACATGCGAATAATGGCCCTGCCTTACAAAACGATGACTATAGTAGACACTTCACAATGCACCGTATCATAGTGCATTTCACTAATAAAATCCACTACATAGTGCCGTACATCCGTTCTAGCCAATGTTTTGCCCCTGATGTCACCAGCTTGCCTTGACTTTTCGTAAACTCCTTTATCCGCTATCTAAAATTCTCCCTTTCCGACCGTCCACACTGCTCTAATTTCCGTTCGCACCTGAACCTTTGCAAGACTTGGCAAACTTTTTTGTATTAAAAGCTTTCCACAGATCTTTGACTGGACTCTCGGGGGTTGCTTCTTCGGTGCATTACCAAGCTGATCTCACAACCGCTCCGCAAACCAGATCTTTTGATACCCTCGTATCGCTGCGCCACGATCGAATGGCGCTAATATGCCGTCTTCAAAACACTTATGGATTATCATCCTAGTTCTCATAGGCTTTGTGACTTATGCGACTCATAGTCGAAGCCATCCAGACAGATTCGCTGGTTGGTGGAAAGCAAGGGCAAAGGCACCAGAACCAAAGTACTTTCGTGAGTCGGCCACCTCTAATTGATCGATAAATATACAAATTCTAACCGCGTGGATAGGCGAACATCCGTGAGGGATCTATTACAATGGCGCAGCGAATTGTGTCTAACTATCTCCAGGTATTATTCACATTATGACTACCGTTACATGGTCGAGGAGCTGGACGACCAACATCAACAAACAGTGCTGCGATATCTCATGCAAAGCTATCTCATCACATTCAGCAATTTAAAGGTTGAAACATGGCTAATGCATGGCACATTGTTGGGCTGGTGGTGGGGACAAAAGGTAGGGGTTGAATTCGGGGTTCAACGCATTCGTGTCTAATACATCGCAGGTGATGCCGTTCGACCTTGACGCCGACGTTCAAGTAGCTGAAGCGGACATGTATTATTTGGCTGCGTACTACAATATGACCACCCACTACTTCAAAGCCGGTCACGAGAAGAAAGGCAGGTATTATTTGCTCGAGGTGAATCCTCACTTCAAGCACAGAGATTTCGACGATAAGCTTAACAAGATTGATGCACGATGGATCGACATGGCTACAGGCCTTTACATCGATATTACAGCAGCAAGATACCACTTGACACATTCGGCCGGTGAGGGGATATTGTACGACAAGAACAAGCATGAATACAGAGTCAGAACTTGTCCAGCCCTCAAATCAGATCACCAACTATGCTAACTCGGAGGAACAGGATACATATGTGTTTCCTTTGCGAGAGACGAAATTTGAAGGCGTCTCTGCTAAGATACCATATCGCTACGAAGATATGCTGGTTTCTGAGTACGGTCGTCGCGCAGTGACGCAGAAAGCGTTCGCTGGGTGGGTTGATACCGTCCTGACAAATACAAAGTTGTCAACTAACGGTTCCATAGTTATATTTTCGATGAGGGGACTATGGAATGGGTTCCCGAGAAGAAAGAAGAAGCGGATGAATAATAATTGGATATTTTGTTTTCTTGGTTTTTCTTGCGTATTAGCGGCAGCATTGCTATTTTGGTTTATGGAGTTCACCACGGATGGCCGAGGCATCACCTGCGTTCACCTTGTTTGGATTTTGTACGTATAAAACAAAATATCAAACTGAAATGAATCTATTGCATGCAAACGTGGCGAAAAAAAAATCAGAGAACACATATCTAAAGAAAAAAAAAAGAAGAAAAAAACACTCCTGCTGGTTTCTAAGGTTGGGTATTAAAGGTGCGCAAGAAGCACCTCCGATGCCTGCAGCTAAAGATTCGCCCCACGCTGACGTCGGTTACAAGACGCGTCTAATCGATAACACCACGACAAGGGTCTTTGACAAGTTTCATCACTCTTGCAATCAACGAAGGCAGCTTTACGTCAATGAATGTTAATGATCTTGGCTAAGGGAGACTCACATCTTTCTGCATAATGGCCACAGGTACGTGAAATTGCTGTTCGCAAGACGAGTACTGTCGCTAACGAATGTAGGGAGAGAGCGCGATGCGCGCCTCAACCAACGACTACGAGGAGCACAGTACGTGTTATATAGTTGATTCTTGTCGAAAACAACAAAGGCTAATAAATACAGGCGCGTAATTATCGGCGATGATACCGGGTTCGATATCAATATAGGCGCCGATGCGCCATCGAGCGATCAGGTGTCCCAGAGAGTTGAAGAGTCACCAACGGAGCCGTCACCAGAAACAGCACCGCCAGGAAATAATACCGTACAACCCGATCGTCGCGATCGACTAAATCAGCGCCTCCGGGGAGCAGGGTGAGTGTTCTTGGCCATGTGCATTCATATGTCCTACAAGCACAGCTAACGCACACCAATTTTAGTCGGACCAACATCGAAGACGATACGGGGTTCAACCTCAACATCGAGGGCATCGCTCGCCCTTTTGGCACGTCAAGTCCACGCGATTCCCGCCCAAGCATTTCACCGAATGTCTCTAAAGGCAGACAATCGGGTGCGGATAATGCGGCGATCAATTCAATGCCACCGCCTCCAGCGCGAGGCTCGAGGCGCCAGTCAACATCGCCAAGTTTACCGAACCGGAGCTCTCCAAGCGTCGTCAGGCCGAGCTTTGGAGAACGAGTTGCTTCCCCTGTTCTTCAGACCGGGCAGAAGCGTCCTTCGGGCTTAAATCGAACAGAGGAGGTGCCCGAGAGCCCGATCCAATTCCCTAGTAGTGGTCGACGAACCACTGCAATTACAGGCGACCTTTCCGATGCAACGGCAAAGCTTTATGGTGCCGTTACTTCTAGTGGTAATATCTCGCAGACGTCATCACCTCTCGTGCGCAAAGCAATATCCGACAAGACAGGGTCAAACCGACCTTCCTCGTATCAAGCGCAACGCCAGACCAGGGAAGTCTCTGAAGAAACAGAGTCCGAGGCTGAAGAAATGGACGAGGCAGAAACTGCTCGATTCTTTGGTGTTAAGAGACCGCGAACAACCCAAACAGTCAGATCTTCTCAAATTGGATCTGAAGACTCTCGCGAAGATGCATCAAGAGTTGGCGAACAACCTCAAAAGAGGCAGAAGGGCCGCCCTGTTAATAGTCCTGCCATACAGAAGCAACCAAGAAAAAACGCTGCTGGTGCAGGTCGACCACCTAAGACTGCCAGCGTGAGAAGCGGTGCATCACGGCGCAGCGCCAGTGGGGATGATGCTGCCGTTGAAGTAACTGTACAACGATTCATCAACAACAGGAGAGAAGGCGAAGATGAGGACAGTGACGATCCACTTCAAGAAAATATTCCTTTCGCCAACAAAGCAACAGAGACAGTCGTTGATGTACTTGCTCAAGTGTGTGAGGAAGTGGTCGAAACCACCCTCGGGCAATTTCGGCGTCTGGCCAACACAACCAGTGATTCTGCAAAGCAGAAAGAATATCGGGTCAAGATGCGAGCTATCGAAGCTTATCGCGAAGAACTCAGCTCTAGATTACTCCAGCATGTAGGTTTCCGCCAAGATAAAGGGATTGAAATTCATAACCACTAATGTCAACAGGCTATTCACCTGAATCACTGGCACTCATTAAAGAAACGCCTCAGACATGTTCAAAAACAGAAGCTCGACTTGCGAGACGAAATCCTTAGAATCAGAGGAGAGCGGGAGCAAGTCGCACTGCAGATGGACGCCATTCGCATTAAGCACGAGAATGACACAAAGGATTCAAAGGTACAGTCTACACCTTCACTTTGCCTTAGCTTCGCTAACAACTAGAACAGCAACGCTTAGCCACTTCGAACACAATGTTTGGTGTTGAGCTAGCAGTGCAACAGGGTCGAGAAGAGCTTGACATGTCGCCTCGAGAGCAAAAAGAGGCCGACATTGCCAACCTAGGCTTGCTTATTTCACAAATATCTGATCAAGCTAGCTCTTCAGCAGCAACTGGTGGCATATTCAACCAGTTACGCGACTTCAACTCGTTTCTGGAACGAGCCGCGTTGGCCCTCGAGGCTCGCTGAGAAAAAACAAGGCGTTGTGAATTTTATTATCGGGCTCTATGGGATGCAGCTATTGAATCTTGGCTTTGCTAAAGTCCATCTCAGGGTGTTGGTCCTGGAACTTCTTGAGGATATCTATCTTTTTCTGCTCGTCCGAAGTAGGAAGACCTTGCTCCTTTTGTCGCTGGTCGAACATCATCTTCTCGACCATGCCCCTCGTGTCGCCGTCGAGATCTGAGAGCTTTGAGTTGTCGGGCTGGATCTTCGTGACGTCAATTTTCGGCGCGCTCGTGACGACGTGAGCCCACCATTCCATCTTGTTGACCTTGTCCAGGAGAATTTCGACCGTTTTCGTGCCGTCGCTGTTTGTAGACAGCGTCCAAGTCGAGTCGTCGACGTGGATTGGGTGTGGCAGATCGCCCTGAACAAACGTTAGTTGGGCTAGCGACAAGAAGACAGACTGGCTCACGGTGATAGTAGGGTCTTGGCCTTTGATGCCAGCAGACAGCTTCTGCTTCTTGATATCAATAACGAGATCTTTTCCCTTTATGTTTCCGGGTACATTGAAGGTAACGGTGAGCTCTCCGATGGTTTGCGTCCACTTGTAGGGGAGCGACTCCTGCTCTTGTTGCTCCTTAGCGAGGGCAGCTGCCGTCTCGGCGGGTGTAGGTTCTAGTGGCTTAGATTAAGCAGGAGATTAAATGCAAGTTTTGAACATTGTGAAGACATACCGTTATCGGCCATGTTTGTTGCGATGTGAATGTGAGGAATGATGAATTTCTAGAAGCTCATGGAGGGGCAACAGTACCACCAACTGGTCGCCACCCCGCCGCCCCCAAGCGCAGCCAATAACAGCCCCCTGCATTTGTCAAGCTTCCCTAGCTCCAACTCTCGACTCCAACTTCACATCCACAGCACCACTCCCCTTCAAACAAACGACTCGCCCTTTCGCCTTGCAACCCCGGTCCATCATGGCTTCTCGCCCGGGACTGACGGCCAGTCAGGTCGATGAGGAGTCTTGTCCAGTATGCAAAACTCAGCGCTATTTCAACAAAGATATGGAATTTCGTATCAATCCGGAGTGCTACCATCGAATGTGCAAGACGTGCATGGAGCGAATATTCAAGGACGGGCCCAACCAATGCCCCTACGCGGGGTGCCACAAGACGTTGCGATTACGAGGCTTCAAAGCGGCGTACTTTTCAGACCTTAAAATCGAACGAGAGGTGGATATCCGCCGACGCGTCGCCGCCGTGTTCAATAAAGTTGAAGATGATTTTGAGAATCTCGATTCCTACAACGAATATCTTGAGAAAGTCGAAGACTTAACCGACAACCTTGTCAACGGGACTGACGCGAAGCGACGCAAAGCTGAGAGCGAACTCGTCGAGTGGGAAAATCAGCACAAGGCTGATATTGAGCGCAACAAGAAACTCGCCCGTGAATCGGACGAGGCGAGGCAGCGGCGTTTGGCAAGCGAGCAAGAAGCCGCTCGACAGCGACGGCTGCAAGATCTGCAAGACGAGGCAGATGAGAAGGTCAATGCAGCACGGTTCAGAGAAGAAATGTTGAACTCGCTGCAGAGCGCGGAAGCCGGACATGCCACTGAGGCCATGAACAAGATCATGCTGAAGAAGCGCGGCCAGCTGAAGCGTGAGGGCCTTATGGAAGCATATGTCTCCTCAACAGGAAACGGATTATCTATCCGTGGATTGCGCGACAGGAAAGCCGAGGCTGCTGCTACGGAAGAAGGCCCCTACGATCCTTACGGTGGGCTAGATCTTGCGCCTAAGCGCATCGATCTTAGCTCTGAAAAACTGGACAACTACCACAGTCAATGGACGGACATTACCAGAAATAGACACGACTTTACGGCCGGAGGTTACAGTACGGACGAATATCTGTCCAGGGCACTGTTTGAAGTATTTTCCGGACTGGGTGTGTTCATTGGAGAAGAGAAGACGGATCGAGCGGTTCCATCAGAAGGAGCTGCCCAAGTGGCGATGGATATTGACAAATGATTGTTTAAGCGAGGTGTTTCGGCGTTGGGTTTCTTTTAACTACTTCATGTCAACTTAGATTTATACGAATCTCATGAGTATGCTACTACTATTTTATAAACATATCACCATGCCGGCTCGTTTGACAAAGACTGGTGTGTATTTAATCTGCATTCTAAGAATGTTTGGTCGTACCCGCTCCTAAACAAACGCCTCGCTGAATGCCATACAACTGGAAGGAAATTTCAAGGAACGATTATATTGCTTTCAAAGCATGGAGCTTCATTGCTGCCATGGCGTTTGCTGAGCTGGACGAGGAAACACTGGAACTGTTTGAATCTGATCTAAACCACCCCCAATAGGCATCTGGTTATGTTGCCAGCCCATTCCAGTGTTATGGTTCATAAAATCACCGTGACGAAAAGGGTTGGTTGTTCCAGTTGGTTGTGGTGCAAGACCTTGCTGCTGCTGTTGGTTTTGAGCAGGAGCCTGGTTGCGAGCAAAGGGGTTGGTGCCCGTCTGCTGAGCAATGAGTGGCTGTTGTTGTTGCTGCTGCTGCTGCTGTTGGGGCTGCTGGAAAGGTCCGCCAGACATTGGGTTTGGACCCGGAGAAGATGTCTGTGGTGATGATCGCGCGAAGGGGTTTGTCGACTGGCGGTTGTCTATTTGCTGACCGAACCCAGTGAAGTTGTTTTGCACGCCAGTTGGCTGAGCGATCATCATGGATTGTCTAAAGGGATTGGTTGTTTGCTGTTGGCCCATGCCTGCTTGCTGAGGCTGCAAGGAGTTTTGATTTTGGAAGTCAGCCATCGTATTCTGGGGGATTGGAGCCAAGGACGAAGGTTGGTATCCGTTGTTTTGAGGCTGAGGCGTGAATCCGCCGAAGCCAGCTCCAGTGAAATTTGGCTGAAGCTGCTGGGGCTGTTGCATCTGCTGAAGAGGTTGTTGTTGCATAAACATTCCTGTTTGTTGCTGCTGAATTGGCTGCTGCTGGAACTGGTTGAACCCTGTTTGCTGAGGCGCTAGACCCTGAGGCTGCTGGAACATCATGTTTTGCTGAGATGCGAAAGGCATATCCATGTTTTGAACAGCAGTTGGTTGTGGCGCAACCTGCATGGTCGTCTGGTTTTGTTCAATGGACTCAAAGAAGTCGATCAGGTCGGGATCAGGTCCCTTGTTTGCCTTGGGCGCCGAGTTTGTAGCATTGGAAGCCGTCGGGAAGGGATTGTTGGCCGCAGGTGATCTTGAACGAGCAGGTGTCGATTTCTCGGGAGGAATGGGCCGGCCAAGTTCGCCCTTAGGATCCTTTGATTTCTTGAATTCCGATTCAGCCAAATATTGTCGTCGGTGTACATCAAAATCGGGGTCCTTGAGGTAATCTTCGAGCTGGCGTCCGAGGTTGACAGGCGCGTGCTTGATCTTAGGTACCTTTACACCAGTTCGATGTTCGTGTAAGCGCGCAACCGACAGATACTGGACAACATAGTCGGTATACTTGGTGAAGTCTTTATAAATGGCGAGTGCTCTCTCGGCATCTGTCTTCGACATTTCAAAAAAGAAGCTGAGCATCTTGATGAGCGCTTGATTCAGCGCTTGAAACAAAGACAGCAGATCCAAAACCAGAAGTTTGAAAACAGCATTAGTGATTTCTGTTTCAGGTTCATTCTCAAGCACCTGCAAAAGAATCAGTATCAATACTGTGAATGTCAGGATCAATAAGACCTACATCACACTTAAGGAGAGACTGAATAATATTCAGCATAGCTTCAATCTCTCGCAAGATTCCTCTGTCCACCGTCATTTTCTCAATTTTCCAGTCCGGTGCAGCGACCCAGTCCACATTGGTATCGCGGTACGCTTTCGCTCGTTCGCTGAGGTAGTTCGAATATCTGCGGATGTTTCGGCCTTGTGTTTGAGCTACTGAAGTTAGTGGCCGAGGTTTAGTTCGTCGGGTCAGAAGGGAAGCGCACCATCAGTAAAGCTGCTGATCGCCAAGACATTGCGATGTCTAGAAATGTAGGCCAAGGTTACATCTCCAGAGCCTTCTTTGATCATCAAATGGCAGACCATGAGGCCTTTGAATACCACCGTCCATGTTGAGTCACGCAAGCGATACTGGAGAGTGCGAAACACTTCCGCAATGCCGGCTTCGCCAGATTTCGTCGCTAGGAGGATATGGTCAACATATTTGGCCTTTGGAGGCGCATTCTGTGAAGCAATTAGTATGCTAGAAGCCTTTGTCGCCGTCGAATGATTGTCCGCGCAACACGGCGGGGGTGGTTGGTTGGGCAGCGTACGCACCTTGATCTTGGTCGCTCCTTTGACCGACTTTTCGAAGGAGCCCGACATTTTGACTCGGCCACTTGAAGGAAATTGAGGGGGGTCTGTCGGCAGGTTGTCTAGAGTATAATGCCGGTCGATTTTCTGCACGTCAGGGTGGTTATAGACATTCACAATGCGAGCCATCGATAGGGTGAAGGAGACCAAGTAGCTTAATGAATGGAAGGTGGCCGGTGCACGGTTCTGTCCGTGGCGGTGCTACTGTTCGCTATCTTTTGCACCTGTAAGGGTTCCAGATTTCTGGCCTCCAGCTTTATTTTAGGGGCTGTTCCAGGTACGTCATGGCGAATGAATGGTGCGCTGTGGGTCGAAAGAGCGCTAAAAATATAGCGGCTCCAGCCGCTTCGAAATGGTGCACAGAATTGCTGCAGTGGAATTACGCCGCTGGAATCGGAATGCTGCCCATTGGTTTTGCGCGAACGAATCCAGCATGCAATCAGACCATGGTGCATGAGGCCGATCCGCGAATGATTGATCATTTTATAACAGCGTTGAAATATGAAAAGTACCATACTGAGGCTACCGTATCACAAAGAAGAAATTGAAACTATTGATTCGAAGATATAGCCTTATATTTATAGCATCTAGCTTGGTAGCCATGCCAAACCTACCTCTTAGCAATATTGTCTGCTCTTGCACTTGCAAGCTTAGATTGTTTCCAATGGCAGTAATTACTTCTCCTTTCGTGATTAAATCAGAGCTATTTTCCATCGCGTCCGATGATGTAACAAGGTCGGTGTGTCGAACGCCTATTTCAAAATACCGACCGTCCTCGCTAGCGAACCGCTTAAGCCCTTGCGGGAGAGTTCGAAAGTCTGGAGTAGCCGGCATCTTCATCATATTATTCACGCGTTTCTCATCACCTGTGAATACGTTAGAAATCTGCCGTGTTTCCGGGAATTGGCATTGTTGTGCGCTGTACTTACGTTTATTTGAAAGGAGAGGTCATGAAGAGAAGAGAAAAAGAAGAAGCTTTGCTCTAGTGTCTGAAAATTTATGGACGGGTCTGCGCCGGAGTATTGTCGGCTCAACCAGCTTCAAGGGTCCTGCAGCTCAACCTCGCAGCGAACCTGTCATTGACGTCGCAGTGCATTTAAATCGCCAATCCCCCGAGTCTATGGTCTAGGCCATGGCATCCTCACTAGGACGATGCAGTAAATTGCTGCGATCTCGTTCGGTGCTCAGAGAAACTTTTACTGTGTGCCGGAGGTGTATTCTGAGCACACGGGCTAGACAAGCGAGCTCGGCCAGTTCAGCAATCGATACCAAGCAAGCAAAGCTTGTCAATGCATGGAGACAATGTATTTAACTATAATACCAATTCACATTGTTCTATTGGCTAATTTTTGTCTCTCTCTGAAGATCGTGGCATTGGCAGAAAAGACGACCCCGGAGCCCATGTTGGCTATTTGGGAAAGAAGCGAACAGTCTCCAAGCACCTCTCCTTCGCCGACTTGACGACTCCAAATGGCGAAACAATACAAATATGCTCCAATGGAGAGATAGATGCTGAATCTCATGCTGCCTTCCGCCAAGTGCCAGCCTTCAGCCCTGTCATAATACAATCACGACAGCCTAAACCCGATGAAGAGACTCGCGATGCGTCATCCAAAACCACCGTGTACTTAGACACCATAAAACCTCTGAATTCCGTCCCTAAGGAGCTCATCGTCACACCAGAAGTCGTTTTCCCTCAAACAAAGCGACATCTACAAATTCGCTTTCACCCGGAGCTGCAGGCGCGGTTAGAGTTTCGCTCTTGGTTGAAGAACACACTGAATAAAGGCCTGATCGACAAGGGATTTACAGATGTTGAAACACCCACACTGTTCAAATCCACTTCTGAAGGTGCCAGAGAGTTTTTGGTGCCCACGCGGCAACGTGGCACAGCATATGCTTTGAGCCAAAGTCCCCAGCAATACAAGCAGGTGCTCATCGCCAGTGGTATCTCACGGTATATGCAATGGGCTCGTTGCTATCGAGATGAGGATCTTCGAGCAGATAGGCAGCCAGAATTTTCCCAGCTGGATATGGAATGGGGGTTTGCCGATGCTGCGACTGTCAGGAAAGACATCAATGATGTCGTCCTAGCGACGCTAAACGCAATGCCAGCATACCAGGATATCCGAGGACAGCAGATTCCCGTTGTTCAGGGCTCATCGAGTACAAACAGCTCGGACGTGTACAGTTTCACAAACATCAAATTTGCGGATAGTATTGCTGCATACGGTACTGACAAACCGGACCTACGAATTCCCAATCGCATTCATGCTTTGAAAGACCTCGATACTTTCCAGTCCTTCGTCGGCATGATTACACGTCTCCCCAATCCTCGCATCGAGGCGTTTACTTTTCAACTACAAGACTGTTCCCCAGATGAATCACGCAAATTTATTTTTAACTTTATGGAGAGCCTTCCGCCTGCTATCGCCGAGAACCTGGATGGCAAGCCGCAGGCTTTGGTCTATGATTCAAGCAAGCCTCGCTGTGGTTTCTCATCCCTCGGCTTTGAATATGAGACGGTCTTGGAGCAGGTGTCGGAAGGAAATGGGCTCCAAGACGGAGATATTGTGATATTTCAAGCAAGAGAGGAACCCACTGGGCAATACTGTTCTGGCTCAACTAAGATTGGCGAAATTCGTAACTCATTATGGGCGGCATTGGTTGAAGCTGGCTACATGTCAAAGCCCAAACTTGGTGAACCTGGGTCACTTCAGTTTGCATGGGTGACAGAATTCCCAATGTTCAAACCAACCGAAGAAGGTGAACCTGGTCAAGGCGGCGCAGCAGGATTTGCAGCTGCTCATCACCCTTTTACCGCACCGCTCTCCGAAACAGACTTGGAACAGCTGTTTATTGACCCTCTAGGGGCTAAGAGTGCCGCATACGATCTGGTTCTCAATGGCGTGGAAATTGGAGGTGGAAGTGAACGTATCCATATTGCTGATGTTCAGGATTTCATCATGAGAGACATCTTGAAGATGACGGACGCGCGAATCAAGGACTTTTCGCATCTATTCGAAGTCCTGCGCTCAGGTTGTCCCCCGCATGCAGGCTTTGCGTTGGGCTTTGACAGGATGGTCGCTCTAATGACTGATACATCTACTGTCAGAGATGTCATGGCATTCCCCAAGACGATGAAAGGGGAAGACCCTTTTGTTAAGTCGCCAAGTAAAATCACTAATGAGCAGCTTGCACCATATGGTCTGCAACTGCGATCAAAGACACAATAGGTTGTATACTAGATATGTATTTATAGATGTAGAATATGTATAATAGAATAGATGGATACCTCTCGATTTTATCTCCGACTAAGGTACATTTTGCTGGAAGTGAATGAACCGAGCTTATTGGTTGCCCTCTTTGGTGCTTCCGCAGGCTGTCATTGACGATCCAAGGGACAAGTTTGGACGACATCAAGATCATCTGACAGTCTTCCTCTTATCTTCAAATATCTTATAAATCATCAAAGACGCCAGCTTAATAATTTTAGCCATCTCAATTTTTCTTCACACGACTTTTTTTCGATATATTTTCCAATGGCGAATTGCAGGGTAGTTCAGGACCGACCGGCCACTGCACCCCACACTCACCGCCAAAAATTCGAGAAATTCTGCCGCCCGCCAACTCTTTGCCTCCAAACCTCATCGGGCTTCCATCCTTACAGTTCGCAATAATTCGCAGTCACACAACGATCCGAAAATGTCGTCCATGAGGAATGCGGTGGCTCGGCGCCCGCACAAAGAGCGAGCGCAGCCACTAGAGCGCCGTCGATTGGGTCTGCTCGAGAAGCACAAGGTATATTAACTTGGACGCTGCCTTCGTGGTCTTCATTTTTGCTAACGCGGCCGCAGGATTATTCCGAACGTGCGAAAGATTACAACAAAAAGAAGAAGACCTTGAAATCTTTGCGACAGAAAGCTACCGAGCGCAACGAAGATGAATTTTATTTTGGTATGATGTCCCGCAAAGGACCCGGCGCAAAGATCACGACTGGTAAAGGTTGGAATGGCAAAGTAGAAGGAGACCGAGGAAACAAGTCACTGGATGTAAACGCTGTTAGGCTGCTCAAGACTCAGGATATTGGATACGTCCGGACGATGAAGCAAGTTGTGTCGAAAGAAGTTACAAGATTGGAAGAGCAAATCGTTCTGACGAGAGGGCTGGATCGATTGGACGAAGAGGACGAGGACGATGAAGATGAAGACTTTTCTGATTTTGACGACATACCCAAGAGTCTAAAGAAGAGCGCACCTCGCAAGATTACATTTCTGGATACGGAAGAGGAGCGAGAAGCCGCGGTCGACAATGCAGAGGAAGACGAAGATAACAGGGACAATGGCGAAACAACCAAAGACAAGGAGGCACAAGAATTTGAAAGAGAGAAGTCATTAAGGAGACTAAAGAAACAGCTCGACCTGTCACGAAAGAAGTTGAAGGCCTTGAAAGATGCTGAGGGAGCCCTCGAGGAGCAGCAAGCCAAGATGGCAAAGACGGCGACCTCAGGTGGAATTTCAAGGCGAGGAAAAAAGTTAATGGTTCGAGCACGAAAGCGATAAACAAGAAAGTCAATTTGGGCTATATTTTCTGCGTTCAAGTTTTCATTCTTGAGATTTATACATGAAGTATGTACGGATACGGAGTTTCAGGCGCTAGACATTATAGAGGCGTGCAAACAAGATGTAAATTTTGTTCATTCATCATCACAGAGCAAGTACTCCCGTGAAACTCCCGTGAAAAAAAAAAAAGCTGGTTACCTAGTATTTCGACCCAACGCATTTATACAAAACTTTAAAAACGCCGCCAACAACCTTGAACGCCACGGTCAATACCCAAATGAAGCACTTAAAGACACCTACGACCATCTTGGCCAATACTCTAAAAACGAACGGCAGCTTATCAATACCCTCTTTTGCCTTTGCGGCACCTTTCTTAAGACTGTCATGCTGACTTTCTAGGTCGATTTCAAACTCTTCCATCTTCGCCTTCGTCTTGGTATTGGGCTTCTCTGCGCTTCGCTTGCCGCTAAGCTTGCTCAAACGGCTGCTACTCCTGCTCTCTTTGCCCATGGCCAGCACTGATGGCGGTGGTTCGAATGTTTCGATGGGTGCAGAGGTAATGTTCTTACTGTCTGCGATTGCAACCAGCATGAGTGCCGTCACGGCGACATCGATAATATAATAGGCTTCGATATGGGCGGCAATGCTTGTGTCCACCTCCAGCCAGCCGCCGCCGGTTCCATCTCTAGTCAATTTCGCGAGATGCTTGTTCGACTCTGGGTGTTCCAGCGTGTATTCAGTTCTTGCCCATGCGGGACATCGCTCTATTGACACGCAGAAAGGTGCCGCCAGGGCAGGGTGAGCAAGCCAGTTGCTTGCCGTATCTTCATCCCAGACGAGACGAGCGTATTCCCTCTCTGCAGTCATGACGGCGACGTCGTCATTCGACTTTGCCTGGGCCATTTTCAAGGCGGGAGTGGGCATGAGTGAGGCGACGAGACCATCATTTGGGGGTAATTTCCTGGATTCGTCCTCCAGAGTGGTAGCTAGGGATTGGTGCCATGGCCCCGATTCCTTGAATGTCTTGTGGGGATCATAGCGACTGAGAGTCACATTTGCAGAAGCTGATGTAGGATCCATTCGTAGCGAGTAGAATGGTTGCGATGCTGAAGATAGCGTGTAGATGGGAGCATCTTTGCGCTGGGTCAGTTTCAGGCAGTATACTCTGCCCTCTGATGACGAAGCTTTCCATCCATTGGCGGCCTTCCAGAAGCCTTGAAGGTCCTCGGTTGAGCTGGTATTTGGAATCACTGGTGGAGGTGTGCTATGTTGCACGACTCTAGGACCGGTGAAAGCACTGGGCTGATAGTTCCGCATGGGCGGACTGCGTGCGCGGGATTCCGCAACACTCCCGCTGTCATCTGCTTCATAATAACTCTGGCGACTGACAATGGCACGAGGAATATGTGTAGGGGATAATTGAGTAGGGCCATATTGTTGACGATCCAACGGCACTTGCGGATCGTAGGTTGGAAAAATGGAGCGCAGAGGAGCAGGAGCAGAGTCGTCGTCAGGCAAGGGCATCTTGGCTATACTGCTGCGGTTTGTAGGAGGGGATTGGCTTGTAGCTTGTGACGATTCTGCAGAACTTGATTGAATGGCATCGAATTGGAGCGGCGTATGTGAGCGAGATTCAGATTGTGATGACGGCAATGGGGGCTCTGATGTAGATTGAGGCGGTAACGAGTTGTCTTCGCGGGACATTTGGCGTCGAGGTCGGGGGTTTGGTATTAGACGAACGACGGTAGGAGGTGGAAGAGGCGGGCGATCGTTAGGGAAAAGAGAAAATTGCTGCGACGACATGATGGGCGACTTTGTTCCCTTTCTCTCAATTTAACAATTGGCTGATGTGGTGAGTGTAAGTCAACCCGAAGACCACGACCCAGTCGCAGCCAAGACCGTGCGGCGGTGTAATTCTTCGACGGGAACACAAGTATGTCTTAAAAAAGAAGCAAAGGAGGAGACGGGAAGAACAAAAAGGGAAACAATCACTTTATTAAAACACAAACCGAAACGGGGGGCAGGAAAAACGACAGAACGCGAGCGGCACTTAAGGTAACTCAAACGCCTTCTGTGGTTAAAAGACGTTTAAGCGCCCGGGTGGCCTGCTACTGACCAGTGACAGCGTCGCAAAGCGAAAGAGCAAAAATAGCAGCGGGCTCTAGGCCCAAAGTGGAAGCACATGCAATGGACGGGAGGGGCAACAGTGGCATTTGTGAGGGCGCATTGAAGATGGACGGGGGACGCAGATGTGATTGGTCGAGAGGTTGTCCAGGGTCCAGGATGGTGGGCGCTTAGCTGCAGGATTGGGCGAAGAACGAGTTGAACGAAGGGTGGGAGGTTGCTGGGTAAATTGATCTACTGGATGTGTGCGTGAATGAGAGAGGAAAGAGTTTATAATCGATTAAATACGGTGAGATATTGTAATGAACGGCAAAGACGACGGAAACTGATGACTGGTGATGCTGATAATGGTGTAGTGGCGCTGTGAGCGCTGTCACCACTGCGCTGAGCTTAGCTCAGTAGTGTATGCACTGTATGTAAGTGCCAGTGCCGGGCCAGGGATCACCTTCTTCACGAACACAAGCAAATTCTTGACTCTCTGGGAAATCACTCATTCCCCTTTACATTTCTTCAGCTTTTTCAAATTTGATGCCTCCAATATGCAATCACTGTCTGCTCCTTCCACGCCGCGCAACTGCTCCGGATCGGAGTCAACAGTCCACTTTTCGGGCTCCGACCGGCCTCGGAAAAGCCGCCTCACAGGCCGCCCGCAGCTACAACTCATTATAAAACAGTCACCAGTCCAATCACGGTAATGCATTTACAATCAAATTGATCTTCTATTATATCTGCATTATAAGGAATTATCAACATGAGTGAGCCAGTAATTGTAATCGGGCAAGTCGGCCGCCGTCTCGCATCCCCCAATTCGCACTAACAATTATCATCTAGAGCCGGCGTCATTGGCCTGAGTTCAGCTCTGAACCTGCTCCAAAATGGCCACCCCGTCACAATTGTAGCCCGCGATTTTCCAGTCCCCTTTGAAACAGTTGATTCTGTCAAGTCCATAAACTACACGTCTCTCTGGGGAGGAGCTCATAACCGCTGGGTGCCGCCTACTTCGCCTGATGAGGAACGCGACCATGCCTTGTCGCTGGTCACTTTCTCGCACATGACTGAGTTGGTAAAGACGCATCCAGAGTCTGGTGTTGGATTAATGAAGGGCGTGGAATATCTCGAAGATCCTCCGCATCAATATGCCAGTCTCACAGAGGACAAGGCGAAGCAGTTGGGCTTACCAGGGTTCAAGCGTCTTTCTCAAGACAAACTGCCCGAGGGAGTTGTATGGGGCTGCGAATATGACACATGGTGTGTCAATCCAATGGTATATTGTATGTATATGCTTCGGCAATTTTACAGATCTGGGGGAAAGATTGTCACTAGAGATCTGCGAGACGCAACAGAAGTCTTCTCCATAGAAGGGCTCGGCAACGCTAGAACCGTCGTCAATTGCTCAGGCGTTGGTTTCAATGACCCAGACGTCTTTCCAACAAGAGGTATGTCGATTGATCATTTCTGAGTGGTATCGTTAAACACAGATCCAAAATTAACAATGCAGGCCAAACTTGCCTAGTCGCCAATCACTGCTCAGAAACCGTCACCCGCCAAAACAAGGACGGATCATGGACATTCTGCGTCCCTCGTCCTTTGGGCGGTGGAACTATTATCGGTGGTACTAAAGAGCCCAATGACTGGAGCGCTACTCCCTCTGAGTCAGTCCGCCAAGAGCTTCTATCCAAGTTTGAAGCGACACATCCCACCATCACCAAGGATGGCCCATTCCGCGTTCTCAAAGACATTGTTGGCCGCCGCCCAACTCGCAAAGGCGGCATTCGCCTATCAAAAGAAAAGCTTGGAGCTGGCAAGCAGATTGTTCACGCATATGGCCTCGGTGGCCGAGGCTTTGAGCTGTCATGGGGTGTAGCAGATGCAGTGCTGAAATTAGTAGAGGAAGATAGGTCTCGTCTATAACGCTCGCTCCCAATGAAACCCAAGAACTCCGTAATATACAAATATGATACATTTTATCCTCGCCTCGTCCACCTTGTCGTACATTCCGCCTTTCAGCTTTCGTAATTTGTCCCCAGAGTTATCATCTCTTTACAGGCATTCCGCCAATCTTTTCTTCCATGTTCTTCTGCTTATCCGCTGCTTGTTTCCTGCTCAGTTTTGCATCCTCTGGAAGACCCCACCAGTCCTTGATGAACTCCTCTTGAGCCGCTGCCACTTTAGCCTTTTGTTCTCTGGCTTGCTGTCGCTCCAGCCTCCTCGCGAACCACTCCTCTCTCGCGAGGTCGTATTCTTTTTGCGTAGCGTGTTCCGTCATGCAGCCATTCATGGCTCGGTGTTGCGCTCGGCAGGCGAAGGATACGGAAAATGTTCGACCGAGGGCGCACTCGGCAAAGGCTTTGATTTCGGGGGCACAGTACGAGCGCACTTTTGCGTAGTATATGTCGCGTACTTGGGCTTCTTGTGATGCCGACAATGGTAACGGATTGGGTGATGGAACACCCAATCGCCCTGCTGATGCCATTGCGAGGCGATAATGTGCGTTGTCTTTGAGATATTGAGCTGGTAACGGACGTTCGGGCGACAGATGGCCGATTGGAGCTTGTTCCTGGATGGGATTTGGAGGAGTGGCAGAATTCCACCGCCTGCCGCTTGTGCAACTTACACAGCAGCGAGCTCTCACACTGCGAACTACCAAATAACATTTTACTATCGGATAAAAATACTTGGTTTAAAATAATTACGGCATTTGCATTCGAAGGATCACAGGGAATCACGATTGAATGAATATTAAAAATATTATAATTAACAAATTAAACAAAACAGGGTATCAATGCAAAGATCCCGCGCAAGAACAATTGCCCAGATTATGTGAAGCCATCACTCCAGGGATTTAGTTGTGAGGAGCAGGAGGTGCGACGGGAGGATATTGAACCTCACCAGGAGCTGCTTGTGCGTGTTGGCTGTAGTTCTCCTGGTGTTGCTCAGGTCCGGTGTACTGTGGCTGGATGGGTTGCTGGTACTCCTGTCCGGTGTACTGAGGTTGGATATACTGGGGCTGATCTTGTCCAGTATATTGGGGCTGGATGGGTTGCTGCTGAGCGTCAACCTGAGGTTGGGCGGCGACAGCAGGCTGGGTCTTGGTCTCCTCCATCTGATGCTCGTTGTCGGCAGTCTTGTTAGCGCCACGGAGAAGGCCAAGAACGTTGAGAACCAAGGTGGCGATGATAAGCAGCCTGTGAGGTACGTTAGCGTGTGCAAAGATATAAAGATTGTGCCGTCACGTAATTAGAATACGACTTACCAAATGAGAGCTCCCAATCCAGCGCAGGCTCCAAGAAGACCCTTGACAGCACCGACGGTCAGGTAACGCTTCTGCAGATCGCGCTTTCTGTAGCAGCCAAAGATACCGCAGCCGTCGCCGAAGCTGTTGTCGATGCTGTCAATAGCAGCCTGGTACTGGGCGGCGCGAGCGGCAGATAATGCCCAGGCGCAGAGCCACATGATGGCGAGGAATCCATCAAGGGCGATAATTGCGAAGATGTGGTAGAGCTTGTTCAAGGCGCCGATCTTATCGGTGAGGATGGCGTATGCGACAACAAGCCAGGTAAAGACAGCCTTTTGAGTTTGAAATGCGATTAATCACTGCATTCATGGAGTGATTTGCCTCGGGATAAATAAACTTACAGAAGCAACGACGAGCGCAGGCGCATCGCCGAGATCACCTCCGCCTCCGATGGCAGCAGCGAGAGCAAGCAGCACGAGAGCAAGAACACCCTGCGCAATTCGGATGAAGAAAACCCAAAATGGGTTATGAGGAGCTACGGTGGACATGATGGCCGTTTTGGTCGCGTCCAGGGGTTAGAAATCTGTGTTGAATACTGTTTGGCGACGATGTCGAATCGTGTTGTAAAAAGGGATCCGTCTCAAGTGGAAGAGAAGAGAGGGAATGAATCAGGACAGACCGAGCATGTATATTTATTTTCTGGTGACTGCATTCCAATATTTTTTTGGTCCCTTTTTCCTCTTTGCCCCAATCCGGTGCAACACTATTATTACCCTTGTCCTCATTTCGCACCGATTCCGCAGTGACTGAAATTAAGGCAGCTAGTAGCTGTGATTGCCTGCAGGCAAAAGCAGCGAATACGCCCTACCAAAGTCAGCCCCTCCGAGGCTGATGGCAAAATACGGACCAAGAGCTCTGAGACGGTTCAGCCGCAGTGGGTTCGTCCGCTGTAATGCAGGGCTGCCGTTGGCTGTATCGCAGCAAAGTTGCGCTGGGCTGACAACCTTCTCCCTGGGCAGTGGAGCTTGGCCGCCGCTCTAGTGGCTTCAGCAGTGCCAGTGGCCACCAGCTGTGAGCCCACCAGCGCCAAATAAGCTTAGCTGTCGGCACTGGCACAGGCCTGAACAGTGTGAACCCTTGGCGGTGTTAGCGGAGGTGCAGGGAAGGGCAAGCATGGGTGCCGGATGGCTTGAACAAATATTGAAATTGGCACCCTCGCTCGTAGCTCCTTTTCCCGCTCGGCTCTCTGACCCAGACCTTCAACCTGGGCACCATGCACTTTTCATGCTTGCAGCTGGTGCCCACTCCTCTACTCGCCCAGCTAGTTAATACCTAAGCCTTTCCCATTCCGCCAAGCACACGAATTGCTTAAAATCAACAGCATATATAGTGAGGCGGATGACCCAGCACGTGCTCCATGCTCCCCTCCGGGTTATCTGATCAGGGCTTTGACAGCGGAATTACGCCCATAAGCGACCCATGGGTGTTTCATTGGTTCCATCAAGCGAGAGAAAACTCGACTATTTGATGATTGAGCCTTGCGAATCTTCTGGGGCGCTGCTTGGCGTTCTACTAGATTGAAAGTCCTGCGATGATGGAGGCCGCTTCAGGGCTTTGAAGCGACACAGATTCATACATGGATGTTTCGGGGATGCTGGTCTCACTTGGGTTTGCTACTTCATTCCCTAGCTCCCGCTGTATCGCAATTGTCATGTGTGTGTGTGTGTGTGACTGAAACAAACGTCAACATATATGCCCGAGTTGTCTTTCCCATTCCAGCTTGTTCAGCTTCTCTCGCTCTGTAATTATACCAGTACATCTCTTGGTCAATGCAGTTATCCGTCAAGAGGCTTCCTTGCATAGATTATATGGCTGCACAATATTAGCATGGCCATCTGGTAATTTGATTCGCAGAACTCACATCGGCATCCACGCATGATAGTCGGTATTGGCCATATCGGCATTCGACTTGGGCCGAAGGTCATTTATAACCTTTGCATCGATACCAGCCCGAGCGACGAGGTTGTCGATGCTCTCGGCTGCTGCCACCAAACTAACGAGCTGCCTCGCTCCAAGCTCCTTGAGCTTCGGATGCTTCGGCCAAGTGTTGCACGGCGACTTGAAAAGCCTGTCGACGACATTGACAAAACCTACTTCCTCTAGCCATGTCTTGTACTTCGCTGATTTCGTCAAATCCCCGCCAATTCGAGCTATGGCACCAAGCGCAATGTCTAGCCATTTGTCCATGGCCTCGGAAGCAGGGCCATCCATGTATTTATGGACGGCCTCTATGTCGAATAATTCGATGTAGCCACCCGGCTTCATATTATCGTACGCTTTCTGGAAGACTGTTTTGGTGTCTCCAAAACACGACACCACAAATCGAAGATGTACGTAATCGAATTCTCGTCCGAAGTTCCATTCGTCCTTCTCGGCATCGTGTTGGACGAATGACAGATTAGATTCAGGCCATTGCCGATCGACTTTGCTCAAATCAGTGCCGAGCACTCGAGCTTCTGGGAATTGCGTTGCTGAGAGTCCAGCGTCAGCTCTGTAGCGAGCGTTTCGTTACTTGTAGGAAATATCCCCACCAATCTCGTGTGCCCAGATGCCAGTACCTGTGGCAATATCCAGAATATCCTTTGGGGAATCCAGAGGAGCGAGGCCAGGACGGTTGTCCAAAATCATTTTTGCGGTTTCATGCTGGAAGTCTTTGAGCCTGTCAACTGGGTCATGCGACAGGCATCGTTCGCGGAGCTCACTTACCTAAACGATCTTGCTCTGACTGATTTTTTTGTTAGAAATTGGAAATGAATTCGAGCACTAATGACGGTGGCGGAGACGTACTGAATCATTTGGAAGCCAGTATTGGGCTTGACATTATTAGCAGCGCAAAAGCAACCAACGTCTGCAGACGAGCATACCATCTTTGTTGTGGGTTTGATAAGTTCTTTCGCCAGCCAAAAGGATATTTTCAACGATTTCCGGACTTTTAAAACTGCAGTGTTCAGCTCGTTAGTATGAGAATGGCCCTGGCGACAGCCGATCTTACGTATTTCCGCCGTTAGTCGTTGTAGCGTGCTGCAAAGCAGAGTCAACTTCGAGAGGGAGGTCGACAGTCGCGATTTCGGCCATTGTTAAGCTTCGCTTCTACGATGCTTTCAATTTTTTTTTATAAAAAAACGAACCTTTCACGTTCGGCTGAAACAATGTTTGCGGGGAACCGGAGATATATACGCAGCTGATCCCAAACCTGGCTGCAAGCAATGTTACCTCATCGAGCAAATGTCCGGCTCGCACTGGATTCCCATTTTCGGATATATTTTGCTACCGAGTGTAATATGAGACTGTAAATATCAAGGAAAATATGGCTCTATGACCTTTGTATCTTCAAAACCAATCTGCCCCAATCCTCACACCCTAACGCCATCCAATGCTTCAGACCATGCTAACACCGTTCTCGCCTTCACCGCATTCAAACAATCATTCATGGTTTCATTTAGAATGACTTTTCGTTGGGACCAGCAATCAAAATCTTGATGACTTGTCCACCCTTGACTTTGTTAAACGCTTCCTCGGCCTGCTCAAACCTGACTACCTCTGTCGCAAGCTTCTTGACAGCTATCTTGCCCGTAGACACCAACTCAATTGCCAACTCATAGTCGCCAGGTCCATAACGGAATGAACCCTTTGCTGTAACCTCCTTGAGTGCCAGCGCCATGATAGGGAAGACAATATCGGCCTTTCCCATTCCTCCTTGGACGTATGTACCGCCCATACGGACTGTGTGCAAGCTAGCTTGGATGGACGGCTCCGCACCAGATGCGTCGATCACAACATCAGCGCCGTCGGGGATGTCGGCGACTTTTTTGATATTGGCGGCATTCTCCTCGGGCGACACTCTTTGTGAGATGTAAGTGTGTGTGGAAGCAAATTCTTTGGCGAAATTCAGCTTGGATTCCACAACATCGACAGAAACGATCTTGCTGGCGCCAAATGCCTTAGCAACAGCAGCGCAAAGGAGACCAACGGGGCCAGAGCCCATGACAACCACGGATTGGCCAGGCTTCACATCGGCCTGCTTGACAATATGAACCGCAACTGCCAATGGTTCAATGAGAGCACCTTCTTGGAGAGTGACGTTGTCGGGAAGCTTGTAACAGAAGTCGGAGGGTGAAACCCAGACGCCAGTCAATGTGCCATCATAAGGTGGTGTAGCGGCAAAGATCATTTTATCGCACAGGTTGTACTTGCCCGCACGGCAGTGACCGCATCTGCGGCATCCATAGCCGGGCTCCAGGGCGACACGGTCACCGATCTTCAAGTTGGTGACGTCGGCGCCAACCTCAATAACGGTGCCGGATGATTCGTGTCCAAGAACCATTGGATCACGAACAACGAAATGTCCAATGGCGCCATGTTGCCAGTAGTGAACATCAGAGCCACAGATACCGGTATAGTTGACGGCGACGAGGACATCATGAGAGTCGCGAAGAGACGGCAGAGGGCGGTCTTCGAACTTGACATCTTGAGGCTTGGAGAGGACAAAGGAGCGATTCTGATTTTAATTAGCAACAGTTCGGTAGATATCCATTGTGATTCGTTCATTTGATGTCGTCGAGGTAAAAACTCACGCTCAAGCTCTCTTTGGCGATGACGGTTTGTGTGGACATGGTGTATGAGATGGTGCGCGAGGAGGACTGCTAGGATGAAGGGTGGGAAGAAGGAAGGAGAAGCGTAAAATTGGAGAGCAAGTATCTTCGTATGACACTCCTTTATATATAGTTATTGTAAAATCGTCTTCGGCTCTTTCTTCTTCGTCGTTTCTGCAGTTGTGGTCGAGCTTCCAGACCCCCAATCCCTACAAAAGCTTACCGATTTAGGAGCGGCTTCCCCGCATTTAAATCTCTTTAGGCGCGCCAATAGCCTTCAACCGGCCATTTCGGCGACTCCCCCGGACATGCCTCTCTTGTCATATGTGCAATTATACGGCCAACTTTAAAATAAGTCTGAAAAGCTTCAAAATAGACAATTTTTATACAAAACTATGGGGCGGAATTCTATAGGTGCCGTGGCCAGTACCACCTATGGACAGTTCACTTGCACCACATTTCGCAGTGCTCAAATCTAGGCATTCATTTCTTGTGGTCGAACAAATATTAAGAGTGTTACCGGCGCAATCGAGACGGGTTTCTCCTGTGCAAAAACTAATGCAGTTGACTTATTGTAGTTTGTTCCTCCTCTCAAGCTGGCACTCCCGCTGGTTGGGTCGCCCTTCAAGTTCCGCGACATAGTACAGCACTTCCGCCTCATCAAGGCCGCTGTACATTTTGTTGTGAAAGTACTGTTCAAAGCTTGATTTTATTCGAATATTGACGAATTAAATCAACATGGTTGTAAAGACAAATCCCATAACACAATGTGGACACCCATTACACGCTGTGACGTTGTGATGTCGTACATCGTTCAAAGATCTCATTATGACAAGTATTTACTCCGCGCAAATTATTCTATAACATCAAATAACAACCAATTGCTCATTGTTTTGACTGCAAAAAGTGTTGCTCCTGGTGGCTGATGGAGTGTCTCTTGAACTTGCTGTCCTCGGGGAAGTCGTGCTCGATACTTGGGGGACCAACATGTTCAGCCATCTTGGAGGGAGGGTGTTGAGCAGCATCTACAAAGGTCCTAAACATAATTCAGTATTTGAGTTGTTTTTATCTTGGACACTGTCAAATCTTACTGCTGCTGTGTTGTTGAAGTTGTCTGCTGAGGAACGGTGGTGTTCTGCTTGACTTGCTCCGTATAATTCGTCATTGTGAGCTGTGGAATATTGTGATTCTGAGGAGATGTATTGAAAAGATTTCAGTGATCAGATTTCTTCAACCGATTTCTCAGTGTGTGATAATATAGTAAGATGCAATCTGTTCAAGGTTGCAGCGGGAGTGCAGCGGTTTATATACTACGCAACCGTCGCTCGTTACGATGCATCGCCATCATGAGACCCGGTAAATATCCAAACAAAATCCACAAATGTTTCCGCCAAGTGCAGTGCCCCCTTTGAATGATAATGCGTAAGTACTGAGAAAGACCCTGCCCTTGTGGTCTATTATTTCACCAAGCGTCATATGTGGGGAAGACGTTTATCTTGGCGCTTTGAGTGCCGCGAGGTTATTTCATCAGAAGTTTCTAGATCAGATCATTGCTCAATATTAACGTCTTGGCTAAATTATATAGTTCGTAGAGACAGTAGCCTAGGCTCCCATTGGGCACACGCCAGCCAAGAAAGCAGCTTCCAACACCGCCTCATTGTGGCTTTGGACGAGTCGCGATCGGTAGGTGGCTTGTAGCAAATCTTGATTGTAGTGCTCAGCAAAAGCTTATCTTTGGCAATTTGGTTCATCTCGCACGCACTTTATTGCCTTTTCCATTGTACGAAGATGACGTACATGTACCTTGGCGGGTTGAGCTAGACCTGACATCTAACCTTGTCTGGCCAGGTCAAATGACCCGGGATCTAGCAAGCACGCAATGCACAACCAATCTAATTGATTCGACTAAATATATTATATCCAGAATTATGTCCAGAGCTCAATCACTACAACAGTACTTTTGAAACTATTTTTGAAAATCGTCGTTTATCTCAGTCGACAACCCATGTGCAGATGCAACGCTGCATCGACTTACATGTGAAGATGATCCTTAGCCGACTCTCCGCTCTCGCACGAGAAACAAACCAACCACATTCCATCACCAACCGCCAAACGTATCTTATCACTCACGGCTTTCTCAGAATCCCCGCCAAAATCGTTCACCTTCTCCCACACCCGTTCTCTCGCTGGCCTTCATCCTCAACACCATTGTCGCCCCGCTGCTTCCGCACCGCCGGGCCCACAAGCCCCGATCCCCCCAAAATCAGCGCAACGATTCGCCCGAGTCTATTCGATCCCGAACTTCATCCGCCGAGCTTGAGTCGTCATTGCTCCATTGTTAAATTAATCGCGACATCTCGCCCTGTTTTGTCCCTCAAACACGGCTTCTAGTCCTGATGCTATCGCGACTGTCCCAGGTGGCCCGACACCTTTCATCATCCTCTTCTTCATTCGCGTTTCGCCCAGCAGTAGCAATGGCTTCAGCACGTACCATCTCAACGGCCGCGTGCCTCATTATCGGCGATGAAGTACTAGGCGGAAAGGTAATGCTCTGAACCTTTTGCCATTGATAGATCATAGTTTCAAACCATGCTAATATTCCTCTTGTAGACTGTCGACGTGAGTGAATAAATGCCGCCGTGATGCAGTTTAGGAGTGAAGCTCATTTCGCAGACAAACTCAGCCTATATGGCCAAATGGTGCTTCTCGCTAGGACTGGTATGTTGGAGCTGCTCATGATGGCTATCATGTAAACTGATCCGGCTACAGAGATTAAAAAAGATCGAAGTCGTCGAGGACGACGAGTCTGACATCATTGATGCCGTTCGCAGACTCAGCAGCAATTACGACTTTGTAGTTACCAGGTATGTGTCCTAGTTGTTGGACTCAAAGCGCATAGACTAACATTCCTGCAGCGGAGGCATTGGCCCAACGTAAGAAATAGTCGACTCCTTCTTCATCGGTACCAAGCTAATAGTATCATACAGTCACGATGATATCACCTATCAATGCATCGCGAAAGCTTACAATCTCCCACTCAAGCTGCACGACGAGGCCCTTGAGAGAATGAAGCGCTTGTCTAAGCCACATAAAATGGCGCCTGACTTTGACTGGAATGTCGACTCCCCGGCCCGGGCTGCCAAGTACAGGATGCTTTACCTACCAACAGACGAGTCAAGAGAGCTTAAGGAGCAATTTCTGTTCGTCAGCAACGAACTCTGGGTTGTATGTCTACCACGTCCACTCACCTCGAGATGATGCTTACACATGATAGCCCATTTCGGTAGTAAATGCCAACATTCACATCCTGCCTGGCATCCCAAGACTCTGTAAGTATAGCTTCAAGATGCGCCTCGTACGTTTCTGCCGCATGTTCTAACTAGCAGTAGTCCAAGGATTATTAGATGGCTTGAAGCCACATCTGCTTCCCCGGCTCACTGACAAAGAGGGCAAAAGCATGCAAAGAGTCATTATCGCTACACCACTGCCCGAAAGTACCGTTGCTGGCTACTTGACCGAGCTCGCCGCCCGTGTCGAGCCAAAGGGAGTCAAAGTGGGATCATACCCTCACTGGGGAAAGAGCCAGAATTCTGTTACATTAGTCGGAAGGTAACATGAGCCACCAGCCGAGCAATGCAGTACCACATGACTGACAAAGCTACAGGGACCTCGAATTTCTAGAGAGCCTGGTTGAAGAAGTTGAAAAAAACGTTCAGGGCAAGCGCGTATACTTCAAAGACGGCCAAGAAGAGCCCGAATCTGAGGGCGAAGACGGTGGTAGCAAATAGTCGCACTGGGGGCGTTCGTCCACTGTGTCACTATCATGTAGTATCTGGCGCTCATCTGGGCATAGAGGGGCGTCCGAAACTGGGAATAGAATCGCATGCCATCTGAAACTAATTTCAGTCCTCATTACATTGGGCTTCTAGAACATCGCTACTGGCAAAATGTAACCCAATCGCAATGAACCAGCAATCTTTCTCAAATACACTGAGCACATGATCAACATGGCAAGCCGAGGGAAGGCCACAGCGCCAACGTAATTTGCAAAAGCGTCGAGATCTGCACCGCTAACCACTGTAGATACGATGCACATTGCTCATCAGCGCCGGCCCACTCTCGGTACCTGAATAGAGGAAGAGGGCTTCATCTGTAGCATACAGGCTAAAGCGTTCGAGCTGTTGAAATTTATCCATCCACAAAAGGTGCCACAAGCACTGTTGACGGGTCCCGGTATCCCGAATCGGACAGCCAGTGACCACCGGCGAGAAGAAAACGCCCTGCAATCAAGACAGTGTCATTGGCGGATGACATTCCAGAATCACGTTCTGTCCCCATCTGCTTGACCATGATGGATCCTTTAAGATGAAGCATTGGCCCGTCACCGAAATAATAGGGGCCGCAACTCTCTACCGCGCAATAGGGGAGGGCCCCACATAGCTGCCACAGAGTGAAAAGTGATGAAAATGCCCGTAGTTATTTCTATCTAGTTGAGGAAAATTCCTCTTATTTATAGCTAATTTAATATACATCAAATGCTCAATTTGAGCTCAATTTGGACCTATCTATGCGCATGTTATAATAATTAAAATGCATAATGCGCATGAAATGAGGTTCTCATGCTTGTACGTTAAGCTTGAGTGAGCTCTCATTGGCCGGTCAATTCCGTCTGGCCCCACTCACACTTTCAGGTTCACACACTCCCCATTCAGTACTGTGAGCGCTCAATGGCGATTGAATCGCTATAATTGATTCGAATGTGCGCATCAAAAGGCACTGAATGTCTGATAGAACCTAAAATTAGATTAGCGTGCAGAATTAGTTAATTGAATGATTGAATGAAGCCTTTGTTCATCCAAAAGTTGCTGCAATACGTGGTTGTGATTGGCTCATATGCTCTTTCAGGTGTAAGTGACAATAGCCTCACTTTTCCTATTGTTGGTCGCTTTGAGCTCACAATTCCCAGCCACTCGCATATATATACTAATCTTTTCCGCACGCGCGCTCGCGAGGCTCTTTTTTCTTCTTCAAACATCATCAATCAAAATGGGCGCATCAAAAGCCCAGAAAGAAGCTCGCCGAAAGGCATCCAGCGCCGCCGCCGCCGCCCGCAAGGGCAAGAAAAAGGTCACCAAGGCCGCTCAGGTAAGTGAGCCCTTTTTGCTCAATTTTTTGCTTAGTTTTTGGCTAACTGAGCATTTCTATAGCGTACAATTGAGAAAGGGGAGACCCGCCCCGAAGGGTGTTTGGGCTGTGCCCATTCTGTCTTGGCCGGCCGCGGTGATGGCATCTGCCAGGAGAGCGCTGGTCGCTCCCGGCGTTGCTATCACTGCAACAAAGGCGGGCATGAGTGCAAGCCGCTGTAAGTTGTGCTTGTTTTTTGTTTTGTTGATCATGTTTGCTAATTTTTTGTGCTCATTTAGCGATAAAAATTTATTTCCGTACTATAAGTACGCCCTGGAGCTCGCCGCCGCCGACAACAAGGCTGTAAGTTGTCCCCTTTTCTTGTGCTCAATTGAAGCACTGTTCACTAACTTTTTTGCTTAATTAGGAACTTCAGAAGGTCAACCGGGCTTTTAAGGTCGCGGAGGACATGCTCGCTGCTGGGCACTTTGGTTCGGGGGGTTCAGAGCCCGTCGACCGCCGTGCTCAAGCTCATGAGCTTGTCAATTTTGTCTTTGACAATTTGGAAGCCTCCGGGCTATAAATTTTATGCTTGTATGGCGTGCGCGCCTTAAATATTTTTGCTCAATTTTAAACGTTTTGTGCTTTGTCAATTAATTGTTTTGTCGCTTTTGATCGTGAATGTGTGATTTGTCGTAAACTTTTCCGTAAACTTTGCTCATTCTGAGCAACTCAACAAAGCGCATGATGCGCTGTTTCGTCAATGGCTTCGTGAATCCGTCTGCAGGCATTTGTTCCGTAGGTAGATAATATACTGCAATTGAACCTCTTTGAAATTCCTGCTTGAGCCACATATTATGAATGTCAACATGTCGTAGCCGTGTAGTTATTCGTTCGCTCATATTGGTGACAAGTGAGATCGTCGCCTGGTTGTCGCAAGCGATAGTGAGCTTCTGGTGTAAGTCGAGGCCGACTTCCTCAATGAGCCTGAACAGACCAATCGCAGTGCGCGCAGTAGTTGATAGCGCCAAAAGCTCAGCTTCGGTCGTAGACAGTGTAACAGTTGCTTGCCTAGTCGCTTTCCAAGCAATTAGCCCACCAAATAAGATCACTGCGTAGCCTTGTGAAGACCTCCGTGTAAGTGCGTCGTCCGCATAGGCCGCATCGCTTGCTACCAACAGTGGCGGCTCCGGGCTGCTCAACCCGAAGACAATTGAGCGTTCTTTAGTGTCAAATAAATACATTATCGCTTGACATATCGCTTGATAATGCTCATCTGACGGATTGACCAAAAATCGTGATAAATAATTGACCGCAAATGCGCAGTCTGCTCGGATGAGCACCGTAGTGTACAATGCCGATCCAAGGTGCTGCTGGTAACGCTTGATTTCCCATTTTGTCGCTTTCCCCGCATTGATCTCGAGCGTACCTGAGATCGGGACGCTAGGTCGACGACCGCCCTCGTGTAATCCGTACTTCCGTGCAATTCTGTCAATATAGGTATCGTGACATAGGTAAAGCTTGCGGTGAGCACGGTCTCGTACAATTCGTATGCCCAGAAACCATTCCGCTGAGCCTTTCTCGTGTAGTTCGTATGCTTGCTTGAGCTTAGCGACCACTTCATTCGCTTTATGCTCATTTTTCTTAGAGTAAGCAATTAAAATATCGTCCACAAAGAATATGACAAAGACCTCCTTGTGTTCGGTGAAGAACAAACAGGGCTCTTCCGAGCTCTGTGTGAGCCCCGCTTTCTTGAGAGTGTTGCTCAGATCCTGAAGCCATAATAGCGGGCTGTCTTTTAGCCCGTATAGTGCCTTCAGTAGCAACAAGCATTTGTGAGCTTTCTCAAAGCCTGGGGGAAACTTCACATAAATTTTCTGAGCATGGATTGGCCTTGACGTATTCGAGAAAGCATTTTTTACGTCGAATTGTATAAGCTCGAGGTCGAATTGCGCTACAATTGCCATCAAAAATTTGAAGCTTGACGAAGCGAGCGTTGCCGCATACGTTTCTTGCGCAAAAGTAAGGATTTGGAGATCGCCGCGCACGCAAATGCGCGCTTTAGCGCGCAGGAACCATCCAAGCTCATCAAGCTTGTAAGTGTACACCCACTTTAGCGGTAAAATTGGTCCTTCAGCGTCTGCGATGTCGATCTCTTTCCACACTTGCATTTTCTCCAAGTGAGCAACTTCTTGCTTGGAGGCTTGCTCAAATTCCTCCTTAAAAGGATGAGACTTGAGATGATACCAGGACTTTGGAACTGGCGGTAGTGTTTCCGCTTTTGATCGTACAACCTCAGTAGATAAAGCTGCATTGATCATTGCCATGACTGTTCCCACGCTCACTAAATCCTCTGCACTCCCCATTTTGTGCTCAGGAAAAATTGTACTTTGTAGCGTTGTAAACATGCCATGTTCCCTTCTCGTGAATCTCGGAAGCTTGTTTTGAGCTCTAAGATTTTCAATTCTTGAGCTTTGTCGCCGTATAATTTGTGCTTCACCGAGATTTCTTCTGGAACGGCCCTGGCGTGGTTGTGCTGCAGGCACTTGCACGCTCTGGGGCGCATTCCCCGGCTCATTATTTGCGCTATCTTGTCCAGTTGGAGCTTCAGATGCCTGTAAGTCTGGCTCACTTTCTGGGGGTTTTTCTGCCGGTCGCACCTCATCGCCATGGGATTGCACTTCCTCAGGGCTGTTCGTACTTGCGCTTGGTTGTGTGCTAACGGTGCTCGGCGAAGCATCCGCTTGCTGGACTTCATGCTCAGTTGGAGCTTGTAATGGTTCTGGTGACGCTTCTGGGGTCCGAAGTCCTATAGGCTCATTTGCCAATAGCGATTTCTCGAGCGCATCGAGCCCCAGTTCTGCGGTTTCCGTGCTCGAGTGAGCTTCCACTCCCGAGTTTGGAGCTCCAGTTGCGACACCAGTTTGAGTTACCAACGGGTATTCCTCAGGATCTGGGTCACTTCTCAGCATGTCCAATACGATAGCATCAATTTGCGGTTGGGGGATCGCACTTGAAGCTTCGTTTCTAGGATCATAAAACTTAGTTTCGTCAAAAGTAACGTCCCTAGTTATAATGACCCTATCTAGTAGGGGAATCCAGATCTTAAAGATATTAGAGGCTATATAGCCTACTAAATACCCTATATGTCCCCTCGGGCGCACTTTAAATCCTCTTCTATCTCTGTCGGCCTTCCTCTCTGGATCGAGAGGGTAAGCACGGCATCCATATATTCTCAAGCTTGACCAAGATGGCGTCATATGGGAGTTGTGCTCACGAATTGGCAGTGGAGCATTCTGAAACCAGGCCTGTAGTCGTTCCCACGGTGTCTTATAAGCGAACCGTTTTACTGGGCACAGGTTCAGTATATGCGCTGCTGCTTTTACACTTTCTGGCCATAAATCGTATGGCAGACGAGCTTCATTGAGCATAAGTCTTGACTTCGAGGTAACCATTTTTCCAGCAATTTCTGCGCTTCCGTTTGGTTCATGGGTGCTCGTGGGCGTAAGCTCAAGTTCGATCCCTTGCTGCCTAGCCCATGCTTGGAACTCTGATTCCGTAGTCCCATCGCGCGCTATAACTGCTGCCTCATTGTCTGACCTGAGCTTCTTGATTGCAAGCATAAATTGCGTCTTCACCCATGTATAAAAATTAATTATCGCATAAAAAACCGTATAGCTGTCGCGGCTTGCCAATGTCTGCGCATAAATAACACCTGAATATTCGTCCTTAAATGTGAGAAGGTAGCGCATTCCATTGTATCCAGGGTTGTAGTCTTGTAAGTCCCAGTGGACCCTCTGGAATGGGTGCGCTGCATGAGCTTCTGATCGGCGTCGGGAAATCTCCTGGTGAGCATTGACCTGCCTGCAAGTCTCGCAGTTGATCACAATTGGCCCAGTAATTTTCACTCCCCGCGCTGCGTCCTCTAGGTGTTTTAGCGCTTCTTGGTGTAAGTGCCCTGCTCGCAAATGCCACATATGAGCGTCTGCTGTGCGTATTTCGGGCTCCCTTGTTTTATGCCGCGTTGCCATAACATACTCGACTTGGTATTGATGGTCTTTTCGCACATGATCACTTATTACATGTACCTGGCCGTAGATGGAATCGAATGTATATTGAAAGAAGAGTAACCCATGCTGTCTAACAAGACTGGCGATAACCGTATTCTTGCTCATGTTTCCATATCTGAGCGTAGCATCCAGTCCCACGTACCACAAGTGAGCACGCTGGAACAGTAAACTTTCGCTAATAATGTTGACATGAAATCCTTCAATGAGTGCAACGTTATGCAGGGTGAGGTCTCTTGTATTCGGTCCTTTGGGCCCATTAAGTGCGTTTTTGAGCACGCGAGTGCCGCGCCCACTGATCATGTACTGATCCGTCCCAGCACTTACAGGCTCACCTGTGGTTGGTCTGAACGTCCCTTCTTCGAAGAGTGCCATATCGTTTACCAGGTGAAGTGAGCCTCCAGTGTCCAGAATTGTGCTATTTTTGAGCTTGCTTTGTCCGTTTTGGTGCGTGGCATTTATCATGTTCAGTGTGTCAATAAGACTGTGGTCGATCACCACTGCTATTGATTCGCCAGACGGATAAGCACCATTTGACTGTGATCCTTGCTCAGATTTTAGCCATCCCTTCTGGGTAAGCTCCTTTTTCAAATTTGACCATTGTGGTTTGTCGAGTTCTGCAAGCACTTTTTGTCGTGTTTCCGCGCTCATTTCGTACCTTATTGAGCTTGGTTTGGTGCCAGTGCATGCCCACTCAAGATTACGACACTTGTGTGGTTTCCAGATGTGCTTTTTCTTCTGGCATGGGCATTCGTTAAGCGTGGTCTTTGATTTCTGAGCTTGCGTTCTCTTGGGTTCAGTCGCATCGGGCTGTCCATTGAGCGTAGCATACGCATAATGCTGCTTGGGTTCGGTTTTCATGATTTGGTAGAATAGTGTTCCGTACTCTGCCAATGTCATGCTTGGTTTTCCCGTCTTGTTGGCTTCAATGTGCTCTAAAGTGATCATATGTTGAGCCCATTGAGGCGCAAGTTGAGCACCAACAGCCCGTAAAAATGCGTGAATTCCAACTGTCCCTTTTACCAAGTCAACGTCGTGTGCCTCAGCCTCAACGCGAGCTTTGTTCCAATTGTCGTACCAAGTAGCGACTTTGGTAGTGGCTTTTGCTGCGTCTCTGAGCACGCTTTGGTAGCGGTCGTGCGCATTTTGATACAGAATGAGATCGTTTTGTTTGACGTATACTCTCAGTCCTTTCAACAGTGCGCTAACGTCGTCCGTGTCCTGGAGTCCTTTTTCGGCTTCTTTCAGTAGCACTGGGCTTACACTGAGCAGGATCCAATTGCGTACGGATTCGAGCCTGGATGACACTGTTTTGCGCTGATCCAGCTTGACTTTGAGCTCCGCTTCCAGTATTCCTGCGCTCGGTTCTGTGTTAAATTTTTCTTTGTATTCTTTGGTGAATTGTTCGATCAGATCGAGCGTATTGGCCGACGTCCCCAAGCTCACTGAAGCTTTGGTGCGCTCTTCGTCTGTAAGGCTGGGATCAATTGTCTTCCAGACCTTGGATCCAGCGAATCGCCTAGTAGACTCGATCCAATTGGTCCAATCCTCGGGTCTTGTAAGCCTATTGTCCTTATAAAGGAGGCTTAGTTCTTTGCCAAGTGAGACCGGATCGCTTGCCATGGTGCTTGGTTTTGGGATTTGAAGCAAATTGTATAAGTGAAGTATGTTGAGAATATATATATAAAAGATAAGATCGGGTGAGATCAGTTTACACCAATCTCGTGCTTATTTTCATTCGGGAAGCTACTAGTAACAGTACTACCCGGGCTCATAACTCTCTACCGCGCAATAGGGGAGGGCCCCACATAGCTGCCACAGAGTGAAAAGTGATGAAAATGCCCGTAGTTATTTCTATCTAGTTGAGGAAAATTCCTCTTATTTATAGCTAATTTAATATACATCAAATGCTCAATTTGAGCTCAATTTGGACCTATCTATGCGCATGTTATAATAATTAAAATGCATAATGCGCATGAAATGAGGTTCTCATGCTTGTACGTTAAGCTTGAGTGAGCTCTCATTGGCCGGTCAATTCCGTCTGGCCCCACTCACACTTTCAGGTTCACAGCAACCGAAGTTGGATATAGCCCAGCGCGTTAAGCTGGGGTTCGTGTGGAGTGGACTGAGCCCGTGCATTGGCACTCGCTTATACCGAGTTCTGCTATGAATTGGCTATGTTAAGGCGGAGAAATCACATATTGTAATTAATACTTCTGATTTCATTTCATGTTCAGCCACATGCACCTGTGGTACATTTACAAAGCCATTTGCGTTGAAGAAGAGAATGACGGATGCTAATCAGCAAGCTACTTCTTGGATTTGCTGTTATTCATGGTTTATTACACACCTTTGCACATCGATCAGGTAGCAATGCATGAGAGAAATGGGAATTATCATGATTATTCTAAATATGTACGAATCGAGCAAAGGGTCACAATCGTCACAATCGCTGATACAAAAGACAGCGCATGTATTATCTATCTTTTACACCTCCCCACAAATGTAACACTATCAATGTCGACCAGTCTTTCTTAGGCGTACTTTGACCACTTGATGCTCTTGACATTCTTGTAAACGCGGGACTCAAGCGCGAGATCATGAGAAGCGATACTGCCTGGGGGCAAAGTGTTGAGCTTGGTCGCCTCAGGGAGGAACCGAACAGGTACACAGCCCTTGGGAATATTGTAGTCATTGCCACCATCTTCAGTAATAGTAGTCCTGGCCTGCTTGAAGATAACAAACTCCTTTCCGCCGTAATAGGCGAGAGGCTCCTTGCAGGCCACAAATGTCTCGGGGCTTAGGTAGCTGTAAGGCTCTGCGAAAAGCGACAGAGCAACCGTAGCATCGCCAGGTCCAGCATCGAGGTGGGCGAGAGAGACGTTCTCCTCATCATTGGGCTTAAGAGAGATGCCATAAGGTGTAGCAGGAGTACCACCATCAGAGACAGTCGTCAGGTCTTGAGAGGCGGGATGGCCGTTGTATGTGCCGTTGGTGTAAAAAGCACGGGCATTCTTGATGCCGTTGGTGTTGCCCAACAGGTTCAGAGGAGGACCGACATGGATTGAACTGATGTAGGTGTTGTGGGTGGATGGCTTGAAGTCCTGGGACAAGTCGGTGACATTGACAACGGGGTGAAATCCCTTGGACTGGACTGTGTCGGGGAACATGGGAGCTGTTTGGCGCTCAGCGATGGGAGCAGCAACAGCGGCTCCGAGGAGGCTCAACAGGCTGTGGCGGCAATCATTTTGAAGGATGGTGAGATGTGAAAAGAGATGAATCGAATGTAGATGTCCGTGGATGGAGTGATACGTGCAGTCCCTTGAAGAGGGCTTTGCTCGTTTTATAGTTTCAGAGAAGCGAGTCCTCAAAACTTTCGTATCATTGCATTACGCTACGGAATCCATCTAGCTGTGTTGCCGTCGTCGCGCTTCTCAAGCACTGCCGGCAAGCATGGTTTCCAAAAATGGCTTTCCGAATCACTGGCGCTGCTATTTTGGGCCTGGGCGGAGATCTAATGATGCACTTGGAGACTGCACTCCGGCTTATTTGGGTGCAGATCGATGGCCTTGACCGGGGCCAGAGGGTCCCGCCAAGCCGGTAGTCTTGCGACTGAAGCTGCTGGCTGGTCCTCAATTTGCTTGCGTATGGCGAATTATGACTGGAGAGGTCTTGCCGATTCCTTATTAACGATGACGCTTTGACATCTTTGGGATTGTGAACTGTGCATACTTCCAGTCCTCGTCGAGCTGGAAGGGCTGGTCGTACAACCTTGGAGTGTCATTCTTCGCTCCTCATAACACTTAAGCTCTGCAGGGCGTTTGACAAAAAGCTTCAGGACAGGACACTGTCTGTCATCATTGGACCTGTCACTACTTGCTGCGCCGTTTGTCAAGAGCGATGTGAACGGTCACATATCACGTCTCTGCAAAACTCTCGAAACTTCGGATGGTCACAGGTGCTTGTAGCCTCTGTGTTCAGACTGGCTGAAGGCGTCTTGTGCGGCGTCCAATCAAAGCGCAAAGCCACGATCGAGGCTCTTCAGTGGATTGCCACACTCTTGCCATCAGCACACATTGAGGGTCTCTGGCGCTGATTCTGGCCAACAATGCAAAATATTTCATCAAAGGTTGCAAATGACTCGCAAGTGCGCCGGTTCTGCACAAAAGCCGCGTATTGGCCTTGGAACTTGAACCACGAACCCCGAGGTTACACAGAACCAGCCAGGGAGCTTCTTCGGCCGCATTGTTTGAGGCATGTCTTTGTTTACAGAGCCCCGAGTCCGAGTATTACGGGGGATTTGCGCGGGAAAGCTCAGACATAATAGCAGCAATGTACTGTGCGGAGAAAGATTTTCACCTGGAAGGGCCATATAACACCCCAGCCCAACCGGACAACTCCGTAAGTGAATCCCTGTCCTTAGTTATAGAGCATCATCGGCCAACAGGGTGTCGCAGCGAAGCGGTGACAGCTATTCAAATGCGGTCGGGCTGTATTACGTTAAACATGGAATATGGAAGAAAAGTGCACTCGCTTGGCTAGTGTTTGCGGTGCTGCGTCACAAGACATATTGGAATCTTTTCGCAGAGAGTACTGCCTTAGCGAGAAAGCCACATTGTTTGCAGCAGCTGCATTGCTAACCAATCGCAACATCTCATTCCCAGGGCCTTCTCTCATTGGCAAATGAGGCTCAGAGCACCACTTACAGTACTTATGATTGCCTGAAATGCTCATAACAGCTAGGACTAAAGATGCCACCAGTCGCAGCCACTCTCGTCGACACTTCGTCCTTTCTCGCACAACACGAGCAAGGCACTCCAGGTTGTAGACCGTGTGTCCGGATGTCAGTCAATCACAGTGTGAACAGGCACTTGATTAGGCGCTTGACCAGAATCGTGATGAAGACTCATGGGTGTAAAAAAAGAAGGTGTTCATCAGCGCTCAGGGCGTAGCGTGGTCAGTGTGTCCCTGGAGCCACCGTAAATAGCACCCCACCAGCATCACCAGGCTACATCGTCAACAGTTGGCGTTGAAATGAGGAGAAATAGGGGCTTGATGGGGAGATTAAATTTGACAAACCATGTCGGCATATGAGCAGCAGTGGACAGGATACCCACGGCAGGTGAGCCATGCGACATCTGCTAGAGCACAAAATCATGGAAACTAACAAGGGTATCGTAAACAACGCCCGCCCAAGGCTGGACGACAGCGAAAGAACTCTGCATTACCATTGCAGCGATCTTGGCGACAATGCTAGGCATCACGACTGAGCGGAGTCAATGCAGATGACTTTGGGAGAGACGGGACGTGAATAGACTTGCATGACGGGCCGCAGTTGACTGCAAGCGAACTGTGCATGACACAGATATTGGAACGATTTGCCTCGATTCAGAGGCTAGCGGCGAAGGGAGGCTCACTTGCACCGGTTAGTTCAAGCCAGAGGAGGGGCCCACGCCAGGATAAGCCTTGGTGATTTCGATTAGGGTCTTTGGATATTAACAAAGCATTTGCGAGGTGGGCATGATGGCCAGAAGTAGCCAAGCGCCGGAGACACTGTCGAATTCGCTGGGGTATGACTGGATTAGCAGTTAAAGTGTGGATGACGGACGATGGATGGATGGCAGCCATTTTGTTTGTGCTGGCATCGTATTTTGGCTGCGGTGATGGTGGAGAGGCGATGCCTTGCAGAGGATTCCGCGCCGTTCCTGTGATGCAACTTGGTCATGATTTTCTTTCTGAATCAGGTACCAAGGCTGTGCAGAATGAGAAAACAACGGATAACAATAAGACAGTGGCTTGAATGCAGTGCATGTACTCCATACACACAGGACAGCCACGGCGATGTTAGGACAGCGCTGGGTGTAACGAGTGTGCCGTCGAGGGACGAGTGATGGGGTCTTCTGGAAGAGAGAAGAAGGAGGACTGGCAGGGGCGATGGACTGGGCAAGCCTGGGCTCCAATCTGTTCCGGCGGGGCAAGCTGTCCTGCATGTGCCTAGCGCACAGGGGCAGTGGAGGTACTGTACATCGCCGTTAGCGCTGTCTTGCCCTGTCTTGTCCTGTCTTGCCCTGTTGTCTTGGTGTTGGGCCCCTTGTTCCATCCGGTGAGGTACCTACCCTACCCATTGTTTCCTGGACGGGACCGCTGGCCGAAAGCCAATGCAAGTTCGGGGTACAGGGACTGCCTGTTACAGTTGTGATTGACCGGTGGTGGCGCCCGCTGTAGGGTTCATTTAGCGCAGTGTACCGTGTTGAGGCGCTATTGTTCTTTGCAATTCATCTATCCCTCTCCCTGGGACTGGACTGGGAAAAGAAAACAAAGAGAAAATGGGAAACACATTCTTCTTTTTGTCTCGACTCGCTATCTGCCTGTGTCAGTTCCAACTGTCTTTTATTTTCGTCCCGCATTTGTACTGTACGTCCTGCTCAGTGGAAGATCACAATGCATTGGGCTCTGTTGCATGCTCACCGAGGAGGGGTACACACTAGATCCCAGGTCCCATTAGTAACTATGCCGTAACGGCGAAGCCGTTGTACACTGACGTAGATCGCGCTGCCGTAACAGGTACGATACAAACACTGCAAGTTAAATACATAATCAGACAAATCAGCCAATTTTTGCATTACGGTAGGCATATGCAGGTCAATGCCGCCATGGACAATGCGTCGCCCTTTTCCCGTCGAATATTTGTTTGCCCAATCATGTCCCCTTGGGGGTCTCGGATTGCCATAGAGCGTCCTGGGGACGACGTAGATGGCTGCGACAGAAAAGGAAGTGCGTCCCAGAGTAGCGGGAAGAGAAAAGCAAATACAGTCTACAAGTTTCATGTACCGTCCAAACAACCATCCTTACTTGACTGCGTTTGAACCCTTATTTTGCCAGTCATTTATTATGGTTGAGGGATGTACACTGTCGTGTCGTTGTCACTTGGCGCCTTCGAGCGGCGTGCAGGGCGTGTTCACAAGAGAAACAGCATCCTCGGCTCACTCAGTTGTTTGCACTTATGCTTGCTCTCTCCCATTAGCAAAGTGCCCCTCACCGTCTGCGACAGCGGCCCAATGCAGCACAGTCATGCACTAATTGCAGCAGATGTAGACTAACAAGCCCGCTAAAAAGAGATCCTAGGCTCTGTTTACGCTCCGTACCGACACTCACGCTAAGTCACTGGGTACCCAGCTCCAGGGCTACTCGATTCAGCATGTACTCTATTGAACTCTTGGCTCGAGGCGCCGTCGGCTTCGAAATAAAGTAAAAGAAGCGATATAAGGTCATATGCGACACTGTCGCTTCCGGTCCATTTTCTTCGTTTTCGTCCTTGCACGATTCTCACCTGGTGTCCGGTCGTATTAGTTCAGCATCTACTTTTCTTTGTTAGGTCTCAAAGGGGCCCGGATTGATCGTCCTTTTGGCTGGAGCCCCCTTCAGCGGTAGCCTTGCACCGCAACTCAGCGGCCAGAAAGGACCAAAAAAAGCCACTGTGCCTGAGCGCCACGGCCCTCCACCGCATGGCACACACGCTACAATCCTGTAGTTGGATGGTGGTATTCCGCCCCCTCCACCACCTCAGTTTTCGACGCTAGAGGCCAAGGTAAACCCCGTCGTGCCCGTCTGGCCGCGCTGCTGTCATTAGACACCCATTCACCCATTCACTCCCCTAAAATAAGCTGCTTGGGCTTGGGCCTGGAGGAACAAGGTCGGTCCCCACAGGGCATCTCCGGCCCCCTACTTTCCCTTGCCATCCCCCCCATTGGCTTTTCCTCTCCCATCTTTTTTTCCCTCCTCCTCTCTTTCTGTGTCCCCTTCTGCTCCCATCCCCAAACCACCTCCTTCATCCGCCTTCAATTTTCTTTCCAACCCGTTTCCCCGTCCCGTCAAGTTGTCCCTTCGAGTCGTCCCAGAAATCCATCTGCCCCGGCATTCTTCTCCAATCTCGATTTGCGTCCTCTCGGCAGCCAGTTTACGGGGTTTTACCGCTCCTGTTCACTTGTCGCACAGGCTTCTTAACTGAACTATCTGCGCGCAAAGAGCTTTGTCGCTCATCCCGGTCATTCTACGACTAGCCAACGCTTGTCCACACGACAGACGGCCTTTCATTTCAAATTAGATACCCCTCGCCGCAAACACAACCAAAAGTTATTAATCTTTCGCAATGGCTGCCACAACCAAGGTATGGATATCATTACTGCATCATGCCGACGGGAGTTCCCTTCGCAGAAGCTCGCCACTGGAGCGCAACGCTGACCCGTCCACTTCTCTCAATATAGTTCATGCGAGAATACAAGCTCGTCGTCGTCGGCGGTGGTGGTGTAGGCAAATCTTGCTTGACCATCCAGCTTATCCAGAGCCACTTTGTCGACGAATATGACCCTACAATCGAAGGTTGGTGCGCTCGGACGCTGAGCTAGACTTGGTGCATCGGAAACAAGCAATGCTTGGCTGCCGACGAAAAGAAACAAATGGCTGACCAGATGTCTTTTTTTTTTGTAGACTCTTATCGCAAGCAATGCGTCATCGATGATGAAGTCGCTCTCCTCGACGTTCTCGATACCGCCGGCCAGGAAGAGTACAGCGCCATGCGCGAGCAGTACATGCGCACTGGAGAAGGATTTTTGCTTGTCTACTCCATCACATCGCGCCAAAGTTTTGAGGAAATTACTGTCTTCCAACAACAAATTTTGCGTGTAAAGGACAAGGACTACTTCCCCATGGTGGTTGTTGGCAACAAGTGCGATCTCGAAGGTGAACGGGAGGTTTTCCGCCAAGGTATGCTTTCATCCCAATCAGCACTGGGCTGCTCGACGTTGTGCTTTCAGAATTCTAACAATATTGCTTTACAGAGGGTGAGGCTTTGGCCCGTGGCTTCAACTGCACTTTCCTCGAGACCTCAGCCAAGTCTAGAATCAACGTCGACCAGGCCTTTTACGATATAGTCCGCGAGATTCGCAAATACAACCGCGAGATGCAAGGCTATTCGACAGGCAGCGGCGGTGTATCCGGCCTCAATGGTCCCCAAAAGCAACTCGACATGGATGGTGCTGAAAAATCGCGAGGCTGCTGTGCCAAGTGCGTCCTCATGTGAGGAACCAACAACTCCTAGGAAGGCGGTGAAGATGTGTTAGGGGGTTGGAAACGTATATCAAAAAGAACATCGAGATTAGGAGGCGGGCAGTAGTGCGATTTGAGCATGCTCGTGAGCGAGCGAGTGTCACGTTTGATGCTAAACCACGAACAAACTGTTTTCATTGCATTGGGATTGGAGTCGGATTCAGAGATCTTTGTCAAAACCTACACCCCGACTGTTCCTTCATTTTTTATGACGCAGCCGACGAACAATCT
Source organism: Simplicillium sp. C3G150-2 (assembly GCA_022702485.1). NCBI lineage: Eukaryota > Fungi > Ascomycota > Sordariomycetes > Hypocreales > Cordycipitaceae > Simplicillium > Simplicillium sp. C3G150-2. Next base: position 1,047,168 of record JAJIYY010000005.1, on the reverse strand, counting down.
CGCTTGGATCTTGAAGGGAACAGAGAAAACAACACCACCAAGGTTGTGCCAGTTTTGTTCTGTGATACGAACAGTCTGATCGACTCTGTTTTCCCCTATCAGTTGGAGCGAATGGGACGACACATTGGATCGAACTTGCAACGAAAACGAACCGCAAGAGACAGATCGAAAAGACAAACGACGATTAAGATGATGCCGATTAAGACGATCTAAAACGAACGTTCAGCGAGAACGTTGGACTAGCAAAGTGGCAGATGTTTCTGTGATGCCCAAGCTTCCAGAATTTCCCCCCCAAAAAAACTCTTGTCGATGTCATTCAGCTCTTTTTCACTCCTGCTTTTGTTTCGAGGTTGCTTTTGTCGTCCTTTCTTACGTCGAAGTCTACAGATATTGCCTCTCTTCAACTTTCGTTTTCTCTCTTCTTTCTTTTTCTTTTTTTTTCACGCGCGTCAATATGGGATTTCAATGTTTATTATTATTTTTTTGGTCAGGCCTTTGTAATGAGAATTTGGTTGAAAATATCTATCAGTGCTCTACTTTTATCGACAGTCTTTTACGTGAATGATTACAAGTGATGAAAAAAAAAAAAAAAAAAGAAACGACTCTTTCGAGGATTGTACAGAAGTCAATGCAGATTGAAATTATCGAACAAGACAATGTATCATTAAACAAAGACTTACCGGCTAAAACGACTTACCTTTGTGTACATCTACAAGTCGTAAAGGACTTACTCTTTGTGCTTGAGTTGGCTGTGCAATGCGCCACACCATACGCAAAAAGACAAGGGCGGTGCAAAGAGTTCGCCAAAGGCTAACCCATCATGTCAACATCCTCGTCCCCATTCGCATCTGGTGCTGATCCCTGTCCAGCGTCTATGCCAGCTGCTGTGAATGCTGTAAAGAATTCATAATTCTCGAGGCCGACATCATTCCCGAAGAAAGGCGCCTCTGTGCCAGCTTGGGTGTTCGGGTCGATAGCATCTCCTCCAAGCAAGGGTAACGAGGAAACAACTTCCTCTCCCTCGCCATCCTCATCTTCGGCGTCTTCATTCTCATCATCCCCATCCTCACCATCTTCATCGCCCCCAGCTCTCTTCTTGGACTTCTTCTTCGGCCTTCCGTCTGTCTTGCCCGCAGCCCTTTGCTGAGCTTCTGTGTCTCTTCTCTTGGCTGCCGCTACGCACTCCGCCCAAGCTTCTGGGCCGGCGTATATGTGCCAATATTGGTGCTGATTCATCGTGATAGCATTTGGCCAAGCTGTTATTATGAGCTGTCGAAGACGCTCAACAGTAAGCTTGGAAGGCATGTCAGCAGTCGTAAGCCCCTGCGGAGGGGCGCCTGGTGGTCGAAGAACAAGCCGCTTGTTTTGCATGTCGAAGGCATGTCCATTGGGTGTGAATTCCAAAGACGCCCTTGCATATATAGGGCCAAAAGGACCGTACCAATGCTCTAGCTGCGAACCATCCTTCCTGTCATTCACTCCGTTCGGGCCATAGCCCAACGCCAGGTAATACAGAGGGCCGGGGTTCGGGAGTCTTCCCCTGAAGACGCTTTTCTTCCCAGCCACCTGCCCATTTGCTGCTATTGCACCCTTGGAACGGATGATATCGCAGAGGTCGCGCTCGTCGTTGTGCAAGCAGGAATCGCAAGGCCGTTGCCGGTCACAGTTCCTGCCCATTTCGATGCACCGATGACAAGCATTGAACGGCGCAACAGTGCCAAATCCGACCGTAGCGAGACTGTGAATTGGGAACTCTCTAGGCTGTTTCCCCCTGGCTGTTTTCTCAACACAGTCAATTCCCATGGTACTGCAACGAGAGCAAGACGCAAAGGGTCGGCGAGGTGATATCCTGCAGTGGGTGCCGTCCTCGTCACACTGCTGGCACACATATCTTCCTCTAGTGTTCCTGCTCACTTCAATGAAACCTTCTCTGTGGCCGAAAAATTCATAGTTCCATTGATCGATGTTGCTGTGGTTGTTTTGGATAACGTCAGCCGAAGGCTCCTCCACAATGTTGCCGCCGTCGAAGCACGCAAGCCCCATCTGCTTGCACTCGTTGCAGGCTGACCCGAACCTATCTCTCGACTTCAGCCAGGAGCACGGAACGGATGACTGGGGTGCTGTCAGTGCACGGGAGTGGCAGGAATCGCATGCACGGCGAAACCATCTTTTCACCTGGGCTGCATTTCCTGGCCGGCGAGCGAAGCCTGTGTCGAAACCCGGAATCTTACATGCTCCGGCCCTCCTGTTGGCCCATGTGCAGGCATAACCAAGAAGCATGTCTATATCGCACTTACCATGACGCTTCATTTTCTCGCAGGCGACGCACGTCATGTCGGGATACTCCATCGGATGCTTGCTGCTGTAGTCTCGATAGAGTCCATCTCCATACCCTGGTGCTGTACACGTGTGATGAATGTTTCCTGAAGAGAGACGGAACTCTGAACACTGCGTGCATTCCATCGGTCCTGTCAATTTCTTGGTCTGCCAGTCACAGCCTGGAATGTTGTTTTCGAAGCAATGGTCGCAACGTCCGTTCCGCTCGTTCGCCGGTCGTCCCATCTTTTTCTTCTTTGGACGGCTTTCTTCACCATTGCCTTCTGCTTTTCTCTTTTGACCGGCTTCTTTCTTCTTCTTAGTTGCCTGAGTTTCACTCTGGTTAGAGGTAAAGCCCCTTCGCTGACTCGATTCGCCCGACTGGAGGGTTGTGTGCCGCCCAGTGGAGGTTTGTGTTAGTCGTTTGTTACGTACAGGCCGTTTTGGCAGTTCCTCCTCCTCTTCTGCCTCATAATCATCATCATTCCTTTTTATCTCTTCGTCTTCTTCTGCTTCTTCTTCATCATCCTCTTCATCCGCTAGATTGACGAAAGCTGATGCAGGACGCCGACTCGGTTGAGGGCGTCTCATTTGACCAAAACCTCCTTGGAATATCGGAGGAGATTGTTGCTGCAAGGGGAGTAAGGGCTTCTGTATTTGCTCGAAGGCTGGGAACAGTTGGCTTTGTCTTTGCGGGAACTGTTGCATAGGTGAGTACGGTTGTTGGATAGGTGAGTAGGGCTGTTGTTGCATAAACGGAGATTGCTGAAGGAATGGGAAAGATTGAGGTTGCGTCTGCTGGGGCTGCATCTGCTGAGGCTGTTCAAAGTAAAAGCCAGATTGGGGTTGCATCAGCTGAGGCTGCATCTGCTGAGGCTGGTCGAAGTAAAAGCCAAATAGTTGCTGCGTCTGCTGCGGCTGTTGGCTTCCCTGCAAAAACGGATTTGATCCGTATTGGTTCTGTTGCGGCTGATGTGTGCCCTGGAAACTCTGCATGGACTGGTACGGCATCTGTTGCGGCGGCTGCATTCCCTCGAGCCCCAGCATGGATTGGTATGGCGTCTGCTGAGGCTGTTGTTGCATTCCGTCAAATGGCCCAAAGCTTCCAAACTGTTGGAACGGTGGCATGTCTTGTGACGATGAGAAAGTCGGAGACTGTAAGTCCCAGGGCTGTTGAAAAGATTGAATGGATTGATTAGGGAGATACTGCATCTGCTGAAGTGGCTGTGGCGGTAAGAAGGATTGCATATTCTGCAATTGTACGGGCTCAGTCATGAGATTCGGAAAGGATGTTCTTTGCGAGCTCTGCATTCGCTGCATCGGTTGAATTGACTCAAACTCGGTGCGTGTTGTAGGACCTGGAGGTCGTTGGGATTGTTGAATCTGCTGCGCCAACTGTGTTTGTCGGGCTTGTCGAGTCTGTCGTGTTGGCGGTGTTGGCGTGGGCTGAACTCCAGCTGAGGGCATCGTCTTCGCCTTTGCTTTGCCTTTGCCCTTACTGGTACTGTCGGCATTGGCCTTGCGTTTGACGGGCGCCATTGTTGAGGAGTGTTGAATATGTCGTCGTGTGGCGTGTCAAATGATTAATGTCTGTGATCGTTATTATTCTTGTCGAATTGGAAAACTCCCGAGACAAACGTTGTCCATTATATATACATATCCAGATCTCTATTTTCCCTTTGTCCGCTCCAATGATTCCCCTTGAAACCCTGAAGAGCGCTGTTCATCATTGTGCATTGGAAAGAACAATTCCCTTGTGCTCTGCGTCTTTGATCCGACCCATCTACAACGTCTTAATCATGTACACATTAGGCGCAAAGAGCTTTTCACCAGTCGCCGGGCTGACCCAGTCATACCCCTTCAGAACTGCTGGATCATCCACCTTTTCAACCACCTTGTAGCCCATGGTATGATACCACTCTTGGTTACTGCGATTCTTGTCCGGTCGCTGGAGACCTTGGCAATCGTAGAGGAGCTTGAGCACCTGTTCGCTTCTGTGGAACTCATCTGCGACAGTGTCGAGCGCAATGGCCGCGCAACTGTGTTCTTCGTGCGCCATACGCTCAATGGTGGCCATTGCTGACCTTCCCAGTCCGTATTTTTGGAGAACCCTTGTTGGTTGTCAGTCCATAGGTGCTCATGTCAAAGAACACAAAGGGAACAAAAAGAGAACACGCACCATGAAATGTAAAATGTTTTCGCCCACAGAGTTGAAGGGTCGAAACCAAAGGCAGCGTTTCTTTTGGGATATTTTTCCAATGCAATGTGGCCAATGGGGACAAAGCCATGTCCTTGGGCGTCTTTCAAAGGCTCCGCTTCCTGCAAGTTCTCATTGTTAGCACAATGAATATTACCCTGCGCACATGTTCGTGAACACTGCTCTTTGAAGGACGTTCTCACATTTGGATACTTTTCAACATGTGCTGCCAAAAGTTCTTTGTCCGACTCATCCAGAATCTAGCTCACGATGCATTAGCCAATGACTCAACCAACTTCTCGATCAGAAAGGAATTGCCCTACGATCCAATACAGAAACTTTTCTCCTTGCAGAACAGGCTCTTTCCATTGTTCTACCATCTCAGAGTCCCACGTACACGCTACTCGCTGGTCGAACATGCGCTTGACATGGGCATCGTCATTTGGGTTCCAAGGAGCCAGTCGAATTGTTCTCAGTGGCTTGCTACCCATACTGATAGATAGCGTGTGATTGTGAAGCTGTTTGAATTCAAATTAAGATTTGCCAATTCTCGCAATGGATGTCCTGAGCTGTATTTGAGTTTGCTTCGTGAAGGCTGTCTATAAATACTTGGGGGGTTGTGTCTGCAGGATTATTCAGGTGGTGGACGCTACCACTTCTTATGGCGTGGCTTCAACGGTGGGTTCGCACGCCGCAGTGAGTTTGTCAGAAGTCTCCGAGCCTTGCGGGTGGTGGTACTTAGTCCCGAACGCTGACGTACGCTGACGAAGAGGTCGACAACGGAGCGCCTCCGCCACATACTACACAAATTGTCGCCCCATTGTCAGACAGGCAACTAGAAACTTTTACACAAAACTGCTAGACTGAAACAACAGCGTTGGTGTGACCGGTGGTAACAAACCACAGGTCTGTCCTTCGCAATGCGAATGATAAAGTTGCGCAGACAGCTACTTATTAAAAATGTGGTCAGTACCACTCTTGGTTTATTTTCCTTCTATCGTTTCTCCATCAGCTACATCAAACATTTCGCCGTTTTATGTACTTGATGGCTAATTCTGTCTTGACTATATTCCCTCCGCTCCAACTCCATGCCAGTATGAACCCTTCAAAAGATCGTTTCCCTTCCGTATTCTAATGTGTTTCCTTTTCCACGTCTAATCATCCATCATCCCCTTCGAGAAACTTATCCCGAAAATTGAAATCTCGTCGCCTCCAATGAGCCGAGACCGTCTCTAGGTGCCACATTGCGTCGGCGGTATGAGTTGGTGAAGTCTTGGAGAAGTGCTCGAACGTGTCGAATATTACCAACATCGTTTGACTGCAGCTTTTCCTTGATCTTGGACATAAGTCTGTCAGCTTCAACGGGTGACACCGTTCCCTCTGGCAAGAGATGAATTGTTTGCGTCACCCATTCCGTCGTCTGTGCTGGCAGCAACTCAAATAAGGCTAGCAGCACACCGCTTCCATCTGCAAAGCAGTCACGAGGGAAAGTGATCATCATTCCAGCAAGGACCTGCTTGACCAGGCCAGCTCCGTGGCTCATCAACAAGCTCCTGATAATCTCGCGAATCTGGCTAGCCGCTTCTTCAGGCAATCCATCACTGCTGGCTGGATTGTTGCCTCCATACGACAACAAATCGCGAAGGAAGTGGAGTGTTGATGACAGAGGGTCGCGCTGCTCCAGAGTCAAGGCGTAAACAGAAGCCTCGAAGATGGGCACCAACAGTTGCGACGGGATCAGCTTTTGTGGGTAGTAAAGCAATGCATCAATCAGCAAACGGAAAAAGTCGTCCACGACGTCCGGCAATTCCTTGGGCTGCAGCTCGTTCATGGTACGAAGGAAAGTCGTGGTTTGTGCCTCGAAAAAGCTGTAGATGTTGTCCGTCATGCCTTGGTTCACGTGCTCTCTGTCTTCCGAAAACTCCCTCAAGATGGCCGATGTCACCCACAGGAAACAACCCTCTCTAGAGGCTGTAAATCCTTGTGCGAGCTTGTTAGCCATGTCCGCCAGCAGGGGGGCCATTCCAGTGCGGTATGAAATGACCATGTTGCGCCAGCATCTGCACACACGCTCGCAAATGGGGCTGAACGTAAGGAAATTGTCAAGTACAGTGGACAGGATTGGGAAAACCTCAATCCAGTACTTGACGGCCGGGTCCTCCTCTCCTGGGCTAACAAGAGGAATGACATTTTGAACGAAAATCGTAATTAATTGCAAGTGATCTGTGATTCGTTAATGTATGTAGAAATTAGGGTCGAGGAACTAAACTCACCAGCCAGAGCTAATTTGCTGTCTTCATCTGTAGCGTTGTTGGCCTTGGCCATCAATCGTTGAATCAGAGGATCGCAGTACGTCTTCAAAAGCTGATATGTTTCTGAGACTGGTTGTACCGCCACAACACTCGATACACCCTCTGTAACTTCCTCCTTGCTGAGGTCTGGCAGCTTGTCGAGAACCTGGTCGTAGAAAGTCTGGAGCTGAAGCACTTGTCCACTAAGTAGATGCTTGCAGTCCGTGCAGAAGAACTTGATGGAAAGTGCTGCTGCACGAACGATCTCTCTTGAATCTGTTTCAAATGAGTTGACAATGTAGTTGAACTGTGGCTCAAGGTATTCGGGATGAGCAGCGGTCCACTCTGTGTATCGTCCCAGGACCATGATTGTGGCAAAGCGCAGCTTTTCATGACTAGGAATTTGAACCAGAAGTGGCATGAGCTGTGGCAGAACAATTTCTTCATCCTTATCAACCATGCGTCCCAAAGCACGCATAGCGAACAAAGGCGCTTCCAATTCTTGCCAGTTGGGAACGGTTGTGCCTGAGACTTGACTCGCATGCTTTTGCATCCAAGCTTGTATGGAGTGAAGAACTTTGGTAAGACATTCTGTTACTCCCATGACCTCACACGCATCCTTCAATGTATCTCCCATCTGATGTCGAAACTCGCGAAACTTTTCCTCTTGCTCTCTGTCACCATCGAACAAGTCGGTTTCGTTGCCGGATTCAGGCTTAGGGTACTGGAGATGTGAAAGGAGGATGTCGACGAGCTTTGAGTATACATCGACCAGCTCGAGGCGGCTCTGGATATATCGTTCCAAAACAAGGTATTGCTTCAGCTCGTACCAGAACACAAACGTATGCTCAATCACATCACGGTCTTTGTCGCGAGCTGCACATTCGAGAACAGCCTGAACCAATACTCCAAACTGCGCAGGTTGGCGAGCAATTGCAACAACCCAACTCTCGGCTGCTGTAGCGAGCACCTTGGTCAGAGATTTGAGCGCGTCGGTATCTTCCTCGTCGGCGACAACCTGAATGCGAGGTCTTAAAGCGAGAATGCGCGGGAACAGGACTTGAATGATGTCTTGGCTTTCGTCCACGTCAGCTGTTTCGCGAAGCATGACACATAAGCATTCGGAAGCTTCTTGTGGGCTCTCGTCGCTCGTGAGGCCGTTGAAAACGACGTCCAAGAGAGGCGAGTTGACAATGTTGCCGACTGGAACCTCCCTCAGCCACGATGTGATACACTCCATCAATTGTGGGTTGCGAGCGGCCGATGCTGCGAACAGTTAGGATAGACATTACTATCATTGCTTCGAAGTACTTACGTGAGGACTGTGCGTAGTTGATCAAGAGCTGCACAACCTGATCGGCATTGTCTCCCAGTAACGCCTTGGTTCGATCTGCAAGATCTTCTTCCTATATCCAAACGATTAGATCCTCTTCAAGTTCCAACTGAAATCGATCGGCCGTAGCGATTATTCGGGGGGGGGTAGTAAGCCGGGGTATCGAAAGTTCGCATCATTCCACATACAGACAAAGTTATCTTTCGGCCCTCGGTCACCTCTTCAGGGAGAACACGCAGGAAGTCGAGAATGCAGGCATGGCTCTCCGGACTGTCGCTCAAGGACTGTACTACCGATGGTAAAACGTCATTCCAGTCTTTCATTTGAATGGCCAGGATGGCTAAGCAAACACACAGCTGTACTCGTATCGGCTTTGGCCCAGCTGCGAAGTGTTTGAGGAGCATGAGGATCTGGTTTCGGAGTGCGGGCAGCTCGGTAGGAGGGACTTGAGTGGCTAAATCATATGTGATCTGCACAGTTAGCACACTGTTGCAGCTCGTTCGACTGTTTGTTCATTACCTTCCCGCGCAGGGTGATGGCAGCAAAGAGTGTGGCTTCGGGCTCCGCCTTGGACTGAAGGATACCTATTATGGTTCCCCAAGAACCTTTCTGTTGAAGATGAAGGGTCAGTAAAAACACAGGTCCTCCAGTTATCGCTCCCGAACACGTACAGATTTCTGGAACCGCTCCAAATAGGCATGAGCCTTCTTTTTCGTCTCTTGCTCGCCATTCCGCATCGTCATAACCGCACCCAGCACATCGTCCGGCGCAAAGGACTCTTGTGCCCCGTTCGTCGCCATGCTGAGACCCTATAATCACTTTCTAGAAGGGCCTGGAGGGAAACAGTCTGTTTAGGCGCGGTGGCAGTCGTTGATCAAAGGTGTGTGTGCTGTTGTCAAGCAGATGACAGCATAGGACGGCGCTCACGAGGGGGTCGTACAGCTGCGATCCACGCAAGGGGAAAAAAAAGTAGCAGTGAAGGAATGGTGCAGCCTAGGAGGCAAATATGCGACGGGAAATGAGAAAGTAAAGAGCACCAACGGCCGCCAGGTGTATGCACTCGCAGAAGGATGCCGTCTAACAGAGTGACAGGGAAAATTGCAAAGAACAAAAACACAAAGAGCCGACCCTCTGTTTAGGCCATTTGGAAGGTGGAAATAATGACATGGGGTCGAAGCGTCCTTTTGGCGGGGCAATCAAGTTGTAGCAGAAACGCCTCGGACCAGTTTTTCCGCTCCGACTTGTACCTCGCCTGGCAGCTGGAGATGGGCCGCCATTGTGGCGATAAATGCGCAGCAGGAAAAAGAAGTAATCAATTAATGTTGTTATATAATTATTGTCCAGTTGGGGATTCTATTATCTTTCCGTCGCCCAGTATCAAACCGTGCAACTTTCTGTCGTAGAATCCCATGGGTATCTCTTCGGGGGCTGTCTTGTCCAACAGTTGTTCTTTGAGCCCCAGCGCAATCAATCGCAGCGACGAGCCTTTGCCTCCTTGTTCGGCAGCACTTGCAAAGTATCTATTCAAGAAAAAGTCGTAAAAACCTTTTCCATGGCCCAGTCTTCTCAAAGAGCCATCTGCATCAGTGTCAAAAGCCACACCAGGCACCAGTATCAAATCCAGGGTAGCCATTGCATCTCCGCCCAAGATGCGCTCTCGATTGGGAACTGAGGACGGATCAATACTGGGAATGTTCCATTTGTCCTTAGCCAATGATTCGTAATCTTGTATGCTCTTTAGTTGCACCATATCCATGATTCTGGCTGGACTGTCGGGGATGCTCAGCGTCGACTTGTACAGGTACGGGACAAAGACTTGCTTGCCCTCGCCCAATGCATGACGAACAATGGCGTCTGTTTGTACCTCCGCTGCCGGCATGGCAAGATATATGCTTATTCTTTTGGCATCTTGATATGCTTTGAAGTCTTTGAGCGTCTCAAAGACGGAGCGACCTGGGGTGTCAGTGACTAGACTATACGCCTCTTGGGGAGGCTGCTGCAAATGGCGCACATACTTTGGGCTTGAACTGCTTCGGGGGATAAGGTTGAAAGTCTTTGTTTGATGAGACTTCTCAACTGCTTTTTGGCTGCAGCCACTGGAGTTGCCATCTTTTTCTGCTACGGCCGAATCGTTGTTACTTGCAAGTCTTTCATGCTTTCTGTCGCGGCGCCACTAGGAATATTTAATTCACTCCACCAAATGACCCATTCCAGCTCTTAATGCTGTGGGTGATTGTCGTGTTAGTCCACGAGACTGTCCATCGCCTTTTTGTTCATTGTTCTTTTTAAACTGTGCTTGGAACATAAAAAATGACAGCGTCTCATACATTGGATTGTTTTACAGCGTTAACAAGCTTGCGCATAAATCGCTTACACCACTAGAGGAGTGCTGCGTCTAGTCCAAGCTGGCTTGGTGATTGTGCGTCGGCCTAGCTGCACCCTTCGAAGCAAAGTTTATGAAAGTGTCGAGACCCCAAGATCAATAACAAGACGGGAGCGGCCTAGAAGCACTTGGAGAGTCATCCGACAAATGTATTACGCAGAGAGCGCTGTGGTTACTACCTCAAAGACCCGATGTCACCTTGGTTTAGCTCAGTTTATACTACGTTATCTGTACACTTTTCACCAATTGCAGGTGATCCATATCTGTCCTTTTTGACAGAAACGACTGGATATTGGATGATTGCCGATCCAAGTAAGCGTTGTTGACTGCAAAATTATACCGTTTTGTCCTTTCGCACAAAGAAGGTTGCCAGTACATCTTCGTGATCAACTCGACCGCCCAGACAACTGGTGGTCACATATCTGCAGGACATGAGGGTGAAAGCATCGTGCCAAGACGATTGTACACGATTCAATGGCGCGGGGCCAAGGCTACCTAGCCAATCGCTACTCAATGCAGCATTAGAAAGAATTAGCATATATTTACGGCTGCTTCGTTGACATGTCCTGCCGGCAGGTCTCAAGAGTCAGTGTCCCAATAATAGCCGTTGCCGATCATGCCGCCTCTCCACCAGAAATGCCGCGTGAGCCGGGATGTCGTGTAAGGGGACGGGAACTTGTTTTTTTCCTCCTCGAACTTAAAACTGAGCTCGTTCCCCCATTGTCCATTCACGCACTTCCCCTTTCTCTTCTCGGCTCATTTTCACTTTCAAATACTTTCTCGTTGAAAATATGCTACCAATTGGCCAACTCGAGGTCATGCAATTGCACCGCCTATAAAATTTAGTCCCTCATGCTGGTAACTGTCACCGCACTGTGAGCGACACTTCGCCAACATGAACTCCCAAATCGTCCTTGAGATGGCCGATGCTACCGTCCCTGGTACTTCGCAATCCATGGAAAAAGTTTTCATGCCCCTGGAACCGTTGCCAGACGAAACTGCCGGACCTGACCACGTCCCTCCCCCGACACGCGTGTCTGTAACCAAGGACAAAAAAGGCAGCTATGTACCGCTGCGTCAGGACCGTCTTCGGAACAATCTTCATTTTGCTGTTGGATTACTCGAATTGGCCAACGCTGGAGACTTCGCGGCCAACATTTGGAATGTGGTCCCCGTCCCAGTGTATGCTACTGTGTTCATGGCCATTGGCGGCACAGCAGCTGGTGTATTATCCGTCTTTGCATTTCGCGACGCTATTCTTGCGTGGGCCAACATCCGTTTCCTGCGCCGACAATGGAAGCAAGCGAAGCAACGGCGCCAGCACCTACAGGAGTCCGGGCTACACACACATGACATCGACGTGCTGTTGACGTTGACATTTCGCGAACTGGGCACGGAATTCATCAATAGACTCGGCATGGATGTGTTGATGGGTGGTGGAGCGGTTCTCATCTCCATTGGTACTTACATGGCCATTGGCGGAGAGAATCGCACGGTATTTGAAGTCAGTAATATCTTGTCCGGATATCTGGGCAACACTCCCATTGCCATCTATGGCCTTGTCAATTTCCTTTGGGGCATGTACATATGGTCCAAGGCCAGAGAACACACCAGAGCTGCCAGAAAATCAATTAAAGGAACCAAGGCTTTTGTTCTCGTCAAGAGACGTAGCTTTCTGGTGCAGTTGTACTGTGCTGTCAACGGCACAGCAACTCTGGTTGGCGGTGTCGGATCGATGTTGACTGCCACCAGATGGTGGGCATATGTTATCTTGATTCCTGTCATCATATCATCATTTGTCTGCAATCTGTTCTGGCGCAAGCGCATTGGTTATACTAGAGACTGCACCGATGGCGAAGCCGACATGAGCAGCGACAGACTCATCTGCGCCCTGTACGTTGCCGTCAGTGCGGAGAGCAAGCTTCGCAACGACAAAACTGGCCGCCCAGCACTCACACTACTCGGAAAAGAAGGCGCTTCCCTTTCGGAAGTCATAGCATTTATCCAAGATAATGGCTTGCTGGAAGAGTATTGCATTCGCCTTGTGTCCATACCCGAAATTCGCGAACACGTTAGCGCCATCGACCACGAAACGTCCGACACGGAATTAACCGTTTCCACGGACGATTTGGTGAATTCGCAGAGCGAATATCACTCTGTTTTAATTCAAGCTGCCCAGGACTGCATCCGAGATGTTGGCAGCAGACATTTTACTTCCCGGGAACGGTACCTCTCTGAGGTGCTTGGAATCAGTCTGGCACTGAGCAACGCTTCTACAACGAAATAATGACAGTCTTGTATAAATAGGAGACGCTCGACCTGCGTAGCATAGATCTATATAGATACTTATTCTTAGTTAATAGGCGCATAAAAATTGAATCGACCATTCGGGTCGTATTGCTTCTTCAGAGTTCTCAATTTCTTCAATCGCCAATCGTCTCCGTACATGTTTCCTAGCTCTTCATCGCCATAGGCGTAGTTGACATATGTGTGCATTCTCTCTCTGCCACTTCCTTCGTGCAAGACAGATCGCAATTCTTCTCCAAAAGCTTTAGCCTTCTTATCCAAGGCAGAGCCATTGGGCCGATAGTGAATGAAGGGCGCAATCAACAAATCGTCGTCTCTGAACGGGTAAGCAGTTGACTCGTCAGAGATGGTTTGCACTCCTTGCACTCCATAACCCTCAATTAAAATCATTGACTGAATTAATTCATGTTCTTTTTTCACCCCAGCTGCAAAAACATCATACAGCTGCTGCTGCTCTGTGGCATTGTATCGCTTCAAATCGATGGGAAAGCGCAAATACGTCTCGCCCTTCTTCTGACAAGCGAGATCTTGCATACCAGCTTGAATCCAACTAGCAATCTCATTGTAAGGCGTTGCCTCCTCATGTGTATGAAATGGACCGAGCTCATCAATAGGTCGAGTGTAAGACGGATCGACTTTGTTTACTCCTTCTTGAGTAATCCAAAGCATGAGGACTGGCGCAGGCGCAATTTCTGGATTGTTCAAAATAAACGCGTGATGCATCATGTCAACAGGCTGTTTTCCCACGAAAACAGCATTGATTTTTTCAAAGAGTCTTTCAACTTTGTCTCCTGTGAAGACATATCGTTTGTAAGACCAGTTTGTGTGTTCAACTTCATAGACCTTGGCGGTTACAGAAGTGACGATTCCAAAGTTATGACCGGCGCCTTGCATTGCCCACCATAGCTCAGAATTGTGGTCGATGGTTTGAATGGTACCGTTGGCAAGAACGACGTTCATTTTGACAAACTGATCTGAAACCAGTCCGTGTCTTCCTTGAAGGACGCCATGGCCACCTCCGAGGCCAACACCGGCCAAGCTGGTGCATTCGCAAAATCCAGTGACTACTTCTTTGTTAGTGCTGTTGTTAATATAACACAACGACTTTTGTATTCATTCCCACCAGTTTGTTTATTGTGTTTCCACAAAGCGTCTGTGACTTCTTTACTCAATATGCCTCCTCCAAATGTCACCGTATGCCCATCATCAGCTATAATGACACTCTTGAGCTTGTGCATCCATATTTCAATGCCCTGCTTCATCCTTCCCTGTGTTGAGATAGCTCCATGACCAGATGTCACTGCCAAGAAAGGTACACTCTTCTGGTTTGCATATTTCACCTAATCCACAGTTAGCTACTGGCGAATGTCACTCAAAACCTGGTCCTTACCGTTTCTGCCACATCATTTTCAGTCGCAGGGACTACCACAGTTTTCACGCCTGGAGCATTAAGTCCCGACCATCTAGCTGTAGCTGTATGAAAGTGGTCGGAACCAGGTAAAAATACATCAGATTCTGCCGATAGCCTTTGAGCCAGCGCGGCAATGTCGATTTTTGGGTTGCATAACGGGATGTAACCCGAAAGATTGGTATCGCAAGCGGCTCGGAGTGCCCAAGCTGCCAGAGGTGCGACAACTTCCATATTATTGGCCCTTTCACTTTGACTGACGCTGGTTTTGGAATTTGAGTGAATTTCGGATGTTACGGAATTTAAAAGTCTTGCCAAGTAAATCCAAGAAGTCCTCGGTGCAACAAGGCTGCTTACTGATGCCGCTTCGTGATCAACATGGAGACAGCCCGATTTATACTGATGTCGCGACGCTCCATAATTGACGAAAAGTCACCGGCAGTTCATTTAGGAAAGATGTGAGATTTGAGGATCACAGTGGTTGGTTAGCTTTGGCTGCTCATTTCGGCTCGCTCTCCTATCGGGTAGCACCCGCTTACATCTTTGGGGTAGTTGTAAGCTCAATCTTACCAACAGATAGTTAGACTGGCATTTCTGGACAGCGGGCCAACGACAGACGATGCTTTCGATTCGACCTTCATTTATTTATTTCAAATATTAAAAACGCGTTATACAATTTTACCATTCCCATTTGTCTCATGTCCATCCTAAACTAATCTATGTTGATAGATATCAGGGGGATGTTTAGGCATTGCAGCCAGCTCCGTGAGTGCAGTCTGTCACGATTCTACCAGCAGCAACGAAGACCCATCATAGCCTTTCCCGCTCTTCTGTATCAGAATATAACACATAAAGAACCGTTGTTAACAAACATGGTCGACGAATTCAAACAATGACATCAGTGTAACATAAGCTCAGGTCGCCAAGAGTACTTATACCAACTTTGTTTGACCGACAAATCGTGGAGAAGCCCCTTACTTGCATCACACCAACCTTGTTGTAAGCCATTCTGACCGCTTGGGTTGATATTTGATAGTTTACAACATGACTGTGTGTCTTAAGTCAAGTCCAGGCTTCGAGTCCTGTTTCGGTCCATCCTCATCCTGTATTCACCTCAAACCAAAACCCATCGAAAGAAATGCCTTAGGGCAACCTGCCAAAGGACGGTGCGCAAACTGGTGCTAGGCCACCGTTACAACCATTGTGCTATACCCTACTTGTTAGGGTAATCATTCGCAGAAAGTCTTCAGAGTCCCTCAAGGCTCTACCAGACATTATTCGTAGTCTTGTGCGAACAACGGAACATACGTACTGGACTTGGCTGATCCAGTATTCTCAGAGGTTCGGGGGGTTGGGGTGTAGCGCAGATGAGGGGCATGGTCTTTACTTCAGTATGGTGCAAGTGGTATGACTCTTCCATTTTTGTCCGAATTGGCAATAATGCGTAAAATGTTTATTTTTGAATGCCAATCCTCTTCGGCCAAGTTCCTTGCCGGGATGCTTTCCTGTATTACGCTGGCATATTACATATCCTTTGCTAATCAATCATTCTGTACCATTCACAATTGATTATCTTTGTGGATCAGTGAGCTGAACCCTGGCCGCTGTAATCCGCAGTGCGCTAGCGCCAAGAACGTGCAGGTGAGGCCTGTAATTTATTTTGCTAGGGCCCTGAAACTTCTCTCCATGGCGCGCAGGATTTTCAGGTGCCAGCAGCCTAACCAAGTCGCCGGGGGCGACAGGGAGAGCCATTGCAGGTGCGTTTTTCTCGCTGGACGGGGCGTGCTCGTACCCAAACCCACCCGCATTAGTGCACGCACCGCCGTTGGAGCCGCAACAGGGAATGTTGCATCTCGTCCCGTTTGCCGTTTCGAGCTAGGATGTGACACGACAGCGTCACGACTTGTGCATTGGGAAGATTTTAAACTACAGGTGTTCCATCATTGCATCGATAGCGGTTCTTCTTCTGCTACTTTTACGAAATTGGCCCATGTCCTAAATAGATTATCGTCGCCCAAAAAGAGACCCAACTGCGGACCAATCCCAAGCCGGATTATCTTGGGATGCTTCAGCTGAACCATGCCGGATGACTCGAATTGGTGATTGATTGCCTTCTCCAGCATCTCCCCATGCAAGCCACGTTTTTTTCTTCACACAGCACTCGTTACAGAGCAGTCCAGCACACGACGCAAGCAACAGCACCACAGTCACAGTCACAATCGCCGTCGCACAGATCGAATCATGCTGCAGCCTTAACCCTCTAGCCCAGCGCAATTCACGGCTACTCCCATATTGCAGTTCACCCCATGTTCACCAATTCTGGAAATCACCCCATCCAGTCGACACATCACATTTTCCGTTCGTCTTCATGCAGGCTCCTCCTCTGACGACGACACACCAATCATTGCCAATTGCTCGTCTCTCATAGCACCAGGCAGCGCCAGTGCAGCACAATTAATCATCCCGATCCGTGGAATCCATCCCTGCATTCAGTGGGCTTCCCTTCTGCAAGTCGTCTCGCTGGTCTCGCTGGACGCACACTAGGCGGCCTGAACGGCGACGGCGGCATGGTGCGGCCCACACGAGCCAGAAGAAACATTTCCGCTTCATCCACTTCCACATCACTCAGCGCCGTTCAACCCACCGCCGCTGCAGCCGCTCACACACAATCCACTCCAACTCCAACACTCGCTTCCACTCGTTCTGCACCTCTTGCTGCCCATGCTGCTTCGGCCGAGACAAATCCGCAGCTGAACAAGAACTGCGCCGATAGCAGCGACGTCCACATCTACAAACACAGCTCCAACCCTGCATCCAAGTCCAAGTCCAAGTCCCACGATGCTCTCCCTTCAGCTTCCAATGAAGCCTTAGCAACCTCTTCATCGCGTCCCCCAGTCGGGTCTCCTCTCGAGCTTCGAGACTTAGACTTGGCCATGGCGTCCGACAACAACAAGAAGTCGCTCTTGCGCAATGCCAGCGACGCTTCCAGTCGAAAATCGAGGCAAGACTCCAGCCCGTATGGCTCCGTCACAAACAGTCCGGCGCGAAGCAATTCTCCCGCCGCCAGCGATACCTCCAGCAGCGATGTCTATCTCCGTCGCGCACGAGAGTCCAGCCGTAGTCAAAGCTCTAGAAGATCAGGCACATCCCGGCCATCCACGGCCGGACGCAGGTCCATGTCCGAGGACCTTGACGGTACCGGTGTCATGTCTGGAATGGAAGGCAGATTCAGTCTTGAGGCTCCTCTCTTGGGTGATATCTTGGACTCGGTCAAGCCAGATGGTAGCTCGGGTAGTAGAACACCTCGAGAGTCCAATTCCGAAGATTCGGCATCTTCCACAGCAAGCGATACCGAATTCGAAGAGAATTCTCCCCACGAAGCCGTCCGAGCCTCAGTGCCTCCCACAGACGATACAACTCTATCGATAAACACCCCTCGAATGTGGTGCTTGTCTGTTCTCTTCTCCATTCTTGGCTCCTCTACAAACCTTTTCTTCTCGCTTCGATATCCGAGTGTTGCAATTACACCAGTCATCGCTTTGTTACTCGTCCACCCACTCGGCCACTTGTGGGATTATCTACTGAAACGACCATACGATCCAGAAGACCGATTTCATGAAGGCGTACGCTGTCCCTCTATACCTACCGACTTACACCGCTTACAACCGAATAAACCACTACGGTCTTGGCGACAATGGCTCGGCCAGGGTCGCTGGAACGAGAAGGAACACACTTGCGTATACGTGAGTAGCAATGTAGCTTTCGGGTTCGCATTCGCCACAGACGTTATTGTCGAACAGACACAATTCTACAACCAGAGTGCTCCCATCATGTATCAATTGCTGCTCACCATATCTACACAAATCCTT
This sequence comes from Simplicillium sp. C3G150-2, assembly GCA_022702485.1. Taxonomy (NCBI): domain Eukaryota; kingdom Fungi; phylum Ascomycota; class Sordariomycetes; order Hypocreales; family Cordycipitaceae; genus Simplicillium; species Simplicillium sp. C3G150-2. The sequence continues at coordinate 1,029,064 of JAJIYY010000005.1, read as the reverse complement.
GGATATGGTTTTGCTGGCATGGCAAGGCGATTTCTGGTCAACCCCAGCGGCATGATATGGCCCAGCACTCTCATGTCAGCGGCCATGTTCTCAACTCTACATAAGCAGGAAAACAAACCCGCCAACGGTTGGACTATCAGCAGATGGAAATTCTTCTATATTGTCTGGACCGGAGCTTTCTTGTTTTACTTCTTCCCGGGCCTTCTCATGCCTGCACTCAGCTACTTCAGCGTCGTAACATGGTTCGCGCCCAAGAATGTTGTCGTTGCAAACCTCTTCGGCGTCACTTCCGGCCTAGGTCTATTTCCAATGACGTTTGATTGGGCACAAATCACATATGTCGGATCTCCCCTCTTGGTGCCCTTCTGGGCTGCCATGAATGTCATTGCCGGTCTCGTTATCGTAATGTGGATTATTGCTCCCATTTTCTACTACTCCAACATCCTCTGGTCATCATACATGCCCATGCTCTCTGCAGCGGTATTCGACAACACCGGCAAGGTCTACGACGTCAGCAAAATCCTAACGCCAGAATTCCTGTTTGACCGAGAGGCGTACAGCAATTACAGCCGTGTCTTTCTCCCCGTCACGTACATGCTCAGTTATGGCATGCAATTCGCCGGACTGGCAGCCCTGCTCACCCATACCTTCTGCTGGCACGGTCGTGATATCTGGCGGACATGGAAGAAAGCCCTCGCTGAAGCTTGTCAAGATGGCAAGCCTACATACGAGCGAGTATCGGACTCTCCAGAAGCATCCACACCGTCAACACCCGACCCTGCACGCAGCACGGGCAGTCTTGGCCGCCACTCCACGTCACAATCCAACATAGACAACCTCCTCAGCCGAGAAGACATCCACTGCCGTCTAATGAAACGATACAAAGATGCTCCAGTAAGCTGGTATCTCATGACCTTTATCAGCATGACAGCCATCGGCATCTTCATAGTTGAATAGTAAGCTTCTCACCTTCATCTATCCACTCATCATCTCCAAACTAACAAATCAGTTATCCAATCCACCTCCCATGGTACGGCCTCCTTCTCGCCCTCCTCCTCGGCGCCATCTTCTTCATCCCCAACGGCATCATCATGGCCGTCACCAACCAACACTCCAGCATCTACCTCATCTGCCAACTCATCTGCGGTGCCGTCTTCCCCGGCCGCCCCATCGCAAACATGCTCTTCGTCACCTATGGCTACATCTCCTCCGCCCAGGGTATCAAGTTCGCCGCCGACCTCAAACTCGGCCACTACATGAAGATCCCACCCCGCATCATGTTCCTCGTCCAAATTGTTGCCACGCTCGTCTCTTCAGTCACCCAGATCGGCGTCCTCAACTGGATGTTCGCCAACGTGAAGGGCATCTGCACCGCCGAGGCCGTCAACGGCTTCACGTGTCCTATTGCCCGTGTCCATTTCAACGGCTCCATCCTCTGGGGAGTTGTTGGGCCGGGAGAATTCTTCGGCCCCAACGCCATCTACCGCTACCTAGTGTGGTGCTTCCCCCTTGGTGCTTTCTTGCCCATTCCCTTGTGGCTATATAGTCGACACAAGAAATCCAGCAAGGTCCGCAAAGTCAACCTCCCAGTCATCTTTGGTGCCATGTCATGGATCCCTCCTGCGACAGGTCTCAACTTCTCCGTGTGGGCCGTTGTATGCTACGTCTTCAATTACCTCATTAAACGTCGCGCATCGGCATGGTGGTCCAAGTACACAATGACATTATCCGCAGCGTTGGATTCCGGTTTGGCGTTTGGCATTATCGTCGTCTTTTTCGGCTTCATTTATCCTGGCTGGATGGGCAATTTCAAGTGGTGGGGGACAGAGGTGTATAAACAAGGCTGCGATTGGCAAGCTTGTTCATACAGGAATGTACCTGACGGTCAGCATTTTGGCCCTGACCGCTGGTGAATGAGCATCATGAATAACATGGCAGCATATGATTTTTTGGCATTTCTTTATTTATTTTTGGGAAATGGTGCTTAGAGTTTTGAAAGATTTTCACATAGATCATCACATCAACAAGGCATAGCATTTACATATTGAATATTGATGACATTTTGGGTACTCGTCTATCCACGTCTTATTGACTCTGCATTACTGTACACTTAAACTACTGTCCTTCCTCCCACTCTGGGTTCTGTTCAAATAAGTTAGCAAAGATCCGATTGGATGTGTCAGATGGACACTCCATTTTGGCTTACCTTGCGAAGAATTACAAGTCCTTCCAGTGTGCTGTTCAGACTAATGTACTGCTCATCCTCCAGCTCGGCTCTCTCGCCATAAGCCAGTAGAACGGGCGTGCTCTGCGTTTGCCATCCCGTGATGGTTTTGGGACGACCTGCTTGTCCAACCACGTCGACTGCCTGTCCCACACGGACATTGACACTAAGAGGCTTGAGGTCCTCATCCAGAGTGACAAGGAACCTGGGTTGCATGGCTGTGGTGATGAAGTAAAGCAGATAGTGTGAGGAAGAGGTGATGAACTCCTTGGGGTCGATCATGGCGATGATTGCAGCGAGGAGACCGGCGGCTGCCACGCGTGACAGTACTTGTCGATCTGTGTGGAAGGGGTTGATGGACATTGTGCCCTTGCCCATGTGTAGTAAACCCTGGGCAATGCGCACCATGAAGAGTGCATCTTGATCACGGTGATAGTAGCTTGCCAGTTGACGAAGTAGCTGTGCCAATCGAGCGTTGTTGGTACCGGCACCAAGCATACCCATGGCGAAAATAGCATTGATTGCAACTTCTGGGTCAGTGTCGTGACTGTATCGTGACAAGGTGTCGTAGACCTTCATCTGTGGGTTGCTTGGGCTGATCAAACCCATGGCAAGAGGTACAGCCTTGCGGATATTGGCTTCACCGTAGTGCATGAGATGGCCGAATTGGCGCAAAACCATTTCTTGACCAATATCCTCGCCCATGGATACCAAGGCAATACCAATAACAGCGTAGGCCTGTAGCAACTCGTCGCCCTTCTTATCGTCGGACTCTTCCTTGTGTTCGTTGCAGATGTGCAACATTTCTTGGATTTTCAGGACAGCGCCCGTGCCAGCCCAAGCACAAATCTCGGCGAGGACGGCAGTAGGCTTGGCCATGGGGTGCTCAACGGCTCTGAGGGTCTCCAAGATCACGTCGACTTCTTCCTGGCGGCCAAAGAAAAGTAATCCGAGACCAAGAGCGAGGAAGCGCGTCCACTTGTTGGTCAATTGGTTCCTGCGGTCATCGTCCATCAAAGTCGTCACGATGGCCTCGCTGACTTCTGGGTGAGATGAGCCGACACAAATCAGACCACAAGAGAGAGCAGCCATTGCAGAGATTTGCATATCCTCGTCCGAATCGCTAATGATGGGCAAAAGGAGCTCGACGGCCTCTTCCTTATGAGATCCTGCATATGCGAGACCCAGTCCCATGATGCTTGCTGTGCGGACCATTGGGTTTGAGTGCTGGAGCTTATCCGTGTCTCCCAGAAGGGCCAGTGCAGGCTCAGACTCAGATCTCACTCCAGATGTCATGATACCAATAGCAAGCATAGCACCGGCAGAGATTTCGGGCTCTGTAGAGTAGGTGTACTTGTCAATCTTGTCGAGGCCCTCTTCGACGTCCCACATCAAGAGTGTGCCCATGGAGGCAACGGTTGACAGCATACCGTCTCCCTTTGTTTTCCACACCCAGCTCTCCTTCTCGCCATCCACCAGCATCATCTTGTCGTTGCCGAAACCAGCGTTGACAAAGGCGTTTACGAAAGCAGCAGCCAAATTGTGACGGGCAGAATCCAGGTTTGTCATGCCTGCAACACGGCTGCTCTCCAAGTGGCTTTTGTAGATGTCTTCGGTCGTCTTGGGGTCGAGAATATTAAGTTCTTTGCCTAGGGACTTGAAGTAGTCTGACAGCTTGAGGTTTGACAAGCTCTCCATTAGTTCAGGGTCCTCCTCCGCGTCTGGCAGCTCGATCTCTATTCTTTGGCGAGCGATCAAGAAAGCAAGCTGTCTCTTCAGAGCAGGATCTTCAGCTTTCTCGAAATCAGATCGGATGAGATCGACGTCGTGCAACCTAATTGCGAGAACCATTGCTTGGGTGTACTGCTTGTACTTCATGTAGATCTTGTGTGCTGTACGGAGGAAGGTTTCGTTGTCGGGGTATGTGAGCAGGTTGACCATGCTGACCATGTATAGACAGACTCTGGCGTAAGTGTCCCCATCGACATACTTGGGGATGTCTTCGATGATTTCCAATTCGCTCATGAGATCAACTGCATCGGCATCTTGGTTGCTTTGGATGAAGATGGGTACCAGGGTAGTGGCGAGGTCGATCAAGTCTTTGACGGGCTCGTCGGCAGTGACACGCTTGGCGTGCACCTCACCGATCTCCAGTGCCAAGTGACGAACATATTCGTGGCCCCAAGATCCAATGTCGGATGTGGGCGCCAACAGGCGGTATTTGAGAGTATCTTGTCTGTCCTCGTCGGAAAACGTCATGCCAATGACAGACAGGACATCAGCCAGAGAGGTCTTGTTGTCACCAGCAGGCCACTCCTCGTAAAGCTTCGTCAGAGTCTCGTAGTGTGGTCGCAGGAATTTGAGTGGTTTCGGAACAGCTGTCATCGAGGAGGTCGAGGTCTTTATCGAGGTCTTCATCGTCTCCAAAGCCGTCTTGTACAAGGAGGTTTTGGGTTCCTATATTCCCGTGTTAGCAACCATTATGCGCAGTCAGAGCCATTGGGTTTCACTCACAGTCAAGCGCTCTACGATCATGTCTAGTTCATTCTTGAGCTGCTGGTCCTCCTCGCTGAGCTCCTCTTCCGCCGCTAGTCACGTTTGTCAGTACAACAGCTCTCAAACGCAGCGTTGTCGCCACGTACATTCGTTCTTCTCGTCCTCCTTCTTGCCATTCAGCACAGGCTTCTCATCCTTGGTATCCTCGATAGCCTTGCCCTTGCCCTTGTCGGCGGCCTTTGGCAACTCGGCGTCTTTAGCCATGATGGCGTCGTTGATGATGCGAGGCGCAACGGTCGTGGAGCTTGATACTGGTGGCGGGAATCAAGGGAAATTCAAGACAGTCAAGCTTCGAAGCAGGGCACTTTATGCTAATTGATTGATGGCAGCGGCAGCTTTGCGAAAACAGCACCACCTTAGTCGTCGGATGTTGGGTAATGGAACCTCGTTGCTTGGAGGGCGGATGGAAGGTTATGGAGCCTCTTAGCAAAGCTCCAGAGCGACGTGCCACACTACAGCTGCCGGGTTACGCGAGCCGCTGACTGCCTGCTGGGCTCTCGCCGCCTGGCCACCGCAATCACGTGCCCGCACTACCAAAGAAGCCCACCTGTCCGATAAGCTCCCTCTATCGATAAGCCAGTCCATCAGCCAGCTTATCAGTCAATTTTGTACTTCCCCCACCAAAGAAACATCCAACGGCTTTTCTTCGACAAGCAATATTTCGAAATATTCATTTTTGTGTTTTTGTGAAGACCCAGTCGGACGAATATTTGAAATCATGAAGTTGGATACGAGAGCCTTGCGCCATCTGGCGTCAGAGGATTGGAAAGTTCTTACTGCTGTACGCTTGCAATCCTCCTCCAAAACCTTTTGATCTGCGCCAGAAACTAACGTGCCCTCAAGGTTGAAATGGGCAGCAAAAATCACGAAATTGTCCCAACACCGCTTATAGAGAAAATTTCACGAGTCCGCGGCGGTACCAGTGGAGTGCACAAAAGCATCTCAGCTCTCGCCAAGGTTGGCCTCATCGCTCGAGTCAAAGAGGCCAAATACGATGGATACCGATTAACATATGGTGGTCTCGACTACCTCGCCCTTCATACACATGCTGGCAAGAAAGCTGTCTACAGCGTAGGAAACAGAATCGGTGTCGGCAAAGAAAGTGATATTATGGTGGTGGCCAATGAAGCTGGCGTCAAGCGCGTGCTAAAGATTCATCGTCTTGGCCGTATATCTTTCCGAAGCGTCAAGTCCAACCGAGATTATCTGAAAAATCGTGCTTCTGGTTCTTGGATGTACCTCTCTCGTCTTGCAGCAATGAAAGAATACGCCTTTATGCAAGCTCTGCAGGAAGAGGGCTTCCCCGTGCCTGAACCAATTGCTCAGTCACGTCACACTATTGTCATGTCCTTGGTTGACGCATTTCCCCTTCGACAAATAGCGTCGGTCCCAGATCCCGCTACATTATACTCCGAGCTCATCTCAATGATACTGCGATTGGCAAAGCACGGCCTCATCCATGGCGATTATAATGAGTTCAACATTCTTATCAAGGAGAACAGGAGCACAAACGAAGCTGGAGAGGAGGTGCTTGAACTGGAGCCCATTTTGATTGACTTCCCACAAATGGTATCTATGGATCATATGAATGCAGAAATGTACTTTGATCGAGACGTCAACTGCATCAAAAGGTTCTTCGAACGAAGATTTCATTTCACCCCAACAGAACCAGGTCCATTTTACAAAAATGCCAGAAAGACTCTGGGCAAAGGAGGAGCCAAGCGATTAGATGCCACTGTCGAGGCCTCTGGCTTCTCCAGGAAGATGATCAAAGATCTTGAGGCCGCTGTACGACAAAAGGCAGAAACCCGTACCGACCAGAACTCCGGTGACGAAGACGATCAAGATGGTTCCGAGGTCGATGACAGCGAGGATGGAGGCGAGTTTGGGGCTGAAGAGGATGACAATATTGTAATTGGTGCAGAGGGTGTAGAGGGTGAAGAGAATCTTGATGAACTCCCAGAGAGCGTATCCAAGCTCGCTGTCTAGTTTACGATTTTAATGAATGATACCCACGAGTACACAATTCGAAACCCAAGAGGCAAAGGACATTTCGTGCATTCTACTTTCATGTTTTTCAGTTTGGATTATCATGCGCCAAGCCTCAAACCAACATCGGTGCTATAAAAAAACATTTTCGATTCATTTGATGGCTGCGTTGCCAGTTTTTCTGTGAACAAAACTGCCGATCTCTAGTATCTACAGTACAAAACCTCGCAAAATGAGCTCCGTCCTCCCTCCACACAATTGCAATAAAGCTCCAATTCAGCAAACAACAACAAAAAAAAGTGTATCAGCTATCTCCGACGATAAAATGTTCCTTAATTGCACAATACTGGCAAAAACAGGCGACTCCTCAGGCGAGAGGCATTAACTGAAAGCAAAAGACCAATTTCGGGACAAATATTATGTGTATAAAAGCGGTGCAAAAATATCGGATAACCTCATTACTGAATGGCCTTGGCGGATGCCTCTTTTCTGGAGGCAGATGGCGAAGATGGCATACTCTCGCTAGGGACGGCGGAAACGGCAACGTCGGCGTGAATCGTAACGCCCTCATCGCACTCAGACGAGGTGGGTGTAGAGATCTCAGCATCCGTGCTCAGAGTCGTGACCGTCCTAGAAACAGAGAGTTAGATAGGGGAAAACATACTTAGTCTTGGAGCGTACTCGGACTGTCCACGTTGAGCTCCGGAGCTTCGGCAAGAGTCGACATCGCCGCTGGAAGAGGCAGAGAGGTTGCTGTTGCTGGTCAGCGGAATAGAATGCCGTAATGATAGATATTGAAGCATACCTTCTGGTCTGTGGGTTAGATCGGCGCCACTGGGATTGCTGCTGGCTGTACATGGATGGATTCAGGCCGACAAGAGGTGTTCCGTATGCGCCAATGTTGTATTCATTTGTTCGAAACTGGCGGCGCTCAGCGGTGACTCGCTTCAACTCCTTTTGAGATGGAGTATCAGCATAGCGGATGTTCATCAACAAGCCATCTTCACCAATCCCAACACCGTTGAACTTGCGGATGACCTCATCACAGACGTCTCGGCTTTCAAATCTGCACTGCATCGTTAACAAATAAACTTGAGGCCAGTTGCATCGACATAGTTATCATACCGAGCAAATCCAACACCGCGACTGTTGCCCATACTGTCCCGGAGGATCTTGCTTGAAAGGATGGTGTATCCGAGGAAGATGGTTCCAAGTTCCTGAGACGCATCATTGTTAGCCGTACTATATATTGTCTTAGCTCGGATGATACATACCACTTCTGTAAGAGTCTTGGGCAGATTGGAAATGTACAAGTTGGTAGAGCCTTCGTCGCCTTCAGCCTTGAGTCGAGAATTGAAGGATTCCTGTTCAAGCGAGTCAGCCGAGGCACGAGGAGAATATAAACGACACCACCTACCCTTGCAAAGCCGACTTCATAGCCCAAGGCATGGAAGCCTCGAATACACATCTCGGAGTCGTGGACCTCAAAAAACTTGGCAAACCCAAATCTATCATGATTAGCACAGCCGTTCGAAGACACATATATTCCTTGTAACTTACCCCTTGCATGCACCAGTGCCAGTGTCAATGATGGCCTTCGAAGTTTCCACTGCGCCAAATCGAGAGGCAAAATGATACAACAGCTCATCATCAGTGGTGGGATGCAGGCCACGAATGTAGACGTTGCGATTGCCAGGGATGCGATTCTCCAGGCTCTGGTCGATACTCTTCATCTGCCCAGGAGGGGTGAACACAGCTGGAACGGCCTTGGGAATTGGGGGTTCCTTATTCAAAAGATCCTTCAGGGCTCTCTCGGAGACTGAACTCAGAGCTGCAGCCTTAGGGGGGTCGTTGTGGAGGGCAGCGAGGCCAATCTGCTGAGGTGATGGAGTGGTATAAGCAGATCGATCGAGGCTGGCCACACGAGGACCATTGTCGCGCTGAGACACAGTGCCATAGAACGGAGTAGCAGGTGTAGACTCAGTGGTAGAGTAGGATCCTCGTCTATTCTCAAGTCCAGGCACGTCGGAATGGCTGCGGTCAGTACGTTGCTGGGTGGGAGGAGCCCGTCCAGGAGTGTACGGCATAACCGGCATGGGAAGTCCCACATATGGAGCTGCATAGCCAGTAGGAGGCATGGAGTAGTTCTGGTAAGGGTTATCGTTAGAATTGCCCAGGCCCATGTGTTGGGCGGCTGGCATTGGTGCAAGAACAAATTGTCCATCGGATCCTACCACGAAAGCATGACCAGGTCCCACGGGGACTGGTGCTGCGGTGTTGGGCATGCCCATTCCGCCAAGAGTCATTCCTGCAAAGTGGTTGATCAACCCAGCAGGGTCTGTCGAGCCATGACCACCAGAGTGGCCATGGTGACCGTTCCTACCAGCAGGGCTGGGAAGATAGGGAGCGGCGAGACCTCCTGTAGCGTCCATGTTGAAATCGTTGTTCAAGTTGAGATGTTGATAAGACATGAATGCCTAACATTGTCAGTACAAACAAGAACCACTTCAAGGGACTGAACCACTGTTCGCTAGAAGCACATGTTGTCATTGTTAGAGACGATTACTGACCTTTCCAAGCAAAAAGAAACAAAAGCAGTCCGTGCCGTCCCGGAACAATTAACAGTTGTTGGGTGAGCGGAGTACAACAAAGATCTGGAGAAGAGTCAGAGTTTGAATGGCACACCATGGATATCTCGCCCGGATGGAGAACATAAAGACAAGCTCAAATGAAAGTGCTGCCAGATGCAGCGTCTTGTGTCTTTGCTCACCTTGCCTTGCGGACTAAAGCTTGATCACTAATTGGGGACTGTGCCTTGAGTCACGACAAGACTTTGTCGTGATTGATGAAAGCAAAGTGGGTAAAAAGACGAGCCAAGATTGTGATAAGGTTCCAATGCAATACCAAAGGCTTTGGGAGGAGTTGATGGGTTGAGATGTTTGCGATGTGGGAAGAAAGGAAGAAGAAAATCGAAGTGTGAATTTGCGGCAGCAGATGTGCTTTTGAAGGGAGCCGAAAGAAGAACGAAGCGAGTTCTTACCTGAAGATAATAACTATTACGGTAGTTACGATGCTTGCCTTGGTGGAATAAGGAAGGAGATGTGGCCCGGGTAAGTTATATCGTGGCGAGAGCTCGCTTGGGATGATGAAGGAGGAGAGAAAGAGATGCGCGCAGCAGGAAGCGCAGCAAATATATTCAGCCGAACAGTCCAAACGGAAAGTGATTGGCTGAGCTGAATGGCAAGGAAAAGAACCCTTTCGCCTTCCCAGTTGCCAGCTGCTGCCAGTTGGTCGAACCTGTCGACGGCGTTGGTTCGTGTTGAGTGTAGACCGTCAAGCACCGCGGGGGGGATACGTCCACAACAGTGAGACAGCGTCTTTCTTGACTTCAAGTTGCCGTCAGATTCGCCTCGTATTTGCCGAATTTATTTCGTTTGTATGTATGTTCGTTTCTTGAGTTTTCCCAGATATCTTTTGGCGATGGTCGCTGAAATCCAAAATTGAGTTGCCCTGCTTTCCCAATGCCCAAATGGAGCACAAAAAGGCTGTTTATTGATGCGAGCGTGGAAATAGTATTCGTCTAAGAATAACGAAAGCAACCGAATGCTGGGGTATTGCCGACAAGCGAAAAAAAAAATGAGACTAGAAATACAACAAAAACGCAGCCACCGAAACGAAACGGAAAACGACGGTTGGATATCAGATGGAATGGAGGACGCTCTGGCAGTAACGGATAGAGCGATAGCAAATAATAAACACAACGACAGGAAGAAAGTAGATGAAGAAGAAAGAGACAAGTCAGAACATCAATAGCCTTTGTGACTATTTGACGGGGTGGCTTTGGATAAAATGGTTCCAAGATGGCTGCTACCGGCCCCCCGGGATGTGTGCTTGTTGTCCCAAGAACACCAGCAACGTTCGCATTTTTACTTTTTTTTTTCTTGCGCATTTTTCAGACATCCCTTGCAAAGGTCAAGGCACATGGCAAAAGTGGCCGGAGCCATTTGGTACCTGTTAAAAGTTCCATAATTATTATTTCCTTCTTCGAGATTGATGTTTAGCCTCATCCAGGGGATATCTTCCCACCAGCTTGTAGCTGTGAGATTGTTGATTGATATCTCGATTCTGGGGAGCGATTCGCCATAACAACAAGTTTATTATGCCTCCGTTATGGCGCTCCAGCTTCGATTCCGAAGCCAGTTGTCAGGATGGGCTCATGCTGTCTGTGGCTTGAGTGATCGTCAAAACGCGTGTTGTCAGAATTGCTTTTGCTGGTCACTTGCATACAAGATGTGCTAGGACCCTCTAAGTGACGAGCCGACCCAGGATGGAGCACGAAATACATGTAGCTAGGCGGCGAGGTTCCTCGTTATTTCAGAAGTGAACCGCCACAAGCCGCACAACATTCCGCAGACAGCAAGCAGCCAGCCGAAAGGCGAGGTCGCTGCTGGGCGGTGGTCCGAACAGACGACACCATCCGTGCATCCCCAGGCGCAATCCCCGTTCCCGCAAGGATATCCCATAATAATTGCCCCCCCCATGTAGCATTAGACACCAACAGCCCATGTACTGTGCCTTACCAGACCGGGTTTGGCTCGTTTATTGGGCCAAAACTGCTCCCCCGTTACTTTTGGCTGTTAGCCCTTCTCCAGTTGGCGTCAACGGGCACAATTCTCCTGAACGTCAAGCCTCCCAAGAGCCAATTGCCAACTAATTTTGCCACAAAAGCAAAACCGCGGCTTATCAGCAGCATAGACATCGAATTATCTTCTCAATGGCAATATTAGCGTCGCTGCGTGTCTTTTGCGGAAAGAGACAACACGCCACGAATATTCGCTGAGGCTGCTAATACGGTTTGTCTGTGAAACCGAATGTCTCTGCTGTCTCTAAACTTAGGGCCGTCACACTTCCAACGAACAAACTGTACGGAGACAAATGCAGAGACATGCCATGTTACTTGGCACCAGCATACCCCTGAACCAGGCCTAATTGCATAGGCACCTCATTGATCTCCATATTACCCGGTCGACAGTCGCCTGGTGAAAGCAAATTTTCATGTCCAATGACACGCGAGTAGGCAAGCTCCCAGGTCTTGGTGTAATGTTTTTTTATCATCTTCTCTATTTCGCTCAAAGACGATAGAAAAGAAACATAATTACAGTTTCAGCAAAGAAACGACAACACAAACGTAAGCTGAACAGAAACCCATCAAAAAAAAACCCCGTCTCCCCTTGCACCTCTAGCTTGCTCTCGCTGCAGACCCTAGCCGTTGTTGGCCCGCATAATTCGTCTATTAACAAAACACGAAAACTCATGACATTGTATGTTAAGCGTTGATAATGTAGATTCGTTCTTTTCTTCTCATCTATGATTCGTACCCAAAATTAAAGGCGGAATGGTACATCGGGTGGATCTGTCGCTTAAGACCAAACATCCTCCTGTGGCAAAAGGTTAGCAATGCTGCAATGAAAAGACAGTTATATCTGAGGGAATCGAAACTTACCTGGTACTGGTTGGAGGCTCTCATGGTCTTGACCACTTCCTCTCCCTTTGCCTCCGACACACCACGGCCCTCGGCAATGATCTGCGCCAAGACGGCGTTGACCTCACGAGCCATGCGAGCCGCATCACCACAGACATAGAAGAATGCCTTCTTGTTGAGCAGCTCGTTGACTTCAGAGCTACGCTCCTTGAGGCGGTGCTGGACGTAAACCTTCTTCTTGGTCTCACGAGAGAAAGCGGTAATGATTTCGAACTTGTCGCCAAGAATCTTCTTGTATTCCTCCCACTCCGACTCATAAATGAAGTCTTCGCTGCTGTTACGGCATCCAAAGAACAACAATGTGCGGCCGACTTCTTGGCCGTTCTGAGCTTGCTTGGCGCGCTCCTGGACAAAAGCGCGGAAAGGAGCAACACCGGTACCAGGGCCAATCATGATGATGGGTCGGCCGGGATCAGAGGGCAGCTTGAAGTTGGAGTGGCGGACGTGGACAGGGCAATGGATGCCATCGTATTTGTTGCGAGGACCAGTGATCGCGTAGGTGAGACCGAAGGGCTGAGGGTTAGGGTCGCCGTTCTGCTTCTGCTTGAGAGCAAACAGGTAGTTAGTGGCGACACCACGGAAAGGCTCATCACGACCTGGCAGTGACTGTGACTCAATGACGGCAGTAATGGCGATCTTCTTGGGTTGGACGAGAGACGACGAAGAAATGGAGTAATAACGAGGCTGGAGCTTGGTGAGACCTTCAATGAAGGCAGAGAAGGGGATGTTGGTCCACTTCTCACCCTTGCTGACACTGGAGAGGAAGCGAGCAATGTTGTGGTAGTAAGGTCCGGTCTTTTGGTGGAAATAGTCCTTATCGCTACCGAGTCGGGTCATTTCAGCCTTGATAGCGTCGTTGGGAGAGAAGGCGGCCAAGGTTGCAACGAATTGACGAGAAATGGGAGCACAGATTTCCATGTGGTAGCGAACGATGGTGTCGTACGTAGTGGGCGTGGGGAAAGGAACCTTGGCGGTAGGTTCAAGAGCCTTGACGCCAATAACCTGGTTGCGCTTCTCAGTGAGGCCAAGAATGTCAACGAATCGGTCAACTTCATCGCCGGCGTTGGTGGGCCAAACAGCAATGTGATCACCAGTCTGGTAGGACAAGTTAGATCCGCTGATGTCAATTTCCATGTGGATGCAGTTGCGGTCCTTGGCGTTGAAGAGCTCGCGAGATTCGGCAATGGGCGCAATATAAGGATTCTGGGCGTTGAAAGGAGGCTTGTTGTTTCCCTGGAGGTGGTTCTTGTTGGGCTCACCAAGGAAGACCTCTTCGGACTCGTGAGTGAGGCCCTCGCGCTCAGTGATACCGAAAGTGGGCTCGTACACAGCTTCGCGCTCGTCAAGTCCCATCTTGTCGGCCAAAGCAGCCCACATGGGGTCCTTCCAGGCGAGGAAATCTTCTTCCATAGTACCAGCACCGTCGTCACCCTCACCAGCATCACCGATGCGGTGAGCGCCGAACTTGGTCAGAGCCTTGTCAACATTGCGGACCATGGAGTTGTAGTGCTCGTAGGTGTTGTTGCCGAGACCGAAAGCTACGTAGTTGAGGTTCTCCAGGGCAGGGTCGTTGCTCTCGGAGAAGGTGACGTCCTCACCGGTGATGAACTCGTAGAACTCGACGGCGTTATCGGTAGGCTCGCCCTCGCCGTAAGTGGCGAGGATGAACATGACCACCTTGTCGCTGGGAACAGCGTCCAAGTTCTCGAAGTCATACTCTTCAAGATCGGCGACCATGGTCTCAAGGCCGAAACGGCTCTTGCCTTCTTTGGCGAGACGAGAAGCATAATCTTCAGCGGTACCAGTTTGAGAGCCATAGAAGATGACACAGTTCTTGCCACTCTCGTCCATCTTCTCGATGAAGTTTCTCGTGCGACCGGCTTTAAGGCCATTGCCGTTGGCAAACGAGGTAGCGTATGGGTCCTTCTGGACGCCCCAAAGTTTACCCTTGGTGAAGTATGCGACGGTGCCAAGGAGAATGGCACCCAGGACAATGATGTCGAGAGTATCAAGTTCGGCCATGATGGGCAACAGTTGGCTTTGTTGTCGCGTGCAAAACGCTTCGGTCGGTCGAGGTTGGTAACAGGTACAGATTGCAATCAGAAAAAAGGAGCGGAGGATTCGAGGCAGCGGCGGAGGGGCCTCTGGTGGGAATTTGTGCCGACAGTGTGCAGTTTAGCGGTAACAATTAATGGCAGTGCGCTTAGTATGACAGGCCAGCAAAAAAAAAAAAAAAAATAAGGCGCCGAAACAAAGATTAGAATGATAATTAAATTGGAGAATGCCCGCCGGCGTCCGTCGAAGTTCGAGCTAGGATGGAATTTACAGCCAAAGGGGGTTTGAGTGTGATTTAGACAGGTCAAAAAATAGGGTGAGAAGAGAGAAAGAAAAACTGATGGAGATGTCTGTTGAAACACAGTGCAATTGAAATTGAAACGGCACTCGAGGCATGGAACCGGTAACAGCAGAGCGAGAAAAGGCTGCCTTGTGTAATACGTGTCGTCAAAGCCGGAACGGACTCTCGGAATGAAGATGCACAGAAGGTTCCAGTGGCCGAACAGACGCTGAAGATGGACGAGCTTCGGACCGGATGCAGGTACCTTTTCGCTGCATGCCCACGCCAAAGGTACCTGTGTCGCCCCTTCGTCTCCGAAATTCGACCGCACATTCGACCGCATGGTGGTCCCCTACGAAAAGGCCGCCAGAAGGCCCCAGGACCGCCAACCCCACCGCTGATAATCAGTCGGCAATCCCCCACGGCTAAGTTAAAAGCTGGAACAACAGTCGGCACACAGACGCGGAATTGACATTAGGTATGGAACGACTTGATCAAAGGATTTTTCTGGTGCAGGAGAAGGAGGCCCGAATGTCGGATTTTAAGCAAAGCTGCACATTCCTCATTGTCACCGTGATGACAGCATACAGTACTCAGTAAGCACCTCAAGACGTTGCGGGCGCAGTGCAAAAACGAATACGCCATGACAGACACTGCTTACACCGTAGCAGGAATTACCAGGCTTGAAAGGCTGCTGAGCGGTACCTGGGCAGGCAGGGCTGACCCATCCCGCTGACCATCGTCATAAAGGCTATATTAATTACCTGTGTTTGGCATGTGACGGCGACTTACAGGTTCATCTGCTTTATATTGGTCGCGATACTCGCGAAGAACGCCAGAAATATGCTTCCGATGGACGCGTTTATTTGCTGTAATTCGCGCTTTTATGTTGTAGACGCCTTTTTATCGTTGTCGTTGGTTGCATGCTGAAAGCTTTGAGATGCTGCAGAAAATACGCGTATTGGACCCTCCGTATTCGCTTCCCCAGATTCAACGGCCAAATCGTGCCTCTGAATACTTCCCGAACCCAATGCCGTTCACATCCACACGCCGGGCGATCGGGCCAACAATAAGCGACACTTCCAGTCTTGGCCATTATGACATTTTCCATCTGGATTAACAAATATTAATCGGAAGAGCTTAGTTAGGTAAGAGCTACCATCCTGCAAGACGCTTACTCAGGACATCCAAGTCGACAATGACGTAGTGACACCCGACTAAACCGAGAAATCAAATCGAAGATCATTGTACCTCAATGGTATAAAACGCAGATGTAAATGTCTGCATTACCTGTAGAATCAATTTTAATGCGACCTGTAAAAATTCCATGCCTTTTAGACGGCGGAATGATGCGCTGGTTTATGTAGCAGGACAGCACGCGTCGTTCAAAAACTACAGGGTAGCACAACAACACCATGGCCCAAGCGAGACCTCCTACACGTGGCATCTCAGCGGCATGCCTGCAATTCAAACGAGAAAAACGATGCAGCCAATGTTTACGCGAGGTATATTCAAGGTAATGAGAATGTGACATGTTTGTCTATAGATTTATGTACAAAGCACTAAGGTGCCTGTGCTACTCAACGCCAATAGCACCTTCACTCCTCATCACCCTCAGCGGGCCAGAAAAACCATGTCAGGGCCATGACGAACTTGATTGCAGCCGCCGTCCAGAGTGCACCCTCGATGCCCAGAGGTGAATGCGAAAAGACTCCGCCAGCTACAGCACCGATCAGAAGCAGCGCTGGTGCAGCAGCTCTTCTGTTCCTCTCCACGTTCTTGACAGCGAACAAGTCCTGGTCCGAAAACAGGTCACAGTAGATACTCGTGAGCACCACGCTGGTAAGAGCATTGTACTTGAGGGCTCGGCTTGTCACTGCCTGGCCGCAGCTCTGGAACGCGACGAGGGCCAAGGGAAGTAGCACAGTCCAGTCTACGGCATCGGCGCTCGTTGGCGCAGGATTCAATGTGACAATGAGAGCTGCGGCGACGGTGAGGAGCGTCTGGGCTGCAAATGATATGCAGAGGACCCAGCGTTTCTTGGGGGAGAAGAAGCGATGGAAGCGCGCGAAGAAGAAAGACCCGACACAGAAGGACAGTAGTGAGATGCCGGAGCGGAAGAGACGAGGACTGACGGGAGGGTAGATGAGTGAGGCGAGACCGAGTCCGACATAGACGGTATTTCCTGGACAATGTACATATCAGTCCATGCATCCATTGAATTGCCCAGCTGGCCCAGGAAGCTTGCTACGAAAGCGTTGATCCATGTAAGTGTGACATGGAGGCCGAGGACGGCTTACCTGTTTGCATGGAGACGAAGGCTCCCCAAACCTGAGTCGATGCGCTGTCTAACAAGCCAGTGACCACATAACAGAGTAGCAGAACTACATCTGCCCATGATCTCGAGACTTCAGCGCCCATTGTCTTGCGAAACCGCGCGACGGCCGATCGTGGCTCTGGCTTCCGCAACAGCGGCTGGTGCTCGTCGCCCGCTCTACCATTGGATTGAGGAATTGACGAGCCTGTCGTCCCATAGCCGTTGCGCATTTTGAGAGAGTGTTTTCTATGCCGTTGAAATGAAATTAAAAATGCAATTGGGGGCAGAACAAAGAACGAATTGTGTTTGAAGCAAAGGACAGACGTTAGACGAAGGTTGGAGAAGGGTGCACTCGCGCGACGGCATCCCACGGGTTGCGTGCTCGGATGCTAATTGTAGAAATAGAACTACAGCTTTATTAGCAGCTCGTCCCACTCGCAGCAGTGGTTGTGTCACCGCGTGGGGGTGGAATTAACAGCGGATCACTGGCGCTACAGGCTATTCCCCATGCAGCGATAGAGTGACATTTGTGACAGCAGCAACACCAGTGACCAGTTTTAGTACGCTAAAAGTGGCATTGGTCCAGTGGTACAATGCTGCAGCGTCTGGTATGAATTAGTGGACACGACCTACGCCTGCATGCACTGCTACTGTAGATGCAGAGCCTCTTGTTTCTCGATTGACGAAGACAAATGGGTGCAACGCCAAGCAATACCTGTTATGTTGGCAATACTACAGTGCCCAAGATCTAAGTTTCTTTGGATATCAATGGATAAATCGAAGCGCATTAAATTACTAACGAAATTAACCTTGTTTCTGCGAGTAGCAATGATATTCAGTTACTCCCACAAAGCATCGCTTAACACTACCTAGGCGAGCATGGTGTCAATTAAGTACAGCAGAGGCACTAGACCGTGTCCATGGAGAGCACAATTACAGCGACCGGCGCCCTCCATCACTCAGGCTGAATGCCAAGCTGCGAAGCCTGGTCCTCCAATGCATACTGCATCAATAACCCGACTCTTCCCTGTCGTTCACTGTTTTTCTCCGCTCACAAGCCCCTGCTGTCTTGCTCCAAAATAGGGCGTCCCCCTCCGGACTTGGCTCGGTAAATCGGTTAACGGCACCGCCTGCAACCTCGACCCTCCCAATAACTGGAGCTGCAGCAGCACCCATAAACTTGACCTTGTACAGCGCAGTCGTAGAGGAGCTAGCCTTCCAAACCCCCTGCAACAGACCTGCACACCCCCCAACTTTTCCGTCTCTGCATGGCCCTGTCTTGCCTATCACAGCGTTTCTTTTAGGTGTTCCACCCCTAAAACACCCCCAGAACGCCCCTCCTTCCACGCTAGCGCAGAGCCTCTCTTCCATTCCCCGCCCAACTGGAAGGCCGTCTTGGTTGCATCATTGATTGTCATTGCAGCATCCAGACACGCAAAAGCACCACCCCCAACCAATGTCCACGGTGGCGCTGCGCCTCTTTCTTTTACTGTCCGTACTGCTTTCTGCAGCCCGTCTTGTAACTCTGCACCGTGTGCTGGCCCTGTAGTGACAATGCGAGCAAGGAACGGACGCCCTATTTTACTCGGACTCTAGATTCTCCTCCGTGTAAACAGCCCAGGAGACGGGGATAGGCTTGTTTCTTAAAAACAGCCACTAGCCCTCCTCTTTTTGCCTCTGGTCCAATTGAATGACCCCAGAAATTCTCTTCTCTTCTCTTTTGTATGGTGTTAAACTTGCTCTGACCTGTGAACGTACACACTCACTGACTGAACCGACTTGCACACTGTCACGAACATGAAGCTATCATTCATTCAGCTTCTACTAGCTGGAGCTAGCCTCACATCTGCCCTTCCACATAGAGACAGCCCTCAGCAGCGTCTCTCCAAGGGCCTTGACCTCAAGAAACCTTCTCGCAACCCATACGCCCCCGAATTCCGCGACCCATACGACAGATATATTGATCCCATCCGCGACAATGTTGACCCCAAGCCCTGGCGCAACGGTAAGGGAGCTACCGTTCTAGGTCCTTATAACCCGGAACGCTCCCGTCAGAGCCCGGATATGATCCGTCCTCCCAGCACTGATCATGGCAATGTCGCCAACATGCGCTGGAGCTTTACGGACTCTCACACGCGCATTGAGGAGGGCGGCTGGACTAGACAGACTACCGTTCGCGAGCTGCCCACTAGCGTTGAGCTGGCCGGCGTCAACATGCGACTTGACCAGGGAGTTATTCGTGAGCTTCACTGGCACCAACAGGCCGAGTGGGCATACGTCCTTGAAGGAGAGGTTCGCGTTACTGCTCTTGACTACGAAGGCGGCAACTTCATCGACGACCTCAAGAAGGGCGATCTCTGGTACTTCCCCAGCGGCGTACCTCATTCTCTCCAAGGTCTCGGTGAGAACGGTACCGAATTTCTTCTCATTTTTGATGACGGTGGCTTTTCTGAGGAGTCCACCTTCGTCTTGACCGATTGGCTTGCCCACACACCAAAGGCCGTTATTGCCGAAAACTTCCATCTCGCCCCCGAGCTCTTCGACCACCTCCCCAAGAAAGAGAAGTACATCTTCAAGGGCTCCGAACCTGGCCCCATCTCTGACGAGCGACCTCGAGGCAAGAATATCAAGAAGTCCAAATACCAATTCACCCACCGCATGCTCGACCAAGAGCCCAAGGTGACCACCGGCGGCGAGGTCCGCATCTCCGACACAAGCAACTTCCCCATCTCCAAGACCGTGTCTGCTGCACACGCCATCATTGAGCCTGGAGCTCTTCGCGAGATGCACTGGCACCCAATTGCTGATGAATGGTCTTACTTTATCCGTGGCCGCGCGCGTGTTACAATATTCGCCGCCGAGGGCAATGCTCGTACATTCAACTACGTCGCTGGAGATGTCGGCATCGTACCCAAGAACATGGGCCATTTCGTTGAGAATATCGGCGACGAGCCCCTTGAGATGCTTGAGATCTTCCGTACTGATACCTTCCGTGACTTCTCCCTGTTCCAATGGATGGGCGAGACACCCAGACGCATGGTTGTCGATACGCTCTTCCAAGATAACAAGGAAGCTGGTGACAAATTCTGGGAAAAGGTCAAGACTGCCGTCAAGGACGAAATTACAGACCCTGAAGCTTAGATGTTTTAACAATTCCTTCTTGATGTTGGCTGTATGGTGGATTTTAATTTCTTTTGGAGTTAAGCATTTGTCACACGATCAAATTATCTGTACCAAACAAATATTCGCAATCAATTACACGATTCCTTCATCTAACCCAGTCCGAGAATATCACTCCCTAGATTCCTACTTCCCCAATAGAGCATCAAGTAAAGCGCAGATCGTCTGCGTACGTGGCATGTACTTTGAGGCTCTGCTCGGCCCAAAGTCGGCATGGCTACCTGACCATCACAGTGGAACGTCACAAATGAGACTGGGTTACGAACCGCAATCACCCCAAACCAGGGCAGCCAAAACCCAAGGCCTCGCCTGGTGGAGTGGTTTTTCACTGTCGTCGACCTTCAAAAGTAGACTCCGGGGCCACCCGCCACCAACAACCACCACACCACCTCGTCCATTATTCAAGGCTCTAAAGCGCCACATTGACAGGGCTCTAAATCAGCCATTGGCTTTTGGATTGTTTTTACTCATTTTACGGCGATGATTCGGCATCTTGGTCATTCTTGCCTTTTCTTCCTTTCTCAAGAGTCATTTCCTGGCTCTTGCATTGCTGTCTCAAGTGGCTGCTAAGAGAGCTCCAGACTCAGCTCTTCGCAGGCTGTGCTCTGTTCGGCTCGCCCGGCATGAGCGAGTATGTAATTTACAGGCGATGACTGGGGCCCTGTGTTACCGTCAACTATCGCAATAGAGTGTCAATGTCAAGTTCCCAGTACGAGCCTAGTGCATAGGAAAGTAACAAGAAATGCTGTATATTTATTTGATCTAGCCACGCCACTCGCCGTTTATACCCTATTGCTTACGCCCCAAGATCGTAGTACAGACACATGCCTGTCCTAAAATTATACAAGAACGAATGCCTCGTCCCGCCTTTCTTCTCATACGAGAACCTCCACGTGGCTAGCTGGTCCTGGATATCACGCACATACTGCTTCTCCTGCTTCGTCACACTATGGTCTACTCGTTTCCAGCTTTCGTTGTCCGAGAGCCTGGTATCCCGAATCAGTTCCAGAACCTGATCTGTTGTTTCTACAGCCAGAATAGGTCCCTCCAGGAACCCATTCACCAACGCCGCAGCATTTGACAGTGCCTGTTCAACTACTGTTCTCCGGTTGAACTTCTTGCTTCTTGTCTGAGCCACAAGTACCTTGACGATCTGCTCTTGATCCTTGTCCGCTGTCGGCGTTGTGCTCTCGCCGCCCTGAGAATTTGTGCCTCTCATCCTCGAAAGCATTTTGCCTTCGCGGCCGCGTAGTTGTGGACGAAGCCATGCGAGTAACTGGCTCACTTGGATATCTACATCTGCGACGTCCTTGCGACCAATTGTTTTGATCTTGAGCATTGATTCGGGTTTGATAATCACAATCCAGTGGTAATTTTCGTCTCGATGCTTCTGCATCAAGTCTTCGGGCGATCTTGCATCCTTCGCAAGCTCGGCACTAATGTCATGGCCCCAAAGTGTCTGGAGTACTTCTACTCCGACAGACCTTAGAAGGGCCGTATCGAAGCTGGCCACCAAAATGTCACACTGCGCATTGATTAGCTACCATACAAGATATTTTTGGCGGCCCTAGACTTACCCGTCTACCAGTGAAAAGACTGGAGAATTCTTCTGCCTCTCCTCGTTTCAAGAACGCCTTGTTGCCCGCCTTCGGAAGCTTCGCAAGCCTTTCCCAAGCAAGACTAAATCCAACAGCATGTCTTTCATCCATGTGTCCACCAATCTTGGGTCGCTGTTCCTTAATCAAGGAGTCATAACGGCCACCTGCAGCAAAGATGTCTTTCAGCTTTTTGACGTAAAGACATGAAAACAAGATACCACCAGAGAAGAAGCTTTCTTTCAAACTGTTGAGAGGGTTGATGTATAATTTTGTGTTGACTCCCAGACGCTTCGCATATTCCGCGACTTCTTTCAAATGCGCAATCGTTGGCGATGCCCGTTGGTACATGTCAGTGCCTTCGAAAATCTTCTTTAATTTGGCGAACGCTTTGTTTGGCGTGTCTGCAATTTGTAAGTAAACGACTAGGTCAGCGCTCCTCTTGCATCCTTACCTCGAAAATCGAACTGTTGGAGCTCATCCACGCTTGTTGCTGATATACCCACAGCTGGAGATCGCAGCTCCATTCTAATCTTCTGCCATGTGTGGCTGTGGATGTTCAATTTACTTAGCACATCAGATGCAGCCCGACGGCAGGCACTTTCAATCCCACAGTGCTCGTAAATCAAGTTCAGGAGATCTGAGTGCCCAACATGGAAACACATCGGTGTCGGCGCTAGCGACGGAAAGGCTTGCACGATTTCATCCAGAACCTTCAGAACTTCCGCTTCCTTCAGTGCGAGGTCTAACGTGTCAGTACTAACGATATCGAAATCTACCTCACCAAACATTTGTGGTTGGCCGGTATCTTGCTTGTCACGATAAACGCTTCCGAATGTGAATGTTCGCGGTAGCACAGGGCCACTGCTGTCCTTTGCGAGCATTCGGGCATGTCCCATGGTGAGATCAAAGGGAAGCTGAAGAACAGTGCCGTTGGAGTCGAGGACTCGGAAAACGTTGTCACCGTAATGGGAAGATCTTGGATATATCGCACTTCGCTTGGTTTCGACCGCACCGTGGCGCCGAAAGATGGAGATGAGCTCGTCTTTGACGACACCTCGGTTGAAAAGCTCCGCAGATGTCGGAGAGTTTGCAAACATATCCCAAGCATAATCCTTCGTAGCCTCTACCGGCTGAGAAAAGAGAGTTGACAACATCTTCCGGTAATATGGAGATGATGGGTCAGCAAGACCTGCGAGAGTTCGCCGAATTGTTTCACTCTCCATTTGGACAGGCAGCTTCCCACTCTTCAGCAGATCTGCACTGTACGGCCGGTCTTTTGGATTGTGATTGATAAGGGAAAGAACGATTTCTGTTTGGGACTTCTCTGTGGGCTTGAAATCTGGCGGCAAAACTGGTTTGATTCGTCGCAGTTGGCCAATGACGTCGGCTTTTTGCATGCCTACCATCGGCTGATAGCACATTTCAAAGAAGATGATGCCAAGAGAGTACATCTGGCAGCCGTTAGCAGGGTTCTTGACATCTCTGATCCAGTATACTTACATCGACCTTGGTACTGTACACGCCGCTCGCTGCAGAACGCACTTCCGGAGCAGAATAGTATGCTGTTCCAATACTTCGGGTCATATCATCTGTCTCAAAGCTATTCGCCGCAACCTTGTCAATAGAGAACTGCCCACTTGTTGCCAATCCAAAGTCTCCAATTTTTACGTTGTCGACGCCATCAGGCCCATTGCTGATGAAGATGTTTTCTGGTTTCAAGTCACGGTGTACAATGCTGAGACTGTGAATATGAGCCAACCCCTCCAATATCTGACGGAACAGCCTCCAGATTTCGGGCGTATTTTGATACAAGCTGCGAGATATCAAATCTCGTAGCGTCTATAATGTGTTAGATCTCTGAAACCGAACAATGTGATATCCGACAACATACTCGCTTCTCGCAGTATTCCATAGAAATGTACAGAATTGTCCTATACGGTCGTTGGAACCTTGCACGACGCTGGAGCGGATTGTGCCGTTCCTTTTCAGGTGATGCAAGTCTGTTAGCCCCGGCTTCATCTGAGAATGTACTGTCGGTCTCGTCTCCAGAATCGTCGTCATCATCCTCCATATCTGAATCGTCGTCGTACTCAAATTCAATGGGTGCATTGGACGACATGAAATCGAGCCCACCTGTGCTTGTCGCGAACTGTATATCGACGCCATCGGTACTTGTGTCTCGAGTTTCTTCCGTGTAATCTTCTGTAGAGGTTTCGCCTTCAGTATCCGTCACATCGGGAATTTCTTCTACCCAAGTATTGTAGTAGCGGACAACGGCAGGATGACTCAGTTGGGACAGAAGTCTAACTTCTTTCAAAATCTCGGTCAAGCTAGTATGCGAGCGCTGCGTGATCTTCTTGATGGCATATATTTGACCGTCCAGCTTTTTGCGCGCTTTGACAACTTCGCCGAAGCCTCCCTTACCAAGGCGTCCTTCTTCCACAAAGTCTTCTGTATATCGCGAAATCACAGCTCCTCGTGCATTTGACTCTCTTCTAAGGCGGACCTGTGGCGCATGAAGCGAAGAAGTCACGGATGGGGCATTTGACATGATAGCGGCTGCCTCGTCAAATAACACAGGGGCATCAGTGGCTAAGAATTCGCTTGATCCCAGCTCGAATGCGCGAGGGCGCTTCTGTTTATCCTCTTTGAAGAAGCGACTCACGAGCTCTTGCAAAGACTGCGAAAGCGTGAGAGACTCCATCAGATTTCGCGGCGATGAATATTTCTGAAGCACATCCAACCCAAAGATCATCTGAAGGAAAACGATACCGAAATCCCAGATATCTGTCTTGTAAGTGTATTGTGGCTTTGACGCTGCGGCAATTTCGGGTGGCAGCCAGTACGCAGACTTGGCCGAATTCAGTCCTGGCAAGCTCTGTTTTTGAGCTATTAGGTTGTGCATATCTCTCTGGTACCAAGCATCTGAGATTTTTGGAACAATTTCTCCTGTCGGTTCACGAAATAGCAAAATGTTGTTGGCGTGAATATCTTGATGTGCGATGTTCTTGTTGTGCAAGAAATTCAATGCATCGAGCAAGTCCCGAGTCCACGAACGCACTTTGCCAACCTCAATATGGCCAGCAAGCTCTAGAAGCTCTTCCAAAGATCCCTTTTCAGCAAGAGAACCTAGAACTTGAACAGTCCACGTGTTTGCTGCCGCTGCATCCGTGGGACTCCCCGCGCCAACCTTGAAATCCAATATGTCAACGAGGTGGCGATGGTGAACCTTTTTGCCCGTCTTGAGGTCTTGGAGATGGGATTCCAGAGCCTGTAGCTGTTTCTTGAAATCTTTGGCATCTTTACCTGTAGCTTTAAAGACAGCCTCCTTGAGAGCCAGGGTTTGGTTGCAAAGCCCTGTCGCGAGAACTGGTCGCACTGAATACACAATGGCTACCTGGCCCTGTCGTGGGTCGCATTTACCAGCGACGGAACGGAAGGATATTTCGTTGCCTTGGTTATCGGTAGATATACAGAATTGATCAAACTCGATCTGATCAATGTCCTGATCCACGCCTTGCGACAGCTGGGTTTGGCTCATGCCATTTGCTCGACCTTTGAGTTTCGACTCTTTGCCCTTTTGCTTTTGTCGTTCAATCTGCTGTTGGAGCATTTCCGCAATGACACGCTCCTCTTCCTTGGACTTTTCAGCCTGCTTGCGCTCTTCTTTTTCCTTTTCCTCCTGGGCCAGTTGTGCTAGAGCAGCTTCGTGTCTCTCGCGCTCTTCCTCAAGCGATGGTAGATTCTTGCCAGCCGCCTTGGCTTGAGCAGCGTCTTCTAGAATATCTCTGATGCCTTCTACAATCTTGTATACCATTTCTTCCCCTTCGCTGGCGAAGTTTTTGGGCTCGGTCTCGAGGAACTTTTCGATCTTGAATTGTGTCGCTTCTCGCAGCATGCCCTTGTCTTGTATTGTGATGATCGGAGGGGTCTTGGGGTATGTAGCGTTCAAGATGAATCGGAGAATAATGTAAAAGTCTTCGTCGACAGACGCTTTAATATTGATATCGAAGCAAGGTTCTGTTTTCTGTTCCATGTTAGCTGGCGCTGGACATGCGCTCCGTCGCAAGACAAGCCTGACCTGCCAAGCACTATTCGTGCCGCTGTGTTTCACGAAATCTTCTCCGTAGATAGCTTCGAGAGCGAGGAGCTCATTCTGCTGCAGCTCTTCATTTTCAATCTTGATGTTGTTGGTGTCGGGCGTGGCGGGCTTGAGCCCAGGAAAGCTTGAGTCATCGTTGCTGGGTTTGGTGATGGGGGTCTTCCAGGCTCCGGTGGTTTTCCACGTCATGGTTGCGCGAAGTCCAGTGAAGAATCACAGCATAAGCCGTGGATCCTTACGCGAAAGAGGCCATCTTGGGTAAGTATTCTGGGCGCAAAGTCGAAAGGTATGTTGTGGAATGCAAACCAGAAAGGCAGCTTGTGCCAATCGACAAGCGGTGTTCAGCTGTCACAGAGCCCCAGCGCCAATAGCGGGGTTCAAGGTGGGGTGAACCACAGTCAAGTTGCCGCATCCAAGGGCGCACCGTCCGCTATAATCTGGCGCTAAACTTGAAGCTTGTCCGCTATAAGTCGTACCTGCTTATGCACACAGGGCTGAAGCTCACTACTGTAAAGTGATGAGCTCGCCGCCGCAATCCCGGATGGATATGGTCTGTTAATGACGAGAATGTCAATTACTATAGTCATGATGATTTGCCTCTGACTAGAAATACTGTCTATATACGAGTTACATGTTCTTGCTTCTGCTCTGCTCACAGTTCACGAGGCGAATGCTTGTACAATCTCGCTCACAAGATCGAGCGCTTCTAGTCCAGTCTCTGTACCGACTATGATTGCCTTGAAAATTGCTTGTCTCTCGTCGTCGCTCAAATCAGCCATCGCCCTCTCAAATTGGCCCTGATCCGGACTGAGTAACGTAACGTTGGCTTGCCCTTGCACCTTCTTCTGTTTGGATTGGCCCACGATACTAAATTCTAGCTCCCAATGCAGAGTATGCGTATGAGTGATGCAGTACGTGTCCATATCTGGCACCAACTTGGGACTAAACATTTTCCTGTGGCGGTGTCCCATAAGAGAGATACCATCATCCTCCAGAACAATCTGTAGCGTCTCTCCGATATCCAATGCTTCAGAGCTAGCTCCGAATGGTAAAAGGACAGGCTTGTCAGTGGCAGACAAAAGGCTTCTTTTCGGTGCAAATTCGTATTTCTCAGTTCTTGTTGGCCGTTTGACTGACATAGTTCCAGGGCAGACCACTGCCGTCGTGGAATTCAAAGTCAAGTTAAACGAAGTGAGCTGGCATTGCAGCTGCTCGCTATCCTCAGGAAAAGCTGCACAATTGTCACTGGGTAAAACTTTGAGACACAGCGGAACTCGCGATCCTAGCTGTAAGTGAGTGGGATACTCGACGCAAAGCGCGAGCTTCAGCTCTGGACGACTGGTTCCACCGAACAGTGCCCTGGTCTTCGCCCCGAAACCACGTTTTTCATTTGCCATGCTGGGGTGAGAGATTGAAAATGGAAATGTATCCTTGCGAAGAACGAAGTCCGTCGCGGTAGAGACCATCTTCGGCATGGGTGTTCTGACAAAAAGAGGCAGCGTTGCCGTACGAGAAGAGCCTTTGGAAGGCACCAACTCGGCCTCCAAATAGTATTCAACATAACCGAACAAAGTTGTACTGGACCAAAAGTTGGTGCCCTTGTAGTAGAACACATCTGGAAGAGCTTGGTCCCTTATAGCCTCTTCTGTCAGCGGTAGAAAGCAAGTATCCGGTTTGCTTCCCTCCACAACAGTTGCAACTGAAGCTGTTGTTGGTATTTGTGCTTTGAATTGCCACGACTGGGGCTCAGATTTGGATGTGATGGCAAGAGGGCCGTCGAAGAGCGTCCAGGCGCAGTTGCTATCGTCGAAGAAATCGAAACGATTACGGTAGTTGGCTGAGCCGTGTTGCATTTTTATAGAAACCTTGCATTTTGCTCTGCCTCGAAGGCGCAGAGTGACTGTGGCTCTTGGATCAGAAAGGCGGGCTTTTCTTGTGACCGTGCCAGCGATGAGATCTCCTGGAGCAAAACCCTGCCATCTATCGAGCTCAATAGACAACTGGTCATTGGATTTATAACCGGTACGAGGCATTGTTTAAGGATTGACCCAGGCCATTTGGGGAAACCAGTAAATTGAAGGGCGATGGCTTGCTTATAACTCTATCCGAAACACGGCTGCTTTTTTTAATATTTTATTTAAAGGATCGGAGGTTGGGACAAAATAAGCGCTAGCTTCATGGTGCTCATCTTATTTTCCATGGTAATTACTATGCGGTTAAATCAGCCCTGTGTCAGCCGAGAAGTTCAGTAGCGGTTTTCTTACGTGGTGAAACTGTTTTCGCTACTTTCTACTGGTGAAATTATAATTGCTCTCGCACTGATATTGCCATGTTTCAATGGACTTGGTAGCCGATCAATATAGTTTGGTTCCTCTGAAGAGACAAGATTGTAAGATAGGTAGCAGCAGTGGAACGGCAGCAGGCGCGTAGCCCTGCGTCATTGCAAGCGTTGCCAAAGCCCTTGCACATGTACAAAAGACTGCATTTGCCATCAAGGCCGGCTTTGCCTAATCTTGCACATCTACACAAACATGAGGCGACAAACGATACCGCGAGGATTGAAGTACCCATCCAAGGCTGCAACTCCAAATGAAATTTGCAAATATGTTGAGCGAACGCTAATCACCAAGCATGACACGACCCAGGCGTTCGCTACCGAAGTAGCCAGTCGCTGGGGCATTGGACGTGGTGCAGACTTTCGCAATGCTCCGTTGATGAGGTTTAACAGGACGTTTGATGAAGACGTTGGCCCGTATTTGTATCGTATTATCCGCGAACATCAGATGGATGAATGGGAGGCAACTCCGTTTGCCGGCTATCATTACTATAAGTGTAGGATGGAGCAAGAACCAGCTCAAGCATGCAGCTTTGCAGGTCGGGCTCGGGTTAATGCGAGTTGCACATCAAGACGCTTGGAGGACGGCACTCTTCGCCGCTGTGGTTTTCGTGATCAAAGCCATAATTTCCATATCAAACGCCTCTATAGTCGGTAAGCTAGCAAACTCGTTGCCCATCTTGTTCGAAACCTCTGACAACGGTACAGGGAATTTGGCTGTTGCGTTCTTGAGTCTCGCTGCACCTCAGTTTCTTGTTCTCAACTCCCCAGGCGGCGATGGCGAACGAACAGCTATTCTGATAACGTTTTCTTTTATACCAGGTTGCACTGTTTTGGAAGGACCTATCAAATGCGGCCTAATTTCGGGACGACAGGATCACGACTGGGCGCTTGTTAGCCGCAATGTCGTGTTAAGCGTCATCGATGGTACTCTGCTCAAAATTGGCTTGCAAACACGTCACAGTGCTTTCTACTCCTCGTTTGAAGTTATGTCAAGAGAAGACTGCGCGGTGTTCTAGGGCCTCTCCTCGACCGGATTGGTCGTATATGGCGATCATGACGAAATTGGTGTTGGCGATAGTTGCAGGATACCAATGGGCCAGTAACTTTCTCCCGCAATTAAAGAAGAAATTGGAATGAAAATTTATACTTCCGCTTATAAGAAACTAGGAAATAAGAGGCTAAACGCATCGCTCAAGTTCGTTCAGGCTCAGAGACTGTGCCACGCTTTGTAAGACAAGGCTCGAGCCGACCTCAATTTAGAAATTTTGTTCGTATTCTTAGAATCGTAAGAAAAGACATCCCACCATAATTATCTACTTTCCAGATGTAAGATGCAGTGATCGAATCTTTCCAATCACTAATCACCGATCAGTCTATTGAAGGATGGCTATGGAGGGATGCTCCTGACGGCTCTTTCCCAACTATATAAAGCTCCAATCCTGACTTCGTCTCTTGCTTTCTTCCCTCACCATCAACAATTCAATCTTTTAGCTTGAGTTGCTATCCTTTCCATTAAAATCTTCTTAGAAAGAAACCGAAAAACCACTTTAAATCAAAATGAAGTCCTCCGTCGCCACTGTCTCTGCCATTCTGGCCACTGCCGCTTCTGCTCTCCCTCAGAGTGGCCGCCTCATCGCCGAAATCACTGCCACAACGCCGTCTGGCCAGATCAAGTTTGATGTTCCTATTGGCGAAGTTGTGCACAAGCAGTTCAGTGTCACTCATCTCGCCCTCACTGGAGCTCACACTGATGCCATGGACCACCCCGGCGCCGACTTCTCCCGTATCCGTTGCCAGCGATTCAAGGACGCTGAAGCTACTCAGCTCGGCAGCGTTGTTTTCTCGCAAAATAACCCTGCCTATATTGCCACCAACCCTGTCGAGTTTGGCTACGTTCGCTGCTATGGTCAGGCTTAGAGTCTTAAACTGCGACACGGGTATTTGAAGGATTTTGGAATTGCAGACTTATAATCGAAGGCATGCATTGCATTGGCACACTGGCGCACCAAACATAGACAATAGAAATATAAATGTATTCTTTCTGATAATTTCGTTGACACTCGCGCCCTCTGATACGCTTAAACTATTATTCTTTTTTTTTTTTAAAAAAAAAAGGCAAGAAGAGGTTCTAACTAACCCATTAACCCTACAACTTGGAGTAGGAGACGAGACGCACTGTAATGGCACA
The DNA here is from genome assembly GCA_022702485.1 of Simplicillium sp. C3G150-2. NCBI lineage: Eukaryota > Fungi > Ascomycota > Sordariomycetes > Hypocreales > Cordycipitaceae > Simplicillium > Simplicillium sp. C3G150-2. Next base: position 998,695 of record JAJIYY010000005.1, on the reverse strand, counting down.
ATTGCTGTCAGTGTTCAGGGAGTTTTGGTGGCGCAGGCGCTAAATCGTAGCCGCGCTTTGGGGCGAGTGGGCGCTGCAGACCGATGAGGTCACTGCTGGACCAATTAACATGCCCCGAAAACAACCATGGAAATTCAGGCTCCATGTAAACAATCTGCCACATTCGTCACGGCGTCCTAGAACAAACACCACCGGATGCACGCACATAACACCGATTTTTAAAATCAAATGCGCTCGAAATACATACCTTGCAAATAATTGGATATTGTTATACTTTCTCTGGGTCGAAGCCAGGGCTTCCACTATGCTGGGCTGGATGTTAAAACGCGGCGACAACGCGTCCAACCACGCGGTGCCAGACAATGGTAGGTTCTGCACTCGCGCATTAATGTGAGTCGTATGAAAATAACATGGTCCCATAGACGATACTACGCAATTAGACGAACCAGATACACCTGCTCCAGTATTTGCCGCCAGAGCAATCAAATCTGCGATCCTCGGCAGCCCGTCTAGGCGACACCAAGCGTCGCAAAACCGCACAGTGAGGAAGATGTCATCATATTCACGAGCAAACGACGACCGGGGCTCTTCAACGCCATCAAAACCCCCCGGAATTCTTCTCACCCCAGGGACTGGTACGACGCGCCGCAAACGAGTCTCGTTTGGAAACGATGTCCCAGCTACCGGGGCTACAAACGATGTTGCGCAAAGCGAGACGGGAACACGAAAGCGATCGCGGCTCACTGAACTATTGGCAAAGGCAGCTGGCAAGGACTTGAAGGAGGCGCCAAAGGAAAATAATACGGAGCCGGAGGACGAGGGTTCATCCGATGAGTGGGAGGAAGATGAGGACGAAGACGAAAAGAGCGCACAAGATGTCACCCTCGACTTAAACGAGCCACACTCACAATCTGGCAAATACTGGAAGGCCGAATTCCAGAAATACCATACGGATGCTAAGGCTGAGATGGAGAAATTGCTCAAGTATAAGCAACTTGCCAAAACCCTGGCTCAACAGAAGGATGACGAAGTGATTCGCATGGCGGAGCGTCTCAAGGACGAGCAACAGAAGGTTATCAAGATGGAGCAAATGATTGCTGCCAACGCGACCAATATCGCAGATCGGCAACAGAGACCTACTTCCAGCAACGAGTCATCGCCATCGCCAACAGAGTCGTTAGCAGATCAAGCTGCTATGGCTGCGCAGTATCGGGACCGTGTTCAGGAACTAGAAGAACAGCTAGAAGATGCTCTGCGTGAAAGACAAGCACAAAATGACAAGGGAAAGCGTCGTCGCCAGGAGGACGGTTCGCCTGGGACTCAGAAGGCCCTACTCGAAACGCAACGAGAGCTACGACGAGCGAGAAACCAAGTCAAAGAAATGGGGTTGCTGCGTGAGCAACTAGCTGCTGTCAAGGAGCAGCTACAACGAGCTAAATCTGAAAAGCACGCACGCCATGAGCAGCGGGAGCCCCCTCGAGCAAGCGAGCTAAGGGCGCAGCTCCGCGAATCAGAGCACGAGTGTAGAAGAAAGGACGACGAGCTCGCTTCCGTGAAAGCAGACTTCGAGGCATTCCGCAAAGAAACGGAAGTACATGACGCAGATATGAGGGCAGTCCTAGAGAGAGCACATGGTAAGATCGCAGACCTCAAGAAGGAGGTGAAAACATTAAAGGCTGTCGAACCAGTTCACAGCAGACCGAAGAGCTGGCATGCTGCTGCCGAGGCTGAGGACAAATTCGACCGACGAGAGGAGGTTGAGGGCCGTGATCACCGAGGCTATGATCTGAATCGGGCTGGCGATGACTACCAAAGCAGATCAACGAAGCCAAGATCAGCTAGAGAAAGAATTCTGGACGATGATACGTCTGAATCAGTCAATCCAGGAATTTCAGGGTCGAAGAGAACAAATACCGAGAAGCCTAAGTGGCAACCATTCGTTCCTCGAACGCCTAGAGATCGCGACTACTTAAGAGAGGACGCCACGAATAGAATGCACAACGGCGGAACAGCAACTACCACGCGGCAGAGAACTCTGGAAGCGCCCTCTCTTCCAGGCATGTCTCATCCGGTGCCACGAGAACACAAGTCGACGGCGGCTCACAATGCCAGCAGCGGTGTAGACCTACTGCGCCATCGCTTTGCCAAACTCGGAGGACCAGAAATGGGCGACGAACCCGTCCAAAAAGACACAGCACCGGCTCAATCCCGAAGCGCATTGCCCCCAGAGCGCCGAGCGGCTGCTATGGCGCGCATTGAGAAACGCATGGCAGAGAAGAAGCGAGCGCGAGCCAGAAGCATGAATGATAAGGAGAATGTGTGGCCAGCGTGAGGCGGATGTGGCGGAGCTGATTATTTGATTTCTATCAAGCAAGGAGTTCAGGATCGTTTTAGTCAACTGTAGTGTAACTGATGCAACTACCAATTTTTGGATTATTTCAAACTCACATATTTCCATCATTTCAGCCGTCGTAACGGTGCTCGCCAGTAAAGTGAGTTCCTTAACGGTGCTACCATCAGCCCCGTCATTCGCCTCCATATCCACCCCCACCTGGAAGATTAAGTTGCCCCCGAGGCGTCATAACCAATTTTAGCTCTTCTCTGCGTCTTCAACACCAGAAATCTACCCCAATGACCATCAAATGAACGGCTATCATGACATCGAAGACGAAATCGCTGACCTAGAGTCGCGACTTGTAAAGGCAAAAGCCCGTCTGCGGGCGTCCAAGCCAATTGAAACCCAGAAATCCGCTCAAGTGATTGAACATCGGATACCGCCGACGCCTTGTAAGTCTTGTCCATGGCCACTGTAAAATTCTCACTGACGCAACAACAGCACAATGTAATATTTCGAATCATTTTCTTTTATTATTATCAGACTCAGCCCTTCCTGTGGGTTCGTTCGCATTTAGTAGTGGGCTGGAGTCATATCTAGCTCACACACCACGCGCATCTTCATCGTTCGCTACCTTTCTGCCACTATCAGTGGCTTCGTTTGCTTCTACCACTCTGCCGTTTGTATTGGCGGCACATCGACATCCTGAGCTGGTTGCCGATCTAGATGATCAACTTGACGCGGCGGTGATTTGCACCGTTGGCCGACGCGCCAGCACGGCACAGGGTAGAGCGCTTCTGAGTATTTGGGAGCGCTCGTTTCGATCAACCATCCCGCCTGGCGCAACGGCGGGTGATATGCAAGTATTGCGGGACTTTTCCGACTTGTTGAGGAAAAGTAATGGCATGGAAGTGCCGTATGTGTCTGGTCATCTTGCGCCGCTGTTCGGTGTGGTCTGCGCCATTGTTGGCTTGGATCTGAGACAGACTGCATATGTTTTCATGTTGAGCCACATCAAAGCTCTGGTATCTGCGGCAGTAAGAGCCAATGTCTTTGGCCCATATCAAGCCCAGAAGGTTCTGGCAGGTGAAAGGGTCCAGAATCTGATCACAGAAGCCATCGATAGAGAATGGATGACACCTCCTGAAGAAGCAGGGCAAAGCGTACCGGTGATGGATCTCTGGATTGGCAGACACGAAGTGCTGTATTCTCGAATATTTAATAGTTAAGTAGATGTATTATTGTAACAACTTGAATAGACCTTGTAACATTATTGATACAAATTGTGATCTCTCTATAAACTCCCTATCCCAAAATAAACAAATACACAGTATTCCAAACGCCTATTCATCGTCGCTGTCGCTGTCATAAGATACAAGAGGACCCGCTGTTTTGGTCTCCTTGGGCTTCGATTGCACAGAGACCTTTGCCCTGTTCAAAGCTGCGAGTGTGTTCCCCGAGAAGATGCCGGATGCTTGAGGCTGCTCAACCGCCGCGGGCTCTTCAGGAGCGCTGCCGTTTTCGATGGCTAACGGTTGTTGGTACTCGAGCTCGTGTCCTTCGCGACCAAGCGGGTTCACAGCATTGGCACCCCGAGCGAATTGGACTTCATCAGGGGCCTCGTATCCTTCCAGCCCATAACTGCTTTCAATCTTCCTCCTCTTCTTTGCTTCAGGTTCCCTGCCTTCGATCTGTGCAACGAACTCGGCTGGGAGTGCTCTTCTGATAGCCTCTGCTGCTTGCTCTTCTATTCTTCTAGCTTCTCGCGCTTGTGCCATGGGGTTGGGATCTGCGGTAGCCCATCTGACGTTAAGAACTTCCTCGTGGTCGAGAGACTGATGAGCCATAGCTTCTTTGGCGAACTGTGCATTTGATTCATTGACGTATGTGACGAATCCAACTCCGCGAGTGTTCAAGACACGTACTGTATCATCATTAGTTTCTGCATGTAATTCAAGATTCTCTCTAAACGTACCTCTTTCAATCTGGCCCCATTCTGCGAAATGACGAGCGACAACTTCTTCAATGTCGTCTGTGACATGAATTTTGCCGACGTATATCGTTCGGTTGACTCTCATAAAGCTTCCTACACCGCCCATATCATCTCTATAATCGGAGAACTTCTCGCGACCGAAGCAGTCGACATTTTGACCATATATGTCATACGTCCCAGGCAATCGATGGAGGTATTCGCAGTCGGGGCCATTGGGACAGAGTCCCTTTGCGAAGCGCACGCAAAAGTAGCTTCCAGGCTTGTTGTCGGCCTTTGTGTAGCCAGCATCCGTCGCAATGTTGCATCGTCCCTTGGCTGCGGATTGAGAATACTGATCCGAATCACCGCCAGACCACTTTCCGTACCAAATATTGAAGATCGTTCCTGTTTGCGGTGGCGGTTCGTCTGTAATCAGGCTTGGATCGATCTGTACTCGGGCTGGGCGCTTCTTCCTCTTAATCTTCTTCATCTTCTTCTCTACTGGCGCAGCCCCTTCGGTGCTCGTTGTAGTGAGGGCCATATCGTCGGTTGTCTGATCAACGACCGGCGTTGTCAGAGCTTGTGTCTCGTCGTCTGCCATGGCGACGTTTGACTGGGGGGGGATGCGGAGCAAATGAATGTGGAAGTTCGTCGCTGAATCGTGTATTTGAAAGCAATGGCAAGAAATCGGTCTTCAGAAACTAAAAATGACTCGTGGGGCGCATCAGATCAATGTGGTTGAGGAGTCGAGGATTAGCTTGTCGCGACAACCAAAAAGTTGCTGGCGGCGGTTCCAACATCGCGCTATAACAGGCAGGCGGTGAGAATTTTCACAGTGCGCATATATGCTCAGAGGAATCCCACCATGACGGATTCTGCCCACATCCCCCACCTCAGAATCTTGAATCGCGATTATTGCTCCGAAATATAGCACAAACTGTCCGGTATTTTGAGGCGATAATTGAGACGGGAATACCGTCTATAAATAGCCGACAGTAAAGATGGTGAACATTACAGAAAAAATCAAGGAGTGAGTGAGGATGGTGTCCCGAGATTGACTCTGTTACTGACGACTTTGCAAGGATTGAGGAGGAGATGAGAAAGACACAGAGTAAGTAACTCAGATGAATGCAGATGATGAAAAGTTACTAATTTGTCTCAGAAAACAAAGCCACAGGTTCGTCTTCAGATACTGACGAAGTGATGGCCATTTACTAACTCTATCGAGAATATCACTTGGGATTATTAAAAGGGTAAGTTGGCTGCCTTTGTGTGAGACCTAAGCATGAAGCTAACTGCTTTGCAGAAAGCTCGCTAGATTGAGAGCTCAACTTCTTGAGCCAGGCCCTGGCTCTGGAGGCGGTCCAGGAGCAGGTTTCGATGTCAGTAAAAGTGGTGATGCAAGAATTGCGCTGGTCGGCTTCCCTTCCGTCGGTAAATCTACATTCCTGTCCAAAGTGACCAAGACGAAATCCGAAGCCGCTTCATACGCTTTCACAACCTTGACGGCCATTCCTGGCGTACTGGAATATGGTGGTGCTGAGATTCAGCTTCTGGATTTGCCTGGTATTATTGAGGGAGCCTCCGAGGGTAAGGGACGAGGCCGACAGGTCATTTCTGCCGCCAAGACCAGTGATTTGGTTCTGATGATCCTCGATGCGACGAAAAAGGCTGAACAGCGAGCCCTGTTGGAGGCTGAATTGGAAGCTGTCGGAATCAGACTGAACAGAGAACCACCGTAGGTAGACCCTGACTTATAGGACGCAATACAAGTCTAACGCTTCACAGGAACATTTACTTGAAGGCAAAGACGGCAGGTGGTATGAAAATCACCTTTCAGACACCACCCAAGTATCTCGACGAGAAAATGCTTTACAACATCCTCCGCGACTACAAGATCCTCAACTGCGAAGTCCTCGTTCGCGATGAATACGCCACTGTTGACGACTTCATCGACGTCATCATGAAAGACCACCGCAAATACATCAAGTGTCTTTACGTTTACAACAAGATCGACAGCGTATCCCTCGACTTCCTCGATTCCCTGGCTCGCGAGCCCCAGACCGTCGTTATGAGTTGCGAGTTAGACCTCGGAATTCAAGACGTAATAGACCGTTGCTGGAAGGAACTCCGCCTGATACGCATTTACACCAAGCGCAAGGGCATCGACCCCGACTTCAGCGAAGCACTCATTGTGCGCAGCAACAGCACCATCGAAGATGTTTGCGATCGCATCCATCGCACGCTGAAAGACACATTCAAGCACGCATATGTATGGGGAGCGAGCGCTAGACATGTCCCACAAAGGGTAGGATTAGGCCACCCAGTGGCCGACGAGGATGTGGTGTATATCGTGAGCGCATGGAGAGCATAGACAAAACATTGGGTAGAAATGAAAACACAAGTCACCAAGACACATCAACGAAAAACGAGTTGATCAATTTGATTCTGTCCAACAAAAGAAATGAAAGGAAAATAACATCGTCTTCGTCCTTCATCGCAAAAATAAAGCATGTTCTATCATTACAGCCCCCATTTCTCGCAAATAATTATCTGCAGTCCAAACGCCCAAAAGTATCATTCAGTTCCAAGGCAAAAAAAGGCATATTGGCCACAGATTAAAAAAAGGAAGTCATAAGAGACCTGCAGCCAAAAAGCAAATATGTACGTTTCGAATCAACAATAAAGAAAGCAGAAACAAAATGCCCAGGTAAGTGGGCATGATGCTGCTCTATGGCTTGAAGACGTCGCGGGCGCCGAAGGGGTTCTCGCTGGTAAGCTTCTTAGCGCTTGCTTGGGCGAAGAGGGACTTTGGCTTGGCTCTGTTGATGAGATTAGTTTCATCTCGGATTTTGAGTTGATGAAGGGCGAGCGACATACTTGCTGGCATGCTTGTTTCGAAGTGCGTTAATCTTGGCTGTGCAGGGGCTCATGATGTTGTCGGATGGGGAGACGTATTGCTTTGCGCTGCAGCGTGAATGTTAGTTTTTCCAATAGCCAAATAGAGAGGAAGAAAACTTACGTCTCTTCAGCCATCTTGGATTGGAAGACTTGGCGATGGTAGTCCATGCTCTTAACGTCCTTGCCAGTCTGCTGTTGCTGCTCGAGCGAGGCGTTGACGTCCTTGTCGCCGAGAATCTTGGAAGACATGGTGAATGTGTGGGTTGGAGTATTTAGCGAAAAGAATGGAAATTCGTCAAGGTTCCGAGATGCGTGAATCTTGGTATAGCGACAGCAGTTGTTGGAGGTAGTAAACAATAGTTGTGTGGGTTGAAGGCAAAGGTGCAGCTATTTATCGGATGGATGCGTGACAAACAGTGAGCACTTGTGTAGTGAATGACTCTTTGATACCTGGTTTCCGAGACACAGAGAAAGAAAAGCTTGTTGAACCGTGCAGAGCAAAATAATTGGCAGAACCAGGAAAAAGATACTTGTATGACAGCCACTCTACGGCGCAATTAACGAGGTAGCTCTGTCTGCAAAGTCAACTTGTGGCGGGCGGTTGGCACGGCAACTGCAAAAATGCAACCCACCCCAGCTTGCCCTGTCTGTGCCGTCGCTGGTCTGGGCACCCGCAACACCAGGCGAGGAGCATAATTCGCTGTCATTTAACCGTTTCCTTTGTTCAGATTTTATCCCAGAAAAAAATAGAGCAGATGATTTGGTCTTTGTATTTTTGCATTGATTCCTGTCAGCAATTTCGCTGATCATCCTCCAAGCAATCCGTAGTGGCACTGTGCTTGATCTCTTTGCAGCGTTGCCAGGTCGACATTGGGCCAACACATCACAGCACGAACAACGCAGCCGACATAGAGCCTTTGTTACTGGAATTCTATCAGTCTAATATTAGAACATCTGCAATCTAAGCTATGTGATTATTCCACAGCTACTCCTCCTTCGCCTCAAACAACTTGAACCCGCCTGCACACGCCTTCTGGAACAGTCCATCTGCATCGTACTTCTTGCTCGTCTCCTGCAAGAACTTGACATTTTCAGCTCCGTACCCTTGGAACGGTTTCTGCCAGTCCGCACAATAGTTCAGATACCGGTATCGATGCTCTGTACCCTTGGACTTGGCCATCGATTCAATCTTTTCGATGGCCCGGCGAGTTTCTGAGCGCACTAGTTCATCGTCTTCACCTTTGGCCCAGTTCGTGGAAAACATCATTAGAACCAGAGGGTCTGTATCTGACTCCGAGAATCCCATCGGTCCTGGTTCTCCCCTCGTCGACCACTGCGGCAGTACTGACTGCATTACAAGATTCCATTTCAAGTCTTGAACACTTCTCACTTCACGAATTCTCTCGACAGCTTCCATGTGAATGGCATGTGCAGCCTGCAGAGTCTCTAAATCGTTCTTCACCGTGATCGTACTGAAAACTTGTCGTAACCCGGAAGGATTGTACGCATTGATTGTTTTCATCGCTGATGACAGAGTCTGGAGCTTGCAGGTGCTCCAGAAGCGCCAAAGCGAGTAGAATGGCGAAGCCTTCAGCCGACCTGGCCAGCTTTTCTCGCCCTCTGGTGGATTAGTATGGCATAGGTAAGTGCCTACGGCATGTGCTTTATGGGCTTCAGTGTAGGCAAAGCAAGTGAACGGAGTGGCAATGTCTTCGTCATAGTCGGTGCCGGGTTGCAAGTCCCTATCAGTCCACTCGTGAAACGCCTTCAGGGTTCTGGCGGCTTCAAAGCCGAATGAAAGCAGGAAGCCAGCCCATATCTTTCGGGTCGGAAAGGTGGGCAGAGTGATTTTCGTGACAATACCAAAATTGCTCGAACCACCTTTGAGAGCTCTCCAAAGATCTGGATTCTCGGTTGCTGATGCAGTGGTTACCTGGCCGTCGGCTATTATTATCTCGAAGCTGACGACATTTGAAGCGACAAATCCGTATTTGGGAGAGTAATAGGAAATTCCACCTACATGAAAATGCGTTAACCATGTTTGCTCTTATGTGTTACCGCAGTTCAGTATCTTACCTCCCAAGGTCAATCCTCCGACGCCAACATCCTCGTCGCGACCTCCCACTACAGCCAAGCCATAGTTCTCGAGGTACTCGACCACACTTCCCCATCTTGCGCCCGCTCCAATGGCAACATGTGCTTTGTCTTCAGAGAGTTGGATAGTATTGAATGCTCTCATGTCAACAATAGCCCCTCCGCTGACATGATTATCATTGGGAGAGTGACCACCACTTCGTATGGCAAAAAGGTAGTCCGACGCATGTCCTTCAGCTCTTCGACTGTCATATTCATCTTTGAAGATCCTGACTGCTACAGAAAGCTCGTGCGAATTCTGCGGATGTACAACGCAAGCTGGAAACACATCGCGGCACTGGCCAGCCCAATACGTGTCCCGGTACTCTTTCATCGCAACAGCATCCTGAGCGAGTGTGATTCTCCCTGGTAGTAGTGACAACAGCTCCTTTGCAATTGAACTTGGCTCTAGCACCTCTTGAAGCCGCATTATCTCTTCTTCTCTCTTCGTACGTTCATCGTCGAATTGTCGGTTCGCCTTGGAAGTGTTGGCGAAGTAGCGCTGGACAAAGAAAGACACGAGGATTACGGCTGTAGTCGAAGCGACCAGCATATACCAGTCCGAGTCCATGTTGAACGAAATTTAGACTTTCAAGATAAGAAACTGCGTCGGGGTGGGAAAGGAAGCTTGCTGTCCTCTGAGGAGAGATGCGCTCTTGCTCTGAGAGAGGGACTTCACACCTACTTTATCATTGTATGCAACAAAGAAATATACTCCGAATAGCCCCGATAGAACTAATAACCCCAATAGTTTCAATCCCATTCTACGAAGGATTATTAATGTTTCCTCACTTGTTGGTGGCTTGAAGGATTTTGGCTTGCTTCTTAGCTCTTATGCCTCGACAGGTCATCTTACAGCCGCCCGCACAAAGGATGTCACTGAATGGAGTTGAGAAAAAGCATACCGGAGACAGCAGCAAACGACGCATCGCAGCGGGCGTAAACCACACACACAAATCTTTGTTCAATTACTGGGAGTACATACCAAGTATTTTGTGTACAGTACCTACCTACATTTTTACAGTACGCGGGTTGGTTGCACAGAGTCTTGTGGTCTAGGCTCATCGCCACAAGCTTCACAAAGCAGCCTCATGCGCGCCACCTGGCTAGCGTTGCGCGCGCCTCGGTTGGGCACGCAATGCCCCAATTCTTACGGCTGATGCCTATTTCAGCACCTTGTGCATGAAGCCTGAAAACACGTTGTCGTAACAAAGAACCCCGCTGTTGGTGGCACCGGTGAAGAAAGGTTCCGATCATCTCAGTGACTCTCATCCCACTTCTTCTTCGCCATGCTTCACAGCGCCTCCAAATCGCCGCTCGAGCAGCGCGTTGATGTGTTCCCACGGGTGACCAACTTCGACAACCTCGCCTTTATCCAGTACTAGCACTTTATCGTAGTCAATGATTGTCTGAAGGCGGTGAGCGACAGTGATGGCAGTGTCAGTCATATCTTGGATTGTCCTTTGGATCTTCTCGTCGGTATATGGTAGATGGATGCAGTGGCTTCGTCCATGACGGGAGCCTTCGGTGTGCGCAGCATGGCGCGCGCAAGACAGATTAGTTGCCGCTGAGCTTCGGGCAAATTGCTCCCCGGCTCAGCAATGGGATGCGATAAATCCAGAAAGACGTCCCTATTGGTGACGGTCTCTTCAGTATTAGTTTGAGATTTGACGCTGCCAGTAATCATCCGTTCAGTCTTAGGGTCCATTGGCATCTTTTCCGATTTCTTCGCTCTTCTCGTAGGGGTTTCGACCTCAGCATCTTCCTGATCGCTCGTAATTGACGGCACGCCGGATGGCACATGTGAGGGATTGGCAGAAGCATTAGGAGTTTTGATCGATTGTTAAATGGCTTCACCCAGCTTTCCAGACTCGATAGCTTGTGACGGTGATCCTTTTGCGCAAATTCGACCATTGTCCATGACTACTACATAGTCTGCAGATGGAACGCAGAGCTGCGTGTTATGCGTGACCAGATGCATGTATGTCCAGCCACTTACGGCCCACGCATGTCTTGGTAATAAATCCAATGAGATGTATGCGGGTTGACAGCGCTGAAACAGTCATGTATGAGAATACGCTCTGAATTGGAATACACAGCGCGGGCTAGAGAGATTCGCTGCCTCTGACCTCCTGATAAAGCAACGCCTCAGTCGCCAACAAGCGTCTCGTGGCGTTGCTCAAAGATCTCAAGGTAGGTCCCGTTCCAAAGCACATGCCCGGATGGTGTCATGGTATCGTTTCTCGTCGAAGGGAATGTTATATTGCCTTTGTCGCTTGCGTTCATGAGCCACGCTCTCTGAGTGACGTAGGTGATGGTATCTGCCAGACCAGTGCGGGCATCTACATGCACCTCCTCGCGACCACGTTCGCCAGGACAATAGACTATTCCGTGGATGCGTGTCATTTTCCCCCAAGAGACCCATGAGCATAGAGGTCTTGCCAAGTCCAGTAGGCCCAGCAATGATGTTGAGCTTGCCTATGAGGAAGTTGACGTTTAGATCAAGTAATCTGAAGGCCATTGTGCTTGATTCGATTTTGGCGTTGCTTCCGGCCCATGAAAGGGTCACTGCTCTAACACCAATCATCTTAACGCCGTTTTCGTCACAATTGTCATTGCCGAGCTGTTCATACTTCTCAGTTTCTTCTTCATTGAGAAATCTGTCCATACGTTGGATGGAGACGAGAGATTCCTGTACGCGAGCGAACATTTCAGCAAACAGGTCGAAAGGCATGCGAAGTAACGTGAACAGCGAAATCGCGGTAAATGCCACGGAGTTCACCAACTTTTTCTCAGCTAGAGTGTAAATGAGGAAAGAAAAGAAAGTGATCAGGACGGGAACAGCATTGTATATGGTGCTGGCCACTGGGAGCAAACATATCTCTTCTGCACTGCTTTAAGTTCCATCCTTCGCTCTTCGTCAATTATGAGGTCAAACTGCTGCTCCCAGGCAAAACAATTGACAATGCGAATATTTTGTAAGACTTTGTTGGTAGTGTTGATCCGCATGTCGGTGGCTTTCATCACTCTCCTGAACGTTTGACAGAATGCCTTGGTGAATTTGTACTGTAAAGGCAGCAACAGAGCCATGATTGCGAAACCAGGAATAGCACTAATACCCATGTCATGCCAGAGTATGCCAACTGCGAGGGTAAGTTGAATTGGGCCACTGTATATCACCCCAGGAAAGTACGCGGTGAGGTCAGAAACTTTGAAGGTGTCTACCGACATGAGATTGATGATGGTACCAACGTTGGCCTGTTATCGGCGGAAGCAGTGGCAATGTTGTTTTACGGTACTTCCGGTCGTAATAGATTCGGATTTTCTATTGATACCAAGAGCCCTTCTTATCCGGTTCAGAATACTGGGATATTTTGTGGTACTGCCAGCTTGCGTTTTCGCATCCTGGGATGTTTCTTCACCACCGGCTGCCCAGCGGCGAAGAGATTTGACATATATTTCGCCGATGATTTATTGCTCGGACTCGAATACAGACCTGACGTCCACTGCAAAGGTTCATATTCTCTGCGATAGATCTAATGATATCGCAAACAGGGAGTAGTATGACGAATAGCCAAATTACGTTTCGTGGTGCTGCATTTGGCTGCTCAACATACTCAAGGACCTTCTTGATGAAGAGGGTCGGTGCAAAGGTGAAGAGACCCGCAACGACGCCACATGTACATTGAAAAATGAGCTCTGATCGGAAATGGCCAACGATACACACAGCTAGCGAAGAAGAACGTTTGGTCTTGGCACGAAAGTGGCTTAAAGCGTATGAAACTTTGTCCTTTGGCATCAGATTCCAGACGTCTCCGATAGACAGAGACTGCTTCCAGCCTTGCCATATGATATCATCCACCCAGCTGAATCTAATCGTGGAGAACAAACTTGCAAGGCGTTCAGGCGATGGTTGAATCCCGTCCTCCCACTCCATCAACAGAGTCTGATTGCCCTTTCTTGTCGTTAGTGCAATACCGAAGAGCGATGTTTCAGAGATGAACTGCAAAATTGCCATTTCCTTCGCAAAGCTCGACACAGGATGTGTGATTTGTGATCGGACAATGACGAGCGACAAGAACCAGTTGGCTGTGTAGCTCGCAGCGGTGGGATTCCCTATACGAGCCGTTCCCCTTGACTGGGTCATGAAGAGGCGAAGAGAGCAAAGAACCAACGTGTATACCCAGGTGAGAATTTCCGTGGGGGTTACTGTGCGGTCATTGTCGTCATCTGTTTCAACCCGAAGAACAACTGCATGTGTTGCAATTAAAGCGACAATTGCGGTCCCCTCGATAACCTCAGACGTGCGACGGCCGAGAGGTGTCTCCGCCTCGACAATGGAACCGCGCGACGTGGTTTTGACAAGCATAAGACGACCATTTGAGCTCCCTTCTACTGAGACTGCTTCTTCTCCTACATCATCTGAGATGTCAGCATCGAGGGCGTGAGGCGGCAGGCCAGTCTGTGCTCTACTTTCAGGCCCAGTATCGCTGGCCAGTGTCTCATAGCGTGACGACGTTTTCGAGCTGATCAAGAGGCGAACACTCGTCCATAGTAGATGGAAAATAGACAATTCAACTACGAGCAATGGCAAGATCATCGCTACATTGCAGGTTAGATCTTCGACGTATTTGTTGAGACTGTGCCCGTGGTACACTGACTCTCGCATAAACAGTCGGTAAAGGTGTCAATTCGCCATATCGGCAATGAGCTCTGCAAACCCAGGCATGGCGATTGGAGTCGACCAAGAAAAATACAAAGAGACTGTAGGTGGAGGATGAAAGGTCCAAGGCTAGGAAGCGCGACATAAATGTCCCTTTATGCGTCATCGCAGCCTGGACTTCGGCAAGTGGACAAGCTGGGCTCATGCAGCAAGTTCTAGGATTCATCGCCCAGTGGCTGGGCGCAAAAGCGGCTCCGCAACGGTACGACCGCCAATGACCACAAAGGTGTCTGATGCTGGTTGGATGATTCCAAAATCTTGCATGAGTTTTCTTGCCTCTATACGTTTTGTTATAATCGGATTCAAATCACATCAAATAATTTGGCACATTGAAATAATCAATATCGTGTCCAGCACCAAAATGTATTACACCTGATTGGCTGATCATGAGCCCATTGCCCCACCTCACCTCTTATCGATATCCCAAAGAAAACCTGAAATTCTTCCAAACTTTTTGATGCGCCGCCATCCGACATTTGGAAGAAACCATTTTGTCACTGGTCAACCATGGAGTCGCAGACGCATAAGCCTCATCGCAAGGCTAAGGAGAAGAAGCAGCACTCTGGGGGTAAGCTTGCAAATTTCAATTACTTAATTCACGTATAATTTTCACTTTTGCTAACTTTCTTCCTAGAACGCAACCCCAAAGCCTTCGCCTTCTCCAACCCAGGACGATTGCAACGAACTGCAGCTAGATCACAAGATGTATGTGGCACTTGTCTAAAACAAAAAATTTCTTCTATTCTAACCCCGCTACTCTCAGATCAAAGAAAGACGACTACACGTTCCGCTTGTCGACAGACTTCCCGATGAAGCCCCTCCACGCCTCGTCGCCATTGTCGGTCCTCCCGGCGTGGGCAAGACGACGCTGCTGAAATCTCTGATCCGCCGATATGCCAAAGAAACGATTTCCGACCCTCAGGGTCCCATCACGATCGTCACTTCGAAGAAACAGCGACTGACATTTGTGGAATGCGCCAACGAGCTCGAAGCCATGGTTGACATTGCCAAGATTGCCGACATCGTCCTACTTATGATTGACGGCAATTTCGGGTTCGAAATGGAGACCATGGAGTTTCTCAACGTTCTCGCCGCCACGGGTATGCCTGGCAACGTTTTCGGTATCCTCACACATCTCGACCTCTTCCGGAAGCCGCAAGCCCTCAGAGACGCCAAGAAGCGACTCAAGCGAAGACTCTGGACGGAATTATACCAGGGTGCCCACCTCTTCTATCTCTCCGGTGTCATGAACGGCCGATATCCTGATCGCGAAATTCACAACCTCTCTCGTTTCTTGTCAATCATGAAGAACCCACGTCCTCTCGTGTGGCGAAACTCCCATCCTTACTCTATCATCGACAGTTTCCGCGACATTACCCACCCTACGAAGATTGAAGAAAACGAAAAGTGCGATCGATCTATCGTTCTATCTGGATATTTGAGAGGCACGAATTTCTCATCACAGGGACAGCGGGTTCATGTTCCCGGATTAGGTGACTTTACGGTGTCAAGTATGGAAGTCTTACCTGATCCTTGTCCCACTCCAGCCATGGAGCAAGCATTGGCCAAAATCACAGGAAAGACGGGTCGACGCAGGCTAGACGAAAAGGAAAAGAGACTACATGCACCCATGTCAGATCGTAGCGGCCTGAAGATAGACGGCGACGCTATTTGGATCACAAGAGAAAAGGGCTTCACGTTCGACAAGGATGCTGAGGGAGTTGAGCGTGGCGAAGGAGAGGAGATGATAATTGGCCTTCAGGGCGAACGACGACTTCTTGGTCAAACAGACGAGGGTCTACAGCTGTTTGAAGGTGGGGAAGAAGTAAAGGAAGTCGAAGAGGTCGAGGACTCGGGTAGAAAGACACAGCGCAAAGCCAGAGTCGCCGACCGAGACGGAGACGATGACGATGAGATTGTCGACGACGAGGGCTTCATCAGCGGAGAAGAAGGCTCCGACGAGGAGGAATTTGACGAAGGCAAACTCGGCAGCATGTTTCGCAAAGATAGCGAAAAGGCCAATGGGGACGAAGACATTGCTTTCGCAGACAGTGACTCAGACCTTGGCTCACTATCAGGCGAAGAGAACGATGACGATGACGAGGAATACGACTCAGATGAAGAGGCCGCCGCTTTACGCTGGAAGGAGGACCTAGATGGCAAAGCCTCACGCATGCATGGCCGCCGTCGCTCATATCACACCGGCGACCTCGCTCGCTTCATGTACGACGTTTCCATGACGCCCGAAGAAGCACTGAAGAAGTGGCGCGGCGATGACGCTGAGGTCGAGGAGGAGAACATTGAAGATGACTCGGACGACGACGACTTCTTCAAGAAATCCTCCAAGGACAAGGAAGACATTATCGAAGACCGCTCGATCCCCGACTACGACTACCAAGACCTCGCTGCCAAATGGTCAGAAGCCGCCAACATGGACGCTCTTCGCAAACGTTTCACCACTGCTGGTGTTGGCAACGGCTCAGACGAAGGTGGTTCGGACGAGGACTTTGACGGCTTCGGCGACGACGACGAGAACGACGAAGGCGACGGTGTCTTCGAAGATCTCGAAAACCCCGAACAATCCACACAACCACCACAACAGCAAACAGCTGAAGAAATCGAAGCCGAGCGTGAAAAGAACGCCCGGCGCAAAGAAGAACTCAAGCAGCGTTTCGAAGAAGAAGATCGTGACGGTTTCCTCAACGACAAGTCCAACGCCCGCAAAGACGGCGGCGACGTGCAAGAATTCGGCGAAGACGACTGGTACGATGCCCAAAAGGCCATGATCCAAAAACAGCTCGATATCAACAAGGAAGAATTCTCCACGCTTGACGAGCGCCAACGAGCCGCTGTAGAAGGTTACCGAGCCGGCAAGTACGCCAAGATTGTCCTCGACGGCGTTCCCGCCGAGTTCGTCAACAAGTTCAACGCCAAGCTGCCCATCATCGTGGGAGGAATCAACGCCACCGAAGACCGCTGGGGATTCGTGCAGGTACGCATCAAGCGCCACCGCTGGCACAAGAAGATACTCAAGACCAATGACCCCCTCATCTTCTCGCTGGGCTGGCGCCGCTTCCAATCCCTCCCCATCTACTCCATCTCCGACTCGCGCACGCGCAACCGCATGCTCAAGTACACCCCAGAGCACATGCACTGCTTTGGTACCATCTACGCGCCGCTCATCGCCCCCAACAGCGGCTTCGTCTGCTTCAACTCCTTCGCGGCCTCCAATGCGGGCTTCCGCATCGCTGCCACCGGCACGGTCCTGTCCGTCGACGAATCCACCGAAATCGTCAAGAAGCTCAAGCTCACCGGTGCCCCCTACAAGATTTTCAAGAACACCGCCTTCATCAAGGATATGTTCAACACGTCTCTCGAAATCGCAAAGTTCGAAGGCGCCTCCATCAAGACCGTCTCCGGCGTCCGCGGTCAAATTAAGCGCGCCTTGTCCAAGCCCGACGGTCACTTCCGCGCCACCTTTGAGGACAAGATCCTCCTCAGCGACATTGTCTTCCTTCGCGCCTGGTACCCAATCAAACCCCACCGCTTCTACAACCCAGTCACCAACCTTATCGGATGGCAACCCATGCGTCTCACGGGTGAAGTCCGTCGTGAGCAGGGCCTCACCGCTCCTCAGCTCAAGAACAGCCAATACCGCAAGATTGAGCGAGAAACCCGCCACTTCAACGCCCTGCGTGTTCCCAAGGCCCTCGCTGCAGACCTCCCCTACAAGTCGCAGATCATCGAAGCTAAGCCACAAAAACACAAGACGTATATGCAGAAGCGTGCAGTGGTCGAGGTTGGCTCAGAGGAGAAGCGTGCTAGAGCTCTCATGCAGCAGCTGCTTACTATCCGCAATGATGCTGCTGCCCGCCGCAAGGTTAAGAAGTCTGAAAACCACGCTGCCTTCCAGAAGAAGTTGGCAGACAACGAGGCGAAGAAGGAGGCTAGAGAAAAGCGTGAGTCCAAGGATTACTGGCGCAAGAATGGCCGCAAGAGAGGAGCTGGCGACGATGGTGGCGGTGGAAAGAGAAGAAAGTAAACACTGCTAGTGTTGCTGTCATTATCATGTATATAATTATCATCGGGGCATGTCTAGCGAGTATATAGGTCACAAAAAGTTATGTTGCAGTCAATTTGTTCATGTGTCTCTTCATCCCAGTTCCTGTTTGCGTTCGCAGTAGGTGACGGCGTCGTTGGTGCTGGTCACATTTAATCACAAAAGGCAAATGAGTTACGGTGAGAAAATGATATTGAGATGCAAGCAATGGCGCAGGAAAACGCTACAGACCAGTTCCAGCCTAAACAACAATGGTACACGCTGTACAATCTGTCCCACATGACACAAGACCGAATGCCTCTTTTGACTTCTACTTCACCAAATAATAGTCCAAGTTGGGAGAAAGTAGAATGCATGCATTCGTGACATCCACATTAAAAATGACGAAAGCCCCCTATTTCGTTTAATCCATAAAAACCCTAGAAGTGTTTTTGTTATGCATCACGACATGGACATTGCGTACAGAGCCATCTCGTATGCTGTGCGGTCGACGGAAAGGTTCGTAGGTCCGAGGCAAGCCGCAGCAAGAAAAACAGAAAAGCAGACGCCAATGAAATAAAATTCAATTCACTCCAAGAAAAGTCCGATCCGTTAAGCCAGTCATATCAAGTAAGAAAATAAAAGCACAGATGCTCTCGTAAAGCACATCAACTATGACAAGACTGAGCCCTATCATGCGTTATCGTCTCCAGTCGTATACACATGAATCAACGTTGCCGTTTAATTGCTACCAGTTTAAGCAGCAATCAGAGGTTCGTCTTCGGGAGCATCGGGGATCTCGGGGATCTTCTCAGGAGCGGGCTCCTCAGTTGGGGGAGAAGGAAACTCGGGGGCAGCCTTCTTTGGGCTCTCGGTCTTTCCGGGAACGGGAGGAGGGCCACCGTGACCGCGCAGCATCTGTTGGACCTTGCCAGTGTAGTCACCAGCGTACTGCTTACCCATGGCAGTAAGCTGGTCAGCCTGCTTTTGAGCGATGCTGCGAACCTGAGCAGTCTGGGCGTTGATTGCCTCAGACGCATTCTTGATCTGCTCGTCAATGAGCTCCTGGTTGGTGGTGTAGATAAGAGGGACCAAGAAAGCTACAGTGGTGCCGATAATAGCGAGACCCCAGTAGGGAACGAGCTTGACGAGGAAGTAGGAGAAGAAAGCAGCAACACAGGCGGCGGCAGAGGCGAAGATATTCTCAGCAAAAAGAATGCGCTGAGCCTCAATGACGAAGAAGTTGAGAAGCTCGTGGACGTCTCCGATCAGGCCGTCGAGGGTTTCGCGAGGAATGGTGTAGTATCGGCGGGGGCGGAGCTGGGAAGCGAGGCCGTTGTTAAGGACAAGCTTTCCGGCAGTTTCAGCGGCGACGGTAACGGCCAAAGCCATCCAAGAGAGCTTGAAAGCCCAGCGAATAACATCGAGATAGCGAGCGGCGACGATGGTGGCGATGATGGAAGCGTACGCAATACCAGAGGCACCTGTGGTCATGCGGAATCAGCACATGGTGGACTTTATTGGGTGAAACATTTGGCTTTGTCGTTACTTACGAGGGTTAGACCATGACAGAAGCTCGGAGAAGAAAGAGTGGTAATGCGTTAGGGGCTGGCCGGTGGCAGCAGGGTTGGCGGGAGTCTTGCGAGAAGCAGCCAAGTTGGAGAACTCGGCGGAAGCCTTGTCCTTCTCATCCTTGACATTCTGGGCGACGGGGCCTGAAAGAAATCAAGTTAGAAAGACGAAACCCTAGTAAAATATATATATATATATAATGGCGGCGACTCACCGTTGGAAACAGAGTCGTAGGCAGCAGAAACATCTGCAAAAAAAAGCTGCGTCAGTATGTGTCGGAAAAAAGGGCTAAAGTATCAAGGACAAGTGTCCCATCACATGTGAAAACTGGTTGCATGGTCAGCTTTGGAATCGGAAGGAGAAAAACTTGCTAGCTTGAGCAGGGAAAAAACACGTACCTTACTGTTCTTGGTGGCATCAAGAAAAGAGCCACCGTTGGCCTTAGGGGCCGAAGCAGTGTCAGCCATTATGAGGTCGTGTTTTGTTTGAGATATTTAGTTGTTGTGTTGAGATAGGAAATTCGGATTCGAGAACTCGGCGATCTAAAGGGGGAGAGCTGTGTGAGCAAAGGTGTGTGGTAGAGCTTTGTTGTCGGCGGGACAAACGGCGGTGCAAAGGGGCAGCTTGGGAAATGCGAATCAAGGACAAATAAAAGCTTGATCACTAAAGCTCAAGAACAAGATGGAGTTGGCAGTGATGATTCAGGAAAGTGAAGATTTCCAGTGATGTGCAGAACATGAAACAGGGAAGAATGGCAATCACATACCTTGAAGATGACGAGCAACAGCTGTGGGATGATGAGATGTTTACGTCAAGATTGTTTGGTTTGCAGCGCAGGAGGAGGGAAGTAAAAAACTGGGAGGGGACGCAAGAGAGGGGACGGCGACAAGATATGCTGCGGAGCTCTACTTTTTTTTAGACAGCAACACAGGGTAAAAACAATTAATTACAGCACTGTGTACACGCACAAACGGCAGCAGGAGCTTGAAGGGGAAGCGAGTGACAATGTCTCTCTTGTTTTTTGTGCGTGTTGATGAGGTACAGTACGGTACAACACTGGACAGGACAAGTATTAACCGATGAATGACCTGCACTAGCATGTGTCAATACAAAACAAAGGCCTGGTGCTATCAAAGCATGCCTCCCTTTTTTTCATGCCCTGGAGCAAGGGTCCCTTTAGGGGCCACACAAACTTGATTTAGCGCTGTAGGTGCCTGTGATGCAGCACCTGAAAGGCCTCTGGCCCCATTTGCATTGCTGAAGCGGACGTTGTCCCTCCCTGAGCGTTGTGGTTAGGGAACATGGTGGGGCGCTGTTATCGGGAGCTGGTGGCAAAGCTCCAGTGAGTGTTAGTGCTAGTGGGCTTTGTTTGTGCCCGTTGGCCGGGTGGCGTTGTCCGTGTTTTCTACTTTTTGGCTTGTGACAGCGCCTGTAGGGGCCGCATGAGACCTCAGCAGCGACGATACCACACACATGTACTAGTTAAAGAGGAAAGGCCAGTGGTTGGTATTATTTTAATACTGAATGCATTGTCCAAGTACACGATTTTATCGCATCGTTTTTTCTTCGTCCTAATTAATACTCTTTGGGTTACTTGGTTGCTGTCCTGTCGTCCCTGCTTGTGACGCATCCTCGTCGCTGATTGGCCAAAGCTAGGCTATCAAGCTCCAGCACTTTTATTATTAAATTATCATAATTAAACTCGATGTTTACTGTCGTCGCAACCAGTCCGCGCATGAAATTCACTGCCGCAGAGATTTTTCAACTAAGCAATAATGACTGCTCATTTCCATCTTCATCGTCTGTTGAAAGTCACTCGCATGTCTCCTCGGTCACTGGAATACCCCAAGTGCTTTTCACTCTCGACACACCGTGGTGCCCATGCGCCTCGGTCAAGTGATTGAGGGTAACGAAGCACGTGCCCGACTATCAACCGGTATTGCTGGTATCTGGGTTGCCTGCAAAGTGTGAAAATGCATGGACGAACTGGCCATGGCCTCTCCAATTTGATTTTCAGTAGATATTTGTCAATCTGAAGCCTGTATTCGCCGTCATACATGTTAGACGATCATTTCATTCAAGACCAAAGGAAGGAGCCCCAGCCGCCACTGCCAAACGACGTCCGCTACCACTTGACCACTCACTACGCGGAAGCTTGACTTGGTCTTGAATTGCTCACTCACATTTGGAGTGGAGTAGCAACCTTTTTGACGATTCGACGCTACTCGTTACGGAGTAATTGCAGTCTTCGGTTCTGGCCGCATCGAGGTGATCAACGCTCCTCTTACCAATCGAAATGCAGCGCCGATTCGCTTACTCCACCCTAAGTTCACGATGCTGCCCTGTGCCTGCAGTGTCAATATGATATGCCTGGCAAGGGGGTGTAGAAATAGGCGACACACCAGCCCGCCGCTAAGTAGGTAATATCTACCGATGCATAAAATAAACGTTGATTTTACTAAATTTACAATTATGTGTATTATGTCTATTACCTCTAATTTGTTCATTTTCTAGTTTTGGGTAATTATTTGGTATCTGTATTGTATGAAAATGCTATGATTTTCATCGCTTATTGTTACACCCACTTTGCTGGGCACATATAATCAGATTGTTTAGAGTAGAGAAATAAAGTAATGAGGCTAGCTCCATGAGACGCATCCAACTACAGCTGGGCCACTGCTTCGTCACACATCGCCTTCACACTTACATTCGCAATCTTCCCATTTCGCTGCACAATCTCCTTCTCAACCTTCTCCAGATCATCTCCTATCCCTTCGCCCAACCACTCATACACATTACCAATGAACCTACTGCTCTGTACGAGCCACGCGCCCCTCTCTCTTCTCGCCCCATCAAAGATCATCAGAGCCTTCTCAACCTGCTGCGCCGAATTGACACTCTCATGAGACAGCAACGACGCCAAGACCGCAGCATCCTCGATGCAAAATCCTGCGCCGGCTCCGTGATGTGGCGAAGTGGCATGCGCAGCATCACCAACCAGGCATACTTTTCTGTCAGCAAATTTCGGCGGCGGGTGGTCACCCAGGTCAAATATCGCCCACTGTGATGATTAGCTTCTACACTAAGTCCTGCGGTGTAAAGTAAACTCACAATTTCCAATTGCGGCTTCGCAAGAGATAGAAGCTTCGTCACTGGGTCACCAAAGCCTGCAAAGTCCTTTAACGCATCATCTCGTGTTGCTGGGGCCGTCAACTTGGAACTGTCTTTCCAGGGCTCATCCGTCGTATGGAACGCTACCACGTTCATGACTTGGCCATGATTCACAGGAAATGTGAGCACATGGTTGCCTTTACCCATCTGTTATTCTCATCAGCATTGTACCATATCCTCTCGTCCGTTCAAACCTACATGCATACACGAATTCTGCGCCTTTTCCTCTCCCACAGCACCAATTGCATCTTCCATCTTGATCAGTGCCCGATATGCATACTTCCCCGTAAATACCGGCCATGCACACTCATGTCCCTCGAACATGACCTGTCTTACTCTCGACTTAATCCCATCACACGCCAACACCGCATCAACCTCAACACTACCGCCATCCACAAACTTCAGCTTCACCTTCCCGCTCTCAAGATGCGTGTACGACTCCGCCCTCTTTCCAAACTTCGCCCTCTCCAACGGAAACAGTTTCACCATCTCGTCCAGGAACTTGGCTCTATGCACCCCATTCTGGCCCAATTCGTTGCGAATCGTAAACGCGTGCTTGTCATTGACACCATCATAGTAGTCAAACCACACATCTTGCTTCGACTCCCACACGTTCCGCGTGCAGACCCTTTCAAAAGCCTCATAGATCCCTTCATGGCATATCTTCATAGCCTGAACTGCGTTGGGGCTGAACGACACACCTGCGCCGATTTCCCCAAACTGCGCCGCTTGCTCGTAGATTGTCACCGGTACCCCACGATGGTGGAGGGCTATCGCCAGAGTGATGCCTGCAATCCCGCCGCCTATCACGGCGTATTCAAGCTTCTTGCTCTTCTCCATGGTTGATTTCTTGCTGGGATAGATGATGTGAACAAGGAGGGTTCAATGACGAAGAAGCTGACGACCCGAGAGCTGCTGCGTCGACGTCATTCACATTTAATGCTTCAGAAGCAATGAGAGACGCCCGGCTACAGCATCAAATCATGTCCGAATTCTTGGATCATGATTCCGATGCAGCGCAATTGAGATGACCAATATAAATAAATCATAGGAGTAACCTGTTTTCAGAGCTTGCCGCTTCTCATTGCCGACCAGCGTGGATCGTGCTACTCCTCATTCGTCCCCCCACTCGTTCGGCGATCCGAAATCGATCCCATCGACGGCTAAGAACGAAACAACTCGTCATCCATCGATACTCCATACACATTCACAACGGTCAATTACATCCACGCGGCCTTTGTGATAATTAATATATTGTCTTCCATGCCTCAAGTGGACCCCTATGCAGTGCTAATTGCTGTATGCTCCTATCCCATTCGGTCGCGTTATGCACGCTACGCAATCTGAATAATATATCTTCGCCGGTGAAAATGCTTATTTACAAGAAAACCAAATCAAAATTCCCCCCAGTGGTATCAATCTCTTCCCCTAACGTAACGCTGTTGCATGAAAGTGTCAATTACATCCACATTCCTTTCGTTTATCTTCTCCATCCCCAAAATCCACCCGCAGAAACGGATGCTGCAGACGCCGATGTTGGAATCTTGGTTGCAGCATCTGTAGTAGGTGCTACAGTTTGGCCTGTCAGTCTTCCAAACACTCCACCCATCGCACTGGCAGCTGCGCTGACTCCATTGGGAGAGTCGCCTGAAGCGAGGCCATATGCCTTGCGAAGAGCTTCCAACTTTTGCTTAGCTTCTTCTGCCTCTTGCTTTGCGGTTGCTTCAGCAGTTTTCGCCTCAACAAGCTCCAGGAGAAGTGCATCATGGTCGCTCATTTGTGAGTCACCCTCCATGTGATGGGGAATGGGCAAAGAAGAGATACGCTTCCCAAATTCACCTTGCGAAGAAGGTGTTGACTTGCTACGCCCCAACTTGAACTCCCGCAATCCAGCTGCAGCGCTTTTGCCATTGGCCCATTCCGGCTCCGGCTCGCGGCTGCTGCTTTCATATGATAGACTCGAAGAGACTCTTGTCTTCATGGTGTGTATTTGCTTCTCTAATCTTTGCTTGTCCTGGTGCAAGGTGCGGACGTGACCGTGCCGCTCTCGGAGTTGTTCTTTGAGTGTCGACATTTCTTGGTCCATATCGTAAACCCGGCGATTTAAGTCCTGGCATTGCGAGGACAATGATGATGCTT
The DNA here is from genome assembly GCA_022702485.1 of Simplicillium sp. C3G150-2. Taxonomy (NCBI): domain Eukaryota; kingdom Fungi; phylum Ascomycota; class Sordariomycetes; order Hypocreales; family Cordycipitaceae; genus Simplicillium; species Simplicillium sp. C3G150-2. The sequence continues at coordinate 973,710 of JAJIYY010000005.1, read as the reverse complement.
CTGCCTTGGATTGGGCCAACTCTTCCCGTAATTGCGACTTGGTTTGCATCATAGATGAGCGATGTTTGCTCTCCTTTGTCAGAGCGAATCGCGTCTCAACTCGATCGAGCAACTCTGATAAGTCTTCAGTAGATGGCGGGTCTGCATGGAGCGCATCCGGGCTGACCAACGGAATTGGCTTTTCAGTGGCGTCTGATGATGGCGTTGCGTCATCCAAAACATCTTCTTCACCGGTACTGTCTGGCTCGGCAATCTCGCCTTTGTCGAATGAGGGCTCCATCATCTCATCGTCATTTGCAGCTATACCGGCTTTCTTACGGAGGCCATCAAGGAGGGAACGGACAGTGCGACGGTCGTCTTCACGCTCTTCACGCTCACGCTGAAGTTGATTTGACAGCAGCGCGTGATTCCTTTGCAATTCGCTCAACGCGGTTAGAAGATCTTCGATCTGACTATGCAGATACCTATCTTCTGTTGTCTTAATGTTGCCAGACGCCTTTGGCCCAACAGGCGTGGATTCACGGCTGGTGAGTTCCTCGTCGGGGTTTAAGGTAGAGTCTCGTGAAACACTGGTGCCTTCAGTTGACGTTGAGCTTGTAATACTTGCAGAGCTGGCTTCCATAGAGGCCACGGTTGATGTCAAGCTTTGCTTGGATGGAGTGCGTCTAAGGACACTACTAAATGGTTTTCCAGGTGCACTCAAGCCAGGAGAGAGTGCTGCCGCTTTCGTGGCGCTAGTTGATGCCCATATACGACCCAGAAACCTTGTTGCACCAGTAGTGACATCAGAAGCTCGAGCCGCATTTGCGGTAGCTACTAAAGACTCTCTGTATGCTTGCTCCAATTGAGCTAGCTTCTCCATGGTAACCTCACCAGAGAGACTGGCGAAGTCTTGCACGAACTCGTCGGCATCGTAGTGATAACAGTCCCAAAGACCCCGAGACAGTAGGAGCTGCATCACATCTTCCAACTCTGTACATGCTAGCAGGCGAGATTCATTCTTTCGCATCAAAGAGAGTGCAACTCTCATGAGAGTTTCTGAGGCCCCCTCGGCGAATAAGACGTCGTATATGCGGAACAGCATCGGCAATGGGCAAGTAACAGCGAAGAAGCTTAGGAACCACTGCGATACGTACGCAGTCTCAACCTGAAGCTCTTCAAGGTGGTTGGAGAGACCAGGCAAGTTGTGTCGAAGCAGCTCGCGGAACTGGTAGATTCGCACATGTAGACCCGATAGATCTGGCAGAAAGCATGCTCGCAGATCGTATCGTTCCATGAGCCTATCAAGTCTAATTAGCTTTACTGTCCAGTTTCTCTGACGTGCAAATTACATACCTAACGAGAACACAAAATGCTTGCTTATCCGGCATATGCATTAGTAATGGTCCAACTAGGAACGCAAGACCTTGGCAGTAACCGATCTTGGTATCATATAAACTGAAGCATTTCAGTACTCGTCCCAACATCTTCTGTCCTTCGCCGTCTGCGTCGCGGAACATGTCTACTCCGGGAAAGCTTCTACCCAGGTCCTTGCCAATGAGCAGTTCATATGGGCTAGATTCCCCGGAAAAGCGATCGTACTGTTCCTCCAGACTTGCGTCACGAGCTCCTGACATGCTTTGCCATACGACGCCTCTCAGCGGAGGCGGAATTCCTTTGCGTATTTTGTTTGATAGTAATGTTGGCAGTCGAGCAGCCGTCTGTTGGTAGTCTTTAACTAAAGCAGCATAAAATTCAAGATCGGTCATCGGCGGAGGTGGCAGCATAGAATATCGCAAGGCAGAAGGACTAGGGGCATTGACCATCTGCTGCAGCTGAGCCCTGGAAGGGGGTCGTGGGCGGGATGATAGTAGTTTTTCGACGGCTTGCACTTTTGCAGTTTTGGGGTTCGTAGCCAGCTTCGCGTTCTCTTGCTCTAACCGCGCTAGCAGCAAGGCGGTCGACTGTCTTTGATTAGCTTATCTGTAACGAGACAGACTGACGTTAACAACCTACATTGTCGGCTTCGTCTTCCTTGGACTGTTCATCCTCGGTCTTCTCAAGCTCTTCCCAGTTGACCTCTTCTAAATCTTCTGAGGCATCACTGTCATGTCCGTCTGCTCCAACTTGGCCAAGCTCATCTTGCAGGCTACGGTTCGGGTCTGCGGGAGATAATGTTGCTGTAGATATTCGAGGCATTGATGAATCAGCTGTGGTTTTGCTATCGATGGTATCTCGATTAGTTGTACCATCTGTGCGTCTTGAGGCAGCGTCCCCGGAATCGAAATCCGTGTCCAATCTTAGGGCAGGAGGCTCTGACAAGCGGACAGTCACCATCGAATCATGAGCCATCGTAGGGGTCTCGGCTTCCGATTCTTCTGTGGCTTCCGCCTCTACCTCTGTTTCCTTCTGTACTTCCTTTTCCGTCTGCACGTCGGTTGTTGCAGAGGCGTCTTGGTTGACGTTGTCCGTGGTAGTAGTTTCCTCTACCACTTCCTGTGTGCTAAGGCGATGTTCCGTTTCTGCAGCGCCTACAGTATCAACAGTTTCGAGGGTCTTGGTACCTTCTGCATCTTCCCCTAGACCTTCGGCAGATTCGACCCTGCTATCTTCGTCCGTATCAGGAGTCTCTGACCCTCGTGGCTCTTCTTCAGCCGTGGATTCAAATCCTGAATCACTATCCTCTGTAGCATCGACTGTTGTGTGGCTTTCGCGAGATTGGAGTTTGATTTTGGGTTCGGCTTCAGGTTCAACGTCGGATTCGGAATCAGATTCGATTTCGTCCTGCAGGAGGATTTCGGCGGTCTTGGGAGTCGATTCGCTCTTCTCGGCTTGGACAATTGAAGAAGATGACAGCGAACGACTTCTCCTGACGTCAACATCAACGCTGTCTTTGGTTTCGGACGCCATGACGAATGGTATCGGCAAGTGGCACTCAGAAATGTGAAATCGAGTATTGAAACCCAGCAGCAATTCCAGCTCAACCTCAAGTACCGGCGCCGCGTGCTAGCTGCGATGGAATAAGCTGAGCTTGGCCACTGGGGCCGGGAACAATGGCCAAGGTCTCGACGATCTGGGTTCTGATGCCAAGTTTTCTCAGTTCGAGGAGTCGAATTGGCCGTGGAGGCGGAGTTGGCAGGCAGATTTCATCGGAATGTGGTTCGTGAGACTGCTGACAAGCCCACGACAATGGATAAGCAGTGGCGGAAGGATCAACAAGGTGCAAAGCTGGTGAGATTCCAAAATCCTACGCCGCGAAAGATTAACGAAGTACCTGTCAAACAAACAAACCCGTCGGCAGCCCAGGCAGGAAAAAAGAGAACAATGTACGAGAAGGCGAGACAGGGTAGAAAAGAATGCCGGGGGGCAAATCAATCAGGAGCACCAGCAATGGAATGACTGGTGGATCACGGTCCAGGAAATAATTAATGTTGAAAACTATCCGTCAAATTGGAGCCGCCGCCCATCGAGCGCTGCATCCAGGGGACCTCCAGATTTCCTTGCTTTCACTGGTTGCGTCCCCTGACGCTATGGCTAAATTAGGCTCTCGGCGTTAGGGGAGACTCCACTGACGACGGTCCCCTTTAGGGATGATGCTGCCCTGTCATTGGTGAAGCTGCAGGAGTTGCAGCGATTATAATTACCATTACGCTAGTTTGCACTCCCTGAGGTACCGGCTGTTTACGGTAGAAGAAGACTTGAATAATTACCTGCAATGAACATGCGTAAATTCCACAGTTCGAGAATATGATTTCGACTGTAAAGGGTCCGTTTTTATTCTCGAGGCCTTTTGATTTATTCCTTGATATGTTCTAAGTCCCACCGGGCTTAAGTACCTAGAGCAAGTAAGGACCTTGGTGATGCTGTAGGGAGGACATGCACACCTCCCGGCCATTTTATTAGTGGTCGACGATTCCCCACTCACGACACCTGGGTGGGCCGTTGAGCCTCCTGTGGCGCGAGCTTGATAGCCTATAAACAATGCTCCAGCCACCATATGCGGGCAGTCCCGCGACTTGACTGATTGTGATGTTCACCAGCGATCAGTGTTATTGATCACTCCACCCTAAAATAAATACAATAATTACCCTGCACGTATAGAACAGTGTCGCGTTGTGATTATGATTTAAATGCTCATTGGACTCTCGCTGCTTTGTTTTTGTTTTTTGTTTTTTTTTTAACTGGCTCTGCTCTTTTAGCAAAGGGATGACGCCGTATCTCTGATAAATCTGGTAAAGATGGACGCTGTAAAACTGCCTCTGCTTGACCTGCCACCTGATCTCGCGACGACTACAAGGGAGACTTGGAAACTCTCCCTTTGTAGCCCAAGAGGCAAGGGAGCAGATGCAGCGTTGCACCTCGTAAGACTTACGCCATATTTTTCTTGACCGTTTTTCCCACTGTGTTCTGTTGTTTGGCACCGGAGTCGAGTCTCTGTATGTCTGTTTGTACCCTACAGGGCAACATCCACATCTTCATGCTCGATGCCAGCCATTCTGGACTGAGCTGGCGTATGCTGGTATTATCCTGTAATACTGAGATGTCCGCGAGTAGTAACTTTCTCTAACTCTTTCTTGTGACATCAACCACGAGTGTTGAAAATGTTGCCCTTCATCTCATTCTTGTTACTAGTGCATGTACATATGCTGAGCAAAATATCGCTGGCCAACCGTCAGAATGCGGCTGACGCTGCGTTGGTCTGTGAGCTGTGAGGGTAATTGCTAATTACAACAAGCCAACATCTCGAGACAGAATGTCTTGACATCGGTAGACATGTGTTGGACCTTCCCTTGTGAAGGACTCGTAGTTTATTCTCCCGCATACTCCTTCACGATTCACCGACTTGTCACGACTCACGCACACGCATCTGTATCCATTGCACTTTGCTGCAGTCCACCACTTCGGCAGCCTCAACCCCTCATTCGTACACAAGCAAAGCCAATAGCAGCCCTAGAATGGCCTATTAATTGCCACCGCTCGTGCATGTGGGCGCCATCTCTGGTGGACCTAGAATCCGGGGGGGGGGGGGGGGGGGGGCGCTGCTCTGGATGGTGTCATGCGTCCACAGGCGCATCATGTGGGCTCTACCTTGCATAGTGCATGCATCATCGTAACTTAGCTTGGTGTTGGCGTGTTATAGTAGTTAGCCTGCGGAGTTCGACTTTCATGATGAGCTGGATTGCTTGTTGTGAAGAAAGAGGATTGTGTGCCATATTTATTTTACTCTCATTTCCCACATCTCGGCCCTCAACAGTAGCCAAAGTGGTCGTCAGTCGACTGCAGATGAAGATCGTAATACGCGGCTGAAATCTTGCATTCGCTGTCCCCCCTCCTGCACATCAAGACTCCAAGAAGATTCACCATTTCCACAGGGACAACCTTGTCCATTTTATCAACCACTGTGTCACTAGATCCATCACCGCTCGAGATGCCTATAGCAAACCAGATATGAGGCAGCTGTTTGCCGCCCCCGCCGCAAATGCTCCTTTTCCACGCCTCGTGAAATTTGTCCACCTTGGAAGCCACCAGCTTTAGCGGGTACAATCCCACCCACCACCACTAATAACCACCTCGGACACACTGTAAAACCAACGCCAATCCTCTCCCTTATCGCGACCTCCTACCTCTTTTCAGCCGCCAACTCTTTTCGCCAGTAAAACCTTGAGTGCCCAGAGCCTGGTATTACGCTCTGGTACTGACTGTTGAAATATTTGAATTGAATTTTTACCCGTTCTCAACCCCAGTGTCCATGGATTCTTAACGCGTCATCGCGAGCCGTCCCAAGTTCTCCCTTTGGAGCGTGTCGAGCTGCCTACCATGTTCTCCTCCGTCTTGGGTCGCCAACGACGCAGTCGACGCCGTGTTGATGGTGTTGATGGTAGCTTCTCCCCCTCTGCTCGACAAATACGTCGCCAATTTACAAATCGTACACATGCTACGGCTGATTTCACCGAAGCCGATGACGACGATGAAGACGACGAAGACTTTATCGAAGAAGGAATGAGCCGCCTAGACAATGACGCTGATAACCAGGATGAAGATCCTTTGGACGATGAGGATGACGAGGAACGGCCTCTTCCAGTTCTTCCATTGTTTTCAGCTTCCCATTTGGGTATTTCCCCATCATCTCTCTGTTTGGCCAGCTTCAGTCCGTTGCTAACAGCTACCTTTGGCAGACTCTCTACCCGTGTACAGCATCACCCACGCAATTCGAATAATAGTGTCTGCCAGAACCGAGACGACTTTGACATGGGAACAACTTCGATCGCCGCAGGTATCCCAATTCTTGGTGAAGCCTATGCAGCAGCAGATTCGCAGCCAACACTTCTCACGATCGACTCTATACGCCCTTATGGCCAACTGCCTACAATTTTCCAAAGAGGGACAGAGATACGCGGCCAATGCCGGTATAAGTAACACCAGAGCAAAAGTTTGCGAATTACTGGCTCTCAAGCTCCTCAAAGAATACTCCACCAGAGAACTCATTGATGCCCTTGCATACGACTTTTACCCACTACAGGGAATGCACGGCGCAGCGTCTCCCCTGCGCCCTGGGCAGAGCACTGGAACGAATAAGAATGCTTTGACTGCATCAAGGACCTCGACATTGGAGGTTGCTATTCGAGCTTCAGCGAAGCATTTCCTAGCTCATCCCGTAGTTGTCCAGCAACTGGAGGCAATCTGGAACGGTGCTATTTCCTTCTACTCCTCTGCAGACACTCTCCACAGAGAAGAGACCGGCAATTCCCACGGAGCGCACAATAAAGCCGATGACAGAACCCCTCTGCTTGGCTCGTTGCCTCCGAAGCAAGGACATATCAATGTTGGTAGCGGACGTCGTGCTGTAATGCTTTATGACCCGAGGCAAGCATCCGTGCTCAAGCTCTCTCGCCTGAGAGTGCCTCGCTATAGATCATTTCTCTCGACTTTATCGCTCGGTGTTTTGATTGGTCTATTTCTGGCTGTGTTGATCGAGAGAGCAGTCAAGATTACGGGCCTAGAACTGATATTTTGGTTCTGGAGTGCCGGATTCATGTTGGACGAGCTCGTTGGCTTCACTGAACAGGGGTTCTCATTATACATCATGAGCTTCTGGAACATTTTCGATCTGGGCATTCTTGTGTTGCTAATAGTGTACTACTGCATGCGTGTCTATGGCGTGTTCCTATCTGACCCCCATCAATGGAACGACATGGCCTACGACGTGCTCGCCGCAAACGCTATTCTACTCCTGCCGCGAGTCTTCAGCGTCTTGGATCACTACCAATACTTCTCACAACTTTTGATTGCGTTTAGACTGATGGCTGTTGATCTTGCTGCAGTCTTCACTTTGGTGTTGATCATGTGCAGTGGATTTTATGTCTTTTTCACGTTATCAAACACTCAGGACAGTGGTGGTGAGGTCGCATATAAGATTTTCCAGATTCTGATGGGTTTTACCCCTGCAGCTTGGGACGTGTACGTGAACAAACAGTTTGCTATGGAGAGGATTTCACTGACAAATCATAGGTGGCCTACTTACAACTGGCTGGCGAGGATACTCATGATGATTTTCCTCATTATCTGTCACTACCTTGTGGTGTATGTCCGAACCGAAAGAGATTTCAGATTACAATTGCTAACAAGTACCTCAGTGTCATCCTCATTACCGTATTGACTAATTCATTCATGGCCATTGCATCCAATGCCACTGAAGAGCATCAGTAAGTTCGAAAACCCAAGACTATGTGCCGGTGTGTTGACAGTTCTAGGTTTGTGTTTGCCATCAACACCATTTCAATGGTCAAGAATGACGCCTTATTTTCGTACATTGCTCCAACGAACATCTTTGCGTGGGTGCTTATGCCCCTCCGTTACTGCATGCCGCTCAGTCAGTTCGTCTGGCTCAACCGAACAATCATCAAAGTGACTCATTTCCCGATTCTGTTCTGCATATACCTCTACGAGCGCTTCTGGTTGGCACCGTCAATGTTCGAGCCAACTGACTTGGTCGATAACCATAGCCGTCGCCGTCGTCGCGCAGTGTCATTCAATGACCCCGTTGCGAGGACCGCCATGTTTAGTCCAAACATACGAATGCGCGAAGAATCAGTTGCTGGATACCAGAAAGATCGCGCATTGGAGGAAGTTTTCTCACGGATGCCCGATTCTGCGACATTGCGTTCGCGACGAAGAAATGAGAGGCACAAGACCCAAACAGCCATTCGGCACTGGATGGATCAACACGAAGAAGACATTACACCAGGCCAGTGGCCAACCTTAGACAGCCGGGCAGTTCCTGATTGGCAGCGTAGAATGAGCGTGGGATGGGATCGCGGATCACACCTTAGGCAGGTTTCTGACGTCCGCTCCATCGCAAGTGATCCTGCCGAATTTCTGTCGAACCAAGGCGCATCCTTTAGGCCTGGGCGCTCACACCGCTCTAGACACATGCGTCTGGCCGCCGAGTACAAGGACCACACCGACGCAGATGGAGATGATGAATTAGTGACCAACGATGAGGACGAGGAGGATGCTGGCACCAATCTCGAGTATAGTTTCAGGGAGGAGAAAAATGGCACGCAGCCAAAAGAGGACTACTTTGGAAGAGCTGTGCACGAAGCGTCCAAGAAGGGAACACCTCCGAGTGGCTCCTCCGGCTTGCCAGCTGCACCGACACCTCGCCCTGCGACAGCTCGTCGCTCGATGCACAACCGCACGCTCTCTACGAACACGATCTTGTTCAACCCTGAAGAAGAGGCGCCTCAAGTGAGCACTTCGCCAGTGCTGCCACCAAAGCCACCACCCCCTAAGAAGTCAGTTATTGCGGAAAAGCTTAGTGTATCATCGGCTCAGCCCATTTCGGGTCGCCGTAGCCCTCCACGAAAGCCAATGCTTCCTGTCGAAGCCAAACCTCGTCCCGTTATGCCTCCTCGAGGATTGACGGAGACGGGTGGTGTAAGCCGGACAGCGCTATTAAGCATTGAGCCACTGAATCGACCAAAGGGCAACAGAAGGTTATCATCAGCTGATCTGAGTGCCATGTCTGACAATACAAACTTGGTATTCGCTGGAGCCGATCCGAACTTGACACTGGCAGGAAGCTTCCAAACACAAATGGCAATGGCCATGATGAGAGATAACCGTCTGCGAGGTGTTGGCGGCGTGGACGCAGCCGATCGAGATAGGATGGGAAGGCTGGTTCTGGCCCGTATGAAAACTCTGGAAGAGAGTTTCGCAGAAGTCATCAAGGAAATGCGTGACATGAAGTCCTCGACACCGCCTTCTCGATGGAACTCATCCGGTGAGGAGCTGAAGAGTCGAGGCAGCACAGCTCATGGCGAGGAAGACTCGGATGTGGACTTGCGAAAGAACAAGGCTTCATCGTCACGAGGTAATGTCACCCCCAAGAAGGCCTGGAGTAAGCGTCCAGCAAGCCGACGGAGCATGAAAGAGGGCAAGGTCGGGCTTGGCAAAGGAAAGGAGCCTGCCGGAAGGAGGCAAGAAGCTGATTATGCAAGCGACGAAGGCAATGAGGACGATGTTGAAGACACGACAAAAAGGGGTAGCTCGCTGTGATTAGCTGACGTGGAGAGAGGAACGAGTCAAGGAATACGGATGGGTGGTTGCATTGACTGGCGTTTTTTAAGGACACTGTACAATAAACAAGGCATATGGTTTCGATGCTTGGTCGAGGATGATGTGGCTGTGTTGTAATGGCATTTCAGTGTGGGTTGTTATTAGTACAACATCTGACTATAATATAAGATAAACTGCTTGTTTTACATGAATGGAGCTGTCTCAAGTTCATTGTCGCTATTCGTTTTTCCTGCGTTGTTTTCATGACGGTTTACTTGGTGTTATATTCCGCCACCACTACGCTCGACACTGACGTAACCATTGGGTGCTTTGTGTTGCTGCTGAATTACGTCGTTGCGCTGTATCTCGCTCGACTTGTATTTGAAGGCGATTGTTGTGCCAGCAGCTATTACGACGCCCATGGTCAAGACTCCTCGGCTACGGCTGAGAATTGATCTGTTGTTAGTTGTCCTTTGACGTGGGCGCAGGGCGATCGAATGTGAATCAAGGCTGTAGCTTACAGGATGGTACTAACTGTCATGACGATAGATACAACAGTAGCAGGGATTCAATTATTTGGAAGAGAGCTCAATGACAAGAGGAGGACGGGACTAGCGTTACAGGAAGAAATCTGAGTCACTTGAAGGAGAGGGTATTTGAGCCAAGGGATGAAGTTGTCGACAGCGGTTCAGAGGAGGAAAGGCGGGGAAGATGGCACGGTTTGGGTGGTGGTTTTGATTGACAGCCAGTGGTCTGGGGGTTTGACTTTTTGGGGCCAGATGGCAGCCACACACTACTTAAACAGGCTGGAGAGCAGTGACTCGAATTTAGTGGGTAGGCTGGTTGGGGCACTGCAAGGTGCTGTTGGGGAGGACATGACTTTGTTCAGGTAGTGCAGTGAGATGGAGTGGTGCAAGGCTTGACAGGACACGCGACCAGTAACAAAAGGCCCCGGCGAGGATTTGGCCCAGGACTGATTGCAGTGGACCAGAGCGCCAAGTGGACAGAGATCGGGCGGAGTGGGCAGCAATCAAGCCCCATTGCTTCAGTGGGTGCGTGGGCAAATGGGTGGTGACGTCTCATAGCGGGGTACAGTAGCATTTCTGGCAGCTGTTAGCTGCTGATTCACTGATGCTACTTACTGTACTTGGTAATTGTTAGTAGTGTTAATTTACTTGTAAAAAGGCTAGTGCATGCATGTAGACTGTAGAGAGGTATGTTCTTTGTATCAAAAGGGAATTGGACAGAAATGAACAACTTTGGGCCACTGTCAGGTCAACCTATTTGTGTAACTGTAGCCCAGGTCGACCCGTCAGAGACATGTTGCAACACATTCAACCGTGTCCGCGCCTTGCACCTGCACGTGGGAGACGATTGGATGCATCCATCTCATTGGCCGCTGTTGCCTTGGCTGCCTGCGAGGCAAACCCGAAAAAGGGTTAATTACTGACAGCAGCTAACAGCAACTAAACTGTACGTGCTGCGCCGCACAGCATGTCGCTCTGCTCCGCATTTGCATCTAAGGTACATTCACGGCCACGGCCACAGCTACCGCCAAAGCCAAAACGTAGTTGAGTCACGGGTCGCCAGGCACCAATAGCCACCAAGGCTGGTCTTTTCCAACGCCAACAATTCTTTTCAACTCCTATTTCGTTTTTACCTTCTTTTGCGTTACCATCTTCATTCATTTCCTCCCTGATGGGTGTCAGCGCAATCATGGATTCTCACATGCCAGACTATGGCAACCCTCCCACCACGACGCCCTGGCCAGTCACAGAGTTGGACACAGACGCCGATGCTGAGGCGAGTGCGGCATCGCATCCTACACAGCCTACACAGCCCATAGATATTCCCCGACCTTCACAACTCCCCAAGACTCCTCAAAATGCTATTACCGACACCGTTTGGGGGAAACTACCTTTACGAACCATGGCGACCTTGACGACCACACAAGCTGCGCAGCCTGCGCAGCCTATTGATGACGCCGAAGGGTCTGGGTCTGATCCAGATACCACTGAGGATGACATTTGGATTAAGCCTAAACGCAGGTCAAGAGGTACTCTTACAACCAGAAGAATTGTCAAAGAGGCATCACATTCGCTGACTAGCCTACCAGATTACGACCGATTTAACTGGAAACACGAGAAGACTGCACTTTCTGGCTACACTGGAGCATGGATTAGCGAAGACGCTGCCAGAATGCGAAGACAGCATGAGTTTGATCAGCTGCACTCCCCTGGCAACCTGCTAAGCCAAGGCGATACGCTCGTTTTCATCGATTTCCCACCACTTGTCCAAGGGAAAAGAGTCATGTTCGACTGCGACGGAGTTCCATTCGTATCGCAGCAAGTTCGCGTACACTCCGAGAAACTCCTGGCCACCGACTCTTCCAAGTTCAGAGATATGCTGAATCCCACTTACCAGTTCCGTATCCTACGTCGCCGCAAGCTTGTAAACAAGCTGCCACAGGGAGTCAAGTTTGTGTTGGACCTCACTCCACCGTCCGAAGGCGATGAGCTTGTTTTTCAAATGACTGAGCTTTCTCTGACTCCGGGTATTGCAAACTGGTGGATGGCCAACCGCCTTCATGACGTACCGTTTTGGCTTGTAAAGGGCCATGATGATGTCTGTAACTGCGAGAGCAACTCTAAGACTGGCAAAGGGAGCAGCTACTCGGGTCAACTCGAAGCGGTTAGTACAATTGACGGGCTCACTGAAAGTATAATTCTACCACCTACAGTCGAAATGCTCAAACAACTCAAGGCCAGGCGCTCGCGTCTAGAAGTGAAGGCCCCCCCGCATTTTGAGATACCAGACTACTGCCCTGTCCGGCACTGCAATTCCATCATCCGTCTTTTGATGCACATCGAAGGCCATCAATGCACCTTTGACTCTGCACCCCGCGTATGGACTACTCTGGGTGTGGCAAAGATCCTCGATTGTCCTCGCATCCTGATCGATTCTGTGACTACCTGGCTGCATTATGAAAGCAACATCAAGTTCATCGAAGTGCTCCCAGAAGAAGCGCTGCAAATTGGATTTGCCCTCCAAGCTCCAGCCATTGCAGAGTCAGCCTTTCGTATCTTGGTAAACGAATTGGCTTTAGAGCAAGCTGCTGATTCCACATCTGCTCTGTTAAATAAGAATGCGACCATTTTCGGTCGGACAAAGGGAGATGCTGGCGATGAACTTAACAACTTGATACAACATGCCGCGAGGGCAATGGTGGACAGAATGTTGATGTTACTGCGCACCCTACGAGACCCAAACCTCCTGGATACTTGGGAGCTGCCCGAATGGCAAAAGTTATTAGCCGCTGAGCAGCAGCTTGAAAATGCAGAGCAGACGCTCTTGACCAAAAAAGCACTGTCTTGCACCAGGTTACTAATCGAAGCTATTCGAAAAGTGATTCCTGGGGATGTCAAACGAATTCTTAGCGAGAAATTAGAACCGAAGCACCCTGTCTTTTTATCCTCCGACAAGGACCGAGCGACCTATGCCAGCCCCGAGAACTTTGTGACTTGCTACGACATTATCACCCAGATCAATGAAACGCAGTCCATGCTGCTTCCATTCTTTTATTGCGACCTCGGGTTCGATTGGGAGCGTGGGCCTTTCACCTTTGGACGATCTAACGAGTTTGAAACCAAGAACAAGCGTCTTTCTGAACTCACTGAAGAATTCAACGACAGTTTTCGCAACTTCCAAACCGACCTTTCAATGAGAAACACTGGCCGGGTCGCCCCTGATCTTCCTGGGCTTCTCATGCCAGACTGTTTCGGTCTTTCTAGGTTGGAACAGCAAATACTACCCCGTATACGAGTTTTTACTCAATCTTGGCTACGTCACGACATTCCCTTGGTCCTGAACATGTCATTGCACCTGTTGTTGACCTTGGTTCCAAACGAAATGAAGTACCTGCCGCTCTGGGCCGGTGGTTGCGATGATGGCACAGGAGGTGTATTTGAGGATTTCCTCCCTCCAGCGGAGATGGGACCTAACGGCCCGGGACCGTCATATCACACTGGTCTCACCGTACCTTCAGATTCCAGCGTTTCCGGGTCCCTGATCAATGGACTAGAGGATCTCAGCGTGCGAGGAAGCACCACTGCGGCATCCATCGATGTTCAAGACAGCATCTCCACAATCTACAGACCTGATGAAATCATTGCCGATGACGAGTCTATCGCACCCTCGGAGGCATTCAGCATGGCTGATGGACTTGACTACAACGAGGCGAGACTTGCTGTAGATGAAAACGAGGAGAGTAAACAGCTGTTTGAAGACATGATGATGGATTCACCAAGCGACGACGACTCGACCTCTACTATTACCGAACAAGAGTTTATCAGCGACGTCGAAGACATAGATCAAGAGCCAGCAGAGTCAGAGTCAGATTCAGATGCAGCTAGCACGACAGCCCGCTCTGAAGATTCGTTCGTAGTTGTCTGAGAACAAAAACGAAAGCGAAAAAAGTTATGATTTGGTGGCATTTACAAACCACATGGATTTAATATAGCCTGGAATATTAAGCATGGCAAGAATGGATAGCCTAGATACCTGGACAATGAATTTATGATTGATCAACTACAGTCCCTTTTTCATTAAATGGCCAACTCCCGAACGCCTGAACTTTGCTATATGACACGACCTCATCCCATATTCAACGTATTTCCCGACCCCTTGGGATTACTATCCGTATACTCATCCCACTCTCTTGCTTTATACGTCTCCCTATCCACCGCATCATTATCATCCTCATCCACCTCAGGCTTTTGGGGATCCGTCCCACCCTCCAAGAAGTTACCCCTCCTCTTCTCCTCCTCCAAATACTCGTCAATCGACATGGTCGGCAAGTTATGACCCGGCCGAAACACGCCCTTCCTCAAATCCGCACGATTACCCACCAGCGTAAACGGCTGCAGGGGCTTTCCCTCCCTGGAGAGCAACGGTCCCGATCCCGGTCCCCGTCTGAGCGGCTGGTCCAACTTCCAAGTCGTATCATCTTCTTCGCCGCGGTGGACCGTCTCCTCCCGCGTGGGCATGTTGGGGGCCGCGGCAATCATGGGCAACTCGCGGTTGAGAGAGTCCAAGGCCTGAAAGGTGTTATGCACCGCGAACGAGATGCTGGTGAGGTGGACGTTGCGTACAATGTCTTCGTCGCCGCCTTGCTCGAGATACTTTGGGTTACGCTTCAGCGTTGCCAGCTTTTCGCGCAGCTGCTTCTCCGCTTGGAAGTTTGCAATCTTTGCATCGCGCTTCGTCGCGGCATCCGAGCTAGTAACGACGGCAAATTGCTCTGGGTCTTCGCGATAACGGTCCCAGAGCTTCGAGTCAGAGCCAGAAAGCAATCCATAGCCATCTACCAAGCTTAGAAAGCTCTCATATGCCGCGCGGGTCCTCCGTAGTGTCACGCCCCGTGATGGCATGTCTGTAAAGGGTGTGCGCTGGATCAGCTCCGCGACCTGATAGTCGAGCAGCATGTAGGGTAATGACGAAGTGACGACATCTTCGATGCCTTCATTGGGGGAGAATAGTGATACGCTGGATATTTGGTCTCGCGCTCGGAAGTACAGGCCTAGCGTTGCTGAGAGGGTGGTGGCGAACTCTGGGGATCGGGCGTCTGGAGAGGCTTCGAGGAGAGTGCGTGCTCCCTCGGCGGACTGGAATACTTCTCGAAGAGATTGGGGCTCTTCTGAAGAAGACATTTTATGAGTTTTATGTGAGTATCTTGTAAATGTCTTCAAGGTTGATGTGATAGTGGTTTCGTTATGAAAAAGTGGCGTGCTGAAGCGGGATGGATGGTCGTTGAACCCCACCAACGCACCAACGCTGAGGGGCTTATCGATAGAATTCCCTGAGCTTCTCTCCATTTACAAGCAACTTTACACCCACGCCATGGCTCTGAATAAGTCATTTTATTTGAAACATTGTTGCATTGAAGAATAATAATCAATCGTTATAGTAGCAAAGCTCTCATCAGACTAAAATAGAATATATAATTTCATGCAACCTCCAAAGCCAATCCAACCAACGCCAAATAGCCCATCTTTGATATCCGTGCGGCCCTTCGCCATCTTTATTCGTCGCTGTCCATCTCAAATGGGTCATCGCTCTCGTCTTCTTCCTCTTCATCTGAGTCATCGTCGAGGACAATAGCCTTCTTCTTCGTTGCTGCAGCTCTTCCAGGTCGAGCTCTGGAAGCAGGCTTGGGCGAAGGAGAACCCATGTCCTCGTCCGAATCGTCTCCCAATGCGGACTTGCCGGTTGCCTTTCTCGCCGCGTAAGCCTTAGCTGCAGGTGAGAGAGTTGTCTGTTTCTTCACCGCTGCAGCTTTGGGTTTGGCCACAGGCTTGGCTTTGGAGGCGGTTGGCTTGGGCTTTGCAACCTTTTTCACCGCAGGAATTGAGTCGTCAGCAATGGGGTCCTTCTCGTCATCTGAGAGGAAGTTGCCAAATTTGGAGGCTTTCGAGATGGATCTCTGTGGTGAGCGAGCCAGCATCTTGTAGTTTGTCTCGTCAGCGTCGTCGTCAAACTCAAACGCCTTGGCTGACTTCGACGCGGAGCTGGATTTAGCCTTGGTCGCGCTATCATCGGTGTGACTAGACTCGGGTCTGGTCATGGCGTGCAGACTGAACCTGCTAGGAGATTCTTCGGGCTTTCCAATACCCTTCACCATGGCACCAATGTCGTCAGTCATCATGACATCGGCATCGTCACTGTCAGTGTCTGCTTCGACAATAGCCTTTGCCTTGGAGACCGCCGCTCGCTTGGTGCGTTGCACCTCCGGCTCCTCAGACTGTGACTGAGACGGTTGAATATCAGTTGTCGCTTGAGAGGCAGCCGGCGCCTTGCTTCGAGACAAATTGGCAAAGTCATCATCCGAGAAGTCGTCGTCGGCAAACATACTAGCGAATCGCTGCGCACTGTTCGATTTGGGAACTGGCTTGGCTGCTGGTGCTGCCTTTGACGCTGCGGGAGCTTTGGCAGTTATAGCCTTAGGCTTGGCACGACTCTTTCCACCTCCAGGCTCATAGTCATCATCGCCGCCCTTCTTTGAACGTCCTGCTCCAATCTTCTTGGAGGCGCGACGACCCATGCGCTTGGCATTCGTTTTTATTTCCTTGTCAAGAGCCAGTTGTCTCTCCCACTCCTGCTCGAACTCTTCAAGATCTTCCATCCAAAGATCTTTCTCACTCTTGGCTTGCAGGTCATCGTATTCGGCCTTCTTTTTAGCAATGGCATCCAGCAATTTAGCTAGACGCTCCGCAGTCAATGACCAAATGGCCATCTAGAGTGAGTTAGTCATAGTACTAGATACGATGGGTGTATAGCAACTTACGCCAAGAAGATAGTCGTAGTCTCGCGCACCACCTTCGTCATCTTCATCTTCGTCATCATCATCTACGTCCTCATCTGTGGCTTTCTTGTTCTTGCTGACGGGAGGGAAAGCCTCGTATTTGCGCTGGCGCAGCTCTTGAACTAGGACGGTCTTTTTCTTCTTGCCTACGACCATGACACCGTCGATGATCTCTTGGATGAAGCGAGCCTGGTTCTTAAGCTTACGGTAGTTTGCGTGGTGAACGCCAAGCCAGTGTTTCTGAAGTTCATTAGCATATATCAGTTCACTTTAAACTCAGAGTACTTACTTTGCGCTCTCCATACATCTCCATGCGGTAGACGTAGAACTCCTCCATAATGTCTTCGACCTTCTCGTACTTGCGAATCTGACCATTAGTGTCGAAAGCAACCAAGTTCGAAGTGGCAATTTGTTTTAGGAGCTTGAAGCGCTCAAGGATACCCTCTTCAAGCACTTTCGGCATGTGCTTTTCGTCAACCATAATTTCAAAGTGAACAGTCGTGTGGTCGTTGAATTCTTTGTAATCCTTGATCCAGCTGGGCCCTTCAAGTCCAGAAATGACCTTTTCAAGCTTGGCCTTGAAGTCATCTGTCCACATACGGATAGGCAGCTCAGTGATGATGACTTCATTGGGGTTCTTGTCATCCTGGTAAGCAATACCGTTGAACTTGTAGCGATCTGGTCCAGCAACTTCTGGAGTACCTTTCCAGCCTCTGAACCAGGGCATCATGGTCTGGAAGGGGAGCTCCACATCGTCGTCATCCAAGCGACCCATTCGTCGCTTCAGGTTTCTGACAATGTCCATGGGGTGGTAGTTGGGGATAGTAGTACTCCAACCGGTACCAATACCATCCGCGCCGTTGACAAGTACCATCGGGATGATGGGAGCATACACCTCGGGTTCAATGGGCTTATCGTCATCAAACTGCGGCTTCAAATTCGGCTCGTCCATGGCGGAAAAGATTCGGCGTGCGAAAGGAGACAAGCGAGTGAAGATATAACGAGGACTAGCAGCATCTTGACCACCTGCGAGACGAGAACCGAAGTTACTGCTGGGTTCCAGAAGATTGATATTGTTGGATCCAACATAGTTTTGTGCGAGACCAATGATGGTCTGTTGAAGGGACATTTCACCGTGATGGTAGGCTGTTGCTCCTGAAACATAACCGGCGAGCTCGACAACCTTCATTTCCTTGACAAAGTTTCGCTTCAAGCAAGCGTAAAGAACCTTGCGTTGACCTGGCTTCAGTCCATCCAATACTGAAGGAATTGATCGCATGTTGTCTGCTATACTGAACTGGATCAGCTCCTGGTTGACGAAATCACCATACGTAATGCTCTTCGAGACGTGGTCGCGAGACGTTCCAGGGATGTAATTGCCGAGCCACTCTTTTCTGGCATCTGCCTTCTTCTTAGAGAACACCAAGTCGAACAATTCAGCCTCGTCTGATTTCATGGTACCGAATTCCTTCAAGTGGTCATCCAGGTTGGAGAAGTAACGTTGGGCGTCGGCGTTACTGCTGGAACCCAGACCCTTGAGGTATCTGGATTGCCACCTGGAAAGCTCTTTCTGATGAGCCTCTTTCCATTCTTCGAATTGAGGAAGTGAAAAGAAATCCTTGCGTTTGGTGGGTTTTTCTGGGTTGGATCCCTGCCACACCTTCACAATCGGTGTAATGAACTCTCGGAAGAAGTCTGGGATCTGCAGAAGCGAGGGAAACTGAACTTGTAGGAAGTTGATGAGCAATCCCTTGATATGGCTACCATCGTGATCCTGATCGGCCATGATCATCAGATGGCCATAACGAAGGCCCTTGGTGTCTGTGTAGTTTTGTTTGTGCTTTAGACCTAGGAACTGTTTGATGTTCTGGATTTCCACGTTTTTGGTGATTTGATCGACCGAGGCATCTCGAACATTGAGAAGCTTTCCTCTTAGAGGGAAGACACCAATTCGATCGGGATCGAGAATGGCACGACCAGAGACGGCTAAACCCTTGGCAGAGTCACCTTCAGTCAGGATGAGAGTGCATTCGTGACCTCGGCGAGTACCTGCCAAGTTAGCCTCGACAAGCTTCGCGTTGCTGACTCTGGAACGCTTGCTCCCGTCACTTTTCGCCAACATCTTGTCCGCCTTCTTCTCGGCGAAGTCCATGATGTTTTGCAGAGCTTCAGAGTTGGCAACCTTTTTCAGGAAGTTTTCGCCCAGTACGCATTTGCTACCGAACTGGCTCGCCTTGGTAGTCATTTGCTCCTTTGTTTGGGAGCTGAAGGCTGGATTTTCAATGTAGCAATTGATGAAAACGAAAATATGGTTTCGAAGGTGAGCTTGCTTGAGACCGTGGCCCTTCTTTTTTCTCGACAAGTTCTTCAACAGGGCCGCGGTGAGCTGGTCCGTAATGTAATTGACGTGTGTGCCGCCCATGGTTGTAGCAATGGAGTTGACAAAGGATACTTGCTGAAAAGTGCCATCTGAGACTGTGAAACCAACTTCCCAACGAGGATGTGTCTTATCCTTGTCCATTTCTACGGTACAAGTCGGGGTACCTCCCTCTTCTTGGCTGCGACCAGCAGCAATTGACTTGGCATAAAGATCGCAGTAGGACTTGAAGTCCCTGATCTTGACGAGTTCGCCATTCAGATAGACCTTGACATTGACAGTACCAGCGACGTCGTAAATTCTGCGATAAATCAAGGCCTCCAGGTCGTCGTCGATGCCGTCAGGCATACCGAATCGGTCGTAGTCTGGGTGGAATGTGATGCGGACGAAGTCGGATGTCTTGTTGGATGTGATCTTAGCTTTCTGCATCTTTTGCATGTTGTCCGTCCATGTTTGCTTATAGCGCTTTCCATTCTCTTTATCCTGCAGTTCGATGCTGAATTCGGTACTGAAGACGTTACATAGCTTGGAACCGTAACCGTTACGACCACCGACCGTTTTCTTCTCGTCATCGTCAAAGTTGGAACCAGCGAGGAGGTGACCAAAGATGAGTTCCGGAATGTAGATTTTCTCCTTTTGGTGGATCTCGATGGGGATACCCTTGCCGTTGTTTTCAACGCTGATTTCACCTGTTTCGCGGCTGAGGTTGATTTTGATGTAAGTTTGGTCAGCGTTACGCTGCTTGTTATCAGCCGCGTTTACGATGATTTCGTCAAAGATTTTGTAGAGACCCGGGACAAATGAAACGTTTCGGTGCTCCATGAGTGATGTGGCTTTGTTGAAAACCCACATGGGTTGCTCGGTTCTCTCAACTGAACCAATGTAGGTGTCAGGACGTTTGATGATGTGCTCTAGTTGCGTGAGCTTCTGGTATGTGTCCGTGGCGGTCTTCTTGCCACCAGCTTTCTTAGGCGCCTTTGCTGGCGTGTCGATGACCATGCTGTCATTTTCCACTTCGGCCAAAGGAATGCCACCAGACTTCTTCGGCGGAGGCTCCTTGCGTTGCTTCTTTGAGCTGGGTGGTGTGTGAGAGAAGCCGGACGAGTCTGCAGCAGACTCATCATCCGTCTCTGGCTTTGGTCGCTTCGCAGGCGCTTTCGCCTTTAGTTTCGTTTGCGTGAGTTTTTTCGCCGCTGGTTTTGCTGCTGCCTTGGGCGCAGGCTTCGACTTCTATAAAAATATCCAGTCAGTCATCATTGAACTTGGCTGCAGCAAGATGTAATGCGCGCGTGGAATCGTGTCCTGGGAGGAGATTCCCTAGAGAAGGGCGCACAAATGAAGCGGCGTACTTTTTGAGGAACATAATCGTCAGACTCTTCTCCGAGGCTGAAGACGGATTCTTCCATGGCATCGGAATCCATGTTTGCGAGTAGTCAAACGAAATCTCGGACTTGGTTTCCGAAAGGGAGTTCGTTCAGTATTTAGATGTGGTTGAATGCGCAGAACACATGGGCGAATTCTAGTGGGCAGTCCAAATGATTGTTGATTCGCAACCGCAGCAAAGGGCGCAAGGTCGAGAATATAGGACAAAGAAAAGAAAAAGCAATGATCAAAAGAATGGACAAACGAAAACCATCAGCAGACCCGTTGACAACTGCCAGGCGCTCTTGGTGGATGTTGTGGTGCCTGATGGTCCCTGCGTAAACAGCCTCAGGGACAAAGACGCGTCGGGGTGGCCCCACCTATTTGAACCGTGTCTTGGTGCCTGAGGCCAACGTATGCAGCGCCATGGGCCGGTTGTCGTGGCCCGTGAAATGCATTTTAAAATAGAAATTAAAACAAAGAACTTACACTGCCTCGTTGAAGAGACTTTGCAGTCAACTTGGGCCGCAATGGAGGCGGTGCTTTTGGCCGAGGCGTGCTCATCTTGGACTAGGCCAGTAGGTGATGAAGCTTAAAGCACATGAAGGCGTCCACAACCATGCCTCTTGTTGCAAATTGCGTCTTTTAATATCGTTTAAATGATTGCTCACGATGAAATATTTGCTGTGCTGATGAGAGTATCCTGTGAAAAGACCAGAATTTGAGTGCTGGAGAGGAAGAACATAGAAGCTCTCAAGGCTCGTTTTATAGGGTGTGTTGGTGTAAGTGATGCACGCCGAGCACTTGGCGGTCACCACACTCTTGCTACCACTCGCCTGCCCAGAGCACTGAAGACAAAAGAAGCACTGAGTTCACTCTTGCGCGGCAACCTTGATGCATGTTTCCTGAGTGCTCGATATGCCTGTTTTCTTCCGCCGTCACACGATGCACAATGCCTAAATCGATGCTAAATCAGTCAGCTACCTATAACAGCTCATCCTGCCTCAACGGTTCCTTCTTGACACCAGGAGCCCAGGAGCACATTACCCATTCATCCCGCACCCTACTTGAATATGTTATTTGCATCGTTCTATCACTAAATGAACAGCATCGTGAAACAGTTATTTGCCTTGCTTCACTTTCGCTGCAGCTCCCTCAATTCACCGCAATGCGACACGCCCGAAGCCACCAGGCCGCCTCGAATCGCTGATTGGCGCTATTCCCTCACGTGAAGTCCCTGTAACCCCAGACCGATTTAGCGCCACTCCGCTGAAGAGGCGAGAGAGCGATGGCATGTACCGTCAAATTACAGCGCCAGTCTCAGCCTCCCACACCACCTCAACCAATCAACCCTGTTGCGACTTCTTCCCCTCATTCAGAGGCACGAGACACCCTTTTCTCCAGCTCCAAGTCTCCATCTGTCCTCCTCCATCTCTTCTCTTCCTTTTCAACTCGTACACACTCTCCATCGGCGACTGAGCCCCCTTCCGCCTTCTCCAATCGCCATCTACATCGCATCAATATGCTTACGCTCACTGCGTTTTAGAGGGTGGTTCTTCATCGAAAGTGACCGTTCATTCCGCGACAAGCGTCATGGCACCACCCTCTGTCCTGCGCACCGTCCAACGAGACCTACTGAACAACTAGACTGATCTATCGCGATCAATCGCAATACTATCGCATCAATCCTACTGCTCGCAGAACCTCACTTTACTCCGCTGATCCCGATTTGCCACCGACATTTAAAACTCTTCATTCTCCAAAAGCCGGATCGCATTGCGCCTATTGCGCCGCAAACATCGCAAACATGGCTCGACGCACAGGAGGCAAAGCTTCTTCATCTCGAGTTAAAGTCTTGTCCGCCGTCCAGACGCCATTGTCGTCTTCTCAGACAACTCCGATGTCGACTCCGACCAGTTCTGCAATGCCCTCAACTCACGCCTCTGAGGCTGAGGACGACGTTAATAGCATCCCCATCGCATCACTTACCCTTGATGTACCGTTGCAAG
The DNA here is from genome assembly GCA_022702485.1 of Simplicillium sp. C3G150-2. Taxonomy (NCBI): domain Eukaryota; kingdom Fungi; phylum Ascomycota; class Sordariomycetes; order Hypocreales; family Cordycipitaceae; genus Simplicillium; species Simplicillium sp. C3G150-2. The sequence continues at coordinate 951,065 of JAJIYY010000005.1, read as the reverse complement.
GCGCCAACTCGAGACGAAAAGTTCCCAAGCAGCCCTTCAACTTCTTGGGACTGCCCTCAGAACTGCGCTTGCGGGTGTATGAATACTATTTTGCCGACGTCGATGACCTCCTTGACCTCGACCCGGATAATTACAAACGCTATCATAAGCGGCTTGGTATTATTCGTGCGTGTAAGCGACTGCATGTTGAGGTGACGCACTACTTCTACAGCTCGAGGACTTTCCGCATATTTCCAACACACCCTGCCCGACGATACACCCGAACGAAACGACCACTTCTTGCTCGACTGAACACATTTCAACGCCAATGCATAAATTCTGTGCAGTTGTGCCTCGGACCTGGGTGGGCTTCGCCACCAAAGGGATGGGTCATCAATGATTCGTTAGGTCTACAGGACCTGCGCAATGTGTCGTGTCTCAAGGTGTTTGTCCAGTTAGACCCCAGCGATGCCGTTTTGAAAGACTACCGTCGCGCAGAGGGTTTCTACGAGAAATTTAGTCAAGACCTTCTCGTGGGTATATTAGATCAGATGCCCAACGTCACCGAAATCGAATTTGACGGGTATAAAAGCGTCAAGAAATCGGGTGACATGATGCAGGGCTTACTTGAAACTGCCACACGATGCGAGCGGCAGATTACTTGGGGCCCGATACGAGGATGGACTGACGAAGATGATAACGACGGTCCACCCGAGGTCGCAAACGCCGTACAATTTGCAAATGCTGCCGCCCTTGGAGCCTTCACCATCCACAACATAGGAGTGTTGGCCTAACTTTAACGTTTACTTGCCCATCTACCCTTCTTTTGACGAGAGAGGGGGCTACTTTTTATAATGATATTATGTGATTGGCGTTGGTACAACCTTCAAACAGAAAGTTGACCATGTTTGCTTCACTATTTTGGCTATTCAGGACGGATATTCTACCTCCATACTTTGATCGGGTTAGCGACTAGTTTGAATTGATTTGCATTTATCTTTGAAAAGCGCCTTCAACTGTTGAATTCAACGTTCTATAGAACACTATGTATGTCAAACGCAGCCGCTAGAATCATTGAGCACCCAACACAGCAAGCGCATTCCTTAATTCTTGCACCGCAGTGGGCACGTCTTCAAAATTGATCGCTGAAATCGCCCACTTGGCATGCTTCTGCGCCTGGTTCAAATCCTTTTGACTCGTTGCAAAGTTTCCGCTACTCTGTGCCACCACCGGTGCGACGGGCGTTGGAATAGCCTGCGGTGGCGGTGGTTGGGCGATCGGAGCAGGCCGTGGGATTGGAGCAGGCGCAGGTACAGAGCCGAAACCAGACACTGGAGCTGAGGGCGGAATCACTGAAGGACCAGGACCAGGGAGAGGCGCAGGCGGCATTCCCAGCGTCGGCGGCGGTGGAACAGGCGGCATATATTCGTCGGGTATCTTGGTTGGGATTTGTGGTGATGGTTGTGGTGGTACTTGGGATGAAGCGGTGGGAGGAGGTGAGAGTGTCATTGGTGAGGGAACAAATGGGTCTGATGGTTGCTCGACTAGCGGAGAGACCTGTCCATCTTCGGGGACGTCTTCGACGGAGACGGGTTGGGGCGCGGATGCATGTTCCAACTTGAGGGTTTCGAGCTCGGAGTCTACTTCGTCCTGGGCGGGAGCTTGCGGTTTGGGATTCGTAGCGTTGGGATCTGCGCCTTCACGAATGGCTTTGAGGATACGTGCGGCGTTCCATTTGGCAAATTTGATTTTCTGAAGAGTTTCGTCGTCCGGGTCGCCCCATTCGCGGGTGAGGTCAAAGAACGTAGCCGCGGCGTCGAATGTGTCTGCAGTTTGCCTGTGGAACTGTCAGCATCGAACAAAATATACATGTCGCATCTTGCACCAGAACACACCTCGTTACTTTATTTGCATTCATAGTGCGCTCTGCGCGATCAAACGTCTCCTGCGCAAACTGTTCCACGTATGCCTGGCCGGCGGTATTGTCGACTATGGCGTCATCATCCGCACGTTCGGCCTTTGTAGTCTCGAGGCGCTCGAGCAGCGTTCGGGTGAAAGCGAAGCAGTCATCGTCATTATTGTGGAGGCCCTTGGCAACAATTAAATTTACGGCTCTGTATTCGCCTGGGCGCAGTGTTAGTCAGGACGTGGCAGACGAGGGAGCGCAGCTATGCAGGCTGGTAACGTACACCAGTATGAGATGGCGGGTTTTATGGTTCGAAGCTGGTGTGCGCGTTTGATGAGGCGAGAGATTTCGGGCACTTTCAGTGCTTGAGGTAGAGGGTCGTCCATGGCGGGAGATGGAGAGGCTGCGTGATGCTGTGTGACGAAGTGAAGGTTGGAGACGCTGGTGGTGGTTGGAGGATCCCCCACTATTGGACGGAGAGCTGGGTGGCGTGAGACTGCCAAGTGACGACGACCCGAGTTGTGCTGCCGCGTTGTCAGTCTAAGCAGAAACATATTTTGTATTGGCATTGCTTAATTTATTAGGATGTACAAAATATTCTCTGCAGGGTCACCGGTATACAAGTCATTGGGAAATAATGTGTATTTTACAGTTTATGATGTTTCTGTGCCGTACAGTCTCGTATCCCAACCTCCAAATGCTGTGATTATGCTTCACAAAGAAAGGAAGTCGGTAACCAACGTCTCTCAATATCAAGATAAATATGGTACACATTATGTCTATATCTACAAGTATGCAAATTTATGAGCCCCAGTACATCTCCATCTGTATTCATATCCCCGCCGCTCATGATTCAAATAGCCGCAATCCAATTACCGCCGCAATTCCCGAAGCAATCGTCGTCGCCACCAATCTACTATCCATTAGCTTCTTGTTCCTCATCCTAGTACTCGAATCACTTACTCAGGGTATCTTCTGTTTCTCAAAACAAGCCATATGTCCGGCACGCTCACAAACATCGTGCTGAGAATCACCGCCCCCATCTCCTTATTCCTGCCGAGGTATCCCAACGCAAGAATTGAACTGGCCAGCGCTACGTCTCTCCCGCCAATTAATAGTGACAGGACGTGATAATCCATCAAGCTCCTCCTCGCAGGGTCTGACGTTGGCCTAGTCACGCCAAACAGCGCATCAACTAGCCTCGGTTGAAACAATGCCAGTGACCCAAGAATAGCATAGGAACCACCGACTGTGAGGCCAAGGGCGTTCCACGTAGTAATTGACCAGCCCATAGTGATGTGAATTTGTGTAAGGCCTTTATTTTCGAACTCGAACCACCCCTTGGCGCTTTGTGGCCGGCGTTTGGTTGAGGTTCAAGTGAGGAGTTGACGATGCAGGGTAAATGGAGTGAGCCGGTGTCCCGAAAGTCTTCAGTCACACTCTCTCACACAACCCAGCCGCCGCTAATCCTTTCTTGGCGCACTGCAGCACCAGCGCCCAGCTCGAGCTCTTAGAGCTTCCCCACCTAAGAATGACACCTGTTCCATTTCATTTTCACCAGCCTGGTCATTTCGCTTGCAACTCTATAAAGCACGAAGCAATTGCAAATATTTTTTGACATCTCCTGATCTTGGGGTCAAAGACCTATTATATCGCTCAATATGCAGCTCACCGTCGCCGCAGCGCTTGCTCTAGCCATGCCCGCCTGGGCTGGCATGTACACCAAGTCCTCACCCGTTCTCCAACTCGACGCCAAGTCATTTGACAAGTTCATCCGCAAGACCAACTACACTTCTGTAAGTTATTCTCTTGAAATATATGTTAATGGCTTAATTCTAACTTGTCCTTTCAGATTGTCGAATTCTATGCCCCCTGGTGTGGCCACTGCCAGAACCTCAAGCCCGCCTATGAAAAGGCAGCTCGCAACCTCGACGGCTTAGCCAACGTCGCCGCCATCGACTGCGATGAGGAGACTAACAAGCAGTTCTGCGGATCTATGGGTGTCCAGGGGTTCCCCACCCTCAAAATCGTTCGCCCTGGCAAGAAGTTCGGCAAGCCTGTCATTGAAGACTACCAAGGCGCTCGATCAGCCTCTGGCATCACGGAAGCCGTCGTCAGCAAGATCAACAACCACGTCGCCAGAGTCGCTGATAAGGATCTCGATGCTTTCTTGGATAAGGAAGGTGCAAAAGCTATCTTGTTCACGGAGAAGGGAACTACGAGTGCATTGATCCGAAGCGTGGCTATTGATTACTTGGGTCTCATTGAGGTGGCACAGATTCGCAACAAGGAAAAGAAGGCCGTTGAAAAGTTTGGTATTAAGAAGTTCCCTGCCCTAGTTCTGGTACCTGGTGAGGGCAAGGACGCTATTACGTTTGACGGAGAGCTCAACAAGAAGGCCGTCATTGATTTCTTGAGACAAGCTGGCGAACCTCACCCTGCTGCTTCTACTGGCAAGGCTGATAAGAAGAAGCCTGCCGAGAAGAAGGAGAAGAAGGAGAAGAAAAAGGCCGAAAAGAAGGCCGAAAAGGAAAAGGAGGAGGAGACCGTTGAGGAACCAGCCCAAGAAGAAGCCGAGCCCAAGGAACCCGCAGCCCCCAAGACTGTCGACATCCAGACCGTTGCCGATTTTGCTAGCCTCCAAGAACAATGCCTTCACCCCAAGGCCGGAACTTGTGTCCTCGCCATCGTTCCCTCTGAATCTACCGAAGATAGCACCAAGGTCGTCGACTCTCTCACCCAGCTCAACACCAAGTACGCCCACGGTCATCGCCAGGTATTCCCTTTCATCGCCGTACCCCACAGCATCGAGGAATTTGGCCCTATTAAAGAAGCTCTGGAACTGGCCGCAGATAAGGTTGAGCTGGTTGCACTTAACCCGCGCCGTAAGTGGTGGCGCCAGTACGAGGGTGACTTCAGTGCCCACAGCGTCGAGGCTTGGATCGACGCCATTCGCATGGGTGAAGGCTCCAAGAAGAAGCTGCCTAAGAGCATCATTCCCAAGAAGGCAGAGGAAGAGAAACCAGCTGAAGAGGCCAAGGTTGAGCCCGAGCCCGAGCCCGAGCCCGAAGCTGAAGCTGAAGTAGAGGAGCATGACGAGCTGTAACAGAATCGCTTGCAAGAATGTAAGCTAGACGCTAACCAGGCGACGCATATGTACCTTATGTATCAACACAAAACTCCAACCAAGAAGTGTCCCAATATGCCATAAAAAGTGATTCGCTTTGTAAAATTGTGTGACTGTTTTCCTATTCATCCAAATCCCCAACCATGGTATCACTCCTTTGGATAGCACCTTCATCCAGCATCTTGGCGCCCTTGGATTTGACCACATCATCCAAGAACCGCTTTACCTGTTTGCATCCATCTATTCCAACCACCAACATTCCCTCTAATCTGCTGACTTGTATTCTGCTCTCACAAGCCAAAGCCACTACTTTATCGCTATCACCCAATGTAGCCACCGTCAAATACGGCAGCTCCTGTTCCTCCTGGTTATTCAAATCGAGTAAAGGATCGGCAGAGTCATCGCCTGCAGCAAAGGAAGACGTCGAGCCAGCCGTGCAGGCAGCAATGTAATCGTTCATGGGGATACCGGCATCGACGAGCGCCAGCGTCGCACCGTTGAGGAGCGCAGCCAGCAAAGAGCCGTCTTGTGAGAGGACGTGGAGAGAGATTGTGATGGCGGAGTGGGGGAAGAGGTTCGTGTGGAGGTTGGAGGCGAAGGCTTTTGCGATTGTGATTTCCATTTCCTGAATGCGCCTTCAATTGTTAGCGTCGGAGGTCTCTATTTCTTCATCAATGTGCATGGTTGGCTTACTTGTCATTGCGCCCGCGTTTTCTGCGGTCGACACTTGAAAAGCCTGCAACGACAATGTTGACGTTGACATTGGCGTTATCCCGCTGCACGGCCTGACCGCCTCGTCTCAATTGCGCATTCTGTTGCTGTTGCTGCTGCTGTTCTGAAGGACCAGTCACGACACACATGACTTTTGTATGGCCCATTTCGAGGTATGAGGAACCGTCGGCGGCATCCTGGGTGCGGATAAGGGCATGCAGGCGACGAAGCTCGTTCCAGCGACGGCCATCTACCCGGAGAAGGGCAAGGGAATATGTTGACGTGTCGAGAGGCATGGTTATGTGGTTGTGCTGCGCGGTGTCGAAACGACCTTCAGTCGACGGCTGACTTTGGAAACGATTTTTTAGGTGGGGTCGCCTACTTTGCTGCGCTGCAGCTGTACCTAGAGCAGCTCCACAGAGGGAAGCTGCTCTACGCAGCTGCCGCTATAGCCATCACTCTAAGTCAATCAATTAAAACGACACAATCAGCTTGCTAAAGATCAATTGCCAATTATTAATTCAGCCTTATTTCCCTTGAAAACCGTAATCTCCATTTTAGCCTCTCCAAAATGCAGCCCGCACGGAAATATATGCCATCCTCAGATCCGGCGTCATCGGCTTTACGCCTCTCTGCTGCATCTCCGATCGTTCCAAATCCGATGCCCCTCCTACGCTGCTCCGGCACAGCTCCAATCCGAGCCAACACACTAACTAGCGCAAATAGCCTTTACACTAACTGGGGGGAAAGACGGCACATCAACTTGATGTCATCGACGCCATCGGTGGTAACCAAAGAAAAATGAGTTATTCTGTGTCTTGTTGTCCAGCCCTAGACTAGCTTTCAGTATATATAGCTTCCTTTATCCCGTGTTGCCCCCTCATTGACAACTTATACTGCATCCATTCAATTTCATCTCTCGACTTCGCTGTAGCCAATTGCTTCAACTCTTATTATAACCACTTTGTGCTTCAATTTACTTGAACATCGTCAACTTCAAACAATCGCTACAATGTCTCTGCCCAAGACCTACAAGGCCGTTGTCATCAAGGAGGCCGGCCAACCATTCACCCTCTCCGACGTCCCTCTTGAGCCCCCCGGCCCCAACCAAATTCTCATCAAAGTCCTTGCCTGCGGTGTCTGCTTCTCCGACATTGCCATCGCTGGCGGCCACATGGGCGATGTTTTCCCCCGCATTCCCGGTCACGAAGTCATCGGCGACGTTGTCCAAGTCGGCGAGAACGTCACTCATCTAACCGTCGGCCAGCGAGTCGGCGGCCCATGGCACGGTGGTCATGATGCCACCTGCCGTCAGTGCCAGCGTGGCCAATTCCAGATGTGCTCCAACCAGCTAGTCAACGGCTACAGCAAAGACGGCGGTTACGCCGAGTACATGACCCTCCGCGCTGAGGCTGTTGTCAAGGTTCCCAAGGAGATGGATGCCGCCGAGGTTGCTCCCTTGCTTTGCGCCGGTGTCACTGTCTTCAACTCCCTCCGCAAGCTACATGTAGAGCAGGGCGCCGTCGTTGCTGTTCAGGGCTTGGGTGGTCTGGGACACTTGGCTGTGCAATATGCCAGCAAGATGGGTTACGAGGTCGCAGCTTTGTCTTCTGGCGATGAAAAGGCCGACTTCGCGAAGCAGCTCGGGGCTCGTCACTACATCAACAGCAAGACAAAAAATTCTGTCGAAGAGTTAAACAAACTCGGCGGCGCTCAAGTCATTATCCAGACTGCCCCCAACCCAGAAATCGTTGGTCCTCTGGTCGGCGCTTTGGCTGCTGGCGGTACTCTGTTGTGTTTGGCTCCCGTTGGCGAGGTCAAGTTCGATACTGTTGCCCTCGTCCTCAAGGGAGCCAAGGTATGCGGCTGGCCTTCTGGTCATGCTTTGGATAGCGAGGAGGCTATCCAGTTCGCCAACGTTCATGGCATCAAATGTATGATCGAGAAGTACCCCTTCGCCGACGTCCAAAAGGCCATCGATGACCTTGGTGCTGGAAAGCCTCGATTCCGCAACGTCTTGGTCATGGAATAAGCGATTGAAAAGAAAAATGGAAAGAAAAAGCAAACCAAAACAATGTTGATTCGAGCGCGGAGTTGAGGAGTGGAAGATTCATGGGGGTAACCAAGAGGTTCATGGCACGTGTCTGACTTGATGAGAAGATGATTATGAATAAATTGTATAAATAAATGAAATTCTTCAAAAGATATTGAGAGAATTAAGAACTGAAAAAAGTCCATCAAGAGTAATCGCTCGCTAAATTTCAAAAAAAGAAAAAAAAATAGATTTACACTAGTAATCGAGGCTCGTCACAAGGAGCCGCAGCAAAATCGACAATCACTCTGCCCTTTTCGTCCAGTGTGCAGCCCCGGTCAGAGATCGGAGTTGACCCCTTGGTATGCGCAACCTCTTGTCGGCTAACTCGAGCTTCATCCTTTGGAATCCAAAGCGTTGGCTTAGGCTTCCATAGCTCAGGTGGTGTGTAGTCGCAGTATTTGAAGATGTCGGGGTAGTCTGCGTTGGGTCGTCCCTTTTCAGATATGGTCTTTCTTAAGGCGACGAAATCTTCGTACTCCTCAGGATGAAGCCATTTTGCCACTGCGCTTGGTGGACCGCCGCCATTCTTCGCACCGAGCCATTGCTGAAAGCGTTCGAAAGATTGGCTCAGTCCAGACCGCTCAACTTCTCCCGCGACTTTCTCCTTTGTGCTAAGCTTCAACCACTCCTTCAGTGCCAGTCCGATGCTTCCAGACCCTTCGAGTGCCCTGTCATTCGTGACAGTTACCTCATCATCTCCGGTTTCAGCACCTTCTTCTTCCAAGTCAGGATCACGCTCATCTCCGAATCGCTGCCCAGAATCGTAGTAGTCGGCGGCTGCACCAGCCGGCTCAGCATTGGCTGCTTCGTGCTCTGCATCGGCTGCAGCCTCTGCGGCGGCTCTGTCTTCCTCCTGCAGCGCGGCTTCCATTGTCAGCGTCTGAGGCAGGTTTTCGAGCAGGGGCGCGATTGCATTTCCAAGCGAGTTATGGACGACGAGTGTGAAGAGGAGGAATATGACCATGAGAGCAACTGGCGCAAAAACGTGCTTGAGAGCAAACAAGCCAATCAGACAGACTTGAGCGATGTATAGCCCAATGATGAGATGGAGTAGTGCCCGGGGATAAAAGAGACCCTTCGTGTCATGTGTCGAGTCACAGACGTAAATGAAGTTGTATCGCCAAATGATGCGAATGAACTCGATACCAAGGGCGGCAAAACCGAGCACAAGTGGTGCAATGCAGGCATAGCTCAGAGCTGTGATGGTTAGCATTGCTTCAAATACAAAGTGATTAGCGCCTAGTCACAGCCACATACCGATGACACCCATGTTAGAATAAACAGGGAAGAGTGCGCCAAATCGAATGACAGACAGCTGCCGCCAATGCTTGAATCGTGTGCGGGGGTTGTTCGTAAACTTGACGAGAATGACATGGCGAAGAAAGCCAAAGATCTGAAGCATTCCGGTGGCCCCTGCGAAAACACACTGTATGAGAATGTATGAAAGGTAGAAGTCCGATGCAGCGGGGATGTTTTTTGCGAGCATGCTCTGCGCGCTCAGAGGATTCTTGATAACATCCGTGATAGCACCCGATGCTGCCGAGGTGAGAGTTGTGATGAGGAATACCTGAACAACCTGGAAGGCAAAATAATGATTCTGCGTGAACAACTCAACAAGCATGATGGAAGGTATTCCAGACTGCCGACCACAAACTACATAATGTGTTAATGAAGTCCACTACTGTGAGTAAATTTGTTTTGAACTTACAGCGTAGTAGATATGGCACAAGAGCCATCAGCAAAGTTAACATCAAAGGAGGTAGGAAACTTTGAATGAAGTTGAGAATGACTTTTGGTATGAAGTCGATGAATTTTAAGAAAGGAAGAAGGCCAACAACTGAGTTGATATTGGAAACAAAGCCTACTAACGCCGAAGGGATGGACCAGAAGATAATGGAGACGATAATGAGACCGAAAACTGCCGTCTTTCGCATGATCGTCTCCCACCAATTCATGCGCAATGACGGCCAGATCACTTCGTCGGGGCGAATGCCCAACAACCGTGTTGACATTTGTAGCGGTCTGTGATGCGTAAGCGTCTGGTGAGCAGCCTGAGCGTTCTCTTGGTTGTCAAACTCGATGAAAGCTGCAGGTAGGGCTTTCGCTTCACCTCGACGAACACGACGTCGCATCTTGTAAATTTGTAGGTTCAGGTCCTTGAGTCTCATGCGAGTCCAGCGGATTGTGTCGACTCGGCGCAAAAAATTACCGATTGGACGATGGTGAGGACGCGACTCTGCTGGAATCCATTGTGCTGCCACAGATCCGCGTACATTTGGTAAATCTCCACCAATGCCGTAGGGATGTCTATACTCCAAATCCTCTTCAGTAACCTTGGGTTTCTTGTCCTTGGTGTCGTCATCGTCAATGGTGCTCTCGAGATTTAGCTTTTCCTTCGTTTCTTGGTTCAGTAGGTCTGGGCCCGGGAGATCCAACTCGAGCGGTCGAGATTGAATATCTTCGTGGGTAACAGACTCAGCAGATTCGACATCAAACGAATCCAAACCAGGACTAGGCGATGTAGGAATAGGCCCCTCGTTGGTGGGATGTCCTGGATGGGCTTTGAGAAATTTGTATCTCGCTGCATTCGCCGTTCGAATGAGTTCGACCTCAGCATCCTCAAGCCGTTTCGCTGTCTGGTCGCGTTCCTCCACCATCTTCGCCAATGCTTTATCGGAGTAAGGGATAAAAATGCGCTTGACAGAGTCGCCGTACAGTTTCCGCAGACGTCGTTCATCTAGATATCGCTGGGGAACGTTGGTGACTAACATCGTGCGAGACGATAACCGCTGAGAGTAGTGCGGAGAAGAGAGGTACGCTTGGCGCAAGTTGACATAATAGATACACTCGCGCACAATGCTGTATAGTACGAAGCCAAAGAACACCCAAGCCAAGAACATGTGGGCATACAGCTTATTCGGGTCTTTGACATTGCCGAGAGTCAGGTTGGACAGTCCTCCAGCGTTATTGCCTCCAGTGAGGTTGATTGGAAAGAGAATCGGCCATGTTATGAGACAGCCAACAAGACAAATGTTGCGAATGACTTTGAGATAGCGAATGAAGAAGAAGCCGTCGATCGAGCAATGGTCAAGGATATATGAATCGGGTACGCGGAAGAAAGGTACGATCCAGTTGAAGAAACCAGAAGGTAGCGCGGGAGTAGGAGGTCTGAAGAATGGGTTAGTACGGGTCCAGCTCATCTACACAGTGACAGAAGCCATGCTTACTCTGGCCATCTCAAAGCAGCGATAGTTCGCGGAGAGTATACACGTTGTAGGCGAGGTCGCAAGATAGTAAAAAGAATGAAACAGCCCGCGCAGATGGCGGCACTGGGAATCAACGAGGTGGCTAGCTTTTGGAGCGAAGACGTTTTGTTGCCGGCAGAAGCGCTCACGGTGCCTCCTCCTGAAGAATCGTTGCGTCCTGAACCGACTCGAGGATCTTTGCCCTAGTGCGACAGACATGTCAGTAGCTGATATCAAGAGTGAGGCTGGCACGGTAGAATAATACGTACACCGACATCACCAAGTCCTCTGGCGACAAGCCAGATGAAGTCTTGGGTATCCATTTGAAGACGATGCGCAAAACTATGGAAGTAGCATTGTGGGTGAGGAGAGGGTCCTGTGATTGAAACAAATGAAGAGAGAAAGAGAGTAAGAAGGACGAGGCCAGGGTACGAGCTGAACTGGGTTACGGAGGAGGAGATGTACAGGAGGGTGTGATCTGGCGACGAGGCTTGGGGGGAAAACTAGGCGAGGAAACAAAAGGGTCCCATGCACCAGCCATTCTGCCATTCCACGGGTGCATGAAATGAAATGGATGCTTTTTTCACTGCAAATCAGATCGGGCCTGACAAGCATGGGCGGTGCTGGGAAGACCCAGGAGAGTCAGGTCCCCCCGCTAGTGATTGATTAACAGCGGGGGGTTGCCACTGACTGGGGCGTAACTGGGGGACAAATTAAAGTCCAACGAGGAGCGCACAGTCCAGGCTTGCCAGACCACCTTGGTCCGCTGTCTGCCAAGATAGATGAATCCAAATGAACGAAAGCACATTATATAGAATTATATAAAAACAGTACTGCATGCTCGAGCCAAGCAACCATACCTCCGATTTTTTTTTTTTTTGTGATGTTGTCGAGAAGCTTCAAACACTACCAATGGCCGTGCTAACGGGCGGGTTCATGCTGCTTGTCCTTTTGTGTCACTAGGATACCACGGCACTGGGATGGGACATAACCCACTTAAAAAAGCCACTAACACCGCCAAAGGCCCACTGGCCTAACTCGCCCTCGACCCCCTAATTGCTTGGTACAGGGCCATTGGTGGCCGCTGAGCGGTCCAGCGTCCTCCAGGGATTAGGTTTCCAGTGGAGACCCGTTACATGCAGGATGCGATCTATCAGATGTGCTGGGAAATTAATTTCAAAATGCCCATTGGGTTGATGACAATAAACTGTCTTCCTTGGGAGTCGAGCAAAGGCTTATATCTCTCTTTGCAAACGGACAAGATGCGCCAGAGTGCGTTTCAATGGATCCAGGCTTGCATGTCTCGTCGTGGCGCCCCATGTCTTAAACAATGCCATCCCAACTCCATCGACCACCCAGAATGCTGCGTAATGGTCTCCGAATGTCCTTGCTGGTTTCTCTTCTTGGCCAGGAACATCTTGAATCACCGATGTAGCGTCACAGGCAAGGAAAAGCACTGTAGCATTTCGTTTCAGTTGCAATGAGCAGCGACTTGTCTTCTTGTTCGCATCTTTGCTTACAAGTTCAACTTAAAACTGTAGTAGACCGTCTCTTGCTGAATATATCTTCACTGTGCATAGACGACACCAGAATATTCATAGCAATTCAACCGAACTCTCATAGTGCATCTTGATGTTCAACCCCATGTCTACGGCTCGTACCAGATCGCAGCTCGACTCATGGTTCGCCACAACAACCGGAGCCCACTGCTGTAAAGGTGCCCGCCCTCATCCTCTAACAACATTCTGTGCAGTGACTTTTGACCGCCCCCATTCCAAGGTTGGGCGTGAACCTCTCCAGCTCTTTACAGGCGTGTTGGTACCCGCTGTAAAGTGCCTCCACTGATATTCATGGCGCCAAAAACTTTAATGCCATTGTCGGGCTCAGCGCTGCTTCTGCCAGCCGTTTAGTGGATTGGACCTGCAATGGGCCGAGGCGCATGCTGTTGCTTCTGTTGCCCACGCTTTGGCCGTAATCTAATTTCACCGTCGCCAAATCTTAATTTCCTGGTGTTGGGCCTTGCAGTAGTCGATGCGTTTCACCTGCAGGGCATTCGAGCGACCAAACGGGCAACTCTAGAAGGCATGCTGGCAACTGTCGACTGAAGGGAGCCTCTCGACCTTCTATTTGATCAACGTGACTAGGGCCCAGTCTCGTGACTAGTGTAATAGCTACAACTTTGTTTTTTTGCTCGGCGTCCGTCAGGGCTTACTTTCGAGCTGTGAAGATGTCGATTCAATGCCATTGCTGTTGTAGCGGAGGATGCTCGCTGCCGCAACCTGTCTCATCGTCGCGTTCGGAAGACTTTGCCATTCTCCCAATCGACTATTTTCAACGCGACTTGTATGAGTATAGGACATTGCTTCATTTTTTTTTACCTTTGTTAATATCGACCTGAGAGCAGTGCTGGTTGCGTTACCGAAGGAGCATATCAAACACCAGCCGCTCCTCAATCAAAGGTGAGGGCATTGCTGTAAGCCACACGCCAGTATTGCAGCGATATTCTCTGCACTGTCACTAGCGCCCACTATCAAATTTCCTATCAGTGGAACATGATTACCATGCATCTATTTTATCACTCCTAATCAGCTCAAAGCCGCATAGGAGGTCAAGTACGACGGCTTCAATAGCACTGGTCGCGACGTGGCTCTACATGCAGCATTTGCACACGACACACATATTAACTGGTTTGAATGTATTTAATTTTAATTTTCATTTTCATTCTATTTTTAACTCAATTATCTCGTAGCTCATTCGATTGAATCGATCATCGGGCGCAGTAACCGCCGTCAATCAAGATATCGGCGCCTGTTGTGTATGAACTGGCATCAGAGCAGAGGTAGACATAAGCACCCTTGAGCTCCTGGGGGTTGCCGTTGCGGCCCATGGGGATCATGCTCTTCCACAAGTTTTGAGTCTTCTCGTCGATGAAGTCGGAGAGACCAGTGTCGATGTACCCGGGGGAGATGGAGTTGACACGAGCTAAAAGGAAATTGTTAGCGCAATCTGATTCTCATTTTGAGTCGACTTGAAAGCTTACCGAAGTCACGCCACTCGTTGGCCAACGAACGAGCCAGGTGAATGCATCCAGCCTTGGCGACGTTGTAAGATGTTTGCTCCTGAGGGTAGTTGGCGATGTGACCAGACATGGAGGCAGTAATGACAAAGCTTCCCTTGCCTTGCTTCTTGAAGTGAGCACCAACAGCCTTGGCGCAGTAAGCAGTTCCGCTGAGATCGATCTGGATAACCTTGTCCCAGTCGGCTGCGGATCCGTCAATTACACCAGCATCAGCAGTGGCACCGGCGCTGCAAATTGTCAGCTCGCCAACTCTTTTCTCCATCGTAATGACGGCCGGCAACGGTAATATGACGAGAGTACTTACTTTGCGATGAAGGCGTCAATGGTGCCAAAGTCAGCAACAACATCGGCGACGAGCTTCTCAACATCCTTGAAGTCACTGACGTTGCACTTGTAGGCCTTGGCCTTGATGCCGTAGGCCTTCTCAAGGTCGGCAACGTTCTTCTCAGCACCCTCCTTGCGAGAAGAGTAAGTAATGGCAACGGATGCGCCCATCTCGGCGACACCACGAGCCGCCTCAGTACCAATACCGCGGGCTCCGGAAGCGCCAGTGACGACGACGACCTTGCCCTTGAGGCTGAACAAGTCAGCGAGGCTGGAAGACTGAGGAGGAGTCTGAGGCATGATGAAGAATTTATAGGTGAGATAGGTAAATTAAAGAAGTAATTGACTCAATTGACTGGTATTGTCAAGTGAAGATGGAAGAAGAAGAGGGGGAGTGAGGGGTAAACATGAGAGAGGAGGGGCTTTCCCTTTTAAACCGGAGAGCCAAGATCGTAGTAACAATCAAAAGACAACTGATTCCCCTATTCTCCGTGCCACTTCTGCATCATTGGCCGGGCAAATGCGCGCCTGAAAGGCCCATACCTGGATAGCTCACCAATGTCTGGCACCCAGACCTGTAGCTGCCCCACCACCACAAGCTCTGGACGACGTCATTGCCCCGCGACGCACTTGGGCAAACGCTGCCATTATCCCGGCCCGGCCACTTTAACGACCTATCGACGCTACTCTCCCGCACGCAGCCCACCTTTTTGCATTGCCTAACATGAGCCTCCATCCGTAGCAGCCGACTGACCGATGGCCGCTTGCCCTCGTACCACCCTGCGACGATAATTCAAAGGTCCAATGGCTCTTGCCGGATATCCACTGTGTCACGCTCTGAGAAACCTCTCACCGGTACGACGACGTTTGTGTTGGGTGAATCGAGGCGACCGTGACAACAAAATGATGCCGAGCGTATGATACGAAGATATGATGAAGGACAGGGGGCGATTGTAGGAGAATGTGCAGTGTCTGTATCGTTGGCAAAGATAGGGACGACGCTGGTGTTGTTTCAACGAACATGCCTCGACCAAGAAGATAGGATATCCTGAAGAAGCTTGACTAGAGATGAAAACGCCGTCATATCATTGTTACTACGGCACAGACGGTAGCTTGAAACGGTTCATGTCGATGGATGCTAAGTGTTTCACATGCAATATATAACTATCAATACATTTGCATATCCATATCATCCCGAAAGACCAAACTATTGACAAACATTCGACCGCTTCATTCTTTTAAAACGCGCTTTTAAGTTTGTTTAAGAAGAAGGTGCCTTTTGGCCACCCCAGTAGGCTCCTGGAATAGCGATTGGCGTGCCAACCACGCTACCGGCAACGCCTCCCAAAGTCAAAGCCGCGTTGACGACTCCGGCTAGACCCTCACCAGCGACTAAACCAGCAGCGATGGCAAATGCATAGTTATTGTAGTTGGAAATGCTCTTCCTCTTCCAAATGGCGGCAGTGATAGCTCCGAAAAGTACAGCGTTGGCATATCCCGCATCAGGACCGAGAACCCAGGCGACGCCGATGGCCATCCAATTAGGCAGCCAGTTGCGATACTTTTGGCGAGGACCAACGAGAACAAAGTTCTTGACGACAGCTTGTATACCGGCGACAATAGCCATGGCAATGGCGAAGTAACCAGATGTCTTGGGAATGGTGAAATGCTTGGCTGTAACGGCGACGGCGACGGCCTGCCATGCTGTGACACTGGGAGCCTGGAATGGGCATGTGGTACCATGGGGTTGCTTGTAGTTAGGTTCCCAAACACAGGGGTAAGCAGCCATGAACAGTACAAAGACACCAGGGGCCAAGAACACGGAAACAAATGTACCCATGGCTTGGGCGTAGAACTGGTATTTGGGGGGAGTGCGAAGAAGGAAGCCTACACGGAAATCGCTGACAAGCGCATTGGCGACATCAGCAGTACCCGAGGCAATGTTTCCTGCAATCAAGTTGATGCGTTGAGCATCCTTGACGTCAGCCATGTGGTGTGTTATACCACCGAAGACGAGCTGGGATGCCTTGGAGGACGCAGTGAGAGGAGCGACATCAGTGACAGCACCTCCGTAGATGCTGAGGAATGCGAAAACGACACCCAACAAGCAAGCAAGGATGGCCAAGCCCGCATTCATCTGGAACTGGAAGTGGCACACAATGCAAGAGACTGCCAGGAACACAAGACTGCCGGTACTCCACAGCCACATCGGGACTTGGAGCTCGGGACCGGCAAAGTCTTCAACCAAACTGTTCTCGTCGTTGACTTTGGCAGCTTGTTTCTGGAGGAATGGGCTGTTCTTGCCTCGCTTCTGAAGCTGGCCATTGAGAGTCACAGCCAGCTCTCTGAAAGCAAATACAACACCGTCGATGATGACGCGGAAGTGAAGGAAGAACTCGATGAGACTGTAGACGATCAAAACGAGCACACCAGGCCATAGCATCCAGTATCGGGGAGAAGGCACGTATCCTGGCTTGTCGATGCCCTTCATATTGCCGTAGTTAATGAGGTTAGTCCAGTGGTAGCTGTCGGCGTTACCATCAGATCCCACGCATACGCCCTTGTGGACCAAAATGGGGCCAATGACGCCGTAGGCGACAAATGTACCCAAGAACCATGAGATAGCGGTGTTGAGACCGACCAAAATTCCGGATCCAAAGAAAGCAGGGGTCAGTTGAATGTACCAACCCCAGTTGTCGATAACCTGAGCGTATGTGTTGTAGCCTCCCCAAATGTTGAACCAAGTAAAGAGATGCCAGTTGTGGAGGATTCCATCGGCGTATTGAGAGACGATAATGTGGGCAAAGGCGCCGACGAATGCAATGACTAAAGCCTTGACCTTTTTCATAGCGTCGGAGGCACCAGAACCAACGGCGTGCATGGATCTAATCGCAAGGGCGGTGGCGGTTGGAGAGGGGAAGATGAGGTTCAGCTCGCGAGCAACATTGATGATAAAGAACTTGCGGAGAGGCACAGCGGCAAAGAGACCGAAGAAGGCAGAGACAACAGTGATGCACAGAATGCGACCAAAGTCCTGCTTAGGCTCGCTCGAAAGAAGGCCCAGACGATACATAGCGGGTAAACCAGCGACGAAGAGGGCAGAGAGACCGCCAGCACCAGTGGCAGCAGCCTGCACAATGCTGTTTTCTTGAGGACCGAATGTTTTACCGATGCCAGGAACCATGGGAAGAGATTTGGAAAGGATGGAGATGATGCCGTAACCGAAAACAGCGCCGAACATGGTAGCAGGGAATGTGAAGCCAGTTTTGAGACCTATACAAGAGGACGGACGGCAGATTAGCAACTGTGTTAAATAAAGAAAGCAGCATCCTTTTGGTTTGGGTTCTGGCCTGTCCAGATGGATTGAAGTTCTCTTTCGTGCATTCGCCGATATGTTGGTACTTACCGAGATAGACGTTGGAGGCATTGCAGAGTGATCCCAGGCAGATACCAATAACAACGGCACGAACTGTCAAAGGGTTACCCTCCTCTGGAAGGCCCTTGATAGGTGGCAGAGTAGAGAACAAATCAGTGATACCGCCTTCCTCACTAGTATCAGAAGCGGCCTCCTTGAGGTCTAGTGATGCATGATCCTCGCTGACGAGCTTTTCCTCATTGACGTGTGTTCTCGGGACAGGAACATGCTCCTCGTGGAGCTCGTGTTCGAGAGAATGACGGGCTTCGGCGCCGGTCTGTGGTTGGCGACCACTAATACCGAGTTCACCGTCCATGTTGTGCGGTTGGCTAGCTTCCCTGCGATCGAGACAAAACAGGTGCCAACGATTGTCAATGACAAGGGAAGAAAGAGAGAAGTCAATCAAGCACGTGGAGCTGGGGAGGGTAGAAGGCCCATTGGGGTTTTATCTGTCTTGGATGGAGAAGGCGAGCACCACTGTTACAATGTCCTAAGCGAATGAAGGATGGCTTTCCCACTGTAACCGTCCCGTAATTTAGTTATCTAATGGAGAACCTTGGACCGACGCTAGTTGCAGACTGGGATGTCGGAGTGACCAAAATAGTCGCGGCAGAGCGCACCCATAAGACACCGCACAGCGAGACAAATCACCAACATCGACCCTGTTTTCCCTCCCATTTGGGGCGCATGTAAATGCCGCCCTTAGCCTTCCAAATGCAAAAGAACCTTGCAGGCAATTGGAGAGTTGGAGTGGAGATAATGCGGATCAAGCACAGCTGTTAGCTGCACGTCGTGCCCCTGGAATGAAGGTTGGGGGCTGGTGGCTGCCCTGAATAGCCCGACCTCCGGTGCAGGGGAGGCCCCTTAGTGTTGACGCTAACATTCAATTGCCATGATCGCGGCAGTGGTGCGGTAGTGCGACGTAAAAGCAGTACGAGAAAAGTGAATACAGGTTGTGACCACGACACAGCCCACAAACCACAGTGGTATAAAACGTATGTGTTCGAGACATGAATGCAACGTCAAGCCTACACATACAGGAAGAAACTCTGCGAACGAGAACAAAACTAGTACAAATTTGGAAGGCATCCAAAGAAGATGGAGCATCGCTCAAGTCAAGAAGAGAGGTGGTTGAGTCGTGCTTCCAGAGTTTAAACTCTGCACAGCGTCACACTCGTCAACCTCTCCACATGCTGCACGCCTTCGCTAGCACACTCGTTGGCTTGATGGCAGTCCTTGTCTCAACTGTTTCCAAGACAAGGCGTACGCTTGGGACTTCCCCCAATTTCACGCAACCGAGATAACTCCAAGTTGCGCGACGGCGCTGCCCACTGCGGCTCAGCCAATGTGAATTTGACAAGAATTGCCCCTGGATAGATGTCATTTCAATGGCAAATGCTCCACTGAACTCAAGGAACCTTTGCAGGCGCTTCTTGGCAGCCGCAGTGCAGCAGACCCCGTTCGTTCTCACGACGTTCGCCGTAACCATGCCCATAGCAAGGAGGGCCAGCAGGCAAGTTGCTCCGTAAATAATCACTGCACCAGGGAATTACATAGTATTTTTGTTCACCATCAGGCGCCTTGGCTCCAGTTCTACGTACCGGGCTGAGCAATTCCGCACCCCAATTGGAAAATTCAGCATTACTCCGTCCAACCAAGCGCCGCCGTTAGCCACATGCCCGGACCGGTGAATGTTCCCCATTGTCACATACGGAGAATAATGCGGGCGGAGAATGGCATCTTCTGAGGGCACAATAAGCTGCTGATGGGATGGCGAGTTACTCGGTGCTGTCTTATCCTAGGAGAGTGTTTAATTGGAGCAATATTACAGTACTAGTCGTGGTCTTTGCTTTTCGAGTTGCCGCATGTGGCATGGCTCTAGCACGATCATCGCAGGGCCCCGGATCATATTCCCAATCTCGCAAATAATCATCTTCACAGGCCAACTTTCCAACGAAGTCACTTGCACGCGGTGCTACAGGCGGACAAATTCGAAGTCAAGAGGAGGAAGAAGCCGTAAAAGCTGGATGAAAAGTTCGTAGATCAGTGGATGTAGCGTCGCAATTGCAAATCAATTCTTCGCCGGACCGGGCCAGAACAAATTCTTGTCCACCAATAATACCAATACCGGCAGCAGCCTGTGAGCTGGATTAGCAACAATGCATTCACGCTAGAGCGATCGGGGTGAGCACCACGCCACACAGCTCGTCTGAACAGATAGCTCGATCTGAATAGAAAACGAGCCGTACAGCCGTCGATCCACCGCACAGCACTGGGTACAGCCCCGACGCCAAATGAGCTGTGACGCCTTCGGACTGTTTCTTGTCCTTGGCCAGGCTGGACTTCCCTATTCTGGCGTCGCTCACCCGCGGCTAGAAGATGTTCGACGCCAGGTCAGCGCCACGATCGTGCTGACAGCGGGCCATAACCGTCTGTCAGCGGCGTTGAACTGCTGGGCTCAATTGACATATTATTGCAAGCTTAAATTTGATATTTGTAATGATCCAACCCTGTGTCAAAAGCGACAAGAAAGTGCGAACAGGGATGGCGTTGCAATCGTGACCAAACGATTTGGTAATGGACACATTGCCCATGGGGTACTGCGTCTGCTCCATTTCATTTGACTTGTTCCTCAAGCCCACTAAATTCAATCCTGCATCCACTGTCTGCTCTTCGCTGTCCCTTTTGCAACACCAATCACCTGGTGAGTGATGCGCTACAGCATCCACCAAGACAGGCCCACAGGGCCGTTGATCAATGATTCCAGCGTTGTTTGGCGGATGGGCTGCGCTAGCCAATTGCACACAGCCTGAAGCTCATCAGTATTGAGGTTCTGCTTTTGCCACTCAAGACCTGTTTGCCGGATTTGTCGGATTTGTAGCAGCCAATCAACAGCTCGACTGGGTTGCATTAGGTTCGCCAGTCAAGGCTGGTGCTGCCTCTATCTCTAGCTGTATCAACGAGTTCAAAAGCTAGGCATCCTCGAGCGACGCGAAGACTCTACGGGCTTAATCGCTCAACTTACAAAAGATCCTTAGCTCAATATCGGGCATGCCCCGTTCATGCTCCATAGACTACGGAGCAAGGACTATAGAATTGGGCCCAACAAGGTCATCCAAGGCTCCGGAGTATTCCACCCCAGTCGATCAGGACGCGACAGACGGCTTAGGCTACTCTCGGCCGATTTGACTGAATTCGGTCCCGTCCCAGGAAGGTCCCAGACGGGCCGACTGCCCACAGACTAGAGGCGATTGTCCAACAAAATCAAATGCAACCAGTAGGATACTCATAGCCTTGTCAAGTTAGGTACCTGTCAATTTTTAAAAATAGCCTCGAAGCCAGACATGAGCGCGAGTTTGCATCGCGCTGCTCCTCGCGTGATAACATATATTTGGTAACAGGATTCCCTCTGGTGATAAGCTTGGATTTGAAGTACTTCGAGTCCTAGCGTTATCGTCTACCAGTTCACTAGCTCTTGCACTTTGATTGCCTTGCCGCTCTCCATGCTCATATTGGCTCCCACACCCACGAGCACAGCATTGCCTCCATCTCTGATCCACGCAGCTCTCTTGAACTTGTCCTCTTCTGCACCGTCCAGCACATCTTTCAACAGCACAGGATCTCCTCCTCCATGCCCTCCGTCCTGCTTCACTATATCAACAACATATGCCGGATCCCAAAGGGGATACACAACGATCTTGGTCTGTTCCACTCCTCCCTGGATATAATCGCCTTCACTGATCTTCTCGCGCGCAATGACGGGCTCTCCTCCGGCAGAATATCCGCTTTCGACGACGTTGATCTCCAGTCTGCCCTTACTACCGTTGAATACGCATCGGTAACCTTCCCAAGGAGCATAAGCGTAGGTATTGTACGTCATGACAGCGCGGTTCTTGTATTGGATCACCATGGACAGGTTGTCCTCAATGGTAATGCCTTCAGCAAAGCAGTTTCTGTCTCGAATATAACCATCTTCATGCTCAGCGTCGAGATAGAGCTTCTTCAAATTATCGCTCTCATCAATATGGATTGCGAACGGGTCTTTTTTGGCGTCATCGTTGTTCAGATAGCGCTCGCCGAGGTTCTTCTCGCCTCTGCGCTCTGCATTCTCTTTACCGTAAAATCGTAGCCCGCCGATGCAGTACACGCTAATTGGCTCCGTATTCATCCAGTAGTGAACCAGATCAAAATGATGGATAGACTTATGCATTTGGATGCCTCCGCTGTTGCTCTTGTCGCGATGCCAGCGGCGCATAAAGTCACTTCCATGCGCGCAATCCAGGATCCAGTCCATATGCACCGTAGCTACCTCGCCAATAACACCTGAATCCAACAGTTCTCTGACCTTAGTATGATGTGGTGCGTAGCGGTAATTAAAGAGGACTCGCACGTGCTTTCCAGTCTTCTTCTCCGCATCAATCATGGCCTGCAGCTTCTCCACGTCGATGGTCATCGGCTTCTCAGTGATGGCATCGCAACCAAGCTCCATGGCCCTGATACAGTAAACATGGTGAAACCTGTCAATAGTTGTCACAATGACCACATCCGGCTCCTGCTCCTCTACCATCTTATCAAAGTCTTCGGCTTTATACGTCGGCATGGCCTGTTCGCCCAATGCCACGATCCTCTCATTGGCAACATTCATACGCGTCTGGTTCGTATCACATATGCCCACGAGTTTCGCAAATTTCGGGAAGTCCTTGATGATGCTCTCATAGTAAAAGGACGAGCGAACGCCCATTCCGACAATGACGTAGCGTTTCATGGTGAAGACTGAATTGGCTGAGTTTTAAAGTAAAGATGGTGTTCACAAAAAGTGTAATGGCACCCATGGGCCCCTAAGTCTGATGAGGGGAAGCTCCAACTACAAATACGACAGCTCGTCGGCGACATCGGGTACAAGCCCGTTTTTTGGTTGCTAGAAGCGCACGAATCAAATCTTCGAGCGGCGCCAAGTGGCTTTGGGCCGTTCCATAGTAAACCCATGGGCAGGCTGCGTGGCATCGACGATCATTATCCTGGGGAAGTGGGACGGCTGGGTGAGCTGCGACCGAGAGCAATAGCCTTTCTCAAATTTTAGAGTCTGATTGGGGCTAGAATTACACCAATTGAAAACCTCCGGAGGTCATCATGTGCTTCGTTTTGGTACATAAAGGAGGGGTCGGGCTGCGAGGCGTCGTGTTGCTGCATTTGTTGAGTCTGCTATCCATCACTGCTCAGCCGTCGATTTGGCCTTGTACTACATTAACTTATCGTCTAAAGATGACACTGGGAAAGGCATCTTGTTTCTTATCATAAATGATGAAGCAGAATTTCGGGAAACCACTCTGTCCGACGAGGTCAAGCCTCACTGTTGACTTGGTGTTTCCCCGCACTTGTATAAGTCGGCTGGCTGGCTCTTAGCCAACGAGATCAGCCCGCCACACACCATCATCGTAGCCACCAAAGTGAAAGTACCAGTACAGTAGAGCCAACCTAGTACATACTGATTGTTTCAAAAAGCCGTATCTCCGCAATCTGCGCGTCCCTTGGATTCCAGTTCTGCTCCATCCTTCATCTTGCTCGTGAATTACTTTCAACATGACCAAAGATGCCCAACATGTGGAGGAGACGGACGATCTGACGAAGCTCCAGCACGATGCTACCCTTGCCACAGAGGATGAACATCAGACTACTTTCATCCAAGCTGTGCGGCGCTACCCCAAAGCGCTGGCTTGGTCTGCGGTGATCAGCCTGTGTATCATCATGGATGGCTACGACACAGCATTGATGGGTAGTCTTTTTGGGTTTCAAGCATTTGCCAAGAAGTACGGACACTTTATCCCCTCGAAAAAGAAATACGGCCTCGCTGCTCCGTGGCAGATGGCTTTGGGAATGGGTAGTCCAGTGGGTAATGTCGTGGGTGTCATCATCAACGGCTACCTGAGCGATAGATACGGGCATAAGATTGTGTTACACTGCGCGTTGTTCGCATTGACTGGTCTCATCTTCATCCAGATCTTCGCACCGAGCGTAAATATTTTGTTCCTCGGCCAGATCCTGTGTGGCATCCCTTGGGGTATGTTTGGTACCATGGCGCCAGCGTATGCTTCAGAGGTGGTTCCGCTCGCGCTGCGCAGCTATCTGGAGACTTGGGTGGTTTGCTGTTGGGGAATCGGCCAATTCTTCTCCTACGCTGTGCTATTCAGCCTTAACACTCGAGAAGACCAGTGGGCCTACCGAATCCCTTTTGCCGTTCAACTTGTCTGGCCTGTTGTGATCATTCCGCTCTCTGCGTTTTGCCCCGAGTCGCCATGGTGGCTCACTCGCAGGGGTGAGTACACCCGTGCCGAGAAGTCGCTGATGAGGCTTACCTCGGGCCATGATCGCGAAGAGAAAGTAAAGAAAGCCTTGGCATTGATGATTGAGACCAACAAGCTCGAAGCTGATCTTCAGTACGAAACTACGTACAAGGCTTGCTTCAAGGGAACGGACTTGCGACGAACGGAAATCGCTGCTGTTTCTTGGGGAATTCAAATCACCACTGGCTTTGTGATCCAGGGCTATGCCACCTATTTCTTTCAACAGGCCGGTTTGTCATCCAACGATTCTTTCAAGATGACGCTGGGCATTGGAGGCATCCATTTACTCTGTAACCTGGCCAGTGCCGCACTCACTGGCAACTATGGCCGTCGACGTCTATTCCTCATTGGATGTGTGGTACTGGCGCTGCTCATGTTTGTTATTGGGTTCCTTGCCTTTGGCCCGGATACTTCAGCTTTCGGATTCGCTACATCTGCGGTATATTTGGTATGGTTTGGAGTGTGGTGCGTGACGATTGGCCCTCTCCCGTATGTCATCAACGGCGAAGTGTCGTCAACCAGACTCAGAGCAAAGACAATCGCCATTGCCAGGGGAACCTATCTGGTTTTGAACATTATTAACAGCGTGGTGGCCCCTTATATCCTCAATCCTGAATGGGCTAACTGGCGCGGAAGGACTGGACTTCTCACAGGCGGGTTGACCATACTGAGTCTGATCTGGGCGTACTTCAGACTGCCTGAGACGGGTGGACGAACGTACGAAGAACTGGACGTCTTGTTTGCGGAGCAGGTGCCGGCTAGGAAGTTTGCAAGCGCAGTGATTGAACGACGAAATGGGGAACTGACTGTCGCGAGGAATAATATCACGGCTTGATGGGACTTTATATGGAGTTTTGAAGGATTGAAGTCATTTTGTGATGTGGTTTAATTCGACTGGTTGTTCTATGGCGCGTTTGGCTCGGAATGTGGCTGGTTTTCTGTTATGTTCTCTTCCTTTCCTCACCCAGATTGTAGCGCGGAATACCAAATGATTCAATAAAATAATGCGATCCGTTGATGAGCTGTCCCCCCATGGATATTTGATGTCAGAGAAATTCGTTCTGGAAGGTCATGTGGTGGTGTTGCGTCCATGTCTGGGCTCTTTTAGCGCCCGACGAGCCAAGCCGGGGCGCAACTCCGATTACGGACGCCTGGAAAGCCGTGTGTAAGCCGGTGCTCCCCCGCCTGACGACTCCAGCTGCCCGCAATTCAAGGTCTGACGGGAGGATATTCTCGGCCTCGATGATTTGTGGTGCTTTAGTGAGTTTGGAGTATTAAAAAGATCAGTTTCGAAGTGGATGAGAAGTTCGCCATACAAACTTGGAAGAGCCATCATCACAGTCTCTTCGCAATATTCGTTACTAGCAACACCTCAAAAATGTCTGTTCCAATCCCTCCTCGAGGAATCTACGTCCCCGCTGTAGCCTTTTTCCACGAAGATGAATCACTTGATTTTGATGCCATCACGGCTCATCTCACCCGTCTGGCCAAGGCCAACGTCGAGGGTCTTGTCATTCAGGGCTCCAACGGAGAAGGCATGCACATGTCTCATGAAGAGCGCATTCAGGTCCTCAAGCTGGCTCGCAAGATTCTCAACGAGCATGGCAAGCCCGGGGCTGTCATTGTTGCTGGTTGCGGCGCTCAGAGCACTCGTGAGACTATCGAGCTATGCAAGGAATCCAAGGAGGCTGGCGCAGACTTTGCCCTTGTCTTGAGCCCCAGTTTCTGGAGTGAGTTGACATACTCCAATCCCCAGTTGTAGTACGCAGTAGCTAACACCAAGCAGTCATGGCTATGCACAAGCCGGTCATTTACAAGTTTTTTGATGATGTCGCCAAGGCATCTCCTCTGCCCATCATTCTATACAACTTCCCCGGCGTGACTTCCGGTATCGACTTGGACTCTGACACTGTCATCAACCTGGCCAAGGAGAACCCCAACATTGTCGGCCTTAAGCTCACTTGTGGCAACATGGGCAAGCTGCAGCGTATTGCCCACGACCCAGTGATTGGAAAGCGATTCGCTCCTTTCGCTGGAAAGACCGACTTCATGTTACATGGACTGGTTGGAGGGTCACACGGAGTTATTGCTGCCACTGCCAACCTGGTGCCCAAGGTGCACGTAGAGATGCTGAGACTGTATGACGAAGGCAAGCTCAAGGAAGCACAGGAGCTTCAGACACGCTTCAGCCGTGCGGATTGGGCTCTCGTGCAGCTTGGAGTGGCCGGCCTGAAGGCCGCGTTGGACAAATACTACGGTTACGGCTCTGGTCGTAGTCGACGACCCTTGGGCAAGGTGGACGTCGCCAAGTTTGATGGCGAGGCCGGGGCACCTTTGCAAGATTTGGTAGACTTTGAGAACACATTGCCTGGCATTTGAAAAACATCGCACGATAGACTTTTAATGTTTTATAGAACCAAAAGGGGTCCGAAAAGACGTGGCTACCATTTTCACAAGTTGATATGACGCAATAGCTACCAAGAAAAACTTGCCCATCTCGAGCGGTGGAACTACAAAGCATAGGAATTAAATTAAAACTAATCATCTCGTCGCTTATCTCTCATAACGGGCCAGACGATCAGTCCATAAAAGCTGGTATGTGCTAGTCATTGGCTATTTGGCTAGCGCTCTGAGTTCCCGCCCGTGTGATGCTGGCATGATTGGGCACGCTATGTCCGATGGGGGTCTCGGTGATTAGGCTATATGTTATCTCTTAATCCTCATCGTGACGCACATCAATTTTTCAACCGTACTAATCAGTCAACTTCACACAGATCACAATGTCTAAGCCAGTCTGGTTCATCTCCGGTGCCTCGTCCGGCTTCGGCCTGGAAATGGCCAAAGTCGCTCTTGCAAAAGGACATACTGTCATCGCTGCTGCCCGCAGCACTTCCCGCTTGACAGAACTCGCCGAGTTGGGCGCTGAGACGCTAGCTTTCGACGTCACTTCATCGCTCTCAGAGATCAGGGTTCTTGCGAAGGAGTTGTTTGACAAGTACAAGAGAGTAGACTATCTCATCAATGCTGCGGGTTATATCCTAGATGGTGCTGTTGAGGAGGTGTCTCCCGAAGAAGTCTACGCCTGCTTCAACACCAACGTCTTTGGCGTCATGAACACTCTAAAGGCATTCCTGCCATATATCCGACAGCAGGATGTGGTAAAAGGAAAGAGAGCTACCGTAGTCACCTTCGGCAGTGTTGGTAGCTGGAACGGTGGCGCAACCTATTCGGTCTACGCCATGACTAAGGCTAGTGCCTCGTCCCTCGCGGAGAGTCTGCGCGATGAACTCAAGCCTTTCGACATTGTTGCGACAGTCATTGAGCCTGGCTACTTCAGAACGGCATTCCTGAACCAAGGCCGCAGAACTACGAGCAAAGAGAAAATTGATGCCTACGAGGACCCCAGCACGCCTAGTGGCCGAATGAGGTCGGCGCTTGAAGTGGTCAACAATAACCAACCCGGGGATCCGGTTAGGGGCGCAAAAGTGGCTGTGGATGTGTTGACAGGAGATAAACAAGTGCCGGTGAGGATTGTCTTGGGAAGTGATTGCGACAGGGATATTAGGGAGAAGTGCAGAAGTACGGTGAGCATCCTGGACGAGTGGAAGGAGCAAATTCTGAGTACCGATTTTCCAAAATAAGCGACAGCGAAGCGATAGACTCAACTTCATGGAAAATATTGAAACATTACAATAAAAAGCGTCTGGGGTTCATGTTTCATGGTTCATAACCCATGCAGGGTGGTGCACTGTAGCGACTGACGCGAGGCTGAATGCATAAGTCGAAACACGCTCCCTGCGCCATCCACCAAGACGGCAACGCTTCGACAACAAGTGACAAAAGGTTTAGGGCATGAATCATTATTCCAGCGTGGTGCTAGCAATGTACCTTTAGATGCAGTCACTCACCACTGCGACAAGTGGGAAATGCCACGGACAAGCCATCGGCGACTTGGAAGCACTACTCATCTCACGCAGCACCATAAGCCCAGAGGCACCGTCGAGACGCCGAGTTTGTGGCATGCATGGTCTCGATTGCTGGAAAAATCCAGAAGGCTTGATGGAAATTGAACTGCCGGAGTTGTGTTGCAGAGGGAAACATCGCCCATGCATGCAGCCTGTAGGTGGCCAGCCAAAGGGGACAGAGCGGCGATCGGGGATTTCGCTAGCGAGAAGCTGGGAACGGTAATGGGACGAATTGAAGCACAAGCAATGGGCTGACGTTCTGACGAAATAGTCAAGGTCTGCCGCTGAACTGAGTAGCGGAACCATTGCATGTTACCAGTGGACCATTTTCTGTCACGGTGCAATGGTAATAAATAGTTGCTGTCATATAATCAGCATGTTGCTATGGTTGAATACAGTGGTCAAG
The DNA here is from genome assembly GCA_022702485.1 of Simplicillium sp. C3G150-2. Taxonomy (NCBI): domain Eukaryota; kingdom Fungi; phylum Ascomycota; class Sordariomycetes; order Hypocreales; family Cordycipitaceae; genus Simplicillium; species Simplicillium sp. C3G150-2. The sequence goes on along the minus strand of JAJIYY010000005.1, from coordinate 922,472 downwards.
CCAGCCTGAACTGAGCGGCTGGAGTGGTCTGGTTCTGGGGTTAATACAGGGGTGAGAGCTGAAGCCTGTGCATTGTATTGGACGACCAATACTCAGTGCTACAATGTCATTCACGGCTGATTACAGTTAGCAATGTTTCAGACGAAAGCGATAGCCATGATTTCATGCGTAAGAATGCTTGCGAAAGCAGGCACTTCTATGACGGCTTTGCTTATTTTCATCTAGTCATTTTTATGCTTCCAGGCGCCATGCTGTGTGGCCCATGAATTTGAGTTTGTTTCGCGCTCGCATCGAGGAAAGCATGCAATGTCCTTGTGGATTACGAGTGCAATCATGCCTGAATGCTTTTCCTTCATTGGCTTCTTCCAGCTAGGATCAGACCAAATTCTGACCGCATAAATCCCAGTCACACGTGGCGATCAGGGTCCCTGTCGTCGGGTTCCTCGTGGCTAAGACATACATACCTAACTGTTTTGGAGAAATGAGCTACTGTGTGAGCTACTGCGACAAGTTACTCAGCTAGTTTGGAGCGCGTTCCCTGAGCTCTTTGCTTATGGAAACGAAATGCACCGTTCGTGCATGAACATGCAAGTGGATGAAGATCAGAATGGGCGTTCTCCCTCGTTCAACCGAGTAAGGATCCCTGTTCTCTGGTACCCCAACACCGAAATGCCCTGGTTTGCATGTTTATGAGGGGTTTTCTTGCTTTCCCTCATCCGCCCCTCCACATCCTAACCCGCCGTTCAGGCCACTGGCTGGTCTCTACAGGCTAGGGCTAGAATGTCTTAGTGGCGGTGGCGCCCTGTGTCTGGGCCTGTCACACTGCTGTCTTTCGGGCCTGTTGTTGCCCCAAATGCAAGCGGCCCAGGGTGCAGTGGCCAATTAGGAGCCGTGGAGCAAATGTACGGTTGTCGCTGGGATTCATGGGAGCGAATAGGCAGCGATCAAAGGCAACAGGCAGCCGGGACGCAGATTGGACTTCCGGAAGAGACGGGTTCCATGTTGACCAGAGCCCATCCGAGGAGAAAGAGAGGGACACACTCATTTGCTGAAGAGTGTGAAATTAATTTAGCCGCCGTGGGTGAGGCTGAGGTTCAACAATGGGGCCAATCCAAACCAATAGATGGGATGGGCTTGTGAAAACAGAACAAACTGACTAGGCCAGAGAGAGGCTTTTGTATCCATAAGGTAGATAAGTCATGCGACTGCCTGCCTTCCCAGATCTATCGCAATCTAATGTCTCGTTTTTCCCTTTATCTGCTTCGTCCCATTTTATCCCATCTTTTGCTCCATTTGCATGCTTCTTTCTTATCTCTTTCGCTTTGGTAGCGTCTTGTAATTGTCGCAAACTATCGACTCGGATCCAAGCGAAACGATGGATTCTCCCCGCACAGAGAATGGAATTGTGTAAGCCTTGAGCCTAGTAGTCACTGATCGCTGCTGCCCCCCAATTCCCCGCGATCATACCTCGAAATCCTTCGCGCGTTCCTGCAGCTGCGCAAGTTGGTCCTCTCGGTCTACCACGACAATCTTACTTACGTTCTTGTTTTAGCAATGACATTCGCTTCCTCGATATTCACGATGACGAATACCAAGCGTACCTCGCCAACAGTACCCGCAAACCCCGCCACCTCCCCTCTCCAAGTGCGTCGTCGTACGCTACACGCTCTCCCGACATTGATTCTCTGCCACCCGATTCACCAGACTGGAATCACCCTGGCACTCGGGTAGATACTAGTCCCAGACGTAAGCGACTGCTGCAGCAACAACAGCAACAGCTGCAGCAACATGAACGCATCTACAGAACAAGCAGCGGCCGGTCGCAACACCAGACAACAGCATCCAATGCGTCGGCATCAGCATACAGCTTATATCCCGCTCCAACCAAACCATTGCCGCCCATCCCTACACATAAGACACCAAGAATGTCGGGGTCGGAATCACAGAGCCGATCGTCTATGAGCACTACCCGCTCCTCTCGAACTTCTAACGAAGGGGACGCTGCTGCTCGACATGCCAGGTATTCTACCACGAGCCGATCCATCACGACCCGTCGTGCGAAGCTTCAGGTATCTCTGTGGAAGACCATAGTGTCTGATGATAAGCGCACCAATAATAGCGTCCACTACTTAGATGTGTCACCGACTTCATCCGTTCTGGCGAGCAAGCACGGCAACAACCTCGTCAAAGTCTGGTCGTTAGCCAGCGGAGCCGTCTTAAACACAATCAAGTTCTCGTCATATACAGAGGCCAAATCTCGGTCGCGAGATTACCTCATTCGTAGTCACGCTATTTTGTCCGAGTCGTCCAACCTCATCGCCATCGCCACGCGATTCGGCCGCAGCATTGACATATATGACTGGACCAAGAAGAAGTGTATTCAATCGATAGGAGATGCGGATCGGTGGACAGCCAGCCGAGTTGAAGTGTTGGATAATTCTTTCAGTCCTTTAGCGATTTACCATGCGGATAATAACGCCGTCGATCTCTATATGGCAGCTGGGGAGAAGAAGAAGCCATTCTTCAAAACAAACACAATAAATTTGAAGGAATCAGGCTTGCCATTCGTGCCGCAATATCCTGAACTCGCTCTGTCACCAACAAGTCCCCTTCTCGTTCTGGCAGCTGGCCCTCGACCACCTATTGCCGGCCAGCCACCCCCGGAGAAGGAAACTCTGCTTGCTGCGTGGGAGACAGGAGATAGCGCATCCAGCAAGCCCTATAGAATCGCTCGACCATGGCAACACAAGGAGCTCGACACGGCCATCCCCTCTGATTTGGTGACATATGGCAGCGTGGTAGTGTCCATTTGGATCCCAGCCAGCTTCCGAGTCGTGGCAGCACGCGCAGGATACAACATTGTTCCAGTGAAGGTACCAAACAAGATTGTTTTGGTGTGGGATCTCAGTGCCAACTCGACGAGAACTTTTCTCATTCCAAACTGCGTTTGCTGCATTTCGCCAGATGGTAGATATGTGGCCTTCTGTGATGCGACGGGGTCAGAAATAGGTGCGCGAGGCACAATAAGTGTCGTTGACGTAATTACTGGCGACGAGGTATGGTCGTGGCCCGACAAGGATGGTATGATGAGCTCGGGAGACGCGCACTGGAAGCAATTTGATGATTTGACGATTATTACGGAGTTGGCGTTTTCTAGCGATGGCAGATTTCTTGTTGTCGGTGACGGACAAGGCGTTTTGGGTATTTATGATGTCAGAGAGAAGGAGGAATCTTCATAATTATGTAGGGTTACTTGCAATTCACATGCTTTCAAGCTGATTCTTGTACACGACGCGATTCCGATTTGATATCGTTGGAGTAGCCTCCTGTGTTTTCCTTCAACATTTACAACCTTTTGCGGCCTAATTATTGTTTGTAAACAGGAATACGCAGTTATTAGATTTATGCCAAGGTGAAATATCTATAGAGGAGCCTTCTGTGTGAATATCCCTTCTCGTGAGCGTGGTACCGGGTAGCTCTGGTAATCACGAAAATGAACAAAATGCTGAACTCAGCTGATACTTCGTATGAAATAGCTACCATTGACAAATTTGCATGTATTCTGATATTACAGGAATGAAGAGACTTTCATAATACTGGAGCTGGGTGATTAGATCCAATACTACATTCTTTTGATCCTACATCTGCAGCAGCAGGTCATGATACTTCCACATACATCATAAGCGAATACATGAAAATGCACAAGCACGAGCTCATGCATACATAATTGAATAAATGGGGGCTTAGCATATCCGATGAGTAATTATGAAGACTTGGCGTACGATCAGGTAACATCGTACCAGCCGTTCGAATCATCTTCCTCTTTGGGCTGCTTATTCTCACTGGGTAGTCGTCCACGGAGCTCATGATCCTTTTTCTCGTTAGCCTCGCTGGTTTAGTGATTCTGTTTGGCCAGTCTACAGGTCTGCTTTGTGTCAGCAGATGCGGTATAAATGGAAATAAGAAGTTCTATCACACATGATTCGATAACAGTTGCCTTTCCATGAACATCCAGAATAGAGGTTGCCTTTGTACTTTTCAGATACAGTTCCATTGCAATGATGGAGTACCAAAACACCTTTGATATCGCGAAGATATGGAATGGGCTAGTTCCTTCAATCGTTCACCACCATGGCCCTCTTGATTGTGCCTCAGAGTCAAACAGCTCCAAGGGACATGGAACCGGTCAGGTCGTGTCACTACGGCTTTCAGCCAGACAGCTAGGTCTACCCTAATTCTATTCATGGTCTGAGGAGATTCAAGTGCTCCTCCGGGCGTCTTTTACCGTCATTGTTGGTGGCATTAGTACCACGTACTACGAGGCGTCATCACAACGGAACTAAAGGACCGCCCAGCCGAGCCTCATGCAAGCCTGCGGAGAGGAACACCGAATCCAAACAATGCAATCTGCGATTTCGCCCGAAGTGGAAAACATAAATTAAGTGGTACGAAACCGCACTTACATGAGACGCAGCCTCGGCACCTCGATCCAAAGCAGAGAAGGTGGTACGAGACTCGATCCCCTTAGCTTGAATGTTACTCTGCCTATGAGTATGTGTCATTACGATTACGATGCAATACAAGCTTTCAGACGGAAGCTTACAAGTTTCGCAATCACGCGGGGCTAGTGACGACGCCCGTCGTAAATTCAACTGATTTTGTGTTTGTTTTTGAAGTATAATAAGTGGCTAAGAAGAGAAATTTCTTCATCCCACCAGACAATCAAATCCCCTCACAGAGTCCTTTACTAGTAGCTTACCACGGAAACTCACGGATAGAGTTATATTTGGACGGATTTTCGCGCGATGTGACTGAAACGAAGAACAGACTTCACCATGTTGCTGGCCCGATGTCTCAACTAGCGGCTCATTTAGACGCGCCTGGGATAGCAGGGAAATAAAATTTCTGCAGACTCAAAGTTGACGGAGTGTAGTGGCTTTTTTTCTTTTGCTAGCAGGAAAGCCTAATGCCAGCCTGACATGTATGTACACAGTACATGCAGAGCGAGTCGAGGGTGCATGGACAAAGTTGGTCAAAACACCGACCCGTGGCGTAAGACGGGCATGAATGGCGCAATTGAATGATTCGAAGAGGCAGACAACTCTAGTTGCCCCTGCGCCACCTGCCTTTATTATTTGCTCGGTCGCAAATTAATTCCCAGCCATTAAGGGCAGAAGTAATGAGTCGAGAAATGACAAAACAATCATGGGGTCGCATGAAATGGTGTGGTAGGACGGAGGGACCGCAAGGTCCAGTTTCTCCATTTCTGCAGTCCAGTCCACCACGACCTTGATGCCCAGTAAGTGCGTCCTCTAATATCATGTGGATCGATCGGGGCTCGCGGCCGAAAACCCTGGGGGAGAGTGGTATATTGTGTTGGCTCTGTGGTGCGTCGCAGTCAGAAAAAGGTGGTGTGGAGAGGTCAGCAACGTTGCCAATTTCCACAACTTGGGGGGCTAGACCAATCAGAGAGGCAGTAGATGATGTCGACGACGCAAGGGTCGCTGGTGTTGGATGTCAAATACACGTATGGCCTGATTGGGTGAAGACTTGACGCCACATTCAGTTGGAACTCACTATTCCCCAGCATTGGGGGTTGCTCGTACGACAGGCCGCCCAGGGAGGAGAACGCTTTTCTGCGCGGCACAACACGACCAGCCCCCCCCCGCGCGCCCGCTGAACCAGGGAAATCTGCTCGACAGCATGGACGCACGACTTTTTAATTTCCAGCAGGTCAATCACTTGCTAATAATAGATGCCATGCCTCATCCCTCAGCGTTTGGGATTGATGGTTCCTGGCTCGACAAGGACTAGTTGCGGGGTAAGACGCATCGAGCCGAGGAACACATGAAAGGCTCATATAGTTTGGGCAAACTATACCAGGCTGCGCACGATACAATAGTAAGAAGCGCTAGTGCTATGACCGGCCCTGCCCGCCCTCTTGCAGCTAATAGTAAGGGCCCAAGTATGGAAGGGAGCCCAGGATTGTCTGGGGCGCCAGGAGGGGGAGCGAGGGTGGTCGCTCACGCAAGAGTCAGAAGGTCCGAGAAGAGTGGAATTGTATTGGCAGACGTGCATTGGAGCGGAGAGCAATTGTGAATTGGTACTTTGGTCCACACGGTAAAAGCTGTTGCTGTTTTGTTCTAGCACTGGGCAATTGTGTCTGTCAATTGACTCTCCTGTCCCGGTTCGGCAGTTCCAATGGCTTCTCCTTTCGCTCCCCAACGCTACCCTTTTTCTCCGGCAGCAGTGCGCTGGAGGGCTCTTGAATGAATTTTTTTTTACACCTCGCGGTGCCGAACGCCCTGAACAGGCTGTGCTGAAATTGATTATTGTTAGCCCTTCGCGCGCTGACCAACACTTGGGGGGTGGTAACTTATTGGCCGGCTGAGACGGAACTGGGTGGTGGGACCTTTGGCCTGCATGCCTTCCTGGCCACCATCCCAGGATCCGCTGCAGAAGAATACGAAGTACTTGCATACAGGTGTGGCCGCTGTGCAGGCCGTCGCCGGCGAGGTCGAGTCTCGAAGCTATTTTTCAGCTCTGTTATTGGTCAATGTCCTTGGGCCTGCTGTCCAGTTGCCCATGACAGCCCAGCGCCAGTATGCATGTATTAGACCTATTCAAGGCGTCATCGACGCCAATGAAAGCAAATGTGTGTCGACAGAAGTCTGAGTTAGAATTCAGGGGAAACATGTCCCCCGAGAGGGCCAATCATCGCGTCTCGCATCCCACCCAACTCGTCCCGCAGCAGCCTCCCATTTCCCTCTCAAGGTAAACAGTACACACCACATTGCCTTCGAGCCACAGTGGACCAATCGCCAAGATTGGCGCATGGCGACAGCGCAACTAGACCAAAACTATCAGACCCACTAGAGCTCTTTTGTTCTCATCGACTGGGGTTTGGTCTGGGGGATAGCCAGTGTGGAGGATAATCAGGGCCTCGAAGCGTGTAAGTGGCCCCATTTGCGCTGGGTTAGGTTCTGTGGCCGAGGTGGGATCCCCGACCCAGACTGACTGCATTGGCCCATTTCTCTATGCCACCAGAAAGCCACTAACACACATCTGTTGCGACGTCGCCTTGTTCAGCATCCACTGGCTTTCTCTTTTCGGATGAGCTTCCCCCCCGGGTCCCAACCTTGCCCCTGGATCAATGAGTGTACTCTCGCCCAATGTCGCTTTGCCACTTCTGCGGCCTTCTCTCGTCTCCATCTCGTCAGCGAATCCAAGCTGCCCATACGGATCCGCCTCCCCCATCATCCATGTAACTTTGAAGCCACGAAAGGCTACCTCGGTGTCACAGGCGTGGCTGGCTTGATCAGTCCGTGTACGTGCGTCTTTCCCCATCTTCTGAATCTCACTTTTCTGTGTGTGGAGGTGTTGTTTTGTTGCTGGCCGCGGTATATAAGCCCCATTCCCGGCACGCCATCCCCCTTTCAATTCCTTCTCCTCTCTCTCTTCACTATCCGCAATTACTTCTCCAACATATACACTCGTTACTACTTCCGTGCCTTCAATCACTACCACAACCAGTCAACATGAAGTTCTCTCTCATTGCCATTGCTGCCACCGGCGTCGCCGCTGCCGTCGTTGAGCGTGACGGAAAGCTCGTCAACGGTGTCATTGCCGACGTCCAGTCTGGCATCCAGAAGCTCGACAGCGCCGTCAACTCCTACAGTGGCGACAAGGGACCTCTCGTCTCTGCTTCCGAGGCCCTCGTCTCGTCCATCAAGGATGGTAAGACCAAGGTCGACGGCTCTGGTGACCTGACCCAGGACGACGCTCTTGCCCTGATCCCCTCCGTCCAGGGCCTCACCAAGGCCTCTGAGAAGCTCGTCAACGACCTCAAGAGCAAGCGTGACCAGGTCGAGAAGGCCGGAGAGTGCGACACTGTCCGCGGACAGCTCCAGCAGATCAGCACCAACTCCGATGCCCTTGTCAAGTCCATCGTCTCCAAGGTCCCCGAAGCTCTCCAGAGCACCGCTGCCAGCCTTTCCGCTGGTGTCAAGAAGCAGCTCGACGCCGCCAACGAGAACTTCTCCGAGGCTAACTGCAAGAACGCCTCTGGTGGCTCTAGCTCCGCCCCCGGTGGCAGCTCTACCTCTGCCCCTGCTGGCACCGAGACCTCCGCCCCTGCCACCGAGACCTCTGCTCCTGCCACCGAGACTGGCTCTGCCACCGAGACTGGTTCTGCCACTGGCACCCCCACTGGTGGTGAGACTCCCACTGCCACCAACACCCCTCCCGTCATCACTGCTGGCGCCGCTGCTTTTGCTCCCGCTGCCGCTCTGGCTGCCGTTGCCGCTGCCTTCGCTCTGTAAATAGAGCTCGGCATGCCGCTATGAAAAGTTGACGCAGCCAGTCTGTAATGTTATGTACCAGTATCAGAGATTGGCGTGATGGTGCGTTGGATGACTTTCACGCAAGTTATGTAGCGTAAGCATCTGGTGTCAACCAGATATTACAAAAGTAATAGTAATACAATTCCAAATTGGGCAGAATTGTATCGTCTTGTTTGCTATTGTAATTCTCGTGTCGCAGTATAATGCCGGTGATAGCGATTTGCCACGTTGAATAGTTCAAAACTCATCGAATTGATGTTCATCTTTGTTCTCAACAGACCTGGCACCTCACGACGTGAACCAGCCGCCCTCTCTTGTCGCGATCATCAAGGTTCGAATCGATTGATGTCAGCCGAAGGAATCCATGATTCGCCAATTGAGACTGCACGCGATCTATCCGTGTTACTATCTGTAGATTGATCAACTCCCCTTATCCAGTCCAAGGTGGACTGGCCAATTGCAAGAGCTGCTCGTCGCACTGGTCGCAGGACAGACCCTTCGTGGTCTTGAACGGCTGCGCAGGCTCTGCGGCACGCCGTTTGCCCCTTTCCGCAGTGGCTTTTAGCGCGTACATGTCGATAGGATTGATCGTTGTTTTATTAGGAAATGGCTCAAATGAAGTCAATCACAACTGGATACGTCACACAAGGCTACGGCAGAACAACGGCAACCACCCCTTAATCAGCGGCGATCTTCACAGAATTTCTTTATCGCCAGGGCCACAGCACATGTGGCGGAGTTTGCGGGGGATGACTGGCGGGAAAATGAGAGAACAAGCTTGTCTTCAGCCCACATTGGCCCTGGAAAAAGGCCCGAAGCTATACTCAACTAGGTAGGCCGCTAATGTGAGCGATGCTCCCCGACGAACTTGCTCCCTTGTTCTTTAATATACGAGGGTGGAATTTTAATACTTAAAAGTCAAGAGCTCCTCTAAGAAACTGATGATTGAATTATATCGCTTCAGGCATTTCTCAAAATGCGCTCATCAATTGCGGTCGCGGCTCTAGCTGTCGCCAATGTAGTGAGCGGCTACTGGTACGAGCATATTCGACACAGCGGCATCAGCCCTTTCATTGAGGATGGCGAGCATTGGCGCGTTCACCGAAATGTGAAGACGCACTTCGGGGCCAAGGGAGATGGAATTGCAGACGATACGGAGGCCATCCAAGCCGCATTGAATTATGGCAATGGCACACATTTCCGCAGTTCGTCGGCTTGGGGCACAACTGGAGCTCCAGCTTTGGTTTATATCCCCTCTGGAACATATCGCATCACCAAGAAAATCAACTCATATGTCGACACAGTGGTTATGGGAGATCCTGATAACCTTCCTGTTCTGCAAGCCGATGAGAGTTTCACCGACAAGTTCTTTTGGAACGGCCACGACGCAAACTACGATTCTACAATCAACTTTTACATTGGGCTGAAGAACGTTGTGCTGGATTCGACCAAGGTGCCTCAGGAGCGTAACATTACTCTGCTGGATTGGTGAGTCTGAGCAACCATATCTGTATGAGGTCTGACACTTACTCGAGACAGGGCTGTTTCGCAAAATGTGCAGTTGTTCAATGTCGTATTCAACATGGCGCCAGGAGGAACAGGCCACACTGGATTGTCAATGCCTGAAGGAGGTTCGCCGCTCATGATGAACGACTTGGTTTTCCAGGGAGGTGCTGTTGGCATCCGTATGAATGAACAACAGTATCACTTCAAAGGCATCACTTTCAAGAGTAAGCATTTCATGGCGTCTCCAAGGAACACCACTAACTAGTTATAGATATTGGCATTGGATTGAAGCTCGACAAGCTATTCGAAGGAACAGGTCAAGAACTACACTTTGAAAATTGTAAAGTCGGAGTTGAGACCACCAACAACAATACCGGTTTCTTCGCGCTCCTGGATTCTAGTGCTAGAAACGTGGACATTGTCTGGAACGCTGCTGCGTCACCCACAGCCCAGGGCTCCATGGTTATTGAGAACCTCGATGTCGATGGCTCTGTGAGATCAGTAAGTTGATCAGTCACGTCCCGGGACATGAAACAACTAACGGATGTAGACCGTCTCCGCGGATGGAAAGTCTGTTCTGACAGGTTCCGTCAAAGGCGAGACTTGGATCTGGGGTAACGTCTACGGGCCAGAGGGTGGTGGGCGTGCCGAAGGCAAGACGTACAAGACCTCGCGCCCTCAACAGCTACTCGATGAACGCGGCTCATTTGTGACCGTCAAAGCACCTTCATTCTCGGAGTTCCCACTTGAGTCAGTTGTTAATGTCAAAAATGTCTGCAAGTTTCCTGTAAAGGGTGATGGAAAGACAGACGAGTAAGTTCCAATGGCTATTAACCCATGTTGGGGAATCAATGGACTAATTTCACGACAGCACCGAGAATTTACAGTACATTATCAACAAAGCCGCTGGAAAGAAAGTGATCTTCTTCCCTCATGGAACCTATCTTGTCAGCAAGCCTTTGTACATCCCCCCAGGAACTCGGTTCCACGGCGAGGTGTGGTCAGAAATCAGCGCCATTGGTGCAGCATTCAGAGACGCCAAAAACCCCAAGCCTCTTATCCAAGTTGGCAATGCGGGCGAAACGGGTGTATCTCAGTTTGTGGATATGCTCTTCACCGTGGCTGAGATCCTTCCAGGATGCACTTTAGTTCAGGTAAACATGGCTGGCACGAAGCCTGGGGATGTTGGTTTCTGGAACACTCATTTCAGGATCGGCGGTGCCAGAGGCAGCAAAGTTCACACTCAATGCGGCGACCCAGCGACCTGCAAAGCAGCTAGAATGTGCGCCCACCTGACTTCACAATCATCCTCTTACTGGGAAAACAGCTGGTGCTGGAGCGCGGATCACGATCTTGACGACGGCTTCGCCGCCAATCCCTCCACTGCTGGTGGATTCCTGGTAGAGTCGACAAAGGCAACTTGGTTGTTGGGAATTGGCTCTGAGCACAACGCTTTGTATGAGATGAACATCAACAAGGCCAAAAACATCTTCTTGGGATTCCAGCAAAGCGAGACTCCCTACTGGCAAGGCGTAAACTCGGGCAATTTAGCTCCGGCCCCGTGGGCAGACCACCTGCTTCCAAGTGACCCGACTTTCGATTGGTGCGCCGCTGATGATGCCCAGTGCAGAATGAGTGTATATCAGTATGTGGTAAGCTCAGAGAACATCAGTCTGTATGGTGGAGGTTACTGGACCTTCTTCAATGGCATCAATAGAGACGGCTGCAAGGGTGAGTGCCAGGAGAACGGTGCCATCTATCTGGACAACAAAAACTTGCAGAGCTTCGGAATTAGCACTCATAATGTAAGAACCATGGTTCTCGAGAGCGGTGTCGATGGGGACAAATACAAGAAGGTTGCCACCGACAAGAAGAACGCTGGCGGATGGCAGTCCGGTGGTGGTGTTTTGGCAGCATATCTAAGACAGTCGTCTTAAGAAGCGCCGTGAGCATCTCTCAAGCGTGGTTCTCTGCTTAGTGTCAATAGAGGTATCTTACTAGTAAATGAACTGTGCTTGGCTACGTATTCCTCAATCTTGGCATGTCATCAAAGACGTAATTTGTAAATTACATGTATTAATCACATACAACTAGATGAACAAACAAGGGGGCCTGCATCATAGGAAGAATGCACCCATAGCGGCAATGGGGAGCAAGTTAACAACCAGTCCAGCAGCACCGCTTTGCTTGTCGTCGCCCTTTCCACTGCCATTTGCTGCAACACAGTCATCTTCCTCTTCCTTCCTCGCTTCCAAAGTAGAGGCAGGTGTCTCTCTCTCTTTGATGGGCTCAATGGTCACTCCGGTTTCCAAAGCGCGTGTCTGGAGCAGCTCAAGCATATCCTGTCTCGCGGCAAGAGCATGCAACAAGTCTCGGATCACTGGTGCACCGCATTCGTCATGCTCGCCATGGGCGTGACCTAAGTCGCGCTTGACGAAGTGAACTCCGGGAGTAGGGACAAAGCAGTTATCCTGAGCTCGGCCGGCGCGTAGCTGGCAAATTTCTGCCTTCTTGCAGTCATCATCGCACTTCTTTTCGTCGGGAACCTTCCATCCTCGGCTCTTGCGAGACATGTACGAGTCGAAAAGTGTTTGGTTTTTCTCAAAGGCTTCAGTTACCTTATGCCAGAACGCGGGCGTGAGTTCAGCTTTGGAATCTGTCACTGGGGGTGAAAGGGCACTGCCATATGACTCCTTGGCAGAATAATACTTCTTCCACTTGGGGCCCTTGGTTTGGAAGTCCTTATCGTCCATATCCGCCATATACGTAGTGGCGTCCAGAACAGCGAAAGTATCAGGGTCGACATCGTAAACTCGGAAAGAAGGCATGCCGGAAGTAGGGGTAAGGGATGGGCAGATGTAGGAGACAGCCATAGCGTGGGATTCATCACGTTTCGAGTAGTCGGAGTAGCTGACTTCGAAATGATCGACGTGGGTGTGGCCGAAGAACATCGCTCGAATGGTTGTGGAATAGCGCTTGACAACTTGGTCGAAGTAGTTGGACTGGTCGGTCAAGGCATCGTGCTCACCCAGCGGCATGTGTCCAATGATGTAGACGTTCTCGCTTGCCTTCTCGGCAGCATCGAGTTCCTTAGCCAGCCAAGCGATTTGATTGTTGGGATCGCGTTCCAGCTGCTTCTGAAAGAGCACAAAGTTGTATCGGTAGTACATGTTGGTGTTAAGTGAGATGACACGCAAGTTGCCGTTGGGATACTTTGTAGAGTATGCACCAATAGACTTGACGTCCTCAGCAGCCTTGTCTCCAATCCAGTGCTCCCAGTTCTCATGAAGTGCATCGTAAACCCACTGCGTCTTGTTGCTATCCTGGGAGTTGGGATAGAAGATGTTGGCGGGATTAGCTTCGTGATTGCCTGCAGTGCCGTACACGAGCTTGAAGTCATCATTCATCAATCCGTAAGCATTGTTGACTGTAGAAGATTAGCACAGCGAACATATATGTTGTATCGCAGACTTACTTTCGTCCTGGTTGTAAGGCTTGCTGGTATTGAATAACGCATGGTCGACGATGTCACCAGTGAACATGCTGAAAGCCTGATCAGGGAACATATCCTTAATTGCTTTGTACATGCTCTTCTCCAAAGAAACGGGCGTGTCACACATGTGGTCGCCATTGGGACCGGCTGGGTCTGAGTTGTTTCCTGGCTTCTGCGCGCCGGTGTAGGGTCTATGCACATTAGGGGGTGGGCAACGTGTGAGACAGGTATGAGACTCACCTGCAGCAAGTGGGCATCTCGCACTTGGTGCTAGCTCCCTTTTCATAAAGAGGATCGATATGGATATCAGAGTAATGGATGACCTTCAGAGGCTTCTTGCCGCTTACAGCTGGTGCTTTCTTGTCGCAAACCTTCTTGGAAGCGAATGGGACCGACCAAGCTGCAGGTGCGGGAACCTTGCACACCCCGAGGAATGTAACGCAGAATTGAGTAGACGAGGTCGAGTTGATGTCCATCGCGCGGACGATGTCTGCAATGACAGGTCCCTCTCTCTCAACAACGCCATCGCAGAATTGAGAGTCGTAAGACTGGAGGTGTTAATGCCACGCCCAAACCAAATCGATATGCTTTCTATTGCACTTACCGTAGCAACCGTGCAAAGAGTCTTTCCAAGACTAATGAGCTGTGAATCATCTGTCGAGACAAGGCCCTTGAGCAATGTCAAAATTCTCTGTTGAGATCAGTACCAAGCCATCCCTCCAGGGGAAATCTGTCGCTAACCTGGCATCCATCGCAAGTTCCCAAGTCATCCAGCAGACCTCGAGTTTTGAGTGCCCATGTTCGGTCCTCCAAGTCACGTTGAATCACCTCGTGCGCGGCGAGGTCGTGAAATGCATATTCTCCTTTTTTAACTTCAGCCGCAACGCCGCTCAGCACACAGCTCGCCGTCACCACCAATTGCAGAACAGGAAGCGATCGCATGAGTCCTCTAGCTTGAGCAGCTTTATGGCGCGATTGTTGCGAAATGGGCAAGAAAAGCTTTTTCCCAAGGGCAAGAAGTATTAAGATAAAGCCCTCGTGGCAATGGAGACGAAGGTATGAACTCTTCAAGCCTCAAGCCCGCCCCCTCCGTATTAAATTCATTTCCACTTTTTCGGAGGCGTCGCCTGTAGCGGAACTCAGACCGGGCGGTCGCGTGTGTTTGGAACCTCTGGGGTAATAAACAGTGGCTCGACAGCGCGCCAACTAACGTGATTCGATGGATTGCAGGCGTGGCTTATGGTTATTGACCCGCTACTAATCAACGGGTTGCTACGCTAACAAGCCCCATGGGGAAGGAGGACAAGGAAATGTATGTTTGCCCGTCAATCCGTTCGGGTTTTCACCATATAGATGCTGGGACTGAGTCGACCAAATAGTATGGGTGTTCGGATGCGATCGGTATTGGATACCGATTTGGAGACACTGGTCACACAAGACCGCTGTGTTTAGATAGAAACCCTCGGGTGGCGGCAGCGGCTAAACGAGGCATTCTGGATCTTCATGATAATTCGAAGAATCCGCTGCAGAGCTTGATCACATGCAAACTCAATCATCTCGAAAATCTCAGTTTGTTGCACAAGTCGATGCATAATGAATCGACATGTTGGATGGTCGGCCATCTATGAACTTCCTTATGACCGCGGTGAGCAGCCAAGCGCTTGAGTACTGGGTGACAACGTACCATTGCCGAGAAGAGGCGGCCTTCAACACAGACTTTCTTCATTGCCCTCAAGTGCCAGTCAGGGCCATTGAATTGGGCCTGGCTAATCAAAGGCACACATATCGTTCATCTCAGGAGTCCTGCGACGCACAAAACCACGCCACAAGACGATCCCAATCCAAATGACACAATAGAGGTGCAGATGTGGTTGCAAGTTGATTCATTGACTTGGGCTTCAAATTATCACAATTTGCCTTGACCACAAAGTTTTAAGAGAGAGCATTTATGTTGGATAATTTGAAAGAATATCTACACGTCGTTAGTCCTGACCGATATTGTTCAAGAACGGCTCTGCGCGCGCTTTGGTTGAAGTCACACTGGCAATTGAAATGACTTTGCAGGCACCTTTAATCAATTGAATACACCATCAGAAGGTTCTCTTCCCTCCATACTGTGCCCTTTAGCATCGCAAAAACAGAAACGAGGTCTCTCTAACGCCAACAGCGGCGACGTTCTGGAGGCAGAACAGTTTGAGTGCCGTGGAGACTGGACGACGAACACTTGGTCGCGGTTTGAGAAGGTGCTCGACAGTATGGCTCTACAAGATTGGCTGCGCAGGGCTTTGATTGGGCTGTTCTTGGTCGGTTACTGTCCGTGACGGGAACTAGTGGGCCAGCCATGACGAGCCGGGGTTGTTTAGATTGACAGTTGAGATGGTTCTTTTCCCTATATTTTAGTGCATTGCTTCCAATGATGCGTCACACATCAATGTCGGGGTTGTCATGGTACTCAATGGCATTCCACAGGCATTCAGCTCTCAAAAAATCCAATGAGGACGCCTTGGCATGAATATCTCCAACAGACGCCATAGGCAAACGACACTTGCCCTAATGTGGGCCAAATAGCGGAAAGACGTAACTGAACGAAGTAGCTCCAGCGCAATGCGACAGTCCGACCCCTCACCAACCAGTCTAACTACACTAATCGCACTGCTCGAGATACTCTTGAAGAACTCAATCAGTTCATCACTTGTATAAATCATCAATATGGCTGCAGACGCAACTACCTCTTCTTCTACGGCAGCTATCGCCTTCTATGACATTGGTCAGCGACCACCCGTAGAGGAATCAGCAAGTGCACCAAACCCATGGAAGACTCGAATGGCGCTCAACTTCAAGGATGCCGACTTCAAGACTACATGGGTTCCCTATCCCGACATTGCTAAAGTCCGTCAGAGCCTTGGGGCACCTGCTGGGCGCAAGTTCGCCGACGGCAGCGACTTCTACACCCTTCCTGTGATTCAAGACACTGCCACTGGCGAGACAATCGGCGACTCTTTCGACATCGCCGTCTGGCTACAAAACAAGTTTCCTGACTCTGGAAGTGGTGATTTGTTTCCTCCTCAAAATTTGGACTACAAATTCGTACCACCATTTGCCTTCCCCGCGCCACTATCAGAGCGTCCAGACGGCGGCTTTCCTCAGTATCTGGCCTTCAACACTGAGATTGACAATGTCTTTTCCAGCCATACCCCCCTCATGGCGCAGCAGCTTCCGTTCGATCCTGCTACGGCAGAGGCAAGCAAGGCAGAGGTAGTGCGTCGCGCAGGACTCAAGTCTTGGGATGACTTCACATTGGAGGGTGAGGCACGTCAGAAAGTACTCGAGTCCTTCAAGAGTGCGCTGGGGGATCTCGCCAAGCTATTCACCAAGACTGAAGGAATCTTCCTACTTGGTGATAAGGCCAATTACGCGGATTTGATTGTTGGTGGCTGGTTGCGAATGTGCAAGGTCACCTTGCGAAAGGAAGAGTGGGAAGACTTGAAGACTTGGCATAACGGTGTCTTTGGAAAGCTTCATGATGCATTAGATCAGTATGCTGATATGAAATAAAGTGAGCAAGAAAAACCTTATTGGGCCGTGGAGAAAAAGGCGTCGAGGGCATCGTCGCAGTGTGAAGGAACCCGTGCTAGGCAGTGCGGCTTTAAAGAGCGGTTTCTGTATCTCACCATGAATACGAGCCCGAATAATACAACTGCAGCTGAGAAGATTATGCTCAGAATAATACAAACTCGTTCTAGCATTGCTCATTGGGTATTAACACATGAAGGGGTAATGTGTCAGAACACGACCTCAAGCTTTGGATGCCTGGTAAAGCCTATGAGCACTATTTTATGGACCGTCGAGCCAGCTGGATATCATACGTGGTTCCTCATTGCCGGAGAAAAATCGTTTGGAATATTCGAATACCTCGCCATAGCATGTTTTAATCGCCATTTGTCCAAACTTGGTCGCTAAGCGAGGCTTAGTCGAGTGTATCCTGCCTATCGTTCTCTGTACTGAGCGTGTGCTCGCCAAAACCAATGCTGCGTATTCATACTGACGTAATCTGCTTGACTAAATAATGTGATTGGAATTCCGTACATCAGATACTGATAGTAGTTTGAGGCTCAAGCCAAGCGAGCCTCGAAGAATCCTTCCAATCCTCTATCTCCGCCCCACCGCACAAATCGCCGCACAAATCGCTTATGACTTCACCCATGTTCAAACAACTGATACAATGCCCTAAAGTAAGTGCCTCTTAGATTTTCATTTACAAATCATACAAATACAAAACTGCCTTTCACTTTGACCTCTTTCAGAAGGTGAGTCACGATGTTCCCTTCTGGCGCTCAACACCAATGCGCCGTGGACTGGCAAGTATGCGTCGTAGCATATCATTTCATCTCTAACGGTCTGCATACAGCCATCCATGCGTTGTGTGGCTTTTGAAAATACAGCGTTAAGTAAACCCTAGTAAGACCATGAACTCAGGCAGTCGCTGGCGCTGGCTCCCTGGTTGGGCCATGGTAAGGATTGGAGGACACAATGTGTCAAAATGATACCGTGATTTGTGCACATCACGGCTCGGTCATGAATGCCTCGGCCAGTGGACTACGGAGTACGCTTTTCATGTTAAAAATAAGCCACTCGGGTGCTGTACCAAGTAACAGGGGGTGGGCTTGGCGACGGCCGCCTGTCTTTCATCGATGGAGAAGAAAAGCGTCACCGTCTCGCGATGCCTTGCGCTAACTCAATGCAGTTCCAACTTGTGACAACAGGCAATAGTGTAGGAGTTGTACATTGAATTGCAAAGCCTTATACCGGTAACTTTGCATTCGAGAATGGTCGAGATCTTCTTGCTGTGCATATAGTTGGGTCAATGGCGGCAGTTTCAACGGCCGGGTTACACTTTTGCACTTTACACCGGCGCGCCATGGCACAAAATGCGTGCGCCTTGACCTAATGCGACCGTAACTCAGAGGCATGGAAGGCAACTTCAAAGCCTCTTCTGGGGTTAATTGGCTTTACCAAACATGTCACCGTCATACGAGGCTTGTCACAGAAAGCCATCACAATAATCACCCTGGGCGCGCATCGCGTTGAGCCAGAGACAACCTCAATGGTTGCCGTGGTTGGCTCTCCACCATGGCGTCTGGCTGTAGTATTGATTGGTGGGCAGGGTGTTATGAGAATGGGAGTGTAGCATTTTATTGCCGAAAAGCCCCAATGCGCTGCTGTCGTTGTCGCACGGGCGCTGGTTTGGGTCAGCCACTCGAGCTTAAGCCTATTAATAGCCGTGGTCTTGGGAAAGTGTAATTATGCAAATGCCGTGAAAGTCAAAGTGATTGTGCAACAGATGTTGAACTTTGTTTGCGTAATTGGGCGTTACCCCGCCGTGAGCTCATCAATAGTAATTGAGGGCGCATCGCTGGTGACATCTTGTGTTCAGTTGCGCTCTATTGTGGTCTGCTATTGTTCGAGTATGGCGTTCGCTCCGAGGGCAAATCACGTCTACCGAGAATGTCGCCATCATGACACGCAGCCTTATCACAGGCAAAGAAGCAACCACGCCAAGAACAGGGAAGCAGGCAAAGCCTATTGTGAAGCCCAGGCCAAGCCAATGGTGCGGCCAATGACCCTGGTCGCGGCCGCTATGTCCCCGCCAGCAAGCACCATCGTTTGCTCGTCACTCCAACATATACTGCTAGGCCCGAGTCCGCGTCGCTAGCGCCGTCCATCCCCCTTGCAATGTGACCCAAGCGGGTGGTCCAGACAGACACGGCAGTTCTTGCACAGACACTAATACTGTACGCTTCTCAACGCGCTCGACAGGGTGCTCATTCAGGCAGATTCCAGATTCCAGTCCAAGGCCTGTTTCGCATTTAACGGCCATGTCTTGCACTTCTTTTTCTTTTTTTGGCTCCCTCCAGGAATGAAAAGATAGACAAAGTCTCTTCACTCTGACTCTCCCTTGACTCATATTCTACCTTCCTTTATACCCATTTCTCTTTCTTCTGACCGGCAAAACAGAGCGCCTCTTTCTTTCAATCCTTCCTTTACACCATAACCATGCGTTTCTCTCTTGTCGCTCTGTTCGCAGCCGCTGCAGTTAGCGCTGCGCCAGTCACTCCTGCAGCTGAAGCATCAAACGCCGCTCAGCCAGCTCAACCCGCTGCTGAACCTGCTGCTCCTGTCGGTATGTACATTCCCAAGTCCTTGCAGATTCAGCGCCAGCTGTAAATTTCAAACAAGCACTTCGCACAATTGCTAATACGTCGCTCCACAGGCAAGCCTCCCAAGTACAATGCGGATTGGTACTCTTGGAACCGATGGAACTAAACACACCATCACATCGAAAACAATACAAAAAACGTCCAAAACTTGTCAAA
This sequence comes from Simplicillium sp. C3G150-2, assembly GCA_022702485.1. Classification (NCBI taxonomy): domain Eukaryota; kingdom Fungi; phylum Ascomycota; class Sordariomycetes; order Hypocreales; family Cordycipitaceae; genus Simplicillium; species Simplicillium sp. C3G150-2. The sequence goes on along the minus strand of JAJIYY010000005.1, from coordinate 902,757 downwards.
AACACAGAGTAAAATTGCCACAAACCACCAGCAAAAACATCGCAAAACATTCACTCTATGACACAATGGCTGCGCCAGGACTACAGTACTGTACAGACAAGTCGGTGCAAGGATGGAAGAGAGGGGTGGATGATGGACTGTCAGAAAACCGGTACAATTCATGTATATCATTTTTATCCCCCCCTGTACCTTGCAGGAGAACTCCACACGGATAGCATTTTCTTCAATTCACTACGCCATTTTTGTGTACAACCCCTGCATAAGACCCCCGCTCGTGCGCCGCCTGAATACTCAAATTGTGCCCGTCACCTCATAGCCTAAAATTGACCAGGCCATCGCTGCCTGTCGCCAAAAATGGTGTGTGTTCGGTAGGCCGACCATGGTTACTAGTAGACACGCTAGGTAGTTGTCTCTTCTGAGGAGGAGGGGTTATCGGGCACCATGGACGGCGAACTGTCTTTAGTCCCATCTCGATTGCTAGCGGACTGTGTTCCGAGATTGCACTCGTCAATTTATTGAATATTCGTCACAAATTTAATATCGGCAGACACTACTGTACCTCTGCGAGCCTGATGTGCTGTACCACTGCTTTATCTGACGCTGGCGTGCAATGGATGGACCGCCAGGCTTGGCATGCAGAGTTGCCCGGTGAACTTTGCGAATGGGGTAGCGCAGGTTGGCAGTATTGCTCATTGGGACTGAGTTTGGGCAAAGTCCATGGACATCTCTGAAGCGACAACAGAGCTAGACTGCATAAACCATGATCTTGCCACCGATTGTCTCATATGGAGGAAGATGGTCAGGCCGCCGACCGTAGTTGGCGTATTCCTGATACTCCGGAGCTTTGTAGGTGGACATCTGGTGGCGCCTCCTCGTGGGAGAGCTGATGCAGTCTTGTACTGTTGCTGGCGATGTAATGATGGTGATGTTCTTGTTCAGGCGCATCATGCAAGCAGATAAAATTTGGCATTGGAGTTTCTTCAATAGCCAGCTGTTTGGCAGCTGTCCGCCAGATAATTCTCCAGCTATGTAATGCATTAGGCGCGCTGTGGTATATTCACTTCTTGTTCTAGGTGGTAGTGATGCGAAACCTGGCGGCGCGCGAATAAATCACATCATGGCAACAGTCTGAGCAGATATCAAGCTCATCTTAAACTCACCACTTCTTCATAATCCGGATATTTTGGAGCACATAATAAACTGGGAGTATTCGAATTGCGATGTATTGGCTGCATTGGGCAGTCGGGCTTAACTATACGATCTACAGTTTGGCAGTAACTCTCTGCAGCGAATCGCCGACCGCGTACTCGCTCTTATTTTCCTTGCTGCGGACCTTTTCGAAATCTGCCTTGGAAACACTTCTTGCCTCTGTGGCAGGGTTATAATCAAATGCGGAGTGTTTAACGACTTCTTCATCGGTCAACTGGCGATTCATCTGGCCATCGGCACGCTTGTAGATAGTGACAACAACAGCGCCGCCCAAACCCAAATTATGCTGGAGGCCCACGTTGGCCTTCTCTACCAGACGATTGTTGGCCCATCCTCGCAAGTGCCAGACCAGTTCAGCACATTGTGCGACTCCTGTCGCTCCGAGAGGGTGACCCTTGGAGATCAGTCCACCTGAAGGGTTGATAACAGGCCCGTTCCCTCCATAGGTGATGTCACCGCGGCGGACCATCTCGTGAGCTTTGCCTACTTCGCAAAAGCCAATGGACTCCAAAAGAATGAGCTCATTGGATGAGAAGCAGTCGTGTAGCTCGACAAGCTTGATGTCCTTGGGTGTTACGTTGGCTTCCGTCATTGCCGCCTTTACGGCACGCTTGGTCATGTCGTAGCCTACGAGATCGATGGCGCTCCTAGAGTATGTCTGCGGCGAATCGGTGAGAAGACTTTGCCCAGACATGAGGATGGCCTGTTGGCGTAGGTGCGACCTGGCTTCAAGGAACTTCTTGGACACAATGACGGCGGCCGCGGCTCCGTCGCTGGTAGGGCTGCACTGGAGCTTGGTGATGGGGTAATGAATCATAGGAGCCTCTTCAATTTCCTTCAAGGTATACTCCTTTCGGAACTGAGCATAAGGGTTCTTTTGCGAGTGCTTGTGGCTGATGCGCGCAATCTCAGCAAAGTCGCGGGGCTCTGCGCCGTATCTGTGTCGCAAGTCAGCACGCTGCCCATCAAATATCGATCCCAGTCAGCCAATAAACTCACTTTTCCATGTATTCTCTTCCAGCATTCGCAAACCACTGGCAGTTCCTTGGGCTCCCATGCTTGCCGTAGGTCTCCTCCATCATATTGGTCATCAGCTCATGGGCACTGGGTCTATCCCCCGCGTTGCTCTTGATGGCGCCAGCTGCCATTTGCTCAAAGCCGATGACAAGAATACAATCGGCCACACCAGCCCTCACGAGCGTTCTGGCCATGTGCAAGCCGGTAGAGCCCGTGGCGCAAGCATTGTTGGTATTGTAGATGGGGATGGTGCTCATGCCGAATTGATAGAAAACGCGCTGGCCAGAGCATGTTTCGCCTGCGCTGAAACAACCGATTCCAGTCTTCACGTCATCATACGTGATTTGTGCATCCAGCATGGCTTTGATACCAGCCTCGAAGCCAAGTTCGGTGTAGGGGTGCTCGCCCTTGGGCTTGAGAAACTTGGAGACGCCGACGCCGAGCACGTACGCGTCTGTTTGAGCCATGTTGTGTCAATTTCCGTTGTCGGAGTGAGAACAGTTAATGTTTCGTTAAGAGGAATGCGTGAGTTTATGGGTATAAATCTGAGAAAGCACCACAGCCCAGTTGTTTGAATGATGTTGTGATGAAAAATGTCTGGTGGTCATCTACATCATAGGCGCCGAGACTTGTAGGGGTTGCACTCATCTACACGCCTATATACAGCAGTGGCCGAAGTTGCCGAGGTTGCCGACGAGCCTGACAGCAATAGGATCATTGATTTTTTTTAAGTCGTTGGACATCCCAATAAAATAAACCAGAATTAAATTATGAGATGCTTGTAATTATTATAGTCTTAAGCTACTATTACCGCCCGGCCAATTCTTCTAACTTATCGCTGTGCCGATGCTAGTTTGAGGTGAGACCACGGTGGAAGTAGGCTGCCACCCTAGACCAGCGGCTATTCGACCTCAGACGAGCACCATTTCCGCCACTTTCACTAAAAATTATTCAATCAACATTTCACTATAACTTGCAATGAGTTTCACGCTTTTTTGTGTTATTTTTATGGTGAAACACATGAAATCCTGGCAAGGGGAAGGGCTCTAGTAGTAGGTTGACGAGATCTAAACCTCATTTGCAGTACTAGCCTAAACACCTTTCAACCAAACCCGAGATACATCTCACATAAGCTTTCTTGCAATCGTTTAAACGCGTGACATCCCTTCTTATAGCATATAGAAAAAGAATATATGTCTTGGTGGAAGCCATCTCCACTTTTCGAGCCACACGAGGGCATGAGTCAGTAAAAAACCTTGATAAAGCAAAGTAAATCCATTCACCTTCAACAACCGGGACTGGAATCAGGATTCCCGCCTGGTTAGCTCAATCGGTAGAGCGTGAGACTCTTATACGAGTACACAATCTCAAGGCTGCGGGTTCGACCCCCGCATCGGGCTTTTCCTATAAAACATTCGATTGACGTCCCATCTTTTTTTTTTGGCATTTTGGACCCTTGGTTCATGAGCATTGATTGGGACTTTTTTTTGGGACTTTAGCGTAGTCACTGGACTGGAGCCAATTTTAATCTTGCAAAATTGTTTGTTTTCAATCAGACGCAAAGTGGTATCAATTGAATCATCTAAAGTCCAGGAGTGCTCTCACGAATAGATCCCTCGCGGATCATGCTCTCTCTTCTGGCGGCTCGTCGTCGCTCCTTGGCTACTCGCTTCTCCTCCTCTTCCTCTTTGCGCTTCCTCTCCTCCTCTTGCTGCTTCTTCTCTTCCTGTTCCTTCTTCTCGGCCTCTTGACTACCTGGTTCAAAAGCGACTATTAACCATGCAAACCCAATGACACCCATGACTGCGGTCAGCCCCGCGACACGCTTGAACATCCTCGATGTCTCATCTAGCTCAAAGGCAATGTGGAGAAGTACAGTGAAATCAATGATATACAACGTGTGCCAATTGTCTGAATAAGGTTGTTAGCAAGGTTGACCTTAACATACAAACAAGTAGTTGGTGGTGCGTTTAAGGGGAAGGCTTACTCTTGGAGAGCCATGACGTGTCGGCAGAGCGAAATGGTAGCGTCATGAACGCAACGAAGAACACCACTGAGATGTAGTATACGACTGCATATTTTGTGAGTATTTTATGTGAGTGGTAAACATGTCTGATACCAAGACATACCTGCTGCAAATCGGTCAAAGGAGAAGCTGGCGCAAGACCAGCTACACGTCGAAGCGAGCGCAGCCAGCCTATTTGTCAATGACTGCGGAGCCGGCACAGCACCTTTTTTCGCCATTTTGGTGAGATGTGGTTTTCAAGAAGACTGATGATTGAGAGGTTTGGATTTTTGCAGTATTCGACAGAGGTAAGATTGAAGGAAAAAAATTAGAAAAATTATTACTGAGCTTGAACCACGTCGCGACAAGCATGCGCTGGGGGCTGGGAAGAGCCAAATAGACAAATGGGTGATCCGCAAAGGGATTAGTGCGGTTCTCGCGCAAAACTACGTCATGGCTCCTAATCCTAATGCTCGGTCAGTTACTCTACGCCTGGCACAGCACAGACTGTAAGCCAGAGCAGTAGTTTCTCAGACGTATCAATGGGCAAGTAAACAATAAAAAGTCAACTCCACATTAAACGCTGCGAGATGTATCCTGCTATGGCAAAATCACCGGCACGACTTCCACTACATTGTACGCCGTCTTCGTCGCTGTGTCTCCGCACAAACATATGCCAAAAAGGTCAAGACTGTCATAATGCATATCTGGGCGTGAAGAAAACGGTGCATGCTATCGAAATAGACATAGAAAATCCATTCATCGAATAGGAAGAGGTTCACTGTCTGAATTACCACAAAGCTCGCCCATGCGGCTGATACTGTCAGTGACCGTTCAACAATTCGAGACAGATGACATACTGGCTGTTGGCTCCAGGGAAAAGCCAGGATCGGCCCATGTTGTCCAAACGTAACAAAGCGCGGACACGATAAAAAGGGCATAAAATATAACTGCTTCTGGTCAGCTTTGTATCGGATCCATGGGTCCCGAGAAACACGCACGCTGAAAGAGGTAGCAGAGCACGCAACAAATAATGATGTCAAGTCTCATTTCGCAAACAGTTCTTTCTTTTCTTCAAAATATGTGATAGCTTTTTTAATCAGGATTCAGGCGTTGAGGGACTTGTGCTATCTGCTCATAATGATTTTCGCTGTCGAGGGAGGCACTGCAAAGGGAAACGATAGAAGAGCAAACACCAAAGGCATAAAGGGACCAGCTCAACAATTTTCTCGCTACCACCGCGCACGTAGCGGATGGCGTGAAGGGGAGGAACTACCCAGGCCACTTCCAGTCTGAACTTGATGGCCATGCTCCTCACATTGTCGTATCAGAGTTTCCACCAGTCTATCAATCACCTAAAAGGTTACGTATGCAACCCGCTAATCCAATCTCCCTCTGGCTCTTAACCTCGCACCATAAAGCCACAGAATAATTGGCGCTGGGAGGAACAGAATAATGTTCGCAAACGCTAGAATGCTGTTCCCCCAACCATATCCAATCGAATCAAACAGCGACGGCGCGAAAAGCGTGAAACAGAATGCAGCAATATTCCTCAAGAACTGTGTCGCTGCCATTGCCGAAGCAACATACTCTAGATACGCCTCTGTGACGTATGAGCTCATGGCTTGCTGGCTTGAAATAAATCCGCATCCGAAGATAACCATGCCGATGTCTGGAACGATCCAATGCAGGCGATTTTGGGCGGTCCAACCATAGACAAACAGACCAGCAGGCACCAAAATGGTACCGGGAATCATCATCGGCACTCGATATTCCGGCGCTGTTTTTGTCCCTCCTGATTGCCGTTTGAAGTAAGCCCAAACCCAGTCCATCAACCGACCGCCGAGCTGAGAGGCGATAAGGTAGCCAGTCGCAAGAGAAAAATAGTGCAGCCCGCTGACCAGCTCACTTTGGTGGTATCGCGTAATCCATAGCGTTGCGAAGGTGGAAAGACTGAGATAAAGGAGACCGAAGCTGTAGGCCATCAATACCGCCATGACTTGGATGAACGGGTGCGTGAGAAGAAGACGCGATGGGCGCAGTAGCGACCTGGAAATTCGCTTCCCCAATGGTTCTTCGAGGCCTTTCGCGTAGTATGGTAACCCTGTTTCTTTCCTTAGCTTCGCAGCCTTTCTCCCTAGGAGGACAACAGCGCAAGTCTCAGGCAGAATGAAAATGCCTCCAATCAGAAGAATACCGTCGTATATGGCCAGAACCCAGAAAATCCATCTCCAGTTCAGTTTTTCAGTGACCACACCTCCAATCACGGGTCCTGTGGCAGGGCCCAGAAGCGGCAAGAAATTGTTGATCATGTACGACTTTCCTCGTTCTTCTGATCGCCAACAATCAGCTAGCATAGGCATGGATACCACCAATTCGGCACTGGCAGCAAATCCTCCAAGGATTCGGAACGCAATTAGAGCCCCAGTCGATTGACTAAATCCTGCGGCAATACTCCATACGACATAAAATGCCGTACACGAAATCCAGATGACGCGCCGGCCAAACACCTCACTAAATGGGGCAAGGACCATAGGTCCTACCGCAAAGGCAAGGATGTAGATGGACATGATAGCCTGAGCCTGAGCTTTACTGCTCCCTAGATCATGCGAAATTGCTTGAAGTGCAGGTGAGAGCATGGCGCCTGACATTAATGTGACAAGTCCACCGAACGAGAGAAGGAATGTAAGAAGCCATTTGCGAGTTTCAGACCAGTTGTATGGATTGTTTGGATCCTTGGGACCGTCCCAAGTTACCTGGAGCAGGGTTAGTATCCCATTTGTGATGAACTCTTCAGTGTCTTGGCTCACCAGGTAGGGATCTGTCACGTTTTCTTGGCCTGACGACTGTTGTTTCTCTGTATCCGTATCAGATATTGACAAAGAAACCTGAGCAGTTATCTCAGCATCTGTTTCTTTAGGTGAAATGTCTTCGCCTTGACTAGGTTTAGGATCCATGAAGAAAGAGTGATGCCGTTCGAGGATCAACGTGAGTAGTAGCCTCTGAGGTTTCTAGAACTGGCAGATGGAATGATTTGAGGGGCGATTCCATACTGTGGACTTTATATACAATTGAAATATTTTTGTTCTCGTGCTTACACTCTCCATGGCACACCGGTCAACACTGCCCGGGTCGTCGGTATGACGTCTCGGCTCAAAGGTCGGCGCAAAGCCTGATATAGTATTCGATCCTAAAAGGCACATACCAGATCAAAACCTTCTCGGAGACCGAGTGAACGATCAATATGAAAATTTTGACGCTAAACCAAGAAGCATCCGAAGATATTCTGGAGCGAAAGCGCTCGGCATCCCAACGCCATGTGAGGACGAAGTTCGTCGGGTTTAACTGGGAACACCGAGCCAATTCACCAGTATAATAGGCAAATTTGATGCGCCAATCTATTCGTAAACTCAACTAATCTGCGTGTGGAGCAAGAAAGGAGCTATGAAACTCGATCAAGAGGCTCTTCATTTGGCTAAGAAGAGATCGCCTGCCGAGCAGGATTTCACCATACGAATATCGCTATACAGCCTCTTCTTACAACCAGTTTACATCATTGCTGAACATCAAATCGTAACCAATCAAATGTATCCATCAGCTCGAAGCTTAAACTGGGCTGCGTGAATAAATCCCAACTCCCCACGCTCCTGTCGCCCGCCCATGTCGCGTCGCCGTCAAAATGCTGATCCAACACCCTTTGCACAATGCTCCTGCATTCGATACACAACTTCGCATTTAACGCGAACGGACGAATCCACTCAAAGAAAGACACCATCAGACTCAGCTGCTGGATGATCTTTGACCGGTCATTTATAGATTTTCACGGCGGTTCTGTTTGGGCCTTGGGTGGATGAGTTCTTGGCAAAGGATGCCTGCTCCAGGGGCGCCATAACAGAAGACCTATTATCAATTTAGCCGTCAGTGACACTTTCTTTCAGTTATGATATTTCAACATTCATACAAGCCATTCGAAGTCTCGCCGCATGAAATCGTCCGAGAAGCGATCTTTGTGAGTCCGGATGCGAAGGATTAAAGACACCATGGTGAAGCTGGTGTGTAATAAATCTCCGGAACTCGGATAGTTGTGACGGAGTAAAAGACGCTCAACAAAGAATATGTTGAGTAGATGATCCAGGTGTGTGATTGTTCTAATATAGACTGTCACCGCACTGAGCTGTGCTTCGTTGTAGTCCGCGTCCGAGAACTTCAAGCAAGTTGGGAATTCGTCTAGCATTGCAACTTGCCGCGCTTTAATATCACTAAGAGTTTGTTAGTATTCGTAGAAGCCGGCAAAACAAACCTTCTACACACAGAAGGTGATTGAAGCTGACCTGCGAGCTCTTGCCCAAGGTCACTTCGATGAGTTCATCTCGAATCAGCGCAATCATGCAGCGAGCTCTGATCACGGTAGCACCCACGACTGCTCCATCCCTTGTCGTCAAGCGTGCTTATAGCCGCACTTAAAGTGGTTTCGTCGGCAACTAGATCCTCATCTCGAAGATCCAGTGGCAAAGGTGACGAAAAGTAACGATGGCTCATCTGTGACAATCGCCCCGAAAACACCACCCCAGCCTCATCAACTGAGAATATCTGTGCTGCGATGCGTCGCCGATTCTCAGATTGTGCTGTCGGTATGTATTCGGAACTATCTTCTAAAGTTTGCAAGCCAAGGAATGTCATCGCTGGTTGCAGTGTAAGTGTCACATCGTATATTCGGAGAAGGGCAAACTTACCAGCATCGCCGTCAATGTGCGAATTCATAGTTGCTTTTCTACGCAAGAGATCCACTAACAGGTCATTTGCTGCATTGAAAAAAGTCGCTAATTGAATACAATAACCAACATGGCTTCGTGCAATTTCTCTCGACTGGCGATTTTCGGACCATGCCAGTCGCCGTCCCTGAAAAGCAGCAAACGTGTCAGAAACACGCGCCAAATGCACCCACAGGAAGCCAATAGATTCCCATCTCAGACCCGATCCTGAGAATGAGTCTATCCATACCCTCCAGTCTGGAACATCATCCCGAAGATTGCGCGATGTATTTGCGCAAAGTCTCTCTGCAAGGGACTCTAGCACCCTGCGCTCACCAAGGTGCTGTACGTTGTCGAAAGCACTCTTCAGCGAGCCCACAATCTGATGCACTGCAATATCAGACCAGCTCGTTGCTTCAATACCGCAGCTCGAATATGTCATATATTCATTGCTTCGGCCAGGGAGGGCGCGCAGAACTTCAAGGCAAGTTTCTTGGATCAGGCGTGGTAAAGCCCCAAAGTTGACTTGTGGGGTTGTTGAAGCCAAATGAGTATCAGGGTCTGCACTTGGAGAAACAATTGGCAAAAGACTCGGCTGTATCTCCTCTTGGGATGAGATATGGCCCAGGCGGATTCTGGACTTTTGCTCCGGTGCCGATGGAGGCGTGGCCGAGCTGGAGAGGCTCTGCATCGGCGTGGGCGGCGAGAAGGGTATCTGCCTGTCTTTCCGTGGCAAAGTTGCACTGTATACACATGCACTGTCTCGCCTGGACTTGTAGCAGCGCGTGCATACCGGTCTTGCATAATCGCACTCGACCTTCCTCAAACGACATGGATCGCATGCCGCTGGCCGACCGTCAGGGCGACACTGCGCTGAACCTGCGTTGTTGCGTGGTGGCATTGTCGACCCGAAGTTATCTCCAATTCTTAATGGGATGTTCTTTCCCCCAAATAGTGGGAGCGAGGTGAGGAATTTGACAGATGGAAGATTGCGGTGGGAGAACGTTGGCCGTCTGTTGGGGCAGGGCGGTGGTTTCTTGTTGCCTTGGATGGCTCGGAGTTACGGCCAGACTAAGTGAGGCTCAACGCCGTACGTCACTTTGGTGTTTGGAATGCTCAGTAGACAGCTGCAAGGGAGTTCTCGTGATGGTCATCTGCTTCCGATCAGATAACAAGACGTGAAACGGCCGGTCGGATCGGATAACGCATTCACGCTGACTTGAAAGTTGAGCCGAGATTTGGGACCGAACACGCCATCCTGCGAGGCTCGCACTTCTCGGAGACAAGAGATCACGCTATTGGCGGTCATATTTTAATACTATTTAATTGAGCTGAGAATGAACTTTTTCCGAAAACAAAACACACCGTAGTTCTGGCTAATTAGAAAGGGCAATATGCTTTCATCCTCCAGCAATGGCGACACCGAAATACTCAACATACGCTCGACCAGTATTGCAGAAGCAGCCGTTATGGCACGAACCCAAATGTATTTTTGATTGCCTTCTGTAATCTATTTCTCATGCCATCACACATCGATAATGTTTCAGTAACTCTTGGGCAAACCTAGCACCCTTTGCGACACATAATTCAGAATCATCTCCCTACTCACAGGCACAATCCTCGGTACCAGCACCTCTCTCAAGTACCTCTCAACATGGTACTCTTTCGCATATCCCATGCCTCCATGCACCATCACCGCTCTCTCGCACGCCTCCCACGCCGCTTCTGCCGCCAAATACTTGCCCGCATTCGCGTATTCACCATCCTTGTATCCCTCGCTGTACATCTTGGCCGCATTCTGCAGCAACATTCGTGCAGCTTCGAGCTTTATCCAACTATCGGCAAGAGGATGGGCGATTGATTGATTCTGACCAATCGGCCTGTCAAAGACGACCCGTTCCTTTGCGTACGCTGTTGCTCGCCTCAGCGCAGCATATCCCAACCCCAGGGCTTCTGCGCCGATGAGTATTCTCTCGGCATTCATTCCGTGCATGATCTGTTTGAAACCATTTCCTTCTGGTCCCAATCGGTCATCAACTGGCACCTTCCATTCTTCGAACATCAGTGTATTTGAATCGACTCCATTGCGTCCCATTTTATCAATTTCCGACACCTGTACAGCCTTTCTGTCGAGCGGCGTATAGAATAGCGAGAGGCCCTCCGATGGCTTGTCTTTATTGTACGGTGCTGTCCTAGCCAACAATAATACCTTGTGTGCATGTTGCGCTGTAGAAATCCAAATCTTCTGTCCAGATAGCACATAATGGTCGCCATTTCGGACTGCTTTGGTTTGCATCTTGAGCGTGTCTAGCCCGACGTTTGGTTCCGTTACAGCGAAGCATGCTTTTTCTTCGCCGTGAATTAATGGTGGTAAATGTCGTTCCTTTTGATCCTCTGTGCCAAACTTGACCACGGGCTCAAGTCCAAAGATGTTGATGTGTATAGCCGAAGCGGCAGTCATCCCGCCACCAGACTCAGAGAGGGTCTGCATCATCACCATCGCTTCGGGTAGACCGAGTTCCGACCCCCCATATTTTTCGGGTAGACATATTCCCAACCAGCCATTCTTGGCTAAAGCTTCATATAGCTCGTGAGGGAAGCGTTTTGTCTTGTCTAGATTAAGGTAGTAGTCATCGTCAAAGGGCTTGCAGAGCGATGAGATAGCCGAACGGACTGTTGCTTGAGATGATGTCAGGTCTGGTGCCACGGGGAGGAATTCGGATATCTGGGTAATTGTGCGCTTGAATATCAATGGAGATAAACTTTTAGTTGCTCGCCTTAAGAACATATTGAAGTAATGGTCTATGGAGGTGAAAGAGTGAAGACTGAGACAGAGACACCGTACAATGGTGTAAGTGGTGGACCGAGGAACCCCGCGTTGCCCCACGATTGGTTACCGAGATCGTATTCCCGAGTCTGTCAACACACATCCAGTGGCTGGTCCATCACTGAGACATTTCAATTCATTTCAAAATGATTTCAAGACGCCTCCAATCTCGTTTGACGAGATGTTATTCGACTGCCACCACTCCTCCGCTGCAAGGAGTCAAGATCGTTGATCTCACACGAGTATTAGCAGTACGCGACCAGTCACACTTCCATGACTTCAACTAACCCTCCAGGGACCATTTTGTACGCAAATCCTCGCCGACTACGGAGCAGACGTCATAAAAATCGAACACCCATCTGGTGTACGTATTCTGTGAGGTACAAGCAAAACATCTGCTAAACATACTAGGACGATACACGCCACTGGCGGTCTAAGAGAGAACTGCCTTTCTGGAAGCAGTCCTCCAAAAATGTGTCTCTCTATTTTTCCGCCGTGAACCGCAACAAGCGCTCTATTGTTCTCGACCTGAAATCAAAAGATGGCAAAGAGACGCTACTAGATCTGATCAAGGACGCAGATGTGTTGTACGTATTTCCTATCCGTTGCTCCGATCTCGCTAACTTACCACAGAGTCGATAACTTTATCCCTGGTAAGATGGAAGAGCTCGGATTTGGTTATGCAGCTCTCCAAAAACTGAACCCTCGACTCATTCACGCAAGCGTATCAGGTATGCATATCATCTGCCCCATCACAAAGCTCAGCTAACCAATTCAACAGGCTACGGCACGACAGGCCCATACGCCAAAAGAGCAGGATATGATCTCATCGCAGCTGCCGAAGGAGGACTCCTCCATATTACAGGACATCCTGAATCCCCGGTAAAGCCAGGCCTAGGACTAGTAGATATGTGCACAGGACTTTACACCCACGGCGCCATCCTCGCAGCCCTGCAGTCCCGTCACACAACCGGCAAGGGATGCAAGATCGACACATCGTTATTCGAAACACAAATATCACTCATGAGTAACGTCGCCACAACATGGCTAAATATGGGGGTCGAAGCTCAACGTTGGGGAAACGGCCATCCGAGCATCGTACCCTACGATGCATTCCAAACATCTGATTCCTGGCTAGTCCTCGGCGCAGTGAACGATGCACAGTTCAAGAAGCTCTGTAAACTTTTAAAGTGCGAAGAGCTGTTAGAAGATGAGCGGTATAAGAAGAATGAAGACCGAGTGGCACACAGAGATGAGCTGATGCCCGTTATCCAAAGGATCTTCAAAGAGAAGAGTAACAAACAGTGGATGGCAATCTTGGAAGGAAGTGGTATGCCATATGGGCCCATAAATACTGTTCAAGGAGCATTCGAGCACCCGCAGATTGATGCGAGAGAAATGGTTGGTGAAGTGGGAGACGAGGATGCGGTTGATGGGAGCGTGAAGATGCCCGGCATGCCTGTGAAATTTGGGGGATATGCACAACAAATAAGACGAGCACCGAAATTGGGCGAGCATACAGAAGAAGTCCTCGCAGAATTGAAAAATAGAAAGACATAGATCAGTCCATAGAATAATTCATTCATAAATGTTTTCGACCTAAGAGCGGCTTAGCAATGCTGGTGATCCAAAGATTCAGCCTCTCCCACAACAACCCCACCTCCAAACTCACCACCATCACCACCACGTCATGTCCGCTCTCATCGTCGTCGACTTCCAAAATGACTTCTGCCCGCCGGTAACCACTCCAAAAAATGCTCGGAAACAAGCATCCACTAATCCTATAGTCCGGTTCTCTCGCTGTTCCCGATGGTCGCAGCATCACCAAAGCCATAAACACCCTCCTCAGACACCCATTCACACTCAAGCTCGCCACCCGCGACTACCATCCACCCAACCACATCTCATTCGCAACCACCACTCCGCCATTCACATCAACTACTACCATAAGCCATCCCGACTCCCGCTCTTACACTACGACGTTATGGCCCGTCCATTGCGTGCAGGGAACGCCTGGCTCTGAACTTGTCTCCGAGCTAGATGTGTCCCACGTTGATGAGGTAATCGACAAGGGATTGAGACAAGACAGGGAAATGTATTCTGCGTTTTATGATCCATTCAAGGAGTCTGATTCTGGGTTGAATGATAAGTTGAAGAAGAAGGGCATCAAGGATGTATACGTGGTCGGGCTTGCGGCTGATTATTGCGTGAAAGCTACTGCAGAACATGCACTGCAGGAGGGATATAACACCTTTATCGTTGAAGACGCCACTAAGCCCGTGTTCCCTGACAATTGGGCTACAACAAGACAGGAATTGGTAATCAGTGGGATCGTTTTCGTCAAGTCAGATGGACCTGAGATTGCCAAGATAGCGAGCACATGAGAACCGATTTGATGAAAATGTTTAATTATTAACTTCTATGTCTTTTTATAATCTATTATTGCTAAAATATAATGCATCTTGTCGTTTTCTATCGCTTTCTTTGCTGAGCAGCGGCGCTAATCTTGTCAGCAGCTCCGTTAGTCATGGACAACCCAGGGGTAGAGGGAGCGGGTGTCGTAGATCGTGAAGGCGCTTGGCTTCGGTTGTGTGCCATGTGAGCCTTGACCAAATGACCGGCGGCCAAAGCACTGCAAAGAGACAGTTCACCAGCCAAAGTGGCAGCTGCGATAATACGAGCAAGACGGCGAGCGTTATCACCAGGGTTGGTGGGGTGAGAGCCACGGACACCGAGCATATCCAACATAGCGCTCTGAGGCTCCAAAATAGTACCACCACCGAGGGTTCCTACTTCGAGTGAAGGCATAGAGACGGAGATCTGCAGAGAGCCGTGGAGGTTCTTCATGATGGTAATACAGTTAGAACTTTCGACAACTTGTGCGGGATCCTGGCCAGTAGCAATGAAAATAGCGGCGACAATGTTGGCAGCATGGGCGTTGAATCCTCCCATGGATCCAGCCATCGCAGATCCAATCAAGTTCTTGGCAATGTTAAGCTCGACCAGGGAGTCCACATCACTCTTAAGTACGCTCTTAACGACTTCACCAGGGATAATGGCTTCGGCGACGACACTCTTTCCACGGCCCTCGATCCAGTTAATGGCGGCGGGCTTCTTGTCCATACAGAAGTTACCGGACAGAGAGATAATCTGCATGTCATCGAACCCAGCTTCAGTCGACATGACATTGAGAGCGTGTTCGACACCCTTGGAAATCATGTTCATGCCCATGGCATCACCAGTAGTCGTCTTGAATCGAATATACAAGTTGGTACCAGCAACTGCAGTCTTCATGCTCTGGAGACGGGCGAATCGACTTGTGGAGTTGAAGGCCTTCTTCATAGTGTTCTGGCCATCCTCAGAATCCAACCACAACTTGGCGGCACCAGCTCGCTCAAGAGTCTCAAAGCTGACACAAGGACCACGGGTCATTCCGTCACCAGTAAGGACAGTAATAGCGCCGCCACCCGAGTTGATGGCCTTGCAACCTCTGCTGACACTCGCAACCAATACACCTTCAGTTGTAGCCATTGGCAGGAAGAAACTTTGGCCATCAATGACAAGAGGACCGGCGACACCAACTGGGAGAGGCATGTAACCAACAACGTTCTCACAGCATGCACCAAACACGCGCTCCCAATCGTAATTCTCGAAGGGGAGTTTAGATCTTTCCAAGTTGTTGGTGAGTTCGGAGGTGGCCTTGGTGCGAGAAATGATGCTGCGGCGAATCTTGACAGCACGCGTAAAGTCCTTGAGAGTCTTTTCGAGAGCGTATCCGGGAATCTTTCCTCGCATAGACATGGCAACAACTTCCTCGTCGGTCATCTCGGGCACACGCTTCTCCAAAAGCATTTGGTCCAATTCTTCGTTGCTGCGGCGCTCGGTAGAGAGCTGTCGGAGCTTGGTCATGCTGAGGTTGTCGCCTTCATCGTCGCTGAGAGCGGGTGTCGCAGGTTCGGTGCGCTGAGGAGTGGGGGGAACGTATTCGCCTAGAGGGAGAGTAGCAGAGTCGGTATCGTTGAAGCGCTGGGCGCGAGCAAGCTCCTTGCGGTCGATGTGGTGCTCAGGGCCGGATTCGCTGATACCCCAACGAGCAATGTTGAAAAGATAACCGTTGAGACCAACACTGAGAGCAAGGGCGACAATGATCCACTTGGAAAGAACGGGATCTTCCAAACTCTTGAGCAGGCCACCAACCATGCGTCCACCAACACCGTAGTCATCGAGTCCAGTAGGGGGAGCCGCGGTTTCGGAGGGAAGGGCGTAGTGGACCGAAGGATATTCGAGTTCGTACTTGATAGGGTTCAATACAGTGACGAGAATGCTCACGCCGGTTTTCTTGGCGGTGGCCAGGATAGCGTCGAGTCCGTTAGAGGCAACCTTGAAAGGATCGACAGGAGGCGAAGAAACGACACCGCCGAGACCTCCAGCCCAAGAGCGCAATGTAGCAAAAGAGCTACCGCTGCGGAATGGAATTGTGCAAAGGTTAATGACATTAAGCAGAATGAAACCAGTGATCATGAGAACCTTGAACTTTGGGACACTGCTGCTCTTCATTTGGCGACCGAAAAGGTTGGTGTTCTTGGCATCCTTGCCGTCACCATTGGGCCAATCGTTGCTCTTGGCCACATTTTCAGCGACGCGGCGGCTAACACCGTCGTCTTCGAGGGCACCGCGCATTTCGAAGTGGCGCTTGATGCGGTTAATCTCGAGCTTGATGCTCAAAATAGCAGTGTAGAAAGTGAAGAGCAAAATGCAGTCAAAGAAGAGGATCCACGCGGCGAGGAAGCAGAACTGCTGGAGTCCACCCTGAACACCAGAAGCAGCGCCGAGAACAAGAATGGTGATCTCAATGGCGTAGTCGCGAATAATTTCGTAACCCTTGTCCTTGATGGCAGCTCGGATAGCCATCTGGATGGCATCCTGAGTGCGGAACTTCTTGTTGGACTTGGAGTCCTGGATTTGGCGACGGAACTCAGTAGCGTGGTTCAAGACGGCCCGTGTCAACACAATGTTCTTCTCAAAGCCAATGGTAACGACAAGGAATGGCAGACCCTCGGACAACAGAATTACACCAATGGTGACACCGAGCTTGGTGGTTACAGCAAGACCAAAAACGAAAGCGAAGCAGGACGAGAACAGAGTGCTCATACCAAGCCAGAAGTTGGAGCCCATGCGACGCATAGAGAGGAAGAGAGAGACGAATGTCAGGTGCATGGAAAGGTACCCCAAAACCATGATGACAATGTCGAGAGTCTCGGCGTTCTTCAGTAAGTCGAGGAATCCAGTCCAAGAGCTACGAGCCCACTCAGTAAAGCTGTTGCGGGTGTTGCCCTTGGCTGCCTTCATGATCCAAGTCTTTTGTTCGCGACCATGGCGAGTGACGACGGTCTCACCCTCCTTGTGAGGAATCTCCTGAGCGGCAGAAAGAAACTCGGAAGCCTCCTGGTACTTTACGGAGTAAGCGAGGATGCTGTCATGGGCATAGGCGGTGAAAGAGTTCTCGGTAGGGGGAAGAGGGTTGACAGAGAGGTTTTGTGGAATCGGTACGACGTGAGATTGAGGTGGCTTGATAGAGGAGTCGCTGGTCAGGGTTTCGGGGAAAACGAAGGTAACAAGAGCCAGGTGGTTGTATTCGGCAGGAGGCTGAGCATCGTGCTCAACGCTCTGCCACTTCCAGCCATTGTCGGGACCGGCGAGCAAATCACGGCTGCCTTCGACGAGAGAAGACCAGTCAGCCTTGCTGACTGTGTTGGAGTTTTCGAAGAGGCTGTTCTGGATCAAGCCAACGTAGGACGAGGAAACGAGGACGGCGATGAGGACAACGGTATGGATGGGGTGAGAGCTGGCGATGCGTGCGAACAAGTTCAATAGGGGCGTGACATTCTTGCTAGCCCACGACGGAGTGACAGACTTGGCCGGGGCAGCACTCTCACCGCGAAAGCGGGTGGGCAAAAACGACGAAGAGAGCATTTCGACGGGTTCGTGGAAGGAGACTCGACGTTGTTCTCTACCGCATGGATGATCTGGTGGTTGACAAGTATTAGTAGTCTGTATAAGACAGGAGCTAGCCGACATGGGAGGCATGGCTAGGTAAAATTAAACCAGCAACATGGGTTGTTGTCTCTGAAGTCATGACGTTGGGGGCAGACGCCGATCAACGGACGAAACGCTCAGAGAGGCGACAACAGCTATTGGAAAGGAGGCAACTAACAGAAAAAGCAGTATTATAAAGTATTTATTCGAATCGAATCGTAAGGGCGGTCGGGGCTCAAAGGGGAAAAGAACAATAGTAACGGAACAATGGCTCAAGCCCAATGTGTTGGAGGGGCTCGCGCTGGCGTGGAAAAAAAAAAGGTGGTGTGTTGAAACGCAACCGGATCACGTAAAAAAAGTTAGAGCGCCTAGAAACGGGCGTCTGATACGTCAGCCGGAACAATTTTCCAAACAGAACTATCGCCGGTAAATGTTCCGCCTCGTCAATTCAGAGATGAAGAGATGAAGCAGGAAGTGGGAGGAAAAAGAAGGAGAGAGAGAATTGGAAATTCTCGAAATGGAGAAAAGGAAAGTGGCGGAGAAGCGACAATCCCCAAAAGCGAGGACGGGGAGATTACCCTAGGTAGCAGCGATAAAGTGCAGCAATTAGCTCCATCCATCCCCTGAAGATGTTCCCCATCGCCTGTAAAAACTGGTACTTTGGCTGTGTTCAGTGGGTAGAGTAGGAGTGCTTTGGTGAGGGCCGAAATTATGGACCCCTTCTCCAGGCTGCCCCTAAACCGCCATTTTTTTTTCTTCTCTGGTGAGCTCCTCTAGAAAAACCCTGCGGAGCGACTCTGCGCTCGGAAGCGTTAGGTGGCTAGCGCTCATCGTCCGCGACTCGCAGTATACTTGGTATGGGATGTCCACCAAAAAGGTACTTGCTCACCCTCAACCCACTAACACGCTTTCAGGGGGCGAAAAACCACCACACCTCACTGAAATCTAATGACGCCAGCGACTGTTGGGGCGACGGCAGGCCAAATACCCGGGCGCGGTGAAGGATGCCCACTGCCGCTAGGCTGGGTTGGGTCTAGTGGCAGCTATGCCTGGCAGGGCCAGGTACAGAAAATGGGCTGATTTCTGCATGCCCGCTGTCCAGGATCGACCATCTGGTCAATTTGTTTCCATCCATTGTCTAGCAATTAATCACAAAAGCCTGGCTGTCATGCCCAATTGATGGCTCTACATTTTCTGTATACTCGCACTGCAGCTTACTTCCGTAAACACCGCCTCGTGGCTCAGCTGTCAGATGCATCACTCATGGCCTGATCTTGACACCTCAATGGCCTAATCAGATGAGATGACATGACAGTCATCCTGCTCCGTGTCGCCCCCCCAAAATAGCGCCCATGGTGAAATAGAAAATGCCGCCAAATGATGAACAGCGCTATGACGGTCCGACTCAGCTCCAAATAAATTCCGTTTGTTTCTCCGTTGCTGCAATACACCGGATGTTGTCACACTTGTATTGCCGTTGACAAACAAGCAATCCTTGTCCAATCACACAAACCCCGAAAATCAATTAGCCAGAATCCCTCATCCGATCATTGCTCCGACCGAGATGCTCCGTCGCCATTACAATCAGCTCGGTAAACGACCACTGTGCCCGGCTGTCGCCCACTTTATGGGCCGCTCGATGCACCAACAAGATACAGCCTCCCTGTCCATAAACAAAAAGTCCCTGCATGCCCGACCGCTTGCTTGCATGTATCGATCGTACCCACTGTAAGCTTGCCACGGAAAACGCTTCGACGAGCAAGCCTACGCTGTTTTGCAGCGGTGGCAGCTTCATGAAACTTTCCTTGAAGCAATGTTGAACAAAGTGTGATGTCATTCTGTGCTATTTGCCTAATCTAGCTCTTGTCGCAATTCTGGCTGGTTCAGCATGTCGTATCCATTCCTTTCGAGCAGTGTCTTGGTCGTGATGCGGTCTGGGTAGTTTCTCAAACACATATTTGTAAAGTGTGTGCCATAGTGCACACCTTCTCTTGGTGACTGTCCGCCATTGTAGCCCGGAAGGGGCTTGATCACGGACCGAAAATTGGGTTCGTGGAAATATGCAAATGCAAAGCGCTCTCGCGTGTTCAGCCCAACTTTGTGGGGTGTAGACTGGAGCACGTTATTGGTCATGTACTGCATCATGTCGCCTAAAAGCCAAGGATTAGCACTTCCGATTTGCTTATTGAGTCCTTTAGGACCCAGATTTGTTTGATTAAGCTGCCGTCTGAGTACGTACCTGGAAAAACAGTAAAAACTCCTGGAGAGGGCGGCACATATACCCAACCAGCATCCTCCTCGCCGTGTCCAGCAGCGCTGCGCTCCCAGTTGGCGTGGGTATCGCTCGTCTGTGGCGGCCTCACGAATAGACCTAGAGCAAACTTAGTTCGATACATTTCAACTAACAAGTCGTCATGCATACCTCCAACATGGTCCTGAGCGGCCATGACTAGCAGGCCATAGTCAGTGTGTGATCCAATGCCGCGGCCTTTCTTTCCCTTGCCATTGGTATTGTTCATTTGGGGAAATCTAGCCATAAATTCAGCATGAATAATGCTTTTCCAAAGTGACGCTGAACAAACATACCTTAGCACCCTCATATGGTGCCACCCGTCCCGAGTGTATTTGGTCAAAGACCCCTGCGGCACACCAAGGCCAATCTCGATTAGCTGCAGTAGTGTCTCTCCGCTACGACCAAGATCGTCCATGTATCTCGTCATGGCGTTCTTCATTGCGCGATCTGGCCACGGACAGGGTCCATGACACGGCCAGTCTGCTGCCACACGAGGATCTGAGATGGTCAAATCTTTCGTCACCGTAAATATCTCTGAGTAATCGGCGATACCGTTTGTAATCTCTTCACCAGACCCAATATAACCAGAATAGCTCTTGCTATCCACAAGTCTTTGCTTCATGACAGGGGACCGGCGGAAGAATGCACGACTACTTGCGTTTGCGGCATCGTATGCCAAGCGCTGGGCATTGGACATGGCCACTTGGAGAATACCATCTCGACGCCAGGCAGTAATCATGGCCTTGGCCATGATCTGATCCCCTACCGACCCAGACACCTTTTCTGGTAAGATAAAGGTATTCAGATCGCCGATGCTAGCTGTGAAACCAGGTGGCATGGTCGGATGATGGTGATTCAATGCCGCAGGCGCCGATCCGGCTGTTCGCGCAGCCAAATGGTGAAGTCTAGCTGCGGTCCTCATATTTGAAGATTGTGTGCAATGATCTGATTTTCAGTTTGTAAACCAAGTCTTGAAGATGAAAAGTTATGAACCGAGATGATGGGTGAAGCAATCATACCATGCTTCGCCAGACCCTCGAGGGAGGGCCGTTGCGTCATAAAATAAGTTCTCGATAGGTTACAGTTGCATTAGGTTTCGGCATTTACCGCCAATTCCGTCTCCTATTTCGCAGCTCATGGACATATCACTTGCATAACATCTCTTTCGCATTGCGTTTCCAGTAGCAATGGAAGACGGCGCTCGGGTCTGTAGCCAGTCTGGACCTCGTGGCAGCCGCTCGTTGTGAGAGAGGTCATGTCGTCCCGCCCTCCTTGGCTTTTGGTATAACGTCTAAGTTCCTCGCGACTAACGTGTAATACGGGTATGTGGCGACGAACGCACTCATCTGGTGACACGGACGGCTTCCTCCACACTGTTGCTAGAGGAGCTGGACAAATTTTCATCCTGACATGTCAGAATCGCCGGTACAATGGCAGAGCTCTCTGATTCAAACAGCAAACATCGTCTTCTGTTGGGATTGATTGTTTCAGAGTCGGATACTTCCCATGTATCCGCAATGTTTTCCTTTTCTCTTCTGATGCGGAACAAGCCGACCGTTCGCGAGAGTTGAACCTTAAGCGACTGCGCCTAATCTCGGTCTCGGACGTAGTCAGGACAGCGCACCTGCTCGACTACGATCTCAAGCCCTCAACTCTGGAGCCATTCTCGTCGTGTGACTCTCCTGAATGACAGTAAATGTGTCGTTGCACAGTACTCCATAGTTACGCCGCGTGAGAGGCCACGGGCTGTCGTTGGCGCAGGTGGCATGGAGATGACGACAGGAAAGCTCTCGACAAACATCGTAATTCCAGTTGAACATCCAAATCGCCGACCAAATCCCATTATACATAGATCTTCTTCAATGCTGCCATCCTGTGCCACAGGGTTCTTCTTGTGGCGCACGCTATTGGCTCGTCGCTCAACCCCTCTGTGCACAAACGGTGCTGTATCAGCCCCTTGTTACTAGCGTCACAAATGGAAGCCTATTGCGAAAACGCGGCGAGACTCTGTCCAGAAACAGGTTCCACTATCGTGGGAATTTTGAACGAGTTCGGGTTTCCCACAATGGTCAACCGTGCCACCTATTTCACAGCTCATTCGGAGTCTTGGGTTTTGTGGCTGCCATTGTTTGCTAACTCGTCTAGGTCGAGATCCTGGGCACTGTTGTCGCACAAGAAAATGTTAGTAGAACGGACGAGAGCGATGGGTTGAATCTGAGAGAAGAGTGAGAAAGTTCTCACTCTCACATTGATTGATAGCTTGCATTGGTGTCAGATTTTTTTTCACTTCATCACATAGACGAGGACTTGCTAAGATCAGAATGATTCAAGTTCAACGTTGCTCTCAGGGTTGATGTGGTTGTTATTGTGGATGACCTTTGCCAGCCTTGAGGAAGTGAATTTGAAAGGCGAGCTAGGTGACAGCAGTCTTGGGCATAAGGTTGATTCTTTGCTGCTATGCAGCAAAACACGACGACTGCTGTAAATATTATAACCTACACATCTCAGTCGAACTTCTCTGCTTGCGACGCGAGTCCAACATTCGCCATCAATACTCATCGCCAGAATGTCTTCGAGCGGCCAGCAAGCAGACCTTACTGACTTATACAACTGTATGCAAGATCTACAAGTAGCTGGCAATGAACTGATAAGCGATCTTCGCCATATCAAAAAAATCCCAACTCTTAATGGAGTTAAACAAGCGATGATGTTTGTTGCCGTCCAGATTTCGCTGCTGGACCTCGTGATTTCAGCCTACTCAGACTATCACGACGGCCACCCATCAGTACAAGTTCCGGTTCATTCAGAGCTTTTCATACATTTGACCGGAACCCAAGAATTCATTGCAGCTGCTAGATTTGCCCTCAAGTCCAAACGGCCTACGCACGATGGTCTTGCCCAATCCCTCGCGGATCGTGGCGCCACGCTTGCAAAAGACCTTCAGAAACTTAAACGGTAGGCTATTTTCCTGGCCCCAAGCATCAATTTTTTTTTAAACACTTCTAGTGGCTTGGAAATCTTTCGCGCACCGCATTGCGACTTCCCATATCCATTTTTGCGCGATGATGCTGCGCCAAGCTCTTATGGCCGCGACCTCGCAAACACGATTGCTCAAATCAGACATCACTTGGCCGAGCTGTCCTACGCATTACGAGTCTCCTTCGACAAAGTACCAAAGAACAAAGTTTCGACAGCAGCGGAGTCACTTTCGAGAATGAATGAGCTCTTCCACACCACCAGCATCATCGTCAGCGCCGTAAAGTTTCACCCCATTGACGAAGGTGCCATTTTCGGTGAAGGCATCATTTCCTACCGAGACTATCAACAGCTACCACAAGGTATTTTGGCAAAGACTGCAAAACGACTCGGAAGGCTGCTAGATTCTATCAGAGTCAAGCAACCTGACGGGCAGTTCCTCACTCATGGGCAAATATTTAGCCTCATGGGCTGTATCATGGAGTTGGAGAGCTTATTGAAGGACAATGTTAACTTCGGCGAGGCTTACGGGCACGGTGAAAGATGGTTGATTTAGAAAGCGGTCGACGCAATGATGGGAGAGGGCTGAAGGCGAACATTGACATTACACACTGTATTAATGAGCATCAAAATGATAATCGCAATCCTATCTTACAGTGGCGTCCAAGCTACTACTCCTCATGCTTCAAGCCAGCTTTCTTTGCCTTCTCATCCGCCACTTTACACAAATGCTTGAACTCCTTGTCGCCCACTCTGCTAACACTAAGCCTCGACTGCTTCAACATCTGCATATCCTTCAACGGTCCATCTCCCGCACCCATCTCCCGCAACTCCTTGAGCGTGATGGGCACAGCAAATTTCTTGCGAAACTCAACATGAACAAGACTCCAACGAGGTTTCTCCTTGGTAGACTGAGGGTCGTAGTACGGCGTCCCAGGTCTGCGGGCAGTTCCTGCTTCTGTCAGCATGTCATCATTTGCCCATCGTGAGACATTACTTACGGTCTTCAGAGAATTCTTTAACAATTTCCATGATACCCGCAATGCCCGGCTCCTTGCAGTTGGAGTGATAAAAGAATGCCTTATCACCGGCATTCATATTTCTCATATGATTGCGCGCTGCGGCCATTAGCTACCATCCCTTCACATCGTCATCGCGTCACAATAACTCACCAGCGTACGCACGGATTCCATCCCAGCCCTCAGGCTCCGTCTTCGCGCGCAAGTCATCAATAGAGAACCTCACATCGATGCCATTCTCAAGTCGCGTCTCTGGCTCCGCCTTCATGAGCCAATACCACTCTCCGTCATGACGCGGTGCCTCCGGGTTAGTAGTGGGGATGTCCGCCACGTCAGGATCCGGCGAAGCGCCTCTGCCACTGGAAGACGGCTCCGGAACTTTCTTTGACGCTGGATCTGGTTTTGATTCAGTAGCTGCAGCCGTTTTCTTAGGCTTGGACGCTGTTGCAGCCTTCTTCTGTTTAGGGGCTTTTTTGGGACGCTCCTCTTCTGGCTCCGATTCTATGATTGGAGCAGATGCCACGGTTGAATGACGAGACGAGCGTCGTTTGGGCGTTGATTGTGCTGCAGAATCGGCTGCGCGTTTGCGTGGCGGCATTTTGAATATTTGCGGCGGTTGTTGTTGTTGTTGTTGTTGTGGTGGTGGTGGTTGGAAAGTAAGGCGAGCAATTCAGCTTGGTGAGCCTCACCATGGGGTAAATGAGTGGGCAAATGAGTGGGTGGCAGACGTTTAATGAGTGCTGCGCGCCCGCTGGCGCAAGGTTTCGGGAAGTGGAGTTGCCCGATTTGGATGCAACGACACAACGACATGCGATGCACGACATGATGGCCAAGACTGCTACGATGGCGATTCATATTAGTTTTAATTGATTTCTGGGCTTTGCGAGAATTGAATCATGTATTTAGCGGTTTTGGCGGCTCAATGGCAAAGTGGCATAGTGGCATGCCACGTGACACCGGGTTGCTGGACAGCATCTTGACTTATAACATCAGCCCTGAGAGCCGGTATGAGTTCAAAAATTGATGAGCATCGCATTGCGGATAGTGTGAAGATGATAAAAAGGTAAGTAGGGGGAGTCAGTAGCAAAAGTGAGTGCCAGTGCCGCAGCACGGAAACGGCATGATAGCTCTCAGGCGGAAGTATGGTAGTGGAAGTTGGTGCAGACATATTAAAAGAGAGCGCAAGGACAATAACAATGGGCTAAGGGGGGTAGGCAACCTGACATAGACAGAATGTCGACATGCAAACTTCGTATCGTCTTGTGGCCGCCGGGTATACTTGGCCACGACATAAAGCCAGACAGTGTTCATACTGATGTCCATCAGCTGGAGGCGGCACGACGACGACGTGTTGCTAACCAAGAGCCAGAAACGAAGGAAGAGGCAAAAGATAATGGTGATGGCAAAAGCACAATGACATAAGAAGGATGACGGGGAGTGGTGGTTGGACGGGGTGGACTCTGATTGGCTGCGTCGAGGTCAACCGGGGGCGCCATCCTCCCCATAAAGACCAGTCCTCCCCCCGAACCTTCCTCCTCCCATCTCTTCCCTCTCTTCTCATCTTTTCATACAAGTTGGCCAAAACTTGCAAAAAGTCTCTCCAGAGCCTTCAATCACTCGGAAAAACTCATCAAACCCCCCTCGCAACATCCCTTCCCTTCTTGGACCCATCAGAGTGGCCACTTACACGGCTGCTGGGTTGACCTCATCATCATCGTCGTCCACTTGAGATATTCCAAGTCCGCAAGTTGGCAATTGGAACCAATCCACAAAACCAGACTATTTGCTCTTGAGATGGAGCAAAGACCATTGGCAAGGCCTTATGGTGGTCCTTCACATCATTTTGATGGCCACCTGGAACACACTCCTGCACCTACCACACCTCCCTCCACCAAGCAGCGCAGACTTTCGAGAAATACGGACGCTGGAAGTATCTCGATACCATCAAAGAGATACTCTGAGTCTAGAAACTCTCAAAGATTTGGCGTTGTGAGCCGTGGGAGCCGAGAAGTTGTGTATGAGCGCGTAGCGCGATCTCACCACAACTGGCCGCCTTCACCACGTGACTCCAAGGTATTCACTGTTGAGCCAGCACACAGCATTGGGAGCCGCGAGAGTCGAAAAAGACGTCATAAGACTTCTGATGCAGAGCCAGAGACAGTGATTGACCGACAAAGCCATGGTGGCTTGTCGCCTCCGGTGTCTCCAACAAGGAAACCGGTGCGACACCACGCCGACCTCACTGGCATTGGTTCTTGGTGTGATACAACTCATCAGACGAGCCCCTCAAATAATCGACAGGTCCCTCCAAGAGCGCCTAGTCCGCCAATTTTTGACCTAGATCTCCCATGCAGCCCTGAGTTGGGCCGTCTGTCAACACCCGAAATTGGGCCGCTGAGCACGCATTATGAATTCTGCTCGTGCTGCGACAACAGCCACGACAGAATCACTGATACGTGGCATATGACTGGGCGACCCAAGATGGATGCACAGTGTAAGTCGGCTCGTGCGTGGCCTCCGCAGCTGTGAAGCTAACAGAGCTCAAATAGTAGCCGCAGCCATGGAATACATCGAAGCGATGAAGACAAGGCCAAGGCGCTGAAGTCGGCGTTTGGGTAGTGGCCATGTTGATGATATTTTGTGATTTTTGTTTTGTGCTATTTTGTAATAATTAATGATGACTCTGCCATGGCATCGAGGCAGCATGACAGACAAGGCTTGGACCTGAGGCCGCCATGAGAATTATGTAAATAGAGGGCAAACAGGAGGCGTCTAAACAGCGACGTCGAAAAGGGATCGTTAATGTGACAGTTTCATGACTTATAAATTAAGCAGCCACAATAAAAACATTGAATGGGTGAAAATTTGCAAACGTGCCAGCACAGATGATGACGATGTTGCTAAGTTGCGTGGATGTTGACGCGGACAGTGAGGTGAAGGATGGAGGACGAAACACAGCAAGAAGCGGCAAGAAGGGAGGATCGGGGGCCGTTGGAGTACCTGAGCCGCCATCTGGGCGAACCGTACAAGGCAGATTGACAGGCGCTCAGCAGGCAGCCACGCCCACTGTCACGTGGAAAAGCTCTTATCTTTGCTGCACCAAATGGGACCATGATGAATACGATGGCCATTCAATAAATATTTTGCGATTAACTTCAGTTGAAATAAACACGACGTTGGTTTTGCTGAGCGGTTCATGATTGTAATTATATGCTATGTCGTTGTTGCCGTTGAAGAATTAGATGGAGAACATTCCCCCAGAGGATGCATGTTATGCTCGATTAGAGACCGATGCAGGGCAATGCGGCTACCTGCGGACCATTGTCCTGATTATCTATACTTGTAGGGCTTATCGTTATCGGCAGCCCGACTTCGCATTGAGCTGGATCATCGTGGGAGTGAATGCCATTCGCTGACAGCATAGGTAGAAGCGTCGACAGCTTGGATTATCGCGGGTAGGGCTGAAGCCACGGCCGTTAACGGACCTCCCAATCTTTAAATAGGCTATTACCAAACAAGGCAACCACGGTCATCACACGTTACGAGCCTTGGCATGGCGGTAATCACATGTAGCCGCTTCAAAGCGCGAGAGAAACAAGCTGGTGTCGATGTACAAGTTGACTATGCTATGCTTATTAATGTGTTTGCATTTACAGACGGTATTCATACAGAGCGCTGCGTCCTATTGCAAAAAAGGCTCTACAATTCTCCATGTGAAGGACCATGATCAGAAGGCTCCTCACCAGTAGACTTCTCGAGACGTGAGACTTCTTCGAGGGTTTCTGTAGAGAAATGCTTCAAGTACGGTGCCGGCACGGAAAAGGCTTCTGCGCCGCATTTGCCAAATTCGGGTTGACTGGACATAATAAAGTTAGCTTGAATCGATGATCAAATATTCAAGCATGCAGCAAGGCAACTATGACTTACCAGCCAGCACCGCAGTCCTTGATTTGCCCGCTGCAACGCCCGTCCTTGCTACAGCATGCGGTATCACCATGGTTACCACGGCATACTAAGCGGCCATCGCCGCCGCATGCGCCCCGAGAGAATTTCACTTCACCATCCTCATTCTTAGCAGCTCTACTTGGTGGCTTTTCGTCGCACATGCCCAACTGACAGCCTTTACCGCAGAAATCGGGACCACTCCCGCACTTCCCTTCTGCACTGCAACAGTTGCCCCATTTCCCTGCGCACCCACGGTAGCCATGTTCAGCTCCGCATAGGCCGTCAGTGCTGAATATCGAATCACCATGGCATGTTCCTTCGTAGCAAACTCCAGGAGCGCAATCTTCACTGTATGCTGCATTAGCCAGAGTCCAGTAGCGCGGGGACCTTGATGCACATACATAGTATTGCCACAAGTCCAGGTCTCGGAATTGCAACAAGTCTTCTTCGTACCGTGACATGTGGCGTTCTCATGATTTGGGCCACACTTGCCATTCCAAGCTCTCTTGGGCTCGATGACTGCTCGAAATGTTAGCGGTTTCTCAGCGTGCGATGGTCGCTTGCCAACTCACATCCTCTCACACAGTATCTGGTCATGGGCAGCATATTCTTCCAATTCATCTTCAGCTCGGGGTTGATGGCGTAAAAGTCCTTCAAATCCGTCTGATGCCTACTGGCCATTGAAGCACCCGTGGTCTCATCGACCTTTTGCGGGCTTAATGCGGAATAGATGCAATGAACGCTGCCCACTCTGGCAGTGACACCGAACCAGCCAGACTTCGGCGGTGTAGCTTCTATGCTACCGTGCTCGATGTACTTGTAAATCTTTACAAAGCCATCAGCACTGGGATTGTCGCGCCGTGGGTTACCAGTACCCATGAAACCAGTACCTAGAACCCAGCTGGCACCTCCACCACCACCGCAGCCGCCGCCTCCAGCCGCAGCAATCTCCATACCTGCAAGGGAAACTCAGGTGCGGAGAGAGCAGGTTATTGCAAATTTTGAGCCCGTATCGATGTGGCGATGATGGGAATGAATGCTGCGGGTGAGGCGACAAGGTTCGCACGTATTGGTTGAAAGAGGGGGAAATCTCGCCGCAGGCTTTCTAAAGCGAAGCCGAGTTAAATTGGGAACAATGAAGTGGTTCCTGGCGTCCCTCATTATTAGGCGTGGAGATGCAGGCAGCCACTCGGTTCTCCAGAGGTTCCAATAAGCAACACTTGTCCTGATATGGCGAAGCGCACGCAGCCTGATTTAAACGACTTGACTGCACAGAGCACTGCCTACACTGGTACTGATGCGGTCAAAAATTTGGCAATTTCGAAGCAAGCTTCGCTGCTATTCTCATAGACAGGCAAAGGAATAATCGAGGAATTTAACACAAAAGGCCATCAGGACTGCATTGCTATTTGTTTCAAATGTCTCTTACCTAAATGTTGTCAGACATGCATCTTATGGGGGGCGAAGCTGAAAGCTCCTTACCAGCGTGACTCATTTCTCCATAAACATCAACTTCTAGCCCGCGAGCAAATCGTATTGAGCTATTTCTGCATAACATTTGCTTCCTGATTTTCAATCATCAGCCTATCCCCCGAAAGCTAGGTATCCATCGCCATGACCATAGACTCGAGCCCGTGGTCGCACCGTGGAGCACCAGACTTCGAGCTCGTACAGCTCCCACCAGATCTCCTAGACGCTCTCGCATATGGTGACGAAGAGACTGCAAAATCAATGTCGCCAAATATACTGACGCGGTATCTGATCTTGGATTGTCAGCCGGTATGGGAAAGGCGCAGGAAGCAGATTGCCAGTAATCCTGACGATCGATCTTGGGTTACCCGATTACTTGTACACAAGCCTAGCGGAGCTGCAGTCGGCCGCGCAGGATTTCATGGCGCACCTGATGATAGAGGAATGGTAGAAATTGGATATTCTATAGATCCATCGTATCGGAGACGAGGCTATGCCAGAGCTGCCACCACTATTTTACTTGAAGCGGCAGCAAACCATCCTCAAGTGAAAGTGGTACGGGCAACGGTTCAACCAAGCAATGTCGCATCGACTAATTTAATTCTATCATTTGGTTTTGAAAAAGTCGGCGAGCAGTGGGATGATGAAGATGGCCTAGAAACAATTTTTGAAAGACCATCAGAGGCGAAACAAGAATCTGGGAGAACAAGCACCGCAGCCTAGCGAAACCATGCTGTTGCTAAATAGATTATCTAGCTCTGAGTCATTTTCTTTCTATGATTACTTTCAAAAATATTGGTGCAAGCTCACCATTCAGAAAGAAACCTCTGTCCTGCTCCCACCCATTCAAGGTAAACTCTCTCCCCAGCATCAGTCCAGTCACATCAGGTGCTATTGCCATGCGTCTCTTGTCAGAACTTCTGGTTTGCCAACTGATCAAATGAACACCAACATAAATAGCAGTTTGAAAAACCATGTCCATAGCCACGTATGATCGCCTCCATGACAGGCATCGCGCTGGTATTATTGCCATAGATTTTACGCTCATACAAGTCTCCAACAAGTTGACCTAGATCATACAAATATTGACCAGACTGACACAGCAGAGTGTGATTCAGGGGCAAGCTTAGCGAGTGATTGAAGCAGCGCTTCTTCAAAAGCCCAACTTCTATTGTCGAGTATTTCTGACGTGTGCTTGATGATCACACTGCGTGTAGTAAATCGGTTCTTCTCATCAGTTTGTTTTAGCAAGTCGCCGCGGTAGACATAGCTCCCCGGTCGTGCACTTTGCTGTGTAAAGATGAGCATGCGTAAGGTGTTAGTGGCAGCTGTTGAACTAGTCGCGCCGCGATGCGGTCTTCCTCCAATTGATTGCTGGCCGTGTTGTCGGGAGCTACACTTCGCGGAAAGTATCTCGAAGGAGGGGGTTGCAATAATATCCAACACGTTTAAATTAATCAGCTGACAGGGCATTGCCGTTCTTAAGCCAGCGAGGCTGTGATGGGACTTCGTGTACGCCCAGCGAACGAGAATGATTGCTGTGCACCAGCATCACTGACGGCTACAACGCTTGTTATTACATGTAGTAGATATTTGATGCGGTCACATTTGAACATGATGCGATCAAGTCTTCCTTATTAACCAAAGCGGATAGTCTAGCCAGTGAAAGCGTGCAGATGTTGCCGTCACGGACATTAATTCATTGGAACACCAATCTTCTGCCTCAGGAATCGCCAAGATTAAATCGACGGACAACGGGCTGAAACTTTCTCCCGTCAACTGTCATCGAGATTCAGCTGTTGGCCTTAGGCGGAAGGTAAATATTTTCTCGAGTCCGACTATTTCAGCCGCACTCCCAGTCTATCCGTGTTCATGAGGTTCTGGTCATCCTGGACGACAATGCAACGCAACTCATCCCTTTCAACGCGTTGTGCCAATTGAAATGCTCTCTGCTCTCGCTTCACTTCGAATTGTCCTCTCGACCATTCCAGTCGCAATCAAAGCGACCATTCTGCATGTTCTAGGTCTGGGCCAAACATCCAGCAAATGGGATTTAAAAACTGCACTTACAGTCACTCTGCTTCGCTTCGCGCTGGGCAATGCGCCGCCAAGCACAATACTGGAGCAGCAAGCTATGTTCCTGAAGGACCCGGGTGTCAAAGGGAATATTCGGGTCAGCAAGCAGACCTTCCCAGCGCCAGAAGAGGATGACTTGCGCAAGCTTCTGCTGCAAATAATCACGATATCTGGAAAGGGGAACAAATTCCAAGACCCCGTTGCCGAATCAGTCAGCGGAGAATGGGTGGGCTATAGAGCCAGCTTGCCAGACGGTGAGGAGAGCATATCAGAAGCTGAGAAGTATGAGCGCCTTGTGGAGGAAAAGAAGTCGGAAACCACCATTTTGTATTTTCATGGCGGATCCTTGTACTTGATGGATCCTGTTTCCACTCGTCTTTCTTCAGGAAAGGCTGCCACACTGACCAAAGGGCAAGTGTTCTCAGTTCGCTACCGCCTGGCGCCACAGCATCCCTTCCCAGCAGCCCTTCTCGATGGATTGATCGCATACATGTCTCTGCTTTATCCCCCTCCGGGCTCGTTCCACGATGCTATTCCGGCTTCATCAATTGTGATTGGTGGTGACTCTGGTGGGGGTAACCTAGCGACAGCGCTGCTGCAGGCAATCTTGAGCATTCACCGATCCTCCAATGGCGACGCCCTTCCACATGTACTTTTCAATGGCCAAATGAGATCAGTGC
The DNA here is from genome assembly GCA_022702485.1 of Simplicillium sp. C3G150-2. Classification (NCBI taxonomy): domain Eukaryota; kingdom Fungi; phylum Ascomycota; class Sordariomycetes; order Hypocreales; family Cordycipitaceae; genus Simplicillium; species Simplicillium sp. C3G150-2. The sequence continues at coordinate 870,453 of JAJIYY010000005.1, read as the reverse complement.
CACTTCCGGCTGGTATTTCTCTTGGATCACCGTCTTTTGATCTTACAAGATGTTTTCACTGGTCAGATGATGCGAATCTGTATGATTATCTACCTCATCCATCAACATCGCCAGTTCGGTCTCCACCATGTGAGATTTGGCCGGCGAAGCCACCACGACCAGATCTGTATTGCGAAGGAGACATGCTTTGCCACCCGCTTGTTTCACCCTTGGCTGCATCTTCATGGAAAGGCTCTCCGCCAATGTTTATTTGTAGTGGAGAAGAGGCAGTTGCGCAAGAGGGAAAGGTTCTCGCACAGATGGCTGCGAAACAGGGCGTCAAAGTTGTTTGGGAGCAATACGAAGCCATGCCACATTGTTTTCCATTGATATTCGAAAGTTCTTCCGTGGCAAGTATGGCATTTCGCGGGTGGACTGAGTTTGTCGACATGGCTGTGAATAACGCCGAGGCAATGTGCACGATGGGCGTGTATGTCACTGCAAAAGAGCTTGTGAGACGCCCAGTGGACGTAAGAGAGTTGACCGAGGTCAACAAATCCGAGGTGGAGAGAGAGATGGAAGAAGCACGTTTATCTATAATTGCAAGATTTAGTTAGCACGCGGAATGGCTGACAATGCTCCCGAAGCACGTTCGCATTCCACAATCAAGTATGTCGGATTGTGGTATGTGTAGTGATATTGAATATAGTATAGAGCTGCTCTACTTAAAAGAGGCTATTTATTCAGAGTTGAATGCAGAACATCTCGAAAATTTCGCGGTTGAGAGCCAGTGATTCGAAGCACGTCGCTGCTAACATTCCGAAAGGATTGGTTTGGAATGGCAAAAGACATCATGGTGGCAAACGCCTCGATTAGCCACAGACCATAGTGGCCTTGTGCTAGATTCGCACGATAAACCTGTTCGGTGATGACCTCAAAACGTAGTTGCTTCTTAGAGACGGTGCTGGCCAATGTCACAACATCGCCCATACTAATTGATTCTGGGCCAGTCACATCCGATATTGAGCCCTCGTGCTCAAGAAACACAGCCCCAGCAAGAGCAGCGGCCGCATCTTCCCTACTCACAAAAGCTACACTGCCACTTGGCGTGGGAAGAGATAGGAGTCCTTGTACCATAGCCGGCTGGACGAAGCTCTGAATAAAGAATTCGCTGAAGATCGACGCGCGTAGTACGGTGACAACGGCACCACTGGATTGGAAGAGCCCTTCAGTAGCATAATGTACCCTTGCGTAAGGGAATGGAGACTGGGACGTTGGACTTTGAGTGCTCAGGTAAACAACGTGACGGATATGTGATTTGGAAACTGCCGTTACGATGTTGCGATGATGTAGCAGCATTTCATCTGGGTCGCCGTCGCTTCCAGGGAAGACAAGGGTGTCTAATCCGCCGAATGCCTCGCAAAGAGATATTTCGTCATTATAATCAATAAATTTATGAGCAGGACGCCTTTGTAGGGCTTCAGGATACTGGATTGATCGCCGAGACAGGGCAATGACTTGTGTATCATCGTCTCGAGCGAGGAGCAGTCGTATGACCAGAGCGCCAACGTTACCAGAAGCTCCGCCTACCCCAACGATCATGGTGGAAGATATTCACAGCAAGAGCCGTCATATGCACTCACTACAACTCGTGGACCAAACGGAAAACGGTGCCGTTCGAAGAGAATGCCGATTGTGAAGCTCGGCTCATACCCCGCATTGCCCCAGAGTTGGTGAGCGAGCCAGAGATGGATCGATCTACATGCCTCGGTTCCACTTGGCTCTTGCATACTTGAGCTAGTAGTAGTACCTCCGTACACTTCAGACTCTTGATTCTGCTCTCCTTCAAGCTTGTCTACTGATTTTCGACAATTTTTTGCTGTCAACGATACTCGAGCTTCCCTCAGCGTTACCAGGTTTGATGCTAGTGCCTGGCTTTATCACAATGTATTACCTGGCGAATGGCAAACTATTACCAGCCCTCTCAGTGTTATGTACACTAGCACAGCTGTCAGCGAGTGCAGCCGTGACACCTCAAAAACAATGCTCGCTACCTGTTGGAAATGAGCCTTTCGAGAAGGCAACACCTGAGGAAGTTGGCATGTCCTCGAAGGAGGTGGAGCAAGCCTTGGCATATGCGAACCTCCATGGTCGCACATCTGTACAAGTGTTCCGCAACAATTGTTTGATTGGGCGAGGAGCCTTTGACAAGATCAGCGACAATTTGCCGGTCCAAGTATTTTCTGTCACCAAGTCTGTGGTGGGCATGCTTGCCGGTATGGCTGTGGCTGATGGAAAGCTCGACATTGAAGCACCAATTGGAAATTATTTGCCAGATGAACCAGGCTGGGGAGATGCTGCGCATCGTGCGATTACGGTTCGAGATATTTTAACAGAGACTTCGGGCACACAAGAGGCAATTCTGTCCGAAACTGTCACGGTCGGACTTGATCCCAGCGCGATGCAAGAGTTTCTTGGTCAGACGATCACCCACACCCCAGGAAGCCATTTCGAATATTCACAGCGCGATGCTGATGCCGCTGCTTACATCGTTCAGAGCGCAGTCGGTCGAGATCTGCAAGACTATGCTCAAGAGCGTTTGTTCGGACCCCTTGGAATCGAGAAGCATGATTATTTCTGGCTGCGTGATCGCTCTGGTAACACTTACGGTTACGCCTGGCTCTTCATCGCGCCGAAGCATCTCGCCAGGCTTGGATTGACGATGCAAAATGGTGGAAATTACGGAGGCAAGCAAATTGTGCCGAAAACATGGGTCAAGGCCGTCGCGACCCCATCTCCTAGAAACCCCTGCTATGGTTTGTTGTTCTGGAACAATGTTGGAAAACCGTGTACGGGTGCCAACATCCCTGTCGCGACAACGATTCAACAGACGACTATACCAAGTGCTCCAAAGGACATGTTTGCGATGGTCGGGGCTCTCCAGCAGAACAACTTCATGATCCCCTCTTTAAACATGACCGTTACCTGGACAGGCTTCTTCGGAGACACCGGCCCAAACCTTTCTGTTATTCTCAGCGCACTTCCTGGAGACTTGTACTACAATTTCTTTCGAATTCTTATGCGCGGAGTCAAGGACCAAAAAATCGCTGATCCAGGGCCGTACAAGTCTCCTCCATTCAGTTTGGATATCAACCCACTCAACTATCTGAGCCCAGCAGTACTGCTTCACGACTTATTTCCTGACCCCAACTGCAACATTATTGTTTGTAATGGGGCTATTCCTACCAAAGGTTTGCTGGAAAACCTCGAGGCAATTCTAGGTTACAGGCCATCCTTTTAAATTGGAGAATTGTCGTCACTGTTGCATTCGTTGCTGTTGTTGCCTTCATTATAAGGTGCATAGTTTCCATACTACCAAATCACAATGCAAATCTGCTTCGTATTCTTTCTCTTAGGTATACAACGCACCAGCAATATCTTGCAGTGAAGTCCTCAAAAGAAGCGCCCCAACTTTGCCGGGATAAGGGCCTAAAGTGGAACAACACCCACGTAGAGGTGAGACGTTTGCGGGTCGTCACAACACTCAATTGTAACTTGTTGGTTGGGTTGACAAATATCTGCGAGTAGTTCGATGAGCCAAAACGGTGTTTATCGCCCGCTGCCCCAAGAAGCAGCGGTTCTGATCGACCTCAACACGTCATCCAGGATCCGCTACCGAGATTATTTCCCCAAAGCCCAGCACCAGTAATCAACCCGCACCATGCCGGTGTCGCCTAATTTCGCTCGTGTCTGCCCCATCCGGTAAGATCTTCAATGTCCGTTAGAGAAATGTTGAGATCAATACCAGGCTAACCCAAATGGAGGTAGCATTTCGACATCCAGATGGAGACAGCCTTGTGGGCGGATGTAAGCCGCCACTGTCGTTCGGAGGGTGTTGCAAGCTGACAGAAGACAGTAAATTACCTAGAATAACAGCTCGAATAATACTTCCGAGAACGTAGATTCTGTTACAGGAACGATTTGGTATATTTATGTGCCAAGGTATCTCGAAATATCCTAAGTTCTACAAGTCGTTCTCAACATCGTCCCCAACAGTGACAATCTCAGACAATAATGGCATTTAAACTCCTTTGGTCTTCTGTATTCTTGTCAGCTCTTGCTGCTGCAGCTTCTTCGTCGCTGTCCGTTACCGTTGAAGCCGGCACTATCAAGGGCGGAACTTGCGCCAGCGGCAAAAACAGCATCTACTTCAAAGGCATTCCTTTCGCTGAACCTCCTGTCGGTCATCTTCGTTTCGAGCCTCCGAAGCCGCGTGGAAAATATCACAACGGTGAATATGATGCATCATCTCCTGCTCCCGTCTGCATCCAGTTCGGACGGACTTTTGCGGCCCAAGGTCCTGCATCTGAAGACTGGTTGGTACATCGGTGTGTCGCCCACATTACATATGTTAACATTTTCCTATCAGTTTAAACCTCAATATCTTCACGCCGGCCGATGCTACTAAAGATTCAAAGCTTCCGGTAAAGATCTGGGTCTATGGTGGATCCAACACTGACGGTGGCATTAACGACTCTTTGTACGATGGATGCAACATAGCTGATGATGGGTCAATTCTCGTCTCTATCAACTACAGACTTGGTCCGCTTGGATTCTTGGCGCTCAACAGCGCCGGAATCTACGGCAACCAGGGCATTCAAGATCTGCTCCTTGGTTTACAATGGGTTCAAGACAGCATCTCCGCCTTTGGTGGTGACCCAGTAAGTGAGCAGGCCGGGGATGCAGGAATGAAGAAAACTACTCGGTACTAATTGCTTGTGCTGTAGCAAAAGGTTGTCCTCTTTGGGCAGTCAGCTGGAGCCACGGATGTGTTCACGCTCGCCACTCTTCCCCAGGCACCAGCCTTGTTCAGTGGCGCTATCGCGGAATCAATTGCCTTGCCGTCACTATCAGCTAATGCTACCATTCAGAAGACTGGTGCATCTTACGCCCAAACTCTGAAATGTGATACCCATGATGTAGATGTCATCTTCCTTATCATCCGTAGCTCTACTAATTATGTTGCAGAAAAGTTGTCTCCAATCCAAGAGTGTCGCTGATCTAAAGAGCGCCTTCTTTTCAAACCCTTTCCAGAAGAGTGGTCTTGGAGCTGGCCCAATTGGAATTTCGACAACGAACACCCATAAGTTCTGGCCTTACGTCGACGACAATATCATAACTGAAAATCCAATCACTCGTGGACGGCAAGTCCCTTTGATCGTAGGATATAGTATGTACAACCGGAACTTTTTGCAAACAATTACTAATTTTCCAACCCTGTAGATCAATTCGAAGGCTTGATGGACACTCTCTCCGAGTACAACAGCGTCGAGGCTGCCAAATCTGCCACTCCTGCAGCATATACCAAATTCCTTCGCGGCAACTTTGGGCCTGCCGCCGATTTGATCGAGAAGTACTACAAGCTATCGCTCTTCAAGGAGAGCCCCCTTCCCGTCATTGGAGCCATGTCAACAGTAGTCACTGACGCCCAATTCAAATGCCCTGGCTATGCGAGCACTGCGAAGGCTTCGCACAACGGTATTCCAGCTTGGGTGTATGAATTCTCACACAACTCAACCTGTGCTTGGTTGGGTACCATACCTCAAGAAGCTGTATCGTTGTTTCATGCTGCCCATACCGCGGAAATCCCTTACATCTTCGGCAACCTCAACTTCGATTTCCTCAACACCAACACAACTTGTACTGGCACAGCCGACGAAAAGAAGCTCAGCAAGCAGATGATGGATCTGTGGACTGCCATGGCAGAAAACGCCGATCCCTCGACTGATGACATTCGCTGGCCAGAGTTCCAGCCATCCAAGGACTTCCAGACTCCAGGGATGATCTTTGGTAACTCGAGCACGGCGGGGAAAATTGATTTCTCCGCGTGCGAGCTCTGGTCAAAGGTTTATGACATGCTTGCTGGAGAAAATGCCGCCGCCACTGCGACTGCCACTGGAGGCGCAAAGCCAACCACTCCGCCAACGAGTGGCGCTGTCAGAATGTTTTCCACGGCTGGTTCCGTCGCCATCCTGAGTGCGGGATTATCCGGTCTCGCGTCAATCGCTTAGTTGGAGCTATAAGTTGTATTTTAATTCTGTGATAGTAATAGAAAATTCTGGTATTTCCAATTGTTCAAACAAAAGAGATGCATGGCTATTGCGAAGCCCGCCACACCCAGGCAGGGAGAGAGTGAGAACGAGAATGCTGCAAGCTGCAAGCTGCGCATCACCACTTACAAAGCAGAATACAAAAGGGATTTACAACAATTCAAGAATGACGACAGCAGCCGAGTAGCTGCTTGTAACGCAGCTCTAGCAAAGTGGAATTGACCCGCAGTAAGCAAACACCTGGAGCACCGAATTGAGGCTGAAAAGTTGGACTTTTGCAATTTTCAGCAAAAGAACGACAAAAGTTCCGGGTTTCGCAAGACAATCTCAAATCAGGCTGCGATGCCACAGGTTATCAAAGCATGTGTGAGTGAGTTCGGAGTTCGGAGCCCCTAGGGAGCTGATGCATACTCACGAACATATTGTGGAAATTGATGCCATTGAAATGACCTTTGTGGCTCAAAGGGAAATAAACTAAAGTCTGACAGGCTCGTCTAAATGTGACTGGGACGGCGCATGGGTTTACCAAGCCTGACAAACTTGAGTAGATCTCGGATTTATAAGACGCACTCGTGGGCACCTATAAAGTCGATCGCGTTGAGCACGAGGAAATTAGCGTTGCGCCAAAAACGGTACTTCACATCACATATTTTACACAAAACTCACAATGCAATTTTCGGTAGCATTTTTGGCGCAGTGCCTTTTGCAACTTAGCCTTTTGCATGATGCAAGCGCAGCAGAAGCATCACCTACAGTCAAGCTCGACTACGCAACGTACCAAGGTGTCTCTGAACAAAGTGGTGTCACGCACTTCTTGGGCATGAGATATGCGGCTGTTCCAATTGGGGACAAGCGATTTCGCAGGCCAGAGGACCCTGTTCCTGAAACGGGAGTCATCCAGGCAGACACTGTATGAATTTGCCTAGAGTGAAGGCTGCGGTTGCAATACTAACTTTCTTCCACAGTACGGTCGTCTTTGCCAGGGAGTTGCTGGCCTATCATTTGCTGCCATTCCTCTCGAAACCTCAGAAGATTGCCTTTCTGTCAATGTCTTCACCCCGACAAAGGCACTGCGCGACAGAAACAGCAAACTGCCTGTATTGCTCTGGTTCCAGGGCGGAGCATTTGTGCAGCTCTTCAACCCCCGATACAACGGCACAGGCCTCATTGCCGCTGCAGATGAGGACGCCATTATCGTTACCTTCAATTACAGAGTGGGACCTTATGGCTTCTTGGCTAGCGAAGAGCTCGCCAAGGAGGGAAGTCTCAATGTTGGACTTCACGACCAGCGCAAGGCTATCGAATGGACTCACAAATACATTTCGAAATTTGGTGGTGATCCTGATCAGATCAATCTTTTCGGAACTTCTGTCGGAGGTGGCAGTATCCTGCTGCACACCTTACAGACTGACGATAATGACAAGCTCTGGAAGAACGGTATCGCTGCAGCTCCCTACATTCCAACATCATACAGCGTCTCGGAACTTGAGCCTCAGTACGATGATTTCTTGAGCAAGGCAAATTGTACTGATCTGGAGTGTCTTCGTTCGTTCCCCATCGACGATATTCAAAAGGCGAATTACAGAACCCCCCTCAATGGCACTGAGGAGTACTTCCGTCCGCTGTTCCCTTACGGGCTTACCATTGACAATGATTTGATCAAAGATCTCCCGCTCAATTCTCTGGACAAGGGGCAGTTTTCACGTCGGCACAATCTGATCATCGGTACTTCAAACAGCGAGGGAACCCTATTTTCTCCCCCACTGAACACAACCAGTGAGGTGAACAGATTCATCAAGGCACAATTGCCGCTGTTGGCCGATAGCGATCTTGCAAAAGCTCATGAGCTTTATTCTGATGTCCTAATAACTGAGCCAGGTGTCCACAGGCACTTGGCACCTGAGTTCCTACGAACAGCCAGGATTTATGGCGATGTGTTATTCTCGGGACCAGCTATTCAGTTTGCGAAGGCTTTGAGCCGTGCTGGTTCTCAAGTTTACTTCTTCCGCGACAATATTCGGGATGCTGTCGAGGTTTCTCTTGGTCTCTTGGTACCTCATACATGGGAAGTCCAGGCAGTCTGGGGGCCAGAGTATGCACACCAATACGTAGCAAATGAGACGGCTGACAGCTACAACGCGACAAAACCAAATAGTGGAATCGTGCCAGTTGTACAGGGTCTTTGGACTGATTTTGCCAGATTTGGGAAATTCAGAAAGAGCTCTGCCAAATGGCATTCGTACAATGAAAGCGGCAAGAGACTGAGGCTCCAAACGAATTGCACGGCGATGGAAGGCTTCCCTGCTCGCGATGTTGAGCGCTGGGATTTCTGGAAGAGTATTTCAAGTAGAACAAGAGTTTAAGGGAAGCCTTTTATTACTGAAAGAGATAGACACATTAGAAAATTAAAGTAAAATGCAGCGTAGCTTGTGCCAGAAGGTCGAACGACTTCTATGCCATTGCGCTGTGCGTGACAACGTTTGTACGACCGGATGGGTCTTTGAAACTTCAATCAAATGTATAATCCGTGTCTCTTCCTGATTCATCTCCAGGGAATGTGTCAGGAAGTACGCTAGGAGGCAAACGTGCGCCATCTGGAACCTGCAACTGGGTCAGCATTCATGGTAATACCACACAAGCAATGCCTACCTTGTAAACGCTAGCAGTTACCTGTGCCATAAAACGAATAGAGGTCGCTATTTCATATAGGGAACGAGCGCAAATCCCCTTCATTGCACTCTCAAATATGGGGAAATCATCGGCTGGAACACTTTGCGGCGCCACTGTAGATGCAGCCGGTGTGGCAGCATCGCGAGCAGCCGTCGAGTGGCGACTGAGCATCTTCTTAGCCGACGACTGCAGAGCATCCAGGTTCTGTAATATACAGACTTTAGTTTCATTCGTACTTTGAGTCTTTGGCAGTGCACCATACCTCGGCTGATTCGTCGTCGCTAGGGCCAAATTGGACAAATGCCTTCATAAGCTTACGTGCGAGCTGCTTGTCTGACGAATCTTCAAATCCGACGCAGGGCCTCTTAGCGTGATCAAAGCGCTGACACTTGTTAGTTCCAGCTAGTTGTAAAAGTTAGTTGGTATATCTCTCTCTAAACAGAGTGGTACTTACAGCTAGGCTCGTAGCAGTAGCCAGGTCGCGCGTATGGACTGGCAGGTGTCCAGTTTGCGTATTGCCAAGTACAGCGCGTGCATGGGATTGTCCGACTTTTCAATGCATTAGTAACCATAAATCCCCCGGTGTGAGTTCAAAATATCAAAGAAATCTCACAAGATTGTAGAGGAATGAAGTGCGCGGTTGACAATTTCCGGCTATGGTGTTCGTTTCTTTGTCGTACGGAGATGTTAGGTACAAGTCTGTTGTTTTCGAGAAGATGCAATTTTTACATTTTGAATGAGTGAATTCCAAAAACTTGAAATATAAATCGTAGGTGATTGCCTCTCTAGACTTGGTGATGCTTGAGGAAAGATAATCTGGATGGTCAAGTACCAATTCGACTCTACACATTCCAGATGTATATCTTTTTGGCCTCTCAAAATGGTGTGCAGTAGGGCAGGGCTTTTCATGCGGCTTCATGCATGTTTTTTTTTTCTCAACCATGACTCCCGTTTTTTCTGGTGAGGTTGACGTTATTGACTCCGTGTTGAAGTCGACACTGTTCAGGCCCGGATCCGAACCGATCAAGACCCTTTGACAGGTCCTTCAAACCCCATTGAAAAGAAGAATTATAAGTTTTATAAAAGTATAGCAATGACAATCATGATGCTAGAAGTTTACAATATCTCATACTTTGGTTTCTTTTATTAATAATTTAGCTACAAGCCGCACAGGATGGCAAAGTGTGGACGTGTAGGATGGCGAAATATCGCAACACCAGTCAGCTGGGGCCACATCAATCGATCATTTCTCGCATAACTTTTCACATTTTATATCTGAGTTAAGGCTCCATTTAATATATTCGATTTACCTGGACCAAGGCAGCAAGTCACGTTCATCATTATGAGGCTGCCCTACATTATGGTCAGGATGTTGAACAGCCAGCATTGATTTATTTACAACCCACACTCGAAAGTACCTAAAGTGGCTGTCTCAGAAGAATTATGAGCTCAACTTGAAGAACAATTCCAACTGGTTCTGATCCAACCAGCTTCTTAATGTGTTCGGAGGCATAATTCGCCGTGATTGTTCAAATATCACATGAATCGACATCGGCGACTCGAATAGACATAGCCCTCCAGGACTCTGTACATCCCTCTATTCATTTCTGCATTATTAATGTCCAAACCCACGGACAAGGTGAATCTACATTACAAAGCAAAATAAGACGCAAATTAACCCTCTGCGCCAATGACTCGATGGCGTCGCTGAACAGTTTCCCATCAAGGACGGATCAAACGGCGCATGGCTCTTACTTCAGCACAGCCATTCTTCAACATCAATTCCCCACCAAGAACTCACGCAAAGAATCCCCATCACGCCATGACCTCCGTCAAATACACTTTTTCGCTGCAGCAACACTAACTCGAAGGGGGAGCGAAACGGCGGTGCTTTGTGAGAATTAGCTAATCCCCGCCCGGAGTTGACTAAATGCTGAACAATCATCCCAATTGGCCCGCCAGCGACCTCCCAGTGGTTGCAGTGGAGTCGTAAGGACCCCGCCCGCCCGCTTAGGGGATCGAAGCTATCCTTGTCCAGTGGACGAGCTGCTGCAACCAGAGCTGTTTTGGCGTGTTCGACCTGTATGGCCTTGCGTGATGAGGGGCAACCAGCACCCAAGTGGCCCAAAGAACCACCCCTCACTTGGAACTTTGGGACGTAAACTTTAGTCTAGCTATAAAAGAGCTCCCCTCCCATCCGTGCTAGCCTTAAATTCTTCTCCTCCTGGATCTCCAGTTCCATCAATTCCATCACAATGGCTCCCAGAATCGCTATCGTCTACGTGTGTACTCCCCATCAGAGCTACCCAAGCTCGTCTACCTAGCTTCCTCCCCCGCCTCCAACTCAACTAACACTCCATTCCGACTACAGTACTCCCTCTACGGCCACATCAAGGCCCTCGCCCTCGCTGAGAAGAAGGGTATCGAGGCTGCCGGTGGTACTGCCGATATCTTCCAGATCCCCGAGTCTCTCCCTGAGGATGTCTTGACCAAGATGCACGCTCCTCCCAAGGATGCCGACATCCCTACCCTCGACGACCCCGAGAAGCTCCTCGAGTACGACGGCTTCCTGTTCGGTATCCCTACCCGTTACGGAAACTTCCCTGCCCAATGGAAGGTACGCTGTTCCCCTCCTTACTGTCACCAATTCTCTGATTCACAATTGCTAACCACCTCACCACAGATCTTCTGGGACAAGACCGGCGGCATCTGGGCCAAGGGTGGCTTCTGGGGTAAGAAGGCTGGTCTCTTCATCTCCACCGGAACTCCCGGAGGAGGCCAGGAGTCTACCGCTCTCGCTGCCATCTCTACCCTTACTCACCACGGTATCTCTTTTGTTCCTCTCGGTTACGGAAAGGCCTTCCCCATTCTCGCTGATGTGAGCGAGGTTCGTGGTGGCTCCCCTTGGGGTGCTGGTACCTTTGCCGGTGCCGATGGCTCTCGCCAGCCTACTGAGAAGGAGATCCAGCTTGCTACTCTCCAGGGTGAGACCTTTTTCGGCACTTTCTCGAAATGACTACCTGCAAGTGACGGTAAGGGAAAAAGTGATGTTAGCGAGGTGAAACCTGCTGCTGCTGCAACTCTTGGTGGCAGTGGCACACAGTCCAAGTCGCAAGCGCAACCTGATTCCCAAGCCAATCAACAAACACAACAAGGTAAAAAGGAGCCTAAGGAGGGACCATGCGGCTTGCCAATCAAGTGCGTCGTCCTATAATCTAGAGTTCGATGAATAAACGAACAAAAAAAATTGCAATCATAGATACACTATCCATTGCATCAGCGTCATGATGTTGTCATCTGTGTGATCGTCATAATGGGGTGGTTTTAGAGAACTATTTGATAACCAGACTAATGCAGCCTGTACTCCGTCGCTAACAGAATTTAACCCAATGCATCGCTCTTAAAGTTGGCGACTCGCTTTTTCAACTATTTCTTGAAGAGGTTGGTTTCAGATCCCCAGAAGGGATTCGGTTGGAACTTGTTGTGTGGATGTACTGGTGGTTGCAGCTCTCCGTCAAACAGAGGCTTGCGCTCTTCCTCCTCATTCGGCGCCACCTTGACATCGCCCCTGTAGATTTCGATTGCCGATACCAAAGGCAGTGCCAACAAGAGCATGGACAACACTTGACCGAAACTCCACTTCATCTCTCCCTTATCGCTTAGTTGGACGCTGGGGTGGCCGAATGCTTGCGATTCCAGGATGATTCGCACTCCGGCACCGATCGCGCTGCCGGCCATGAGCACGATGCCGACGATCTGAACGCTTTTGAAGAATCGCTGCTCTCTTCTGTGAAGGTACCATGTCGCTAACAAGAAAATGATTCCGTTTGCTGCAATCACAGCAATGGTGCCGATATAGGAAATACTGGCATTGGACGAGGCTCCATTGCCGTCGACTTCCCAAACACACGCAATGGGGCGCGTCTCATTGTGTACCATACCCTTCGAAACAGCCTTTAGGATGAAAATTCCCGAGATTGAAGAAAGTGCCAAGTTGACGAACATCAGAAACTGGCGCATCCAGCGGATAACCCAGTCGCGGCGGTAGTCGTGAACAAGAGCCAGCAATGTAGCGTTGTGTGTGGCCATGGAGAGGAGTGACAAGACCCAGATCAGAAAGAAGTGGTATGGCACGAGGGTGTTCATCTGGGCGAGACCGACGGACTGCAGGCCAATACCCTGAATGATTTGGGAATCCGAGTAACCGTTGAGAAGTTTGCGTCGGATCGTGGATGGCTTGCTGCGGATTTCGGCAAAGACGACGGAGGACGAGAGGATGAGTGCGAGGACGGCGGTAATCATGAAGGAGAGGAGAATCTGGACACAGTCAGTGATATGAATTTTGGAATTGTGAGATAGCCTTTTCGTCTTACGCCTGTTCCTGCGATGCCAGCATCGCTAGGGACGGCATCAGGAATATGCGAGCAATTTGCACTGACGAACGTCATTTTGAAGGTGTGGTGATGGTCGTGAACTGGGTGGATGGACGCATGGATGGATGGATGTCTGGCAATAGAGAAGTCGTCAAAAGCGAGCGTCAAACGCACTGGAGAATGCAGTGACAAAGAGGCGTGTGCCAAGCGCGAAGGCGTGAACGTCAGAAGTTTGAAGAAACCAGAACGAGAACTCGAGAAGGGATTCAAGGTCCGGTCCCCTGTGTCTACAGTTACAGGCACATAATACGAGGCTATGCTGGGCTACACTGCTATTTTGGTGCAGAGCGATGACGTTGGGCGGTAACCAGGGGTGCTTGCGGCGCTTTGTTGCTTCCTGCCCGCCAGTGAACACCAGATTGGACTCTAGCGGCTGCAGCGCCTTGTTTGAACCCTGAGAGCGGCAAGGCAAACGACTGGCCACAGTGCATTTTAGTAGGGCCTCATCGGCCGGTTTAGTGGGCTTAGTGGAGTTTAGGGGTGGTGGCATGCAGGGGCGACAGGGAGCTTGTGGCCTATGAGCCAGGGAGAGAGTCGCTGGAATGGAGGATGGTCATTGAATTTTGCCTAGTGTGAAGAATTTGCAATATTTGAAATAAATTAAATAAACCGAAGAAGCCATCAGAATAAGTTACTGTAGTATAACTTAATTCACCAGATGCAACTTTGATCGTCATTTCGACAGCGAATTTCGGAGAGAATCAACGCCAAGGTTGCTGCGGATACCCCAAGCCATGCACAGGCTGCCCATCAAGTTTTCCAATGCCCCCCAAACATCAACCAGCAACGCGCAAAGTACTCCAAAACTCTATACCCAAACGCACCATTCTCGCGCTGGAATGCATCTGTCTCAAATGTCTCACCACTACCAAAAGAGCCACGATCTTGTCGAATCTAGCTACCGGCTCCCTTTTTCGTTGTGACAATACCCCCCAAACTGACGGTCGTGTTTTCTATTTCGAGATGTTTCGACAGGAATAGAAATGCCAGATCTGCCTATCTCACTAAACATCTACTCAATCCATTGTTTCTCGGTAGGATGCGACGCCAGATTCATGCCCTTTGACCTGTGCGAAAGACCACGATGACAACCTTCGTTGGTTTTTGTCTGAGAGTATGATGCTCTGACTCTCTCAGCCTCTGTCTGGGTGCTTTCGTCGTGTGACAGCCTCTACGATTAATAATTACAAATAACTCCTGGTCCGAAAACTTATCTGTCCTGGTCCTGTCAAGACAAGAATCTCACAGGCAACCGCAACACATCGGGCGGTGTCCAGGGTGACGTGATGCGCATCACGGTAATTCACTCCTCCGTTTGTTTCTCAGTATTTGAGCCTCCTGCGAGCAGCCTCGCGAAATCCGTTTCATATCCCGGAATGCGGAAGCAAAGCTCTTGTTGCTCACGGGGTTGAATTGATTCAGCCACTGTCCGACGCACGGCACTCAAAAACTCCAACGGCATGATCTGATGAACAGCTGCATGTCAAGCCAGAAACCGAGAGAAGAACCATAGGTTGCGCAATCAGCGGCAGAATAGCCACCTTGTCGGGAGACGATATCAACCGAGATTGGCTTCTCGTCTCGTGGTAGCCATTCATACCGGGGAACCCTTCCCGTCGAGCGGAAATGCACATGAAGAGCACAGCGTACATGCAGCCTCTCTCTCAAGAAGCTGCAAGTCAAAGCTGCCTCAGTTTTTAATATGCATGCAAAATTATGTCTGTGATATCATGTGGGACAAGGAATCAGCCATGTTTGACCAGATGGATGTGTCCCATCATCTCGTCGCAGTGACCCAAGGCATCCCTGGCTGCTCGATTAAGCATGCCAAACCGTTTCCTCGTTGCATCACATATTTGCTTTTTTGCCATCGGCCATCCGTTCAATATCCTGCACGTATCCTTTCTGACAAGAATGATGTGCATGAGCCCTCGCTTGCCCTCTGCCCTGCCTTCCCAGCCAACCGGATCCAAGGGAGGCTCAAGCCCATCTGCAGGGCGTTAATTACTTGCCACCTCGACGCGATGGGCCTAATGCACGACACAGCAGGCCACCTAAGTCTAGAACCAGTGAAGATCCCAGTCTCCTCTCCTAGACCTCACTCCACTCCCATTGAGATTGAGATTGCGGGGCCGAAGCGTAATTTCCCAATTAGACTTGGGCGGACAGTTCCCAGCTTCTCGTCACAGCCGTCGTTAACTATCGTTTCCGCCCTCCTGGTCTGCGCACTCTGAATGTCAAGCAAGCCAGGCGACGTATTCGACGTCGAGTCTACTTCACAAAAATGACTGAGGCAACGTCTCACCCATGCTATGCCCCAACACCCTCACCTCTTCAAACATGTTTCCCCTCTGAAAACCCATTTCAATGGCATGATGTTCACAAACCACCATACACTTCATGCAGGGTTAAACCCCAATAAATTCCCTCCTCACCCCTCACATTTCGGCATGCTCTTTCTTCGCCTGCGCCCGGACTCTCATGTAATACCACCACAATTGATCGAACCGTGCAGAAATCTACTGTGCTGGTGGAGTAGTGGGCAACGAGAGAGAGAGCCCTCCAGTCAACATTCCACCTCAGGCGAGCTTTGTCTCAGTTTACCATGAAACACAGCCAACCACAATCCAGAGACATGGCGACGTGTGGCACGCAACAACTGAGGACTTTTGCCTCTTGGGGCCCTTGTTCGCTTTCTTTTTGGCCCTTCTGGCTCTTGTTGCTTTTCTGACTGTACCATCCGGCAGCTCCCCGCCCTCGCTGCCCTCGTGTTTATCTGGCTGTCTTATTCCAAATGCCCTTGCCCATATTGCCCCCGCCGCTGTCGGGTGCTGTTTCTGAGGGTTGTGGACACTTTCCATTAAAGACAAAAAGAGAGAGGGAAACAAATGCCGTAGGCTGGATTGAGACGGGATCTGAAGGGCGAGGGGGAAACGGTGGTAAAGGGTGTCCCGTTCGTGTCTCCTTTTATTATGCGATAAATGTCCCGTGAAGTCTCTCTCATCTGTTCTCTTTTTTCTTGCAAACGAAACCGTCGTCTGCTTCCGTGTTGCTCAAAGGACATCCCGATAGCGCCCATAAACTTCAAGGGTCTTAGCATTTCTTATCACTCTCCTCTAAGACATTTCGGGCCTCTCTCGTCATCCTGTACGCCTTCCTTCGTATATATCCCATCATACCCACCAACTCTCAACACGCGACTCATCCTCCTTCAGCCTTATACGCGACACCATGTCATCCTCTCCTATGATGGTAATGCCTCCGCCTCGTGCCGCTCATAGACTCTCCGGCCATGGCTCCCCAGATCGCAATTACGTTCACGAGCATTTGCATCGCCAGAATATGCAGTATCAGCACTCGCCACCAATGCAATCCTCGCCACCTGAGCATTACCAACAATACGCACCACAGCCTCAACCACATGTTGCTCCGATTCACCATTCTGCGCCGCCACCTCCTCAAGCATACTCTCACCGAGCGCCTCACTCACGCACTCATTCCCGTACACACTCCCGATCCATGTCGCAACACAGCCATGCCCGCTCATCTGCAACGCCATCTCTCATTGAGCGGCTTCCATCTGAGCTCCAGAACATGGTCTACTCGAACCTCGAATACCAGCAACTCATTCACCTCTCCACCATGAACAGATATTTCCATTCGTCTGTCCAGCCAAGCCAGATCTCTACAGCTGACGATAAAGCCGCGTTTGTCATGCGAGCTGTCCGCGACTTCCCGCAACACCGCCCCAGTGAGAAAGGTCACGAATACAAGCCTGGAAACTTTGAGTGTTACATCTGTTTTCGCGTTCGCTCTCCGGATCACTTCGACATGCTGCAACCTCAATATGCGTTTGTCGATGCTCGTGGAAACCTCGTCACTGATCGCGACCCCAGCCCATCCGACAGGAAGATCACACTGCGCCGATTCTGCATTGAATGCGGTGTCAGAGAGGGACTTCATGCTCCGTTTGACTGTTTGACTACGAGAACCGGCCACGACTTGTGGGTGTGCAGATGCCGCCGCGTTTGGGCCAAGCCTGGCTGCTTGAGATGTCCCGACTGCAGAGCGGACTGCCCCTTGCGACCTAAGAAGAAGAACAGCTTCTAGGTGTTCAATGATTCATATACTTTACACTTTATACAGTTTACATTTAATTTTTATCTTCCTTTGTTCTTTTTCTTTTTGGAAGATCGGCGTTTGGCTTTGGGGAGGGTTGGATAAATTGATACCACTGGCTACAGGAATACAGATTACCAGATCGACGAAATGGAGTTCGGGAGGAAATTCACTCGCTACTAGGTTTAGGCGCAATAATTTCTTACATTCAACGCACCATGTTTAATTTACTCACTCACCGTGCACCGAAGAGTGAATATGGAACAGACTGTAAGTGACTGACACCACCTGTGTGGCACAGCTTCAGTAAAAGCTTCACAGCGCCGCCACCTCATCCAACTGAACCGTACTCAATTCTTCCTTGCAATATCTTCGAACTGGAATTATTGTAACTTCACATCACCATGATATCTCGCACCGTAGATGCCCTCATCCACCCCTTCTCCTACTCCGGGTCCATATTCGCCGCCATCTGCGCGAGCGAAACGATAGGCAAACCACCCTTCAAGACCAAAAAAGACCACAAAAATCCTATCATTCCTTCTACTACCCGATACCAAAGTGGTTTCACAGTTCGACCATCACCTCTCGGAGGTTTTGGAGCCTTCGCGACCCGAGACCTCGTCAGAGACGAAGTCATACTCGTAGAGTCTCCTATACTCCGCGCAAATCGTTCTAACCTTGACTGCAACTTTAAACTACTCCCTCGCAGGGATAGACAGGCTGCCATAAAGCTGCATGCAGGTCCTCACTTCAAACCAGGAACACCACACATTGAAAAAGTGTGGTACACAAATTGGTAAGATATGACCCAAGCCTTGTTGCAACTTGTCAACAGCTCCATGCTGCATGGCTTAGCCCAATATCTGAGGCCCGAAACATGTTACTAATACTGGTCAGTTTCAAGACAATTGGCGACGAAGCTGGGCTATTCCTTGTTGCTTCGAGATTCAATCATGCCTGTACCCCGGCAGACACCGTCGAATATGAATACGACTCAAGGAGGGGCTGTCTTGTGCTGAAGGTTTTGGCGGATACTATTAATTCTGGAGATGAGCTCTTTATATCATATGGCCGGGGCAGAACCCCAGACGTACTATTTTTGTGGTATGGCTTTCGATGTGCCTGTGGTGCTTGCGCAGGTTTGACAGAGGAGGAGGCTGAAAAACTTCTGCGGGTGGATTGGTAATGCTAGACGCAATGGATCGCGAGCCTTCGACTGACCACTGGCCAACCATAATTATGTTCACAGATGGATTAATAGCGTTTGATTCATGGGATGAATAGCTAGTCGCGTCTCTATATCTTCTTGAAAGCAGGCTTCGCGGCTTGTCCCAGTGTTGCATCTTTCTCAAATATCTAGTGAGCATAACAAATATGGAGCGTCTTCCTTGTGATTAAAAGGTTCTACCACCTGTGGACTCCCGTAGCTCTTAATAGCGCACCGAACCGCTGATGATGCTGAATTGGATGGCCCGTAGGCTCAAAGCTCCAGCACCCATCCTCATCCTTGGTCAATGCCACTCCATGCTTGCCAAGATCGTCTAACCCTTTGTGCGTATCCATCTTTTCAACCCCTAGTGACAGTATGTCGGGATGAATACGAGTAAACAGCATAGGCATGGAATCGTTTTTCCACACTGCCACATCATCTCGCCTCGCAGCGAGGACGGTGGTAATAAAAAAGTAAATTGTAAGGAACAGAAACAACGGCTGGTAGACAATCCATACCCATTTTACGTGGACAAAATTGACCATTTTGGTAGCCTCTCCTTCGTAGGCTGTTTGGTGAGCGTTCCGAACGATGCCGTGCCTGCGAAATTCGTTACTCAAACTCTGCGAAAGACGGTTCATCCACATCTGCACATCCGGAGCCGAGAGCCACAAGGCCTCAACCCAGTCTGAAGAGAAATTGACGACTTCAAAAGACTTTTCATATGTTCCTTCCAAAAGGAAATCCATGAAAGTGCGGATTGTATCTACAGAGCGGTCAGAGACACTGTATCTGGAACGTGCCTGGATGTTCATTTCGGATGGAACGTCAACAAAGACATGTTCTTTGACGTGTGCTGACGTCTCATTCTCTAAACTGGTGGTATTCCAAACAAAGACGTTCCTGTGGTAAAGTTTCCCATCAATGACTTCCAGATCAATCGCTTTCATACATATCCAGAGTGCACATTCGGCAAATGTCGCATTCAAACGCGGGGGGCGTGAAGACGCCACCAGTAATTCGAATACTGAAAGAAAAGTCCTGTTGGTCCAGTCTGTATCATTAGAGGGATATGATTTTGAATGAACTTGACAGGCATCAGTCTCTCTATCTTCAGAAACAGAGACAGATATGTCTTCGCGGCTGAAAGTACAGCGTTTGGTACTGCGGTCACACGTCTTCTCGGGGTCCTTCTGCATACACTCTCCACACACTGCAAGAGTCGGCACAACTGGCCAGGAACAATTGCCCGTCAGGCAGTGCGGTTCGATCTCGCGAATTTCTGTGGAAAGAATGCCGCTGTAGATGGCGGCTTTGGTGGACAGAGGCAGTGAAAAATCTTGACACACATTAGAATTTGTTAATTGATGGGCATGAATTTGTCTCTACGCACTTAAACTGACTCCTCGATGGACGATGTTATCCCAGTGCTCGCTGCGTGGTGGCATAGGAGCGGGACGCATTGTTTCATTCGTGTAGGTCGCAGGCTTTTGGATGTAGTCGAACATCTGTTGCGAAAAGGTCTCGAATCCATGGGTTGCGACGACGATGAAGGCTCCAATACATGCGAGATGACTGCGAAATTAGGGTCAATTCAAATGGTCCTGTACGCAAAGATACTTACGTTCCCTTGAGGCGCCAGATGAGAGCAAGACTGCCCAACAGCCCTCTAGCCGCTTCATCAAAAAGTTTGAAGTCTTTGAGCCTCGCGTGAGTCTGGGTCCTTACTTGATGCGTTTTAGCGATCCAAATCCAAGCGCATTGCGAAATACACGCCTCTACGACGCTACCCATGGCAACCCGGGACGTAGTAACGAGAGCAATGATAATCATATCCAGTTGGACGCCTGGTGCCAATTCTGGAGGCTGTTTGCCGTCGAAATACCAAAGTACAATAGCGAGAATGATGATACTGAATACACAAATGGCCAAACACTTGTACTCATCATCCCACCAGGTGAGGGTACGGAGAAAGGGAAACTTGTTCTTGCGGACTTTTGGAAATATGATCTTCTCCTGCGGGTGGCTCCCGTCACTGTCAACATCATCAGCAGGACCGTCGCACACTGCGAGGTGAGCATCGCCATCGTTCCTATAATGGTTAACATCTTCGGGAACGGAGACAAGATAGCGGCGCCGGATTGTAGAATCTGGTTGCATTGTGTATTCCATGCTGCCAGACGTAGGCTCCAGTCGATTGGTACTTTCGTTTAGTGTATCATACAAACCTGAAGCCTTTTTGTAAGAGCTGTCCAAGGTTGAAACAGACATGTTTTCCAATGAAAAGTCGCCTTAATTTTGTTGGGTAGCAAGGGAAGGCAAGAGTAGTTAAGCGAAGCTGAAAGACAGACTCCGTCGCGCCTGTTGCGTCTCTCGCGATGCACCTTCCAAACGCAAAAGTAGATGACCAAGTGCAAGTACCACGTAAAAGATGGGTTGAAGTGGTTTCTGAAGCGGAGGTGTTAAAGTACAAATTAATTATAACAGCATATCTAGAGCTGCAAGACTAGAGCTGAAGCGACCGCAAGTACGAGTGTCGACAGTGAATACAAAACTTGGGTAGATCCGCTCTTTGGAGGAGATTGCGATCCTCCGCCAGTAGACCCGTTACCTTGTTGAGAACTTGCGGCTTTAATAGCATCTTCCCACGTATAGTTACCGTAAGGCACCTCATCAACTCGCAAATGAAATCCTTGGGTGGCAGGGTTCCCTCGAGCCAGTACGCGGCAGTGTGCTTGATCGTGCACACAGAAGCCTGGACCATGGTAGTGTGCTACGTCAAGATTAGCTTCTGGTTGTGAAAAATTGAATTGTTCCAGTGTACTTACTCCGCAGCCTCTCACCACGAGCATGCCGCTTCCCTCAAAACCAGTGCTTACATTGCGAGCTGATCGGATGGGCGTGTGTCCATCGTACAAATTGGAGGCTACCAGGATGGGATTGTTCGTCTTTGCAGAAAAGTCGCCTGTGTATGCTCCCACGGCATGCGACTCCCACTGTGCGCATGCCATGCTGAGTGAGGTAGAGCTACCGTCCATTACTTTGGAAGTTTTGGAGAGCTTGTCCTGAACCGGACGAAAGTCATCGATGGAGTCCGAACGAACGGTTCGATCCGAGCAGTGAATATCGAAGAGCGCGGTTCCAACTCCGGCTTGGGCAGTGAACGATTGCACCAATGAGTTGTAGGCGTTGACGAATTCCGGCGAATTGGTCTGATTCAATTCAACGACATTGATAGTTGAGGACAGAATATTCCAATACAAAGGTCTGTAAAGGGCAAAAGAAAACAGTTGTCGAATGATATCATAATCGATGGGAATAGAACCCTTGACAGGCACGGACTTTGACTTGAGACTCTCAGCCATTTTCCAAGCGGCCGCTTCGAGGTCTTCTCCGCTGGCGCCAGGACGGGCCATGGAGCAGCCGTTTGGCCCAGCTTTAGCGCAGCTATTGAACGCCTCTAAAAAAAACACGATCAGAGTCAGACCACTCTTCAAAGTCTCTATATGAAATATTAGCACTGATTTTCCGTGTTGAGTGAGTTTATTTGGTAGACATACGCGGCAGAATGATAGTATTGGTGTGGATTCTGCACACCATCGATCACGAGTTTGTCGATTCTCTCAGGAAACATGGATGCGACCGTTGTACCCAGCGTTGTTCCATAAGAAAAGCCTTGAACCCATTCCGTTAGCAAGACCTTTGAACGTCACGTTCGGTGAGATTCTGCCTACCCCAATAGCGAAGCATGCCGTCTTCCCCTAATGCATCGACAACACTGATCAAGTCGCGCGCGACATATCCCGTTCCGATGAATCTCTGCGTCTTCTCATGAGCCTTGAAGCAGGCTTTGGAGCCTTATTCGCGCCGTCCCAGATGTTTTGAAAAGCCGTCTTGCTGTCATCATACCATGTTTTTTGACGGTTAAAAGAACTCTTGCAACTCGGCATTTGTGTCAAAACAGGTTTCAGGTATGGTATTTACTGTGCCTCTAAAACAAATTTGTTAGTCGGCTTATTTTGAAGTACGAATCGAAAGTTGACATGCTGTGAGTCGAAAGTCGCGAGATCATACATGCCACCGCTCATGCTACAACGTGTTAGTGAAACTGTACACAGCACATGTAAGCGAGAATGGCAACTCACGCCAACAACTGTTCTGCTTGTGTAGCTAGGTTTGCTCTGCTTGCCTCGCCAGGTCCTCCAAAGTTAAGCAAGATGGTGCCCTTGGAAGGCTGTTTCTGAGCCCTGACTCCTCCGAGCTGCAGTTTGATAGTCTCTTTGTTGTCCGGCGTAGTGTAATCAAGCGGAACCACAAAGTCCGCACAGTCTGAAGGAAGCTTGGGGTCGAACTCGGTTTGATTGCATTGCTTCCAGTTAATCTCTGAATCCGCTCTGGGATCCAATTGCTGAAACTTGGCCATTGAAAGGCCTGCGAGCGACGCCGCCATGAAACTTTGAAGAAGCATGTTGTGAGATGGGTGGGTTTATCGTTGCATTGAATGAACTTGACATGTTTGGGACAGGAGTTCGTACTTATAGTCTTGGTTCTGTGATGCTATTCACCAAAATAATACTTTTCATGACGTCTTGAAAGCGCCTTGCTGATGGGCGTAATCTGGAACGGGGCGATCGACAGCCAGGCTGCGAGGGGCCAGGACTTCGTCTATTAGTGCGTCTCACCCAATTACCACGATCGCTATAAATTTGGTCAAACGGAGCGCTCCGTGCTATCTTATCCAGCAAAGAAATCAAAAGGCTCGCGGCTATTGGCGATAGATCACACAGTAGCCTGGCAAGTACATGAATTTTCTCTCAAGTTACAGTTCAATGGGCAAGAGAGAAATGGTAAACATTACTTCGTTCCGCAATTTCTGCTCCAGCACTTTCTACTATAGCCAATGCCCCGACCAAGTCAAACCAGCGACGAAGCTGTTAATCGAAACCCACGTTAATGCCCCACGATAAAGGCATGTTATACTAGCGATACCAATTATTTACGTCGTCATGTACTTGTACCAGACTCAGCGTCTTGTAGGGCTTGCAAAATACTGCTGCTTACGGAAATGACTAGCACTCAAGCGCTTACAGGACTTGACCGAGCCCATGCGGGTGAGCCTCCATCGACAATGCATGGCTTCCAGAACCTTTTTGACGAAGCGGTCATTTGCAGCATATCTCAATTAGAAGAGGTTTCAGAGGCACACTAGCCCTCGTCCGTATGAGAATGCGCCACTCTCAAACACAACACGAGCATCCTGACGTTAAGGGCTGCAGCGCGCCATGCTACCGATTTGGTGGGGGCAGAGAACATGGCTATGTTGTTGATCACCACACATATCAAGTTCTATTAGTACTATGGTTGGTGGCATGCTAGCTCATTAGTGCCCAAATCATGAGCTCAGCCTATTTGTCTTTGCGCAAAGCCTCCCATTCATCCTCAGTCATGGAGAACAACAGTGCGTCATACCACTTCCTGTCAAAGGGTACGATGTCTCTCTTGCGGCCATCCAAGACAAATCCCATGTCCTGGTATAAATAAGCGGCCCTCTCATTGAAGCTATAGGTCTCAATCCTGACTGTGTGCAGGCCTGCATGGCGGAACCCCCAGTCTGTGATCCAGTTGATGGCCTCGCGCCCATATCCTTTATTCTGAAAGCCGTTGGCAATTGACAGGCCAATGGTTCCAGTCCGACGGTGCTGGTAAGCGAAAGGTACACCTCCATAGTTGATCATTATATAACCGATAATGACAGGGTTTTCTTCAGTTCCTGCACCGTTCTGGGGAGAGCTGTCGGCTTGCGGCACTGAAGGCTGTGAATTGGTCTCTTTCAGACATATAGCGACGGCTATCAACGATTTGTTGATGTTGTCAAGATATTCCTTGACGTGTTGAGGGCCTTGTGGTCTGAGGAGAGCCGTGGTAGAGAGCGCATGGTCTTCTGGGTCATTGAGGATGTCGGTGATGAACTTGGTAAACCCTTTGCAGTTCTCGACACCGATATAGCGCAGACGAGAGGATTGGAAGACGTTTTGTACGCTGGAAGTGATCATGGCGGCCATGATGGATACTGTGACTGCTGGCAAAGAGCACAATGGATGACTCGGTTTTGCAAACGATCATAACTTAAATGGTGTCTCTACGATCAAGTAATGCTTGTGATACTAACACAGTGACTCATCTTCTTGATGTACACGCGCCTTCTTGGGGTACGTAGCCCGAGCTGAAGGTCAAGTTGCTCAGCTGGACCAAAGCCCTCCTAAACCAAGGACTACGCCGTCTGTAATCAAACAGTATCATGATGCAAGTTGATGACCTCTGTGTAGGCATTAAACAAGCGATGATTTTAAAATTTATCACGATTTTACTAATAGGCCGTCCGAGTGTCCTGCAGCTTGCTTCAGCCAGACGGTACAGGGTGGCTGGCGCATCCCAGTGGACGCCTCCAAGAGCTTAGCAGTTCTCGCACTGGCCAGATCAGGCAATTCAACAAGTAAAACAATTGTATCTCACTGAATGTCGTCTAAACTCTTTGAAACCCAACCCAGTTGATTTTTGTAACTACATTCCGATGAAATTGTGACCCTCGTTTGGTGTCGGGCTCGGAGCCCGCGGATCAACCGTTTTCAGCGGCGTCGTGATCGCCAAGCGTCGGCAAACTAAGAACACGCCAAATTACGACGAGCCATCAAACACCCATTATCCTTGTTTACTTTAATTCTGCCCCCTCAACTCAATCTCGCCCCCAATAATGACTTGAAAATATCTAATATCTCAATATATACACCTTCAGCGAATCATTCGACCGTTGTTTGCATCCGACTAAAACAGGCAGCATCAAAGATGAAGAACTCGGTCCTTGCAGTCTTGTCGCAGGCTCTCCTCGTCTCAGCCTCATACAACTACAATGCAGACACCGACCAAGTCCGCTTCTGGATGAATGATGGCGGCGACGATTTTGAAATGGCCGAAATGCCTTCGCTGTCCGGTAGAGGATTTGCCTCACTCGACATCAGGGATTGTTTCAAGAAGGATGATTCAATTGAGGACCGCTATGACATTGCCATTCTCGGAGCGCCTCACGATGCAGTATGTTTTCAAGTTGATGTGCCTTCTCGTATACACTGTAGATATAAAATTCCTGACGATACTAGACGACCACTGGCCGACCTGGTGCGAGATTCGGCCCCTTTGGCATCAGAACCGGCAGCAATGCCAAAACGTATGGCTACGATATCATCACGAGTAAGAATTCACGTTCTACACACTTGCGCTCGCAAGCTAACTTTCTTCTTTTTACCAGAGCGCAACGCATTACACGATTGGGCAAAGATTGTTGATTGTGGCGATGCGCAATTGACATGGCTTGACAATCGCGCAGCGATCAAGTCGCTGGATAAAGCCCACAGAGTGATTTCAGGTCGTCCTGCAGCCAGCGCCGACAAGTCTACCGTTCCACGCATCGTTACGCTGGGCGGTGATCACACGACAACTTTATCTGCTTTGCGTTCTACACATAAGCATTGGGGACCTGTATCTGTCATTCACTTTGACAGCCATATCGGTACGTCTATCTCCCACATCTCCCTCCTACTCACTAACACACTCCAGATACATGGGATCCAACAGTTCTTGGTAAGGAAAATACTGTACCGAAATACGTTTATGAATATACATACTTACTCTGTTAGGCGGTGGAATTTCAGACTATGCGTGCGTCTAACAACCCTAGCTACCAAACTCCTCCTAACAATCACAGGTCCCTCAACCACGGCACATTCCTTCACTTCGCCCACGAAGAGGTAAGTTGTTCTCGTTTCGTAAATTACTTCTTCTAACCAGACAGGGCCTCATCCGCAACACCTCCATCCACGCCGGTCTCCGCGCCCCCCTCATTGGCCGCTCTGACCTGAAGCACGACCGCCACTGCGGCTTCCACCTCATCACCGCCCGGGACCTCGACCGCTTCGGCACCCAAGGCATCATTGACAAGATACGCGAGCAAGTAGGTGACTCGCGCATCTACATTACTGTCGACATTGATGTGCTAGATCCAGCATTCGCCCCAGGTAATTCTCATTCCACCGACCACCAAGTGCTCAACTAACATTCGCAGCGACCGGTACCCCCGAAGCAGGCGGCTGGACTACGCGCGAACTATTGACCATCCTTTACGGACTGGAAGGCTTACCATTAATTGGTGGCGATGTCGTCGAAGTTGCGCCAGCCTACGATACGCAAGCACAAGTCACCGCACTGGCTGCTGCAGAAATTGCCTTCTCATTGGTAGATCTCATGGTCGCGACACCCGTTAAAGTTTAGTATTGCACATACCCATGTATTTCAAACTGTAGAAATCAATTGAATCAATTACTGCTGCGAGTGCACCTGCAAACCTCCCGTGCTGCAGCGGCGCATAAATCGGCGCAGATCTCAAGTTGACTCACACGGGCAGAGTCACGACGCAATACATCGCCATAATAACCAGCTCAATTGTCTTAGGCATATTACCTAAATAGTCGGTACCGGAGCGCCGCCTATGCATTATTATACACTAAATTGCCCAATTCGCACGCGCCTGAGTGTCAGAAAGCCTGGGGCGCAGCTCAGGTTGCCTCATCTCCTCCCGCGCTCAGCCTCCATTTCCACATCGGGTAACCGGCGAGTCGACATGTTATATAGACTCGTTTTGCTCTACCTTCTGAACATTTCAATTACACTCACCAGCTTACAATCTTTACAAATCAAATAAATCATTTTAATTCTTCTCAATGATTTCTGACGCATCATCGATTATTCTCTCCTCCTACACCTACCGATAGCACTCTTTCATGGACTTGTTTCTGTCCACTCACGCTCCAGCAGCCCTAGTTTCCTGGTCTTCCTCCCAGGATACCTGGAGCTTTGAGTTCAAGTCAATCACACTGTCTATTGACCTTGACATGTATCCTTACAACATCTCGTCGCATTTGATTTCAGGATCTCCTCGTCGAAAGGACCTCGATCTGATCCGCCGAGACATCCGAGCCATTCTGTCAGCAATCGTTCCTTCATACACTCCCGAGCCAATCTACATCCTTATTCTGCAATGCTTGGAGCGTGTAGCAGAGTATTACCATCCTGTGGAAGGCATCATTAACACCAAACCCTGGGACGCTACGGCTCTCAACTCATGGGATCATATCCTCAACAATCCTTACGGCCTCGACGCATCGACCATTCAAGACACAGCTTACTCCTTCCTCGGCAAGACGCCCGAGGAAATTGTGGCGGACATTCCCTCAGAATGGCGAGTCGTCCATATCGAGTCTGTTCTCCGCGGGAACCACATTCAGCGATTTCGCAGCTTTCAGAACAAGCTACAGAACTCTCTCATCGTATCAGATAATCTTCGCGCCAAACTCCCCCCTCATTCCAAACTTGAGAACCGAGTCCGCGCTAAGATCCCCATCGCGGACGTCATTGAAGACATGCTAAAGCCCAGAGTCACCTTCCACGGCACCCCCCTACGAAATGTTCGCTCCATCATCCGCCACGGATTCGTCATGCCCGGGCGTCGTGTCGACGGGAAGATCATTGTCTCTCCCCGCACGGGCATTGTGTATGATCGCGGCATTTATTCCTCCCAATCTCCTGCGTATGCCTTGTCCTACGCTAAGGGACAAGGAGAGATGACACCTCTGGGACGAATCCCCAGCATGCGTCTCTTCGTATGCGCCACCCTCATGGGACGAACATATACCCCGGAGTATGGATATGAAGGCGACAATCCTCACGGTCCTTTGCTTGCTGGTTATGATTCCCATTTCGCTCACCGCTTTGAGTATATCGTTCATAACGAGGGCGCTATGCTGCCCTGCTATGTCATTCACCTCGATCTAGGTTCTGATGAGGCCAAGCGAAGCATCGAAACTGCCAGACGAAACCCTCACTACTTCGAGTCACTTATGAACGAGCGCAGACGACGACAGAAGCTTCACCCTAGACTGGCGGAGCAGGATATGGCGCCTGGTGATCGTAAGAGAGAGCAGGAAGCCCGCAAGGCTGCAGCCATGAAGTGGTTCCCTTACGGATTTGGTACTGCTACTGGTACATCATTCCAAATTCTTGAGGTCGGAGCCACTTCCGATGATGAGGAGGAGTACGGCGAGTGGCAAGAGGACAGACATGCATATACTACCGAGGATAAAGATGGTTGGGTACATGATGCTGAGATTGAACGGATGCAGACCGAATATGAGCCTGATGAGGATGGCAACATGGTTCCTAAGTTGAAGAAGGGTTTGTTTATGGACCAGTACCAAACTTGTGTTTGAATTTGTAATTTTGTACAATGAAAATTAATTTCTACCATTTCCTCAAACGCCAAACAATGCAATGCAAAATAACCGTGATTAATCCCAGTATCTAATCTCGCCATCCAAACCAGCCGTGGCCACCTTACTCGTCTCCTGTGGATGCCACTTGACACATGTAACAGACTGGTTACTGGCCTTGACCTTGTGGTACATCTTACACGTCTTCCAGTCCCAGAAGCAAACATAACCTGCAGAATCACCAGATGCCAAGAACTGACCATCAGGACTACAATCCAGATCAATACCCAGACCAGCATTGTGATGTCCTCTGTAGCTCTTCTTCCTGTTTTGGCGGAACTTGTCGTTGGCGCCATACACCAGAATCTGATTATCAGAACTCTGGAAGGCGACATACTTGCCGCTTGGGTGGGGGGCCGCTCTCGTCATGGGGTACATGTCAGGTTCGGCGACATATTTGATGGGTACAGGGATATTGTAATCCCAAGCGCGAAGAGAGCGGTCATCAGACGTAGTAATGAAGCGGCGGTTGTCGTCGACAAACGTAATGGTGTTGATGGGAGCCAAGTGGTGGTCGTATTCTTGAACAGTATCCTTTGGTGTACGGATATCAAACTGAACAATCTTGTTATCAGACATACCTGCCAGGAATTCGTTGGCGTGTTCGGGATCAGGGTTAAAGCGGATGACGTGTGGTGTTTTTCCAGTGCCGAATTTGCTGATACACGTTCCTTTTTCGGCATCCCAGAGTTTAATAGTGCGGTCGTATGATGAGGAGAGGAATTGCGTGCCAGAGGTATTGAAGCACAAGTCGGAGATAGCTTTCGCGTGGCCATTGTACGTCCTCAGCAACTCTCTGTCGTGGTATACGTCGCGAATCTTGATGGTGTTGTCCGCACCTCCAGATAGCAGCAGATGTCCAGACTTGGGGAAGAAGCGAATCGCCGTGACAGCTCCAGTATGGTCCCTCCAGGAATGGATCTGCTTCTTGGGGATATAATTCGTGACGCTGCCAACTTCCTTACGCAGATCCACGTCCAGATCCTGTGGAACATGCATATACGTTCTGCCCTGGTAGTCGAATTCTTCCGATCCATGAAACGTCGACGTCTCCTCGCCCAGCTCTTCTATCTCCTTGCGCTTTGCCAAAGCGGCAGCAGGAGCCTTGACAACAGCGCCACTCTCCACCACATCATCGTCGTCCGTCACCTCAACATATTCCTCATCGCTGCCGAGCTCCTCCTCCTCTGCATTAACATCTGGCGCAACCCGATTATATCTAGCCCAGGGACCAACGTAGGCACCGGCTCCCTCGGCGATAGCAGCATTTCCTTTACTTTCTCGCGTCGCGCGCAATCTAGCTTCCTCTGCTCGCCTCTGGGCCACGGTTTGGTGCTCTCTCTCTGGGCCGCCCTTGCGTTCTATTGCGCGGTGCTTGCTCCGAAATGTATGCTCGCTGATGTATGTCTCCTCTGCATGACCGGTCAACAAATTCTTTCGCTTAAGATTCGTCGCGCTCTCGTCTCGAAATGGGTTGGCTGGCCCTGCCTTGGGTCGCGACAAGTCTTCCGCTGAATAGGGCACGACAGCATGGTCGGGGCCGGCCTGCTCTCGGACGACTAGAGCGTCTTGAGGCGCCATATTTGGCGGATATTCCCCGAAATCAGCCATTTTGATGATGGTGGTTGTGACGTTGTTACAAAAGTTGTGTCGATAGTCTTGAAGTTTGATTTCTTTGAAGCATCACGTGATCGCAATTGCGCAGAGATCCAAGAGCTGCCAACAGTCAAGCTCCAAGCCGTTAAGCTCTACGGGCACTGCGAACTATGAATATGGCATTATCGCAAATGTTTTTTATTATATCATTATATTGTTTGAAAAAGAACTGCACAGCACGCATCATACAAGCGGCGCACGCATAGCGCAACGAGCCGCCAGCCTCTAAAGAGAAAAGTCGCTATACGTAATGCCATCAACGCCAGTAATTTGACATCCAGGCGCATAGACTTTCAAACGGGTATCTACCCGATTCCGTGTCCATACGTATTCCGTCAATTCCAACCCATCTCCTTCATCTAAGTCGTAGTGTCCGCAAAACATATACTGCCGTCCCAAGGATTGTTCATATCTAAAACTCCGCAAGTATTTTCTCAGCTGCGCATGCGCAAGGAGAGTAAGTCTGAATTACTGTCATCATGTTCCCTGAGCCGAGCTTCAGAGCCCTTTCCGGGTAAGTCGTGTTCGGTCGGTTTAGTTAGCCTCGTCGCGGATGAGGGCAACAATCATGCTGTAAAGGTAGAAGAAGAACATCATGAGGTGGAAACCAAGCTTGGCAAAAGATTCCTGAGCTAAGTTAGTAACTCGTTATGAATTGTCAGGTTCAGACTCGAGCAGAGCCTACCTTCTTGTGAACGTTCAGCTTGCGGAAGATCTCAGTGGCGTCAAGCAAGTGAGTGTTGTCAACAATCCTGTGACATGTTAGCATGTGAATTGGAGTAATGGCGTCCTATATGTCGCTAGTGTAACTTCGTGGACGTACTTCTTGATGTTCCAGCCGAGGAGAGGCAGGTTAAGGACAAGAGCCAACCAGTAGCCGTTGATGAGGAAGAGGAAGGTCAGGAAGCCGTGAACGGCAGCCTCGGGGATGATGTATGTGTTAAGGCGATTGCAAAGGTCGATAGGGTTGATGTAGTCACTGCCATGAGTTAGTTTCTCTTGTTTGAGGAAATCCTAGAGCTTGCTCTGCAACTGAGCGCAAGCATCTTTCGGGGGCAGATGCACGCACCATTCCAAATCACTGTACATGATGGTGAAAAACACCTGCAAAAACAGGTTGACCGCATTGATCAACACGGCCAGCAAAAACAACCAAGCTTCTCCGGACATCATCGTGGCGGTGTTGTGAGAATGAAGCTACTTTGGCGCAACGGAGCGGAATGGGCGATAGGGAGAGCTAGCTATGGGTAGCTAGGTCGGTGACGCGTTGTGGGGTTTGTAGCGGTGCTGGACTGGCGGTTTCCGAGATCAAGACAAACAGGCGAATGCGTTGTCGAAAACAAAACAACAGAAACTGCTCGCAAGACGAGGTGAAGAAGATGTCGGCGGTGCAAGGCTGTTGGAAGAGAGAGCGAGATATTGAGGGGCTGGGTCCGGGAGAGAAGGAGAAGGAAAAGAGTGGATTCGCAAGCGGTGGTGGTTGATTTTGTTATTTTTTTAGTGGCGATTTTCGGGCCTGGCGAAGCTTGTCGTGCTCGTTTTTCCTGGCTGCGACCCTGTTGGTTGGCTGCTCCGGGCGTTGCTCTAGGGGTGGCTCCAGGCCCTGCACCGCTCTGTTAGCGCTGTCGCTCTAGGCCTATTGGGTGCTTGACTCGCCAGGTCCGAGCTTTGTCTTTTGGTCGCATTCGGCCATTTGCACTCCTTTTCAGGCGACAATTTCTTCATTCATCATTGGAACGAAGGCAAGGTGTTTGGCAGGTAGCATTGTTATATTTCATTTCAGTTCTATGAAACGCATCCCAATTTAATTCAATTTTAGCTTGAAGCCTTTGCAGCGAAAGAAAAAACGTTGGCTATCGGTGACGTCTAGTAACAGCTACGCCCAACTGTCAAGCTACTGTAGAAATCGCATGTGACGCAACCGCACAGCCATCAACAGCAACACTACCACCACCATTACAAACAACACCGT
Source organism: Simplicillium sp. C3G150-2 (assembly GCA_022702485.1). Classification (NCBI taxonomy): domain Eukaryota; kingdom Fungi; phylum Ascomycota; class Sordariomycetes; order Hypocreales; family Cordycipitaceae; genus Simplicillium; species Simplicillium sp. C3G150-2. The sequence goes on along the minus strand of JAJIYY010000005.1, from coordinate 837,925 downwards.
GTCCTGGATTTATTCTCTCGGATTTCAACACTTTTTCAAATATATAGCACGTATATCTGAGTGTACTTTTATTCGTCATCATCATCTACATTGTCATCAACCACCCCCACACGCCAAACACCACGCTATGCATCAGCCCAATCAACTCCTCATCAACATCCAAGGTATACATCATTCATCTTCTCTATGCGGAAGCTCCATTCGCAGCTGGCATAGGGATAGCTCCACCAGGGGAGTTCTCATTTCTAGCAGTCAAGACCTCAACACCATCCTCAGTAACCAACAATGTGTGTTCTGTAAAGATTCATTAGTAACATTTCCAAAATAAGCAGTGATACATGTGTAAACGTACCAAACTGAGCAGTGCGCTTTCCGTCAATAGTAGTACTGGTCCAGTTATCCGGCCATGTGATATCACGGTACTTGCCCAGAGCAACCATGGGCTCAATCGTAAAGGTCATGCCAGGCTTGCATTCGCCAACCGTCTTGTTCTTGGCGTAGTGAGGAACGTTGGGAGGGCAGTGGAAAAGCTTGTTGATACCGTGACCACAGTACGTGCGAATGACACTGCAGTCCTTGGTCTTGGAGTGCTTCTCGATAATATTACCGAATTCGCGGATCAGAGTACCTGGCTTAACGGCCTTGATGGCCTCATCGAGACATTCACGAGCGCATTCAACTACGCGAACGTTATCAGGGTCAGCCTTGGCGCGATCGCCAATGTAGTACGTCTCGTTAAGATCGGCATGGTACCCGTCGTGGTACAAAGTGACATCGATGTTGAGAATGTCACCGTCGAGCAGGACTCGCTGATCGGGAATGCCGTGGCAAATAACTTCGTTGACAGATGTACAGCATGACTTGGGAAAGTGGTTGTAGTTCAAAGGCGATGGGTAAGACTAATCGAGTTAGAGATGGCTGCTTCAGTACACAAATTTCCAATGCTCATTTACCTTGCGTTCGATACAAGCTTCGTGGACGATCTTGTCAATATGGTCGGTGGTAACTCCAGGCTTAGCGGCGGCGGCGGCGATGTCAAGAACCTCACGGGCCAGCTTTCCAACCTTTCGCATGGTCTCAATGCCTTTAGCATCAAGGATCTCGAACTTGTTTCTGTTGATAATGGATCGGCTGTACTTGGGGTTGCCATCCTCAGACCATACGGGGTGAGGAATGGACTTGGGGATCTTTCGAGGCTCAGACAGAGGGTAGACGGGACGCAGAGGGCCGGAGAAGTAGAAGCTGGGGAAGGGGTTGTAGTAACCGGTTGCTGGATCTGGTGAGATTGGTTTTGGAGCGACGAAGAGGTGGAGGATATTACTTTGAGATTTGTGCATGGACTTGTGAGTACCCTGTACGGTGTTAGTAGACAAGACTCTGAGTGACTACATGATATCTTAAAAGGTCTAAACATACCCAGCTCTTCTTAAAACAGTCTTGAGAGCAGAAGAAGCTCTCTTTGATGCCGAGCTTGAGGCAGGTTGGGCATTGCAGAGCCCCCGCCTCGTTCTCGCAATCAACACCAAGGCATGGCTTTTTCGAAGGAGGTTCGGTCATCTTGAGGATAAAAACGAAATTAAAAAAGCAATTCTAAAAGTAGCAGCCGTTAAATGAGGCTAGAGAGCGGCGTGAATGCGGGATGGGAAGACGTTGAAAATTCGAGATGGGTGATTGTTAAGCGTGGGGAAATTTCCAGAGGCTCTTTGCCGCCAAAAATTCAAACCGACAAAAAAAATAGCGGCGGCGAGAAAAATAAAACTCCAGCCAAAAATCCACCAGAAAATTCAAGTTTACTGCACCTTCAGTGCCCAATGCTGCGCTGTACTGCCGCTGCACCCCGCTAACTTTGCGGTGCAGGCCTGCAGGGCTTCAGCTAGGCGCAGTGGTGCATCGGGCCAATCCCAGCGCCGCGGACTCAGGAGCTTTACCTAAAAGAACCTCGTCACTGCTGCCCACTGATTGATTACACACTGAAAATCCATCCGTTTCCGCTGTCGCACGACATTGTGGGGCGCTCTTAGCAGGCCTTTCAGCGCTGTTTCTGTGTGGTTGTTTTGGGTTTTTTAGCGGCAATCAGAGGCATTAAAACTGCGCCGCAGGCAAGGGACAGGAACCCGCGCAGGGTGAAAAAAAAAAAGCCTCTTTATTATTTTGGGTCATTCGCTATTACTGCTTTACCTCATGACACCTCAGGGTCCGTTATCGTCATGGCTCCGTTATCGTAAATATCGCAAATCTCCATCTTGCCGACTCATCCCCCGTTGACCCTGCTACTACACTTTTGCGCCTCTCCTTATTCTATACTGAGAAAATCGAACTCATGTCTTAGAGTTATTCGATATCTAAACCCTTCGGTTTGCTCGGAGACGCTATTTTCACAATATCTCTACTCCGTTTTGTCACCTTGTACTGAGATCCATTCCGAATCTGCCTCGGTTACCGGGACTGTCAAATAGACGCACCACCTGTCACAAGCAGCAGTCAAAATGATGGACACTTCGCAGAAACTGGTTGTCATCGGAGCTGGGCCCGTTGGAGCACTGGCGGCCCTTTATGGCGCCCAGAGAGGTTATGATGTTGAAGTATACGAGCTTCGTCCTGGTAAGTGTGCCCGTATCACCAGTTTTTGAGCCTCATCCAAGGTGTCGCGCGCCACTTCCAAACAACAACACGACCAACGGCATAATTATTTGCGACTGGTCGAATTTTTATTTTTTTTATTTCTATTTACCTCAACTAACTTCAAAACAGATCTGCGCGACTTAAACAGCGTTCCCCTCAACTTCACCAAATCCATCAACCTCGCTGTAGCGGAACGCGGCCTCCACGCCATGCGCCAGGCCGGACAACCGGAGGTCCTCGAATCCATCATGGCCGCCACTGTCCCAATGCGAGGCCGTATGATCCACGGTAGGGACTCAAAGGGAGCCTTGTATGAGCAGTCTCAAGACTATGACATCTTTGGTCGTGTAAGTTCTCACCTTTGCCATGAAAAGCATGCGCACGTGCTTCATCGACACACCCACTAACATGCGCTGCTTTGCAGTCATTATACGCAATGGACAGAAACAAACTCAACTCATGTCTTCTGAATGCCCTTGTTGACATGCCTAACGTCAAGGTGTTCTTTAATCACAAGCTTACCGGTGCTGATTTCCGCAGGCGCAAGGCGTGGTTGGAAGTCCGTGACCAAATCTCAGCCAATGGCCGTCCAAAGGAAATTGAAATCGACTTTGACTTCATGATTGGTGCTGATGGCGCGTATTCGGCTGTCCGCTTCCATATCATGAAGTTTACCCGCATGGACTTTCAGCAACAATACATTGACACCCTCTGGTGCGAGTTCCGTATTGACCCTGTCGACGTCCCCGATGCGCCGTCCAAGTTTCGCATATCACCGAACCACTTACATATCTGGCCGGGCAAAGATTTCATGTTCATAGCTATTCCTAGCGATGTAAGCGTTCCATGTCTGATGTCTCTTTTATTCCTGCATCCCGCTAACCGAAGTCTAGGACGGCTCATTCACGTGCACCTTGTTCATGCCCAGCAACGAATTCGCGCTTCTCGAGGCAAATCCGTCCAACTTACCCTCATTCTTCGACCAGTACTTCCCTGGAGCCCGTGAACTGATCCCTGATGATGTCCTTCTCCGCTCTTTCAACGAAAACCCTCATCTTCCACTCATCAGCCTCAAATGTAACCCCTACCATTTTGGCTCCTCTGGCGTCATCATCGGCGACGCTGCCCACGCCATGGTTCCATTCTACGGCCAAGGAATGAATGCTGGCATGGAAGATGTTCGAATTCTCTTCTCTATACTCGACAAACACGCCCAAATGGACGAGTCCAACAACCCAGCCTCGGACACCGTTGATGTACAATCACCAGCTCATCAACGCGCACTAGCCCTCGCAGAATACTCTGCTATCCGCCACAAAGATGCTCACACGATCAATGACCTCGCTCTTTCGAATTACGTTGAGATGCGCGCGTCTGTACTGTCACGGACGTACCAGTTGCGCAAATACTTGGAGGAATTCATGAGCTCACATTTCCCTTCCTTTGGATGGCAGACCAAGTACTCCAGAGTCGTATTCAGCAATGAACGCTACTCGAAGATTGTGGAACAAAATGACTACCAAGGCAAGATGCTGTTGAGGTGTTTTGCAGGATTGGTATCAAGTCCCCTCCTGGTGACGGGAGCGGTGCTGTTCTACAAGTGGAAGTGGAGGCAATAAAATTAGAAAGAGACAGTGGCTACAAGACTTAACTACCAAAGAGGATACCAAAAACATACATTAAATACCAAAAAACCACCATCATCGGAAAGGATATATAGCACGAGGGCATATCAGCACCACTCTACATACATCGGAGCAGTTAGACGCACAGCACATACCTCCACACAAACTTTCATAATAAACATAGTAAGAATTCGGAAACAATTGAATCTTTTCAAACCCCATTCATACTTTTTGAAAACTTATGCGTAAAATTACTTAACAGTCTCGAAGCAATCAATGTAGTTCAACTGCCATAAGCGACGCGCTTAGTCATCGCGATTTCCATGCCCCAAAATTTCCAACTCCTAGCTTCATCCCAAAATTAAGTCTTCAACCACACGCGCCAACACCAATTCCCACTCCATGACACCCCGTCGCCTCTCAAACCACACCTCAAGCTATCCTCCAAGTCCTCTTCTACTGAAAACAACCTCTATAACCGGCGACTGTCCGTCCGCAGTGCCCCCCAACCGCCCACCATGCCCTCCATCCTCAACATAGCACACATGTGCTCGCATCTCCAAAACGCTTCCAAAGCCCGCCTAGGCCTCACCTCGATTCAATCGACCAAATACAACCTCCAGCTCGCCATCGCCCTCCACCGCCAGGGCTTCTTCTCCTCCGTGTATCGCGCGGGCCCTCACCCCCCTACTCCGGAACAGATGATCTCGCAGGCTCCCGAGCCCGTAACGACCGCCAACGTAGCGAATCGCCGACTATGGGTGGGCTTAAAATACTGGGATGGCAAGCCTGTGCTGAGCAAGGCTACAATGATTAGCAAGCCTTCGCGTCTTATGACGGTGGAGGTTTCCGAGTTGGCGAGATTGACGAGGGGATTCCCTGCCACGTTGAAGGGTGGTGTGGTCCCCGGCTTGAATTTGGGAGAGTGTATGTTCCTCGCGACGTCGAGGGGTGTGTTGGAATCTAGAGAGGCGTTGGCGAGGAAGGTTGGTGGCTTGCTCATGTGCCGTGTATCATAGACGACTTGAAGCGGCTGGTTTTGCGCCAAAGACCAGCAGGTCGTGCTACAGAGACGAAGTGTTCGGTGTGAGAAAGGAACGCGGCAATAAATAGAAGGGAAGGATAAAGGGACTGTACGATATATCATCCGAGCGACGCATGCTCATTCACATCTGTCATATTATATTACTAGTGTAACATTTCAAAAAGCAAAATTTACCCTATTCATCAGACATAACGTGTGTTCATTGACCGCAGAGCGCTTGTCCGTATCGTCACACAAATTTAAAAAGGAAAAAACGGTCAAGTGAATAATGTCAATTAACGCTCAAATCAGTCGAGGTATCACAAGGTAGCTACTATTGCACGCTGTTAGATCGCTCCGAAGCTGCATCCTCGCTCTAGTCGATAACAAAGACACGCCAAAACACCCAGTCCTCCAGGATAGCCCCCAGTTCTCTATTAAAAAGGTTGGTAATATGTGCAAAGAATACCCAATGGGCAGCTAAGGCTCAATGTCCTAAGCCAACAGGTCATCTGCGTCGTCTGACTTGAGTGTCTCCTTGGTAGAGGTTTCAGCCTTTGCCTCATGAGCAGGTGCGGGCTTTTCAGTTTCGCCGACAGTAGATGCTGGCTCTTCCGCAAAATGGGAGACAAGCTCCTCAGATTTGGTTGGCTCAACCTCCGCCTCTTTGATTTCGGGCTCTTCAAGCTGAGGCTCTTCATCGACAGTTTCTTCGGCAATGTGCGATTGAATCTCCGGGCTTTCCTTTGAAGGCTCTACAACATCGTCGACTGAACGATGAACAGAGTCAACGTCTTCGGCAATATCAATGGCCTCCTCAGCAGTCTCCACCTGAGCAGCCTCAGCGACAGGTTCCTCTGCCGCTGGTTCGGCTGCAGACGACTCAACTTGGAGCGCTACCTCGTCCGATTCCGGTTCAGGCTCATCATGAGCAGCGCTTGCTGGCTCAGTTTCTGGCTCAAGCTCTGGCTCAGATACTTGCTCTGGGCTAATTTCAGCTTCGGGTTCACTAATGAGCTCCTCCTCAGGTTCTGGCTCGGCTTCGTGTTCATGCTCTGGTTCTGGCTCAGACTCCAATTGCTCAATAGTAGCTGACTCGGGTTCGGGCTCTTGAGCAGCTGGCTCCTCCACTTCCGGTTCCTCTTGTTGAACAGCTGGTTGAGGCTCAGCCTTGACCTGCCCAGATTGGGTAGGCTGCTCTGGCTCCTTGATTTTCAGGTTACCCAAGTTGGTTGCCAATGCATCAGGGGCAGATTCCTTGGTTGCGGCTGTCACTGGGGCTGCCACAACAGGCTGTTCGACCGTTTTAGCTGCTGGCGCAGGAGCTGCAGACGGTGCCTTATCAGCAAGAGGAGAAACCTTGCTAGCGACATTAGCAGGCTTTCCTTCCTTGGGCTTCACCGTCTTTGATGCGGTGGAAGCAGCCTGCTTTGTCGTCGAGTCTGGGCGCCTAGACACGGGGCTCTTGGATGGAGGGGCAGTTCTCTTCACAGGAGCGTGAGACGAAGTGCCGGCGGCTGAAGGACGGGAAGCAACAGGCTTAGAAGGTGTAGTTGAAGGTCCCTTCTCGTTGCTTAATTTACTAGAAGAAGCCTGCGTAGGACGCATCATTCTCGCCAAGAAGCTGTCGTCGACTTGGCTCTGTCGCTTGGTCGTCGTCTCCTGACGTGTAGTCTTGCTTGGAGGTGGCCCAATGCTAGGTCGCGAGCGGTTCACCACAGAAGATTGTCGCTTAACTGGCTTGGAGGCAGCAGATGATCCAATTGTATGCGCACTGGAAGACTGCGGCAAGGCGCCTTGGCGTGAGAGAGACTGTCTTGCCGCAACACCTCCCTTGGAAGCAGAGGAAGCAGTAGGAGCCATGAGGGACGAGGGCAAGTTCACCGTCTTGGTAGGAGACTTAGGCTTGGGCTTGACGAAGCCAGTGTCGCTAACGGTGGCACCCTTCAGGGGTTGGGGTCGTTTGGCAACTGTAGAGGATGTTGGCCGCGCGGGCTTGGTTGTAGCTGCGGGGGCTCTTGTAGCTGGCTTGGTGGCTGCTGGCTTAGCAGCTACAGGTTTAGAAGCTGCAGGCTTGGAGGCCGCAGGTTTTTTTGGCGTAGATGTCTTCATTACTTGGGTTGGGTCGGCAGGCTGGAGTGAGGCAGAGCTCTGCTCAACATCAACCGACTTGTCGGGGTTGGTGCTCGGCTCGTCGGTGACGGCTCCGGCAGTGTCCTCAGCAATTGGGTCGTTGCTAAAGGCAGAGCCCTTACGGAGCAAGTCATCGGGAGATCCGACACTTCGAGGCTGGCTGTTAGCCGTAGAGTCTACGTCGTTGCTCATCCTGCGTCTGGACAAGCTTGATTCGCCACTATGGTCGCGTTGTAAACCGAGTCGACCGTCTTTTTCTACGGCAACGAAACTACTTCGAACTTTAGAGAGGGGACGAGGACCGTCGGTAGAAATGCTGGAACCTGGCGAGTAGAAGAAACAATTGTTAGTCTGGATGGTGATGGAAGGAGGAAAAGCTGGAAGGAGATTGGCTAAAGGAAGGTAGTAAGGAAGTGGGTTCGGCTGGAGTCAGCAGCGCCGGGATGATTGTCATGATGTAAACAAAACAAGTCCCGAGAAGGGGGAGGCCGACGGAAGGCGATGACGACGAGGACATGGCTAGGGTTGGTGTGTTTTTGGAGTCTCGAGGAGTGTTGTAGAGGCATACCTGTTGGTGACCTTCCTCGATCTGGTGGGCTGGTGTCGCCTTTGTTCTCAAACATGGCACGCAGGTTCTTGACCTGGCTCATGGTTACCGCGTTCGCGGGGGAGGATGGACGATGTGGTACGAGCTGGAGGTTGGAGGTTGGTGGCGTTGCAGCTAGTGGGAGGGTGGAAGTCTGGGAGAGACTCTATCGATGTTGAAGCAGAGCTGTGATCGATAATGAGATGGTCTGACCAGAGTTAATTATCCTGCCTGGCGTATGGGACAGGTTGATCGCTTGGTGGCCACGGACGGACGCTGTCCCTGAGCCTGCGGTGCGTTGCGGTGCCTGCGGGTGCCAGTACAAGGGTGAGCTGTAGTGCCGCCAGGTTGCACAAGTGGGTGCATTGCGGTACGATACAGGACCAGTTGCAGGGCAGGGCCGGGCCAAAACAGTGGTGAATTCAGGGCGCAGGGCAGCTGGGGATGGGGTGAGGGTGCCTGCAAGGGCATTAGCGTGACGCGGGTACGAATGGATTAGGCAATAATGAAGATATGAGGGAGGCTGCTTTACTTGTTGATGCGTGAAGCTGCATACAAACAGTAGACGGAACGCAAGGGCTTCATGTAAGGCAGCGATGGACCTAGGCTGTTTTGTGTCTAGTGCCTGCCTGTTTTATGAAATCAGGGGCCAGTGAACCCCCCATTCATGGAATTAATTAGCTGCAGCAGTTCGAGCATGTACCAAGGCATTGCAGGCGGCTAATTACAGGGGCTCTCAGCACTCAAACTCGCTGTAATTAATCACCATCCTGCGCTGCACTGCGCAGTATGTTTGAAACGCATCGACACGACTGTATACGCCTGGAAAAGGATGTCATCATGTAACGAATTTTATATTCCTTGGATCGCCGTCAATCCATCCCATGTCTCCCACTAAACATTCCAGACCCTTTTCTCACTCTGCAACAATTCTTTGTTTGGCTGCGCCAGTGGAGCTGTTTTCCCGGTTGCCCAGCGCCAGACGCCGCCGAAAACTGCACAGTTTAATTTAAAATGCCCCCCTCTACACGCCGTCGTATTGTTTGTACGGGAGTGGCCCGCAAGGCGAAAGAGAGCGGTGGGCTGAATGTACTTGTGACTATGTACCGAGTGACAAATTTGGAGAAATATTGGATGGTTGTATTGGATCATGGTCATCCAGCACATTTCGTGAGTGGCTGGGTTGGGGAAGTCTATTAGACGAGCACCACATTGCCATGGCGCGCTTTGACTAGCAATCAACCCATGGCATCAAACAGTCGACTGAGACAAGACAGGGCATATCTACACGTCTGATGATGTGTTTGTCCAAGACACGTTAGATTTTCAACCGTCCTAGGGAGACCGATGAGCGAGTGGTAGCCGTTTCTTTCCAGCACCTTGTGATGGTTGCTCTATCAGGAATAGAGGCACCTATCCAAGGTGAGGACAAGCTTACATTATGAAGTTTACGAGAGATATATTATAGCCCTTCCTAGTCTGAATCTATGCCCCATGTTGGCACAATAGTTTGCGAGGAACACTTTCCAAGGAATGGGTACCTGGGTTTGAGAGACTCGAAATCGTCGTAGAATTATTTTCTTCGGCTGCAAGAAAACACTCTCTCAAACAGGCTAGCTTACGAGACAGAAAGCATGTAAAATTAAACACATAATTGTCTAGAGTTTCTGTTTGTACTAACAATAGCTTGGCTGCGTCTAAGCGAGTTGCCGTGTCCAGAGGGCTGTGAAATATGCCAGCCATTATCCATATTCTCACCTCACCGGCAATTATGAAATATTTGTCTTTGCTATATACACCTCAAATTCAAAACCATAATTCCTCATTTGCCAACATATCACTGTCACCTCTCCGAACACATCTATCTCTCTGTCGTTCTCGCATCATCTCAATCGGGAGTTGACGGCCCCACACAGACTGACTGACACAAGTCCGGCAATCGGAACTCCAAAAAATAAATCTCCAACCGTCGCGACTTTTGCTTGTTCGTCCACCCCAATTTGCCTCAATTGACTCTGCCCAACATGTCAATCCGCACTCTCCGCATTGGTAAATACTCTCTCGATATCAAATGGCTCCTCCGACACGCTAGACTAACGATTCCCAACAGGCCTCATTCCCGGCGACGGTATCGGCAAGGAAGTCATTCCCGCCGGAAAGCGCATCCTCGAAGCTCTCCCCGGACTCAAGTTTGACTTCGTCAACCTCCAAGCCGGTTTCGAGACCTTCGAGAAGACCGGCACTGCCCTCCCTGATGCTACAGTTGACACCCTCCGCAATGAGTGCCAGGGAGCTCTCTTCGGTGCCGTGAGCTCTCCCACTCACGCCGTCAAGGGCTACTCCTCACCCATCGTCGCTCTCCGCAAGCGTCTCGACCTCTATGCCAACGTCCGACCCGTCAAGACTGTTCTCACGGCCGCCAAGCCCATCGACATGGTCATTGTTCGTGAAAATACCGAGGATCTCTACGTCAAGCAGGAGACTACCCGCGACACCCCCGAGGGCAAGGTAGCCGAGGCCATTAAGCGCATTTCCGAGAAGGCTACGTTGCGCATCGCTGCCATGGCCGGTGACATTGCTCTGCGCAGACAAAAGATCCGTGACTCTGGCGTTGCTAGCATTCACAAGAGCCCCGTCGTCACCATCACTCACAAGTCCAATGTCCTGTCACAAACCGATGGTCTTTTCCGCGAAGCTGCCAAGGTCGCCCTTTCTGCTTCCCAGTACAGCAGTGTTGCGGTTGAGGAGCAGATTGTTGACTCCATGGTTTACAAGCTCTTCCGCCAGCCTGAAGACTACGATGTCATTGTCGCCCCCAACCTGTACGGTGATTTGTTGTCGGACGGTGCTGCTGCTCTCGTTGGCAGTCTGGGACTTGTCCCTAGTGCCAACGTCGGTGAGGGTCTGGCCATTGGTGAGCCCTGCCACGGAAGTGCTCCCGATATTCAGGGCAAGGGCATCGCCAACCCTATTGCTACTATCCGCAGCGCTGCCCTGATGCTGGAGTTCTTGGAGGAGCCTGAGGCTGCCGCCAAGATCTACGCTGCTGTTGACGCTAACTTGGAGGAGGGCAAGTTGCTAAGCCCCGATTTGGGCGGTAACGCTACTACTGAACAGGTTATTGAGGATGTTTTGCGCAGAATGTAAATCGATGAAGATTTAGAAAAGTACCTCCAGCTTGTTGCAATAGCAAATAAAAATACCCATTTCTTCTGACGGACAGTTTATCTTATACTAAATAGTCGTCAAGGTCGAAAGAATTGTCACTTCTTCATGCAAAATAGTATGTTGAGTGAGTCTGCCTCAGTGATGGCAAAGTCAACTGAGAGTGAGGAGGAAGTGAGCTCTGTGTAAAGACTACAAGCCACGTCATCGCCTTCCATTTATACTTCCTTGGTCCTTGCTCATCCTTGATATTCCTTGATTTTATCATCGTCATTTTGCAACTTTTAGATGGCTAGAAAACGACCAGCACCTGCCGGCCATGCCAATGCTTCACGCCTAAAGAGAAGAGGGCATCGGATAAGCTGTCTGACAGGTATTGACTTTAAGCGACCTTCCATAGCACGCTCTGCAGAACGCTTCCAACCCCAAGTGACATGCTCACTTATTTTCAGCCTGGTAATCGCGGACAGAAGCGCCCAATGCCGTGCAAAGCATGCGTCAATCCTCTTTTGAGTGGCTGTAGCGATGACCAATGCCATGACAGTCTTACGGCAGGGCCTGGAAGCTGTACGACCTGCAATAAAGCAAAGACTGTCTGTGTTCCTCTGTGAGATATTTTGTTTGTCCGTCTGCTTTTATCTGGTATTGGCTAATTCTTCGTCAGCAACGGGATGCAGTGGCCACTCGTTCGAGTTTTGTACCATGAGATTGATAACCGAGACTGGAAGGTAAGTATTATACAATGCTGCAGTTTCCGATGTAAACCTGTTGAACACGGCATTTCCAACGTCTGAAAGGTGTAATAAAGCTAGTAGAAAAGCTAGTACTTGATCCAGGCCGTCGGGCGTTGCTTGCGGGTGAATCATCCAGTAAAATTGCTGCAACCAAAGCTCCAAGCACTATTATTCAGCCAACAACCACGACCCATGATACAGCACTGAGTCAAAACGCCAATTATGCACTGTTCCCTTTGTCTGTATATGAGCCCCTGTGTGCTCTTGAAGAATATGAGCCATGCGGCCATCCACGACTTGGCAGTTTTCGTTGAGGAAAAAGCACAAGCTTGGCAGTAGCTAAGGATGTGGCAAGGCGTTGTTAGAAACACGATGGTTTGCAGATACAGGTGCACAGCATGGCGCCTGAATACTACTGCGCAAGTGAATGTAGAGAATATTAATTAGACGACTTGTCAAGGGTTGCAAAATAGACGTTACAATATGCACTATCTCCCCGCAGTCTTCAGCCGTACGATGCAGTCCGGCACTATGACGTTGCAGGGCGAAATGTTCGAGCCGAGTCGCAGTGAGACTGATCATCATTGAATAAGTCCACACGTCCCCCATATTCACGTTACATTCGCACACGTACGCGCATTCTAGAACAAGGCTGCGAGGGGGACGAGCACCAGAAGAACTTTTGCAATGCGCGCGGAGCTAGAGCTCCCTCCAACAGTTTTTTGAAGCCCACACGGCAAACGGTGCCGTAGACATTAGATGCATGATCCTGTATACACCATGGCTGTCCCAAACTTTGCCGTCCTAGCCGAAGATTTCGTGGCGTTGGGGGTTAGCGCAGCCACTTTTGAAGAAGTTCCGCACTCCCAAGTACTGCATGATGGCAAATGGACTGTCGGAGAGTTAGAGGCCGAACATTACCACACAAAAACATCAGTCTGCAGATCAGAAAGTCGGGGAACATGAGCTGAGGACCGATGGGCCAGGTTGGGCAGCTCAGGTAGCTTGGAGCTCCCGCTTTGGGGTAACCTTCCAAATAGTTAAATGCGACCCTCCCCCAATGTGACACGAACAGGCGTAGCTAAAAACCGCAATTATTCTTCGCAGCGGAACAAGTCGAGCTTTTGTAAATATGAATGAGAAATCAAGCGACTCTCCGTCTGTGGTCCATGAGCCGCAGACAGGCCATGCTACGTCTACTTACATACGACCGCAAGCTCGCAAGCTTCACGACCCTGATGTCAACTTCGAAGAGTACCATTATTACGCAAAGAAAACTAGGGAAGAGCAGGATGCCATGGCATCGCCCAAATCGCAGTGGACAAAGCTCATCAAGGGCAAGAAGGAGGGCCCAGATGATGGAAGCGACTTGCATCAGCCTGATGTGAATCTTGGCGATCCCCAAATGAGGCTTACAATTACCGACGAGGAATGGACGAATGCAAGCCGAGCATTTCGCACTGCTTCCTGGGGAGCAGGCTTCTATCTGGTACGAGGGATACTCAACAATTTATCTCTTTTCAATTTACTAATATTCGGTGTAATAGATTACCACTGACATTCTCGGACCGTTCGCTGTTCCCTTCGCCATTGGCACACTCGGGTACGGTCCCGGCGTCGCGCTGTTCACCGTATTTGGTTTCTTCGCAGGTTATAGCGGATATCTACTTTGGCGTGTATTCCTCGGCGTCGATTCGTTCGAATTTCCTGCAAAGAATTATGGCGATCTCTCTTTCCGAACCTGGGGTCCAATCACGCGACACATCACCAACTTCATTCAGGCTTTGTCTCTACTGCTCCTCCTAGGCCAGGTCGTCATCCTATTTGGGCAAAACATTTCCCAAATGTCCAAGTTCAAACTTTGTTACGCTGTTTGCCCACTGCTATTCGTCATCGCCGGCTTTTTCCTAACGCAGATCCGAACACTCAAGTCATAGTGAGTCTTTTTCCGTGAATTCCAATTCTTCAAGAGCTAACATTTCTGATCTACCAGTGGATGGGTTGCGACTTTTGCCGTCTGGCTAAACTTGCTAGTTATTTTTATCAGCATGGGAGTTATGGCTCACTCGCCTCCAAACTACGCCATCTCGAAGCTTGGCTCTGCAGGAAGTACGAACAACACCATGTCGCGCATTGAAACAGACACTGACAACGTTTTCATTAGGCGCGGTCGATCCAGCATCCATTAAGCCAGACAAGAACGGGGTTTATCCGCCAGTTGCTCACTATTCGGGCCTTCCGGCAAGTAACCTCGTCGGTTCTATCAACGGTCTGCTGTCTGGCGTTCTGGCATATGCCGGACTTCAGCTCTTTGTGGAATTCATGGCGGAAATGAGGCGACCACGAGACTTCATCAAGGCAAATACTCTCCTCTAGAAGCAACCGATAAGTACTAACATGACAATTCTCAGGCTATTTGGAGCGCCCAATTGTTCATTTACACCGTTTACGTCGTCTACGGCTGCTACGTATATCATGTAAGTGCCGCAAACTTCGCATCCCACACCATTGCATTAACTAACAGGCCCAGTTTCAAGGACAGTACGTAACTACAAAGCACTCCCATTCCTTGTAAACTAACGCCGCTCCAGATACAGCTTCAACCCCAGCTTCCAAGGCGTATCTACATATGGCTGGCAAACCGTCGGAAACACTCTCACTCTGATTGCAGGTCTCATTGCCGCCGGTCTGTACGGAAACATCGGCATCAAAGTCTTCTACAACAACGTCCTCATGGATATCCTCCGTGCACCGCCCCTCACAGCCAAGCCAGGCAAGATTTTCTACGCCGCTCTCGTCCCTATCTGGTGGAGCACTGCATTCATCATTGCCGCTGCTATTCCTGACTACTTTGGCTTTGTTTCAGTCATCTCTGCTTCCACGCTGCTGAATTTGACCTACACGCTACCGCCATTCCTTGCGCTAGGATACGATATCCAGAGACTCGCAGTCCGAGCCGATCAGGGAGAGGGCTTTGACCCAAACACTGGTGTCGTGACGCGTCATGCGAAAGGGCTTAATCGTTGGATCAGGGGCTTCTTCTCTGGTGGTGTTGTGCAGATTGTAGTGAATGTTCTGCATGTGCTGTATTTCTTGGCTTCGTTGGCTATGTGTGGCCTGGGCATGTACGCTGCCGTTGACGGGTAAGTACGCAGCCCTACAAAGCTAACACTCGTTGGCTAACTATCCGACTTACAGCATGATCGAGGCTTTCAAGGACCCTCAGCTCAACTCATTCTCCTGTGTCTCTCCTCTTAATCTCGCCGCACACAAAGATTAATCTCGGGAATCGTGAAGCGTGTAAACGGATGCCCTTTGATAATGCAGAGAGGGCAAATGTTGCTTTGTAGGTGGCTGACAGAGCGCTGCGCAGCTCATACCTCCTGCCAGCCTCACCACAGACGGCATGCCAATGTGTAATTCACAATTCAAGATATGTAGTGATCATCGTTTAATTGTCTCAATCCATAATTTGATATACACAGCCTTCTAGTCTATGGCCATTTTACATTTCCATTCATCCTTTTCCATACCCAAATTTTAGTACAGCACAAGAGGTGAGTAGATCTACTAATACATCGCAGCATCGCTACATTTCTTCCACTCCTTATTTCGATCGCTTAGCCTCCAGCTCAGCCAGATGCTTAGCAATCAGCTCCTTCTGCAGGTGAGGAGGAGCAGCAGCGTAGTGGCTGAACTCCATGCTGAACTCTCCCTTACCCTGGGTAGCGGCTCTCAGCTGCGAGCTGAAGCCAAACATGGCATTGAGGGAACAGTCGCAGATAAGAGTGAAGTCCTCCGTACCAATTTCCGTATCGTGAATGGTAGCGTTGCGCTTGTTCATCAACATGAGGATGTTTCCTTGGAATTCGTTGGGGGCTGTGATGGTGGTTCTCATGAGAGGCTCGAGAACCTGACCACCGGCGTCTGTAAAGGCCTTCTTGAAAGCCATCTGGGTAGCAAGGTTGAAAGCGTGATCGGAAGAATCGGTAACATGAGTAGCACCGTCGTTGATGATCATCTTGGTGCCAATGACGCGGTGGCCGAGCAAGGGGCCCTTATCGGTGGCGGTTTCGAAACCCTTGGCGCAAGCAGACAAGAACTTATCGGGAATATGGCCACCGACGACTTGGGACTCGTAGTGGTTGTTGGCAGCGTCGTCGTTGGGCTCGATAAAACCGGCAACACGGGCGAAGTCACCAGGACCACCAGATTGACGCTTGAAGAGGAAGTCGAAGTCGGCGTGATGGGAGATAGTTTCACGGTAAGCGACGCGGGGCTGGCCGGTGACACAGTCGGTCTTGTACTCACGGCGGAGACGCTCGACGTAGACTTCGAGATGCAGTTCACCCATTCCGGAAATAATGGTCTCTTCACTCTCGGCGTCGACGTGGACACGGAACGTAGGGTCCTCGCGCTGGAAGCGGTTCATGGCCTTACTGAAGTTGTCGGCGTCACCAGTGCGCTTAGGCTTGATGGAAAGAGACATGACGGCGTCGGGGACAAACATGGAGGACATGGTGTAGGGGAGACCACCGTCAGTGAAGGTATCACCAGAGGCACAGTCAACACCGAAGACGGCGCAGATCTCTCCGGCGCCAACCTCATCGACATCCTCCATCTCGTTGGAGTGCATGCGGACAATACGGGGGATGCGGACCTTCTTGTCAGTGCGGGAGTTGAACAAGTAAGTACCCTTGGTGAGGGTACCCTGGTAGACACGGATGTAGGTAAGTTGGCCGTAGTTGTTCTCTTCGAGCTTGAAAGCCAGACCGACAAAGGGGAGAGAGTTGTAGGGAACAAGCTTGACAGTCTTTTCGTCTCTGACCTTGTCGAGAGCAGTATTTTCAACTTGGCCAGGATCGGGGAGGTAGTCGCACACGGCATCTAGCATCGGCTGGACAGCCTTGTCGGCGAGAGCAGAACCCATCATGACGGGAGAGAACTTGCGGGCAATAGTGGCGCGGCGAATAGCACCCTTGATCTGCTCGTTGGTAGGCTCCTGCTCATCGAGGAAGATCTCGGCCATCTCGTCGTCGACATCAGCAAGCTTCTCAATGAGGACTTGGCGCTTCTCTTCGGCGAGACTCTTCAAGTGTCCAGGAAGCTGGTCAGTGGTGCGGATCTTGAGACCACGAGCTCCTTCGAAGTACATGGCCTTCATCTCGATCAAGTCAACAACACCTTCGAATTCGTCTTCGGCACCGATGGGGATCTGAATAGCAGCCGCGGGAATCTTGAGCTTGGTGTTGATCTGCTCAACGGCCTTCCAAGGGTTGGCGCCCATGCGATCCATCTTGTTGACGAAAGAGATTCTGGGGACATCGTAACGCTTCATTTGACGATCAACGGTGATAGTCTGAGACTGAACGCCGCTAACAGCGCACAGAATCATGACAGCACCATCGAGAACTCGGAGGGCACGCTCGACTTCAATCGTGAAATCAATATGGCCGGGGGTATCGATCAGGTTGATATGGTAGGTTTCTTCCTTGCCGTCAACGTTCTTCTTCCAGTCGCAGAAAGTAGCGGCAGATTGAATGGTAATTCCCTTTTCACGCTCCAGGTCCATAGAGTCCATCTTGGCTCCTACGGAATCTTTGCCTCGAACTTCGTGGATCGCCTTGATTCGTCCGGTGTAGAAAAGAACTCGTTCGGTAACGGTAGTTTTGCCACTGTCAATATGGGCCTGGTATATGTTAAATTATCATCTTTTGATTATCCTTATTCCGCAAACTTACGGCAATACCAATATTTCGCACTCGAGACAGTCGGTTAGCCTCCTCTGGGGACATGTTTGCAGCGACGAACTCTGGCGTCAAACTAGCAGCATCGTCTTGCGCTTTTCTCAGACTAGTTTCATGTTAATGATTAAATTGCAAATAGCCACATTTCTTAGCATTACTTACGCTTCTTGGGCTGCGCTGGCATTGCGTCCGCTGGACTGGCTAAAGTTGCGCTTCGCGCATGGAGCCCAGGGGCTTGCGACAATCTGCACATTGCGGGCAAAAAGTGATATTCTGACATTGTCTGACAGCAGACGGCTGTTAAGCCACCTGGCAGTACTGTATGCCCTCATCGTGAATCGACAATTGGCTCACCAAAACGAGAGGTGGTGACGCTGGACCAATTGAAGCCGTCGCATTGGGAAACTTTTTTTAGGGGATCCCGTCCGCCAGGCACGGCGCAAAGTAGGCCCCACAATTATCGGAATTCACACGACACGCACTGTGCCGCCACTGGAAGCCGCAACTATATATTTGCTTGTACCGTCACATTAATTCATTACAAATTCATCAACAAATGATCAACATCGTAGATGCAGTCTGCATATCATCTATATATGATATTTCTATTATCCAAGGTAAAGTTGTATCTAGAACGGGTACTAGGAGCTAAACGCCAAATTCAGGAATGCGATAAACTTATTCATACAGCGTCCGAAAGCAATATTCACAGCTAATGCAAGCTCCAGCCTCTTACAGCATGAATAAGACTGCGCCGAGAGTGACCATTACAGCAGAGGCAGACAGATGAACAGACATGGCACTGCTCTCAGAGTCATTTTCGCCTTGCTTGAATCCAGCGGCGGCAGTCAGGTTGGCCGGGGCACCGGTAGCCGCAGGAGCAGCGTCGCTCTTGGTGATGACAGCAGTGGCAGAAGGAATAGGAGCGCCATGACTCGGGAATGCCACCACGTTGGAGTCACTTGAGTTAAACTTGGTAGGCGCAATGGCAATCTTGTTGTTGACCAAGTCATAGACGACATAGGCAGAGCGCAAGAATGTGTCGCCGAGAAGATAAGGATCCTTATCCTCGGTGAGTGTCTGGTTCTGTAGACCAAATGCGCAAGCGGTTTTGCCGCGGTTGGGACCATTGCTGTATACTGGTGGCTGGCCACTACTGAGGTCAAGGACGAGCTCGTCCATGGTGACATTGATGCTGGGGCCGTCGGCACTGCCGAAACGGAAAGCGAAGTGCCCCGGGCTGTTGGCGCGAGAGCAGGGAAGGGCAGCAAAGCCAAATTCGTGCTCCCATCGTGCGCCGACTTCCTCCCAAGCCTGCTCGGCCATCTCGGTAGGAATGTAAGAAAGTGTGGTGCCAGAATCCAAAACCGCCAACACAGGCAGCTCTGTAGATCCAAGCTGATCGCTTCCACTGGGGCTGACAGCCTCAATTCCGTACAGAGGAACTTGGAAGTGTGTGAAGTTGGCTTGATCCTTGACAATATCCAACCGAGCAAGGTCACCGTGATACTTTCCAGTGTCAATGCCTCCGAAGAGAATGCTTCCCTGGCTGGCATCGAGGTCGTTTAGCCACAGACTATAAGCAATTGTCTTGATAATTCCGTCATCTTGCAGGGCAACGGGCAAATTTGGGTATATGAACTGCTCTTGCTCGTTGTTGGAAGCTTCGTTGAAAGCGTAGCCTACGCCAAACAGGCCAAAGGCAATATCGGTGTCGATACCCAAGCCCATGGTCAAATTCTTGACAGTGTTTCCGCCAATTGTGAACTCGTCGGTGAAGTAGTCTCCTTGGGCGCCGCTTTTGTCGACATAGCTGATCTTAAATGTGTTTTCGCCCAGATCCTTGAAGGTCTCTGACTCGCGGGGGTTGACTGGAGATTCCGTATTAGCAAGCGTTCTCAATTTGTTAGTTGCTTCGCGACAGAAGAGACATACAGCTTCCCAAAACACATCCTTGCGATGGTTGGCTTCCGCCATGCGCTTCGCAAGCTTGAGCTCTGTAATAGGGCACCCACACATCACTGCTTCCCGTGTCGAGCTGCAGGGACAGCTCCTGTTTGTTCGATCCAATCTTGACAGTGGCAAAGTAGCCGCCTTGGTTTTGCTCATTTTTCACAACCTGGTTGACTGTGGAGCTGTCGTCGCGTCGTCGAAGGGGATTGGAACCCTGGTCGGCACGCTTCTGAATGTCCCATTTGACGTACTGAGCGGAAGCTGAAGAAGTGAGCAGAGTAGCTGCCAGCGCCAGTGCTGAGCTCTTCATGGTGAGCTGTTGTTAATGTGTACCACTTGGAGGGGATGCAAGAGGTCGGATGGAGCAGAATTAACGTTGACGGAAGCTGTAACGCTGATGTAACACGCAAGTCGAGACGTTGAAGGGCCAGGAAAGAAAAACAAAGGTCCAAGCTAGAGACTGAGACAATCTCGAAGGGAGTGACGAAAGGTTAAATTAGTGAATCAAAGGGTAGCGAACTCCCACGAGGAAGAAGGACAAAAGAGGAAAACTAGGATGGAGAAACAAATGGAGGAAGCGCAGGAAGAGAGCGAGGGGGGGTGTAGGGGTTTTAACCAGCAAGCGAAGCTAAAACAAGAACAGAGAGCGGATGAAACTGGGAAGAGGAAAAGGTGACGATGGGGGGAGCGATGGATGGCGCGGCCCCCCATCGCACTGCCGACTACTTGCTCGCTCGCAGTAGCACAACCACTGCGCATTGGCTTTTAGTGGAGGAACGGAAAGGAACATTGGCTGGAGTGGGCGCCGAAAACGTCATGGGTCTGCATGTGGTCCCCTGAAGCTCCGCTACGATGTGCCGGCTTGGCCGCATCAGCGCTCCTGTGCTGGTCTGGGGGGGCGGAATCTCGGGTGGTGCATTGTGGCTCAGCCAATTTCATTGGGCCAGAGTGCTCCAGCGTCCTGGAATTATTATTACTCTCATCATCGGAAGGGGCCATTATTGTGCGCTGTGTGCATGTTAGCGCCAGCGTCACTCAGGCGAATGCAGAGCTTCCAGAACCGATGGGCACACTGGGCAGCACCGATGAGTACCTCCCTAGGTAGCTCACCCCTGCAGCTAACCAAGGTACCTGCGTCTCGCAGAACATGCCATGCAAATTCCTTAGGTAGTGGTCCACCAAAAGAGAATCAGAATCACATCACTGCCACTCTGGCCGAGCCAATCCAGACTAGGAATCTAAATAAGTGGTTTGTTTTTTTTTCCCACCTTTTACTTTTCGTACCAGTTTGTAGTCGCGATGTAAGCCGGTCGCATTGGCTCCCCTGTCCATCAGGCACATGCTGTAACGCCGTGAGCCTCATCGTCGTGACACAAATCGCAATCCAATGCGCCACCAGTCAGCTTCATCAAACAGCTCCAGTACCTATTTTGCATGCTGTACAATTATGTGGCATCCCTTTCCATGTCCTCAGACGATCACATTTACCAAGAAATTTCATGATGTCTTGCCGTTACTACTCAGCCTTTCAACACCCGCTCGTCAGCCCAGATCACCATCAAATTAATCCATCCTTGCCCAATCGAGTCAGTGCTAATTTCCCAGGCAATTTTTTATTAATTTATTTTCTTCAGCCCTCGGAGCCATTAGCCGCATCAACCCATAGGGCGAACGACATGATAATCTGCTCTCCGCACCTTCTGCAACCAATCTAGCGGCTTCAGGCTGTGCAACTCGCGCCAGCGCGTTTTCGGAACCAAGCGAGGCCTCCTTAGCTTTGTTCCCTGCTGCTTGACTAGCCGCAGACTTGACCACGTGCCAACCCTGGTATAAGCATCACGCACTGTAGTTCTTTCACAGTTGAAATGTTTCGTTAGTGGCGCCTGGTGCGGCGCAGTCAACGCTCTCACAGGTGTAGAACAGCAACGGCATCTACCGGTCATGAGTCGTCTACACTTGCAAATAAGGTTTTGTCCGCTTCACGCACGACTTCCCTCTCTCTCCTCCTTGGGTTTTTGGTACTTGAACCTGCCGCATAGCCTCATGCATCATGATGGAGACCGCGGCCGAGACTCCGAACGATCTCGTCGTGATGGCGAAAACGAGGCAGACCACAGGGCTTCCTGCCAGCTCCTGCCTAACAAGGTAACCAGCGTGACTTTTCTTCTCCAGTGAGCGACAGAGGAGCTTAGGCTGTGACTGTTACCTTGCCTTACACAAGGGAACCCGTCATGGGCAGAATCGTGATTCGCAACCCGTGGTGTGAATGGTGCACATATGGATCTTTCGTAGTGTCATAAAATTCTCGTTGCAAAACAGTCACAAAACTTGGAAAATGATTGCATAAAAATGGTTCTCAATTTGCCCAGGTGTTACATGTTAAATACCTATGTAAATATTTACACTGATGAGGTTGCCTTGTCTCCTGCAACACAACCAATGAGACAGAAAATTGCCCGAAGATTGGCATGGCTCACATACCCGCTGACTCTTCTCGTCTGCCTCTCGAAACTTGACATGCCGGAGACCTTCTCCAATGTACCAATCTAGCTGACTTATTAGTGGCTGTCCAAGCTTCCAAAAACGAGTTGGCGGATAAGCGGCAGTCTAAATACGAGAGGGCTCTCAACATCTAGAGAAAATGCTAGATGACGAATCACCAGCGTCTCCTCACTTTTGTTGTCCGGCTCTCTTGAGGAAGCTATTTAGCCAAAAACAGCAACAATGGCAGCCTCGCAACGCCGTCACAGCACCAGACAAATAGTTGAATGCTATTCAACCGGTAGATGGGTTTTGAGCGTTTAAAAACGAACGGTTGAAGGGAAAAGAAATCAAGGAGAAACAGAGGGAAGCACTTGGGGTGGAAATAGAAAAACGGCATGGCTCGGAAGGCAGCACAAGTGAGGCACATTACGAACGGCTGTTCAATTGTACCAAGTGCACTCGGAGCTTCGGTGGACTTTCAAGCCAAAGGTGTATTTTAGATGCTCATCACATATGATAATGTACGAGGAAGGGATGCTATAGTATTGCGTGGTAGATACCCTCTCTACAGAGTCTCCTCTACATACTTCCCCAGTTTTTCCAACGCCTCTTCAAGCACTGCAGTCTCGCAAACGTATCCCAATCTGATATATCCTGGAAAATCTTCGTCTAAACCAAAGCAGTGAGACCCAGGGGTGAAGAACACCTTCGTCTTGGCAATAACATCCTGACAAAATGATACATCATTCACTGGCTTTCCTCCCTTGTTGAATTGGATAAACGCAGTCGTTCCGGCGTTGGGACAAACCCACTTGCATTGCTTGCTGTACTTTTCGATAAAAGCTTTCACCAATCCAAGGTTATGCAACGCCAGCTTGACGTTTCGCTCCAATAGCCCATCTCGAACTGCCGGTGACAATGCGTAGGTGGCGATTTGATCGTCTACTTGGGAGACACTGATGGTTGTGTAGTCGCGGGCGTGGGCGAGACTCGTAAGAATGCTTTCGTCCGGTGATACAACCCAGCCAATTCGGATGCCGGCAAGGGCCCAAGCCTTGGACATGGAGCCTGTGACGATGGTCTTGTCGTAGCCGAAAGATGTGATTGGTGGAGGCAGATCTGCTGTAGATTCTAAGGCACTGTGAAACAATGGTCGATAGACTTCATCGCTCATGAGAATGATTCCTCGGTCTTTGGCAAATTGGACAATCTGGCTCAGCGTCTCGGTTGGGATCAAAGCGCCGGTTGGGTTGTTAGGGTTGTTGATGATAATCATCTGCACACTTAGCCTCATTTTACCAACTTATACATAGCCAACACACATACCTTAGTGTTTGGTCGAACCAGTTCATCTAATTCCTTGGGATCTGGGATGTATCCATTCTCCTCACGCAAATTCCAAAGCGATAGTGATGCACCGAGAGACTCAGGCACAGAGTACAACTGCTGATAAGTAGGATAGACGCAAATGACATGGTCCGTAGGGCCAAGCAATGTGTAGAGGGCCAAGAAATTGGCACTGATGCCGCCTTGTGCAATAATGACATTCTCTTCCGTCAGTTGTTGCTTGCCGTGGCTGTGCAATGAAGCGACTGTCCCTCTGAGTTCTGCTGAGCCACGAATAGAGCCGTAGGTGAGTTTAGTGCTCCCAGACACCGGTAGAGTTGCGCTCTTATCTTTGGACAGGTTGATGAGTTCGTTGAGAGAGATAGATGAAGCGCATGTTTCAGCGATATTGAGCACACCCGGGGTGTTCTCATATTTATCCATCCACTGCTCCACGGCGAAGGCAATCGGGCGCACCATGATGACTGTCGTCCTCTGTTTCAATGATCTTGTATGATTGTATAGTGTGTTCCGCTCTGGACGCAGTGTTCAAGCTGGCTTTAAGTACTATTGTCGTCGAATCAATTGAGTCACAAGTGCAGAGAGTTGCGTTAAAGATGCACACCGATAGCGGTTCAGCGTCCCACAGTAATCGTCCAAGCTGCGCGCCTTACGGTTGACAAGACTCCGCGATTGTTTATTAGGTCGACGCTATTATGTAGATCCACTACTAACACCGGGTTAGCGATTCCGCTACCTGTGCCGAGAACATTTGGCCAACGCATCATCGGTTGTGACTCTTTTTGCTCATATTCCTTGGCGTTCGTTTTGGGACCTTGCCGCTTCTGGGCTTGCCAAAAGGCAACGCTCCCGACCCTGCTAAACCTCCTCTGGGCCATGATTGAGAGCTGTTTTGTTCAAGAAGAGTACATTTGCAAGTTCATGTGTGTCTGCCAGAATTGAATGATGTGAGTGTCCCGTTGGGTTTGAAAAGTATTGGAGGCCCTATGCTGATTCTTGCGCGAGTTTCTCTATACCCTCCCGAGCAAGCCTCAGAGTGGCCCAGTCGCTCATGATGCCGGCACCCATTTTATCATAGAACCTCAAGGCGTTTTCATTGTTTTGGAGACAAATCCAGTCGATTTTGACGCAGCCGGCTTTTTGGGCAGCTGTGGCCAACGCGTCGAAAAGGCGCTTCGCGTATCCGTCACGACGATACTTTGGCGCCACGTACAGCTCCTCAACATGTAAACCTGGAGCCGCAGACCAAGTGGAAGAGTTGAACAGGTATATCAGCATGCCTGCAGTTTCGCCAGAAGGAGTTTCTATCAAGAGAGCCCAAGCCACTTGAGAAGGAGAGCGCTTCGCGGCTACTGGTGGTCCAAAGTTCAATATCTGAGTGAGCCCCGACACTGTCGCTGCGACTTTTGTTCCAGGCGCTTGTTCTTCTGCGGCCACCTTAATAAATTCGAGTATTTGCGGAACATCTGAGGGTTTCATATATTGGTTAGCTTTCAGGTAGCACAATGACGAGTCGGACGTTTTGTTGTGTACCTTCCTCGGTGGCATAGCGAACTCGCGCATCAGCGGTCATCTTGTGTGGCTTATCCAAGTTGGTGTAGGTGAGCGGCTGGCTCCAGTATTTATCGATTGGGTTTGGTCACCTGCTCGACTTGAAATTCGGTTCGAATTGTCCAATGGGGATGATAAAAAGGAAAGGAGAGTAAGAAGGTACTTCTCAAAGTTTTTAAAGCTAGCAATCGCTGGCCTGCGCCCTTCTCATGACAGGTGGCTTCGATCTGGAGAATGTTCGCGAAGTTTCACTAGATTGAAGAAGTGGGTGCTGTTGTGGCTTCACCTCATTGTACCGACACAAAGCGCAGTTTATTCTCATATGCTGTGAGGAATAGCATGAATGCATTCGGAAAGGCATACAATAAGGTTCTTCTATAATCGACAGAATTGATGGCCCATTCCTATCCCTCTCTGGCCGGATTCCGTATCATGAAGTATACTGCATCTTCACAGTCTGGGTCTAGATCGGTATCGCTTCCAACTACGCGATCAACTTCTTAGAATCCTAGCTTTGAATACACTCCTAATGCAGATTTCCAGGCGTTCACGTAGACCGGTGCCAAGTTTCTCGGATTCCCTCAACCCGCTTTGCACCAGCGCAGAAGCGACACCTTTTTTCTGATAGTGCGGATGTACTGCCAAGCAGTGAAGCTCTATTGTCCCTGTTAGTTACAGCAATAGCACTTGATATACTCTATTCCCATATAACTTAGGATGATTTACCCTATATACGGCTGTTTGGACATGATGCGCATTTGAGCTTCGCCCAGTCTGTTGCCCAACGGACCCAAGCTTTTGGATTCACACCAAGCTGATTTATCTAGCTTTTCAAGCTATTTAAGTTTTTTATCGCTGACACGAGGGGCTTGTGCGAGTTTCCACTTAACGTCATTTTGCTGTTGGCCATTGAGCACGCCTTCAGGAAAGGCACAGCAAATGTATCCCATAATTGCGCCGGTTTCCCCATCTACAGCCATCTCGTGGCGGGAAGTTTCCGGATCTTTGAGAAGCTCTATAGGAAGCTTCTTAGTCATCTCTTGAACCATGAAGTCCAGTGTGCCATCGTCCAGAGAATTTTCCACGTGGGTTCTTGCCAATAGGATGTTGCTGGTCTCAAGAGCGTCTGTATCTTCCACTGTGCAGCCTTTGATAAGGATCGATGCCATGTCGGAGACTTCAGGAGGAGCTTGAATACTAATTTAAGATAATACAAAGGAGCTGGCAGCAGACTAGAGAAGCAGTAAATGGGCTTCTGGATTGCCATTCGACGGCGAAAGACGGAACGAGGTGGAGTCAGGCAGGTTTGCCTTCTATTCAGAGACTTTTGTCACAATTGCTAAGTCATTCCCGTTTGGCATCATCTAGAACAATTTGACATTATCATGGGGCATTTTTCTCAGGTATATTATATTCTCATGCCCGTTCTAAATGTCATGCTTGGAAAACCACAGTGCGCCACAGCCTTCCAACAACATGAACTCGCGAAGTTGTTCAGCAGCGACAGAGGTATTCAAGAAGCACTGCAATTACAGTCGAACAGTGTAATCCACTCTACTCACACTGTTAATTTACCTTTATCCGTAATGGGCTTCATTGCGATGTACTTAGCCTTTATAAGCTCGAATCATGAAATGTTTCACGACTGTAACATGGTGCAGGGTAGTAGCAGTTCATGGACTGAGGCCTCATTGACTGGAGAGCAAAAGGATTGACTGTTCATAATCGAATCGTTAATCGGATTTCAAAATTCAGTAATTCAAAATTTCCCTTTTTTTTGTCACTTTTTTTGCAGGTTTTACATTTATTGTTTTCATTGTGCTACAATGAGGCTGCAACAGCTGGGATTGACTTTCCAACAGGTTCCCCAGTTTCGCGCTCTCCGGGGCCAATAATTAATCACTAGTCTCGGTCTTATTTATAGGGCGCTTCATTGGGCGTCTCCAAAAGGTCCGTCCGGATGCGGGGGCTTCTGCCAGGCACATCCGCTGAGTCGCTGACGGTGCTCCACTACAGCCGTCGCCTGATAGGTCACGCTGCCTCTGCAGCGTCGTCATTCCTCCACCTGCGCAGCACCAGCCATCGCCATCGTCCTTCATCCATCCGTTGTTTCATTGCGAAGGCGCTGTCTCTGTGTAGATAGCATCGACATCTCTCCAAAATGGTTGGCCCGTATCGCCGATACCTGGCTGCCGGCCTACTGGCTCTTGTGCCCAGCTTGGCCATGGCCCAGGAGAATTCGACGTATGCAGAGGTCGATATGCTGCGCGCTCGGCTTGCTCTCATGGGAGACCGCCCCGACAACTGTCCCCCTTGGTAAGCAACGACTGCCGCCACAATTCATGACGAAATATGCCCAAACTGACTGCAAATATCTAGCTTCAACTGTCTCCTCCCTGTTCATTCTTGCGCTCAGTATGCGAGCTGCAACTCCTTTAACGGCATTTGCGACTGCCCTCCCGGTTTCGGTGGCGATAACTGCCTAACACCTCGTACGCTATTCTACACCGGACAAACCCCAAATATCGATTTGAATATGCTAACAATGACGGATAGTCTGCGGCTCCTTAGCCAGAGGTAAAGATCGACCCATGCGCGAGGGCAACTCCTGCGATTGCGACGATGGCTGGACTGGCATAAATTGCAATGTGTGCACCAAGGATTCCGTCTGCGATGCCATGACCGAAACTGGCTCCGGTGGTGTTTGTTACAAGGAAGGCGAACTGGTTCGACGCAACAACCAGATCTGTGAGGTAACGAACAAGCAAATCAGGAAGTTGCTAGGCGACCAGGTGGCCGAAGTTACATTTACATGCGACAAAGAGGCCGAAACTTGCGACTTTCAATGTCAGTGACCCGATTATAAATACCATTGAGTGAATCTGGCTAACAAATCTTCAGTCTGGGTCGACGCTACCGAGTCGTTTTATTGTCATCTCACCGAATGTGTATCCGGCGCCGAGCACGAAGAGTCTCGAAATACGACATCATATGAATGCGAAAACCTCGAATGTAGCTGTATCCCTGACCGCATGATGTGCGGCAAAGACGGATCTATGGATCTCACAGATTTCCTTGATCAAGCCATCAAGGGACCCGGCCGGTTCGAATGCATATCTGGGCTAAATGGCCATCACAGCTGCGCCTTCAAGGAACCACAAATGGATGATCTCATTCAAAATCTGCTTGGAGATTCCAGCATCCTGTTAGACTGCTACGCGGGCGAATGTATGCACCAGACAGATGTACCAGGATATAAGCGGCCTGTCAAGAAGATCAACACGCCTTTGATTGCTGGAGTCATTGGAGCTTGTGGGCTGTTCCTGGCGGCAGTCATCGCGGTTACTTGGTACCTTGCACGACGCAAGCTCCGATATGGCGCGATTCGCCTCGAAGACTCTGATGATGAAAACACCAAACTTATGGCTGACCACAAGCCCGCGTCGCTTCAGTTCCAAAACGTTTCATACACACTCAAGGGTAAGACAATTTTGCATGGAATCCAAGGTGTCTGCAGACCTGGAGAGGTCACAGCCATCATGGGAGCCAGTGGTGCTGGAAAGACGACATTCCTGGATATTCTCGCTCGTAAAAATAAACGCGGTCAAGCCAGTGGTAACTTCTTTGTCAACGGCGAGACCGTATCTGACACTGACTACAAGAACGTTGTCGGCTTTGTCGATCAAGAGGATACTATGCTGCCAACATTGACCGTCCACGAAACAATTCTCAATAGTGCGCTTTTACGCCTGCCTCGCGACATGACCCGTGCTTCCAAGGAGCAGCGAGTCTTCGAGGTCGAAAAGGAACTTGGCATCCACCATATTCGCGATTCACTTATTGGTTCTGAGGAGGGCAAGGGTCGTGGCATTTCTGGTGGTGAAAAGCGAAGAGTTGGAATTGCCTGCGAACTTGTGACAAGCCCGTCTATTTTGTTCCTGGATGAACCTACCAGTGGGTTGGACGCCTTCAACGCTTACAACGTTGTCGAATGCCTCGTCACTCTTGCTCGCAACTACAAGCGTACTGTCATCTTCACCATTCACCAACCCCGCTCCAACATTGTTGCGCTTTTCGATCGGCTGGTTCTGCTCGCCCAAGGTCGAACTGTATACTCAGGACCATTCGTTGACTGCCAGCACTACTTTGATTCTATCGGCTATGAATGTCCTCCGGGATTCAACATTGCTGACTACCTCGTTGATTTGACAATGCACGCGAGCAACATGCAGGCTATTGACGATGGAACTATCAACGCCGATGTATCAAGTCTCGGTCCCAGCAGCACACGCGCTGTGAAGTCAATTGCAAGCATATCCGGCGGTAGTACCGCAGAGGATAGCAACACGGAATCTGCACCTCTAATTCAGAGACCTAAGAGCAAGCGAAACGACTCGATCAAGACGCGGCAGGACCGAGAGCTTTTTACGAGACGTCGACAAACTGCAGACACTGCAGCCTCTTCGGTAGTGGATGACGCTGGCGATTCCTCGTACAAGCTCCAAAACAACCCACTCTCTGTTCTGCAACCCCTGCCTGACGAATCTCACGATCTCCCTGTCGCCGCAGCTAATGCCACCGATCTCGATATTATGACTGAGGCATTTACCCACTCACGCATTGCCTCTGCAATCCAAGATGAGATTCGTGCAGCAGCCGATGCGGCAGCCAACGCCAATGGAGCAAATGCCAATGGAGCAAATGCCGATGGACACGCAACCGAGTGGCCCAACGGCAACGTTAGTGCTGTAGGCAAGGGATATGACAGAATCAGCTACCCGCGCCAATTCATCATCTTGTCGCAGCGCACTTGGAAGAATCTGTACAGAAACCCGATGTTGATGCTGACGCATTACGCTATCGCTATTGTATTGGCTGTCCTGTCTGGTTACCTCTTTTACGGTCTCACTGACGACATCCCTGGCTTCCAAAACCGCCTCGGTCTGTTCTTCTTCTTGCTTGCCCTCTTCGGTTTCAGCACCTTGACGAGTTTGAACGTCTTCGCCACTGAGCGACTTCTCTTTCTCCGCGAACGCGCCAACGGCTACTACTCACCATTCACCTACTACATGGCCAAGATCTTGTTCGACATCATCCCATTGCGGATCATTCCACCAATTCTGATGGGTTCCATCATCTATCCAATGACAGGTTTGGTGCCCGACATGGAGCATTTCATCAAGTTCATGCTATCGCTAGTCTTGTTCAACTTTGCTGCCGCAGGTATCTGCTTGTTCATTGGTATTTTGTGCAAAGACGGCGGTGTTGCCAATCTAATTGGCAGTTTGGTCATGTTGTTCAGTCTTCTGTTTGCGGGATTCTTGCTGAACCACGATGCTACTCCCAAGGCTGCTTTGTGGCTTCAGTACATCTCAATCTTTCACTACGCCTTTGAATCTCTAATAGTCAATGAAGCAGTCGATTTAACGCTTGTGGATGAGAAGTACGGCTTGGACATTACCGTACCAGGCGCGGCCATTCTGAGCTCGTTTGGTTTCAACAACGGCGCCCTTTGGTATGATTTGCGCAACTTGGGTATCATTGGAGCGGTCTTCCTTGTCTTGGCTTATGGCGCGATGCACATCTTGCTTGTGGAACGACGATAGAGCATGGATAGAGCTGGCCTGTAATTTGGCCAGAACCATATGTACTTAGCATTATAAATCGGAGTGAATTTATTGTTTGTTTATTGTCTTATCAAATCCACCAAGAGGCTTTACAGTGCTATGAGAGCGTTGCATTTGTGTGAAATATTTATTTT
Organism: Simplicillium sp. C3G150-2; assembly: GCA_022702485.1. Classification (NCBI taxonomy): domain Eukaryota; kingdom Fungi; phylum Ascomycota; class Sordariomycetes; order Hypocreales; family Cordycipitaceae; genus Simplicillium; species Simplicillium sp. C3G150-2. The sequence goes on along the minus strand of JAJIYY010000005.1, from coordinate 807,193 downwards.
GGCTTTGATGCAAGTACATAAGAAAAAGGTAGCCGTTTAATAATCTTACAGGTATTATACTATGATACATCCCAGTACACTTGTGGTACATCTTATTCCATCTTGCCACCAGTGAATTCCTCAGCAATTCTCTTCTGTCGCTTGACCGATCTGTCGTACTCGGACTCGTCAAAGTCCATGAGCTTGGTGGAGGTGCCCGTCGTGGCTTCAAGCATGTTGCCAATGGAAGGAGGCTTGCCATATACGCCCCAGGCGTTCTCTGTGGCAGCATAACGACCAGCCGTCTGCCCTTGCTTTCTGAAGTAATCCTCGGTGAAGACCTTATCGATCTCGGCCTTGAGTTCGGACTCTTGCGTAATGAAGTTTGAAGCGCTGATGTATAACTCCATCAAGGCATCTCTGCGGGCCTCGCGCTTCTGGTTCTCTCTAACCTGGACCCTTGAGCGGCTGCGGTCTGCACGGGCAAAGCGATCAGGATCAGGATACACCTTGGTATCTTTAATGGCATCGAGCACGGTGCTTCGGGTTAAGCGCTCGTCCTCGCGCTCTGGAGCAAGCAGTGCCTTCCTGTTTTCCTTGAACTTGCGGTTCTCGTAGGTATTATGAATAGCGTCCTTCTTCTGACGACGGGCCCAGAGGGAGTCTAAACTCTCTCCGAGGTTCTTGCGACGAGCGTCAGCCAACTCGCGCTTCCATTGTTGAACTTCGGAAGTGGGCTCGGTGTTCTTTGTGCGTTGAGGGGCACTCTTCTTCAGATAATCGGGTCGAATTTTGCGGCTGCCATCGTTGCGAGGGAAGATATCGCGAGGAACGGGTAGATGTCCTCGTACACGGGCGGGCTTCGTCTCGTCGGACTGGGGGGCACTAGGGAGGCGGATGTAAGATGGGGATTCGGGAGGGACATTGGAGAGGGCGCTGGACGTTGTCGAAAAGGAGCGGGAGGCAGATGCAAGGCATCGCGTCGATGGTCGGATGCACGACCACGTTGATTGGAGCGACATTTTCAATTGGTGATACGGCGTCGCAAATGTGGTCACGACGAGTCGTCAAAGGATTGTGGTTGCTGCTCAAGCTTCGAAAATTAGTTGCTTGGCCCCGGAGCGAGATAATCCGGTCCAGGTCCCTGTCCCTCCCAACCTCGCACACAATACACCGCCCGGCGCGGAGCCAGAAATTTCTGCCGACAGCCAGCCGCTAAAAAAAAAAAGTTCGAGCAGAAGGTGGACCGCCAATACTGCGTTTTTCCATATTCCTCTGTTTCCTCTCTTGCTATTTTCCCCTAGGAAGATACCCGTCGTAAAATCATTTTATCTTTTACGATTCCTAAGGGAAAACATATTTCAACATGGGTACAGGAAAGAAGGAGACAACCCGCAAGGTTCGCCAGGGTAAAACCGGCGATGGCCTGGGAAATGTCAAGGTGAAGGGTGAAAACTTCTATCGGTAGCTCCCCAGCTTCGGCGGAACAAACATGATCCAGACTAACCATCATGTAGCGATGCGAAGAAGCTCAAGAGACTTAACATGTACAAGGAGGGCAAAGCTCAACGAAATGCTGACGGCGAAATTACAAAAGCTGCTACATGGCAGTCGAGAGATGTCCCCAATGCCAGAATCGAGCCCAACCGTAAATGGTTCAACAATACCCGAGTTATTTCTCAAGATACCTTGACTGCCTTCCGCGAAGCTATGGAGGAGAAGCGCAAGGACCCTTACACTGTGCTGATGAAGTCCAACAAGCTGCCCATGACTTTGATCAAGGATGGCAAGGATACCAACGGTCTGAAGCAGCACAGAGCCAAGATGACTCTCGAGACTGCTCCCTTCTCAGATGTGTTTGGTCCCAAGGCCCAACGCAAGCGTGTCAAGCTTGGCGTTAGCAGTCTTGATGATCTTGCCGGTGACACTGAGAAGAGCATGGACACCTACGAAGACCGCATGGAACAAGCCAAGTTGCTCAGCGGACAGTCTGGCTCGACAGATAGGGAAGATGGCACGTTTTCCATGGCCATTGAGCCTGTTTTTGACAAGGGTCAAAGTAAGCGAATCTGGAACGAACTGTACAAGGTTATCGATTCCTCCGATGTTGTTATCCATGTCCTCGACGCCAGAGACCCTATCGGTACTAGATGCAAGAGTGTCGAGAAGTATCTTCGCGAGGAAGCCCCTCACAAGCATCTCATCTTTGTTCTCAACAAGTGCGATCTTGTTCCAACCAGCGTTGCGGTAAGTTTTGATGAATTTTATTATCATATATCATTCCCTTCCCCGATTTGCCTTCGGGCCCCAATGAATCCTGTCAGGACCCCTTCTTTTATTTACTGTGGAGGCTTGTCTGTTACAACATTGGGAGAACAATTGCCATGCTCGCCTGCCGCGGCGTTTTGTCGTTGGCTGATTGGTGCCGTTCTGGTTACCGTCATGAGACGGCTGTGTGACTGATTGAGTTGAAGGTTCCTGGGCCACACTAGGCAACTAGAACTTGAATCTTCTTAGTGATGTCACGTACATTTTATGCTGTGATTGTTTGATTTGATTCTATGAAACTTGTCACTATTTGACATAACATATGCTGATTTTGCATAGGCTGGATGGGTTCGCGCTCTATCTAAAGAGTACCCTACTCTCGCATTCCACGCGAGCATCAACAACTCCTTTGGCAAGGGATCCCTGATCCAACTTCTGCGTCAATTCTCTAGCCTGCACTCTGACAGAAAACAAATTTCTGTCGGTCTTGTGGGTGGCCCCAACACAGGAAAGTCTTCCATCATCAACACTCTGTTGAAGAAGAAGGTTTGCACAGTTGCCCCTATTCCTGGAGAGACCAAGGTTTGGCAGTACGTCACCTTGATGAAGAGAATTTACCTCATCGACTGCCCTGGTGTCGTTCCTCCTACGTCACAAGATACTCCAACGGATCTCGTCTTGCGAGGTGTTGTCAGAGTTGAAAAGGTCGACAACCCTGAGCAATATATCCCCGCCTTACTTGGCAAGGTCAAGCGTCGTCATATGGAGAAGACTTATGGTCTCACAAACTGGGAAACGGCAACAGACCTATTAGAACTTTTGGCTCGTAAGGGTGGACGCCTCCTCAAAGGTGGTGAGCCCGATTTGGACGGTGTCGCCAAAATCATGCTCAACGATTTCATGAGAGGAAACATTCCTTGGTTCACTATGCCCCCCAAGGCGGCGACTGAGGGTGACGAGGTTGTTGCTGGACGCCAAGGTCAACTGGGGGAGATGCCTAGAAAGAGAAAGGCTGACACTACTGGTGACGAGGCTGTTTCCCAGCCTGCTGAAGACGCCGAAAAGGCGGAGAAAGCAGAGAGCGATGACGAGGAAAACTCCGAGTTTGAGGGCTTTGGCAGTGACACCGAAGAGGGCTTATCACGCAAGCCATCATTTGGAGCCTCCACTGGTGTTGAGAGTGAAGACGCCAGCGAAGCCGACGACGTAATTTCGGTGGGCCAATCAAGCGATGAAGAGGAGGAGGAGGAAGAGGGAGAAGCAGCTGAGGAGCCCAAGCCAGAGCCTCGGGCGACTAGAGCCAGCAAGCGACTGAAGAAGTGAAGTGCTGAACAGCCCATGTGAACTCAAAATTGAAAATCACTGCACGCAGCGCGGGGCAATGAGCGAGCTCAATGACAAACACTGCGCTGCTGCCCACAAGTCGCGCCAGCTTCAGCCGGTCCATTGGGTCGAATTGCCACCAGGCTGATGTCATCTCTGGTGGCACGGAGCCTCACAAGCATGATAGCTGCAGGAAGGGCTTGGATATCTGGCTTGGCAACTCTGGGGACATTATTCCCGGAGACAAGTAGGCCTACTGCATGGTGCTGCATCGTGAAAAGACGGGCTTATGCCAGCATCCGGTGTTGGCCATGAGGTTGCATGCCAAGACTAGGGTCCATCCAAATGGGCTGGCAAGTTACGAGTATGCTCCACATAGCTGGGAATCAATGACGGAAGAGCGGCGATGGCTGCGATATCTCAAGCCCAGCGTTGAGTGGTGGCTTGATGAGTCTTAGTAGCAGAGAGTGCTAAACGAAGATGGATGGGCCTGGGCCTTCAGAATAGAGAGAAAACATGTACTGCACTGTGTGTCCTTTGGGGAGACCAAAGAGGTGACACGCGGGGTCACGATGCCTCTGAAGTTATGAATATGATATCGAACGAGAATGCAATGACAATACCTGCATCAATGCCAAGACCTGGAAATGAAATGCGTGAAGATCGAGTGCAGTGAGGAAGTTAACTAATTCGCAAACGAAAGTGATAAACAGAGTGATTGACATTTTGTTTACATTGTGACCATGTTGCGTCTGCTGGGGCGGGCTTGGACATTTTTGGACAAGGGCTCATGCGAGGCTAGTAGGGATTGTGACGTATGGGAAAGTAGAGTGCATTGTTACCGACGGTAACCTTTTCGAGAATATCGATTTAGGCAATATGCGGGCAGTGATGAGTTGGTGCAGCAGACGAAGGAACAGAGTGAGGCGATGACTGCGAACCTTGAAAGCCTGTGGTAGCATGAGGCGCTGGAACAAGGCTCATGGTGGTGCGTGTGTCTGAGATTAAACGAGCAGGTTTTACACAAGATGTAACTCTTTCGAGTAAGACAACATTGGCTGGCAGAGACAGTATTGGATACAGAAAACAAAAAATGAAGTTTTAAACTGGACTGATTGTTGGGCCAAGAAACTGGAGATGCATCCGATAGATCCGTTGAAAGCGGTGCTGTGAGGTTTTGTATCGTCACAGAAGGCAAGAATACGAGGGAGGCGTCTATGTGAAGTCATCCAAGGCGGCACTCCACCAAAAAAAAAAAAAAAAAAATTGAACGGAGAGATTGCAAGACAGTGGGATGAGGAGACGGCAAGAGAGGACGAAAAAGAAAAGTGGCGGTAAACACAGTTGTCCCCAGTGTTGGCAAGATGTAACAGTAGACAGAAAACAGTGGCAGGATGAAGTGGCATTGTCTGATTTCCCCCGCAGTATAGGCTTCTGGGATGTATTTCTTTACGAGGGGATCGTCACAAAAAGCGAGACATTTGTCTGTATAAGTGAAGAGGTTAGCCAAAAGCCAGTGCAGGAATAGTCTGAGGCGATCGGATCGGCGGATGGCTGGAGGAGAGGTTGAGGTTGGAGGTCTATGAGTGAGGTAAAGGAAGGGAAGATTTTTGTGGAGGAAACTCGAAAATACAGGGTCCACTCCACTGGCGAAGTGGTTGGTTGGCCAGGGCGGATAAGTTTTAGTGGCTTGTGCCCTGTGAGTTTAGACAGGTTGAGTAACATTGGAAAGCTGTAGAGCGCTGGAACAGCGGAAGGTGCGCTGGAGAGCAGCAGATGGGAGAGAAATTACAGGCGACGACAGTGACAGTGTGGTAGGAAGTGCTGTCGCAGAACACCGACCAGCCGAAAAAAAAAAACCCCTGGGATTGATTTTTGCCACTCATGATTTGGCAAAAGATAACAGGCGGTAATTACATGGCTGAAATGAATGGGCGGCAAATAATACAGTGCTATTTCCCATCTACTTAGTCCAGATTGCGCGGTGCGAAGATACCCTATGACGATGGCTGGCTGGGGCGCGGCTCGTATTCATGTCGCTGTTGGGGTCAGTGCTAGTGTAGATCTCTCAGTCACTTCGGATATGATGGCAGCCTGGACGAATGAGGAAATCAGAGTAAAAAAAGACATGGCTAACTAGCCGCAGCTAACAAAGAAAAAGAGACAAAGAAATAATTATGGCCCTACGTTTTAATAGCCGGGCATCATGTACCACTTTGGGAAAAATTGGGTGCCGGTGATGCCCTTGACGTCGGGCTATTGGATCCCCATCCCTGTTCGTGATGGCTGGCAAAAGTTGACGGGCCTCAAATATATAAGATGCTTTCCTCTTCCTCAACTTTGCATTTTGAAGTTCTCTATAGACGCAAGCTAGAGTAACTTGTCCATTTGATACCCATACTACTCTACTTTCATCTTTTGCTCACATACTTACTATCCATCCCCCACATACATCCCTTCAATATGCGTTCTACACTCCTCACATTGCTGTCTGCCACAGCTGCAAATGGTCTGGTCATCCGTAATGGATGCCAATTCCATCTCTCTGCCAATGGAGACATCATGGGCACTGTTGGAGAGATCTCCAGCGGCCAAGTCCGTGCTGGCAGCGGCGTTAAGCCCTCCACTTTCACCATCAACGGCGACACCATTGTAGATGACAAGGGACGCGGATGCTGGTGGACTCGTGAGTCACTCCGAACCCTCACAAAAACTTCAACAACAATCTCATACTAACGTATCAATAGCCCCCACAAAGGTTCTCCAGTGTGACGAAGGCCAGAAACCCGACAACGGCTTCGGCATCGGCTGTGACGGCACCTTCTCCTACAAGGGCCAGACTGAATTCTATGAGTGCGCCACCGGAGAATCCGGCCAATACAATGTCTACCTCGAGCCCAACAAGGGCTCCAACTGCGGCAAGGTGACTCTCAAGTCCGACGGGTGCCACGGTGACTGCAAACCCCCTCCACCACCCGCAACCTGCCCTACCAACCTGAACGGCCCTTATGAATTCCCCCATCTCATCGTCAACGTCGACAAGAGCCACCCCGACACCGCCCCCGGAACTTCCTACTTTGGCGAAATTTCCAAGGACAAGTCCAGCATCCTCAACTTCGACATCCCGGGCGGCGACAAGGGCAAGAAGTGCAGCCTCGTCTTCCTGTTCCCCAAGCAGTCGGACCTCGAGACCTCCAGTTTCGACTTCTCCGGCGACGGCAAGCTTGACTTCTCCAAGCTCAAGGGCGTCGCTACCCAGAGTACCACCTTCAACAACCAGCCCGGAAAGGAGACGGACTTCGGCGTCGTGACTGTTTCGCCCGGACACAGCTACAACATTGCTACCTTTGACTGTCCTGCTGGCCAGACTGTCTCGTATGAGATCAGCGCTGCTGGAGATACTTCCCTCAAGTACTTCCAGGACTACAACCCTTCACCTATTGGCCTGTACATCACCAAGTGCTAAGTGAAGCAAAGGCACCCATTTTTATGGCTTTTTACATGATTTGATGAACATTTAATTCACGCCCCAAATAACCTTTTTCTGTACAACAAAATTATTATGAAAACTATCTATAGCCTATTTAGAATAGGTGTCAATATTTAAACTTAATTGTCTAATTCTCTGGAATGCAATCGGTGATCTCGTCAAGGGTGTTGTCTCTGAGACAATTGCTTTGTAGTTGGGTGGTTGCATAACTTGTGCTGCACAAAATGCAGCCCTAGGCTACGTGCATAAGATCTGCATAATTTCATTCGCAGCGCCCCAGCCGACAGCCTTTTGCGTGCGCGGGCTGCGGATCATGACGTCGGCCGTGGTACACCACGCTTACTTCTCTCCAGCGCCAAGCCTTTACAGCGACTTACACGGGTCTGGTCTCGGTGAGAATAAGGCTATTCCCAGTTACATTTGCAGAATTTCATTAGAATAAATACTATAAATAATGCTGCGTTCCCCCGAATCCTCACATGTGTTCAGTTAACCTTGTCGACCTACCAAAATGCCTTCCTTTCGTCATCAATTCCTCGCGGCCATGACGTTGCCACTTTTGCTTCAATCAAATATCGCTATGGGCAAAATGTCTCTGTAACAGGAGACTGTCCAGCCAATGGCGTGTCTCTCTACAAAGATTTCCATGCCAACACTACTGGCACGGTCAAATTCAACCCAGCGCTCTCGTCAAGTCCCGAACCGTGGTACTACGTCACGACCATGATGGACAAGCGCAGGTTTGAAGAAGATAACAAAAGCACAACCGAAATCATGTTGGATAGATTCCTTGCTGTTCCCCAAACCACCATCGGTGAAAAGGGAGAGGATATTCACATATGCGTCTACTTCATGAATGGAGTCAACGCCGAGAGAGAAGGCAACAATGACCCATCCTGCAAGGGTGTTTTGAGCGACACGTGCATCGATGCAATCAAACACCATCATCACAATGCTCCCATCAAGGGCAGATGCCCTACTTTGCCGTTGAAGGATGCGTGCGGCGATGATGTAGAACCGTTCACGGGTAAGTCGCCTTCAAACCCTGCACTCAGAAGCTTTGGCTAACCATTGCAGTGAGCTCTTTCAACTTGTCAAGCTCCGTCTGTTCGGCGCAGAATATTCCCAGCTTGGAAGCTCTTGCAGTCCCTCTGAACTACAGACTCATCATGATCGGCGGAATTGGGCCGAATGACAACAACAACGACGACAACGACTTTGTCAAATACGACCTTCGGGCTCAGCAGCCACTGCCCATCATTTTTAAGACATGAAACGGCACGGATAATTCAGCCATGACGGACAGCTCTGCTGTTTGTGTGGCGCCGAGCTCTCCAGTTCGTGGCAGTCGTCAGCCTGAGCATGATTTTCCACCTTCGGCGGCGAGCCGGGTCGGAGGCGTGTTGGGTTCGGTAATGGCCATGTCGATGATGACGGGATTAGCTTTGACACTGTAGATAGTTAGCTCATGTATACCTTGAAATGCTTGTGTTTAGCCTGTTTGTCATGTTGTTCCATTCTTTCAAGCTCGCTGAGATTGACTGTATCGTGAACAGAACTCGTTGCTTTATTCCATTTGACGAGAACAGGGTGATTAAACACTTGCAGGTTATTTATTTTATCGAAGTTCGAGATATTTAGAGCAAAATTGCGTTGATTGCGTGAGTTGGGCGGACGGTGCACTGGTGGAGGGTGACACCGTTTGGATGGTAGGGGTGGATGAATATTTGCAGCCTCATGGGGGACCACTCCTGATTTAAAGCGCCCTTCACTTGAGAATTATGTATCAGTATCTTCAAAGAAAACCAATTTCTTCTTTGATCGAAGCGGCAAAAGTTCGAAGGCAGTTTGGACGGCCACAGGCGGTATGGTCAGAGGCATGAAAGGACTACGTGCAGGGACTGACTTTTCAGCACACACGTTTACCACAAAGAAAACAACATTTCACCTGGAAAACAAAGTGTTTATTCAGTTCTAACAAATTTTGGAGCGTCTACAATAGTGCTTCCGTGAATTATCCCCTACGATTCAGGCGGCAGTGGCGCCGAAAACAAGATATCACTAAAGACGGAATTTTCAAACATCATCACAATGCCAGAGATTGATTCAATCTGGACTCTCATTTACATGAAAACAATAGAGCTAAGCGAGAACACCCTGAGAAGTGCCCACAGCTGCTGGCGACCACATCTCCTAAGCCACAACCATCGATAGGGCGTATCTCCGGACCGTTTTTTTGCAAACACGACAATACAAAACGCTGTGGGTACATCGACGAGGCTGAATTCTCGTATTAAAGGCTTGGGAATGGGCTGAGGCCTGAGAAATGTCGGAGTGACCTATCCAACAGCTTCTCATTCCGCCTTTTCGCAGGCCACAAGCCCCTCAATGTGGATATATAAATCTTATTGAGGACCAATGGCAGCGATGGCTTCTTATATCCGAAGGTCAAGCATTCATGAATAACTGGACCAGAGTGAGTAGACGACTTTTCCCATGGTTGCCTTGGTCACTCTGGCCCTAAAGCCCACAACGCGGTCTCGCGTCTTGGACGCATCACAGCCCGGTGCGGTATATATACCCAAAAACATACGGTGTGAATTCCGCAGCTGTCAAACCCACCCATTGGTTCGTATAAGCGAAGCTATTGTTGCCCGGGCGTGAACGGTGGTGGTTGTTGTCAGTTCGGCCCCCCTCCCTCGAGCGGGGTTCCCTCAACCCGCCACACAACTTTTCTTTCTTTTCATCACACGGTCTCTGACTCTCCTTTAAATATCTTCATCTTCTTATTCTATCATCTGCTTTTGGTATCCTGAATCCTAAGAAATCCCTTCACTGCTGCTATCTACACCGAAAGCGCTATTGCACTTGTTGTGAGCATCACACACCTGTTGCTGCATTCATCATGAATCCCTTTGTCACCCGCATGCCTGGTCAGGGACCATAGTGTAAGTTGACGATAAATCTCTTACTTCATTTCACCCTGCTGATATCTTACTTTAGATGGCCCTCCCCAGCAGACTCGACCACAGGGCTTCATCAATCCTTTCGTTGTTCGACCCGTCGTCGCTCCCAACCCTCTTGCTTATCGTCCCGCGGGCTATCATCGCTTTCCTCCTGGAACTGCCCAGCATGAGCTAAATGCTCAGATGATTGCTCGCAGTGCCGCTCGTCGTGCCTTCAAAAAGGCTAACCAGAGGTACTGCGTAGCCTTGGGTCGCCGCCATGCTCATCGGGAGCTTCTCAGGCATCGCCAGAGACCTGTCTTTTCTGATGGATCTTTAATCACCAGCGCGAGGCGTATCAGGGCCGAAGACTACAAGGTTCAGCCTGTAAACCCCTCTGCCGCAGACATCCTCGGCTACGATGGCTGCCTTGACTGGCAGGAGGAGATGGCCCTGTTCCTCCACTTCAACGGTGATCCAGGTCCGTTTGAGATCGGTGACTTCATCTGCACCATCAACAAGGGCACCAACGAGATCATCAGACGCATCAAACGCGTCCATGACATCGAAAACGACAACACCTACTGGGCTGATGTATACACCGGCTTCCCCGTTGAGATCTCCTTCATCGACGGCGGCAGTCCCGAGTTCCTCAGCGCTCAGGTCACTCTCTGGGATTCCAACAAGGGCAAGTCCTTCAACCTGTTCCTCCCTCGCGCTGATCGCCTTGTCAAAAACGACATCCCCGAGACTATCTCTGCCTTCAACGAACTTTCTCGCGATCCCACCCTGTCTAAGCCAGCTAATGTTGACTGGTATGCCTAAAGTTCTTGGAGTTTTTTGAATGTTGCCTCTGGCTTTGGAAAGTCTCTTGATTAGCATCTTTTCGAAGGCTATTGGTATTGAGTGAACAAACTTTTGGGACAGGGAGTCTGTTGGCTTTGATAAACAATTTTTGGAACTGCCTGTCTGTGGCTTTGATTTTTGTAATTTTTGGGCGTCTGACACTTGGGTCATGACTGGTATAAGAGGGCACGAAACTATGGACACGGATATGATGCACATCGCACTTTATGTATGAGTAGTCACGAATCTGGTGAACTCACACATATATGAGGATAAACTTTACGACAATAAAACGATAAAGACAATGTTTGTCACCAATTTCAGTTCTCCATGCATCATCGTGACTCCTCTCCCGTCCCTGCAAGGATGTCCTGTCAAAAAGTGGTTCTCCCCAAAGTGGCAAGTCCAAAGAAATTCGCAAAAGAAATTCCCCCAGAAAAGAGAAATCTCCCACCATCGTCACCATTACATCTCCCATTCCTCCTCCTGCAACAAAACCCTCACCATGGGTTCCGCATCCTCCAAAGCATCTCGCGCAGCGCCGCGCAAATTTCCCACCAGATCACCCGGCCCATCCGTCACCCAATCGCGCCCCAAGCCAGCACCAAGGGGCGACGGCTCCAGAGACGCAGGTACGACAAAAAAGCTCATCTCTCAATCCCGGAACGACAACTAACCCCAGCAGCCATTGAAGCAGACTCGGTAGATCCAGACTTCACCCCTGCTGAATTCTCGCGCCGCCTGAACCAAATGGGCGTCGTGCAGCCCAACCCGACCTATTCCCCGTCATCGACTGCCGTGCAGCATCCCGATGCGCCTCCCGCGTTCAATGCGGGACCCGTCTTTCCCTCGAGCAGGAATAATGTGACCCTGGCGGTGTTGGAGGCGAGGAAGCAGTTGCAGCAGCAGCACGACGAAGATATGGAGGCTATTAATGAGACGGGTAACCAGGCTGTACGACGGTTCCTCGATATGCGCACATTGATCGATGCGATACAATTGCTGGATAGGGGACATTCGACTGCGGAAGTGGAAAAGAAGCTGAGTTTGCAGCCAAATTTGCTGAGTAAACTCGGGAGACAGGGCATTTTGACGCATTTGGCCAATTGAGGCACATCTTCACTCTATAGACTGTACAACAAGCGATGAAATTGATGTTTTTGAATTTTGAAGAGTTTGGTTACAAAACAGATTGATTATGCCGTTGATAGTGATTGCCTACTCCATGCTTCCGAAAATAATACCAGAGTCCCAGAACGCCGATTATGACTTTGTGTGTATATGTATGAGATGTTTGTCTGTTGTTGCCAACAAGATGAATGATTACCTCCTCAACTCGTCACCCTTTAAATATTGCATCTGCATTTGCATAAAAGCAAATTACCAAGCGGAGTGACCACCGTCAATACGCAAGTCAGATCCAGTCATGAAGCTGCTGGCATCACTGATGAGGAAGACGGCAGCACCACGGAACTCAGAAGGGTCACTGATGCGACCAAGCATGTTCTCGCTGGCCCACTTGGCCTTGCGCTCGGGGTAGATGTCGAAGAGGTTCTGGAGCATTTCGGTCTGGATGTATCCGGGAGATAGGGTGTTGACACGGATGCCGTACTCACCCCACTCCGCGGCCAAGCTGCGAGAGAGCTGGAGGACTGCGGACTTGGAGGCGTTGTAGACACTGCGTTTGTTAGTGAGTGTGTTCAGTTGTGAAGAAATGAGTGTGAAACGTACGGAGCAAACATGCCACGGTTGGCAATGGTACCGCTCATACTCGCAATCATAGCAATGGAGCCAGGCTGGTTGAGACGGACCATCTGACGGGCAGCAGCTTGAGCAGTCATGAAGCAGCCAGTGACGTTGATGCTGAGCATACGCTCGGTCTCCTGGACAGTGTAGTCGAGAGCGGGGGTCTCAAAGTTGATACCGGCAGCGGCGATGAGGCCGTCCAAGCGACCAGCCTCGTCGGCAATGGCTGTGAAGGTCTCATTGAGCTGAGGGACATTACGGACGTCAATTTGGTGGTACTTGAGGGTAGCACCAAGTTCTTCTGTGGCACGACGGTGAACCTTGGAGAAGTGACTGGTGGGGTCCTCTAGGGGAGAGGTCAACCTGTCAACGCAGTGGACTGAAGATGTGTTAGTGAGATTCAATTGCACCCAGCACACCGTTTTTTGACGCGAGGAAGCGAATTGCGAAATTGATGCCATTGGCGCACAACTCATGCGCAAATAGCTCCAATTGGTATTTTGCCCATACTTTTGGCCAGAAATTGGTGAAAATTGTGTGGCGATGATCAACTTACCAGTGGCGCCAGCCTCGAGCAGAGCTTCAGCCTGGACAAGACCCAGACCACGCGCACCACCAGAAACCACCACAACCTTGTCCTGCAGGCTGAAATCGGAGAGGAGGTGAGGGCGGTCTACGGGGTTGGGCTCGAATCGAGCGGCGGAGGAGTGGAAGGGACGAGCGGCGCGAACTCGGGGAGCCAGAGCCGCAGCAGCAGGCTTAACCGCCGAGGGCTTCGTGAGCAGGCGAAAGGTGGGAGAGAAGAGCTTCGACATTGTGATGTGTGTGGTGTTTGTGAAAGCTACAATGAGCTGGTGGGAGAGGAGACTTGAACAGAGGACAAAGAGACCAAGGGAATGAAATGGGAGGAGGCACAGATACGGAGAGAAGAGAAGAGAGAAGAAACAGGAACTGAATGGGAAGGCAATGGGTTGCGACTGCCTTTTGTACGAACGGCAAGCTAGCTACAGACCAATAGAGACTACGAGGAGCACAACTACGAGAGTGAAAGAAAAATGAGAGCCACAAGAAACAGGTACGAGACCGATCTAGAACAGATGGGGGTGTGGGCAAGTAACCGGGACAAACAACAGCGAGAAAAAGACGAGAGCAGCTAGGGCTAATGAAAAAGCTGGGTTCTAGAGGCGCAGCCGTCACGCGGTCACGATGGAGGAGTGAAACCGGACATGGCAAAACGGGGTTTGGGTTAGAGAAGACAGCAGAATAATTGGGGGAATAGCAGGGACGAGAGCGGAAAAGAGCAAGCTTTTTTTTTTTCGGGGTCTGGTATGGGGAGAGGGGGGTGTGGGAAGAGACAAGATGGTGTTGGCGGAGACTTGGCCGTTGGGGTATGCTATTCAGGCTAGAATGGTGCTGTAGTGGTAGCAGAAGTGTCAGAGCTGGCTGGCTGAAAACAATAGAAAACACCTTGCGGCAAAAAAAAAGAGCGGCAGAATGGAGTGAGCATAGCATCAATTGGGGTGTATCAAGAAGGCTGTATGCAGCGGAGAGAGGCGAGGGGCATGGGTCGTGGAGGAGAGGTGCTTGACCCGCTACATCGGATGGTATGGAGCAGCTTCCCCCAAGGGAAAAGCTGCTCGGGATACCGAATTCGGTAAATGCGCGACACCCCGCAGCCGCCAGACAGCTGCAGGACAGTGCTGGACCACTGCTGGACCAGTGGCACCCAGCTGCAGCCACTGAGAAAACGTCCCCGTCGTGCACTTCCTCCTCTCTCCTTGCTCGAAATGCCCTTTCCCAGTCGAGTCGAGTCACTTCTGTTGAGCGTGGCTGTAAGCTTATTACAAGATATTCATCACAATTACTCAGAACAGCCAAGCACCTCCCCCAAAGCCTACATGTCAGTCATCCTTGTCCGTCACTTGTCCGTCACTTGACCATTTTAAATACACGGAACACACCAAAATCCCATGACTGCTAAACAGAAGTGTCCCAAACCAATTCGGTGCCTCGTGAGATGGTTTACGTAGAAGGCTTGCGGTGTAATTGCTCTATGCCTCGCTTCGGAGCTCACCTCCTCATTCAGTACACAAAAATAATGAAATAAATTCAACCTTGGTCAAGTGTCAACCGACTCGATGACGCGGCTTCACGTTCTAACATTGCATCATAGAGTGTTCCCTCCCATTTCCCCCTTATACTACATGCCGACCAGGAACATCGTGAAGCACGACTTTTGGTGTTTTGCCGATTGCGGAGGGTCTGTTACTCACGGAAAGCTGTCCGACCGCCCATCACTGCAACTCTGTTCCCTGAAAAGATCCAAACTAATAAACAGGGTAAAAATATTTGGCATTTTAAAAATATGGGCAAAATAATTGGAGGTGGTGTATTGGAATTAAGCTATTTATGTAGACACCCCACGTTGGCCCTGTTCCCACTACAGTGTAACCCAGCGCCCAATGTTCTGGAACGACAGTTGATGATCTGTATCCTCAGCTGCATTGCCGTCCTCTGCAGTTTTTTTCAGGTACTTGAATCACCATAAAAAAATTCGCGCCATGATTTTAAGCCTCGTCGGATACCTCTGCGATTTTCTCTTGTTGCGGTATCCCCCTTCCCCTCCTCTCCTCTCCGATATTACCAGTTCTTATTCCCAAACGACTGCACCCAAATTAGCCTACAAACACCAAAAGTACAGGCAAGTTAGCTTCAGGGCCGCTTGAGCGCCCAGCCTAACCGCATCCAGTCTTCCGAGCCCATCACAGCACAACCTGCAGGGACCATTGGGGCCACTGCCGCATCCCCCACTACCGCCAGTTCTCGACTCTGACCACTTTGGCTCTGCGTTGCCCCAAAACACCATGAGCTCCGAATGTCACGATGCTTGACTTGCCTGCTTTCCCCATGTCGTCGGACCCTGTTTAAAGAAATTTCTGATTCTCCTCGTGAACAACACGTCCCTCGACCCATTTCTTTTCGTTTACCTCTAATTCCTTTCCTTCCCTACTCTCACCCTCACCTTGAGGTCTTGCCCCTGAAGCTACACGGCCAACCATTATCCCTACGCAAGTTCGGTCCGGCATCCGCGAAGACTTCCTCTTCGCACACCATCTAATTAATACTAAAATTATCTGGCCATCTGCAGTACTTTGCCGCGCCTTATTCCACCACACCTGACCAAGGTCTCCATACTTTGTGGCTCCCACCGTGTACCCTAAAATGCTCCCACTCTTATTTCCCAAATGTGACCACAGCTGCATACGCTCTGTGTCTTCGTGTACTCCATGTATGCCATGTATTCCGTACACCATCCCAGTTTCTTAGATGCCGCTTTTCCACGAGCCACAATTATTTCCAGGGTCCAAACCGCAACGTGCCCTGCCCCGTCCCGGCCATTGCCCGGTAGCTGTTGTCGCAATACAACGGGATATTTGCTAACCTCCGTACTGCTCACATGTCAAGCAGGGCCCAATTCTTTTTCACTCTCTGGACATGTACAACCTCGTCAGATGATGCCAATCATATTATTCAATCTTACGCTACTTGTATATTCACTTCATGAAATAAAATTTGGTTTCCATCTCCCATTTCCACCATTGCATCAAGTCGACTCCGCGATCCATTGAAACACTGTTACGGCAGTCGTATACACCATAGCAACCAACCCCAGAATCATCAATCCAATGTCCAATCCCTTTTGAGTTGGTGTCTCAGCAATGTCGACGTAGTGTAGATACGCAGGGTAAATGTACACCAACGGGACACAAGCGAAGCTGCCAATCAACGCGACGAATTTGTCAAGGTCGCTGGCGCCAACCATGCTGACACCGATGCAAACTCCCATCACCGCAGTGCGCAGTGCGTTCTTCTGCCATTTGATCGCCAGACTCTTTCTGCCCGAAGCCCGCTCTCCAAACAGCGATGTCTCCAGAATACGGACGGCAGGAAACAGCTGCACAGGCTCACCCGCAAGGACGGCCAGCGAGTACAAGAATTGTACGGCATTGACGAGCCCGGAATCTTGCGGATAATTTGAGATGATCTGAGTCTTGGTGTTTTCCCCAAAAGTTGCATAGCACAGAGCACCGACGGATGTAAAAATAACTGTAATCAAGAACATGACAAAATAGAGCAGGTTGCTGAAGTGGTGAGGCTTCTTCATGCTGGACTGGATGGGCAAGATAAGACCAATGCCTTCAAAGGTGAAAATGGCAGCTCCAATGGTGAGCGTAAACTTGGACCCATTAAACAGCTGCACTGTTGGCTCCATGCCATGGCGGGCCAGAGTGAAGATGTCAAAGTACCAAATATAGACCAATCCAATAAGGATGAAGACATCTGCAACAAGAGCAACAGGTCCCAGTTTGGAGATATTGCGGATCAGGGCCAATGGCACCAAAGGCACCAGCTGCAAGGCAATAAGAGCCGGTACGCCTAGCTGGAGGTTCTGTCGTCCCTTGGTGACAGCATCCAAAAATGCATACAAGTTCTCGGCGGTGAAAATCAGGCCGGCACAGACAAAGCCAAGCTGAGACAGTGCAATAGAGAACAAGACAATCTTGCGAAAGCGTGGGCCAATAATGGCAAGACCAAGTTCACCATAACCACCGCCGTGCTTCTGACGACAGTCTAACAAGAGACGAAAGCACCAGCAGTTGAGCAACGATACAAGGATGAGAGTAATCGATGAGAAAAGAATTCCACCGTTATTAAAAGCCTTGGGCAAGAACATAATTCCTGTTCCAATGAAAGCTTTAAGTAAAGTGAAAAATGTCTTCATCGTGCTTGCGTCACCAGGCCTGGCAGACCTCCTGGAACTCTTCCTGCGTCCCAAGCTTGGGCGAGGGCGAGGGCGCGAAATCAAGGGCCGTCGCTCATCAGGCTCATCTTCTTCGAGAGGACCGTCATCAATGGCAGATTCATCCTCAGAATCAGTGTCCTCGAGGTCCTCACCGGCAAAGCTGCCGTAGAGCTCAAGGAAGTCAACGAAATTCTTAGCAACGACCAGCGGCCCACTCATCCTCCGTTGACGAGCTTGACGCACCAAATGCTGACGTCGAAAACCACCAGGTTCTCGCTGCTCAGCATGAGACAAGTCATCAGCTGGTTGTAATGACGGCGAGGCCTGATAGGAGAAAGTGTTTGCACGACGGAGCGAGTTTGCCCGTGCCTTGATCTTGAACATGTCTCGATGGATGTCTCCGCCTTGCAGGCGAAGCGACGAGTCCAGGAGCTCGGTCGTGTTAGACTGATCATCAGAAGCTCCATCAGCCTGCACATTGATTCCATTTCCAGATGCAGGTGCCGATGTAGCAGCTGTCGAGCCTGGTGAGGGAGCAGGCAGGCCACCATCTGGTGTTATAGGTAGTTCGTCATCGACCGATACTTCGATGGCTTCTTCAGCCAGACTGACTTCAGGGTCTGCGGAGTACCCATCAGGCAAATGGCGATCGAGGATAGCAGCAGCTCGTCGGCTTTGTAAGCTTCCCGGGCTGCCGGGGACTTCTGCAAAATCATCCATGGCGTTTTTGTTGGACTTTCGGTGTAAGGTTTGTTGAGGATCCGGAATCGGCGAGGTACGCGTTCAAGGATAGCAGAAAAGGGAGACGAGAGATCGGAGTGATGATGGGATGGAAGATAGATGGCTTGGGTCCATTCCAAAACTGTAGAGAAGACGACGATTGGAAGAATTGACTATAACATGTCCGTGAAGCCGGAGCTGAAAGGCGTGATGGTTGACTGGAGGGCGGATGGTGGGAGCGGAGAAGAAAAACTGGACGGCCAGCACGGGGTTATGCAGATGGAAATAGCAAAGCGATGGTGGGGTTCGGGGTAGCACGAGGCGGATCGTCGCTGCCCACTGGTCCAACCTTGGGCGCTCGTTCCAGGCTTGGGCGGGCCAATTGGGGCGCTAACCTTGGGGTCAGACCCTGGGCCAACGTGGTGGTGAAAAATAATAGCGTGCTCTCCGTCTCAAAGCGTGTAAATGACAGTACATCGAAGCAACGAAACATAATATCAAATGTATAATATAATGGAGATTTATTGAAATATCTTGACACCCAATATAAATTTTCAAAAGGTCTGATTGGGCTGAAGCAGCCATTCCAGTGCGGCTTCCCCCTGCAACCTGGCAATATTGCTCCCTTGGCGAGATTCACTCTCACCAGCACTCCAAAACACCAGGTTGAAGTCTTCAGAAAGTATTGACGCCGGTTTTACGAGCTTTGTCATCATTAAAACCTTGTCTCGCTGAATCACTACCGTCATTGGTCGGTTTGGACTACGCCCGCAGCAGATGGGTGTGCATTACACATCTCGCAGACTCTCGCAGCCTGACTTGACACAGTATCAGCCACCAACCAGGCCAACACCATGCTGGCAGATATGATGTGAGCGATATTCTTCCCGCGCAATATTCAGAATCTCTTCTTCTCTTCATCTACATCACGTCAATAACGTAGACATGTCCTCCAACGCTCAAGCAACGCTCAAGCAGCTCAAAGCCTCCTTGCCCGGTAACGTCATCACTCCCGATGACGAGGCTAAGTACAAGAAAGCCACCCAGCGCCCTTGGTCTCAGATCTGCTGGACCCTGACTGCTGGATATGTGCAGCCAGAAAACACTTCGCAGCTAAAAGATATTCTTGCTGTCATCAGGGAGAACAGCTGCTCCTTCGCGGTGCGTTCCACTGGCCACAATCATAATCCTGGATTTAGCAGCACAGGTGAAACTGGTATCGTCGTTGATCTCAGCCAGCTGCGTGGCATGGAGCTTGGTCCTAATGGCGTTGCCAAGTTTGGCGCGGGCCACACATGGGGCGAAGTGTATACTTGGCTAGAAGGCCAGGGGCTGTCTGCTATCGGAGGCAGAGATCCTTCAGTCGGGCTTGGTGGTTTCCTTCTGGGAGGTACATTATCATTTGAGTCATTTTCACATAGCCATACGCTTACAAATTTCTAGGTGGTATGGGAGCACTACCAAACCTCCATGGACTCGGAGGTGATGGTGTCGAGAACTTCGAGGTTAGTACCCTCCAATTCACATTGGTTTCATCTCAGCTAACATGGACAGATCTTGCTCGCCGACGGTCGCATTGTCAATGCTAACGCCAAGGAAAATGCTGACCTTTTCAAAAGTCTCAAAGGTGGAGGAACCAACTTTGGTTTGTTGGCCCTTTTCCTACTCACCTTTTCGTGCTAGACTCTCCCAACTAAGATCTGCAACAGGAATTGTTACCCGTTTCGACCTTCAGACCCATCCTCTCATCAAGATCCAGTCCACGATCGATCTTCACAGGCCCGACAAGTATGCCGAAGTCATTAAGGCTACGATCCAGATTCAAGAAGCCATGGAGAAAGACCCAAAGATTGGTCTTTTTACGAACTTCCAGAAAGATTTCATCGCTGTAGGCACTATCTATGCGGAAGAAGCTGAGCAGCAGCCAGCGGTCTTTGAACCTTTCAAAGAATCGCATAGCCTAATGATGAACGTGGCACCGACCTCCAACGGAACTCTGTCGTCTCTGGCAAAGGCCATGGCACACAGAGTCGAAGACTCAATGAAGTAAGATGATTCCTTCTGAATGCATATGAAACTATCACTAACATCGCACAGACGCAAGGTCTGGACAGTCACTACTGGCCCATCTCAGAGCCTCTACGAGGGCATCTACAAGAAATACAGAGAAGTTGTTGAAACGATTCCCGCTGGAGCCGTTCTCCATCTTACTGTCCAGCCAATTGGGGCTCTTGGTGTTAAGGCGGGCAAGGATAGGGGCAACATTCTTGGTCTTGAGGGAGTCCCACAGTCCTGTAAGTATCGCACACAGCCTCCCCTCATGTCCGTTCATTGAAGACCACAAGTTTCGTGCTAACAATTCAGGGTGGGTGTTCACCTGCGAATGGCCACAGGACAGCGACGATGCAGCTGCCGAAAATGCCGTCGATACTCTGGCCGCGACTGCAAAGTCCCTCGCGGACAAGGAGGGCAAGCTTCTCAAGTATCTCTGTATGACATTTGCAACCCATGAGCAGGACGTCATCAACAGCTACGGGCCGGAGAATTTCAAGGAGCTGAAGCAAGTCGCTGCGAAGTATGACCCTGATGGTGTCTTCCAGAAATTGCAGCATGGCGGATTCTTACTCAAAGCTGCTGTTGTTTAAAAGAACGCTTTGCAAATCCAGCCATACCCATAGGTAGTAGAGTTCTTGATGTGACTCTGGAATTGAAATTCATCGTGGTATTGAATCCCGAAGTCTCGTATCTGCAGACTTCGTTCGTCTCAATTCATTATTGACGTCTCTAAACAACATGTTAGATGACGCTTGGCCCTCGATAGAGCCAGCTGCACCTCGCGTAGTGCCGATTGATTCACTACAAGTCATCTCGAAATAAATACTGATCAGGTTCTCGTCCCTAAAATGCACTCAGGAATTGAGTTGACATGAATCGCTTGTATTCTTTCTTCAATTAAAGCTGTAGTTGTCAGGAGGGCTGTTAGTGCGGACTGCCGACAGCCAGGGGCGACAACCCCACCATCAATTCATCCATTACTCGCAGCGTCTTACCACAGGACTTCAACGTCCAAAATCCATTCTTCGTTCCATTGAACCAATCTCCTGGGTAATCTACCGAGAACCTTGGCAAGTGACACTATGCCGTGCATTGATGCCATGCGCGTATCCGGGCGGTGGAGAAAAGAGGCAACTAAAAAGCCACTGAACGACTGAGCGAAGACCGAATTGACTTGACCCGCCTCAAGCGACTCGCTGCGGACCCCGCGATGATGTCTGTCATTCTGTCATTGCCACACTAGACAAGGTAACATCGGGGGGGACCAAGACTTCGTGCGAGAGAGGATGTGGGAATTGCCAATTTTGCCGACGGGCTCATATGTCTGGTTTCGTCACGTGGATAATTCCCGTTCCCCGGTTGCATCGCGCGGTGAGTTTGGAGTCGTACACTGAGCCTCTTGAACTCTATTGCCGTGGTTTGGAACAAGATTCACTGCTTGTTTTAGCGTTTTCTGGCAGTTTCAACGCGTTAGCCTGTCAGAACACCTCGGGTTCCTGACACTTTTCGTCTTTTTTGGTTTTCCATGAATTTTGATTTTGGCTGTCGCGTGGTCAGCAGCCAACTCTAAAGCCCCGAGTGGCTTGATCTTGCGATCTCCAGCCTTGAGGGGCGAACGCCTCCGTCCATCACTGATTAGTTCATTTGGATTAATTGCTTTTCATCGAATGGGAAATTAGCATCATCTGTACAGTCAATTAAAGCCATGAATGAGTTGACGACCAGTGAAACATTCTCTCATTGTTACATCTCAGCCTTACTGTCGCCGATCCTCCACTCCACCGACTTGCCATTCGCTCCTCAACAGGAAACAAACCAGACACATCGCGTTCGATCCTCGTCATGGTGTGTACCTCGCGAAAACCAACAACATTTCGAGGTTTGTATCCAATCCCTCGGTAATCAAGCATTGCCACAGGACGTGAAATTCAAACTACTCCTCACCGTCCATCCAGTGCTCACACCATGACAACGTCCTCCGCCAGCGTCACATCGGCAACAAAGGAGCACTGAGCCAGCGACACAATGCGGGGGAAAACGCAAGTCCCGTCCCCTCTCCCCATTTCCCCGCCAAGTCACCAGTCACTTGAGCGCCTCTTTTTCGCTGTGCATCACTAGACCGCTTCCCCTCTCTACAAGTGGCCATCCGCACTCTCGGGCCTTTTTCTCGCGATGCTCTCTGTCGCTCTTTTTTAGCCTGCACTAAGGGCGAAATCACTGGCCTGTTTTCTTTTCTCTTCCCCGCAGGTGGCTTTCTGCCGTCGTATCCATTCAATGCCGCCTTTTCAGTTGGGGTAAGGTTGCTGTTGACCATGTCATGTCCCCTCTTGTGTTGTTTCGTAGCCGGTTATATAGACCATGCCTGTTCTCGCGCATGGATCTGCGCTGTTCTTTTGTTCTCGTAGAATTGATCCTTATCTGGTGGTACCCTGTCAGTAAGATGTGGCTCTCTTCGTTACTCTTCGCTGGCTTGGGGGCTACTGCTGCGGTCCCAGCAAACAATGACCCCATCGTTAATCTCGGCTACGCTAAATATCGTGGCACCAGACTTCCCTCTGGCGTAGACCAATTTCTTGGAATGCGGTACGCCAAGGCGCCGCTGGGCGATTTGCGCTTTCGAGCTCCCCAGGATCCCAATAAGAACTGCAGAATTCAAAACGCAACTCAGGTACGACATTTCACAACATTTTTCGTTTGAACAGCTTGCATTGCTAACTCGGCTCAGTTCAAACCTGTTTGTGTAGGTGTTCACGATAGCCTTACCGACTCTCGTGGCGAAGATTGCCTTTTCGTCAACATTTATAAGCCCTCGAATGCGAATGTAAATTCCAAGCTGCCCGTTTGGGTTTACATCCAAGGTGGTGGTTATGCGAACAATGCTGGCCCCAACATCAACGGGTCCACTGTCGTGGCCCAGTCCAACGACAACATTGTCTCAGTGAGCTTCAACTACCGCGTGGGAGTGCTCGGTTTCTTGGCCAGCGATGAAGTCGCTCGCAATGGCGATCTAAACGCTGGATTCTTGGATCAGCGCAAACTGCTTCATTGGGTACAACAGCATATTGCACAGTTTGGTGGCGACCCCAGACATGTCGTTATTCACGGCGATTCTGCTGGTGGTGGCTCAGTATCTCACCATATGACAGCTTACAGAGGTCAGAAAGAGACTGAGCTCTTCATTGGGGCTATGCCAGAAAGTCCTTTCTGGCCGACGCTGCGTACGGTGCCGGACATGGAGTTCCAGTATCAGAAACTACTGAAAAACGCCAATTGTGCCGACCTCGACTGCCTCCGGGAAATGCCCATTGGCAAATTCCTCGCGGCAGCACCAGTTGAGCCCTTACCTGGAGGCAGCGCCGACCCGCTGCCATTGTGGTACTGGTTACCCGTTATTGATGGCGGTCTTATTCCAGATCAAAGCTACAAGCTCTTCGATCAAGGCGAATTCAACCGCGTCCCTGTCCTAGTTGCGAACGACAACGATGAAGGCTCATACTTTGGCTACAATGCTGCCACGCGCGGCCAGGTCAATCAGTTCCTCAAGAACAACTACCCGCTCTTGACCGACCAGGACTTTACCGACATCAACGCGCTATATCCCAAGCTGCTGCAATTGCCCAACCACAACGAGTGGTTCCCCGTCGCATCCGCAACCTACGGTGATGCCACGTTCATCTGTCCCGGAAACACCATCGCCTCGTCCGTCGCCAAGTGGTACGACCATACTAAAGTCTGGGACTCCCACTGCACGATCAAAGACCCCGACGCGATCGCGAACGGTCTCGGTACGCCGCACGTGTTCGAGCTGACGGCGATTCTGGGATATGGAAACGGAGGCGGGGAGGCTCGATCATTCTTGACGACAAACGCGGCGATTGTGCCTGTAATTATGAACTACTACATCAGCTTTGTGAGGTCGCTAAACCCCAACACGTACAAATATGGACAGGCACCTGTTTGGGGGACGTGGGGACAAGGTTATGGGGAGCGATTGAGGCTGGAGACGAACAATACCGCTATGGAGAGCGTGCCGGACGAGCAGGTTGCCAAGTGTGACTTGTGGAAGAGGTTGGGTAGCCGCACGCAAGTTTAAAGCGTGGTAGCACGGGGGGAAGATGGTGATTGACGTGGAGACATTGGTTCTTTCCGACTTGGACAATTTTTGCTGTGAATATTTCTGTACATATGATGCGTATGATGAACATAATACTATGATTATCATTATTATTATTTACTTTAAACATGCTTTGGCTATGAGAACTGCGGATGTTGTCGCTCAATTGAGACTGCGGGTGAAATGAATATGTTGGATTGGATATGAGTTTGATGCGTTTCCAGTTTACCCAAGGCACCATAGAATACGTAACACTGCAAAGCTTAAATACCTAACTATGTCAAATAAATCAAAACTTTCCTTTCAAGGCGAATATAAAACTCATTAAAAATTTATCTGATGCTGAAATCGCAATTGCTGTATCCGACATCTCAAATCGCCTGTAGGGTAATCGCATGTCCAGATCGCAATCAGCGGGACGACACCTACCTACCTACCACAGCAACAGTTGCAACTCAAATCAGAAAAATTAATAATCATATCAGACAGAATTACAGTATCGCTCAGCAACGGGCAGTTTACGCGCAAGACAGAGTATAATTACCACCGCGGGAAGCGCTATGCAGGGTGAGCGGGCGTGTGAATGTTTGCTTTTCCCCGGATATCATCACACCCCACGCAGTTTGTTTCATTTCCGAAAGTTTGGCTCCCTGCATTGTCAGGAAGAAATGAGATTGTGGCAAATTGGATAACCGACTGCTCACCAGGCCATGAAGACCGAAGCAATCAATATGAAATCGAGTTTTTTTTGGCCAACATCGGATGCTATTTACCCAATCAGGCTTGGCTCTGGCGAGTAGAAGCGGCTGCCATTGACTAAGCATTGACAGGCCAGCTGGTCGGGGTATATTCGTAGCAGACGACGGAGAAATACCATACCCTTGGAAGCCAGCTTCACCTGAACCTATACGCCTTGTGCAACGATATCGACCCCGTAGTGTGATGCGCTGCGTCGCGCCGCATGTCATCTCCTGCAGAAGCAGACATGCTCCCCGGGAGGTAAAATTAGTAATTTTCGCTCGTAATCAATTGTAGAACATGGCGGCGTTTATGCCCAAGCGCCTGGATTCTTTGCTTTGTGGGCGAACGGTGAGAGTGACACCGGAAAAGTGACAAATGCAGCCCGGTCTTAGCCACTTTCCACAGCGCAGACCCAGTAGGTGAGGAGCAGAGGCTGGGGCGTATCGTCATGAAGGCATGAGGACCCTATTCCGTCTTCACACGGACCGAGAAAAGGTTGTTTGTGCTGACGACTTGCCGAAAGTAAAATGAAGCCGTGAACAATGCAATCTGGGCAAGTCCAAGGAAAGTCGAACAAAGGGCAACAAAGGCTCACTTTCATCATCATGTTTGAGTCTCCCTTGTCATTGACCAGTGTACACCGTGTGGCAAGAAGCTACTGCCAGCCATTCTGGGGGAATGTCCCGCCCCGGTCAGGGTGACTTCCGAAGGACCCATGAGACATTGTCTTGTCTTAGCGCTGCCAAAGCCGTATACTACATATGCCAGACGATCTGGACCGGCGTGGTCTCAGGCAAGGGAACGAACTGCATGCAAAGCTGCCTCGCAGGACGGGAGGCAAATTTGACACTGTCTCTTTATGAGATGAACGTTTGTTTGTTGCGACTAAGAGTAGTTCGTTTGTGGCGGGCAAACTGTAGCAAGTGCCTCAGCGACCGGGTCTGTGAGAGACCGGTGGGCAAAGATTTGCTAGCCATGACTGAAGCTTAGATTGGGTGCAGATGATGGGTGGTTGGTTGAAGAAGCAACAAGAAAGAGGAAATCGCCGAGCAAAGGGCGTCTATTACTGTACTTGGCTATCCGCTGCGGACCAATATTGAATCCGCTTAATTATATTTGGCGAGGATGGAGAGCTGGATGGAGTAATTCTGCTGATATACGCAAGTAGCCTGCAGCGGTCACTGTAGCCATCGATGTACGTACCTGCATACACGGCTTCGTACCGCAAAAGGGGCGGCTAGGGAAAAGCAAACAGAGCGCACCATACAGACAGGATGAAATTAAATCAGAGACATTGGCTTTCTTTGGAGTGGGTATGGTGCCTCTTCTCTCGTCAGGCACCGCCGCACATGTTGCAGCTTGGTTTTGGAGGTGTTTGGCGGCGTTTGGTGGGCTCGGTGGGTGCCTTGGGTGCCGTGGGCTGTCGCAGTGGAGGCGTTAGGACAGTTTAGTGATACTAGCGGCCTGGAAGCCCCCAGAAATAAACCATTAGTCTCGAAAAACAGTGGGCGCTGGGGCGATCGCGCTAGCACTGGAAAGAGTTTGGCTTCCCCTTTTTTCCCACCCAGCGCCCTGGCGCCCTGGCTTGGCCATTTTTGCCCTAGTCATCACCACTTTCTACCTCTCCTCTCCTTGCGGTGTCTGACGCACTGCTTTTGTCTCCCCTTTGAGCTGAATTTCTTTCGCGAGCATTGGCCCTGAGTGCGGTGCTGGAGCCTCTTTTGGTCGCCGTAGAGTCAACGGCGAGACCAACCCCCCCCCCCTCGTCGGGCCCTCGTCTCCCTCGTGCTGCCCTACTGTCCCAACTCGCCTGTTCCCTGCTCAACGCAGCCAGGAGCCGAAAACGAAGAAAGATACGCAAAGCCATTCATCCTTACGAGATGCAAGTTTCCATTTTGGCATCGTGATTTGCCACTACTGCAGGTACGGGACATCCTACTCGGAAATCGGGTGCATGCTTATGGGAACTGATTCGTTCGTCGAGCCAGGGGTTTGGATTGACTCTTGCATTAGTTTTTCCTCTCACCCAATGCCAATGCACAGCATACAGTACTTGCTACAGTGCAGTGCTCCGACCGTTCGTTCGTTTGTCTGACGACTCACCGGAAAACATTGAAATGTCACCTTGATGCAGCGCACCCACATGGCTTGGAACTACCGACTGACCAGAGGAAATAAGTCCTGGGCCAATGGTGTATGCATGGCTGTGCTTGAGCGTTTTGGGCGCGTCGGCAGCTCATCCGATTTATTGATCCAACCTGTTTTCTCCTAGCGCCCCTCTCTCGCCCAGCAATAACGGCGCCTCGCAAATCCTCCGGCACGCGGCAGTCCCATGCCTGTCCATCAATTGCCTACGTAGGCTGCTCCGTTTAGTACGTGCTGCACAACACAGTCCAGTACAGTCCATGGGATGGGCTGATTGAACATCGTCTACGATACCAGCCAAGCCTACCAACACATTAACCACCAATTCTTCCCCTAATAAGAACAACCTTGTCCCTGTTCACAATCCCTGGCATTATTGACAGCAATTGCAACAAGCAAAAGAAAAACAAGAAAAATACTTTTGGTCTACGAGACATCTGCCGACTTCTCAGAACCTTTTTTTCCTTCTGCTGCGTCGTCGGCGTCCGCCCCTGCAAACTGCGAGCGCCCCACAGCATCTGAGCGTTTTGGCCACCCGCACAATAGTTGCAAGGCGTTTTCTTTTTCCTTGGTCCGGTTTGCGGCTTGGTCTCAAGTCCAAGGGCGACCGTCTTGTGCCTGAACAAGGTTGCATTGCTCCGGCCATGTATGCTTTACCCGTAGCAGCCCCCTCGACTCGAGGCGCTCCTTTTTTCGACGGTGACTCTGGTACCTGAACCCAATAATAGGTCTCGGGCACTCTTCTTGTCTCCTCATCACCACCATCC
Source organism: Simplicillium sp. C3G150-2 (assembly GCA_022702485.1). NCBI lineage: Eukaryota > Fungi > Ascomycota > Sordariomycetes > Hypocreales > Cordycipitaceae > Simplicillium > Simplicillium sp. C3G150-2. Next base: position 779,250 of record JAJIYY010000005.1, on the reverse strand, counting down.
AGCAACCACACTCAATATGCCCCGCTCAGACAAAAGCAAGACACCCTATATCGGGAGATGAGCTGTGCTTCTTTTTCCTGGGTCAATTAAACATACAACGCCCTCAACTCGCCTGCTTGAGCGGGGTCGAAACATGCGCAGTCCTCGGCTCGGATTGGCTCGCGCTGCCATAATCTTATCCACACGCACCTTGGTGTTTCCGCCTTTCACCCATCATCGCCAGGTACAACCGGGGGCCAGGGTGTTTCTCATGGACTGTTGTGTCTCGACGGACTGTGCGTGCGGGACCTAGACCTTGTCCAACTGATGTGGCCCTAGGTTCCCAATCCTGATGCCAGGGTGATATCCCAGCCAGACGGCAGCAGGTCTCATCTAACTTCATCCACATCGTCCATCCCTCTCGAAACCAGAAAGTCGATGGAGCGCACACACACGCCCCTTTCAAGATGTATAAAAGCATTCGTCCGTTCCTGGATCTTCCAACCCTTTCCCCTCACTCAGCTCAACCACTTCCAACTCAGTCAGTCGTTTCAACTCGGTTCAGGCCTATCTCGCCTCCAGTCACTCTTTTACAACCTCTACCGACAATAATATCCCAGTCACCTAATTCACAATGAAGTTCGTCGCTGTTGCAGCTCTTCTCTTCGCCGGTTCCTCGCTGGCCGTTCCCACCAACGGCGGCAAGAGCCCTTGTGTTCCCGGCGGCAAGCCTCCTGGTGGTGGTAACCCTCCTTCTGGAGGAAACCCCCCATCTGGCGGTAACCCTCCTTCTGGGGGAAACCCTCCCAGTGGTGGTAACCCCCCTTCTGGCGGCAACCCTCCTTCTGGAGGAAACCCTCCCAGCGGTGGTAACCCTCCTTCTGGCGGCAACCCTCCTTCTGGTGGCAACCCTCCCAGCGGCGGCAACCCCCCATCTGGTGGTGAATACCACTGCCCTCCTGGTCTTTTCAGCCAGGCCCAGTGCTGTGATGTCGATGTGCTTGGCCTCCTTGGCCTTGACTGCGAAACTCCCGACCAGCCTCTGACCAGCGCTGCTGGCTTCAACCAGGTCTGCGCCGCCAAGGGCAAGCAAGCTCGCTGCTGCGTTCTCCCCGTCGCCGGTCAGGATGTTCTCTGCACCAAGCCCATTGGCGGTAACCCTCCTTCTGGAGGAAACCCTCCTTCCGGTGGCAACCCTCCCTCTGGAGGAAACCCCCCATCTGGCGGCAACCCTCCTAGCGGCGGCAACCCTCCCTCTGGAGGAAACCCTCCCTCCGGTGGTAATCCCCCCAGCGGTGGTAACCCACCATCCGGTGGTGAGTACCACTGCCCTGCCGGTCTTTTCAGCCAGGCCCAGTGCTGCGATGTCGATGTTCTCGGTCTCCTTGGCCTCGACTGCGAGACTCCTGACCAGCCCCTCACCTCTGCCGCCGGCTTCCAACAAACTTGTGCTGCGAAGGGTAAGCAAGCTCGCTGCTGTGTCCTTCCCGTTGCTGGCCAGGATGTTCTCTGCACTAAGCCTATCGGTGGTGGCAACCCCCCATCTGGCGGCAACCCCCCATCTGGCGGCAACCCCCCATCTGGCGGCAACCCCCCATCTGGCGGCAACCCTCCCTCTGGCGGCAACCCTCCCTCTGGCGGCAACCCTCCCTCTGGTGGTAACCCTCCTTCTGGCGGCAACCCTCCTTCTGGTGGCAACCCCCCCAGCGGTGGTAACCCTCCCTCTGGCGAGTACCACTGCCCCAAGGGACTCTTCAGCCAGGCCCAGTGCTGTGCTGTTGATGCTCTCGGTGTTGCTGCCCTCGACTGCGAGGTCCCCCACGAGACTCTTACCAGCGCCGCTTCCTTCCAGAAGACCTGCGCCTCCGTTGGCAAACAGGCCCGCTGCTGCGTCCTCCCTGTCGCTGGACAGGATGTTCTTTGCACCAAGCCTATCGGCGTCTAAAGCGGCTGCGCTTGAGATGGCGCTTAGATCGCAGAGGCTGAAAATGTTTATGTGATGCTGAGCTCACGGTTGGAATGTGTCATAAAGAAAAGACGAAAAGAAGCGGATAAACGACAATGTTTTCTTTGAGCTGGTGGTTTGGAGCATTGAGCAGATTGGGATACTTCTTCGTACGAACTTAGTTTTTACATATCGAAGCATGGATGGCGAGCATTTACGACAGCTCGGCATAGTAAATAATTCGATAATTGATTAATTGATATATACCTCAGACGGCATGTCCTTCGTGTTTCTGGTGACTTTCGTTTGAAGCAGTCGAAGCTGAAAAATTCACATCGACTTAGATACTGGGAAATTGGCAGTTGGCACTGTTTTGACTTACACGGCGTCAATGCTGTTTTCTGTAGAGCAGTAACACGTCTCATGACCAGCAGTAGCCGATGTGCAACAGCGACGAATATCACTCGGTACACATGACGGCAAGATGCCGCCTTATCGTGGAGCCGCATCGGAGGATACACTGACCGAAATATTTACTGTTCACGTTCAACTACCCAATTATTCTACTTCTGTTGGTCGCCTGCTGTGATATTGGATGCTGGAACCAGCATTATGCGGGTAAATTTCTTCAACAATTGCTGGAACTAGTGGTGTGCGTAACCCTCCGGATAGCATCGCTGCGAAAGCATTGGAGAACTTTCTGAAAGGAAAATAATGGCTCTCATTGGGCTAAAAATGGCGACATGGTGCCATTGTTACTCTATTTCTTTGTGAAGTCAACAAATGGTTGACTGGACTTGGAACAAACCAGCACCAGACAAAGTGAGATGGAAAGTTTTTGGAGACAAAGGCACAGAGACAAGCAAACAATGGGAACGAAAATGACAAAGCCATGTTCCAGAGTACAAAGTACATTCGGATCAAAGCCATTGTTTGAGCCTTTTGTCTGTCAAAGTATGCTTGTTCACGCAGTGTTGTGGACGTGACGGCTACTGATGGCGATGGCGAAAGATAAAAGACTGGCACTCTGCCCTTGACAAGTGACAGCAAATTGATGATGAAAACAAACTAAACAATAATGGATTACTACGACGAACAAGGTACGTTATAGAAGCTATACTTGAGGAGCTCTGCTGACATGACGATGACAGGATTTTACATCGGGGAACACTTCAAGCTGTTCCCACAATTGCCTCCCGAGATTCGCTTCATGATATGGGATATCGTCGCGTCTGAAATGATTCCCTACGAAAGCCGAATCATTACAATCCCATGCGACGACGACATGGCAGCACAAGCGAGAAGAACCGGCCATTTCTACAACTGGGAGCCATTGCCCGCCCCAGAAGAATTTCTCCAAACCCATGGACCCCAGCTGATGCCGCGACTGCAGATGAAGTATTACCTCTCCGACTTCAAGACTGACCTGATAGACTGTTCGAACACAGACACCGAAACCGACAGCTATCTACGCCATCCCATGATGCACGTTAGCCGAGAATCCCGCCGCGAACTTCTCAGAAAAGTTGCTTACATACAGCACCCAAACATTGCCAGGTCGGGATTCCTCATGCACCCCCCATCAGACATACTGACACTCAATTGCCTCACGACCGCGCAGCAGTTGCGTCTCATCAAGCAGTATTATCCCCAGGAGCAGCTGAACCAGATACAGGCGATCATTTTCGACGAGGCTAACTTGTGGGAGCGAATCATCGATGAGGAGGCGCCGATGTCGTTTCATCTCTCTGATGTGCTTGATATGTTTCAGGGCGTCAAAACAATCATTTTGTACTCGCTCCACGGATGGTGGCATATGTATGATTACAGTAAACATGTAGAGAAAGCTAGGGAGCTCAAGCGGCGAGATGGGAGAAAGGTGGCGTGGTTGACGGGACGGGGAATTAGCGTTGAGTATCATGACGAGGAGGGCACTATTCATGGATTCATTTGAACGAGAGTAACACGAAAAAGGTATGACCGAGTAAGTTAAGCTTTGATTTATCTGCTATTGGAAGAAATGCAAAGAAAGTAAAAGTGTGTCGGTTCACCCAGGTCCAATGTGCTGTGCCCCCACTGCGTCCGAGGTGTGTAAATAGGTGGACGTGACTGTAACGTGTACCGGATTTCAAATTATTTACTCTAGAGAGCATGAATGTTTGTAATTGGCTAGCTCTCGCCAGAAAATGCCCAGGCGCAAGAGTGCTGATAGCATTGGGTTGATTACAGCCGGTTCTTGACCTGAAAGCTTGTTGGCATACAGTATTTTCACCTCATAAGGGGAGAGCGTGAAAAGTAAATGAAGCGTATTTGGACAAACTTGCTGCGGCATTAGACACTGTGGATCGCTCGTCTGCTAAGACTCGACAGTCGGTTGGGAGGAGGCTACAAACGCCGCTCTCACTTTTCTTCCCTCACACCGATCGCTCATTTTCACTCTTTATCATCCTACTTTCATCAGCTTCTTCTTTCTTTCTTCTTCGACTTGCTTCTCTATCTAGCAAATATTTGCTTTGCGTTATTATATTGCTTTTTGAACTGGGGACTTCGATCACTGTACACGATCCACGAAACAGACCTGCATCGGATCAGATCGAACTGCTACTCCCGCTACAGCATCTACAATCGAAATGCAGCAAACCAATAATCTGTTAGCTTTAGGCTCTGAATCTGCTCTGTCTCAGATCAGCAACATCTCCATTGACAAACAAAACAATGCAGAAGCAGACGAAGCAAATGGCAAGCGTGGGCTATCCGTAACGTGACCGATGGCTCTGACTGACTAACGTGGCTCTCCTAGGCTGCTTCCATTATTTCTTCAAATTACCCTATGAGATTCGTCAGCAGATCTGGGATATGGCGATAGATGACATGCCATCTCAGACGATCCACTGCATCAGTTTAGACCACATCAAGCACCGCTATACAAGTGCATTAGAGAAGCTCCACACCACAGACGTTCGAATTCTTCAGGCTCAGTCAGTCCTGGCGAGAGGCCCTGGCGAGAGGCCCTGCTGTTTTCCAAGAGGACCGAAGTTCTCATCAGAACGAAGGCCTCTTATTTCTCAACTATTCGAACTGGAACACATCGTGGCTCCCACCTGCAACGATGCAGGCGTGCAGCGAATCGCGGCAACGAACCGAGCGTGTGCTAAAGGAGATTAAACACCCTATATTTGAATTCTCACGATTCTATATTCGCCCTGATCGAGATGTTTTGGTTCTCAGCCCCTAGTTAGGGCCAGAATCTCTGATCGGGCTAAGATTGATGTACGGTGGCGGCAGGATCCCTGGTCCGCACAAGGCGTTCTTTCACGATTGGGAGATGATGTGGGATGGCATATTCCCTACCGACGCGTATGCTGTGACGGATTCGCGCGAGAAAGTAGAGCTCAAGGTCAACCTCTTATTTGAGACTTTTGAGGACTTAAGGGTTGTGACTAGGCTGATACCACTGGCCCGAAGTTGGGTTTGTGAAACAGGAAAGTTCTGGATAGGAAGAATGCGAGGTGCTGTGCTGATTAGCAGAATGAACGAAGAGTTGAGGATCAGATTTGAAAGCTGTGATTGCAGAATTGAAGGGAATTGGCGGCATGGAGTTGACTAATTATATAGAAATCGGAGGCTTCTATACACTGTTTGCTAGCGAGGTGAATCTAGTGGTGTTCTGTTGTTCTTGCGTGCGTAGTGCCTGTGCCTGTGCCTGTGCCTGTACCTGTTCCTGGGCCTGTGCGCCAAAGTCACTGCCCTGTTTTTGCGAAGCTGCAGTGAATGCGACTGGACCCTGGTCTCGCCCACAGGTGCACTGGCTGAAGGTGCTCGTCTTGGTAGGAAATCAATCAATGTAGCCATGGCATGTGGAACAACAACTTGCTGTTGCTAATTACATTGCGTGCTCTTAATAATGGTAATGACGTTCACTCGCGCAAGTTCACGAAACATGGACTAGCGAACCTGGCGTGTTCATCTGGCTGTCGCATGAGTTCATTGGGTTGCAATTGATTGACACGGGCCAATTCTCCCAAAGGGTGTAAGGGGCGCAACGCTACAGGATTATCGGTCGGCAGGTCAATCCACACCACTGCACACCACCAGTAGACAGCACAACAGCACTTCACGCGGTAAAGACATTTGGTGTCAGTTTTCGACATTTGATGTTGGTGTTCGTAGAGTCATGTTTTTTATTTGATGAAATTCGACGCAGGATTGATGGATATCGACGCCGTTCGAACGGGTTTGTAATGACAACGAGAGGAGAGGCGAAGCGACGAGAGCATCGCTGGGGCGAAGCGGGGAAACTGGACTTAGCTTGGGATGGGATACTGTTAGTGGGTAAGTACCTGTGGTATGGGGGAGTGGTGGTGGAGGTACATGGGTCACTAATAGTATACGATCATGTCTGGGGAAGTGGGAACTATGGAGACGGTGGGAATGGGTCAGAGAGGGTCGTCAGCTGGGTATGGTAAGAGATGAGAACGATGACCGGGGGGAATCAACGGGAGATGGAGAGGAAGAGGGCAAGAAAAATGAAGCTATTCAGAAGTAAAGAAAAAAAGGGAGAGACAACGGGCAGAGAAGATGGTGTGAAGAGATGGATGATCTGGTTTGCAACTCTAGTGTGGTGCCGCCGCTGGACAGACAAAACAGCGCTGGAGGGCAGCTGCTGAGTGGCGGGACAGTTCTGCCGCATTCGTCACACGCACCCTGAAAGTACCACTAGACCAGAGACTGCCACTAGAGACTAACTAGAGCCTGAACTACCTGAACGTATCATCATGCACCCTAAACCAGCCTGGGCCCTCAATACAACACCATTTCACGCCGTGACTGGTCAACCACCGCCCTCAAAGGCATGCGCATCTCCACCCTGTTGTCAGGATTGGCGCAGGCCTCTGCCAATGCAATCTACCCCGCGCATCATTGCCAGTCGCCCCAATCCACTCTTGTGTCTGGAATACCTGCCGAGCCCCATTTCCCCCAGAGTTGGGCCCTGGTCGTCCCCCGTCCTCCCATCCCATCACTCTAGGCTGCGGTCCTTTGTCCTGTTTATGGTGTGCTTCTGCTCCCTCCGCCCTCTGTCCTGCCCGTATATATACTTGCATCGCTCCTCCTCCTCTTCCCATCCAGGCGTCATTCCCTTCCATCTCCAATCTTCAACCACATCTCTTTTCCATCCACGCTCTAACCATCTTCAAGACACTGGCTGTCTCTCACAAACTCACCTCCTTGATACCCAAACAGCTCACAACAAGCCGTACGTTTCTCACTCCCCTCACTCACTTTCCCATCCCCCCCAAAAATCATCGCCACTAACTTTAATCCCTCAGACTTCCATCCACCATGCCTCCCCGTGTCCCTCGTCTCCCCAAGGCCAAGGCCTCCGAGGTCTTCGTCGTCGGTGCCGCTGGCGTCGGCGTCCTCACCCCCCTCTACATGATCATGCCCGGTGCTGAGGAGCGCCTCGCCGCCCAGACCGTCAAGTGGGCTCCCCGCTGGGAGAAGAACATCAGCTACTTCACAAACCCTGCCGCCCGCGCCGCCCAACGCGTCGAGCCCCCCGTCTCCAAGGCCGTTCAACGCATAGACGAGCGTCTTCCCCTCGAGAAGATGACCAAGAAGGTTTCTGCTCGCATCCAAAGTGGTTTCGACCGCTGGGGCCCCAAGCCCACCTCTTCATAAAGCGTTGTAACAATTCACCCTCTGATACCTGTTTTCATGCGATTCAATTACCGGGAACAACACACCCGCAGACCACATCGTGGTGTTTACTCTTTTTGGCTTCTTCAGTAGGCTGGGATATTCGGGAAACTGGCTTTTAACGCCCAGCTCTTTCTCCAACTTTTTTTTGTATTACATCTACCGCCGAGCGCGGGTTAGAGTAGACTATCACAAGGATACCAATGAAATAAATCATTATACGACCAGTGCCGTTACTCTGCGTAAATGCGGGGAACTGAGCCTTCTTCACATGTCACTATAAAATTAATCGCTCGCGTCTCAGGTACAGATGCTAGATGATGCACAAATGGCGAGGTGAGGGTTTAATTGCAAAGTGTCCCCTCGCATGACGAATCCAGGACGATGAGGAGAAACGTCGCAGACACTCATCGAATTCGAAATCGCGTTCAGTTCTTGCCATATAAAAATTATTTATTCGCTATATAAATTGAACCAGAATTGATTTGATATCATTTTCGAGGTCAGGGCATCGTTTGGTACCTCGCACAATTGAAAACAACGGTCGTGCTGCGTGTGTTGAGCCACCCAGAGTCGGTGAAACAGCTGTAGCCAGTACCGGCCACTGCTGCAACCATTTCATGAACAAGGCACTGCTGTTATTTGGCATGCTTGCCTAGTTTCTCAATAACTTTTGTATTGCATAGCGGCATTTATTTTGTCCGACCGCTGTAATGAATCGTTATCTACCATGTATTGTCTTGGACATGCTTCTCCGGCTTCCCAAAGAGCACCAGCAAAGCACTGGCTCTTTCCGATACATGTTTTACGCCGTAGTGTGAATAAATGTTATTTTTTTTACTGCAGTACATTCTATTGGATAACCTATATGACAAAAAGGCCATGGTTGTCCCTCCGACAAGCAATTCTAGTCAAGTGAAGCCGCGAGAACGGCTCGCCGTCTTCCGTCGTCGACAAGCCGAGACCACCTTTAAATGTGACAGCCATCGCTTAAGATCAGCTTCTATCGCCCATACGAGGACCAAAGGGAATAAATAATTCAATAAACTTTGCGCCAAGTTCCCCAGGTTTTGCATTAGCCACTTGATTCAGCCGAGAGCTAACCTTTCCCTTGAAGGGGGGGGGACTCAAGCGCCAACCCCGCAAATGCAACCCCGGAAGAGTAGTTCCCTTGAGACAATCACACTTGCGTATCTTGGATGCAGACTACGCCTGCCTCGGCATGGCACGTCGAAACTGCTTGGCTGGCGTTGTATTGGGTGTCATGTGCATTGGGGGGTGTTTGATGGGGTCAATGAGACTGCTGTTTTGTAAATAAAAGAATGTTGGAGTTCCCTATTTTCCGTGTGTGCAGTGACACACACTTTCTGTCTGTACCAACTGCTACTAGTAATTGCAATGTCTGACACGAAGGAATCTGTTCCCGCTGAGACTGGCAGTCTCCGTTTGGAGCCGTCCAATGCTAGCTATGAGACTGGTGAGAAGAAAGAGCAATTGTACCGTCATGAGACTATTCGAAGCACAATGCAGGGTGTTGATCACACGGCATACAACACCGTAAGAGACAGACTTCCGAATTTGCCTAATTTGTGTGCTAACTACTGATGATACCCTTGTAGTCTGCTTGGTCATTCCGCATGACGCTTCTGGCGTGCTCGATAGCCCTGTGTTCGTCCCAGATTCACCAGCTCCTATACTTGACTCTGGCAACAACCATTGCTCGACAACTCCATGCCGAGGACCTATCGTTCTGGCTCTTGTCGTCGCCAATTATCGCTTTTGGGGCCATAGCACCCTTTGTTGGTTCATTCACCGACCTCTTTGGCCGCAAATCTACCTTCATCGCTGGCGTTGGCGTAGCTGTTCTAGGTTGTATCGTGTCGGCTGCTACTCCCACCGCCCCTGGTTTCATTGCCGGCCAAGCACTCATTGGAGCCGGAGCTGCCATTGAAGAACTCTTAGCCATTGCAGTAGTCGGCGAAATCGTTCCAACATCAAAGCGTCCACTGTATGCGGCTCTCGTTCTCTTGGCCATCGTTCCATTCACACCTGGCGCCCTGTACGGAAATCTGATCACTAAAGACAGTTTTAGATGGGTAGGCTTATTATTGGGACTTTGGAATGTATTTGCACTTATTCTTTTGATCCCATTTTATCATCCACTTCCTCGCGTGAACAGACAAGGTCTCTCACGAGGCGAGCTCCTCCGCCGCATCGATTTCATCGGCGGCATCATGATAACCATGGGAGTTGTGTTCCTCTCCGTTGCCCTCAGCTGGGGCGGAGCCGATTACCCATGGAACAGCAAACAAGTCATTTCATTTCTCACCATTGGCCTTGGTCTTCTTGTCGCATTTGGGTTTTGGCAGTGGAAAGGCGCCAAGTATCCTCTCTTCCCTCGAAGAATGGTCTATGCACCCCGCCCCTTTTTCTGTATGCTCTTTGTGGTGTTCGCAGCTGGCATTTGTTTCGTGCCTCTGACGGCGTTCTGGGCAATTGAGAACATTGCTGTCTACAACACTAACAGGACCGAGACTGGCATCAATTCCATCCCCATCGGTGCTTGCATTTTGGGTGGAGCGATCGCGTCGGCAGTCTTGCTTGGAATCTTCAAGAAGCATGTGTCCTTTGTAATGACGGCTTTCTGTATCATGTTGACGGTTGGTAAGTATGAAAGCGTCATGAAACGTGAGCAAGGCTAACTTGAGGCATAGGCAGCGCGTGTCTCACGCTGGCAAAGGTCGACGACGTCAGGACAGCCATGGCACCGGCTGCTATCGCCATGGTTGGCATTGGCGGAGTCCTTGTTCCAAACCAGGTTATCATCACTGTCATCTCACCAGATGACTTGATTGGATCCGTTACTGCGCTGACTCTCGCTGTGCGCGCTCAAGCGCAGGTTGTTGGTCTCGCTCTCTTCTACAACCAATTGGTCAACACAGTTACCAAGAATAGCTTTACGGACCTCATCATCCCTGCTGTCGAGATTGGATGGGTAGATGTGGCCGCCATCAAGGCAATGATGACTGCCTTGACTTCTGTGCCATTCAAGGAGCTGGCACCGACAATCCCTCAGCTTCAAGACCCAAAGTCGTATGAGATCATGCAAAAGGCGACTGCCGGTGTCTTTCTGAAGAGTTTCCGACATGTGTGGTTTATCACTTTGGCTTTTGGTATCCCCGCATGTGTTTGCGCTGCTCTGCTGGGTGACTTGAGCGACTTTATGGATCAACATGTTGCTGCGCCTCTGATTTAGAAAGATGTTTTTTTAAAGTAAGATAGGATTACAATGATTATGTACTTTTCCATGATCTTCAAAAATCATCCATCCCAAATGGCAACTCCAGATTGAAATCATCAACTCCTGTTTGCTGAGCCAATAAAGCCATGTCGTCAAAGTCCTGAAAGAGCGGCATAAATGCCAATATATCTGTATCTCCAGCTGGCATGTTCCTGTTCGAATCAACTCCCTCGGAGACAGCTGAATGATTATCAGTCATCCGACTCTGAGCCATAGTCTCGCGTCGGTTCTGTATTTCCCTAGGCCTTGACTGATACTGCTCTTCGCCACCCTGCTGAGCAGCCCCTCTCTGTGACAAGTTCCGCAGCGCGGACTCAATCTTCTGTAACCTTGGCCTTAGTATATCTATGCTTGCCCAAAATTCAATAAACTGGTCAATAGTTAGAGCGAGAAGCTCGTAGTTTGACCGAAGCAACGCCCTGCCATAACTGGACGGTCCGAAAACAACGCAGGCTATTTGAGCGGCGGCGGCGAACCAGAGGGTATTGTTCAAGAATGGATTCACGCTCTTGAAATGGTTGTGATCGCTGTTGCGAACAATCGAAACAATCGCTTCCGCTGACTTCATATAATTAGACCAAGAAGCATGGTCGAATGGACGGCTAGTACTGTTTTCGCCTGCATCTTGTGTTGTGATGGACCAGGGTGCTTGAGAACACAGTTTGTTATGGAAAACCATGAACTGTGTGAGTTGTGTCATGTTGTGAATCGCATAGATGTCGCTGTGGTATTGTCGGAAGTTGGCATCAGCTGCTGACCTTTTCGTACGAAAGTCCAGCATCTCACCGCTGTATTTCAACTCGGCAGGAAGCGAAGCTGTCGCACAGTATAGACTGTTGGAGATTATGGTGAGATCGTCACGTTGAGAGTTTGTGAGACCTGACTTGGAGGTGCCTGGGTTGTAGACGAGTCGCTGAGCGTCGTGCATCAGTGAGTTTATTACGATGAACCACGCCTTTGGACTGGTGTTGCTGACTCGTGGGAGCCCTTTCCACCGCTCGTTGATATCTTCAGCTAGGAAGCAGCTAGGCTGGTTGACACCGGTGAACCAGCATTCGTCAGGCATCGGGAGAAGGGTGAAATTTTGTTTCTCGTCAATGGCGGTGGGTAGCCGACGAATGGTACTGGCAAAGACATCCATTTCCCAGATTGCCCACCAGCACCGTCTTTGTTCCTCCAACATGGGCCAGTCTGCCACGTGGTCATGCTCGCTTTGGTGTGCTTCTGCTCTAGCAGGCGAATTCAGGTCTAGTAAATGCATCTTTCGATCGTATGCTAGGCGGATGCAGTTTCCTAACAATCGCCACGACCTCGAGCGGACACTTCTTGTCAGATGATAAAAAGTATCCAACACGGAGGCTTGTAATATCCATAATGGCGGGCTATTGTCGCCGCTATCGACGATTGCACGTTCCAAGAGCTTTGTTGTCATATCGGAAAAGTACGCGGGAGTAGGATAATCGTTGAAGTCTCCAGATGGAGCAAATCTTGCTGAAAAGGCAAACATGGAGGCAATCAAGGCTTGTGCCTCGACGATGGACGCCATTTTCTGGAACTTCTCTTGGATCCTATGGGGTCTGAAAAGGCTGAACGCGGTCATGTATTCAAAGAACAGATCCATGCTACATTCGAGTTGAACATGAGCGATTGTCCAATGTGTAGGTGTAATGACTTACAGGCATGTATAGGTATCGATTGTGATACCGAGACCGACACATACCGTCTCAACGGTAATTGTGGGAGTGGTGGAGGACGAAGTAACCGGATAGCCACTTGGAGCAGGGGATTGCGGTCGTGTTTGTGCTTCATGCGATGGGTACATGATTTGTGAGAAGATGGGAGCTTCGGAAGTAGCAGGACCTGTTTCTTCTTCTGGTATCCCTAACTCCTGCCGTGTCCCACGTCGCTCGGCTGTGATGTAGGCGGGTGAAGCTGTCGAATGCTGGGACAGAACATCTTGCCTTTGGCTTTGGCGGGTGCGTCTGGGAGAGACTGGCGATAGAGATTCCACAGGAGAGATGGGAGCATCTCTTGAGGTGAGCGATGGACTCTGCCTTGCTTGCAAACCGCTACGCCGACGTCTATTCCTTTGGACAGTTCCTGACAAACCTTGTGAGTAATATGCTATAACGTAAAGAATGTGCTCCGGGATGATATACCTAGCTTTGGTCCTGGCTTCTCAGCTGATGTCGGATAATCGCAGCCTTCACCGATGCGCACGCACAGAGAGCACTGAGGAAGAGTCCTGCTACTGTAGTGATGTTAGGAATTGTCGCTTCGAAACGTTGTGAGACTGGAAGGGAGTCCTGTCTCAAATCCTAGAACTCAGAAGGGAATAATCACCATTTTGTCTTTCTCCTATTGTAAAAAGTGTATTAGTACAGCTGATACAAGTCTGTGACTGAGTCTGTGACTGCATTGCAAATGTGAAAACTGGAAGCTCAAGTGCGCCAGCAAAACAAGCAGGGAACTCACCGCTTACACGTATAGCATGCCAGGTTCGACAGACCTCTGGAGCCATTTTCTACAGACATTACGAAAGCATAGCTTGCTGACCATACGTTTAGTGTGATCTAATACTGACAAATCTGTGAATTTGTCCGTCAACATCGGCCACAATGTGATCGGGGGATGGCGGCACAATGTATTAGGAATTCCCCCCGAAAGATAGGCCGAGCTGGAACCCACCCCCGCACGGGAAGCCTTACAACCAAGCTCGGTCGGCGCAGCGGCAGATGGAATTGCGCTAATAGCCAATCAGCAGACTGCTAATGGAAAGCAGTGTGGCAAGGACGCTCTGTAGCGGCTCGTCCTCGAGCCAATTATTCACATAGTGTTCGGATAGCAACGCGGCAATTCCAACAAGGACGTCGTACAGTGTTGAAATGGCCAGAGAATAAGCAATAGGAATACCAGGTAAATTACCCAAAAAAAAATTAATAATAAATAAGAAGAAATTCTATCGTTTATTTGTATTCTGAAATGAGAACTGATCTTCGGCGTGAAGTCGCGAGGCCGCTGCAATCTCCATCAGAGCCCGATAAAGCTAACTGGAAAATACTTTGCTATTCATAGTAAATTTTGTTAATCAAAGTCCCCAACTGCTCTATCTCGACTCTCATGTCATCCGAATTCCGCAGAACGACTTTGGGGTTGCGCATTGCGCCAATGCCTGGGCCAGTTCCTGTCATGATGACAGTTCCGCGTTCCAAGGTGGTGCCCTGCGACAAGAACGATATGGTTTGTTGAATGGTAAAGATCATCTCGCTGTATTACACGCCACATTAGCAAGACTTCTGGGGTTTCAATACGGATGAGGGGTATCGTACCTCGTGGACGAATCTTGCACCACGGCGCCGTTGTGGATGGCTTTGATTCGCAGGTTGTGAGGCTCGCCAATCGCCGACTGCGATACAAGTGTTGGTCCTAACGGGCATGAACCATCGAAGCCTGTTCTCATGAATTAGTCCCAGTCACACCTTATATTCAGTGTAGTGCTTGATCTTACCCTTCGAAAAGCACCACTGACTATTCTTGAACTGCTGGGCTCTCGCGCTGACATCGTTGCTGCAAGTATACCCCAACACATAATCCAAGGCGTCTGCCTCGGAAATGTCGCGCCCAGTCTTTCCGATAATAAAGGATAACTCCGCTTCATAATCACTTGTGTCGTCCTGCGCAATCTTGGGGATGTTGACACTAGCTGGGAATGGCCCGCTGATGGCTGTTCGCGGCTTGATGAAGAGCACTGGAACCTCAGGAATTGGCATGTTAGCTTCTCTCGCATGATCTTTGTAATTGAGGCCCAAGCAGCGAATGATTGGCACCTCCGACATATCAATGGGAGAAAGAAGCTATGAATTGTTAACAATCTGATGTAGTCACAGGTCTCAAGTACATACCCTTTCTACAGAGAGCGTCTTTGAAGTTACAACTCCAGAGAAGATGTCTCCCACAACTTCCTTTGCTGTGATAGTTTTTCCCTCAAATGTTGCGATCCCGACATCTGGGAACACGCTAGCATCTACTTGACCAAGATGCACTTGACCGTCTTCCTTCGCGATAAAGCGAATGAGGTGAGTCCAGTTGTTCGACATATTTATCTGAAATTAGTGAAGCTTTCTCGAAATATTGTGTAAAGGCATGAGGAATTATGATCGTGCTGGGCAAGTTCCAAATTTGAAGTCAGCCATGACAGGCCCCGTTGTTCGACGGTCAGATTTCGGGACAATTTCAGCGGAGAGATGTTATGCTACCCTACCAAGGTTGCATCTGGTTGCAAATGATGCCAAAGCGATGTGTAATCGCACAGCCAAGTGGAGATTTGCCGCTGCATACACAGATCAGCATTTTGAGGACAAATGCCAGCGGTGTGGCGAGCGCAAGAACGAGGCCGATTTCGTGAACAGTCGTTTAGGCATTCAACGCATTGTATTGTTCGTAAAGTTTCAGATCATGACTATTCATTTACTTTATCAATTATTGTAGCAGTATCAATTGTCTTCTCTAGATTATTTACTGCAAAAATGTCTCTGGCAAAGGCGGTCCCCAGATATGGAGGCTGTCTGGACCAGCCTGCTCTCTACCAGTAGGAGTCGTCTCATCAACGAGGTCTCCGTCAGCTAATAGACTTTGTTAGAGTAACTCTTTGCAAAGTGCATCAAACAACGAGATTTTAGAGACGACATACCGTAGTGCTCCACCATGAAACCAGAGCGATCCCACCTGTGAAGATCTGTTAGAAGAGGGAAGCACCGTGTATGAGCAAGGGAGCTTACCAGTAATCAAAAATTTGCGATCCCAAAACATGTCTTCCTACTCCCCATGCAAGATCATAGCCCTTACTCTTCAGCCACTGGTGTCCGAGGGCTTGCGCATCAAAATCATGTACTTCGAAGCTGGAGTGATGAACATGGAATTTAGGTCCTGCAGCCAAGACTTAGTACTCTTCCCTCGATGGCGATAAAGTGATTGCAACTGACCTTCAAAAAAGAAAAATGTGTGATGGTCCACCTTCTCCATTCCCCTGTCCACATGGAGAAAGGTCGTGATGTTTTTGTCATTTTCGTCATGCACCAAGTCGCTTGGCTTTAAGTTGAAATGCGTAGTGTAGAAGTCAAATGCACGATCGAAGTTGGTCACACAGCAGCCAAAATGGCCCAACTTGTGTACCATTGCAGGGCCAGGCTTGAATCGCTGCGTCCGGTTGACATCTCTGTTTTTGTTTTGGGGGTAGTTGTAGTCTAGCTCCGGCAGACCGTTGCCAGGAGCTACTTCTTCCTGGCCGTGAATTAAATGGAGCGGGAAGTCATCTACGGGATCATAGAAAGTGACAATCTTGCCCCCGCCGGGTGCATTCAATGTCTCAATCCCGGAGGCTTTCGGTAGTGTCTTCGACGCTCTCTCTAAATCATCCAGAGACTCTACGAGAAACGCGGCGCCTGAAAATGAGTTTTCGGACCCTTTGATCGCACAGTAAACGAAAGGATCTCGTCCATAGCCCTTATAAAAGACCTTGTTGTCGATCTCTTCGGCTACTGTGAGGCCAAAGTCCGTCAAGAACTGATGTGCTGTGTCCATGTCCACGTGCGTGTAGCATACGTGCGCAATGCGCAGCAGTTTGATTTTCGGTTCTGTGGCCGCAGGCATGGTGGTGAACGTATGAATGGGTATATCTTGGTGCGTTATTATATCTTGCTAGCCGTCAATATTAGTTACCGTAGGTTTGTTACGGGATCTAAAGTCATGCATCGACTGACATTCTTTATATGGATGCTTACGTGCATTGGGGCGAGTTGAAATTCGACCGTGAAATTGTCCCGTTTAGGCCGCCACAACCCCCCAGCTCAGGATACTAAAGCTGCCGCGTGACGCACTCGTGGGAGAATTAAGAAAGAGCCTTCTTCCTACATTGACGATAGAAACATTGCGGCAAAATGACCCAAAAAATGGTGAAGACTGATCTATTAATTGTCGGCGCCGGCCCAGCTGGTGCCTCATTGGCTTGCTTCCTGGCATCTCACGGTACGTCCCAATCAGGGCTTCGATGCGACTTCTTTGATGTGGTCTTCATATTTACTCCAACACCGCAGGTAAAACTGGAATTTTGATCTCTGCGGCTTCAGGCACTGCTGAGACACCGAGAGCGCACATTACCAATATGGCAGCGCTTGGTAAGAAAACAGATACGCTGACTTCCTCAATGATGAATTGTAACTAACAATTTTGCAGAGTGTCTGAGAGACATTGGTCTTGAACGTGAATGTCTAGAAGCGGCTTGTTCTGGTGATAACATGACACACACGCGATGGTGTTACAGTATGGCTGGCGAGGAATATGCTCGGATACATTCATGGGGAAACGACCCAAACCGCAAGGTAAGCTAATTGCTCTTCCTTTGCTTTTCTTCTCACAATCGCTAACTTGGATAAAAGGGAGACTATGAAGCGGCAAGTCCCTGCAGACATGTCGATTTGCCTCAGACTGAGCTTGAACCGATATTAGTGCGAAGAGCAATCCACTCTGGTTGGACAGTGAGATTCAACACGTCATTTGTCAACTTTACCAGATCTTCGCCAGATGAAATCGTTAGCGAAGTGAAGGACAACCTCACAGGCGAGACTTTTAAAATTCAGTCCCGCTTCCTGTTTGGTTGCGACGGGGCGCGGAGTCAAGTTGTTCGTGAGCTGGGATTGCCGCTTTCGAAGAAACCCAGACAAGGACTGGCTCTGAATGTTTTGGTTAGAGCCGACATGTCACATCTTGTTAAAAATCGAATGGGTAACTTGCATTGGGTCTTTCAGCTGGATAAAGAGTATCCTGCTTGGGGATGGGCGACTTGCCTTCGCATGGTGAAGCCATGGAACGAGTGGATGTTCATATTTCTTCCTCACCCCGCCGCAGATATTGATGCTGTGAGCAAGGAAGGTACGCAAGAGGAGTATATGGCGAGGGTCAAAGAGGTTATTGGAGACGAGTCTGTGGAGGCCGAGATCCTCGATGTGAGTGCGTGGTGGATAAACGAGACAGTGGCCGAGTATTATTCCGATGGCAATATGTAAGTGACATTGTTCGCTCCAAACCTGCCATTGAATCTGCATCGCTAACTATCTTGCGCTAGATTCTGTCTTGGAGACGCTGTACATCGGCATCCGCCTTTCAACGGGCTCGGCTCCAATACTTGTATTCAAGATGCGTTCAACTTGGCTTGGAAAGTTTCCTATACAATGGAAAATAAAGCAGGAAACGGCCTCTTACAAACCTTTAGCCAGGAACGACAACCAGTCGGGACTGGTGTCATCCAACGAGCAAATCAAGGTCTGAGAGACCACTCCGGTTGGATGGAAGCCATTGGTCTCGTGGAAATTGACGTCGAAAAACGGAAAGCGGCACTTGCCGAATTTGATGATCCAGGAGAGCTTGGCAGAAAGAGGAGAGAGGCATTCCAACAGGGAATAAAACACACCGCCTCAGAGTTTCATGGCCTTGGTATTGAAATGAACCAGCTCTGCCAGTCATCGGCTGTCTACATTGCTGACGAGACGAAACCACGCGAAGAGCCGGCCGATCCCGTAAAATCACATATCATCACAACTTACCCTGGCAGCCGACTGCCGCACGCGTGGATAAACACGAGGATTCCAGGGGAGAGGCTATCCACCATCGATTTGGCTGGGCATGGACGGTTTTGCCTCATTACAGGACCTGGTGGAGATGAATGGAAGCAGGCGGCTCGTACCCTGCGCGAGAAGCTGAATGTGCCGATCATAGCATATTCTATTGGATGGAAGCAAGATTACGAGGATGTTTACTTTGACTGGGCCAGCCGTCGTGAGATTCAAGAGAATGGCTGTGTTCTGGTCCGACCAGATAGGTTCGTAGCATGGCGGTCGAATTCTCTGGTTCCGGACTCCCATGCGGCACTGGAGAAGGTCGTGAAGTCTGTACTGTGCTTAGAATAGTGGTGTTGTTCATTTCATATTCACGATCATGACTCTGGATTGTATCAATCAACAATCAAAATTCAGTAACTTGTCCAATGCACTCGCCCTTTTCCTGACAAACGTGTTGACAGCCACACAAGAAAAGAACTGATCTGCTTCCCCAGAGTTGCTTTGCGGGGTTCATCGTAGATCAGCCGTGTAAGAAACTACCCGTAAATTCGACCGGCGAAGATACCCCGCGCGTATACCTTCCCCTCGTCAGTCTGTACATAAATAGGTGATGATGTGTGGCCGACTTCTCTGGCTCAGCTCACATCAAACTACTGTGTGTCCTAAGGAATAGACATTCTTCAACCATGTTCACTATAACCGTCGTTGGAGCAGTTGCATGCCTAGCAGTAGCATATGCAATTTTCTTCATTGGAAGAAGAGACAGCAAACTTCCACCAGGTACTACCATATCGGCATCCACCTCAGCCTTCGGCTAACACTGGACATAGGGCCGCCAACTTTGCCAATAATCGGTAATCTTCATCAAGTGCCTACGAAGAGAACACATCTCAAGTGAGTTACTATCAAATTTCGTTGTATTCATTATCGCTAACACTGGTTAGATTCACAGAATGGGCCCAAAAATATGGTGGCATCTTCTCGCTCAAATTCGGACCAGCAACGAGTATTGTCATTACTTCGCCACGTCTCGTGAAACAGCTCATCGACAAAAAGTCCAGCATTTACAGCCATCGTCCAGCTTCATTCGTTGGCTACAATCTCATATCTGATGGCGACCATCTTCTTCTGATGCAGTATTCTGATCACTGGCGCAAGTGTCGCAAGCTTGTGCACCAGTTTTTCATGGAGAACATGGTGACCAAACACCATCTTCCTCTAATCGATGCAGAGGCAGTCCAGATGGTTAGTGATTTGGTGACGGACCCAACCCATCATATGAAGCATCCCAAACGCTTCAGCAACAGCATCATTATGAGCCTTGGTAAGTTCTCGTCAGCGAGTTACCATATAGCAGAGCTAACTCTAAAATAGTTTATGGAACTCGAACGCCAAATATCAATACTGATCACATGGTTAGACTCTATGCTCTCATGGAAGACTGGTCGAAGGTGATGGAGCCAGGCAATACCCCACCAGTCGACATCTTTCCATTCCTCAAGTACATCCCCGAACAATTCATGGGCAACTGGCGGTCGCGCGGTCAGGATGTGGGTGATAAGATGAACCAGTTGTATGATGAATGGCTCAAGAAGGTTGTAAACAGACGCCAAGTTTCTGGCTCAAAGGACTGCTTCTTGGATCGTCTGCTTGACCAGAAGGACGCAGGGAAGTTGGACATGACGAATCATGCCATTTACTTCCTCTGTGGCACTCTTATGGAAGGTGGCTCGGACACCACGAGCTCCATCATCATTGCATTTATGCATGCACTTACAAAGTGGCCAGAAGTTCAAAAGAAGGCACAGAAACAAATCGATGAAGTCGTTGGAGAGAATAGGTCACCAACAATGGAAGACTACGCACAGCTGCCATACGTTGCAGCTTGCGTCAAAGAAGCCATGCGATGGCGTCCGGTAGTACCTCTGGGGTTCCCTCATGTACTCAGTGAAGACGATGTGGTTGGGGATATGGTGTTGCCCAAAGGCAGCCAGATCTTCATCAATGCATACGGTATGCAGCACGACCCAGTTCGGTTCGAAAACCCAGACGAGTTCAATCCCGATCATTACGAGGGCGTGACTGAGCTAGCATCGGAGCTTGCGAACGGCGATTGGGAGAAACGCGACCATTTTGGTTATGGCAGCGGTCGACGTATCTGCCCCGGAATGCATGTCGCTGAGCGCAACTTGTTCTTAGCCATCGCGAAGGTCTTGTGGGCGTTGGACATTGAGCCTGCTGTTAACGCATCAGGACAGCCTATTGATCCTGATGTCTCCAACGAGAAGGCGTACTCCGCAGGCTTTTTGGTCTGCGCTGAGCCATTCCCTTGTAATATCTCTGTCAGGTCAGAGGCGAGACGGCAGACTTTGGAACGGGAACTTGATGTCGCACGATCCCAAGTCTTTTCTCAGTTCGAATAAATTTGGTATTCTCTTTATTCATAGGTTTCCACATATAGCCCCAAATTGAACTAATCCCTTCCGGCAGGAGCTTTTGGCGTCAATAAGAAACCTTAGTCTGGGCTGCAACCTGGCCCAGCGTGTAAACTTGTCCAAAGCCTTTGGTTCCTAATTATCTGCTTTCAGCTCGGCAAAGCTTTGGCAACTCAGGCCGACAGCTCTCTATGAATTACTTGTCTTCTACAACTATTTGCGAAACATTGTATCCCAACATCGTCGTGACCATGATTTATCTCGGCGGCGGAGGTTCCGAGATCGACGAAGCCAATGTATTTCAGCAAGCTTTCCAGCCTGGTCAACGCATCATAGTCTGGCCATGGGCGCAGCCAGAATCCGAGCATCAAGGCTGCCTCACCTGGCTGTCGCTGGCTATTGCTGACAGCGGCAAGTTCAGATCTATATCCTTAGCGGTACCGCCAAACTTTGTGCTTGATGCCGCTGATATACTTGCCATCCCTGGCGGAAATACGTTCGAGCTCCTTGCACAGTTGCGTGAGCGCCAACTAATAGCGCCGCTAAAGCAATTCATCTCAGACGGAGGCACAGTCTATGGCGGAAGTGCTGGAGCCATTTTTAATAGGCATCGACATTGATATTGCCGATGCTGCAAGGACTGGATGACAATACCGTTGGGCTACTTGACACGCGGCGGGTGGGTTTGATCGCTGATTTTGTGGTGTTTCCACATTTTGATGATGAAAATGAGAAGCATCGAAGCTATTGCAACGTCTGGGCTGCCGAATATAATGCTGGAGTTTTGGGGCTTGCTGAGAGAGGAGGACTGTCCGTAGACGGTGTTTGCAATGCTGTCAATCTTGGGCCATCAGATGTTACAATATTCAGAAAAGGTAGTGCTCCGGAAATCTGGAAAGCAGGCGTCGAGATGAATCTAAGTAAATACAGTAATAACTAGAACAGCCTGTGCTGGAGAGTATTGCCCAGCACGAAGTTTCAACCGTCTCTGTGGCCTCGCTGCTGAGCAATGGCGCCATACACACGACATGGCGGGTGCTAGGCTGAGCCCTGTAGAGCTAGTGATTCTATCAGAAAGAATCATGGCGGCTGCTTGTATGGGGCGTGTCATTCAAGGACTTTTGGTCATAATAACGAGTTCAGCTCATGCGTAACTGCCAGGCTCCTGCAAAATATTTCTAATTGGAGTTGTAAACGAAGTGTGAGGCTAGGAGTTTGCAGTTCAAACGTGGCGTGGCATATTGCTGATGGACAGCCTGATTCAGGCCCAATATTCTCGTGATAACAATAATAGTAATAATCAGGTACAATGGAGTGGTAGCTACCAAATGAAACAGAATTTTCAAACATGTTACATGCAGAGACGCAGTCCACGGACAACAGATGGTTCGGGAACATCCGTTCCGGGTAGCGCTGAAGCGGTGTTAAGACCAAAGCAACAAGTCCACGGAGTTTAGGCTGGTGGTTGAGCAGTGACGAATGGAATGCCGGGGGGACAAGCCTCCAAATTTCCAGCACTGTATTTTAGCGGTGGCAGGCTACCTAGTTGGGTACCATAGTAACAGCGTCCATGATGCCCGCTCCCCCAACCCTTGCTCTGCGCTGCAGAGGCGCTACAGCACCACAGCGCGCCCCTCAATGGTTCCCCGCTGTCGGCCCTGTCCAGCCCACTGTTCCGCAAGCCCCCAACCCACCAATTCGGCCAGAATATAGGCGACTTGCACGCTCGATCCAACGCACTACAGCGCAGTTCTCCGCGGATTTGGGTCATGGACCACCGTTTCCCCCACAAAATGGCCCGGCTTGAATGGAGCCTCGTCATGTTGAATGACTTGTTTTGCAAGCTATAGCATATAGCAGCCTCGGCTGTTTCTGCGCCGGCTGTTTCTCCAAATCTCCCCGCCAGTTCTCTCCATCCTGTCGAGTTTCTCTTTAAACTGTCCGCAGCCTCTGCATCATCCGCTCAGGTTGCTCATTTCTCTTCTTTGCATCTTGTCATTGAGCCTGTCTCGCACTGTCGACTATCCCCCATCCACCATGCCTCTCAAGTCCACATTTGGTACCATCGAGCTACCGCAGACAAACATCCTCACCCACCTCTACTCTCGCCCCGATGGCATCAGTGACGCGCCTCTCTGGCTTGACTACAAGGACAACTCCAAGAGCCTTTCCACTCGCCAGGCTGTCCAATGGATCAAGAGACTAGGTCTCGGCCTGCAGCGTCAGGGCCTTAAGCGAGGCGACGTCGTTCTCATCTGTTCCACAAACCATATCTTTGTGCCAGTCTCGTACCTTGGAATTGTCGGCTCGACGTGCATCTTCAGCGGCGCAAACCCAGCATACACTGTTCCCGGTAACTGCCAATCTCCCAGCTTCACTCTCAATTCCATACTTACACCTCTCCAGAACTCGCTCACCAGCTCGACAACACCTCTGCCAAGCTCATCTTAGTTCACCCTTCAAAGCTTGACGACATCCTCAGCGCCGCCTCTAAGCTCAACTTCCCCAAGACCAAGATCTTCCAATTCGACGACCAAGTCCACCCCACGCGCAATGGCGTTCAAGACTGGACCGCCATGCTTGCCTCTCCTTCAGATGCCGACAAGTGGTCATGGCCCAAGCTGTCTCCAGATGAAGCCACCAAGACCATTGCCACCATCAACTACAGCTCTGGAACCACAGGCCTCCCCAAGGGTGTATGCATCTCTCACGCCAACTTGATCGCCAATGTTGAACAAGGCATCCATACCCGCTACTCCAGCAAGCAGCTTCAGCAGGGACAAAACCTTCCTCACGAGAATTGGGTAGCCTTCCTCCCTCTATACCACGCCTTTGGTCAAATGTTCACCATCCTCATGGCCACGAGACTACACAACACAGTATATGTCATGCCGCAATTCAACTACGAAGAATTCTTACACACCATTCAAAAGTACAAAATTGACAGTCTGCAAGTGGCTCCACCAATCATTGTCATGCTGTGCAAGAGGCCCGAGACAAAGAATTACGACTTGTCTAGTCTCAAGACCATTCTCTGTGGCGCTGCGCCACTTAAACCAGAGTTGCAAAACGAGTGCCAGAGACGCTTTAATGTCCTTATTAGACAGGGTTGGGGTATGACTGAAGTTACCTGCGGAGGGTCACAGATCCCCGAGGGAACGTCAGATTCGACTGGCGGAGTCGGCTATTTCCATCCCAACTGTGAAGTTAAGCTGCTTGATGAAGAGGGCAAAGAAGTAGGCGTTGGTGAGCCCGGAGAGCTCCTCATCAAGGGTCCCAATGTCTGCTTAGGCTACTGGCGAAATGAAGAGGCTACGAGAAACACATTTGATGAGGATGGTTTCCTCAAGACCGGAGATGTTGCCGTATACGACAAGGAGGGCAAATTTTGGATTGTGGATAGAAAGAAGGTATTTACACACCCTAACACTGTATTGTGGAGGAACGCGAAAGCTAATAATGTACAGGAACTCATCAAAGTCAACGGTCTGCAAGTCGCCCCTGCAGAACTCGAGGCCGTTCTTCTGGAAAACGACAACGTTGCCGACGCAGCTTGCGTAGGTATCGACATGTAAGTCATCTCCTCTCTCGCTTTACCCGCAAAAGCAGCACATCTAACCCTTCTCCAGTGGCGGTAGTGAATGGCCACGCGCCTACGTAGCCCTCCAAGAAACCGCCAAGGGCAAGGTCTCTGCGCGAGACATCCAAGACTGGGTCGCCTCCCGCGTCGCAAAGCACAAGCGCCTCGAAGGTGGTGTTGCCTTGGTTGACGAGGTCCCCAAGCTGCCCAGCGGCAAGATTGTGCGAAAGCTCATGCGCGAATGGGCCAAGCGCGACGCTATCGAAATAGAGAAGAATGCCACTGGAGCTGTGGCTAAAGCCAAGCTGTAGAATCATATAGTCATACAATTATAAACCGTTCCATAAATTACTCCTTCTCTTTCTCCGGCTCCTCGCGATTTCGTTCCCATTTCTTCGGCTCGTTCTTCAACACCACTGTACTTGCTTAGCTCAACTATTTGGTTTCCAATGCTGGTGCACCTACATCGATCAAACAGATAATAACTCGTGACCAACATAATCGGTATCGCAATTATGGTCGAAACCCACTTCCTTGCCGCCGTGTTATATCTCTTCTTGTAATCTTTATCCGCCTGCTCCTTGGCCACTCGATCGACCTGCTCGGCTGCCGTGCGTCGTTGACGAGCTACGTCTCGTGCCGCCGAGGCCTGACGGGCAGCATCTTGTGGTGTGGGCTTCGAGGAGCTTGCACAGCGGTATTGGGATCGTAATCTCAGCAATTGAGGTGTGCGGCGGAGGAGGAGCGCCATTTCGTCGTGTGGTGGTGATGATGATGCTGAGTTGAACTTTTTGGTGGAGATGGAGCTTCCAGGAACAAGGGTGGGTCATAGAGGTCACTGGTGTGGGCAATGCAGCTTGAATATTCAACTCGATTATTTTCTATTCATTCTTTGGATACCAAATGCAAACATCTCCTCGTTTTGTTACAGTTACAATAATACTAATAAAATATCCCAAACGCCGTGAATGTCTGCCAGCCTGTCTTTGCTTGCGTTCGCTACGGTCTTTCTTCCAACATCTACCACTAATCATCTTCAGAGTACCGGGGCCCGCTTGCTGCAGGAGTCTCGGGAGGAGCTGCTGGAGTAGGAGCTCCGTAGTATCCGGGAGTAGGCGCTCCAGCTGCCGGAGTAGGCGCAGAGTCTGCTCCCCATCCTCCGCTTTGCCAGCCAGCTCCTGGTGTGGGTGCGCTGGCTGCCGGTGTTGGTGCAGAGTAGGCTCCTGGGGTTGGGGCAGCAAAGGCTCCGGGAGTGGGAGCTCCCAAGTTGGCGCCGGGAGTAGGGGCATTGTAGGCATCGCTGGGGTTGCCGGGTGTGTAGCCCCAAGAATCGTTTGCGCTGGCTCCCGGTGTGGGCGCAGAGGCTCCCCATGCTGGTGTCTTGGAGCCAGATCCCCAGGTATCGCCGCCACCCCAAGCTGGAGTGCGCGAACCTGCTCCGAATGCGTCGCCTTGGGCAGGTGTTCTGGCACCGGATTGCCACGCGGGCGTGCGAGAGCCTGATCCGTAAGCCGTTTGGCCACCATTATAGGGATTAACCGTACGGGATCCGTCGGCCCAGGCAGGAGTGCGAGATCCAGAATAATCCTGTGCCTTCCATGCTGGTGTGCGTCCACTTGCAGCGGCGGGAGCTGAGTCACGTTAGTATAGTTCAGAGTTATCACATAATAACGGTGTAACTTACTCCTTGATCCCCATGCTGGAACACGATCGTTACTGCCGGCCATTGGTGTGCGTGATCCTCCTTGCCAACCGGGCACTCTATCACCACGATTTCCACCAGGAGCACCACGACGGCCGTTGATGTCAATCGTTGCGCCGGTAGTCTTGTCTTTAAAGGCTAGGTTCTCGCGAGGCACTGTAATCGTCTTGCTTTTTGTATGCAGCTCGACACGAGCATGCGTATCTGTGGTATCCTTAACAATACCAAGCAGACCCTTGTAAGCTCCCTTCTTGACGATAACCGTTTGATTGATGGCTTTGTCGCGTCCAAAAGTCTTGACGGGGGCAGGCTTGTTTTCTGCACCGTTCTTGTGAAGTTTCAAAGCAGGGTTCATCGTGTCCAAGTCAGGTCCAGAAGCCGCAGCGTTGACACGTCCACCCTTCGCAGCAATGGTGTTGACCATGCTGGCCTTGGTGACGAACACACCAGCATTCTCATTTGAGTCGTTGGTATGTAAGAACACATAGGAACGGTGGATATGAATAATCTTGCCTTGGCGTTGCTGCCCACTGAACTCCTTCACAACATCGTCAATGCGAATCTCTGAGCCTTCTCTATCGGCAGCGACCGCATTCTTTCTCTTGGGGAGCTTGTTCGAAATCTGTGACGGCATCGTTTGTCTTGTGTCACCAAATTGATCCAGGACAACCATAGACTCTTTGTCAACCTTAACAACACATCCCACGGTTGTAGGATCCAATTGGACGAGATCGTGCAGAGAATACTGCCCGATTGATCCCTGACCACCGATATCACTGGCTTCTCGCAAGTCTTTGCTGAAGACGGTAACTTCGTTGTTTGTGTGATCTGTCAAGAAAGTGACACGATCTTCAGAGATCTTCACGACTGTTCCTACCTCATCCTGAAATCTGCTTCCTCCAATGACCTTGACGTGGTCACCAATGCTGAAACGCTTGCGCAAGCCCTTGATAGGTACTTCAATTGTTTGTCCAGCCAGGTCACCCTCAGTAACCGACATAGTAACAATGTCGCCTTGTACATTCGTGGCTTTTCCGATGACACCCTTCTGTTCACCAGCGTATACTTCGATGATGTCGCCCGGCAAGTACGTGACATTCATGTTGCTATCCTTCAAGCTTGCTGCCAACGCCTTAAGGTCAAGGTTCTCGGTACCATCTTCTGCGCCAGAGGCAAATCGTGTGACTTCCTCCAACGTGGGGTTGACATCAGTCACCACTAACTGCTGGATCTTGACGTCTCTGACCTGGAAACCATTTTCGAATTCGTCTCCCATGTACTGCCATACATTCGTTGTCGGGTTTCCTTGGATGAATCGAGGATGGCGTTTGCGGGCCTCGACTTCGCTGAACAGTCTTTGAGGTGGTTTGGGTCCAGCACCAGGGGCGCGCTTTCGTTTGCCGTCGGCTGAGACAGAGAGGGCATCGTCACGTAAGCCATAGTCCAGTCTAGGAATGAAACGGACTCTTGCTTCCAAGCCGTTCTCGGTGACGTCCAAAACCTGGGCAAGATCGCCACTGTGCTTGAGAGGGCGGCGCAAACGAACCCAGGCGCCTGGTTCCAAGGTGGGAGTTTTGGTGACGCGGAACAGTTCAGGCATATCCTTGATGTCAACCAGTACCATCTTTGTACGGGGGTAGACATTCAGGAGACCGTCCAGGGCAACAAGAATATCAGTCTGTCTTTGCGCTTCAACATAAATGAGGCCCTTCATTACAGAGTTTGTGCCACCTCGCTCAAAGGCAGCGGTGATGGCCAGCTCATCCTTGGTACCCATGCGTTCCTCGATGCGCTTCATAATGGAGAAAATGACTTCACGCTCCTTGCCTTCTTTGCATCGTACTGCCCATATACCAGGATCATTAACGCTGGGGAGCAGCAGACGCTTCGGCACTACAGCAGATTGGCCAAATCCCTTACCAGAGCGTCGATTACCGTAGCGCTGGCGCAAAATTTCGGCCTGTTTCTCTGCATCCATATTGTCGTCCATTTCGCGACGGCGATCGAGTTCGCGGTGTCGACGTTCGTCGTCAAGACGCACTCCGGATGCGACGTCGTCTGGGTGGTCGTTGTCAATGAAGTTTTCTATTTCTTCACCGTCGGCCTCCTCCTCTTCGTCCTCATCCTCGTCGACTTCGGCTTCGATATCGAGGAAAGCATTGCGGCGGTCGCGGCGGCGCTTTCTGCGATGGC
Source organism: Simplicillium sp. C3G150-2 (assembly GCA_022702485.1). Lineage (NCBI taxonomy): Eukaryota > Fungi > Ascomycota > Sordariomycetes > Hypocreales > Cordycipitaceae > Simplicillium > Simplicillium sp. C3G150-2. The sequence continues at coordinate 750,805 of JAJIYY010000005.1, read as the reverse complement.
CCTGTTGCCTGTTAGTATTGGTAACGCCACCCTGCCGCCTAGCATGGACGTCTACAACATCGCGCTTGCACTTACTTGCTGCACATCCTCATCCTCATCGTCCTCTTCATCCTCATCTTCGTCATCCTCATCGTCATCGTCTCGAGCCTGCCTTCTGCCGCTGTCTTCCCCTTCCTCCTCCTCTTCCTCCTCGTCGTCCTCATCTCTCGCGGCGCGGCGCGGCGGCTCATCGTCTTCATCTTCGTCCTCATCATCCACTACCCGACGTGGCTTAGCGGGCGATGATGTTTCCTCTTCGTCATCGTTTGAGGCCTCGCGCCTGCGTCTGTTGTTGGAAGGCTCCTCATCAGACATGTCGGCAGGCGCAGGGTTGAAATCATCATCGTCCTCCGAGTCATCGAACCGGGGTCCATCGTTTGACGACATGGCTGCTTGATTGTCGAGACAAAGCGCGTGACCTCAGAGAATTTGCAATTGCCCGAGGTGTTGCGCTGCAAGGGGGGTTTTGCGAAGATGATGAAAGGAAGAAGTTTCACAAAGTGACAGCGTGCTGTAGGCGCTACTGAAAGATGATGCTCCGGCCTGCATGGACCCGGTTAATCGTCGGCCAGTGCAGGAACTCCAGCACCTGGGTCACCTGTGTAACATACCGAGTACTCCTCATCCATAAAGCAACGGGTTTCTTTTATTTATTCTCAATTTACTAAAGTGAAAATGAGATCAATCGTCGTTAATAGATTCACTCCAAGATATGATGATTTATATATATCGGAAGTACTGCCTCCCCATAGCCAGCCCGACCACATTCTCATCAAGGTAGTCGGCGCAGGCGTCAACTTCGTTGATACACTATATGTACGAAACACCGGTCCTAAAAATCTTTGAATAAGCTAATAAATTTCAGGTCAAAGGGAAACACCAGAATAATACAAAATTAGTTCGCCCACCATTCACACTAGGTCTTGAATACTCCGGTATCGTAGTATCAAGTCCCAAGGGCTCACCTTTCCAGCCAGGAGACGCTGTTTTTGGTGATTATGGAGGATCATATACGGAAATGATATCGCTGCCAGCCAATTCGCCTTCAATACGAAGAGTACCGCCAGGTTGGAAAGTTGCGGATGCGGCTGGTTTGGCGGCGACTTTACCAGTGTCCTACGGTTCCCTTCTAGTCACTGGTTTAAAAGCAGGCGAAACAGTCTTGGTCCACGCAGCAGCTGGAGGACTAGGCATTATGGCTGTGCAAATCGCAGTAGCCATGGGATGTAAAGTAATCGGCACAGCGGGCAGTTCGACCAAATGCGAATACGTCAAGAGCTTTGGCGCAAGTACTTGCATCGACTATACCCAGGATAAATGGTGGGAGCAGGTGCTTTCGGAAACGAATGAAAACGGCGTTGATGTGGTTTTTGACCCTGTTGGGTTGGTTGATCGAAGCCTGAAATGCATTGCCCATCGTGGTAGAGTTGTCGTGGTGGGCTTTGCTGGCACAGAGGGTCAAATTGAGAAGATTGCCATGAACCGACTTTTACTGAAGCAAGTGTCTGTGATGGGATATGTGAGTGTTACCGTTCCCACAATCCAAAAAAACAAAAAAAACAAAATGCTAACACAAGACAGCGGTATGGAGAAACCCTGCGCAGGTATCCGCATGAGAGAGATCAACTGTGGGATGGCTTGAACCCATGGATTGCTTCTGGCGCAATCCAACCAACAGTTTCAAACTACTATAAAGGGTTAGAAAGTGTTACACAAGCATTGAAGGATATCGCCGAGCGAAAGGTCACGGGGAAAGCAGTAGTTGTTGTAGCTCCAGAAGGCAACGGTGCCAAATCCAGACTGTAAATCGATTGATGCCATTATTTCATCCGAGTAGAGCTGTTTTAAACGGTAAATGAGACCATGAAACGAACCAGACCTACTTAATAACTATTGCATAGTGTGGCTTGTAGCCTAGTCTCTGGTTAATATGTGTGTCACGGCTGCCTAATCAACACCCAGCTGACAGTCGCCAGTAAACATGCCATGCCGCCAACGTCAAAATCACAATGTGGCTCTTAGAAATATCTTCTTGATTGTTGCTCGTAATGCGCCATCTCAAAGGGCGCATTTCGCTATATTCATTCCATCAGCTTCCGACCCCGAACGAGGGACCTTGATCAATGCGGTCGGCGCCCCCATGGTTGGTTACAAGCTCGAATTCGAGCGAATTTACTCCCCAGCTCTTCGTCATCAGCCTTATGAATCGGACGTGATGATTCTTCGAATGTTATCGACTACACAGATCCAGTCACTTCAATCGATTCAGAGCCAAGAGATAATATCCAACGTGCTGCGGCAGAAATACCCCCTCCTAGGATCAGTCAAAACTTCATAGCACCCGTCAACGACGTACGCTTCTCTCCGCCCATTGGTAGCGAAAGGCTTCATCGAACCAAGCGCCAATGATATTGCTCAGTCCAAAAGAGACTCTCCAACTCACGGAACTGGACTTTTGATCTGTAGAGAAGTAGCGATGTCGTTGGATGTCAACAGGCCAAAAAAAAAAAAAAAACAGTTCAATGGTAAAACTTTGTTGAACAAAAAGAAACAAATGCCATAAATTCTCTACCGCTAACGTTATCTCTTTGTCGCCAATAATTGTTCCTATGTGGCCGTCCTATAAAAGATTTTCCCAGTACCTTCGTTCCCCAGTGTCTTCGTCCATTCATGCTGTTCTGGTTCGTCGTACAACAGCTCATACGCTCTAATCAGTGCTCCAGAGCATGCGACGCCAGCCATATCGGACATTCTACGCCAGCGAGATGCTTCTGAACCAAATTGTCTAGGAGTGTGGTGCATCTAGTATTGTGCAGCAACACCTCAAGCTCGCCATGTCATGGGTTGCATGACAGATGCCGTAGTGTGATGCAACTGGATCATCTCGAGCCATCTCACATCACGCGTGCTCCCCAAACTCCGCGTCCAGCGCTTACACCCAACCACTCTCCGTAGTCGTGACCTTGGAGATGCGGCGTCCAGCCTAGGTTGCCTACTTCATATTCACATTCCCACGAAGCAACAGGGCTTCTGTGGTTGTCTTGCTGTGGCGTCCCATTCATGGAACCAGAGTTCAAAAGATCCCAGATCAAGACTTGGCAATCATCGCCACCAGATGCCAGTGTTCCGCGTCGGATAGGAGACCACTCCAAACAGTTGATGGAGCCAGCATGACCACGTAGCTCAATCAAAGCTTGGCCGGGCTGTCGCACATCCAGAACGCGGATGATGTTGGAGTCTTGGGCGAAAGTCGCGAGCAAATGCGTGTCGTGTGGCGATGTAGCGAGACGGAGGAGGGGTGGTGGATTAGACATGGTCTGCTGCGCTTGCGTCGGGCTAGAACGAGCGGAATCAACTGAATCAAATGTTAGCGCATGGATTCCCTAAGAAGAAGTTTTCAATGGCGCATATCACCTCTGTCATCCTTGCCCGTAGGCTCGTAGATAATGGTCGAATGCTCCAGGCTACGCAAATCAAACATTCGAACACTGCCGTCCTGACCGCAACTGACAAAGACATCGACGCTGTTGGCGCAGAAGCGGACATCATACACCTCCTTGTCATGTGCAATGAGTTGCGTCTTGGCCGTCAGGGAGGGGATATCCCAGATTGTACATGTTGTGTCAATGCTTGAGGTGATGATGAGACTGGGCGAAACGGTATTCCAGTCAAGCGATGTGAGAGGTGCCGTGTGATCGGGAGTCTTGGAGTTGGAGAGAAGTGCGAGAGGGGTCAATTTAGTTGTAGCAGTATCGCGACCGCCTCCTCGCGTAATGGTACTGCTAGGCGTGGCTGGCGTCTCGGCGGGAAGAGACCACAGTCGTAAATGATCGCCAGAGGTGGCCAGCAAATCAGTGGACTGTTTCTGGGAGGACGGTGGCTCCCACAGAAGCCTTGTGACGGGGTATGAGTGTGTAGCTTCGGCGACCTTGGTAAACTCGAGCGAGTATTTTGAGGAGCCTGGTGTGTAGACATCCTGAGGTGTAGGAACAACGTGGCTGTCGAGGATTTGAATCTATAGTGGGAATTGAGTTAGTAAATGAACGACCAAAATTTCTGATCCTCAGCCTTGAGAGCTTACGAAGTTGTGGCCATCCTCCAAGTAGCTTCCTACAGCCAGTTTGCCAGCGCCATTCCCTTGGGGTCGCCATTTGCACCAATCGAAAGCATAAATGGCCCACGGGGCAAGGTAATTGCTTGGTCCAGGCTGCGCATTGGCTGCATCGTAACCAAATCCGCCTGGTGAGTCCGACATGCTAGAGTCAGCTCTAGGTCGAATGTCGGCCAAGCCTAGCGGAGTGTTGGAAACATTGCGCTGCGAGCCCGCAAGGCCATACTTGGACATGTCGGATGGCGAGTTGTATTGAGAAGAAGGGCCGCCGCCAGGTGTCGTCGGGGTATATGCGTGATATGATGAGGGAGGAGCATCGTATCCAGCGGCGGGGCTGGAGCGAGAATAGGCATGGGACATGCCGGCCGAGGGCGGCTTGCCGTGCTGTGCCTGGTAGTCGGACATGGGACTCTGTTGATGCTGAGGAGGAGGAACAGAGCTGTGAATTGTAGGCAAGATTGGGGCGGTGTTGGAAGACATCACGGGAGGACGCGCTGCCATGCCTCCAGGCGACAGGATGTCGGGATGTTGCTGCTGCTGAGGTTGGTGCTGTTGCTGTTGGGGGAGGGAGGGAGCTTGGTCGAGCTTAATCTGAGGGCCGTAATCGCGGGGCGACATCTGACCATGCGAGTTGATGCCGGACATGTGCAGCTCGTCTTGCGTTGCGGTATACAGGCCTGTGGAAGGCTGTGATCGCGAAGGCGGTGCTTGTTGTGATTGGTTCATGGTGGGCTCGCTGGCTCTCTGGGGGGGGGGGGCGGGCAGGTGGTTTGGCGAGCGCTTGCGCAGTGGTTCTGGCGCTCACTCGTGTCAGACTGCGGACCTCACTAAAGTCGTAGGTGTCGAGCAGTGCTATGTGGGAGTGGACGGACTGGATATCCGTGGCACAGACGGCCCCCTCGTTGCAATGTGTGGAGAGGCAGGCGAGATGGCGAGAGAAGGAAATGAATGTGATGGCTCTGGATTTGCGAGGACTGCAATTGGAGATGCTAGGGTCAAAATCCTTTTGATTAAACAGTCGAGGAGGCGCTGTTGGCTGGGGTTCCAGTGTGGTTGGGTGGTATCAGGTACCTGCGTAGCGGCCCTGGCTGCGAAAAGGTACATCATTGTTGTAGGATCTGCCTTTGAAGATTTCTTTCTCGCCAAGCTGCGGCTCAGAAATTCTGAGAAAAATGAAAGGTATATTAAAGAACTGTTTGTGCATGTATATTTTTGTTTCAAGTGCAAAATTCCTGTGGATGATATTCAGAAGAGGTGCTAGATCTTGTCCATCTACACATTGTTAGCAGGCACCAAGCCACCACGGCCACCACTACCACCAGATCCTCTCCCAGACAAGCTCCAGCGAGCTGAGCTCATGACCACATGCCAACCACACCACACCACCACGCCGCAAACTAGATCCCGTGAACACTCGACAATCAAACCCCTCTTTGGAATATCTCCGGAATACTGCAAATATTTACCACTGCAAGAGAGATGACTATCTTGCTTTCGAAGAACTAAAAGAGCATCTAAAGTGTATCGCCGGAACTGTCACTTGCTGCTCCCAGTATGTCATCGCCTCCATCCTTTGGCGAACGACTCATTGGCTCTCGAATTCGGTCACCAATTCGATCCATCCACACTTCTCCGAAACGATCGCCGAGCGAGTATCAGTTAGACGAGTTAGAACCGCGACCAGACCACATCCAACCCGAATTCGAAGAGCCAGCTCTCCGGCAACGACGGCCGAGTATAGAAGAACAGCTGTACGATGCATCATGGGACTCTTGGAGTAATAAAACACCCAGCTCATCGGGCTCACCATCGCAATCGCGCAGAAAGCCCATGTTCCATGGCCCTCCACCTCCAATAGCTAGCTCTATCATGGCTGGCGGCAGATCGAATGGCCAGTCGCCAACATGGACAGACGGGAACCGATCATCTAGAGGGCTCGTAGCTTCTTCCCGGTCAAGGCTTGGGGAGCTGTGGTCTGACCAACGGCGCGACAAGAGTCGCAGCTCACAAGACTCGGTATGGAGGGGCCTCAGACGTCGCGAGCGCGCTCTTGAGCAAGACATTCAGCAGCTCCTAGATCTGCAGGCAACAGGACTGGTCGCTGGAAGCACTGTGGGCAGCGACATCGATGGACATAGTGATGCTGGGAGTAGTACACCGACTGGGACGTTTTATTCTACAGCGACGAGCAAGTCACGCATGATGAACTCCTTACACATCCCCACGAAGTCTACTCCAGAAGGAAATGTGATACCCGTACGGCAGCCCAAAGCAAGCCGCCCACTTGGTTTGCGTTCTGCACGCGCAGGCCTGCGCAAAACTATGTCCGCCCTTGGTGATTTGAAACGAGAAGAAGATGCTCACGTTGACGCTGCCTTGTCGGAGCGCAAACGAGCACTAGTTCATCTCAATAAGGTCAACAAAAGAGTGGTCAGTGTACGGGCAGAATTGCAGTCCTTTGAGGGAAGCGTGGAGGAGCCTCTTGGCATAGAACTACGCACACTCGGTGGTAAATACGATGAAGTTAGTCAAGAAATTCGGGAATTAGAAGAGAAGCTCGTTGCCAAGCGCAACCATCGCCGTTCCCTACGGGAAAGGATCGAGGACGTTAAGAGCCAAAGAGAGGCTGGCCTCAGCGGATATCGGGGTGCCTTGAAGGACGCCGATACGGAGCTTACATCCATTATGCGACACCCGCCAATCCAGCCTATAGATGCCGACATGTTATTGAGAAACGGAACAGAGCAGCTGGGAGAAGACGCCCCCAGTGGCGTAGAGTTTCTTCGCCTTTTACCAGAGCGACGCACTGCAGATATGGCAAAGACATGGTGGGAAAGCGAGATCAATGCTTTAGAGCACCGACGTATTGAAATTGCCAAAGAGAAGCAAGCTTTAGAAGAAGGAAGTGCCGTTTGGAATCAAGTTACATCGTTGGTCACCAATTTCGAAGCAAGTCTACGTCAACTCATGAAAGGCAGTGCCGTAGAAGCATCAGTCAAGGGCAAAGAGAAGGTTTCTTCGCAAGAAGGTCTAATTCGCAATCAACTGCCACATATGCAGGAAGTGGTTGTAGAGCTGGACAAGCATTTGGCACATGCCGAGGACAAAGGATGGAACCTACTGATCTGCGCCATTGGTGCAGAAGTAGAAGCTTTTCGAGAAGCATTTGATATGCTCAAGGGTTTGGCTGGCCAGGATGACGAAGTCTCCCAAGAACCATCACAGAACTGTGAGGTTCAAGAGAACCGCCAAGGTGGGCCCGGCACTCAAGCAAGCGGGCATGAAAGCGACAACGAAGTCCCCGCAGATCTGTTGGTGTCCAAAGTTGCAGAGGGCGACAGCCAGGACACTGGCACGTCACAAGACGTATCACAAGAGCATGACGTGAAAGAGCTTAAAGATCATGAAGTACAAGAGCCATCAAGTGAACTGGCAAGACAAGATAGTGTGGACGAGGTGCCTCCAGAGTTTCTCGCGGAACACGAATGATAATTCTTTTAGCGATAGTTCCATAGCGTAGCGATATTTTCTCACATTTCGAATCCATTCTTCCAAATCGAATCTTATCATACATCTATTCATTCATATATACATGTATTGTAAAAATGAGCTTGGCCCTGTATATCCCGTGCGCGGGTAACCTCGGCAGCGGATGTGCGCAAGGGTGGAGCAGCATGGCAGTTCGCACGAGAAGCGTAGACGGGCAAGAGGAAGTTTCTGTTACAAAATCTAATTGGCAAAAAGATAACTTGAACCCTACAATCAAGCAAAATAAGACATCCTATCGTTTCGCTTTCACATCAAATCCTGGAAAATTCGATTCCAAACGCCAGAGGAGATAAAAATGAGTACAGGTTGAGTGGTGCTGTATTCCGCACGAGATGACGGAACATTCGGTTCGTTTCGGTGCAGGGAGCTGAAAATAACGCGATCGGTTCGATTGTTGAAGAGGAAATGTCGCAAATATTCGATAGCGGCCAGTGAGATGGCATCCGTTCGTCCGTATGACCCGATAGCGTAACAGCGGCACCCTGTTGTTGGTGTGTTCAGAGAGCATATCATCTCGTGCGCTCGAAGAAGCTACTGGAGCCGGCGAATGCCACCGACGCATCCATCACCCATTCACCAACACCAAGGTACTTGTCGACCCATTTGGAAACCTCCTTGTTCTCGCCAGCTACTTTGTCGGATTTGAAGCTATCAAGGTATCATTGTTAGCGGATAGGGTCGAATCGGGGAGGCGTCATTCATCTCTACTCACGTCAAGCCGGTCGAGCGCTTCATGCCGGCGAGGAAAGCCGACACTAGAGAGTATTAGCTGCATAGGTCAATTTATCTGTGGCTCATGCGAAGTCACTTACAGAGGACGGCGTCAAAAGCATAGTGCGTCAATCGTCCAACCTTTGACCAGAGTCCAAACGTCAGCAGGTTGAGGAACTACAATGAAGTCTTAGATGAGCTCGATCCATCCAGCATGGGAGTTGGATTAGGCAAACACCAAGAAAAGACAAAAATACGAAGCAAGGTTGGATGGGAACGCGGATCGCAATAGCTACCGCCACGTGCAAGAGACAGGGTCCTGTATCTGCGGGATATCACTCACCACCATGATGACTATTGAATATTCGAAGGCGGAATAGTTTGAAGAAAGATTATTCGAAGACGGGTACCGACGACAGGATCGAAAACTAAGATGGGTATCGTGCTTATCGATGGAGCTTGGGTTTTGGGTGACGCTATTCTGGGGAAGCTCCAAGAACTCGACCAGCACAGAAACGGGGTTGCGTGGGCAACTGTCAGGCGGGTGGGTTGTGCTTTCCGCTGGCGCACGTGAGAGCAGTTCAGCTGCGCTGGGTGCTGGATGCTGGGGTGCTGAGTGCTGCCTCAGCGGATAGCTTTGGAGTGGCTACCAGTGGCTGCACCGTTCTGACGGGATGACTCAGCAGGGTGCTGTCGCAAAAATCACCCCGAACCCAGCGAGGGACCGCTAGACCCAGAGCGGTGCGAGTGGATGCTGTAGGGACGTGCCCCATTTGGAGACGCTGGCAAGCCAAGAGGGACATTGGAAGAAAAAAAAAAGAGGATACGAGCGAGGGTCTAGAGATAAGGATTGGATGGGCAAATGATTGGTGTCGGACCTTGAATGGCATTGGTCTAAATTTGGAGAAGGGCAGTTTGTTGGGAATGGTGAGATGTGGTGGACTGCATCAGGGATGTCCTCTGGCCATTCAAGCTGCAAGTAATGCGCATTATTGTTGTATTATTTGCCTGGGGCTTGGATGGCTTGTGGCGAACCAGAAACGAGAGTTAACAACGTTTCTCGCTTTTGAGAGAGATGTCTGTTGAGATATCTTGGGCTGTCGTCTTGTAAGTTGCTGTCTCTCTTCACTGTCCCTCCTTCCCTGCATTGCAATACGACAATTGCCATTCGCATGTCGTTCGATGCAACGCATTGCCTGCCTATCAACGTTTCAGGGGCCGGTCTATTAGATGAGTTTATTACTCGTCGTTACTGCTTTTTTTCTTCAAGCCTAATCTCCAGAGATAAGAAGTGCCTTTTTTTTTTTTGGAGAGCCCTTTAGCCATTTACTGGGTCCTCCGCAGCTAGCGCCGGTCCTTCTGGCGCATTTGCACCGAAAAGATGCTGTCTTTTTTACAGGCTACAGGGGGCAACAGCCCAGAAATCGAAGCTAATGGCGGGGCATTACTCTGGCTGCCAGGCTCCGTCATCGCCAGCAAAAAAAATATTTCCTGGCTGAGACGGCGATGTGCGATTGTATGAGAGAAAAAACGAAGGCCCGGCTGCGTTGCTCTCAGATAGACTGGCCACTTGCTGACCCTATTACTGCTGCCCCTGTTAAAGCCAAGACATTGTGTGTTGTCTTTGCCCAGTTTAGTTGGATTGATGAGAACTGGCGCTGACCGAACAGGTAGACAGGCTTTCCCACCAACAGCATCACCGCATCTGCACAGGACATAATTGTTAGTGCTGCAGCTCAGACACCAGGACCCTGTCTGCCCCCACCAGCCCAACCCAAACGTGCTGCGACAACTGGCTGGCCTCCAACAAACCAAAGTTGCTTCTGCATCCCTCCGCTTCCTCCTCTTCTTCTTTGTGCCTCATTTATTATTTTTCCCTCAAACTTCAATTCAGGTCGCTTTTTGACTGTCTAGCTTGACCTTCTCATTTCCTTCAAGAGACAAACACCTATACCAGCATTTTATTCTCAACCTCCATCATGTCTCAAGGTATTCCCCACGGAATTAAGCGCCCTCGCTCCATGAGCATCATTGCCTCCGCCACTCAGGATCACCTCGACGTCGGCGGTGGTAAGCTTGCTTGGCTCGCCGGCCTCGATACTGCCTACACTCCTGAGCACAACTTCCGCCGTACCTCCATCATCTGCACCATTGGTCCCAAGACCAACTCTGTCGAGGCCATCAACACTCTCCGCGATGCCGGTCTTAACGTCGTCCGCATGAACTTTTCTCACGGTTCATATGAATACCACCAGAGCGTCATTGACAATGCCCGCCAGGCTGTTGCCACTCACCCTGGACGTCCTGTTGCCATCGCTCTGGACACCAAGGGTCCTGAGATCCGTACTGGTAACACCAGAGGCGATGCTGACTTGCCCCTCCCTGCGGGCAAGATCCTCAACATCACCACCGATGAGGCTTACGCCACTGAGTGTGACACCGACAACATGTAAGTTTCTCTCAGTTGGTAGCTTTGCAATGTCGCTTCTTGGTTGGGAAAATATTTTCCGGTACATTTCAGCACCATTGGAAGCTTCAATTGGCCTGGCGTTCTTTTTTTTTTTCTCTGTGGTCGTACAAGCTAACCCCTCCATAGGTACGTCGACTACAAGAACATCACCAAGGTGATCCAGCCCGGCCGCATTATCTACGTCGACGACGGTGTCCTTGGCTTCGATGTCCTGAGCATCAAGGACGAAAAGACCATCGAGGTCCGCGCTCGCAACAACGGATTCATCTCCTCCCGCAAGGGTGTCAACCTGCCCAACACTGACGTCGATCTGCCCGCTCTCTCTGAGAAGGACAAGAACGATCTTCGCTTCGGTGTCAAGAACGGAGTTGACATGGTCTTTGCTTCGTTCATTCGTCGCGCTCAGGACATCAGAGACATCCGCACCATTCTCGGTGAGGATGGCAAGAACATTCAGATCATTTCCAAGATTGAGAACCGCCAGGGTCTTAACAACTTCCCCGAGATTTTGGAGGAGACGGATGGTGTCATGGTCGCCCGTGGTGATCTCGGTATTGAGATTCCCGCCGCTGAGGTTTTCGCCGCCCAGAAGAAGATGATTGCCATGTGCAACTTGGCCGGCAAGCCCGTCATCTGCGCCACCCAGATGCTCGAGTCTATGATCAAGAACCCCCGCCCCACCCGTGCCGAGATCAGTGATGTTGGTAACGCTGTCACCGACGGTGCTGACTGCGTCATGTTGTCTGGTGAGACCGCCAAGGGTGCCTACCCCAGGGAGGCTGTCTGGGAGATGCACGCCGCCTCCCTCAAGGCTGAGAACACCATTCCTTACGTCTCCCACTTCGAGGAAATGACCAGCCTTGTCAAGCGCCCCGTCAAGACCGTTGAGTCTTGCGCCATGGCTGCTGTTCGTGCTTCCCTCGACTTGGGTGCTGGTGGTATTATTGTTCTGTCCACCTCTGGCGAGTCTGCCCGTCTGCTGTCCAAGTATCGCCCTGTTTGCCCCATCTTCATGGTCACCAGAAACGCCACCGCCTCTCGCTACGCCCATCTGTACCGTGGTGTCTACCCCTTCCTGTTCCCCGAGGCCAAGCCCGATTTCGAAAAGGTCAACTGGCAGGAGGATGTCGACAAGCGTATCAAGTGGGCTGTCATGCAGGCTTTGGAGCTCAAGACCTTGACCGTTGGTGATACCGTTGTCGTTGTCCAGGGTTGGAAGGGTGGTATGGGTAACACGAACACTCTGCGTATCGTCCGTGCTGACCCTGAGCATCTCGGCATTGGTCAGATGTAAGGAGCTTATTTTAATGAAAGTTAAGGAAGGAATGGAAAATGATGGCATATGTTTCTTTTGTTCAGTAATATGGGTTGGAGGAGAAACGATAGACTTGAAGACGGTGAAAAGACACCATGAATAAACTGATGACATTCTTCGATTCCGAGTTACATAGGTGGTATCATCTGTGAATGATGCGCACACTCCAAATTAACCACATTCATACAGACTTCTCCTGTTCAGCTTCCTCAACGAGCCTGTGGTTGTCTCTCAACTGCTGCTCAATCCTGTCTCTCTCGGCTCTCAGCTGAGCTACCTTGTCATTTCTCAATTGCTGATTCATTTGCGGTCCTCCTGTCTTCTCTTCGACAGACTTGCTACTATCCGGCATATATGTAGGGCTCGAGTTGTCTGTTCGTTAGGCAGACTCAGCTGGGGCAGGCGAATCAGTCACGGCACAGCTGGCGATCAGAGGTGCTGGGCTCCTGGTCTCTGCAGATAACTCTGAAGGGAACATCGGTGACATTATCGTGGGACTCTGCTGATAGTGGCCCTTCTGTGCGTAGGGATATGTTGGGAAGTAGCCTTGATGTGGCTGTCCATGAAGCCGGTGAACTTGTTCGCCCATACCAAGCTCAGTAATTTGGGTGCGATGAGTATCCAATTCATTCTTTCCGCCATGACTCGAATTCACAACGCGTGATTTGGGGTTCTGCTAACCAGGTAACATATTCACGCGCCGTGGGTGCTTTCGTCAATAACGACAAATGAGGGCGATGCCAGTACTATGCCTGCTATTCCCACGGACGGGACTGTGATGCCCACGACCAGCTTGATCACTGTAGCGCTCTTAGCAGAGTCATCGGATCGTGGAGGCAGCTCCCCTTCAAATTTTGCGCCACTGGGTACGATGAAGTGAACAAAACTCGCTCTGGCTTCTGCGTGGAACTCGCGAGTGACTTCACTGTCAGAACGCTAGATGTCATTGAGCAGGAGGAATCGAAGCCGGCGACGGTGATGTTTCCAGTGGGAACTTTTGATTGGCAAAACTGCAGCTAGGCAGAATATGACCTACATGCAGGAGTTAGCATCAGTTCATTTATGCACACATTCAACAGCATGGGTGTACCGACCTTGGGCAGCAGAAGATCCACGTCTCGCGCTCTTCCAAATAACTCCAAGCCCTGGACCGAACACCCAACTGCCCATCCTTGCTCACTGCTTCAGAGGCTGTGAAGCCAGAGGAACACATCAGACCTGGCGAATACACAGGCGTGGTTTGTCTTGAACTGATAGAATTGACTCCACGACTTCCCCCAAGGACGGCGGGTAACATAGGGTAGGAAAAGGGTCGTACCAGCAGGGAGAGTCAAGGCATTCCGCGTCCCAGTAGGCGATGTCGAGTGTACTTCTGCTTGACCATAGATATCGTAAGGGCGTGCTGCACACGTCGGGATAGGTGAATGTGGTGGTGAGAGGGCCAAGTTTGATGGTTTCGTAGGTTGAGCCGCCGAATGCCAAGTACACCTCGGTGCTACTCTCGGTTGTGGTGGTATTTGCTGGCAACATTGCTTTGGGACAATGAGTTGAAGCTGGTTGGTTTTCATGATTTGCACACGATGGAGACTCCGAGTCTCGTATTAGGTACTGGCGAGTAGAGTTGAATTAAAGTGAGGTATCGGGGTGAGTTCAGCCTAGGAGGCGCTAAGTAGCTGAAGGTGAATGTCTCTGTGTGGCATTTACACTGCACTTGAATAATTTGTAGTATTTGCTTCTATATCCCCAAACTGGAGCTACCGTCTGCTCGTGGTCGAGAATCATGAGCGGCACTGGGACTGCTGGTCACAACTGGAGTTCCTGACGACAATGATCCAGCATGAGAATGAGGTGCAACGTAGGCGTCATGCCGTGCAGCTTGGGTTCAGAGTGAAATTTTGAACCTCGCGAATTTTTACTTCACTGTATTCCTACAGCAAAAACATACGGTAGAGTCTTACTTCTGGTGATGACGAGCGATGGTCTCAAATGGCTGTCGGATCTGTGCAGGGAAGGGACTTCTTGGCGTGCGGCACATCAAACCCTCGACGGAGTCAAATCGTTCCTACACACTAGAATACAATTGTAGAAGACTAACATATAGTTTATTGAAAGAGAAATAAAGACAAATCGTTAGTTATGCTGGAGATAGACACAAAATGGATAGAAAGAGTAAATGTAATATATATTTATGGATACTAAAGCAGCCGGAAATGCAGAGCACCTCAAAAGTAAGCTATTGACCTTGATAATTACTTAGGTAAGTCTAGTAATAGCTTCTCAAACGGTGTTAGACTCTTCAGGCTCTGGAGTCCATCCGCTGTTGCCATTGAGGACATCAAGGGTGTCTCTCTTGACATCAGGAGGAGGGGTCCATCCGCTGTTGCCATTGAGGACGTCAAGAGTGTCTCTCTTGACATCAGGAGGAGGGGTCCATCCGCTGTTGCCATTGAGGACGTCAAGAGTGTCTCTCTTGACATCAGGAGGAGGGGTCCATCCGCTATTGCCATTGAGAACGTCAAGAGTATCCTAAGTAGGACATTAGATCTCAAATTTAAGTATTAGACTTGTACTACTTACTCGTTCTGAAATAGGGGCGGAATTGATGACTCCGGCCATTGGAAGTAGAAGAGCTACAGAAAGATGGACTCGCATTTTGACTGGCAAGTAGTGTTTGTATCACTGGTTGTTCTCGAGGAGGAAAGACGTAGTATTGTGGTCTTGATTTCTCTTTTTAAGAAAAACAGGTGACTGTAGAGGCTGAGTACTTACTTTTAAACTTCCAAGGAACTGTACAATGATGCATAACGCACTGTTCCAACCCCATTTTAATTAACAACATAGTTCGTCAGTAATCTTACCTGTACTCACAAGTATCCCATGATTGGAACCTTTGGCCAGCAAAGTGTATCCCCATGCACGCCACGCCCTTAGACGTACATCTTTCAGACTCGTGTATGCGAATCCTGTTATTGGGGGCTACTAGGAGACTATTTAGTTCTAGTTAGCCCTTGCCAACTCATATCTGTAACCGTAATATGAATGCCTAAAGTTTATAGATACACACCGCCTCCTGGAGGTTTGCAGTCGCAGGTATCAGCACGCCATAGCCCATTCCCCAAGTTGTGTCTGTTCGGACCATCAGTAATGCCCATCTCCACTCACACCAAAGAGCACATGTGCTCAAGGCTTACATACAGACGAGTAGCCCCCACGCACGACTATTTTGTGCTGATTTTGCTCTGTGTTCGGGATGATCCAGATTAGGGTCTCTCCGAGGACGTCTACTGCGACATATTCTGGTACGGATGTAATAATTTCGCTGTCTATTCTTCATTCTCCACAGTGTACGTTTTCTCACTGCAGAGAATGTATTTTAATGGGATAGATTTGCCGCGATCAGTTGTAGCCACCCACAATATCATCACCGTCAACAAAAACCTCCGCGTTGAAGTCCACCACACCCTTATTTGCAATTGCCCATTCTGTGATTTTTTCAAAGCTTCTACAAGTGTGAAGAATATCACCATGACCTAAAGCTTTTTGTGCCCGATCATTCCACTGCCAGGTAATAACACTGATATCAGACGCACACATGATTGCTTCCCGAATAGCATCTAGGCAATGACTGATATGGTCACGCCCATATGATCCTCGTACATCGTCGAAGTCGTCGGGGCTAAGCACGTTTTGATAGTATTCTTTCGACAAGGCTATTCGAATTGCGTTCTAGAGATTATGTCAGTAACAAATGCTCCATAGAAAGGAGAAGAGAAAAAGTCTTTCGTACAACGCAGTGGAGTTGATGGAAGACGGCCAACTCTGCTATATAGTAGCCCTCGTCACCAATGTATGGGTATGTGCTATTGGGAAGAAGCTTGGCTTGGTCTCGAGATAGTCGACTTATACCAATGTCTGGATAATAAATTATATGAGCTTTGGCAGGGTGAAATTAGACAAAGACAAAGCAGACTTACTGTTGTACAGACTCTCCCATCTTTCATCGAGCTCTGGAGATGGATCTCCTTGGTAACTGGTCTTTTTATCGCCGAACCCACGATGAAACTTCTTGACCTCATACTGGACAGCATCTTGAGCGGGTGCTAAGACAGAGTGAGTTTTGACACTCAGTTTCGATATTTCACCACGAAGAAATCACAAAAACTTACAGTAAAGTAGCTGAGGCGCATAATTCAGACGCTCTTTGTTGTCATGAAGAAATATGAGGGCGAGAATAACGACATTTATGACCAAAACTCCGCAATTGAGGATTAATGGCCATTGTAACGACATTCTGCGCTTTGAAGTGGAGTGAGCTTCATTTTCAAGAAGGCTGTCTTCGTCGTCACGGTCATGGTAGACTGAGCTTTTCCTTTCGAGAAACATGAGTTTCCACATCGAAGCTTTGGTATCAATGGGAGTTTCTGTTCAGACTGCTTTGCAATGGAGATCTGGTCCAAGTAAACACTCAACTGCTGGCAGGCCGAGAGATGACAAGACCTCAGCAGTCATCCACAAGACCTAAAGAGCATGCCAGCAGCTTTGGACAAATCAAAATAATTATGCATAATAATCAATGCAACATTGATTATCGCCTGCTCGCTGCACAACAAGGCTCTGCATGCAGACTGCACAACAGTACAGAAAGCAGTAGTGATCAGCATTCAAAAAGGCGCAATGTAGCGCTGATGTATGACTTTTCATAGCAAACATGGTGAAACCTCAATTCTTGAAAGCCACAATAGCCGAGTCGACAGGGATAAGGTGAGATTTCTAAGACAAGGAATTACTGTATGACCACATCACGGACAAGTACCTGCCTCAATCAGCGATGGGGCCTGAACAGGCTGTCAGCGTTATTCGTCTGCAAGCCATTCAAAGTCCCTTTGCACGGTCGTCGCTGCGGGGTGCTGAGCGCCACCAGCGCCACCAACATCAGTTGGCCACTTACTCACTCTTCATCACCAGCAGCGGGGTTGCAAGTGTAATCATCTTCATTGCTGTAATCCTCGTCAAGAAAAGAGTGATAACATCATAGGGAATTGAGAAGTGGATTGACATGCAGCCACGAAGACACCGCTCTTTGGTATTAAGGCCATCCCTGTGCTGCTGCTGTCAACAGAGGTAACTTCCATCTTCATACACCCCTCCCCACCCATCCTTCAGACGTCAGTCACAAATTTTGGCCTCATTTGTTTTTTCAGTTTATATTCGATAAAATCCTTTCTCGGATGCGTGATGAATTTCAGAGGCCTCCAGGGCCGCCAGCTATCAGCCACGAGCCTTGTTGATGAACAGGGAGCGTAGGTCATCCGGCTGGAAGCGAGCTGTGCTGGAAGGCTGGGAATGTTTCGTCTGCGTAGATTACTGGCCCTGCTTTTTAGATGACCATTGTCTTAACGAATACTGAATTGTATTGATATGTGTAATGCTTAATGCTCCTTTAATTACTTGCTTTGGTGATTTATTGTACATATTTGTAGACTGAGTGCGCAATAATTGCTGATTCCGGACTAAGTTGCAATCCTAATCTGGTAGCGTACAAAACCGTTTCCAGATAAATTAAAGCTACACCGGTGGCCCTGCCAAGCCTTCAACTTTGTATGCAGCTGAAGGTTAAACTCCCTGAAAGCCAACTCTTCTGTTAAAGCTGATCTCTGTTTGTCTCGGTCTTGAGCATCGTTTACTGAGTTTAGTTAAGAAGGGGCCACTGCAATATTCTACTTCAGCTCCATTTTCATGATGAAGATTCCTACCCTTCTCATAGCGACGCAGCTATTCCTAGCGGCTTGTGAAGCTGCCACAGGGAAAGGGCAAAATATACCGCGTGGCTGGAGGGTAATTGAGAAAGCGCCGCCCGACAACCTTGCTACATTTACACTAGCACTGGAAATGGAACATATTGACTCTCTTGAGTCTGAATTATCAAAAGTTTCGGACCCTAAAAGCCCTAAGTACGGATTGCATTGGGATAAAGCAGAAGTTCATCAAAACTTTGCTCCCTCTCTCGAAACTACTTCAGCTACATTGGATTGGCTAGCTGAAAGCGGCGTATACAACTATTCACTCGACTGGATCTTCATTGATTTCTCTACCGACGTTGCTACAGCGGACCGTCTTTTGAACGCTTCCTTTCATTACTACACAAATGGTGTCACGACGCAGCTTCGTACAGAGAGCTACTCTGTGCCTGACAAGCTACAACAAATCGTTCAACTCATATCTCCTGGAGTTTATTTGGGACTACCAAATGTCTTGCAACCATCAATTCAGCGTTCTGTCATGTCAAGAACTGAAAACCCGTGTCTTCAAGCGATAAGTCCGTTGTGTCTCAAGCAGATGTACAACATGACAGACTACAAACCCTCTACTACATCAGGCAGTACCATCGGCTTCTCGAGCTTCCTCAATCAATCTGCTCTCTATCAGGATCTGTTCGAGTTCGAAAGCCACTTCGATATCCCGCCACAAAACATTTCTATCGAACTTGTTGCTGGTGGAAAAGACAACCAGAATAAATCTACAGCACAGTTTACAGAGGCTGATCTAGATGCTCAAACCATCGTCGGTATTGCCTATCCACTGCCAGTCAAACAGTTTATAGTAGGAGGAAAACCGTAAGTTTTTCTTTCATGGCCTGTCGGGCATTATTATTAAAATTCGACTCCAGACCATTTATACCGAACATTGACCACAAGACACAAAATCGCAATTTCAATGAGCCGTATGTTCCATTCTACAGACACCTGATGTCAAAGTCAAAGAATGAACTCCCGTATGTCATCTCCAATTCATATGGTGAACAGGAAGACTCCGTACCTGCTAGGTATGCGATACTTACCTGCAATCTCATCGGTCTTTTGGGTCTTCGAGGAGTGTCAGTTGTACAAGCTTCAGGTGACACTGGAGTGGGTAGTGGCTGCTTGGCGCCGGACTTTACAACAGTTGAATTCTATCCCATTTTCCCAGCAACTTGCCCTTGGCTAACAAGCGTTGGCGGAACGGTTGGATATTCACCTGAGTCTGCTTGGAAAGGTAGCTCGGGTGGATTTAGCCGTTACTTCGCAAGGCCATCTTATCAGAAGGGCCAAGTATCAAGCTACCTAAACAAGGTAGCGCCAGAAACATATGAATACTATGGAAAGTACACTGATTGGAATGGGCGTGCTTTCCCGGACGTCGCAGCCCATAGCGAATCTCCCGATTTTCAAGTTGTGTATCAAGGGTTACTTGCAGCGAGTGGTGGGACGAGTGCATCAGCGCCAGTATGGGCGGCCATTGTAGCCCTGCTCAATGACGCAAGGCTCAGAGCTGATAAACCAGTTCTTGGATGGCTCAATCCACTTCTATATACTCGCGGAATTGAATCACTAAACGATGTCACCGAAGGTTTCAGTGAAGGCTGCAACGGCATCAATCCAGGCACAAACGCAACTGAGCCAACTGGTGCTGGGCAAGTCCCAGGGGCTAGATGGAATGCGACAACGGGTTGGGACCCTGTTACAGGATTGGGGACTCCGAATTTCGGGAACCTGAAACATCTTGTTTTAAACCTTTGAGAATTTATTCCAAAGGTCTACTCCTTCAAGTACAAGTAGATCAACGGCACTCTGGCTCCTAGTTTTTATTCTTAGTCCTTTTAAGTACGAGTCAAATTTTCAAACCAAGGATTTCATTTAGCGTAAATTTATCCGAATATCTTTTCTACGGTATCACCAGGAGCAAGGTCCCAAGGCACAACGGGGGTCGAAACCGAACTTTCGGCAACCGACCAAAGCAAGTCTGTGTTCTTACACCGATGTATGGTACCAAGACCGTCCAACCCATGTGCTAAGATGTTTCCAGCATTGTCTTTCTTAATCCATGGTCGTTCAACTGTGCTATCACCAGCACATATGATTGCCTTTGAATTGCGGTGTTGTTAGCTAAAGGTGTGGAAGTAACAAGGAATTATTGTAGGGGACGGTCAATACCTGTGCGAGGTATCCTACACAATGGGGTAGATGACTTGAATGTAAGAAATGCTCGTCATGATGCTTATCCCGCTCCGTTGAGTGCCCATGTTTGGGTTGGTTTGACATCTCCCTCTGAAGTATTGCTCTCAAAAGCGACAAACAATGCAGTTGATGGAACATCGAAATTCCCCAATTTATGTTGTATGTGTCGTTGTGCCTCATTGAGATGAAGCCTTCATTTTTCGGCATCACCGTAGAAATCCAACGTTGATTGCTCTGGTCGGAAAGATCTTCCAAGGCATTAAGCTGGGTGAAATTCGTCATCGTCCAGGATTGTGAGTGCTCCCTTTCATGAGCGTAGCAGATGCGAACTGGAAACTTCGGATGGAGTTGAAGCATCAAGAGGGCCACGCTGAAAAATGATATACCTATCGCCAGCAAATGCGTGTCCCTAGCTTTGAAAGTCTTCATCTCCATCGTATCTAGCGTTGAAACGAGTGCGGTGTGACGAGAAAGCAAAAGAGTACAAGAAAGACAAGCTAACACTGGCACTACGCCGATTTCTCATACGAAACTAAACACCCACAACGGATTGACTCCGACTTGGCCAGACTTGGAAGTATCTACGAAAACATGGCTGCATCTTGGCCTAGTCTTCGGGGGAGTCGCTCTAGTAAACCTCGTGCCCCGCTTTACCATGGATGATGCGCTGTCGCAGCCTGTTCCTTTTGTAAAGACGTGAGGCCCTCATGAATGGTGCTAATCCTTGTTGCTTACGTCGGGGCAAAAAAAAAAAAGAGGAGCCAGCTAGCCCGGAACCCTGTTTGTTGTTGAGCCTGATTTGTGCTGGTGGGAAGCTCTACATGACGGGAGCTATTGTGAGAGGAGAGCTGGCTGGGTGGTGTCACCAAACTGTACTGTTACAGAAAAGTTCCATGTGTAGCGTTCTTCTGTAATATTTAATATCTGGTTCTTTGGTTCGACCCCAGGCCCCCCCGCAGGCAGCACAGCTAGGTAGACGCTATTGGCAGGCTGTGTAATCGGGGAAAACAGGCGAGCGGGTAGTAATGGGTAACTGTGGCTAGTGCCGACACGGACGTAGCCAAGGCTGAGTCATCGGCCCAACTGCAGCAGTAGGGAGGTTGCAGCATGGAGGTTGCAGCATTTGGTAATTGTATGCTTCATTAGTCTGAAAACACTCCAACTCCAATACGATATAAAAGCTCTCTTATACACCAAGCTGTCCGAACACCAATTGTGAACCTTTGTGACATTAGAAGCGCTATTCTGCCACCTATGGCCCATTGCGACCGAACAGTATATTGCGATTCAATAAGTTCGTGGCAGATGCTCCATTATGATGACATCGACTATTCCAGCTTGCTTAGAGCCCTTACTGGAGGACTGGCTGAGGGCTATTTGCGTACTCGTCCATGCTCTCATCGCCTTTCATGCCATCGCGATGCTCCTTGCGGATAGCCTGGCTGCTCTCAAAGTCAAACCACTGATGGCACGTCAATCAGGCCATGTAACCGTTGCCTCCAAAAGCAAATATCATTGGTCATGCAGGCTTTCCATCTTTTTGACATGTCTCGGGGCTGCTGCTTTTGCCACTGGACCTGCCGCCACAGGCTCCGTTTGTTTCGAAAAGGAAACTGCGGTATGGCCATGTCAAATGCCACTGGTGAGCCCTCCAATCGAGTTTTCGTTGTTCTCGCAACTCACATGCTTTCGTAGGTAGTCAATTCTGGCGTTCAGCTTTGTTACGTTGTGTTGATCATCGCAAACAGTAACCACCACCCGACTTCATTCCGTATGGCAGTATACGGAGCCATCTCCAGCACCATGTTGGTTGCACTGCGTGCGACAGAATTTGTGGCTCAGGCTCATACATCGACGCAGGGAGCTCGTTGGCAGCTGCAACAAATCGCAGGATTGTTGCTACAGGCCACGGGCTTTCTCCTACATCCTCGGAGCCCGGACACATTTACATCAGGAAAACCAGACGCCCGACTCGCGACTGCCCACTTGCTTGACTTGTTGACATTTTCATGGGAAAGCAACCTGTTTCGCTCGATGCGAGACACTTCGATCAGCAAGGATTCGTTGCCACCGATTAGTCCTTCTCTTGAAACAGGGCATTTGATGAAGTGTATCTCTGACTACCAACCCGACCAACAGCTTTGGGCCTGGCTACTGCGAGCTTATTATCCGCAGATTTTGAAGCAGTGGACACTTGCCGCGATCAAAGCTGTTTTTCAAGTCGTACCACAATATGCTCTTTTTTACTTGCTTCGAACGTTGGAAGTGAAGACCTCGGGCCGCGATATCACCCTTTGTAGCCTCCTGTATGGGCTGAGCCTTGTGACGGAGGTCTGGGC
The DNA here is from genome assembly GCA_022702485.1 of Simplicillium sp. C3G150-2. Classification (NCBI taxonomy): domain Eukaryota; kingdom Fungi; phylum Ascomycota; class Sordariomycetes; order Hypocreales; family Cordycipitaceae; genus Simplicillium; species Simplicillium sp. C3G150-2. The sequence goes on along the minus strand of JAJIYY010000005.1, from coordinate 728,277 downwards.
CAAGGAGCTGGTGGTTTGGTTTACTATGGCATACTTTCAAATTCCTCTGCAAGCTGTTTTAAGCTCAGCTGTCTATCGAAAGACTTTGAAATTGCCAAATTTCAGCGAAGGCCACTCTAACGAGAAGAAACCCAAACAGTCCTCCTGCAAAGATGATTTGTTATCGCAATCCATCGATAATCATTTACAACTCGACACGTGAGTGGTATTCTCATAAAGTTTCATGCTGTTGTTTTACTAATGCTTGATACCTAGTGGCAAAGTTTCAGCTATCTGCAGCCAGAACGTGCTGATCCCTCAGTCATTCATCAAGCTGGTTTTCACGGCAGTTGCGTTAGCGCAATTAATTGGATGGCAAGCTATAACCATGGTCATCATATGCATGATCGTGACAACGGCTATCAACTTCAAAATTTCCGCAATGTATTCAAAAGCTTATTATGGCACGATGAAGTATCGAGACCAACGATCCAACCTGCTGTCCGAAGCACTCCGAGGCATCCGCGACATTCGTCTTGGAGTGTTTGAATCAATCTGGGAGAAAAGGCTTCTCAATGTTCGACAGGAGGAAATGGACCAGATGCAACGGAGCTCGTTAACCATGTGTATCGTTGTTGTCTTGGCTAATGTCGGCCCTCTGGTACTCGGTACTCTGCCTATCGCCTTATATGCATATCAATCGGAGTCATTAACTGCTTCAATTGCATTTTCATCCATGGGGCTGCTACAAAGGCTTCAAGCCGACCTTGCCGCGTTGCCGTTGCTATGGTCATATCTGCTCGAGTGCTGGGCTAGCTGTGAAAGGCTAGAAGGCTTTCTGAAGCTGCCGGAGAAACAAGAAGCAATCATTCCGTCTGCCTCCGTCGTATTTGACAACGCAACAGTATCGTGGTCCTCAAAAGCCGCTGGGGAAGAGGCCTCGTCAGCATTTTGCCTCAAACAGATGTCACTGCGATTTCCTCGTGGTAAACTGTCGATCATATCCGGAGGAACTGGGTCAGGCAAAAACCTCGTATTAAGCGCCATTCTAGGTGAAGCAGATGTTGTTTCTGGCTCCATTCACGCACCTCGTAGCACCAACTCCACTACTGTCCAGCAAACAGCCGCTCCGATTGCTGTCGTGTCCCAGCCAATATGGCTAGAAAGAGCGACTATCAAAGACAACATACTGTTTGGCTGCTCCTACGATTCAGAGAGATACTCTAAAGTCGTTGCGGCTTGTGCGCTGGAAAAAGACATTCAGAACTTACCAAACGCTGACGCAACTGACGTCGGGCCAACAGGGACCTCGCTAAGTGGAGGTCAACGCTGGAGAGTATCTCTGGCAAGGGCACTATATTCGGCGGCTGATACTATTCTAATGGGGGACATCATGTCAGCAATCGACTCATCAATTCGAAAACATGTTTTGGAACAGGCCTTGTTTGGAGAAATTGCAAGGGACAGAACATTGATCATGGCTACCCATCATCTGGCTCTGTGCCAGCCAGTTGCAAGTTATGTGGTCCACCTCTCAGACGGACACGCGCTGTGCACAGAACTAGAGAGACAAGAGGTTGGCACGGCATCATCGCAGGCTCCGATTGCTTTGGGAGACTCCAAAGTTCAACACGTCAGCGGAGCTGAGAGCACGTCTGAGAAAGAGAAGGATTCGACCGAGTACCGACCCGTCCCGCCTAATACAATCATGTTTGGGAAGAAATCGACACTGGCTGGACTGGCAGAATATCTTCGGCGTGGGGGCATATCTGGTTGGCTATTTTCAATCACTATCACCCTATTGTCAGAGGCTACAACACACAGCGGAGCCTGGTGGCTGAAGCAGTGGACAGACAAACTTGCGGTTGAGAATGAGAACACTGCGCATATCGAGCATAAAGCTCCAGCACCAAGTTCCCCAGATATGTACTACATAGTAGTGTATATTCTGGTATCACTTGCAAGTGCGTTCATGGTCGGGTTCAAGTCCTTTGCTCGATACAATGTCAGTCACAAGGCTTCGCTGAATATCTCTCGGGGTATGATATGTTCTATTCTACGGGCGCCGCTCCAGTGGATTGAAACATATCCGCGTGGCGAGATCCTCAAGCGTTTTACTTCAGACCTGCTTGTCATCGATATGAGAATAGCAGCTAATATTGTTGGGGAGCTTGAGTTTGTGACAAGAGTTCTACTTGCTATCATAGCTGGGTAAGTGATTCATAAACAGAAGACACTAGTTACCAGTTGCTTTGACAAAGCTGACATTGAACAGGATATCTGTATCGCCTTACACCTGTATCTGTGCCATCGGGCTAATTGCGGCATATTGGCGCCTTGCGAAACGCTCCATGCCCATTGCACAACAATTGCAGCAGCTCAACTCTACGCAATTATCTCCACTGTATAGCCAGCTTCATTCAACACTAAGTTCAAACGGCCTTCTTGTGATTCGAGCCTTTGGAAGATCAGCAGACTACGTCCATCGTATGGATGCCGGTATCGATGATTCATCTCGAGCAGCTTGGTATAACTGCCTCTACTCGAGATGGATGGAACTACAGATAGGCTTGCTCGGTGTTGCGTTTGAAGCCATGATTGCACTTGGAGCCGCTTCGGGCCACATCAACCCCGGATCAGCTGGCTTCGCGCTAATAGTCAGCAGACAATTCTCTGGCTCCGTAGGTTTGCTCATTAAGAAGGCTGTTGTGATACAAAACGACGTCAATGCTGCCAATCGAATCGCCGAATATGACGAGCTGCCGTCCGATTTTAAAGCCGGACGTGAGGCTCCAGAAAACTGGCCAGACAGGGGTGAAGTCGCGGTCGAAAACTTCTCAACTGGATACTCCGATCTGCCTACGGTGCTGAATAAAATCGACTTTATAGCGAAGTCGCATCAGCGCGTCGGACTTGTCGGTCGGACCGGCGCTGGGAAATCATCGCTCTTTCTAGCCCTTTGTCGGGTCCTTGAAAGTCGGCAAGGACGAATTCTTATAGATGGAATAGACATTTCCGGGTTGAGCTTGGCCGATCTTCGCCAGCGAATGTTCATTATCCCACAAGATCCGTTCCTCTTTAGTGGAACACTCCGCAGCAACCTCAACCTATCTGGGAACCACTCTGATGAGATACTTGTGGAAGCATTAGACAAAGTTCGACTAGATCTCTCGCTCGACATGGATCTAGCCCCCGGCGGGACCAATATCTCGCAAGGTCAGAGACAGCTTGTCTGTTTAGCTAGAGCGATAGTATCCAAACCAAAGATATTGTTGCTTGACGAGGCCACGAGTGCGGTCGACGAAGCCGCTGATGATATCTTGCAGCAGATTTTGAAGACGACCTTTTCAAAATGCACAGTTATAGTTATTGCTCACCGTCTGTCTACGGTTATTGATTTCGATAATCTTCTGGTGCTTGACCGGGGTAGAGTCGTTGAAAGTGGACGACCAATCGACCTGTCTCGTCAGAGTGGTCCTTTCAGAGAGTTGTTGGAGCATAGTGTTGATAGACTTGAGCTACTTCAGCGCTTGGAAAGCAATTAGTGCATTTTCTCATCTGGTGTGGTGGAAGGGTAATGAAAACAAATATGATTAGTCTGGCGTGATGCATGTTGACCAGCAGGGGAGATGGGCAGAGTGAGGCGGGTTCAGCCTTGACGCGCGGGCCACTGCAACATACATGGTTTTGTGTCTTATTTGAGTGTTTTAATGTATCTATCGTTCAAATTTAATTTTGATTCATGTTTCAGCAAGTATTGTTAGCTGTGATGATTTGATGTGGTACGGGCTCCATGTTAGACGACACAATATCGCCGCCGTACTCACCATTTCTCCGCACCCTCAAGCGCATTACACCCCGAATTACATACAAAACGTTCGTCATCGTTTCTACCAGCTCCGAAAACAATAAGCAGCCTAACATGTGACACAGTTTACTTCAGCCCGATTTTAGACGCCACCAGGCTGCCATCTACGAGTCGCCTTGCAGCTCATTCACCAGCAAATCGCCACAACTGACCTTTAATTGTTCAGAATACATCTTTATTTTTCTTACATTCTACTTATAAAATTAAGTAGATAAGGTTTAATACCGCGACACAGACAAAGGGAATCAAAGTCGATGGAGTGACTCTACACAAGACCACGCAAGCCCTCGTAGCATCGTATCCTCCTCTGTCCGCAGTTCAGATTACAAAGACCATCAACTGGAAGATGCGCGAAGTGTTGAGACAATACTTGCAGACCCCCAGAACTTGGCTGCAGCCTCGAAAGTAGACATAAGGAACAGTCGCAATGGCATACAATGACATCGAATGCATAAGTGAGGATATAAGAAAACACAAATAGCTATACAAGGCGGCAAACTGGCCAAAAACACAAAAAAAACATACAACACCAGGCGTTCGCTGGTCGTCACCGACCCAGCTACTACTCCGGCGCTCGCTTGTTTGTCTTTCGGAGATCAGACGGGATCCAGATTTTTCAGGCGGCTGTGGTCGTATGTGAAAGTGAAGGAATATAATTTGTTATATATACGATCGTTGCAGTTGTTGCATTCCTGGCTGTCTGCGAGAATTCGCGACTCCATCACATCGCTGCAAATTTGCCTGGTGGAGTATTGGGATTGGTTGCTGGATATTTACTAATGTTGCTACTATTGTTAGTATTGCTGGTGTATCCTTCATTAATGAATAGCTAAGAATGAATAACTGCGGAATTTACTTTGTGTAGGCAGCCGGCTACCACGCATCGCCGAACAAGACAAGTCGGCACCCGTCTGCTATCCGCGACAGCGCGTGGCATAATCTCCCAACAATTCTGGAATGAATCATTTTGATCAATTGTAAATGACAGCTTGCGTAACTCGTTGCGAGTCGCTGGCAAATCTGCACACATCTCGAATTTGCATGTGAAGCATGTGAAAGTGCCCCAAACTTGGATCGGACAGTCGGCACAACCCAGCCCAACGGTGTGGTTGGCGATCCAGCAATCGATGATCCAATCTTATCTAGGAAATAAAACAAACAAACGATATTTCCATGTTCGACACAGCAAACATGCCACTGCCAAGTTTCACATGTGAAATCCAAGCAGGGCAGTACTACGCGTCCAAACTCACAGGGTCGCATTCACGCCTCTCTCGCAGCGGCATACTCACCACTGCAACCACTGGCCATTCCGTCACAGCATACACAAACCGGTAGCCTCTGCTGAGTGCAAGTGGGACGATTGGCTGGTGGCTCTCGTTGGTGGAATGAAAGTGCCTGCATCGATCACTGAATGTATAACATCAGCAAATATAGCGATAAACTCTGTCGACACTGGCATGTAGTGAAATCGGTGTAGCCAAACTCAGTAGAGCTACGTTATGGGCATCCAGGGCAATAGTAAGGAATTAAAGTTTCGAAGTCTATTCGTCGCCAGACGAGATGGCGCAAAGCTATCGCCGAATGGTGCTTAAAGTCCGGGCTACGTGCCGTGAACCAGAACCCCACCCTCTACCTAAGTGTAGTAGCAACTCAACTCAGCTGAATTTGACCGTGCAAAACTCCCCGTCGGACTAGAGCAAAAACACCAAGAAGCGTAAACTCCGCAGCTCCAATGTTACATTAATCATTAACCTTGGCAATTGCGTTGGACCAATTGAAGAAAAAAATAGGTCATAGATGCAAGAGTAGCGTCATGCTAAATTGTGTAAAAAGGGATTGAATTTGATTCCACTGCAACAGTGCCGCGCAGCCCGATGATCGGGTGTGGTGCGTGAGCAGATTGTCATGATCAATCACGACATTACAAACCAAGTCAGAGACACAGACAAAATAATACAGCGGACAAGGCGTGACAAGGTGTCGCAGGGCGTAGCGTAGCGTGAAAAAATGTACTTGTAATCAATCAATCGAGCCAGAGGAGGGGACAGCGATTGGTGGAGGGCGGATATTGCGCCGCAATACGCTGACGAATCAATTCTTACGTTAGCACGCTGCACTTTCCTCACCTCTCGCTCCCTTGCGTGCCGACGTGCCTGCCCATTCGAGCTGGGCGGAAATGTATGTCAGGGCGACGGCCGGCTGTCAAGGTTCGCGGCGTCTCCACTTTTTAGAGGCACCTGGCCAAGAAAAAAAAAATCCGCGGGCGATGAATCATGGCCGGCGCCGGCACTGAGACAACAACGACAACGGCGTGCCGGTTATGGAAACAGACAGGCACCAGTCGGCACAGGACAGGCACTCAGCCCAAAAGCTTGGCTTCGAAGTCCAGCCGCAACCAGGCAGCAAGATCTGTCAGTTAATGAAACAATTAGAAAGATTGGAAAACATTCACGATGCATTGGGACGACTGTCTTGATTGAATAATAATTTTTGTTATTTTTTTGGTTCCGTTTTCTATTTTAGACTCCAAGCCTTGCTCTACCAAATCTGGGAGCAGCCTGCCTTGTATCATGTCTATGTTCCGTTTTCCTTCATCATCGTAGAGTGGTGTACATTGTAATAGTAATTGTAAAAAAAATTCATAAACGCCATAATCGCTTCCTGATGCCTCGAGGGGTATCTCGTTTTAAAAGTGTGTAAAATTCAAAAACGCCATGCTGATGCTTTCCCAAAAAGTCGCTAGTAGAAGAATATTGTATACAAGAGAGGACCCAATCAGATCTAGTAGACCATGACGGATGATACCAGACTGTGTTGTTGTTGTCGTTGGGAGTAGAATTCCTCTTCTTGGTACAATTCTTGCTCGGTAGCCTTGGCTTCCTTGTCGGGCAGAGGCAGAGCGGCTTCGGAAGGCGAAGGAGGCATGGACTCGTCCTCGGAGCTGTCAGAGTCGTGGTCAATCAGCTCGGGAGGAGAGTTGGAGTGCGAAGGTGTGCGGACGAGCTCGAGCTGGGCAAAGTCCTCCTCTTCGTCGTCGTCGACTTCCATGTCGGCATCTTGGCGGCGGAGGGTAGCGGGGGTGGCGTGGGAGATTTCATCCTCGTCGAAATCAGAATCAGAGTCAGAGTCGGAAGAAGAGTCGTCCTCGAAAGCCTCCTCTTCGATGCGGTCGGCCCATTGGATGTGGCGCTGCTGCTCTGCGGTGTTCTTCTTGTGAGAGGCGCCGCGGACGGATTGGTTGAACCAGGACTCCTGCTCGCGCTCAGCCTCGGCCAGCTCAAGCATCAATGAATCCAAAAGGTTGGCGTGTCCGACAAGCAGGCGGAGATCGTGATCGGGTTGGGCGGCTTCGCGAGAAAGCTTGCCGCGGGCCTTGTGGGCCAGGTAGTATGTTTGTGTGATGGACATGGTCTTCTTGCTGATGATGGAGGCGGGAGAGGCAGAAGAGTGAGAAGCAAGAGGGCTTCGTCTTTGGTGGATGGAAGTTGGTCGTGCAGTTGCTGCGGTAGACATTGTGACTGGGGGGGAATGGTGTAGTATTATATTTAAATGTGACAATTTAAATTTTTTGGCTGTTATTGTTGGAGAACAGCGGTGGTGAGTCAAGGCGGTATATGGGTCCCCGGGAAACTGTGACAGGGATAGCGCCAAAGGTGTGATGGGTTGAGCAGATTGGTTAATAAAAGCCAGCAAGGTGCTTTGAGTAGCAGATGCAAAAGATGTGAAGATGTTGTAGATGTTGTTATAGATTGTTGGTGAAGATGGAGTCTGGAACAAGACGGGTATGGATGGGAGGAAATGTAATCTTTTTAACACACGAGGCCCATGCCGGTTGCTCGTCTGCTTGGCTTGGCTTCGCATCGCATCGTTTGTCATGTCCGAGTGCGCCGCCGGCGCAACAGGGCGGAGTTTAGATCCGGGCTCGCTGCGTAGTCCTGTGCCGCGTAGGGGAAACGTGGGTGGGGTCCCACGCTGAGAAATCCGTGGACATTAAAAATCACGGCCGCCATAAATACGCGGGATGACAATTCGGATTTTAGTGTTGACCATAGGTATCCGCTTGCGTTAGGGTACCTGTTATGGTGTGAGACACCAAGGCTGTTCACTTTGAATTACACGCTTCACCACACTAGCATTACCCCCATTCGTCTGATTTATTTTGTCAGCCTAGTGGAATCCGTCCTCCCAAAAGTACCTTGGTCAGCGGAGAGACATAACTTTCCGCATTTTACTCGGACGTCTGTCGGACTGCTCTCGCTCTCGCTCTTTTCAGTTTTGTCTGGCCCAGTCACAGTCACAGTCACATTTGCACTCTCATACTCGCTCATACACGGTGAACCCACCACCCACCGCCCTTGCACCATGGCCGCTGGAATCTTCCAACCGCTTCACTGACACTCTTTTGCGTTGTCCATCTGACAAACCTACGTTTTACTGGTTCCCAATCGGGTTACAGCTCAACCCAGATTCATAAGCGGTGATTAGAAACGAAGCAACACACACACACACCTTAACTCCATTGACGCCTTTTCGCTTGTCACTAACTCTTATTGCCTGTAAGAGTCATAGCTCTCCTTTGACTCTAATGTTTGATTACTGCAAGCCGTGAATTTATTGCGCCGTGACATCGTGCACCCTTTTAGTCCCTTTTTTTTGTTGTTGCTCACAGCGAAAGCTTAATTCCATGCGCCCACCTCATTATCCCCTAATTCCATCGACGCTCATTTCTAATACACTGAAAATTTTAGTTGTCACCAGTCTCACCCCTTTTCGCGAGAAATTGCCAATACCCTTGTCACAATTCTAGAAGCCAGCTAAGAAAGAAAAACATAACAACACGCGTATAATTGCTTCGACTGCCTAACGGACCACCGCAATCTAATTGCGTCTCCCACTTGCGCGTACTGCATGTGAAAAGCGGTGGGTTCAACAACAACTCCAAGACCAGGACACAAGACCCAAGCAAAAGCACAGCCCAGGACCACGTTTCCAAAAACTCAACAGATACCAGATCCGGTAAAACGCCAATCTCGCATTCATCGCTCGCTTTGCCTCTAGTGATTCACGCTCATATTCACAATACGTGTCATCATGCACCGCCTCCTCCACAACCTCTGACGACCTGCGCATCTCACTAGGCATCACCGTTCCTCAACAGGCGAACACTCACTGGCTCGCATCGAATCCGAATCTAAGCCCCGACAGCACGAAGCCACTTGTGCTTCGACAAATAGTAAGGCTGAGCATGAGCCACTGCGTAAACCGTAAAACGCTGCGTGTCGCACTTTACTCAAGTCCTTATTTCGTAAGCTTTTCGCATCGCTCGTTTAGGTCTAGTGCCGGAATTCATAGCGTCCGTCGACCGCGAACCCCGTTTCTACTCCAATTAAACAGACCAAAAAAAAATGAATCAAAATCTTACAGACAAAAAGTTTATGGGCTGGAGAATTTACGTCCGCGTTTGGGTTATGGAGCTATTGACTGTTTGACCCATTCTACGGCAGTGTCTACGGGAGTAAAAGAAATTTCTGAGCCAAGGGTCCATGAGTCAAAGGCGTAGGGCTCTGTCCGTCATTCTCACTCACTTAGTGGTAAATCGTAAATCCGCTGTCAAAAGTGACCGTTGCGGAGTTGTGGTCCGGCGAACATGATGGAAGACTCACGTCCGCATGATGACACAGCCAACGAATTAAGAACAGTCGTAACAATGGATGCCACCAACACGATTGACTTTGTAGTTAAGTTATTGTCTATTGAATTGTAATTATTCCCATAGCTAAGCCCATGGCCCCCATCAATTGAGATACACGCGCAACCTCACTTCGAATCGCTTACACGCCCATAACTTGCATCGCGTCGCACCGCAACCCATCACCATGCCAATTCGGCCTCGGCGCGAACAGCAACGCGAACGCTGCCGCTTACATACAACTCAGCCTTGCATCAGCATCAGTCATCGAGGTGACCCTTAGACGAAAATTCGCAGGGCTGAACACATCCTTCCATCGACCCCTAGACCCTCTTATTCCTCACCCGGGCTCCGTCTCGCCGGAACAGACCGCCGCGGACTCTTCTTCACTTTCGTCAGGTGAACCAGCCATACAAGAAAATAAACCGTCCCTCAGTCACACACACTTTTTTTTTAAGCTTCCACCGACTTGCTCGGAAATAAACTGTAACTGGCTAATCCCAGCGAGGACCCTTGTAGAAGCAAGTGACAATGGAGCGCGTGATGTGCCTGTCTTGCTGCCCGTTTCCTCGTCTTCCCGCTCCATCCGTCGTAGTCGCTGATGGGTTCAGCGGCCTTGACCTGGTGACCACTCGCGCTCTACTAGCATGGATCGCCGATTCCGATTGTCGGGCTATGGTGTCAATTGACGAAGTGGATGATTCAATTGAAGTCATCGTGTCGGAGTTTGACGTCCGTCGTGGTTGCGAACGGCTCCGGTGTTGATCATGCGCTGTGATGTGCGGGCATTCATTTCGCAATGTCATCCGTGCCAGTGTTTGCCCATTCTGCGGACACTAGTCGCCGCCGCTTTAGTACATTGAATGAATTTTTCACGATTATATTTTTTTTATTTTTTTATTTTTGAAATGGAATGAAGTTGATGTGTAATTGAAATTTGCTATGCTGTCATAATCACTCAGCCCGCAACTTCTTCTTGGTCCTTTTCCTCTTGCCGCCCACTTCCTTGTCCTCCTCAACCTCCAACAGCGCCTCGCGCTTCTTCTCGCTCACCACCTTCAATGCGTCACGAATCACTCTCGTCTCCAGGTTAACACCCTCCTCTTCCCAAGCAGCCATCTCTCGCCCAACTCGCTTCTCAATCGCCAGCACCAACTCCACGTCTCGCTGTCCCACAAACGTTACAGCGTCACCAGAGCGACCCGCACGAGCAGTACGACCAACACGGTGGATGTAGTCATCAGGATCGCGAGGGATATCGTAGTTGATAACCAAGCTAACTTCAGGAATGTCCAAACCTCTCGCCGCAACGTCAGTGGCTACTAAGATTCTGGCTGCTGATGCGCGGAATCGAGCTAGGTTGTCGATTCTTTGGCGTTGAGCGAGTTTTGAGTGGAGAGATGTTACGCGGTGGTCGAGGAGACGGAGTAGATGGTGAAGAAATTCGGCGGTGGAGGTGCGGTTGCAGAAGAGGATGATGGTCTTTTCTGCATTGGTTTCGGTTGATAGGAATACGTGTAGGTAGTGTTCTTTGTGTGTGACGGGGATTTGGATGTGTTTTTGAGCCAGGGTTGCAGGGATGGCAAGCATCTGTGTGTCGACTTCGCAGATGAACACAGGCGGTTTTCCAGGCCTCTGTGGCATGTCTTTCAAAGCTCTCACCTCGGGGGTGATGGTAGCAGTGAAAAGTAATGTCTGTCGCTCACTCGCTGGTGGAAGGACTGAGAGACATTCCTCTACATCGGGCAACATACTACCACGCCCAGCGGCATGCAACAAGCGATCAGCTTCATCAAGTACTACGTATCGTACTCTTCGGAGACCGCAGATGGTATCTTCTCCAGATGTTCTTATATGATCCGCCAGTCGTCCAGGAGTCGCAATGACTACATGCGGTCGCTGAGCCAGAGCAATAGCCTGTGCACGCTGGTCTGAACCACCCGTGACCAAGATCGCCTTTAGTCCTTGTGGAGAGGAAATAGCCTTGAATTGTTCGTAGATTTGCAGAGCCAATTCTCTTGTGGGAGTAAGAACTACCGCAAAGATTCCGGTAGGATCTTGCGCCCATTTCTGCAGGATAGGGACCGCAAAGGCAACCGTTTTACCTGAACCAGTACGACTTCCACCAATGCAGTCCCTCCCCTTCAGGATCTCGGGTATACAGCCTTTTTGAATTCCAGTAGGGCGTTTAATCGCCATGTTGGACAGAGACTGCACCAGCCATGGGTGTACCTGTAGCGAGTCGAATGTGGTGTTGGGATCGACGGGAGCGAGAACGCCAGTCTCACTGGCAGGTTCGACGACAGCCTTTGCTTGGGGTTTTGTTGACGCCTTGGATGTGGGAGCATCACCTTTCTTCCTGATTCGAGAAGGAGCCGCAATGGTAGAGAATACAGGCTTGAACTCGGTCTGATCGTCGTCGCTTTCGTCGTCCACATCTAAATTTTCGGTCTCGGTGATGGATGTGCGGCGTCTTTTGCGGGAGGCGGCATTGTCGAGGTAGTCGGACTCGTCGAAGGAGGCGCTGCCCTCCAGAACTTTGGTCTCGTCCAAGTCCACAGCCATTTTGTGCAGATTTATATGCTGTTGCAGTGGTGATGGTGAGTTTTTCGAAATTGTCGACGATAAGATTTCGAAATTTTAGTGGAGATTTCGTTCGGGTCGCCGCCGACAATCTTGTGGGGCCGTCAGTGGGGGCAGCGAAGTCTGGAACTTGTACGTAAATGCAATGAAACTATTGTACATTGTTCTCGCCTGCCACTACAATGGGACACAATTTCTAAAACAAATACGATAAACCTGCGTTTAAATATCAAGAATATTATTCTGGAGTTCATTGAGTGCTTATTTGTCCCATTAGAGTCGAAAATAGATTCCCTAGAGGTAGTTTGAACGCGTACATAGCTACTCCAGGTTAGCTATTACCAAGGCCTCGCGCTGCAACCGTCATCATGGCATCATGACACAACCACAAGGGCTAGTCACATACACGTAATTAAAAACCACAAAATCGTAGACTATGTATATTTGATACAAATTAACAGCTGTGACCGCTAGATTGACAACGTCGTATTCAATTGCTCGCCGCTGCACGCCTCCGACAAAACTGCTTCTCAATCCTGCACGACAAACGTGATGGACTCTTCACACGATTGTCCTTCTATGCAATCTCGCGATTCAATCAAGGATATATGGGGTCCACGAACACCATATGTTCATGGATGGCCAACGCGAGTCGATACCGCAATAGAAGATGCCCCTAGCAAATGGGTCCAGAGCGCCTGTGTTCTCTGCAGGTGTGTCTTCCTGGTTGCAGAGTAAAGTTCATGAGAGCCTAACATATTCATAGTAACGGGTGTGGATTAGACATTGGAGTCAAAGATGGCAAGGTAGTGGGTGTTCGTGGACGTGCTACCGACCGGGTCAACAAGGGCAGGTTAGGGCCTAAGGGGATGCACGGGTATGGTTCAATCTTCGTTCAGAAACACAGCAGTTCCAAGTTGCTAATTCGCGGTTTTTGCCTTTCTAGTTGGAAATCTATCAACAGTAAAGATAGATTAACACACCCGATGATCCGACGCAACGGCGTGCTGGAACGGGCTACATGGGATGAAGCTATGGAGCTCATCGTGAAAAAGTCCAAGGAGCTAGTAAAGCACTTGACGGCTCATAGCATTGCGTTTTACACCAGTGGACAGTTGTTCCTGGAAGAGTATTATGCACTGGCACTCATTGGTAAAGGCGGCCTGCAGACTCTTCATATGTATGTTTTGTCTTGGATTGGGAGCAACAACTGAATTCAGTAGGCTAATATTCTCTAAGGGATGGAAATACACGCCTCTGCACTGCAACGGCAGCAGCTTCCATGAGAGAGTCATTCGGGTCCGATGGCCAACCTGGCTCATACACCGATATTGACTGCACTGACTGCCTGTTCATGGTCGGTCATAACATGGCCGCCACCCAAACAGTATTATGGGCGCGAATTCTCGACCGACTGGATGGGCCAAAACCACCAAAATTGATTGTTGTTGACCCTCGGTACTCAGAAACAGCCAGCAAAGCCACCATACACCTGGCTCCACGAATTGGCACCAACTTGGCATTGTTGAATGGTATCCAGCACCTCCTCTTTGAGAACAACGATATAAATCAAGACTATGTTGAGAAGCATGTCGTTGGTCTAGACAGTTTGAGGGAAGTAGTTTCCGCATACAACCCAGAAAAGGTTGCAGAAATCACCGGCGTGCCAGTCGTGAAGCTGAGAGAAGCAGCTCAAGTTTTAGGCGCAACGCCTAGTTTGCTGTCTACTGCATTACAAGGCGTATATCAGTCAAACCAAGCAACGGCAAGTGCTTGCCAGATCAACAACATCAACCTCCTCCGCGGGCTGATTGGGAAGCCAGGGAGCGGTATCTTCCAAATGAACGGCCAGCCTACAGCACAGAACAATCGCGAGACAGGCTGCGACGGAGAATTTCCCGGCTTTCGCAATCACCAAAACCCAGCTCACTTTGATGAACTAGCTAAATTGTGGAATCTCGACAGTATTCGCATCCCTCATTGGAATGAACCGACTCATATTGAGAGCATGCTCAAATTCATGCAAGATGGCACCATCCGCATGGTCTGGGTTAGTGGAACGAATCCTCTTGTCAGTTTGCCCAATTTGCCAGTCATTAGAGACATTTTTACTCAACCGGAGTTTTTTGTTGTCTGCCAAGATATATTCATGACCGAGACAGCTGCGACTGCGGATGTTGTCTTGCCCGCAGCTCAGTGGGCAGAAAAGACTGGCTGCTTTACGAACGTGGATCGAACAGTTCATATTTCTCACAAGGCTGTAGAACCTCCTGGTGAAGCGAAACCCGATCTCCAAATATTCCTAGATTTTGCTCGCAGGATGGGGTTCAAAGACAAGGACGGACAGGATCTACTTCCCTGGAAAACGCCAGAGGAGGTGTTTGATGCCTGGAAGAGCGTCTCAGCTGGCAGACCATGCGATTATACTGGCATGTCTTATGATCTTTTAACTGGAGGTTCTGGTATCCAGTGGCCTTGCAACGAGAAGTACCCAACCGGTAAAGAGAGACTGTTCGAGGATGGTGTTTTCTTTACCAATATCGATTTTTGCGAAAGCTTCGGGCATGACTTGGAGACTGGCGCACCATTTTCTCTCGAATACTACAAACAACTCAATCCAGCTGGCCGAGCCATCCTGAAAGCATGTCACTTCTTACCCAGTTATGAAGAGCCAAATGAGGAGTATCCGCTGCGGTTGTCTACTGGCCGCAATGTCTATCACTTTCATACCCGTTCTAAGACAGGAAGGACTCCTCTACAACAAGCGTGCCCCGAACCATATGTCAGAGTGTCACACGACGACGCCAAGCGACTTGACATAGCAGATGGCGAAATTGTTGCCGTGAAGACCCGACGAGGAGAGATCGAAGTTAGGGCAGACTTGGGCAACATCAAACCGGGACAAATATTTATCCCGTTCCATTTTGGATACTGGGATGCAAAAGCTGGTAAATCCCGCGCCGCCAATGAGCTGACCATTGGTAAGTTGAAACCTTTTGTTGCGTAAAGCGCGCTCTTCACTGATAATTTATAGCCGAATGGGATCCAATTTCAAAGCAGCCAACTTTCAAATCAGGAGCTGCCAAACTTGTCAAGATATCTGCTCAGAATTCAAGCTCAGAAACCACAACTGCAATCCCAACCATCAAAGAAATGCAATCTTCCGCAGAATCAGCCGTTGGCAAGAAAGACGCCGTCACCTCCACGGTCCGCGAAGAAGATCTCACAAATCGGCAACGGTATCTTGATCTCTGGCTTGGCGAAACTCATGAAACCTTGAATCGCTTAGATGAAATTCTCTCAGATCTTTTGCCAAGGTTACTTTCGGATTCTGATTCCCATTTCGGTATCCGCACGCTTCGTTTGATCTGCGGCCAAGTCCGTGACCGTCTGCAGCCTCAGATACAGAAGCTAGGCGAGGAGAAGAAAATCAGCAAAAGGCATGCATCACAGCTACTACATGGAGCACTATTTCCCACGATTGGTCGAAATAGTGAGGGGCATCATGGGCCGTATCATGTTCTGGAGGCACTTCGCGCACTACAAGTGTACATATCCCATATTGAGGGATGTTTGACAGCATTGACGCCTGTGAGTCAAGCTATGTGGGACAGTCAGTTTTTCGACGCTGTGAAATTTGCGACGGAGCAGCTTGGGAGAATGCAGCAGTGGGTGAGGTATCAGATGCAAGTTCGTGCGCCGCAGACGCTCTTGGTGCCGTCATTGCAAAAGATCGACCTTGATGACTAGGTTGCATTGGTCGGCTAGTTGATAGGCATATTTTCCATGCCTAGGATGAATTATTTTTGTAAATCTCGAAGTATCATAGTAGTCCGTTGTCAGTAAATTACGTCAACATATTTATATTAGACTTCGTCATGCTGAGGTCACCTACATTTGCAACGATACACATCAAAATTGCTCCATTCTATCAATTCAAAAATAACAAAGTAAAAACATGACAGTGATGGAGATTTTCTTGTGTTTTATTTATTTCTAGCGCTCATATGCGCATGTTTAAAAGGCGATTGCATTCTCTCTGATTGGTATAATGGGCGACAACTCTTTCAAACCACTCGTCCTCGCCGGGGGCAAAGCGACTCGAATGGGCAGACCGAAACATTTACTACGGATGCCCAACGGAGAAACTCTCCTGCAACACATCTCATCAGCTCTATACCAGGCCTGCGGCTCACCAGAAAAGGTTTACATGTCCGTGGCGCTCGAATCGCAAATCGGCCCCATGACAGGCGACGTGAGATATATTTCAGAGTTTATATTTGATAGCGAAGAAAATGCCACCTCAGAGTCTGCTGGTCCAGTAGCTGGCCTTCTTGCAGCACATAGAACAGACCCGGACGCTACCTGGTTGGTAGCAGCCTGTGATTACCCGCTGCTCACAGACCACACGCTGAGATATCTTTCCAACTCATATTGTCCACCAGTAACATGCTTCCGAAACAAAGAAGGGTATCATGTACCGGTAATTGGAATTTGGAGTCCGACCGCCCTCAAGGAGCTGGCAGAAGAAGCTGCAGCGGGAAACAGAAGTCTAGCTGCAGTGATCAAGAAACTCAACGGCACTGTGGTGGATTGCCCACCGTCTTGCGAAGACTGGCTCTCAGATGTGAACACCGAAGAGGATTGGCAAGAAATCACCAAAGTGCTGCTAGGTGGTCGACTGACTGAGAACACAATATCTGATCTGGACGCTGGCTCTGCCCTGCGATAAGTGTTACTCATATTGACGCTAGTGACGTTGGATAGCAATCAACGATGTGATTCTCAAGAACATCATGACCACTTTGAATATGCACCCAGCAATTTGATGAAATGAACGGGTCCAGCTTTGCGGGGCTGGTCTTGCTGCAAACATGCACATCACTGTACCCGCCTGAAGTTGCAACCAGATGACCTGGAACAAAGCAATCGCTTCCGCTTTTGCCTTGAAAAATAACATGGTTATGTTTGGTACGGGTAGCATCATCCCCGAACCTTTTGGCAAACGCTCGTATCGGCCCTTCAACCGGCATGTCCAGCCAGCGACGTAAATATGGCACAACCAAAAACCTGAAGCAGGCGGCCGCAGCACCGGGATTACCAGGGAGGCCAAAGAATGCGGTGGGCTTGCGTCGATTCCTGCTAGGTAAAATTGCGAATAATACAGGGTGCCCTGGGCGAATTGATGCTCCATGAAAAAGGATCTCGGCCGACAATGAGCCCAGTGCGTCCCGGACGAAGTCGAATTTGCCAACAGACACGGCTCCAGTTGTGATGAGAACGTCAAAATCTCCTTCATTAGCTGTATCCCCAAAACCATGGTTCATAGTTTTGAGATCATCAGCCAGGTATCCCAGGTGATAGGCGTCAGCCCCGAATTCATTGCAGGATGCTGTTAAGAAAGGTCCGTTTATGTCTGGAGCTGCCGTTGAATCTGCCAGTGCAAACTCGCTCCCAGTCGTCCAGATACCCATTCGAGGTCTCCTGATGACTGGTAAAGTTTGAAGACCAATGGATACCAGAGGCAGTATATGCGTGGAGGCTATACGTTGCCCCCTTTCGACAAGTGGTTTGCCACGGGTGATATCATTGCCTGCTAGACGGCGATGGGCACCAGAATGAATAGGTTTTGTGATGATAATCGTTTTGATAGGAGTTTCGGTTCCTGAGACAAGTGTTGATGAAAGAGAGACTTGCTCAAGAGGCACACACGCGTCCAACTTGCTCAATTGACTATCATTTGGTGGAAATCTTCCACCTGTCAAAACCTCAAGACAGATACGCCCGTCTTTTTGGCAATTATCGATGGATTTTGGAGGCTGTACCCCGGGAATAACGGTTCCAACAACTTGAAAGGCCACTGGCGAATTTGAGGTCGCGTTGCGAGTGGCCTCCGAGTCTATCAAGAAGCCGTCCATTGCCGACGTGTCATACAAAGGGGTTGCGTAGGGGCAGAGACATTGTGATGAAGCTATTCTGTTGACAGCGCGATGAATTTCGAGATTCTCTACTCGAACTCCATCTTGGTGCGATTTTAGCTCATCTGCAGTATGGTAAATTAGATCGAGGCATTGGGAATAGGTTGCCGCCATGTTTTGTGTTGCTGGTCCGCGCTGCACCCCTCGTAAATACCTTTGTTAACTTTCTTCTCCAGAAAGAATGGATGCTGCATTTGAGCTTCATGATTATGATGCTAGCATGGAGGGTTATGTTTGAGTTTATCTACGTCACTGTGATGTCAAGGCTGCCAGGACACTTGCGGGTGAGGAGCACCAGATGAAATTTTGTTGTCGAAGCTATACAGGAATCAATGGCTGACCGAAACCATTCGTGGTCGTATCACGGTGTTTCAATGTCTTTAGGCCAAGCGAGACCGTCTGGGTGGTTTGAGTGGTCTCTCTTCTCCTGGTACAAAACCATGTGCTGACCACGAGCAAATCTCAAGCGCACAACGATGGTGATAGTCAATTGAATAAGAGGACTAAGTTGAAGCATATTTTTTAATATGAAATAAAAACTATAGACTTTGAATGAGACTTTTGACATTTTAAAAGCATTATGGCTGTCGCTAAACTTTTCCATACCAGCCTCGCGGCATCCATTTCCATCACGCGGTTCCGTTTAAGTGTATTCCTTTCCAAGCATTCTTTTTCGGTGGTCCTCTCAATAACTGTAGATCATTAATAAATATAAGAGGAAGATACTGATTCGCCGGTGTTGATTCATCGTCGTCGTGAAGCAAAAGCGCCATGCGGATGTAGCCTTGACGGAAGGCATTCCATAAGCCTCTGTATCTGCACAAATTGATCCATTTTGGCCAGCACGCGGAATTGTTCATTATAGCATCCACCAGCTGCGCCGGGATATCCTGTTTCACGGTATTCAGCGGCTTACATTCGCCAAATCGCGTGAGCCACATATGAATATGACCTCTCCTGTCACATCCCAAAACGAACCGCACACCTGCGCCGTCAATGTGGCAACCCCAGTGCATCAAAGCCAGGCTGAATCCCATGATTTCCGACACACTTTGCAAATTAACGCCTTCGCGTTCAAGTTGGTCAACGTAAGCAGCCCGATGTTGTAGATGAGGCTGCCAACGGTCAGGCAGAGGACTCAGATCCCCGAGGCACACCTCGGGCAGAAAGCTGGAGCATTCTGAGCCATTGAGTGCTAATCTTTGTACTGGATGAGAAAGATGCCGCTTGACGAGGTATTTGACATAATGCAAGTGGAACGGCCGGATCAGTTCCATGGTGTACGCTGCTGAGTTCAAGTCTGCCCATTTCTCATGGTCAAGAACGCTGGCGAACTCAGTCGAGCGGAAATCGGGGTAAAAGTCGAAACAGATTGGAATGTAAGGAAGCGGTGCACCTCCAGGCATCTTGTTTAAAGCTGCTGTGGCCCATCTGAAGGCGTCTTCAATGATTTTGTGTGTGGAGTATTCTTGCTGTAGTCCTTCTACATCTTGGGATATCTTCAGTGCGACGACTGGGCTCATCGGCTTTGTAGATATAATGCAAGAGGTCTTGGCTGCATCAAGTAGATCTTCATGACTTATCTGCTTTTTGGGGACAGCTCGCCTATGTGGCGTCAACCGAAATCGTATGAAGTGCCAAACTCTTCTCACAAATGGCCAGAATGTGGGAGCTTTGGAGCTCATCACTGGCTTGTTCGTTACTGTCGCAGCTTCATCATCGATGGTAAGATAGCCGCTGCTGCTGCGAGAGCTCAGACGCCGAAGATTCATGGTGCAATAAACAAATGTCGTTTAGATAATTAAATCGCTGAAATATTGGAACTGGCAAAAGCGCCTATCGGAAGCCCATAGTTTTGAAGGATGGCTAATTGTTCAAACCAATTCCAACAATGATAGATGTCGTTTAGCCCAGGTAGCATCATAGAATGTGAGCCAGCACAAAGCATGATCATAATGAAGTGCTTCGCAAACTAGAGCGCCGCTCGATTTATAATACTACCGGCAATCGCGCCCTCCTGAGCCGACATTCAAAATGCAACTTTTTTGACGATTTGAAGCGTAATTAGACGATAATACCCTATCCACTAGGCTTAACCGACGGCCCTACAGCGGGATCTTCTTTGCAACAATAATGCTCACACTGCTGAGTGGTGTGGCAGCCATCGGCGAACTGTAAAGACTTAGTGCGCCACGCCGTAGCTTCCGTAATGTTTTTCTAAGCCTTTTGCCTAGTATGCTTTCAACGAAGGAGTTAAAGTTCGCAGACGGATAACAACGAGACGAACCGCTCTGCCCGTTTTTACAGCACGGCCGTTTCCAGATACAAGTGGGCCAGGCCGTCATTTTGAAGAGAGGTATTTTCATACCTCTAACCACTATTGCTGAAGAGCATATCAATGTCTCGTCATGCTAACATATCTGCAATGGTTGGGTGGCAGTTTAAAGCATGGAGCAGCACGCAAGAACGGGCCGTGAAATGCAACGGATACATGCACTGGCTGAAAGGGCGAGAAAAATTCGGCCTGCAAACTGAGCAAAAAAGGGGGTATATTTATCTTGAAGCATTAGACTAAAAGTACAATAAATTGTGAAAGAATGTGCGTGATGAACTCAGACGATGATCGCATGGTAAGAGTCTGCTTGGCCACCCGCCAACAACTCGTCGATACTCGCGAGCCCATGGTTCAAACCCTCTAACAACTCATCCGCACTATAGGTGAACGAAGCCATTCGAAGGCCTCCTCTTTCCCACCCCGGGGGGGAAATAGCTATTGCAGGGGCTGTTCTGTTGCTGCGCTTGTTCTCGGGAGTTTGAGGGCCTGACGGCTCCAAACTGAACGGTGAGTTGATATATGCCAACCCCGGAGGCTGATCCGATGAACACCTATGACTTGCAGGTGATGGCGATAATAACGATGAGGCAAGCGAGGTAAAATCATCTGCAAAGAGAGTCTGAAATGGTGCATCATTATAGCCGAACTTATTCTGGCACAGATCAGCTTCGACGGAGCTCGCAGGTTGGCTGCATGAAGATTTTCGCTGTGGCTCTGGCAAATGAAGTGAATTCGAGAAAGGATAAACCAGTTGGCTGAACGGTATGGAAAGAGAAGCGGAGAATGAATGCACTTGATTGCGTTCGGTGTCCGCTACTCTGCACTTCTCTGAGCAGAAGGTGTCTCCAAGAGTGAAATTCTCGCATGAAAGACAAAATGAGTTCGCCCATGCTTCAGCCACATCGCTCGAGGACATGGCAGGATAGGACCGCAAATCATGGCTTCGTGGTGGACACTGCGACAAAGGGTGAAGATAAATGGCTGGCTTTTTTCCTCAAAAGAACAGAGAGACATGCTCAGACTGTATTAATATGTGCCTCTCCTCAGCTTATTAATGTTCTTGCCTCGATCACTGCCTATTCATATTCTTAGAAACAGGCTTTAAGATCGTGTTGTCTCGATACTGTCAAGAATAACTGGAGTAAATTTATCACATGCAGCTCAAAACAGGGTGACCGCATCAACCTTGGCCTCCCGAAATGGTGCCACATGAATTTGCTTGTTGCTGAGCACCATCAGAATACATGTGGCTGAAACCCCCCAATGTCATTTACCAAAAGCGAACATGGCAGTGATCCAGGTCAGCGTGAAGCGTATGCATCAATCAATGCTTTTATCACAGTTGATCAGATGAGCTGGGGATTGGCTACTAGCCCACTGCAGCGTCTAAATATGTAGTGGTATGACGTGGGACTGCTTCATTGCTTGCAACATGACCGGTCAACGAGAAATCATACTTGTGTCATAGAGCTTGTCAACAGGAATCGAAATGAGCTATGCCGCGTCACTTCACACCACCGGGGCCAGTTACTGTCGATGGAAAGTTGCGTGCCCTTGATTGTGGTGGTGTCAAGACGGAGCACCATCCGAGCCAATTGAGTTGGGTGTCAGACGCGAAGGTGGCGTTGGGGAAACAGCTGGTTAAGATCGGCAACAAAGCGGATGTCAACTGTGCATCCGCGCCTTGTGACGATTGTCGATGTGTTTCTGCATCGTACAGCAGTCGTGAATTTCTGAGTCCTTTACAGATATCGCAAGAATGTAAGTTAGCGAGGAATGATCGCCAAAAATGCGCGCGAATATGGCTGTCGCCTTATTGTCGTAGTCTACTCAAATCACGTACAGCCAATCACGTTTAACAACAATAACCCGTGTGCTTGATTTTGGGCATGTATTACGGACGCATGACGCATGATGCTTCACGCTGTGATCGTGGGCGATGTATGCACGGCACGGTAAAGTGAGATTTGGCGGGCCGGAAACTGGAAACGGCCCATATTCATTCAGACGCTTGTTTTAGCTAGTAACAAACTATATAGAATATAGAAAGGGACGGATGAAAATTATATTAATACTATCCAACTGAAAGAGTACATTCCAATCTAACCGGACTGGTACAGCGCAACAGCAGCGACATGAGGGTTGATCATGGTCAAATTGAACGGCGTAACAAACAAATCCAAATCAGTCAAAACAACGAAGATGGTTCCGTTGACTGCGGGGTCACCTTCGTACACGGACGTATTTGGCTGGAAAGCGAAAGCACTGTTACCCGAGACATTGTGCAGAGGCGTATAGGTGACGTTCAGCTGAGTCACCCAGGCCGCAAACTTGGGATCACTTGCAGTGGTAGAAGTGACGTAGCTGTTGTTGGGTCCAATATCCTTGCCAGGAGAATCCCATTCAAAGAAAACCTGACGGCCGGCATAGGACAGCGGAGTTGTACGGTTTTGAGAAATGGCAGGATTGCAGTCCTCCGCCTTGTTGGTAGCGTTCAAACAGCTCTGTCCCTTGGATATGCTAGAAGTGTTAAGGCTGTTGGCATATCCTCCTGTAGTTTCGTCCCATGCGTTTGAGCCATTGAGGCGAGCCGGGTTGGGTTGGTTCACAATGTGGAGAGATGGGAAGTTTTGCCACGCAAGACGTGTTTGATTTGCCGGGCAGGATGAAATGTACGGTGCGAGAAGCGTCCAAGCCCACGACTGGGGGATTCCCACTTCGAACCACACAGGCATGGGGAAGAGACCCTCAAACTGCCTAAAAATCATTTGCTGTCGAGCTTCTGTGCTAATGGATTGGAGGAGAATCTGTCCAACCTCACGCGCATCGAGATGATTGAGAAACCCGTACACGCCAGATTCGCCCCATCGGGTCAACTTTTGGCAAAAGTCGATGTATTCGCGAACGTTGCTAACTGGGTAGTTGTAGGTACACTGGACGGGAGCTTGGGGACCCAGCATGTTGGTAAGAGCCGTAGCATGGCCAACTTCCTGCTCTGCCATGAATTCAAGCAGCGCTCGATCTTCAGCATTGAGGCCGGCATCCTCAAAGTCCTTTACGGAGAAGGTTGCAAGTCCCCAGTGGAACAAATCCAGCTCGATCCACTCTTGGTAAAGTGCTAAAGCAATCGATTCGTAGTCAAAGTCGCTTTGAACTCGGTAAACTGGCTGAGAGCCATTTGTTCCTTGCCCTCCAGCAGGCACGTAGGGAGCCGGCTGTGGATCGTGTAGCTTTCCATCCGCTGGATAAGTGAATTTACCGGGGTTGGGTGGAAGGGCTGGCACAGAAGTAGCAGTGACACTGTTTGAGAGAGCACCGGTGATTGTTGCAGCTGGACCGTTGTATGGCCCGTGGGAAGTGACGTTTTGGTGAGAAACGGCGGGTGGCGCTGGGACAGTCGTGCTCAATGTTGTCTGAGGGAGCGATTGGTATGGAACGGCGACAGTGCCACATGCCAACACTGCAATTAACGTGAGAGAATTCATTGTCTGGATAATGTTATTCGACGACTTGCTATTGTTTGACGAACTCAATCGAGCCAGCTTCCAACGGCTTCGGCTGGCTTTTGTATTGATGAGATTATAGAGATTGGGACTTGCAACCATACGGTCATCATGATAGCTAAAGTTTATTTGGCTGACAGGACAGTGGACATGCGGTGTCAGCGTGATTTCATTTCGGATAGTGCGGGTGCTGATAGACTCAATGGCGCGTATGTTTAACGTCATGCATTCAGTGTTCCAGTATTCCTGGATAGCGTTGTATCGCCCAGTCGCAGCATTAGGTATTCTGTAATTAACCCTAGTATTTTAGTTATACACAAGGCTCTGAGTGGCAGGTATGTTTCGCCAACACTGGTGTAAGCGCTGAAGCTTCAGTATCATCCTAGCAAGGTACACAACGTTGAGCACACTAAAGGAATATCGAACGACGGCTCAGGCGCCTCTCACAAGAAGATGGCTAGCCAATTCGTGTATTTTCCACAACAAAAAGGGTGAATTATTACATTATTTGCATGAGAGATCAATGGCTGAAGGATTTTCAGGCTCCAAGACCGTCGCTGGTTTGTGGAATGAGAAGGCAACAGTCTACATGAACGAACCATAGGAGGCGAGTCTGACACAAAAGTCCACTGCTTTGCCTGTTTTCTTGATGTATTCGATGTATACTATCAATGAACAACAGAACACGTCAAAAAAGGAGAGAGGCGGAAGGGGACGAAATATGCAGACAAACGACAATGAACGAAGCGATGATGCTGGCGTTTTGCACGACGACCATAGAGAACTGCCTTGTCTATGGAATTGTTAAAAGAAATCGAGCCGAGACACTCTCATAATTCGCTTTCAAAATTCACTCTTTGCAAAACATTCAATTTAGCTTGTCTTGATGCATTTGATCTTGCGCTCTCATGTACCTACAGGCGCAAGCGCTGGCGCAAGCACACGATGACAATAACGGCGATGTACTAGCATTGCCCAGATTTAAAGTTGATTTTTCCGTCAAGGTATAGCCATGATGGTCCATTATTAACACATTGAGGAACTAGAGGGCAAAAAGCGAACACGACCTCCAGCACTGAAACAAGCACCAGCACAAGCCCCAACATCCACCCCACCAGCAGACATTACAAACCCTGTTGCGTGCTGGGTGGTCAGAGGAAATTGGCCGCTGGGTTACACACTTCCTGCATAAGTTTGGATGTCCAACGCACAAGAGCGCGGAGAATCCCTAGCTGAGACTCTTCCAAATCTCCTTCCACTTCGTAGCTAACCCGAACTGAAAAATGTCTACCATACAGCAAACCATCTTATGGAGCAGCCCTTGAAAGACATGGAAGTTTTCTAGGTAGTTCGAAGCTGGGAGTCGCACGGGGGAGTTATCTTCTCTGCAAATATCTCCTCGTCGCACATCAGTCATTGCCAGAGGAACATTCTTCAAAAGTCCACTGTCTTTGAGAAACTCATCCCCACGTTACGACTCCGAAAGGAGGCGAGGCTGTTACGAGATATCACGCCTTTAATCGTACCGTCAGCGGAGACGCTCGCGTTGCATGGCGCGACTGAGCTTCAGCACTTGGCCGAAAGCGTGAACGAGGCTTGGGGCCATTCACTACCTTTATGCTGCCCTCCAGCACAACCCAATTATTGCCTTGGCTTTGGCAGGGATGCATTCTCAGAGGAGCAATTCAATCGGTCAAGGCCCTTTATTGCTGATTACCTTGCCGGAGGCCGATCCCTTTTGATGGCTACGTGGTATGTCTTTTTTCCGTTCTTGACATGCGAGGTCCAGTCTATCGCTGGCAGCCTCCTTACTGCAGAAAGGCAGAAATGCTCACAGTATGACTCTTGCTGTGCGAGGCATCGTCCATCTCTTCCGCCACGTGCATCGCGAGGAAGAGCTTCACCATCGAGTTATTGCCTTCTCAATTTCTCATATTGATAGCTTTATCAAGCACCATGGGCATTATGCTGAGAAACATGGCCAAAATACAAAGTATTATCGACATACCATCAAGAGCTTTGCTTTTACAAATGATGTTGAGTAGACCTCATACCGTTTTACGAAGGCCACCTATGTCGAATGGACACCACAGCACCTGCGTAGGATACTTTCTGCGATTGACATGCTACCAATGATAGACGAGTCTGCACTGGATTCACTTGCCGTTACTACACCCTTGCAGAGTTTAGAGAGTGGCGGGAGCCTAGATATCCCTTGGGAAGGGCTTTCTACACACTCAGCTCCTTTGAGCGATAATGTTTCCGCAAGCAAACAGCTCGCGGCAAAGAAGAACAAGAGCAAGAGAAGAAGAAGGGAGTAAAAGTACACTAGTCTATCGGGTAGCATGGCTTTGACAAGGCGCCCAGTTAGGACCGTCGGAAGCTCAGCAAAATGGCGACCAACGAATGCGCTTGGGGGAATGTTAGACTTTGGAGCCAAGGAATCCTGCAGGCAACCTTGAGAGATTACTGATGCCGTGCCGTTTTGGCTGCGACATAATGTTACAAATACAGCACCCGGGTAGTGCAAGAATTGTACATGCGTGCACAAAGCCAATAGACCAGACCCCTGTCGACCGGTATGGGGCGCCGTAGTATTGGGAGCCTGCATGGTGCGTAGCAGCGTAGCAGTATGTATCTAGATGGTTGGTTCAAGGAGAAGAATTAGCCTATGGCTTGGGAGGAGAGAGATGATCGACGGTGACCGTTTGAGGTAAACCGTCTAATTTCTGCCGAGGCTTTGTATAGGGGCACAAGGATCGTGAACATTTTCACAATGTGCAGTTCAGAGGTATACCACGATCTCCTGTATGGAGACAAGGGAACAGAAGCCTAACAGGCATCAGCGACTTTTCGCTTCAGGTCCATTTGCTAGTCCCGCATGTTGCCTCTATTTCTCACAAATTGACTCCCGGCGTCAATATTGGGACGCAGTTCATGCACTCAATTTGCTTCATCATGCCCGAGCCTCATGATATTGGAGAGCTTCTATTGGCCCTTTGTCACCATGAAGATTCGCCCACTGGTGACGGGCAAGACGAAGAGTACCACCACCCCTGGCCAATTATCGTGTATCGCACAAGCTATCGCGACACAAATTCAGATGCAAATTGGGCTACCTTGGTAGAAAAGGTTCGTTCTGGAATACTCGAGAGCATTACCAGAGTCATCAGCAGAGAAAAGGAAGGGTTGGATGTCCATCAGGACGCATGTAAATTGGTAGATTTACTTGAATTCCGCCCAATTTCCGATGCTGGCTCTTTGGAAGGCGCTAGCCATGACACACTGCGACAACTTCACGATGAATATTTGGAACGAGAAGGCCTGGCACATCACCTTCGCCTTGGACCTAGAAGACCTTTTTTTGTTATAGATGCTGAAGTATTAGCGGACGACTTGACATGGATCAAGTGTGTCGACGTTGCGTACCGAGAGTACTACTATCGTGGTAATGCTCGGCAGACGCAAAGGTATTTTGGATGGTTCAAGATGGTCCCGAACGGCGTTGTGGACCTTTTGGCAACTATATGCTGGCGCGATCTTCATAACATAGCACCACAGACAATTGGCGGCATGCATCTGGTGACTTGGGATCCAAATAGTACTTGGTTTTCTTGAGCAGGGAGACATGGAGTCCTAGCCTCGATAGCGGGCTGCCACGCCACTTCCAAAATGTGCTCTAGCGATGGCATTTCATAATAATGAGAACTTGATTTGGAGTTTCCCACCTTGGTACTGTAAGGCACTCTTCGAGGAACCTTTGTTTCATCCACGTCGTATGGTCTTGGAGCTTGCAAACAGGGACAAGGGTCACAAGCTATGATTCGTCACCGTACTGCCGACAACATGCTGTCATTTGTATCCGTACTGATCCGAGTAAATTGCATGCAATTAAAAAGAGACACGAAGAACGGGAAGCGATCAAGGTCAGCCATGATGATGATACAGGGGAACAAAGAAGCTCAGCGCTTATTTCAAGGAGCGCAGACCAATGAAAGACGAGCAAAGCCAACACTTTGAAGTGCTGTGGGAGGTCATGTCGCAGTCACGGAATGATTATGGGCGCCCAGTGGACGGAGGGGCAGTGTGACTGGTGCTGGAATGGAAATTTAGGCGCCCGAACCAGTGCAACGCGGCGCTGTAATTGGTCGAGACCCCTACCGAGCCAGCAGCGCCAGCTGCCTGAGCGCCCCGCCCAAGTTGCCCCAAGTTTGCCCCTACGGGTCCCTGCCAGTGAGTTGCTGTGCGTTGAGGTGTGGGTGCCCACTTGAAACCGCCCAATGGGCGCCTCGTCTTCAGGCGGCGCATACGCTAAAGGCACAAACGCACAGGGCCTTTTTGTACATCCTCAGTGAGTAATGCACCTCAGATGTACTGTGCTGTAGTGGTTGCTTCATCTCACCTGCCGCCACCAGCGACACACACACACATGCACACGCACACGCAACCCAATCGCTGCAACTCTACTGTAGGAGCTGCACAGTCTTGCCCTGTCCTGTTTTAAGTGACATTAATTAGCCTGGTCAGTCTAGTCTCTCTTGTTGAAATTGGGGTATCAAGTGTTGTCCAGAGACCCTTACCTATTTGCCTCGCCCACCGCCGCCCGTTTTCTCTTTCTTTTCTTTTTATCTTACTTCTTCTTCGATCCAACCCCATCAAACCGTAAAGCCTGATCTCATCCCAATCAATATTAGGACCGGCCAAACAACCACTACGCTCTTCTTTTTTTTGTCCCTGTGTTTGTTTGCTGTCGTCGTCATTCTTTTTTTTTGTTCATGCTGCATCGGCTCTTCGTGCATAGTCCAAATATCCGACACACCAAGCATCTGCTTTTCCTCGACTAATTAGCGCCGCCCCATTCCCTGCGATCCTGAAGCACCGACCCCATCTGCTCTGCTACCGTCTCCATTCCTCTTTCTCTTCCCCTCCCGACTGCGACCTTCGCTCGACGCACGACGTCCAACACACAGTCAATGGTCCTCCAGCTTCACCCTCTCCAGTGTCCAAGTCCTGGCTTTTAAAAGCATCCGTCGGCATGGCTGACACTACATCTCAGCAGCCTCAGGGCTCTGATGGCTCTCTACCCGTACGTAAAAACCAACGTCGCTGTCCCCGCATCCCGCCCCATCCCCATCCTCGCTCGACCTCAAACGGTCCCAGCTAACTAGAAACCCCAAACTGCAGTCATCGACTTCTTCTCACAATGTCCAACCTGTTGCCCCTTCGACACCGGGTTTCGTGCCGCAGCTCGCATCTCCTCCTATGCTTCGACCAGCGATGGGCGGCGCACGCCCCGGCGGTGCCAGAACTCCAAGGCTCGGCCTCGCCATCCCACCGTCCCCCAACGTCAAGCCCGTTGGGCAGGGTCAAGGAAACGCTGTACGCCCTCCGCTACCCGCTATGAGCGTTGCTACACCAATGGGCAGCCAGGTCGCTCCCTCAGAACAACCTTCGAGATTACAAACATGTGCCCAGCCCGGCCAATCCGCTGGTGGCGGCAGCGAGAGCAGTGCTGCTCACTCGAGATCTGGTAGCTTCGGACCTCTCGACGGCAGAGCTAGCAACCCTACCTCCGCTGGATCTCAGTACTCCGCTCTGTCTTTTGCCTCACACTACGGTATTGGTGGCGGAAGGGGCACTTCAGACCCAGTGTCTGCAGTTGGCTCCATGTACTCTGAAAGAAGCGAAGGTGGCGTTGCCATGGAAAGAGATGGCAGCTTACAAGGTCTCGAAGCCTTTGATCAACTGAGCTTGGAAAAGGCCAGAAATGCAGACGTCGAAGAACTCGATGACGAAGGTTGGAGGATTGCCAGTTTGGAGAAGAGAATCACCGAGCTTGGCAGTCTAGGTGAAGGTGCCGGAGGCGCTGTCACCAGATGTATTTTGAATGGAGGAAAAACTGTGTTTGCTCTCAAGGTATGCACGAGGTTGAGTCTGCCTTGATCGACTTTGCTAACTGACACGCGCACTAGGTCATTACTACTAATCCTGACCCAGACGTTAAGAAACAGATTGTTCGAGAGCTGGGTTTCAACAAAGAGTGTGCTTCTGACCATATTTGCCGATACTATGGTGCCTTTGTCGACCCAGCCACTGCAACAATCTCCATAGCCATGGAGTTCTGTGAAGGTGGCTCTTTGGACAGCATCTACAAAGAAGTCAAGCGACTCGGCGGTCGCACCGGTGAAAAGGTCCTTGGAAAGATTGCCGAAGGTGTCCTACAAGGCCTGACCTATCTGCATACTCGCCGCATTATTCACCGCGATATCAAGCCTTCCAACATTCTTCTCTGCCGTGACGGAGCGGTCAAGTTGTGCGACTTCGGCGTTTCAGGAGACTTCGGAACCAAGGGTGAGGCTAATACCTTCATCGGTACCAGTTACTACATGGCACCTGAGCGAATTACTGGCCAGTCGTACACTATTACTTCAGATGTCTGGTCCACAGGCGTGACACTGCTTGAAGTAGCACAACATCGCTTCCCTTTCCCAGCAGACGGCACCGAGATGCAGCCTCGAGCTGGTCTTATTGATCTGTTGACGTACATTGTTCGACAGAACGTACCGAAGCTCAAGGATGAGCCAGAGATGGACGTATACTGGAGTGACAACTTTAAATATTTTATCGAGTGCTGGTAAGTCGATGCACATATTACTTATAGGACGCAAGCCACTGACGCTACAAAGCTTGGAGAAGCAACCAAATCGACGTGCCAGCCCATGGAAGATGATGGAGCATCCCTGGATGGTGGAGATGAAGGCCAAACGTGTAAACATGGTCAAGTATCTCTCCTTTGTCTGGGGCTGGGACGAGAATGGTCCACCAAAGCAGTGAGCATTGCTATTTCATGAGCATTAGATCATTGCCAGCGTGATTTTGGTTTCACATTGTATGATTGAGAGAGGCTACGTCGTCTCTGAAGCATGGTGCTTGGCTCCCAAGGCACAGCACGCAACGCCGTTGAACTACAGAGCACGACGCAAAAACAAAGAGTTCATCTAAACGATTATGACTAGCGCTAGAACCGTTAGCGAGATGAAGATTCATTCATTTGGAGATTTTGAAGTCTAAGAGACTTGCAAATATTATTTGGGATACCACTGATTGGAGAATATCATATGACGTTTCTGCCATTCTTTTCTTTTCGTTTCTTTTTCTTACGTTCACGTCTTTTGTTCAAATTTGCTTAGGTTTGCATAGTCTGGTGTCAATTGGAAAGGGAGCATTATTAAATAGTAACATCTTAGCCTTGGGGATAGTCTAGCCTATTTTACAAACCAACGCCTAGATTTCTACGTGTGTGCAAGTTCGTCGTCTTCTATTCCAACCATGTCATTTAATTGTCGCTCTCAAGAGTATCGCCCATGAGTTCTCTCAACGTCACAGTCGCATAAGCACTGCGTCCCAGCTGGAATTTCACAACAGCAGCAATCTTGGGAGTAAGGTCTGCCTGTTTGCCATTTGCTTCCTCCGTATCCTTTTCAGTCTTTGCTCTCTTGGCTTCACTGCCGTCAACTTCCTTGGCGGCACGAATGCGATCCACGTCAGTGGGGTGCATCTGCTCCGTGTCGTCGACGTAGGTCTTAAACTCGATGCTAGGCGTGCCCAGAAAACGGTTCATGAGCTTGCGATAACGGCCTGGCAGGCTAAATTCTCTACGTCTCCTCTGCATGCTGTGGGGATCAAGGCCATCGGTGGCCATGAGCTCTTCGTAATACTTGCCGATGGCGTTGGCGGGGTATACGACTTCGTAGCCGGGTGTGGGTAGGACGATGTCGTTGATGGTGTAGTGGCCGCTGGATGCCTCTTCTTCGGAGAGGGGTCTAGCACGGATGGGGGCCTCGTCATCATCTTCGACGGGGTTGATGATGTCGTCTCCGTCTTGGTCTTGGCCAGCAATGAGGGGGGTGACTTCCGTCTCTGCAATGACGAGATCGCCTGCAATGACTTTGTTGCCATGCTCGTCCCATCGCTTGCTGGCGGCGTGGTTCCATACGTAGGATTGGTAGGCGTGCATGTACATGGAGCGAAGGCCACGGGTGATGTGTGTAAGGGCACCTACATAGTCTTGCATGGAACTGGCGCCGCCGCGGGTGAGGTGGCGAAGAAGGCATGTTTCTGCGCCGAAACGGCGTGGCATGAGTTCAATGGCGCGCTTGATGTCACGGCCGGTGCGGAAAAGCATACAGGCGTGTTGGCGGATGCTGTCGTCTTTTCTGGCGATCTCTTCGGGGAGCTTGCCTTCTTCAGCCTGCTGGGCGATTTCGGGGTCATAATCGAGGAGGGAGTTGACGGCTTCTTCGAACTTGTCGGCGAGGATGAGCTTGCCGATGTCGTGGGTGCCGATGTCATGGGTGCCGAAACGCTGGTGGCCGAAGTAGTTGATCCAGCCGTGTTGGGCCATGTGGTCTAAGCTTGCGCCGACGTTCTTTTGAAGAAGGGCGACTTTCTCGTCAATAGTGGTTGTGGTCTCGTCTTCGAGGATTTGGCAGTGTTTAAGGACGATGGCGAATTCGTTGCCCAGGAGTTGGCCAAGGTGAATGGGCGTGTTTTTGTATTCGTAATCGCCGGTAACAATACCCCAAAGCTTGCCGTTGATGCCAGCAAGACTCCTTTGGTTGGTGTAGCGGACGGAACAGCGTTGGGCTGTGGTTGCACGACGGTCTTTGGTGCCGGCATAGCCAATGCTTTGGGGTTTCGCTCGCAATATGCGTGAGATTTGGTTCACAGCGTCCATGGTGTCACGGTTATCTTTGACCAGGGTGAAGTGCAGATATTCGCCTGCAGGTTTCTCTTGAGGTCCACGACCACCGCCTCCACCTCCACCACGGCCGCGCTTCTTGCCTTTGCGCGGTAAGACGAGCTGTGCTGTGATTGCGCCAGAGGCGGCCGTAGATGTGTCGATCTTGGATTGGAAGATACGGCGGACTTCTTGGTGGATTGGACCGCGGGCTGACTTATCCTCGATGGGGTCTGATGTGATGACTTGCGGTTTGTGTTCTGAGGCGATGGATGGGAAAGACTTGTACAACTCGATAAGTTCCTGGGCGAAGCGTTCTCCGACAAGTTTTGTGATGGCTTGTACGTCTTCAGCGGACACCTCAAGCTGCTCGGCGGGTTCTTGTTTTTGCGCAGGCTCAGATTCGCTGTCTTTAGTTTCCGGCTTGGGCTCCGCAGGTTTGTCTTGGGGCTCTGATTTCTCGTCGCCAATTCCGATGGTGCGAAGGTGTAAAACAGAGCCATCTTCGGTAATCTCATTGACTTGGAAATCAGAGAATCTAAAATATTGTGAGTATTGTGGCCGCACTATATGAGATGGTTTCAGTCGGGTGCTCACCTCACTCTCATCTCGCCGGTCCATGAGAAATCAAGAGGTGTCGCACGGGTTGTGATGCCCAGCGTCTTGGCTCTTGAGGCTGAGCCTCGGTTCGTGTAGAAGGTTTGGTCTGCCATTGGGTATTACTGTGGTCGTGGCAGGACCAATGGGTTGTTGGTATGAGAGGTGAGTTGAGGTTCGTGGAAAATCTGGTTGGAACACCGGATCCACCCTGTCGCCAGATTGGGACATACCCTGGACTGCGCGGTTGGATTGTTGTAGTTTGGTAAATAAATGCATAAATAGTATTAAAGTTTAAATATCAATGTAACATGATAAATGTATATGTTAAACGATAAGTATTAATGTTAACAATGATTTAGAGTTATAGATGTGGGAAGTTGCCACTGCCGCGTGTGGACCAGCGCACACGTTGTGATGCCTATTGAGTGAAATGTTAATAGAGGCAAGCGCAACCAAAACATTGAAAAATACAGAAGATATGTCTTCGTATTTAAGCAGTCTTCAGATCACTTGTGTTTCACCCCCTGTCGTTTTTTTCTCCAACTGTGACATTAACGAGGCCGTGTATGCTCTTACCACACCATCTGATCGACCCGTGGCCCTCTTGGCCAACATGAAGCCACAATATCTACACGAAATCGAAGACTCGGAAGACTCTCTTGGAAACTTTACATTCTCTGATGGCGGTAAAGTAGCCCGGTCGACATACTATTGAGTATGCTTCAATAATGCTAACACCTCAGACACCTTCCATGCATTAGTCGCAAAAGGCATAGCAACATATGTCGACCGATCGCACACGGGTCACATCAACACAAGCATGCTGCTGCATCTCTGCGACGAAGCTCGACTCAATTTGCAATTGCACAGACGACTCGGACCAACAACCTCAGATATCATGAGTTTGCTGGGAGCCATGGCTAATGACGAATACAGGGGTTTGCAAACATTGGAGCTGGATACAATACGAGACACAAGACTTGACAAGTTGTTGATCGACATCCAAAAGCCAGAAAATCATCTGATGAGTGCAACACACACGACTGTAGCCGAGAAACTGGAACGAAAATGGAGGTCTCGATTCAAAGAAGCGTACTTTGATATGGATCAAGCTCGATACTTTCATTTGATCAGTAGTGGATTACTTCGAGATGTTATCTTCAATAAACAAGCAGCCTTGCGATACAATCTTTGGCAGCCAAGACACACCGAGGCTTTGTCTGAAATGGAGGGTAACCTCCAATACGAGTCAGGACAGTAAGCAGTTACATGCGTGAACCGAGAGGAAAGTGACTTATTTTGTCTTCAAAGCTAGTGGTTGAACTTGGCTTGTGCAAATCGTGACGGGATTGTCAGTGGGACCCGAGAGTTTCCTACCAAAGGAAGATATGGTGTCGCAGCTCTGCCGCTATTAACTGGTCAAGAGAAAATATGTTCGTCCAGTGACTGCGTTGAGTATACCAGGGAAGTAGCCTTGGCAGACTCACCCATCTCCCTTATATCTCAAGTGGGATCCAGGATTCGAATTTTACGAGGACATCTACTGAAAAGTCCTCTTGCGCCTAAAGCAGGCGTACGATACGACGGCTTGTGAGTTGACTTGGTACCAATTAGCACCACATCGTGTTACTGACAAGTCCTAGATATGTCATTCGCCAGTATGGGCATAGATTGAATCCGCAAACCGAGCTGCACCGCATTACCCTGTCATTGGAGCGCGTACCTGGACAGAAAGCGATGGATGAAGTCACTAAGATTCCTCGACCATCACAAGTAGATGACTGGAACATGTTTGAAAGGCATGAAGGAGACATGATCAAGAGATGGATGGGAACTGAAGCTTTTGGAGATTGGAAAGCTACCAAGGCACAGGACCACACAGAGCGAACTAAATACCGACGTATGACCAGGGTAGTGAGGGACCTTCACTTGGAGAAGGGTGTTACAATGATCGAGAGGACTAACTCTATGAGGAAATAAACTGTGCATTTATTAGTATACCAAAGGACTTGCTTCAATATTTTAATAAAATTCTGCATGGTTGTTGATGGCGGTTTGCAGTACACGTGTTAGTGAACAGGCCAACAATGGCGGGGCATAAAAATCGACCCCGCGATGTCTTCACAAACCAACCAGCAACAACACCACCTGGCGCCAACACCACATCGACGTCATGGGTAAAAACGACAAGAAAACAGGCGGGAAAGGTGGTGGAAAAGATAAAGGAGGGGAAAAGGAGAGCGGAGGCAAAGGGAAGGCCGCTGCCCAAGTCATTAACGTCCGACACATCCTGGTAAGAATTGAGGAACCACGAGAGATATTGACATGACACTGACGCGCCACAGTGTGAGAAATATTCCAAGAAGGAGGAGGCTTTAGCACAACTCGCTGAAGGAGTGAAGTTTGACGAAGTTGCCCGAAACTTTTCAGAAGACAAAGCACGCCAAGGTGAGCAGCATATGCTACATATGCTGAAATATGATGGCCGCGTCGGCGACGATGCTTACAAAACCCGCAGGTGGTCAATTGGGCTGGAAGACCAAGGGAAGCCTGGACCCTGCATTTGAAGAAGTTGCCTTTGCTCTGGAGCCTAGTACGACAAGCAATCCCAAATACGGAGAAGCCAAGACGAGTTTTGGCTATCACATCATGATGGTAGGTGGACGTTTCACCGTAACGTGGACGGCGCTGACATCATCGCAGATCGAAGGACGCAAATAAATATTCTAACAGGCTGAGAAACTTACACAATTATCACATCACACCAGTCACATCAAGCAGGAAAGTAGTGTCAGGTTATCCTCTTTTTGCATTCGAATTTTGTATCATGAACATTAAGTTCGGACCCATCAATATGCCAAATGAAGCAGCTAGAGTACATACACCGTGATGGCTTTTCTTCAACCAGCGGCTTCACATAAAACAAAAACAGTCCGTCCCTCTATACCATTTGAACTAAACGCCAAAGAGAATCCCCTTACTCAGCGGTCTGGAAGTAGTTCAGGATAACAGAGCGCTCCTGAGACTCCTCACCCCAGTCCTTGACGACAACGCAAGAACAGTTGACGACCTTGCGGGCGTTACCCTCGCGGTCAAGAACGCCTGCAAAATGTTAGTTGGAGTCCGATAAGAGAGACAGAGTTGTTGATTAGTGGCACGTACAGAGACCAGCCCACTCGCCAAGCTGCTTGCCGTCCTGGACCTTGATCAAGGGGATCTTGTGCTCGTTGCAGAGAGCGGCGACCAACTTCTTGTAGGCGTCCTCCTCGCAGTTCTCGTTGAGAACGCACATGTGGGCTTGGCGGCGGTCGAGGGCCTTGGAAGCCTCACGGAGACCGCGGGCAAGACCGTCGTGCATCAGAGCCAACTTCAGAACACCCTTGAGGGCATCCTGAACGGACATCTGGCCCTTGGGGGCATCGCCGGAAACTTCGACCTCCTCGACAACGTCGACGGGAGTGTTGTTGTCTTCTACGTCCGACTAGTTTGTCATGGTCAGCGCTTTTGCGTTCTTTCGCAAATGTAGTCGTGGATCTTGGGCCGTCGCAGTCGCAGTATGTTATTCGTCGTGTGGTTCTTCTTTCGCAATTCGATATTGAACCCCGCCATTTTTCTCATTGGAAATTGAATAACGATCGAAGATGTCTCATCGTACGCGAGATATAACAGGCTTGCGACGGCCTTCGATAATATCAAGTACTCACCATCTTGATGAATATTTAGTCTTGTCGGGCGATCCTCGAAGATTTAATTGATGTGTGGGGGGAAAAGGAAGGGAAAAAAGAAGAGGGAATGAGTCTTGAGAGTTTAGTGGTTATTTTCTGCGTCGGTCGTGCAGCCCACTAAACCTTTTTCCGCTGCGAGGAACCTCAAGGTTGGTGATTTGGGCAGCTGCCGATGATTCGCCGACGCACTAAGCGACTCGTTGTGTGGTGCGTTTAGGGCATTTTGTCGAAAGCACGGGCCACCAGGGCACACATCCACTTTTTTTTTTGCACGCAGCGGTGGGCGAATCTGGTGCTCTGGGCTGGGTTTTCACGACTGGGGCCCTTTTTCCTTGTCAACTGCAAGTTCAAGTTTTCCTTTCCCGAACCACATCAACTCTCCAACGAGGTATGTAATGACTGAAATGTGTGACAGCGAATCGACTCCTCGATGGACGATGCCTCATCACTGTGGCAGGGAAGAGCAATCCTTGATCAAGCCTTTTTGAAATCCAATCTGCGAACGAACCGACCTCAACTTTCTTTACGCTGGTTTGAAATGATGAACTGTCGCAAGAAAATTGGCGAAGCTCTCGACGATGGACACTTATGAAGGCTGCTGGTCTTGCGATACGCTTCTTCTCTTCAGCACTGAGCAGCAGAACCCTTGTCGATCGATCCGCTGAGGGCACTCTTCTTGCTCAAGCCATTTTCGCCGAGGCTAACGTAGACTTTTTGTATATCAGATACCTCATTTCCAGTTTTCTTCGACTTGAGAATCTCCGCCTTCACAACACCGCCAACATGGTTAGAACTTCCGTCCTCCACGATGCGCTCAACGCCATCAACAACGCCGAGAAGACTGGCAAGCGTCAGGTTTTGATCCGCCCCAGCTCCAAGGTCATTGTCAAGTTCCTCCAGGTCATGCAGCGTCACGGTATGTCAAATTTAGTCTCTTTTCTTTTGATTTGCGAGGAGGAAACAATTCGGTATGATAACTAGGGCGACGGTCTTATTACGCACCACGACTCAGCCCCTATAAGTTACCGATATATTGAAATGCGGTCTGGCTCAAGGCAACCCATGAACGGAGCCTCGGCCAGGATGTTCTTTTTTGTTTTCAGTAACAATGTTTTGAGTTTATCGCAACAAATCCACTAACAATCTCTGTTTTCAGGCTACATTGGCGAGTTCGAGGAGGTCGATGACCACCGCTCCGGCAAGATTGTCGTCCAGCTCAACGGCCGTCTCAACAAGACTGGTGTCATCTCTCCCCGCTACAACGTCCGTCTCGCCGAGCTCGAGAAGTGGGTTGTCAAGCTGTTGCCTGCTCGTCAGTTCGGCTACGTCATCCTCACCACCTCTGCTGGTATCATGGACCACGAGGAGGCCCGTAGAAAGCACGTTGCTGGCAAGATCATTGGTTTCTTCTACTAAGCTATTCGCTTAGCTGGGAAGGAATGTAATGATGTTGTTACGTGACGATGTTTAATACAAAAGAGACAAAAAATAAAAGTTGAGGCATTCTCGGCGTTTTGGGGCGGGTTATTCATGATAGGCCAATACCAGGGCAGCCCATTGATGTAGTTGCCATATAGCGCTAGCAATGGAATTTATGAGACTCCCACATATTTCACTACTAATTTTCTGACTGGAACGTTAATCAAATGTAGGCATCGCGATTGGAAATTTAAAGTTGTAAATGAATTGTAATTCTTTGAATTAATTAATGAGTTTATTGGTGTTGAATATTGGTCGTTGGACGCGATGTTGAATGATGACCTAATCGGTCGCTGCCGTGGCAACCACGCATATACCTCGTCTTCAAGTAAATAAGGCGACCATGAACGATTTCAACGTGATAACAGGAATGCAAATTCACAACGGCTGCTCTAATTTTGGAAACACGACGATTCACGGCATTAAAAATCGGAAATAGTGCATCTTGTTAAATTCACAGCGCATCAGCATTAGGGCCATGCTGGAGTTATTCCTGCGAAGGCGCCCGCATATTCTGGCGATACTCGCCTTCTTCGTAATATGCGCCGTTACACTACTCCGATTATCACCAGAACAAGCCGGAGCTATTCGATTAACGCCCCAGCCAAGACATGACCAGAATTCGCCTCAGCAACAATCATTATCTAATCCGGCCCAACAAGTTCATGAGACCACAACGAAGAAGGAAGATGTATCAATACCCTCGGAGCTGCTGGACAGCGCCGTACATCCCGTTGAGAGCTTGATGACGAAGGCCAGAAAGGAGTTCACTGAGTTGAAATCTCGACAGTCGAAGACTTTGAAAGACGCAGTCAAGGAATATCGCAGGCGATATGGAATGCCCCCTCCTCCGCACTTCGACAAGTGGTTTGAATTTGCGCAGGCGAATGGAGTGCAGATGGTGGATGAGTTTGACACGATTCATGAAATTATCACGCCGTTCTGGGGATTGAAACCAAAAACAATCAGGAGCCGCGCTAAGGAAGCTTTGGGATACGACAACGGACTGATTGGAGTTGCTATCCGTGACCACAAAGCGGCGTTTGTTGAGAATGGTCAGAAGTGGCAGCAGAATGCAACGGTCGGCATGCTGGAGAAATTCTTGCAATTTCTGCCTGATATGAACTTGGCATTCAATATGCACGATGAACCTCGAGTTGTGGTACCGCACGACGATTTGTCAAGGCTGGTTCACAAGGCTAAAACGACGAGCATGCCCAGGACCAACACCCAGCCAGTCAATGATTTTACAGCAAAGTCACCAGAGGCTAAAGGCACCATACGCTTCGAAGAGACGAAGCAAACACGCTTCAACAGCATCTTTCGACAAGCCACTTGGTCAAACTCACGATTGTCTTGCTCACCAGATAGCCCCGCGCGAACTCTCGAAGACGATGAGGCAGTGGACGACGTGAAGAAGTATAGTTTGGGCGACGCTGGATTCATCTACAACGAAACAGCCATGACCGACATCTGCCTATCGCCATCTCTCCGCTCAACATACGGTTTCTTCGACAGACCCAACCTCTACAAGATCACGCACGACTTGTTTCCTGTCTTTTCACAGTCCAAGATTTCCTCATACAGTGATCTCATCTACCCGTCACCATGGTACTGGTACGAAAAGGTGGCTTACAACCAAACTCGCGATCTGGAATGGGACAGCAAACAGGGCAGACTTTACTGGCGTGGATCCACTACAGGCGGCTTCAGTCGCAACGGTGGCTGGAGACGCCAACACCGTCAACAACTTGTTGAAAAGATCAATGCTGTGACTGAGACCAAGGTCCTTACCAACCAGGGTGACAGGGCTAATGGCCAGTGGAAGACGAGTGATGTTGCTCGCGGAGAGTATCGCGACCTCATCGACGTGCACTTCTCGCATGTGGGACAATGCGATGCGGGCGATTGTGATGCCCAACGACAATTTTTCAATGTCACAGACCGTGTGGATCTCCAAGATGCATGGGGATATAAATACCTGCTCGACATGGACGGAAACGCCTTCAGTGGCCGCTTCTATACGTTCCTGCAGAGCCGAAGCCAAATCTTCAAGCAGGCTCTATTCCGTGAATGGCACGCTGAATGGCTCAAACCCTGGTTGCATTACGTGCCGCTGAGTATGCAGGGAAATGACTGGCTTGAGCTTGTTCGCTATTACAACGACCGAGACGGCGGCGCTGAGAAGGCGAAGCAAATGGCTGAAGAG
This sequence comes from Simplicillium sp. C3G150-2, assembly GCA_022702485.1. Lineage (NCBI taxonomy): Eukaryota > Fungi > Ascomycota > Sordariomycetes > Hypocreales > Cordycipitaceae > Simplicillium > Simplicillium sp. C3G150-2. Next base: position 687,586 of record JAJIYY010000005.1, on the reverse strand, counting down.
AGTCGTGAATGGGCCAACAAAGCCCTGAGGAAGGCTGATATGGAAGCATGGTTCTTCCGTTTATTACTTGAGTAAGTCTTTTTTTCTCATTGGGAATGCCAAAGTCTGCTGGTGAGATCTGACTGATTGATGTAGGTATGCTCGAGTGATTGATGACCAGCGAGAAATCATCGGATTCGATCCAACGACTTCTAACAAGAAGCTCCCAGCGGCATGATGGATAGTATATACAGGAGTTAGACATGGCATTTACAGGCGTTATATATGGGAACGAATATCACGGATGAGACATGATCGGGTTTGTTTTTTGAGTAATTTAGTACAATACTAAATTGAATCTTTATTTTGACCATTACTTTTTCTGCTGGACTCAGGATAGATGTTACAGACTGAATAAGAAAAAGCAAACGAAATTCATGCAGTTGCGCCAATTCCCGAAACACCACTACAAAACAACCATCTAGTCTTCATCCTCGTCACCCTCGGCGTCGTCATCCTCCGATGAAGATCGCCGTCTGCGAGGGGGGGTGTCGTCTCTTTGCTGAGGCTCATCATCCCCTTCAGCATCAACTTCTTGAAGCTCCTCTTCAGGTTCCTGGTCCCATCCGAGAGGGTGCTCCTTGTATCGTTTCATAGCTTCGCGCATCTCCTCTGTGGGATCATCGACGGAGATATCCAACTGGTCGACGATTTGCTCCTTCTCGTCCTGGATGCCCACTGTTCGGGCGATGTTTTTCGTTCTTTGAGGGCGGATGGTGGATTTCTGCATGACGGGGTAGTAATACATGGCCTTTTGGCGGGGCAGGGTGTCGTCGTCGTTGTAGGCGAGGAGGACTTCGTCTTGGTACTTGGAGGGGTGGTCGAGTTCGGTTTCTTGTGCCGTCTCGTAGCCTCGGATGCGGTTGAATTGGAAGCATTCCGTGGATTGGTCGGTGTACAGGGCCGTGTTGTCGTGGTCTGGGTCTTCAATGTCGAACATGCGCTGGAAGTTGTTGGAGTCGTCGGCTTTACGGCCAAGGTAGTAGTCGTAGTTCATCAGGTTCTGGGGCTTGTTGTTGTTGATGGGATCTCTCTCGTACGCAGCCAAGGCAGCTTCATAGGAAGCTTCTTCGGTTTCCGTCTTGTCGATGGGGCGGAAAAGGCCGCTCAGCATACGGGTATCGTACTTGTTGCCAGCGGACATGGGGTTGGTGAGGAACTTGATTGTGACATAGGCACCAGAGTCGGGGAAGGCGTCCAGATCGGGAAGAAAAGGTATTGCCTCGACGACCTTGAGGTGCTTCTTCGTGGGATGCTTGAGTCGTTTGGGATCCTTGAGGTCTTGCTCGGCAATGTCGAAGCCGCGATCGATCTTGCGCTTGATGACTTGCGGCGAATCGACAACTTGCTCGCTGGCCTTTTGTGCTGGTCGTCGCGCCTTTGTCAGGAGAGCACGGGGGCTGCTGGTCTCGAGTCGCTTCGGTACCATGGAGGAGATGTATTCGGTTCTTCGGAGGAAAGACACGTTTGCTTCGGCGACCTTGGGCTTACCCAGAGCTGCGATCGGTCGAAGAAGGGGTCTATCGTGGGGGTGAACAGCAGGAGCTTGCACAGGCGCTTGGATAGCTATCATCAAGGTCAGATTGGAATCTCCGAAAGCGAAATTCTCATCCAAAGATTAAGGGCTGATACTTACAACTCTCGTCACCATCAAAAACGCCAGGCATTCCCACCAGATCCAAGGGCATTCCCAGCTCAGCATCAGCCTCGATGTTGAGCGGCTGCTCTCGCGCCAACCGCGAAGCAAAACCGGGATTTGTGTACTGCCCGCTTGACAAGCCAGTGTTGGGGATATCGAGAAGCTTAGGGGGATTAGGAGGAGGAGGGAGGGCATTGGAGTATCGGGTGCGAGCGATGAAGTCCTGGTGAATCATGCGCTCGCCGGAGCGAGGCGCCGCGGACGACATGGTGGCGGCGCGCGGTAGCTATCAATTGATGCGGCAAATGTTTCGATGTTAGACGTGGATTTGATGAAGCGAAGGATGGTGCAGATGGCAAAGGGCGGATGCTATTGGGGGGGTGGACGTGAGATGAAGCGTGCCGCTGCGCGCGCGTGGTTGGATTAACGAGGTTGGCAGAAAAAAACGCCAGAGCAGCGACAGGCGGTTTGGCGGGTGAGAAATCTTAGTGCCAGCGTCGTCCATCCGCCAACCCACTCACCACCATCGTCCTGCTGTATTCGTTGAATAAAATGACCGAAAATTAAAGTAATATTGCAGGCAAATAACTGGCATAGTATACGATTCATTTGATTGAATCCGAGCTTCATTAAATATAAACCCATCTCTAAGGGCCGTAGCGATCCTGTTCTAATATCCTTAACAAAACCGTCTCCTTTCGCCGAGTGAGAGACTTGGTCTCCTGAATGCCAATACACCAACACCTGCATTTTGATACTTTTACAATTCCGTTTATAAGAAAATGATCCTGCCAGTCAAGTAAGGATGGCTCTAGATCCGTTGTGTGCTCATTATCGTGCCATTACTTAGTCGGCATTCTTGCGGTAGTCCTTCTTGCCAACAGTGAAGGGGACATAGCGGTACTTGATCATATGCTGGATCTGCTTGCGCACTGTGAAAGGGACGTTAGTATTTGTAGGGTTCAACTGCGTTCAAGGAATGACTAACTGGTCAAGACAAAGAGGATAATCCAGTAGAAGACGAGTACGGGCCAGAAGACGGGGACGTTGAAGATCTCGAACCAGGTGCAGACGAAGCTAATGGTAATAGCGCGAGTGGCCCAGTACCAGAACTTGAACTCGGGAAGACGGCGGATAAAGGGCTTGAACTCTTCGTCAGCCTTGGTAGGTAGGGTGCCGATGGAGCCATCCTCCATGTCGTTCTCGAGGTCATCGTTGGAGGGGTCGAACTTGGGCTGGAGGAACGCGAGGAAGAGGTTCAGGAGGTAGATGCCGAGAGCGTACGCGACTGCGATTCAACATGTTAGACACGAATTCGAACTGTAGGTGAGAAGCGAAGAGGTGCTTACCGATATACCATCCCTCGGCGAGGAGAATGCGGAGGAAGAAGACGAACAAGGCAATGCCAGAACCGATCCAGCGGTACAGGACGAAAGGCGTCGATTGATCCAGCAGGGCTTGATATTGCTGCAAATATGTATTAGCTACGGGTTCGCGATCGCAAGGGGACACCAGGGACAACGCACTCTCTGGAGGTTCGAGGTGTGGGCAGTGACGGCCGCGAAAGGGGTCTGTTCGGGTTCAGGCGCATCCATGGTGGCTAGTTCCCAGGGGGAGAGGCGACAAGAGAGAAGAAAGAGTAAATTGCCTCGGTGGAGAAGGAAGAAGAGGTGCTGGATAATTAAAAGGATGTAGCGCTGGATCGAAAGGATGCCGAAGAAGAAGAAAAACGAGAGACAGAGTCGCAAATCTGGGTCGGGGAGAATGGAGATGGAGATGAAGACACAAGTTGCAAAAAATGAAAGATCGGAAGGGGCTTTCACAACGACGTATCGCGTTGCGTCTACGGTGGGGCAAATTCTTTTTCCCTCTGTCGCCTTTCACTTTATTACCAGTCCCCTAATAAGTGGCCTCTGCTTTAGCTCAGTTAGCGTCCTCCCTCCCTGCTCAGGTTCAGTACAAGTTGCTCCGCCCCGTAGCGTGGCGACCAAACTCCTTGTCCGCACCCTGGCCGCGCCCTGTATTCGAACCTCTTTTACTGGTCCGGAGCCTGTGGCGCGCCACTCAAAACGCTGAAAGCAGCCTCACAGCGGCCACAGTGGCTGCAGTGCAGTGCAAGTGACAGCTCCCAATGTCTCTGAGGCAATGACGCCACGTAGACAATCGTCGCATTCAGCCGCCACTCACGGTTCACAGTTACAGTCGCGCATATCCGAGAACTCTGCCGTTGCACTAAATTCAGGAACTGTGTCGTGCCAGTTTTCATTGCGGGTCAAACTGGCCGATCAGCCTCTGCACCCTGAATTGGCTCAATGCTACCTACATGTACGCATGTCACGCTAAAATTGTCCCTGTATTTCATTTGTGGCTGCTTGCGCTTCCGTTTTCTGGCTTTCTGTTTACCATAATATCTGGCCAAGATGGCAGTATGACGAAGTGTATAAAAGGTTTCATGCAGTGATTAAGTGGGCGGCCAGCCAGTGAAAAGCGACGCTCCTATCTGGACGACTGCTTTTATTCCTTATGATAATTCTTAGATGCAATGTTTTTTTAAGCTACTGCTAACTGAACTTACAAGCATCTGCTTTAAAGATGCGTTTCGAACACTGATCGTGTATTGTAATTGTGGTAGCCCTGAGGCAAGAATCGTCTCTGGCGCCAAGCCAGTAGGGGCCAAACAAACAAAACTCACGCACCTTATTTTCTTCTTATAAAAACCCTTTACCAAATTCAACTCGCCTCATTTCCTTTCATGCCTAATTCAGTAACCGATCGTGTACTTGTTGGCTGGTCGAACGCGGACAATTGGCTTCCTCATGAGGAATCAAGACGAGTCTGGTTCTGAGTCGGGATTGGACAGCTGGGGCTCTGCTTCCGTTTCATCCTTGAATAACGAGCCTGTCTACAGCCTCAAGAAATAGCATCGTTGTTTCTAGACCTTTACAGGTTTCTCACCACGCTTAGTTACAAGCCTGAAGACCTCTAGATCTCACCACATGAAGGATGGCCCGGGTTGACACCAGAGTCCTGTAACCACTTCCGATGCGACTACGCAATTGAGGTGCTACGATACATGCCCTGCCTCGACAGTCATATGGATGCTCGTTTCAGATCTAAACTGATCGACTATATTAGAGCTTCGCCTAACCTCTTTACGAATTATCATCAAGACCGAGACGAAGAAGAATGGTGGTCCATTGAATGCGAAGTTCCAGTATCACGAATGGTTTCTGTCGCCTTAGGCCATGAAGCACATGACCATGATGTTTATCTCAATGTGATAGGTGGTGAAATCTCTGAGGTTATACGTGCGGCGAGTGACCTAGGCCCAGAACTACTGAAATAATGGTTGAAGGAGGCGTATCGCTCCCAGAAGATTATTCCTTGCCCTGGTCGAATTACAATGAACTGCTTTGACGACCTGAGCGAGAGGCCGGACTTGGTCGGATACCTGAAGAGGAGTTTTGAGCACAGACAGGGGACAGGAGGACGGAGCTCGATGTGCAGTATATCCAGCAATTGTATCGTGACTTCGGATGGCCTGAGGCATTCTGGCAGGATGAAGCATTTGGACATTTAAAGAATCTTCTAGTTTCAATTGCAGAGAGGTATGGAGACAGACATTGGGCGGAGGCGTCTGAAAATAGAGATCCGGGATCGTGCAAATAGTGGGTGTTGGCCTGTACTTTCATCCCGTGGTGCGTCAGATGACACGCTAGGAAAGGAATTGAGCGTGAATGATATCTTTCCTCATCGAAAACACTCAGCAGGAAATAAAGCAAATAGAGGAATTTGACGATCATACCTTAGACTACATCTATCAGCTACTGACTGGTAGACGTGTCCTTTAGCTGCTCAAACCCTACCGCCCCAAGTTCTCGTAGCCAAAGCACCAATCCATCCGCCTTGCTCCTTTTGGCTGCATCCAGAGGCGTCAATTCTTCCCACGGAGCAGCTTTATTCACCGCAGCTCCTTTCGCATGTAAATACTGTGCCGTCTCTAATTGGCCTCCATGGCATGCATTCCAGAAAGCGCAATCCGTATCGTGTTGAGAAGGGGGTGAAGATGAAGATCCCTCATAGAACCCTCGAACTCTGTCCATCAACCCAAGAGTAGATGCGTCTTGTAGACTCACTTTCGCTCCACGCTCAACTAGACGTTTCGCACATTTCAGCTGAAGAAACGCGCGAGCATCAGAGAGAGGCGTCTCGTCAATAACCCCCCCTCCAGCATCAATGTTGGCTCCGGCGTCGAGGAGGGCGTCTAGCATAACAACATCGTCATTGCTGGCGGCCCAGTGCAATGGCGTCTCGGAGTGGGCTTTGCCAGCGAATTTAGCGTTGACATTTGCGCCAGCATCAAGTAGAACCTGAAGAGTCCTGCTATTTTTCGGTAAAAATCCTGGCCAGTCCGTCAAGATGTGTAGCAGAGTTCGTCCTTCTTCCTCTGTCCCCAAATGAGCCGTGGCTAGTTCTGGGTGGTCCTTCAGAAGTATTGTGAGAGCCGCGATCTCTCCTGACCTTATGGCAGCAGTCGCCGCAATTGCTCGATGATCCTTCGTATCGATAAACATTGTTTCGAAATTCGTTTCAAAGATTCGGGAATTGGTGTTTGTTACAGAACGATGATGGCTGTTCCAAATTCACGGTCGTCTTCAGCTGTAAAGTTGATGCCTGGCATCCACACGGCTGACTCCATGTAGCTCACGCTTCGACGGTACTATGAATAATAATTTTGTCGTGACATGCCAACAGGTTAAAGCAAATGGAAATAAAAAGATCACTTGGGTGTACATCTCCTCAATGACCCTAGTCTCCTTCATCTGTCTCCTCTTCGTCTTCCTCGTCCCCTTGACCATCTTCATCCTCCTCTCCCTCCTCAATAGTCATATCATGACCAAAAGCCCTGGCAAACTTGTGCGCCATATTTCGGTTTTTGATCGCAAAAATAATTTGCAAATCTTCCCAGCCTTCCTTGACGGAATTCTTGCCTGTCTGGCTACCAAACAGCACCCTTTGCCAGGCTCTGGCCACCTCGCCAATCGGGTTTCCATATGCGCCGCAACCCCAAGCTCCAAAGATGACTGTGTTGATGCCCTTTCGCCGCAACATTCTCATGACGTTTCGAATTTTGTGCACGATGATTTCTCTATCTTGGCCGTTCGCATACGTCGCAGAGTCACCAGAGCCTTCTAGATCGGGTAATCGCAACATCGCCGCCGTGACGACGTCTACATAGAATTGGTCTTTTCGAGGGAGATTGCAACACTTGGGGCCCCAAGAGCGGCATACCAAAACGTCAGGTGTGTAAATTCCACCAATCTCCGGGAGGCGATAGAATTGTTCTTGCAGGGATGGATATAGCGTCGTACAGCTGCAGAGGTGTTCTTCCTGTGACGTTGCTCCCGACAGGACTCCGCCGCCAGGCCTCAACGGAGAAGCCATGTTGAGAATCGCCACACGATCGCCTCCCTTTGCCAGTTCATGCGCCGCATGGAGGGTGTCTACGACTCGAAGGGTCACGCTGGCAGGCTCTCGGGTGAGCTGGTGTGTCTGTTTACTGTGTTACCATGATCTGTCAATGAGAGCGAATTGTCCTGGAGCAGCTTACGGATGGGACTAAATCATCTTGGCTGACGGGCGGCAGTTGGAGGAATAGCTCTGCACTGTCGACTCCGGCCCTTGCTCGTTTGTTCGATTTCAATATCGCAGGTACAGAGACATTCAGGAAACTCTTTGCCTGTTGTGCTCTTTTTGCACGTGAATGCTGATTGGGGGTCTTGAGTTTGATGTTACCCATGTCCGCTCGTGACAATCAATGGTCCGGTCCTAGCCTTTGTCCTTGTTTTGTGGGATGTGTCCTTTGGAAAGTCCAAGCTGCGGCAGCTATACTTATAATGACACCGAGCGCATTATATCCCCCGCAAATGTCATAATTATTAATAGCTAGCTGGCGCGATCTGTATGGGCAGAGCAGACCTCAAGGTGTGTGGTGGTCATATATGCGGAGTCATAGGTGACACTAAAAGAGCTGCAGACAGTCACCGGCCTGCAGTGGTGTCACTTGATACTGAAGTACGTGGTCCAATGATATTACCTTTAATATCACTTAGAAATGCATTTAATCTGGATAATATTTGCTATAGTGTACACTGAGATACCAAAAGCCGCTTAGAGCTTATTGCAAGTAGTTAGTGTCTTTGTACAATCGATTAACTGGGCGGGCTACAACTCTAAACTCGTTTGCGCGTATCTGCTGAGAGTCGCAGGGCCGTGGCCGAGATCACACGCATCTGCATTGAGGGTTGTGTTGAAATTGATCGTCATGCACTCGGCGTTGAGGTCTGCAAGCTATCGCATGAGAAGAATCTAATTGTCCCTGGAGACGCAATTGCTTCTTTCATCTGCTCTTTGGACGATCATACCAGGGAAAGATGTATATCAGATTTAAGATTTGCCAGTCGCAGTTTGGACCGGGACACAGCTTGGCGCCAGCAGGGACAGTGCGGTGGAAAACGCTGCGCCAGTCATGGCGACCAACTATATACACGCATGTTTGGGCAGTGGTACACACTCTCTTTGCCTTGGACGTTATCTTTGTGGTGGTGATGTTTGCGTTGGCACAGAAAACAACTCCCCTTCAAGCTCCCACGTAAGTTATTACTGCCGCCGATGAAATTTCATGCAGCGAGGAAATGCTGACGTTGTATCAGAACTCATAGTCTCTTTGATCCAATGGCAAACCCACTGTTCAATCTGGATGGCGATTCGGCAGACAACCTCTCCATTCTATACTCATTGCTAATTTTCCGCAACTCATTCTGTCTGTATCTTATTTTTTGTACAACGCTCCGTTTACTCGGCTCTGCGTTGGAAAGGAGTGCAAATCGTATAGCTTGGCTTACACTCCATTGCGCGTCACAGACCCAAAGGGAGAGCAGCAATCCACGTATTGGTTGCAGCTGCCGTACATGTATAGTGTGCCGTTAATATCCATCAGCATCGTTCTGCATTGGATAGTCTCTAATTGCCTCTACGTATTGGTATATGAAGGTGCTAAGTGTGAAAACTGCTTCTGTATGGGGTTTTGGATTATTGGTGTTAACCAGCATTGCAGGGTTCTTGACTTTCAAACCAGCATATTGCTTTGAAAAGCCAAACCTTGGTCGGCGCAATCGGGTCTCGACCAGGATGCATATGTTGGGGTTGGATACTCGACCTTTATGCTCCTCATTCTATTGGCTCTGGTTTTAATTGTGATAACTATCCCGCTGTTGTTGGCATCGAGGAAGTCTCGCGGCCAAATACCAAATGGGGGAAGCAACACGTTGGTCATCGCGGCTGCTTGTCATGTTCCGCTAGTTGAATCGCCCCTTGTTACTGATTCAGCGTGCCAAGATACGGGAAGGTCAACAGAGACATCATATCAGATGGTATCAGTTACTGACGTTGACCAACCACGCCCGTCTCAGCTTGACGGAGAGGCTGTCACGCAAACAATGCAGGGCGACATGAGGTTACTCGAGTATCATACGGCTCAGGTAAGCAGACGAGATAAGAGCCACGAATACCTCACCAAGGTTTCTGAAGGACCTGTCCGCTGGGGTGAAGTGAAGACAGTGATATTTTGAGGGGAGCATGATGCGGATTCTGAGGCTTGCGGACACGTCAGTTTTGGCAGCAAAGACCATGAGGTCAAAATGCCTACGGAGGGGAAGCCTTATTATCGAATAACATTCCAATTTCAAGATATCCGCTTTGGCGTATTTTTTGTCCATTTAATGAAGAAATGCACATGATTGTTGTAGGTCTTATCCCACCTTCTCTCCAGGGTCGCAAACGGAGTTACGGCGCTATTCCATTTCTTGCCAGGCGGACTTCAGTGGACTCTAGCGCTCCAGCGGACTCCCAGGAGGCCTCGGTTCTCCGCACCCGCACTTTTTCATGTGTGGCGGCATTGAGAAGCACGAGAACCCACATCCAGGAATTTATTACCAGAGGCTTGCTTTTTAATACTTGGAGAATGGGTAGGGGTCACAAGGAAACGGATGAGAGATGCACGACCACAATCAGATGGAAAAATAAAATGAACACATATGTCACTTATTATGCCGTCGAATCATTACGAGAGTTACTCCCACTGATGTTCTATTTTTTAATAAACAAAACTTTCAATTCACCTTTCCTCTTGAAATACCTCTGTCCGGCTGTCCCGACCTCTGTTTTTTATTTTATTTTAGTTTTTTGTTGAGAGCTTGCTCCCCCGTAGCTCCCGCACCGCCACCCCTGACGTAGGTTTGCAGAAGCCAGCAGATGCACACAAGCCACAACCTGCTGTCTTCTTCCCCCCAAGGCCAAGGTTTAGCTTTACCGAAACCTGACCCAGCTCCACGCCAATCCGAACCCGTCCATTTCATCACCACCCCGACCACTCTATTCGCCTTTCCGCCCTCCTGCTTGTTTGTCCGCATTTGCTTTGCTCAACGTTGCTGTTGAGTTTGTGCAATCGCATAGCAAAAGTGAACACTGTCGGCCTGCGACCACACAATTGAATCGACTGCGCCGTCCCGCAACCGTCACCCAGGTCAAACCACCTCGAGCCAGCTGTCATCACTGACATCGACACCGATAAACAACCACAGCTCTTTAGGCGCCATGGGCAGGTCAAGGAAAGGGGTTAGATTCCCCAACCGAAGAAACAGCAATGAGCACCTCAGCGGATCAGAGGGCCGTCGCTCAAGTTTCAGCGATGTGAGTGAAGACGGCTCGCCTTCAAAGGCTGGCGCTTCCAAATCCAAGCTGGCCACAGTGGATGAGGTAGGAGATTATGATTTTTTTGTTCAAACTTTGCCAATACACACAAGACGCTATTGTCTAATCTTGTGTGAAATACAACGGTTTGCTAATGTTTGTTTGTGATACAGAAGCCTCCCACCGCCGAAGAGCAAAAGGCTGAGTACGAAAAGAAAAAGGCCAACTTCTGGACCCGAACGATCTGGACATTCGTCATGATTTCCGTCTTTTTCGCCGCTCTCTTCATGGGCCACATTTACATGATCGGCATCGTCACCGCTGTTCAAATCATCTCCTTCAAGGAAGTCATTGCCATTGCCAACGTTCCCAGCCGAGCCCGGTCATTGCGCTCGACCAAGAGCTTGAATTGGTACTGGCTTGCGACTACCATGTACTTCCTGTACGGCGAGAGTGTCATCTACTACTTCAAGCACATTGTTCTCGTGGACAAGGTGCTTCTCCCTCTCGCTACCCACCATCGCTTCATTAGCTTCATTCTCTATGTATTCGGTATGTTTCTCGGCTTCATGTACAAAACAGCTCTGTCTAACACACGCCAGGCTTCGTTTTTTTCGTCGCCTCTCTCCAGGCTGGACACTACAAGTTCCAATTCACCAACTTTGCCTGGACGCATATGGCTCTCTACCTCATCGTTGTGCAGGCCCATTTCGTCATGAACAACATCTTCGAGGGCATGATCTGGTTCTTCCTCCCCGCCGCCCTGGTCATCACCAACGATATCTGGGCCTACATCTGCGGTATTGCTTTCGGTCGCACTCAACTCATCAAGCTCTCTCCCAAGAAGACGGTGGAAGGATTTGTTGGTGCGTGGGTCATGACCGTCATCTTCGGCGTTATCCTCTGCGGCGTCATGATGCGCTCCAAGTTCTTCATCTGCCCCGTCAATGTAAGCGAAATTGCAACTCAAACCCCTCATCTCATAAAAGCTGACCATCTTCCAGGACCTCGGAGCCAACATTTTCACCGGTCTTGAATGCGATCCCAACCCCGTCTTCCTCCCCAAGACCTACGTCTTGCCTCAATTCTTCTTCCTGCCACAATATCCCCCCATCACGCTGACCTTTGCTCCTGTGCAACTGCACGCCCTCGTCCTCGCATCTTTCGCCTCCCTCATCGCCCCCTTCGGTGGTTTCTTCGCCTCTGGACTCAAGAGAAGCTTCAAGATCAAGGATTTCGGTGACTCCATTCCCGGACATGGAGGCATGACCGACCGTATGGACTGCCAGTTCATCATGGGATTCTTCGCCTACATGTACTACCACACCTTCATTGCCGTGTACAAGGCCAGCGTGGGCAACGTGTTGGAACTGGCCATCACCAGACTTGGCCCTGACCAGCAGATTGAGCTTGTCAAGAGCATGTGTCGCTACCTGGGTAACCAAGGCATTGTGCCTGAAGAGGTACGTACCCTTTCCTCACATCAAATCTAATAATGGGCTAACATGATACAGCTGGCTGCCTGCATCGACCATGCCATGGCCTCGCAATGAGTTGAACGGTGAACGGAATCGAATTGACGTCTTTACTCCTCTTTTGATTTACTCTTTCATTTCATTTTACTTTTTTCCTTTTTCACTCCTGGCCTAATTCCACTCTTCTTTTTACCGTGAGGCTAAATACACCACATCCGCAAAAAGAAATCCCCCCCTGTACGATTGTCAAATATTACGAGTCCTGTACCGAAAAAAAATAGCGTCATGATACCCTGCGACCGGACTGCAAACATACAGTGCATGGACACTGCAAGGCAGCCAGGACGCAGCTTAGAGAACCCCAGCTCACAGGAAATCTCTTCACACTAGGAAATGGAAACAGAAACCAAAGAAATCCTTTTTTTTTTTGAAACCCCAAAAACCAGAATCATTTATATTGCGTTGCCGATGTTGTGTCTACACCCTGCGCCTCATACTTCCTCTAGTGCTGTCTATGCTAACCCAAACTCCCTATACTGACCTTGTTGGTCATTCATGGCCAACTCGTGGTTGTTTAATATCGTAGTGGACTGGACTATCTTGGACGGCTGATGCCCGTTGGTGGCTTGCACATGGACTGGGCGCTTCCAACCACCTTCGCGTTCGAAGAGCGGACCGACAGCTTCACAAACACTAATCAGGTGTCTATCATGATAACGTCCGCTGATGAGTGACAGGCCGATGGGCATGCCGTTTGTGCCCTGGAAACCAGGGATATTGACGACGGGTACGTGAAGTCCAGTCCAGATCTTGCAGAAAGCATAGCTGCCTGTTGAAGTTCCAATAGGCGCCTCGTCAGTGACACTTGGTGTCAAGATGGCTGTATACTTGGACATGATTTCGTCAATCTTCGGACGGAGAGCGGCCATGCCATCTAGTGCGGAAAGGTATTGTCTGTGTGTGATGCCTTCTTTGTTCTCGACATAGTTTACGAGCAGCGGTGCAAGGGCAGGTCGATGCGCACGATATTCAGGCAGGAAAGCCGATGCGCCTTCGGAAGCAAGCACAATGTTGTACCACTTGGGTAAGTCGTCAAATTCGGCAGGCAGCTCGACATCCTCGACGGTGGCACCGCTGGCCTTTAGTAATTCGACAGCTCTGTCGAGTGCTTGGACGGTGCCTTGGCCAGCGGCGGGCCACTGCATGGTTCGAAGGATGGCGAAACGTGCGCCGTCAAGACCAGTAAAGGTAGACGGCTCATCGTCACGGAGACCAAATGCTTCTGAGAGCAAGGCCAAATCTTCGACTCCGCGGGTAAAAAAGCCAAGAGTGTCGTATGTCAGGGAGAATATTTTCTGATATTCGCGGGAGATGGCTCCCCACGTGGGTTTGAAGCCATAGATGCCGTTGTATGAAGCCGGACGAACGGTCGAGCCGCCGGTCTGCGTACCGAGAGCGACGGGTACTTGAAAGTCTCCCACGGCAGCGCCCGAGCCAGCGGACGAACCTCCGGGAGTGCGTGTCAGGTCATGGGGGTTGCAGGTTCCGGGGCCGGCATCGGTGGCAGCAAATTCAGTAGTGGTGGTCTTGCCTAGCAGTAAGGCTCCAGCTTTGCGCAGCACCATGATGGATGCGGCGTCAACCTTTGGAAAGTCATCCTTATAAGCTGGCGAGTTAAATTGCGTGGGCATATCTAATTGAGTTTGTTAGTGGCGGGAAGTGACTCGGCTATGGTGCAGTTGCGGGCATAATCGCGGGAGTGAATTTTGAGTTTGAGGCTTATACCTTTTGTGTAAATGACATCCTTTACGGCTACGGCCATGCCGTGCAAAGGACCTCTCTTATTGATGGGGGTGGCATCGAGAATACGGGCTTGTTCGAGTACGTATTCTTTATTGAGGTAAATCCAGGCCCTGACGTCTTGGTCTCTTTGGTCGATGCGACGGAGTAAAGACTGCGCATACTCGGTTACCGTCATGTGGCCATCTTGTATGAGAGCCACGGCTTCGGCTCCAGTAAGAAGATAGGCATCCGCCGCTGATGGTACAATAGCAGCGCCCATTTTGCGAGAGGATAGTCAGGTTTTGTGCGTGTTGTGGAGGAGGGTATATAGTGTAAATGGGGGTGGGCTGGTGTGGGAAAGGGAGTGGGTTGGGTATGGTTGGTAAAAGAGCGATGAGGGATGTGGTGTAAGATGAAGAGGAAGAAGAAGATGAAAGACAGCCTCTAATAAGGGTGATTAGATGTAAATCCGAAGCAGAGCTGCCAGACGCTAACGAGCATCGCCACTCCACAGCAATGGGAGCGGACAGCCGGTGAGTGGTCGTGGACCTTTTTAATAGCGCCGGGAGCGTGGTTGTTAGCGCGGGTGGGATAGGATAGGATGGACGGTATGAATGGAGGCGACTGGACTGGACAGGCTCGGGCCCGAGAAAGGGTGAGCGAACAACGCCAGGAACTGTATGCTGAGATGTGCTGGGGTGTGTTGGGCGAGATGTTAACTAATCGTGGCCATTGGCCAGACCAGACGATGATTTGTCCTTGTGCAACTGTAGGTCGTGTTGCGCAATGATAGGTCCGCGGGGGATGGATGAGGGAAGGGTGAGCAGGGGCCTCTAGCTCGGCTAAGGTTTAGAAAGTGGTAGATTGTTACACACACTTCGGAAGAGGTGCAGTTGGATGGATGATTGTGGTGGTGGTGATGTGATGGGAGAGGAGGGGAGAGAAGAGCGAGAAGCGGACGTGGTTGTGCGTTTGTACTACGTTGAAGCAACGGACGACGTTGACATACAGGAGGGAAGGGGAGACTGGTTGGGAAGGTTGGTGAGCCTCTGTGGGTGTAGTTGTGGCCTGTCTGCAGGTAGGCAGGTAGCTGCAGTCCTCCTTACAGTGTTGTGGTGCTTGTGGCGTTGGTGTGTGGAATGGTGGATGGTGGATGGTGTACTTGTTAGGGGACTTGGTCCGGTTTTAGCGCATGCATCAAGCTTTGCTGCACTTTTCGTTGCAGGTGCCGGTGCAGTTTGCAGGGGTGTGGGCGATTCGGGGAGGGGAGCGAGGTATTCTTAACCTGATAACTCGGCGAGGCCACCCAAGGCACCCCTGCAACTCTGCGCAAGGTGCCCTGTGGGTAGCGCTGTGGATGTGGGTGGGTGCCCTGTAGCTGGAGGTGTGGGTGGGTTGGTTTGGGCTGCCTGGACCAAAATTGCCCTTCTAGGACAGCGCTGTAACTCGAGGGTCGAGACATGCAGCACAGCACCACCATGCACATGCTAATATTATGGATGCTATTCATCGAGGTCACGCAGAAGGTCTAGGACCTAGTGTACGGAGCATTATTGCCACTGTAGCTTTGGTCAGGACGGGTCATGATTGGAGGGAGGATAAGTCGACTGTGGCAACAGAGGCTGAAAGAGGCGGCGCTGTCACGATCCTCGACCAATTTCTTTTTGTCCAAATTCAAAACATGACATCAAGCAAAAAAAATAAAAATGGGAAAGAAAATGTTTGCTTGTACATGTACATTCCCGAAAGAACAAAAAAAAGACACGCACACACAGCACTAGCCTTGTTGTCTCTCCTTCTTACTTTTTGACCGACTGACCGGTTTCTTGGCTTAGACTAGAACCAAGCCAGGGGGCAGCGACCAATGACAGTGGCAGGCTCCAGGGGGCCTACAGGCGATGTGCCCCTCTCAGCTGCATATTGCCGATGGCGAAACATGCCAAGTCAGTCCCAGTAACTCGGATTCTCCATGGTTCTTGGGGGAGATCTTTCCCCCGGGTGGGTGCACTGGCTTGCTAAGTTGACTGGTAGAGGCGGTGGTGCAGGAAGAGGAGGGAAGGGGGGAGGGGTGTGCACGACGACATCTGCTTTGCAAGGTAGCTATCCGGTTTGCTGGTTTTTTACTCTCCCCTTTACCAGGTCTGTTTGCTTTACGTCAATTGACTTGGCTGATTCTCTTCTTTATTTTTTTTCTCCAAATATATCCTTGATGGGAAACCCTTACAATGTGGAGTTTTTTTTTTAGTCTTCTCTCTCTTCGTCTGTTTTTTTTTTTTTCGGTTTACTCACTCGAGATCTTCCCACCCCCCCAGTTCCTGTTATCCATGTCATCGATGAGAGTGATTGAGACAACAAGACACAAACACCCACTCCCCATTTCCCTTCTCTGCCTCTTTCCTCATGGAGATGGTATGATGACGGCGTATGCCGATTGCGGGATGATGTACATGCATGGGCAGAGGAGGGGGGCATTGTGCGGTGGTTGAATCTGATCGAGATTGCGGTGATTCAAAAGCGGAAAGGTAAAACAGAAGAAGAAAGAAGAATCTGATAACAATTACGAATTGATCAATTAATAAAAATACAAAAATGATTGAATCTGGCGAGGGGAGGGGAGTGCTGGCGATGCATCATGACGGGGATCATCAACATCGCCAGTTAACCTTATTGCGTCGTGCAATTTCCCAGCCAAGTACACTAGCTGCATGTCAAGTCAACTAATTACAGGATACACGTAATAGATGTATACTGGACATACAATACTGGACATGCACAGACACACACACATACACACACCAAACAAGCGGCATTAGTTGGCTTACCGACAGAGATCACCTCTTCCGGGCCAGGCGGACAGGCCAGCTAGCCAGCCACCTAACGACGCATCGTGCACGGCACTGCGTGTTTGTCTGCTCGCTCAATTCGTCCATTCGCGCAGCATACATGACTGTATGCGACGGGAGTCGCCCACGGATAGATAACCCAGTTGACTTGGGTTGGCTGCTGTGGGCAGGCTGGCCGCCCTTTCGTCCGCATATTCTCGGGCTGCCGATGCTACATGGACCAGGGACCTCCCATGCATATCATCTCACCGGGTGTTATTTCAAATCATTCTCAAATTCCCTGTTTCACCTCCATTTCCTCACTTCAGCCTCGGAAAACTGTAAAGTTGTCTACCACGTTGCTGTGACAATTGCATTTCGGCTATTATATTGCCTGCAACGCTTGGAACCGTGTCCATGAGCCGACTGAGTCGAGTTCAGCTCTCCTTTTGCATCTGTATAGTAATGTTACAACATCGGATGAAACAACTCAGCAAACAAGATAACGCCTACATACATGCAAACGCGCATACCTACATATAGCACTGCAGGGGACCTAGTACTGCACTGAGCCGCACTAACACCGCCTGGAACTGCAACGAGTCAACATATCTTGCAATGAGTAACACCGAGAAATCTCCTCCGAGATGTCACATGTAGAAATATGATTCGACAACTGTTTAAACTCCCATGTCTTTTTAATTTATATTAAAAAGAAAGAAACACCAGTGTCTTGCCAATCGACCCTGGTCGAGCTGGAATGACTCGGGTCTCTCCCTATTTGCGCAGAGCCGCCAGCACCAATGCGATTCGTGTAACAATGACATGGCATTGCAGTCACCGACCCTCTGTGTTTCTCGGTTTCGTCTCTCCCTGCGTTTGCCTGCAAGGCCTCTAATGCCCTGTCAATCCGTCTCCGTCAGGCTCTGCGTCCCTCGGCTCCAGCGCAGCAACCCCGCCATCCGCCCGCCAGCCAACGCCCAATTAGAGCATCTGTCGGTGGTGTCCGCCACTGCTGGCGCCGTGGTCAGTGCACTGTTCCAGCGGCCAATTACAGTGCTTGCCCACTGTGTATTACAGTGCTGGCAGGTCCCTCGAGTCCCTGTACCTACATCACCAAAACCGCCGCAGTCACTAAACGTGCCGAATTAACTCCCAAATACGCTAAACCATGCCGCTCTCCGGAGCTGCAATTCCAGCGACCGCGACTCCACTAATGACCTCCCCAAACCTTCTCCGACTGGCCAGTCATGACGCTTGCATTCTTCAGCACCAAGCGGAAGCTCAACTCAACCCGGAGAGCTCCACGCTGCCATCGAGTGAGAAGCTCTGCCGTGACGCGACGTCGAGATCGTTTCGAGATACCACATCAAGCGCATCGAACCCGCAGCGTTGCAATCAAAGCCCCAATCGAGTCGTCCTCAACCCCACGTCCCCTGGGACCGCTTGCTCTTGGCCATTGCGTCTCTGCATGAACCCGCAGGCCTGCCTCGTGATTTGTGTGTTTCTTGGCTAGCCTAGCTTCATGCATCTCCTCATCGACCCAGAGCACCTCGTCTGCGACACGCCGTCACTGCGCTCGCTACCGAGACCCCTGGCGTAAAGAATCAAACGTCACCATGACTGGACGACCCTCGCACCCGCGCGAGGATTCCTCCTCCAGTCAACCTCACCGACCTGCACAGCCGAGCACTCTTCGTCAGAGCTATACACCGCCCAGCCGTCCTGGAAGTGACGGTAGCAATCAAGGCGACGATGCCTCTCCATCCTCCTCGCGACCAGTCGATGGTGCCGCCGACGAATCGACTCCCTTGATACAGCCCAACTCTTTCACCACCTCTACGGCACATCCCGGTGCGTGCAACCATGGCACCTTTAGTCCCCGAGCTGCCACACCTCCCAACGACCTATCACATATCCTCGATGCCTCAGAAGAAGACAACAACTCGGAAGGCCTCTTCTCCCATACCACTGGCAACGACGACTGGAAGCAATGGCTCAAGTCGCGGATGAAGACCAAGAAGATGGGACAGAGCAGCGAGATTGCTGAACGCGCTGGCTTTCGAGATACGCCGTTAATGTAGGTTACATGCCAGGACCTTGGATCTTATGATGGACCTACTGACAGATGACAGGTATCTGTCCTACTACATCCCCTGCCTTATCTGGATTCAACAATATAAGTTCTCGTATGTGAAAGGTGACTTGGTTGCTGCACTCACCATGTCGTCGTTTTATCTGCCAATGGCTCTCTCGCTCGCCGCCAACCTCGCCCATGTACCTCCGATTAACGGCCTCTACGCATTCGTATTCAACCCGCTCATCTATGCATTCCTGGGATCGTCAGCTCAGATGGTTGTCGGACCAGAGGCTGCTGGATCCTTGTTGGTTGGGTCGGTAGTCAAGGCCAGCTTTGATTCGAGACATCCGGACGATGATGACCCGGTCTTGCATTCGCAAATTGCTGGTGTGGTGGCAGGCATGGCTGGAGCGACTGTGTTGATTGCTGGCTTGGCGCGACTTGGCTTTCTTGACAGTGTGTTGAGCAGACCGTTCCTCAGAGGCTTTATCAGCGCAATTGGTTTTGTTATTGCCGTTGACCAGATCATTCCCGAGCTGGGACTCAGTGAATTGGCGGACCAACAAGGCGTTAGCCACGGCAGCAGTGTGGGCAAGATTGCTTTTATCATTGAAAACGTTGGCAAGGCCCATCATTTAACTTTCGCCGTTGCTGGTATTAGCTTTGTGGTTATCATGGTTTGCCGGTAAGTTTGTTGGCTGTGTTGAGTTGGGCCATGTCTAACTTCCATAGCGAGTTGAAGCGCCGACTTGAGACACGATACCCTTCTGTAGTCTTTGTCCCGGACCGCTTCCTGATCGTCGTGGCTTCTGCCATTCTGTGTCGCCAACTTGGATGGGATAAACATGGTGTTGAAATTCTTGGAAATGTCAAGACTGCTGGAGGGGTTTTCGCCTTTAGATGGCCGTTTCAACTGTCGCACATGCGCCATATCCGTTCAGCCATGTCAACATCTTTCCTCATTGCGCTGTTGGGATTCTTCGAGTCGTCTGTCGCTGCAAAGAGTCTTGGTGGCAATAGCTCCGTCCAAGGTATGGAACTCAGCGCAAATAGAGAGATGATTGCTCTTGGCACTGCCAATCTTGTTGGATCTTGCTTCATGAGTCTGCCCGCTTTTGGTGGATATGGACGAAGTAAAGTGAACAAGACCACTGGCGGCAAGACTCCGATGAGCTCTGTATTCCTCAGCTTGATTGCGGCATTGTCGATCCTGTTCCTGCTGCCATACTTTTACTACCTACCAGTAAGTCCACTTGTCAGTCCGTCAGCGCTTAACACTAACATTCCCAGAAACCCGTCTTGTCCTCGATGATTTCTGTCGTTGCCTGGTCTCTGATAGAAGAGGCGCCTCACGACATTTCATTCTTCCTGCGAATTGGCGGATGGAAAGAACTCGGACTCATGGCCATCATCTTCCTCTCCACAATCTTCTATTCTCTGACCCTTGGCATGGCACTCGGCGTTGGAATCTCGATTCTCCTGGTTATCAAGCATAGTACGCGACCTCGAATCCAGATTCTCGGCCGTATTCCAGGTACCAACCGATTTGAGAATGCGGAAGCAGAAAGATCTAGCCTCGAGTTTGTTGAGGGTTGTCTAATTGTTAAGATTCCCGAGCCTCTCACCTTCGCCAACACTGGCGAGCTCAAATCTCGTCTGAGACGCTTGGAGTTGTATGGCACAACTCAAGCACATCCAGCTTTGCCTCGTATTCGCGGGCAAGAATCGAACCGCAATGTGATTTTCGACATCCACGGCGTCACTTCAATGGATGGCTCGGGCACGCAGGTCTTGGAAGAAATTGTGAGGAACTACATTGAGCGAGGAGTGAGGGTGTTTTTCACACGAGGACCCAGCCGCAAGGATCATCCTGTCTGGAAATTGATGGAAAATAGTGGAATTGTAGCGCTCTGCGGAGGAGAAGATAGATTTGTGCCCGATGTGGAAGAGGCACTACGAAGAACAGAGTATGAAGAGAGCATCTCTGATGCTAGAAGCAGGCCCAGCACGGTAAATGAGAACCGATAGACTGGATAGAGGAGGAAAATGCATTAAAATAGAGCGAAGCATTAGACAGCGTTGGAAAATTCAATAAAATTTGGTTGTTTTCTAGATACTCATTCAAGCCTTGGAAACTATCTCGTCCAGGCGTGCAATTGCCTCCCTGACAACCTTCATGCCAGAGTCATCATCTTCTAGAAACAGTGCCCGCTCAAACAAGTGAGGCTTCCCCTCTGCGATGAAGAGATCAACTCTGTCTCCCAACTTCTTCTTCATGTCCTCGCTAACATCTAATTCCACATCATAGTCGTCGTTTCCATGAAAGATGACCGTCTGCGGCCACTTCTTGCGTCTGGCATCATCAGTCACAGCCCAATCGTAGCCCGGATCCGTCTCCCCCAGCAACTTAATGAAGGCATTGTTGTAAGTATAGTAATCATACAACAGACCTCTGTTATCGTGAAACTCGTCCTCGGCTGGGTTCGTTCCCTTGGGAGCGACAAAGTCTGCATTCTTGGAGAAATCGGCCAACAACTTCTCAGGATAGAATTTACTAGTTGACGTGCTGGGTGTGACTCCGACAATGGCATCTCCGGTGATGAATTCCGCTACTTCAGAATCTTTGATAGGCTCTGGGGTGAGTAGAGTAGAAGAGTTGAAGAACTTGTGGTGGAAAGTATTGATCCCCTCAATGGAGAGGAGGGCGATTGGTGGAGGGTTGCAGTGATGCGCTGTCTGGCAGGCGAGGAAGAAACCGCCGCTGGCTCCGACTGAGATGACGGGACGGGGCTTGTCAGCGGTGGTGTCCCAGTTACGAGCGAAGGTGTATGCTGCTTTGGCATCTTCCAGGAGGCCTTTCGCGCCTGGTTGGGGGAGGAGACGAGGTGATGGGCTAATAAGTGGCCATTTACGCTTCAAGGCAGTCTGTGATGGTAGTTATTATATCATAAAACTGTGGCTGATACTTATTGAGGAATTGCGTACTTGAATGAGCCATGGTGGGATGGAGTCGCGACCAGAACCTACAAGTCCTCCCGCATGGAAGAAGAGGACGACGGGGTTGGTGGATGGGGTGGAGGCAGTGGTGTAGATGTCGCAGTCGAGGGGGATGCCGTGGGTGGCGTACGTTTGGGTGAGTCTTTGCATCTTGTATTGTTGATTGGTTGACTGGTTTTTGAGGCAAGATGAAAAGAGCTTGGGAAGGAATTTATAGGTAATTGATGTGTTGTCAAATTGGAGGTTTGTTGAGCTGAAAAACATACTTGCCTATTTGGGTCACGGCTGGATTGGTGAGAAGCTGTGATTTGGCGGGCGGGTTTAGTGTTGTGGGAATCACCGTTTGTCACGATCGGTGGAATTTCAGCTGTTGCTTACCGTCATTTGAATTGTCGAATTATGAGGCGTTTCTGGGGAGATTAAAAGTTGCGTTTTGGCGGAAATGATATGTGTCGTATGGTACACATGAAGCTCAGGGTGCTTCAGCCGTGTAAGCGATTCGTCACGTCGTCAGAGACTGGTCAGCTGCAGCCTCGTTGCGGAGTTGCGGGATTTGATCCTGCGATATTTATATGTCGCGTTCGAATTGGTTTTGAAACAAGATTTGTTCTTTAGTTTTTGAAGATGTCTCGCCCAGCTGGATTGATTGCCACCAAAGGCATCGAGTTCCTCGCATTTGGTATGTTTCTACTTTCACTACAGTGACCGCGAGACTCATCAGCCAGGCACCCCTAACAACCATCCCATCGCCATTCTTCTGGAGGAGCTCAAGAAAGAATACGGCCTCCAATACACCTGTCAGACCATCAACATCCGCGAAAACGTCCAAAAAGACCACTGGTTCACTTCCATCAACCCCAACGGCCGTGTTCCCGTCATTGTCGACCACGACAACAACGATCGCGCCGTCTTCGAAAGCGCCGCCATCTCTTCCTACCTCGTGCGCAAATACGACACCAAGAAGCTCTTCACCTTTGACTTTGACACTGATGAATACACTGATCTAGAGGTGTGGCTCGCCTGGGCGCACGGGAGCCTCAGTCCAATGCAGGGCCAGGCGAACTTGTATGTGTGGTTCTTGCAGGAGAAGATACCGTTTCCAATTCAGAGGTATGTAGGCGAGGTGGAGAGACTGTACGGTGTGCTGGACAAAACGCTTGAGGAGAGCGAGTATGTTGTTGGTGGAAAATATACGATTGTCGATATGACGTTGGTGAGCCTGGCGAATTTTATTCGGCTTACAACGGTGACTTTGGACTCGTTTCCAAATGTGAAGCGGTGGTTTGTTAGGTGTTTGGAGAGGGACGGCGTTAAGGAAGGGTTTAAGGTTCCGTTTGCACCTTTTACCTCTGCGTTGAGGGAGATGCCGCCTGAGCTGGAGAAGCAGGTGGAGGAATTGTCTAAGGTTGTGAAGGACGCCAAGGAGAAGTATGCTTGATGTATGAATGATAAGAGGTCTAATTTGGATGAATTGGCGATGTAAATGAGTCGGGGACGGGAGGCTGCTGTGGTGCAGGGTTATCGCCGTTGTTGACAGCTGTTGGCAGTGATCCATCAACTGAAGCACTGGTCATGATCACCACAATAGGTTCAATAGGAACAATCGAAAAAAACTTAAGAATGTTAAAACTGACCAAGTTAAGTTTATTAGAATACATGTGACGAATATTGTATAACAGCTGCGATAAGTTTACTTGCTGCAATACGGTTATTCTAGTCAAATGTCTGTAGTGGGCTGGACAAAGGCAATTGGCGGAGTTCCAGAGTTCCAGAGTGGCGGCGTCAACCCAAGTCACAACTATCACACTTCTACATCAGGTTTATCGAATTAATTGTGAAGAATTTCTTTTCATTACTTTTGTACACGTAAAAATGAAGCGCTATAAAAGTATTTCTTTCATATGCTGTGGTGGGTCCTGTGTGGTGTATTGGCCCTGAACATCACCAAACTTGAGCAATTTCAACCTCCCGGCTCATTTACATCGCCAATTCATCCAAATTAGACGACCTCGTTGACCCACGCCGACGCAGCACCTTGTCCAGTTCCTATACACATGGAGGTGAGCAGCATCTTCTTCTTGGTTCTTCGGAGCTCAGAAAGACCAGTCACGATCTGTCGGGCACCAGTGGCGCCAAGAGGATGGCCCAAGGCGATGGCTCCACCACGAGGGTTCATCTTGGACCAGTCAAGACCCAGCTTGTCACGGCAGTAAACAGCCATGGAAGCAAAGGCTTCGTTAACCTCAATAACGTCGAAATCGGCGAGGGAAAGGTTGTGGATGGCGAGCAGCTTGGGGATGGCGACGCTAGGGCCGATACCCATGATGCGGGGGGCCAGGCCGGCAACGGTGTAGCCGACGTACTTGGCAAGGATGGGCTGGCCAAGCTTGATGGCGGTGGAACGCTTCATCAAAATTACAGAGGCGGCTAGGTTCATGTTAATTACTGAGTGCGCTAGGAGACAAAGTGCTGCAACTTACCTCCATCAGTGACCTGACTGGCGTTGCCACCTGTTGTGCTTTCACCCCATTGAGGGAAGGCAGGACGGACTTTGGCCAGTCCCTCAGCGGTGGTACCGGGTCGGATACCCTCATCCTTGGTGACTGTGATCTCCTTCCACTCTCCGTCAGGGCCCTTGATCTTGGTGGTGATAGGGACAATTTCGTCGTCGAAGTAGCCAGCCTTCTGAGCCTTCTCGGCTCTTTGGAAGCTTTCGGCGGCAAACTTGTCCATCTCCTGCCGGGTGACGTTGAAGTCACGGCTGACGTTCTCACTGGTCCAGCCCATGGGCTGCATGCAATCGGCAGCCTCCTGGCTGGCCTTGAGAACAGCCTCATCGAAGGGAGCCTCCAGGCGGTCGCCAGGAGCAGACATGATCTCAACACCACCGGCAATACCAATTTCGATGGCGTTGTTGGCAATGGCATGTGCGATCTCAGAGATGGCCATGAGACCAGAGGAGCAGAAACGGTTTACAGAGTAGGCGCCGGCAGTGTTGGGGAAACCGGCAGCGAGAGCGGCAGCACGGAGTTTGTAAGCGGTCTTGCCATCGTTGACGTTTCCGAAGCAGATATCCTCAACCAGGGCGGGGTCGAGGTTGCTGCGTTCCTTGACTTCCTTCAGCAGAGCATATGTGAGGTATTCGAGGCTGGTATCCTTGAAGCCACCCTTGCGGGCTTTCGTGAGCGGCGTGCGGAGGGCGAGTGTGATGACAATGTCGTCAGCGTTCTTAGATTGACTGAAAACCCAAGAGGGCGCTGTTAGCAAGTTTGTCGTCACCGTGACGGACCACCGGGAAAGCGCTTACACATTGCTCAAAGCAGTGCCCGGAGCGAGGTGCTTGAGGATAGATCCAATACGTTCAGCGGCCATTGTGTATGTGATGTTCTTCTGTCGATTTCTTCGTTTTGAGGGAATTGGCAGACTAGTGATGGGGGGGAAAGGAGGAGTTTGGAAATCTGGGGGAAGAGTGTGGATAGCTATTTCAAGTTTCTGGACGCGGAGGTTCTTTATTGCTGCACGGAGTAGCGGCGAAGGGCCCCGACCGAAGATGCCGATTGTAGACTATGGGGAAGCCGAGGCAGGGAAGGAGCGAAACAACGTGCTGCTATTCGCTGGCTGACATAATCGACCGAGGCACGGGGTTTTGGCAAAACGCCGTCACCTCCAAGCGGGAAAGTTGACGGCAATATTGACGGCAAAATTCATGATTCGCTGATTTAGCACAAACTGGGGAATGGCTGAGGCGGAAGACAAATTATCTTGATGACATTTGGCGTGGTGTATGGGGATGGATATTATTAAGGACAAGTTCTTGCGTAAAGTAAGTGTTATTTAGTGTGAAAGACAAATTGTGCTGTGCGTGGCAGATGTCGTGATTACCACATGTACAAGATGGGAAATGGCATGCAGAATAACGTCAAGTGACATGGAAGGATAAATAGATTGGATGAAATTGGCATGATAGAAATAAAAATCAACAGATTAATAAGTGGCATTATTGCCTGTATTATAGGTGACATGAAGATTCGAGGGTTAAGCTCCTTCATTAGCAGCTCGGGGACTGTCGGTCCAACAACCCCCATCAGATCGTGGAGAAACGTTTAATAGTAGCGACCGACTTCCCCCGTGGCTCACAAACAGCAGGGGCTAAACGTGCAAATTCTCGATGACCAGCAGCGGCAGATGACCTTGGGCTAGCATCTCACCAGCGACAAAGGCGCCGAGTAAGAGCTAAGACTAGGACGAGGTAGGCAGGCGACTGATGACAGTGATACATGGGTGCGTTACAGAAAGATATTAGGTCTGTTATAGAGCTTGAGATAGTTTTCTCTCTTTTGTTTGTCTTTGTCAGTCTTGGAATATTGCAATTTTCATCGTACCTCTGGTCCTTCTCGCAACATCAATAAATCTACAGGCGTCAGGCCGCTATTTTTAGGGAGCAGCTTAATCAATAAAATCCACCTCCAGGCCCATTTAGCGGGTCAGACACTGTCGCTCGATCGCCCAATCGAAAATCCCGTCGCTAAAAGCACAATCCTGACAGTGATTCACAGCCCATGCCAGGTCATGCCAGCCCCTGAAGCCGCTACCCAGCGCTAAAATAGCGCCTGCAGATACAGTGGGACACGCCTGAGAAGCCTATCTAGCGTGGCGTAGCATCACATTTTTTCCCTCTCGTACCTGGTCCTCGTCCCCTGGCTGCTGCTTCCGCAACCACTTTCCCTCCTGGCTCTTTGCATAAGGCCTACGACGGTCGTTCAGTCAGCCCTCTCGGCCCTTTTTTCTTGGTTGCAATTTGCATCTGGTCATTCGCTATAATTGCATCTTTTTAATATTCTCTCCCTCTATTAATATCTTTGCTTTCCCCGTTCGCGCGCGCCACCGAACCATCCGGCTGACGACCTCGCATTGCGCTCGAGAACGATAAGTTTCGTCGTCGAACAACGTTGCGATCGCATCAATTAACGCCCCATTGACGCATCAAGTTCGATACTAATATATCCATCAACACACAATGGCCATTCTTCGGTTTTCTACGCTGCTGTTGGCAGGACTCGCTGCTGCGACGAGCTCGAGTAAACGCGGCCTCGTATTCACTCCCAACGCCACGTTTCCCGAAGACAACAAGATTTGGATCAAGCCTGGAAGCGACCTGACCTGGTATTACAACTATGGAAGTCGTCCTTCTCCCGTATATGCCACCAAATCTCAAGACGAGTTTGAATTCGTCCCGATGATGTGGGGCATTGGATCGGATCCCAACGAGACAACCTGGTTGGACGAGGTCAAGGATGTTATCAGCCAAGGCACAAAGATCAAGTACGCTTTAGCCTTCAACGAACCTGACGCCCGTAGCGACTGGGGAGGCAGCGATATTGATCCTCACCGCGCTGCCATTGCTTGGGTTGCAAACTTCGAGCCTCTGGCCAAGATGGACATCAAGCTCGGTCTCCCAGCTGTGACTGGTGCGCCGACTGGATTCGAGTGGCTAAAGCAATTCCTGGGCAATTGCTCTGAGATTGTTAGCCACAATGGACCTAAGAGGAACTGTACTTGGGATTTCGTTCCAGTACACTGGTACGATAACTTGGGAGGCCTGAAGTCGCACATTGGTGAACGACATGCTGAGTAAGTCATGACGAAAGACCCTTACTTGGGGGAGAAATAAATAGGAAACATGCTAACAATCATAGGTGGCCTGATAAGAAGGTTTGGGTTACGGAGTACGCTCTTGCCCACAACGACCTTGCCGCGACACAGGACTTCTACACCCAGTCGGCAGACTACTTGGACAACCTCGACTACCTTGAGCGATATTCCTACTTTGGTGCTTTCCGTGCCGAGAACGCAAATGTTGGGCCCAATGCTGCTTTCCTGAACAATGGCGGCAAACTCACAGACATTGGTTCTTGGTATCTCGGCTTTGGCGCTACTGGAGTCACGCCCGATAGTGAGAGCATCGCAGCGTCGTTGGAAGCACGAAGCGCACTAGGACACATTGTTGTCGGTGCTGCTGCCGCTGCTGGTGTTATGATGGCAGTCTTTTAAAGCAATTTGTTGGCATTTTGAGTTTGGCGTTTTGGACATTCACATTGCACATTACACGTACGATTTCTTGGATATTTCTCGATTTGCTATGGGCATAGTATTCATTCGTATTTATTTGATATAGAAGTATATACAAGCTTGCATATTTTCATCAATTCGTGGTTCAATATGCTTTCAATCCTTTGTTCGGCGTGGCCGTTCTGGACTGCACTGACAAAATTCTGTGGTTTTGCGGCAGGCTAGTAGCAGAAGGGAGTTGGGTCAATCCAGCGCTTGCAGCCTGCAACGCAGGGACTGATGCAATGCGTGCCCTCAGGGCAGTCGGCGTCTGAAGAGCACCTCTCGAAGCGAGGAGCCGCGAGGGAGAGCCCTGCGGCGGATAGGATGACGAAGACGGTCGTGAACTTCATGTTGATTTATGTTGCTGTTGATTGAGGGAAAGTATTTGTTTGCTTGTTTGTTTTTGCTTTTTTTCATCTGGTTGTTGCATATTTTCATGAAGCAGCAGACGAATATTTATATTTATTGGTTGAACGCTATCTGAGTAATATGGTGACGCTGTTTGTTCCATTTCGTTTACAACTTGGGAAGATTTGCTGCAAAACGCCGCGGTGAGCCACAAATGAAGCTTGAAGTCTCGTTCCAGAATCGGGAACGGAAGGTCAAGGGACAATTTGGGGTTTTATGGGCGATATGGCTGCGTTGGTGGGTTGGGCATCTGGCTTATGTATTACTGTGATGGTGTTGATCGCTGCAGGTAAGCGTGAATTGCCGAATTGGAATAAATGAAGCGATGGATGACTATGGTGATTTGATGTCTGAACATTGTCGTTTCAAACCCGAAACAACTCCAAAATGTGCTAATTGCCTTTCACTATTACATCGTCTAGAAGTTGACTGGGATGGGATGTATCTTGATTGACATGTTAACCAAATTGGACCTGCCGCAAGCACAGCGAAGTTACCCGATCTACAATTTATTCATCACAACTTGGCAATCTGGCGAAATCCAGATTCATGAGAAATAACTCTTCTAGAAATATTTCAAAACGCAGTCACATGCAAGTCTCAAGGTGTATTCAGCCCATCAGTCCAGCACAACAGGGTAGCAAGCACAGCCCAGCCTTATCAGCTCAGACTACGCACGTGGCAAATCTACGACTGTTGAGGCGATGATACCTAAAAACAAAAGAGTTGAGATAGATTCAACTTGTCCGGAGATTGGACTGGTAGGTGTCTCGGGCCGTGCTTCGCTTTTGTTCATTGTTGGACGGCCGTGAAATGTGAGGCGGAATCGGAGCTGGAGGCAAAGGTCGGCGGCGCCGGAGACGGTGGCGCAGCAGGACGAGTTTTGCCTGGAGTCCGGAGGGGTGGGGCTGGGGGAGCGCCGGAGTCCACGTGACTGTGCCAAGAGCTTGGCATTCAATATTTTGACAATCCTCTGTATGTTGGGCATTTTGAATGGTTTGTTGATAGCGTAAAATCATAGTAAAGATAAGTAGAAAAATAATGTTCATATTTTATAATGCCGTTTAACTGTTATTCTTATTTTATATGAATCTTGTCTGGATCATGGTATGCTCTGTGTTGGTAGCTGTCCACGGAACGCCAAGCCCGTGGCGTGAACAGCGCTGATAAGCTCTGCAGGCTATTAACCTTAATTCAATCCAGCAACCACCATTGCTCGGCGTGCATGATGATCCTTGAGCGTGGATGTTGTGGTGTGGATGGTGCTGGGATCTTGTTCGAGTTTTTTTTCGTTTGCATGTTCTTGGCGGTGCTTTGTGATGAATGCGCGTCTTGCCAAGAGTACTCGTTCTTGGCCGAATACGAAGAGATTGCACTCATACTGTAATTCTTTCTTGCCCAATAACTATGCTTTATGAGTTTGGGCTGTGCAAAATTGCGATGTAGGTGGATGTGTTCAATGTGTAGAAGCTTTGGCAAGGCTGACTGAAGCCCCCAACAGGGTGAGAGATTTGGGCAGTGATGGTGATGCAGCACATAGCATGGTAGACAGCAACATGCTGAGCCAGAAAGTCTATGATGTTGTTGGCTGCATTCTGTAATGCCAAGCCATTGCGTGCCAGCCTACAAGTGTTCTTTGTTCGAGGCCGGACGACAAGGCTCTTGGCAGAGATTATCAAGGTTGCCTGCTCGGCCTACTGTGCTAGTAGAGACAACGTTGATGGGCATACCAGGGACGAACTGCTTGGGATCTACGGTTCTTCTTGGCACCGTTGTGGTCATGTTCCTTGCAGGTTGACGTCAACGTTAAAAATGAGACATTGCACATGCAGTCTAATTAATCAGAGCGACAGATCCAAACCCATCATATCCGTTGTTCTTTGGTGTTGGTTCCCCGTCCTCCCCATCCCTTGCAGTGCCCTCCCCATTATAAAAAGGTCAAAAGGTTATCTTCTGGAAGCCAATGCAGTGGAGCCCAGGCTTGGCTTCAGGGGGGTCAGGAGCGCCGTACGGCACTATGACTCGCTAAGAGCCTCTGTGAATTAGTGGAAAACAGTGGACGACAGTGGACATACCCCAAACTTGGCCCACTCGCAAAAC
This sequence comes from Simplicillium sp. C3G150-2, assembly GCA_022702485.1. Classification (NCBI taxonomy): domain Eukaryota; kingdom Fungi; phylum Ascomycota; class Sordariomycetes; order Hypocreales; family Cordycipitaceae; genus Simplicillium; species Simplicillium sp. C3G150-2. The sequence continues at coordinate 657,382 of JAJIYY010000005.1, read as the reverse complement.
TGTCGCCAAGACTTCGCCTCCACGTTCTCTTCTTCCAACATCCTGGTCTGATGCTTGCTGCGAAGCCACGTTTAGACTCTAATTTTTATTTTATTTTTATATCTTGACGTTTTTTATTTATTTGGTTAATACTTCGCCTTGCTGCGGAGATGCATGTGGATAAAATGCAATCACTGTTGATAAAAGGCAATTCTGATTCGATCGTCTACTTAAAGGCGAGATTCCCCCGCATCCGGCGATTTAGAGTTTGAATATTTCGTCAATCATCCATCTTCTCTTGTCGAGTCTTCTTGAACAAATTTGACACTTGCAAAGAAACAAACGCACACGAGAAGCGAAGTTGTAGGATACCTTCCTTCCATCAACGCCTTTTTGCCTGCCTGCTGTCTACCAGAGCACGCCACCAACACAAGACTAAACACACTACTTACACGCGATACGTCATATCGAATTTCGCTTCACAACTTCCCTCAAATTCTCTCGAATTTAGCATCAACTTTTAAAATCTCAAGGAAAGAGCTCCTTTCCTCTGGAACATAACCTGTCTGGCCACCCGATTGCAAATTGCTGCAAATCGCCAACCCACGCCCACGTGGCGGTTAATCGTTCATGCCTCATTTGAAGTCATTCATCAATCTCAGCCCGCCCTCCGAGCAGCGCAGCGACAGCGTTTGCAAGAAAAGCCTTGCCTTGTGCTCCCCCTCCGACAATGGCTGAATTCCCCAAGCACCCTTTCCTCCTCACCGTCCCGGAGACGGCAGAGGCCCTCCACACAGACATCGACAAAGGCCTGACCTCCGTCCAAGTTGCCGAGCTCTCTCAGAAATACCCCAAGAATGAGCTCGACGTTGGCGAGGGCATCGCCTGGTACAAAATCTTGACCAAGCAGATCCTCAATGCCATGATTATTGTTCTGGCGTTTGCAATGGCTCTGAGCTTCGGTATCAAGGATTACATTGAAGGCGGCGTGCTCGCCTTCGTCATCTTCCTCAACGTTGCCATTGGTTTCTGGCAAGAGTACCGTGCTGAAAAGCGCATGGATGCACTTCGAGCTCTCTCGTCGCCAAGTGCCATGGTTCTTCGCGATGGCAAGACTCAGGTTATTTCCAAGTAAGTTTGGCAGTCTCCCTGCCCCAATTCGACCGCTTTTTAGCTAACTTGTATACCACAGCCCCGACGTCGTTCCCGGTGACATTGTTTTGCTCAAGATGGGTGACACCGTTCCTGCAGACCTTCGAATCTTCGAGGCTATGAACCTTGCTTGCGAGGAAGGCCAACTCACCGGAGAGTCCATCCCCGTCGAGAAAATCTCCGACAACAACATCACCGCCCCCGGTTCTGAGAAGCTCGTCGCCTCGGAAGAGGAGATTGGCATTGGCGACCGAGTCAACATGGCTTACGCCACCACCGTTGTCCGAAAGGGCAGAGGTCGTGGTATTGTCACCGCTACCGGAATGGTCACAGAGGTCGGTAAGATTGCCGCTTCCACTTCCAAGAAGCAGCGCAAGGCGGGCCGCTCTATGAACTGGCGCAAATATGGCAAGAGACAGCCCGTCGTTGGGCTGGCTAAGCGAACCTACGATGTTATCGGAAAGTTCCTTGGTTTGACTGAGGGTACTCCTCTTCAACGAAAACTCTCTGCCCTTGCTTACATTCTTTTCTTCGTGGCTGTCATTCTCGCCATGGTTGTCTTTGGTGTTAACCACTTCAACCTGCGAAACGAAGTCATTATCTATGCTACCTCTCTTGGTATTGCCATCATTCCCGAATCTCTCGTTGCGTAAGTTTAGCACTCTTTCTACCTTAATCAAATCAAATGCTAACATTTCTTCAGTGTCTTGACCATCACCATGGTTGTTGCCGTTACTGTCATGCGCAAGGCCAACGTTGTCGTTCGAGACTTGTCCGCCCTCGAGGCCCTTGGTGGTGTAACTAACATTTGCTCCGACAAGACTGGTACTCTCACCGAAGGCGCCATGATTGTTCGCCAGGTCTGGGTCCCCGGCAAGCACAAGTACACTGTCCACGACTCTCAAAGCCCAAGTGACCCTACTAAGGGACGCGTCACTTACGCTGAGGGCAAGGACGAACCCCAAGCTCCTACTCCCGAGAAGCGCGACTTCGACAAAGAGCGTAGTGCCGCTGTGTTGAAGTTCGATGTTCCCGATGCGAAGCTCAACCCCAAGCAAGAACCCGCACCCAACGAGCAGCCTGTCGAGATGACAGACCAGCTCCGCGCCTTTTTGCTCTCTTCTGCTCTTTGCAACCTTGCCACTGTCCGCTTTGACAAGGAAGAAGAGAAGTGGCAGACCACTGGTGAGCCCACCGAAATTGCACTCCAAGTGTTCTCCCACCGATTCCAGTCTGGAAAGAAGACCCTCGAGGGCAATGGTTGGAAGCAGCTCGCCGAGTTTCCCTTCGACAGTTCCATCAAGCGCATGTCCGTCATCTATGATGCTCCTGAAGGCGAATCCGGTTCTATCGTTGAAACCGCCAACTCTATGGTTTTCACCAAGGGCGCTGTTGAGCGCGTGCTCGATCTCTGCTCCCACATCGGCTGTGGCGACGACAAGCAACCCGTCACCGACAGCCTCAAGGACTCCGTTCTCGATCAGATGAATACTCTTGCCTCTCAGGGTCAACGTGTCTTGGCCGTCGCCTACCGCCCTTGGGACGGAAGATTCACCGCGAAGCAGTCGTCTTCTGCTGCTGAAGATGAAGAGCTCCGTGGCCAAGTCGAGCAGGGCCTCACCCTTCTCGGTCTTGCTGGTATCTACGACCCTCCTCGACGCGAGACTAAGCCCTCTATTGGAGAGTGTTCTCAGGCAGGCATCAAGGTCCACATGCTCACTGGTGATCACCCCGAGACTGCTAAGGCTATCGCCAAGGAAGTCGGTATCATCCCTAAGAACTTGGGTGTTCTCCCTGACGATGTCGCCAAGTCAACTGTTGTCAAGGCAACCGACTTCGACAGGATGTCCGATGAGGAAATCGATTCTCTTGAAGAGCTTCCTCTCGTCATTGCCCGGTGCGCTCCTGACACCAAGACTCGCATGATCGAGGCTCTTCGACGTCGTGGAGCCTTCATGGCAATGACTGGCGATGGTGTCAACGACGCTCCCTCTCTGTCTCGCGCAGATGTCGGTATCGCCATGGGCTCCGGCTCCGATGTTGCCAAATCCGCCGCCAAGATTGTCCTCACCGACGATAAGTTCAACTCCATCGTGTCGGCCATCCGCGAGGGTCGCCGCATGTTTGACAACATTCAGAAATTCGTCCTTCACCTGCTCACCTCTAATGTAGGTGAGGTGATTCTCCTGATTGCCGGTCTGGGATTCGTCGACACTACCGGTTTCTCTGTATTCCCCGTCTCACCTCTTCAAATCATCTGGATCAACATGGTTACATCGTCCTTCCCTGCCTTTGGTCTCGGTCGAGAGCAAGCCGCGCAAGACGTTATGCGCAAGCCTCCTCAAGACAAGAAGCGCGGTGTATTCACCAACCAAATCATCGTCGATATGATCGTCTATGGTATCATGATGGGAGCATGCACCATGTGCACCTTCGTCATCATCATCTACGGCGTTAACAACGGAAACCTCGGCATGGACTGCAACACCAACTACTCCGAATCTTGCGAGGCTGTCTTCCGCGCTCGCGCTGCCACCTTTGCCGAACTCACCTGGTTGATTCTTGTTTCTGCCTGGGAGTTCAAGAGTCTCCGCCGCTCCATGTTCCGCCTCAACCCCGATGATGACAGCAGCTTCCCCGTCTTCAAGGATCTGTACAGCAACAAGTTCCTCTTCTGGTCCGTCATTCTCGGCGCTCTCTCCGTCTTCCCTGTCGTTTATATTCCAGTCCTCAACCACAAGTTCTTCAAGCACACTGGTATCAAGTGGGAGTGGGCCCTCGTGGTCGGCTTCACAGTTGTCTTTGTGGTTGGCATTGAGACTTGGAAGCTCGTCAAGCGCACATTCCGCCTTCTCGAGGATCGTCCAGTACAACGTGGTGTATGGGGTCAGGGTGGCCCTGATGACCAAGGACCCAAGTTCCGCAAGACTTTGTCTGTCTCAAGCTTTAAGACTTGGGCCTCCTTCTCAAGGAAAGATACTGAAGGATCTAGATCAGCTGTTTAACATGCGGCTTTCTGCGATTTAACAAAATGAAAACACTATAAAACTCATAAAAAGCTCATAAAAGATATTAGAAGAATGCAGCATTTGCAATTGATACATATCTGGAAGGTAACAAAACCTTGGGGGAAATAGTTTTGGTGGTATAATAATATTTGGGAATTTCATATTTTAACAGCTATCCGATAGCCAACAATCTAGTGTTCAACCTCTCAACCAACGCCTCTTGCAGCTTGTGCATGCCAGTTTCAACTCTACATTTGTGTGAATACCACGCCTTCAAAAACTCCTATTAATCGCTCAATCACTTTTCTCTACCATGTCGCCATCAATAGCGCATGTTCAACTCCAGCCATATTTGTGAAATTTCAATTCGGTTTGCGGTCTTACTCGTCGGCAAGGTTGTAGATCTTCTGAACATCGGCTAGCATGCCCTTAAAGTCAATCTCGAGGTCCTTGACCAGACCATCCTTGAAGCCAAAGACCCATCCGTGAACAGTAGGGTACTGGTTCTTCTTGTAGCTCTGCTGGACAGCAGCGGTCTTGACGACATTGCGAACCTGTTCGACGACGCTCAACTCAACCAATCGGTTGTATCTAGCTTCCTCCTCGGGGATAGCATCGAGCTCCTTCTCGTGCAGTCTGTAGACATCGCGGATATTTCTCAACCAAGGGTTCAGCAGACCCAAATCCTTGGGAGTCATGGCCGCCTTGACACCACCGCAGCCGTAGTGGCCACAGACGATGATGTGCTTGACGCCCAAGTGGCGCACGGCGTAATTGATAACGCTCATGACGTTGAGGTCAGTGTTGACGACCAAGTTGGCAATGTTGCGGGTGACAAAGGCCTCTCCGGGCTCGAGGCCGAGGATCTGCTCAGCGGGGATGCGGGAGTCACTGCAGCCGATCCAGAGGTATTCGGGGGACTGGCCGGCGTTGAGGCGCGTGAAGAACTCGGGGTCCTTGGCGGCCTTGTCGGCGGCCCATTGCTTGTTGTAGGAGAGCAACTTGGCTGCGAACTTTTCGTTGTCGGCCATCTTGGAGTTGTTGGAAGATGAGGATGAGTTGCTGGATGAGCAGAAGCGGATTGCGGCGGCTTTGGATACGGCGGTGGTTCGTGGGTAGAAGTAAGGTCTGGCGACGACGTTTCGAAGCGGTCGGAGATGGGTTCGTGCTGGGAGCATGAGGGAATTGACGAAGAGGATGGGAGATGCGGGGGATGTCGGGAGTTGCGTCACGTTAGGTAAGAAGGCTTTTTTTTTTTTGTTGAGGGGAATAGGCGTTATCGATGGATGCCGAGAGCGGGTGTGGTGTACAGTAGATAACTAGTGTATGCAGGTAGTGTGGTAAAGGCTGCGATATTTTTGTGTTTATTAGTGTATAATTGGGCGGGTTAAGAGCTGCGCTAGCCGGAATTGACAGGGCCATTTTCGGCTTTGTGGCGGCTGCCCCTGCCTGCAAGTGCAGTAGCAGCAGGTTAACTTACAATGCTGGACGAAACCGGTTAGTACTGAAGGCGCAAACTGCCAGTCCTCTGCAGGTAAAGGAGATAAATTGATAGTGGGCTAATTTGGCTGTTTGGGCATCATTTACACAGTGTCGCAAAATGACGTAATGCTGTTGCACAGATGAAAGTCTCAGCATGAAATGGTGTTGATGCATTTTGACCATGTTATTTTGTTTCCTGTTCTTTCGATTCATCTACTATATTTGCAACTCACAAATGCGTAATACTGAACCAGTTTGTTGATTTCTTCGTGCATTTTCTTTCTCCTCTTTTAGTTTTGTTGATATATAGGACAGTAGATGTATACAACGTCAAATACAGTCTATTTATAAGCTACATATTGAGCCATTTCTGTTTGCTAGAGAAAGGTTGATTCGACCAGCACAGTTGGAGTGTCCGGTCAAGTCAATGACTTCTTTGCGCCAAAAGTTTCATTGTAACTGTGCAGACGCTCAACTTCTAGCCCTCAGCAGATTCGGTAGGTATTCCAAGCAGTACATCTTCAACATTCAAGGGCATTTCAAACGTTATCAAGAGCCCATGGGCGGTTCAATGTTAGAGAGTGGTCGCGCGCGGTTGGGGGGGGGGGGGGGGGGGCTAAACATCTCCATCAGCAGCCTCATAAACCGATCCTTGCTCTCTCTTTGCATCTGGAATCACGGATTCAGGATTTTACAGAGTGAAGATATTATTCGCAGGTTAGGCGGCTATGCTGCCAGGTATTAGTGTGGTGAATGTGCCTTGTTTGTTTCCTTTTCGGGTGTGCAGTATGCACCAACTCTAGCTCCTTGCATGTGCGCAAAGTCAACTTGGTGTCACACGCAATGCTAGGCGACATTGGATGTTATTACCGCAAAATCAGCCTTGTTAAACGTGAATGCCAATACCAATACCGTCTGACATAGCAGGATCCGGTATGCAATGCGATATAACAGGCCGAACAGCCAAGAACCTGCCCTGATTGGCGGGCGATCGGCGTCAGCCTTTACAGCATTTCAGCCTGTCTTCAGCCGCCTGGAGAGGCCATTCAATCAGACTGCGCGCTTTGGTTCGTACTCACATAATTGGAATAGGAACTATGGCATATTATTCTGCATACTATACCAAGGTTTAGCTATAAATACGACACTCTTCCGATGACTTACATACCCATCAGCTTCAACTTATCAAACTGTTGCTTTCAAGATGGTTCATATTACCACTCTTCTCGCTCTCGCTTCTGGGGCGTTTGCCACATGCTGGGTTGACTGCGAAGAGTTTACAGATTCGGGTCCCTGCACCAACGACTGCTGGGCTATTTGTCCCCATACACAAGTGCACATCAATGCTTTTGAGGGCAAGACAACAAATACAGTCTATTTCAACGACGGCGGCCACGACCCTATGTGTGTCGATGAAGAAGGGTTCTCTCTGCGGCACATTGCAGCAACTGTTCACCACTGCGATTACCGGAATGAAGACGATTACTGCTAGAGGGCTACTCTAGGTAGCGGCTATATATTGGCTTGGATATGGTAACTGCAGCTGGAGGAGTATATATCGATTATTTGGACCTTTCATTGCAGGATAGACTACAAAAATATAGTATATTATATACTCTACAATACCGCTCATGCGCTAATTAGTAGCCCCAAAGCGCTTGCATCGGGATTAGTACCTGATGTTGGTAAAAGTATCTTGTTGCACATCCATCAATATGTTTTGAGGCTCAGGCAACGGTCTTTTTGCTTCATCCTTTCTTCTATATCTCCCACTGGTGTTGCCGTAGATTTATGGCATTATGCTCGCAATCTGCAGTTTTGAAAGCGGAATAAAGAGCCATCGCTTGGCAAAATGATGCCGCGAATGGCGTTTTATTATTTCATGCTGCAAGCAATCCCAGATAAGTAACGCCACGAACCGATTGTGTGATGCTCAGAACTGATATGTGAATGTTTGTCCCATTGTGCAACTGCTTGGTAAACTGAGTGTTCAAGCAAGTCAAGGCGATGCTCCAACAGAGCAGGATCAGCAGCTAGAAAGTCCTTCGCTGTGTCCAACACTGCCCAGGGTGATATCAACTTCCCCATATCTTCAAATAGGATGAGAATTCAAATACTAACCGGACAACGAGTGGTGATGTCCGTCGTCCAGGTCGATGCTATAATTTTCTGGAGCTGCCTCATGTTGGGTACTGCCAGCACTGTACAAGAGCGCGTAGCGCTGAAGGGAGTAGAGGCTACTCACTGTAGAGGCAAAGACAATACCTAAATCAATACCGGGCTCATTTGGCTGCTTGGGGGTCACTTCCACAGTGCCGCAAAATGATGCAACACTGTTGCACAAATGACAGTCTTGACACATCCATACTGATGACGATTTTATTTTGCTTCACTTTGCTTTGTTTTACCCGGTCTCAATTCATTCACTTGTAATCTGTGCCTGACTAATAGTAGTATGGGACGACGGTGGTTCGCTGCTGGACAGGTCCATTGCATGACGCTCGTGCATGTAATTATCACAGCTGCGACACTAAACAAATTAGCGCGCATCAGTAGGTTGATAATACGGAAATACTATACGACATTGTCTGCTGTGTGAGGCTGATAAGCTAGTTTTTCGCTCACCAGGCTGGTACCACCTGCTTCACCATCACGCCATCGTCACATACGCAACATGGCTACAACGCGTTGACAGCCGGGAATTAATTCTTGCAACCTTATTTCCACGAAAGATGTAGACTTCTCACTTGCAATTCTTCGCTCCACGGGGGAAAAAAATCCTCCCAAATACTCTGTAAACCCAACGTCATAGTGAACCTCAATGGGTACACTGTCCGGTCACTCGCCTCCGATTGGCCACTCAACCCACCCCACGACCCTGATTTTTCTCGCTTTTAGCGCACACCAACCCACTGTAACGAGACCCTCTCCCGCTAAGGTAGCACCTCCTTCGGGCTGCTGCACGCCCGATGCGGCCCCTGTGCAGCCTGAGTTGACCACAGTGACGGACAAGGGTTTGATGCATTTTCAGGGTCCAATGCCATCCCATCCCCTCCCCTCCCCTTTACCAATCACCGCCAGTGACAGTCTGGCTATTTCGGTCGCAAAACCACATCCCGTCCACTCGTCCACTTTTCGATCATCTTCCTACGCCATTTTCCATCGGACTCTTTTATATGGGATTCTTGAGTTTTTCATCCTTGACTTGCCACTTTCCCATTTCATCCTCCAAGTTTTTCTTCTCACGGCTTGTTGTCTTGGTCATTGCTTCACTTGCGTTGGGAATAAACGACCCAACCTCTCTGAATAGCAACCACGACATCCCCCCCGGGAAACCGCAATCATTGAGCTGCATCTCTTCAGCTGTCCGATCGCCGGGCTACCTCTCTTTTCATGTTCGGAGCAGCCCATGAACAGTCACGGTAGTCGCCGCTCTCCATCAAAGACCCAGACGTCGCCTCGCGACAACGCGCAATGGTCGCAAAACGACATCCAGCACCGGCTCAAGCATCACATCTACAACCGACCAGATGTGTCGCGGCTGCATGCTGGCGAGAGCTTACAATCCGTATGTATCTTCCCCTATCTCAAGACGAGGAAAATATCACTGGCAAATGATAACGTTCAACTACTGACACAGCTCAGGTTCGTTGCACTACGCAAGAGCTCAACCGCTACAAAGAAGTCGCCGGTGGTCCGTCGCGGGTGACTGTGTCGGCCGAAACACAGCACGCGCTGGAACAGCAACAGTCCAAGAAGCGAGAACCTTGGGATCCTCACCATCAGAAGAAGCAGAAGCAGAAGCAGGAAGAGGAGAGTTGGCGCCGCCGTTCATCCGAGGTATCATCTCGCCGTAGGCTGTCTCCCCGGCGAGGAAGGGTATGTATCACCAGCACCTCCTTGCCGTCGCCACCATCGCTAACATAAGCATCGACCACAGATAAAGAATGATCAAATAGCATGTCATTCATGCCACAGAGTCAACAGCCCCGAATGGCGCGACGGACCCGACGGACCCGGCACGCTATGCAACGTCTGCGGTCTCGTTTATGCAAAACGAGAGGCTCACCGCCGTGAACTGGAGAGATGGAACGAAATGGTCTAATTTTGATGGCCGGCGCTAATGTTGTTATGAGAAAAGCATTGGCGTTTGGGATTTATTACTTGCTTTTGTTTTTGTTTATGCTTAAAGAAGGATACCTAGACTGGTTTGCATGTTTCTTTATTTCCTTGTTTACATGTTTTCGTGTTGTTTTTATTTTGGATCAGCGGCACGATGTACAAAGCACAGAACTGCACTGTATGACTAGTGTCGGAATATAGAGTCTCTCAGGACTAATTTGTTAATTGAAATCTATCTTGAACTGAACTTGACCTAAACTTGATCTAAACTAGACCTATACTTGGGTTTATTTAGAGCTGTGTGAATGCAGTCTGAGCGATGTCGCCCACTGCGGCCGCAACGGTTCGCTTCTCCGCAGTCAGATCCGGCGGGGCGATGGCTTCGCTCGGGAGCGAGGGTCAAGGGAGACAACGACCGATTATCACGAAGCGATATTTGCTGTATTCCTACTTCTAAATGCTCGTGGTTTGTATTTCCATCAAAATTCCTTGAGTGGCGAATTTGGAGTCACTCGCAAAGTGGCGCTGCTACACCTCTCGCTACCATTCCCCCCATGTTTGTGACGCCATGGTGATGCTGGTCATTCCTCACATGCCAATATATAAACTCTACATTTTATGGTTTGTTAAATTTTATCAAAAAATTTACACGATTCAAAAATATCAAAAATGTCAATGCTTCACAGATTCAGGGCATTCCGTAATTGCATCAGCGGCTCTGCTGCAAATACATCGCACCTTAGGCCCCAAATATGCCAAATATGTCGAAGTACCCATCAGAGCCAGCCATATAGCAAGAAGAGCAGCAAAGACACACAGTCCAATGCTTCTGCCTCCGAAGATACCAGTCAAGTCAGGTAAAAACCCATTCAAACTAGTGCCTGGAGAAATTGGAGAAGTTTTGTGCTAATTCGCAACCTTCAGCAAGGACCTTCATGCGCAAAACGCAAAAATGCAGCAGGATGAAATCATCAGACACAAGGCCGAAGAGAAAACGCCCGGGAATAATGAAAAGAAGGCTACACCGAATACTGGTGCCAATCCAGCATCCCCCAGCTCAGGTGGCAAATAAGGAACTGGACTAGACAGAGCTCCTCGCGATAGTGGCTACAAAACACCCTCTTGTATTTTTTTAACCTGAGAGCTGTATCGCAAGTATGGCTCGCCACAATTGTGTTCATACAACTTCGTCCGTATTTACCACGACCTTTCACCACCATCTTCATCGGTCGCTCCCCTCAACACCGAGCCATCTCTATAATGACGTACGGACCGTTCAGTGTTGCATCGCATTGGCTTATAATGAGGAGCCTTTGCTAGCCCAAAATAGGCGTCTCCAGTGCGGCGCATCCCCCAGAACCACTGCGCGACATCCCTGCACTTTCGGGCTAATCTCACGACGAGTTGGTGGCAATCACGCTAACATCGTCGCCGGCGCATCAATGAAGGCCGAAACGCTAGATTGCATCGCAAAGCAAGGAATCCGGGGTATATAATTGTGTATAATTCCTCGCGTCTCTTGCTCTTCTTGATTCGCCCTTCAAGCCATCGCTGGCATCCACGACACTCACAAATCACCATGTCCGTATCAATTGCTCAGCTGTCCTTTGAGCACCACCGTGTGCCCTTTGGCATCGGTGAGTCCAAGCCCAGGATTTCCTGGCGCTTTGGCGGCGATGCATCAAATTGGACGCAGACCAGCTATGATTTGCAGATTCAGAAAAAAGGTGCCGGTTCGGCGTTTAGCTCTGCGTTTTCCAAAACGTCGTCCGACTCGCTGTATGTGCCCTGGCCAGACAGCCCGCTGGGTTCGATGGAGAGCGTGAAAGTGCGCGCTAGAGCTCATGGATCTGGACACTCATCTACTCCTTGGTCAGATTGGGTGACCGTTGAGACTGGCCTTCTGAAGCAAGAGGATTGGTCTGGCGCTGTCCCCATCGCTGCTGTTAGGGACTATGATGTAAACGCCCCCAAGAGACCCATCTATTTTCGAAAGGATTTTGCTGTTGGCGACGAAATCAAGTCCGCTCGCTTGTATATCACAGCATTGGGATTATATGAGGCAGAAATCAATGGTCACCGTGTTGGTGACGCTGTCCTTGCTCCAGGATGGCAATCGTTCAGCTACCGACACGTTTATGACACTTACGACGTTACCGAGTTGGTCAAAAAGGGCGATAATGCTATCGGAATCGCAGTTGGAGAGGGTTGGTTTTCTGGTAGAATTGCTTTCGACGGCAGAAATTGGTGGGGGAACAATGTCGGCGCTTTGTCGCTTCTTCGCGTTACGACTAAGAGCGGCAAGACCATCACTCTTCCAACAGACAAGACATGGAAGGCAAACACGGGTCCTGTGGTTTCTTCAGAGATTTATGATGGCGAGACTTACGACTCAACACTCGAGTCTGATATCAAAGGCTGGTCGACCTCCTCTTTCAATGGCACATCCTGGCTCGATGTAAATGAGCTCCCACCCGTAAAGGGTGCTCTCGTTTCTCCAGACGGGCCGCCAGTTCGCAAGATGGAGGAGCGCAAGCCCGAGAAGATATTCAGGTCTCCCTCTGGCAAAACCATCATCGACTTTGGTCAGAATCTTGTCGGATGGTTGAGTCTGAGAGTTGAAGGCCCCAAAGGCACAAACATTACCATGCACCATGCCGAGGTGCTCGAGAATGGAGAGCTCGCTTTGAGGCCCTTGCGATCTGCAAAGGCCACAGACACTCTCATTCTTCATGGCGGTGGCCCTCAAATATGGGAGCCTCGATTCACTTTCCATGGCTTCCGCTATGCCCAAATCGATGGATGGCCTGCAGAGACCCCTCTAGATGAGACCTCCGTTAAGGCCATTGTTGTGCACAGTGACCTGGAGAAGACGGGTTCATTTCAGTGCTCACATGCCCTTCTGAACAAATTCCACTCCAACGTCGAATGGTCCATGAAAGGCAACTTCTTGTCCATCTCCACAGATTGTCCCCAGCGTGACGAGCGGCTAGGTTGGACCGGCGATGCACACGCCTTTGGTCCCACGGCCAACTTCCTTTACAACACGGCTGGTTTCTGGAGAGGCTGGCACAGAGACATGTGGTCTGAGATGCAAAGACGAGGGTCAATGAAAGTTCCCTTCTTTGTTCCAACCGTTCCTCCTGACAGCAACGACCCCGGCGCCGCTGTCTGGTCCGACGTCTCCGTAGCTGGACCCTGGAACTTATTCCAATTCTACGGAGACAAGGATATGCTCAGCGAGCAGGCACCCCAAGGGCGTGCATGGATTGACAAGGGACTGCCTCGCAATGAACAGCGTCTCTGGGACAGAAACAGCTTCCAATTCGGAGACTGGCTTGATCCCAAAGCGCCGCCCGAACAAGCCGATGCAGCCACAACAGCCAAACATCTCGTTGCTGATGCTTACCTTGTTCGCATGACCGAACTGCTAGCCAACGTGTCTGACATCCTCGCCGATGCCACCGCTGCCACCGAATACCGTAAGCAGCATGACAGTCTTCGACAAGAGTTCCAGAAGGCATGGATCGTAGACGGACAAATCGCCAACCGCACACAGACTGCTTACGCTCTTGCGCTTCAGTTTGGTCTCATCACAGACAAAGACCAGCTTGCTGCTGCAGCGAAGACGCTCAAAGCCATCGTCGCCGAGAATGATTATCTTGTAGGCACTGGCTTCGCAGGCACACCTGCTTTGGGCCCTGCTCTGCGTAGTATCGGCGCCACCGACGCCTTCTACAACATGCTGCTGCAGACAAAGGTCCCCTCCTGGCTGTACCAGGTTGTTATGAACGGCACCACCACGTGGGAGCGATGGGACAGCATGGAACCCGACGGTACAGTCAACACAGGCTCCATGACAAGCTTCAACCACTACGCCTTTGGGGCCGTGGCCGATTGGATCCACGCCACAATTGGCGGGCTGTCTCCCGCCGAGCCTGGGTGGAAGAAGATCGGCGTCGAGCCAATCCCCGGAGGCGGCATCACCAACGCAGACACCTCATTCGTCAGCCCGTACGGTAAAGTCAGAGCAAAATGGGAGGTCACCGGCGGTAAGAAGCTCAAATTACAGCTCTGGGTGCCCCCCAACTCTGCTGCATCTGTAAAGCTGCCCAGCAGCGATAAGCGTACTGAGGTAGGGTCGGGTTATTACGAGTTTTCAGGGTAGGTTGATATCTCCGCGGCGTTAAGCGGTGGCAGGGTAATCATCGAGATGGTTGCACAGCAGCATGTAAACCAACTCAACCCAAAAAACAAGTCAAAACGGTTCGAGGGGACAACTCAGACACGCATGATTACCTACTTTAGGAGCGCAGATGGCTTGCTGCTGGTCGTACATGTAATATCCTTATCCACAATAGAATGCTTATTTACTTTGTATTTCCTAAAACGAACAAGACAAGTTCTTCAACAGATCCCTGCCTTCGATCGACAGAACAAGAGTTTCACAAGATGCCGTCCGTGCCGGCAACGTGTGAATCGAGGGACGGAGATCAAGTCCGCCACCCCGCTTGCAAGAACATCGCGGACTTGCGCCATTTTCCACGAATTTTTTACCGATATGTTATCCTGCCGTCGGCTTATGGTTACTACTTAAGACTAGAGGCCGCCAGCTCTGCACACAATTGATCGTGTTCTCGTTTGACCAAGCCATTCCGGTGCTCGCATACGCCAGTGGCTGACCCTCAGCCGCAAACTAATGTAGTCAGAACAGGGCAGCGAGCCAGTAATTTATGTCCTGAAAAGCTGAACAAGCCGCTGTGGAACTGATAGTTTGTCGCAATTTATGGCTGGCCCAAATCGATTCTACTTTGTAAATTTGTCACTGACCATCTAGGTCTCTGCGATACCTGGGAGGTTCGCATTCCAGTTCTGGGTTCCACGGATCCAGCTGGGTTTTAAGGCACTGTGCCGTGGAGCTGATAATTGGGTAAGAATATCACTAATGAGACGTTTACTTTTTGTTGCACATATTTTGTAGCGGGAACACTCGGCCGTGTCGTGATCCCATCCTTGCAAGCACCTCGTTCCTCCTTGGGTTGTTGAACCCGCGGAGAAGCCCAATTTCGACTGTTGAAACAGACTACTGCAGCCTCATGGCTCTTCCATCAATCGTATTAGAGAACTTATACTTTTGAGTTATGCTTTTCGTCTCACGTGTTGATGCTGACGAGAAAAGTTTTCGTCCAACCCGGTAGTTGTTCTCGGCACATCCGTCAGATATGACCACGCTACAAACGACGATTCCCGAAGCCCTTGTGCCACTGTACGACGGTGAGCATCTATCGGTCGTAAGTGGCGTTTAACGTAATATAGTTTTGACCAATCTACACAAAATGCAGTCGAATACTGACAGACGGGGTTAGAGCGGTCGTCGTGAAATGACTGTCTTGTTCGGTAACTACACGGTCAAAGGAGTTGTATCTGCCCCATCTGAAAGAAACTAATATACAATTTAATGAAATGATCTGATTAGCAGCCAACGTCGTTATCTTTCGCAATCCGGTATATTTCCTGTGTTATTGGCAGCACATCAGTTGATTTGAAAGGTAACCGATGCGCACCATCCCACTCAATTATTGTTGACGTATTCCGATCGCAATAATTCGCAGCCAGCTGACGGTGTAGGTGCAAGCCCTCGTCTTGAAGGCCATGCACATGAAGAGTCGGAATTCGCAAGATGTGTGGAGATGGACTTGTGACCTGGAAGGATGCAGCGCTGTTATGGCTTGGACATGATAAAGCAGGACTTCTGCTCTGTTTACAGAGGCTGACAAGTGGTGCACGTCCAGCCATGAGAACGCCAAAACGATAACCAGTTCCTCTGCGTTCCATGTTCTTTTCTTGTCGTATTTGTTGATCGTAAAGAAGGCTTGCGGCTACTTTAGCGCCTTGGCTAAACCCAAGCAATCCAACCCATGGGCCTGATCCTGTGTCTTCCGACTTACAGCGGTCCAAACTCTGGTGAATGAGCTGAATGATCGTCTCATCATTCAGGCTGGCTTGTCCAGGCTGCCATATCAACCAACTCCGGAATGGCCCTTGATTTCCGTACACTGCAGCTATGCCCGGCCCGGCTTCGCTGAGAAATGGCCCGTCTGCAAAAACAAGGCGGAAGCCCGGTAGATTCCTTATCAGTGCTCGACACTGCGCCTTGAAAATCGCACCGGTGACGCCTCCTCCGTGTAAGCATAGAATTCGCGGTCTGGCATCGTCGTGATTCTCTGAAGACGTTGAACGCTCTGGCGCAGCAGACTGCACTGCTGAGGCAGTCATAATGGACTGCGGTATTAAGGCGATAATAACACTCTCCGCCGATCGACAGCGCAGTCGAGCTAAGAGACGTCTGACACGTAGAGAGCGAGTTATTTCTTTTTTTTTTTTTGGGACAAGGTCCGATCGCTTTGTCACGATGAGGACGAACCAATGAGACCCAGTAGTGATGTTTCGGCGTTAATTGGCATTTAAGCAACGACCCCGAGCGCTTATTATAGTCATTTTGGAGGCTTGAACAGCTCCGGGGTATTTGCAAATCAGGCAGCGAATGTCCGCGATATAGCCATCCCCTATCGTAACTCGTTATGATAAGCCCGACCGACTCTCGACGGTCAGACAGCACGTATGCTGGCCCGACACTTGGCACAACGTGTGCTGTCAATGCAAGACACTCGAGCGACTGTAGTTTGCCAATTAGCTAAAGTTGTTTCGGCTATCATGGCCATGGGTGCGATGTCCATTGTCATGGAGCAGGCTATTTTTGGGGCCTGCTGATTCGGTGGGAATAGATGAGTTGGACTGATTGATATGAATGACAGCGTCAATCAACTCCCTCCCCCTCGCTGGCGACATGACAAGGACAAGGTCTCTTCGGAGTCCGATGGGTGGGGTGCAAGGATGGATGGCCGGCTTACACCATTTGCGTGCGTGCCCAATCACGACCACAGGACGAAGCGGTTGCCGAAGGTCACCAATGCCGAAGCAGGCAATGTGGACGAAGTATGTAATCCCACAGCGGCAATGCCAATAATTATGACCAACCCGTTGCCATTAGAACCCCTCTGCCGTGGTGTCGTCCGCAACCCGTCGATGCCAGAATGCAACATTAGTTGGCAATTAGCGTTGCGAGCTCGTCGTTGACAGCCAGAATGTTTGCTCTCTGACACTAAAAGCGGATGTGGCGTCCGTTCGGTCAGTATCGTCCGGATTTACATGGGAGGGGCAGAACGTGGGAAAGAAACGATCAATCAAGGCAGAATCGCACGGTCGCGATGGCGTCGCCAAATGGTGCAACAACCCATCCTGGCCCAGATGAGCTAAGGCAATGAGCCTGTGGCAATTCCGCTGTTGCGGACTTAAAAGAAGCTTGAATTTTATCATCTTACCGTGATGGCACAGCACGCGAGCTAGTTACAGTGGGAAAGCGGAGCAGGAAGGGTCGCACGCATGCAACGCAAGGTGCATTGAATAAGAAGAAAAACAACAGAGGCCAAGAGATGGGATGGTCCGGCAGCCGCCAGCTATCCCCCTACGTGTGTCTAACTAAAGAAGGAAGTAACATGTAAAAGGTAGTCACAGTAAAGGAGGACAACATCGACTCCCGCTGAATAATCGCCAACTTCCAGCCAAAACCATCGGAATGGCTGCATAATCTTTGGCCAGCGTAGCAAGGGTCCTCCGTCGTAAGAACCCGCAGCATATACGACGGGCTGGAGTTAACCCAGGGGGGGGGGGGGGGGGGGGAAAGGCAGCCTGCGTGTCCCGCTTGGGGTGGCACTCGCTCGCATTCACTAATCACAGCGCAATACTGGCCGGCGAGCAGCCCGATCTATCGACTTGGAGGGGCGTGTTTCTGATGGCAGTTCTCAGTGTGTCTTTGGTCGGCAAATGCGACTATTGCTACATTAAATCCCCGCAGAATTAGAATTGAAGCGTTCCTTCTGAGGTGACAGCCAATGCTACTCTGGTAGGGATATTAGCCTTTGGAGAATGTGGTACCACCGAAATCCAGCCTTGTTGAACGGCTTTTCTTTCTGTTTTCTCTTGGCCGCCGTCTCTTGCGTTGGAGAGTGGTGGCTTTTTTTTTTTTTTTTTTTTTTTTTTTTTTTGCTGCGTTCTCTTTCGGAATGCTGCCGAGAAGTCTTCAAACTCGAACAATAGTTATCGCCGAAGCACGGGCATCGCAATATAGATTAGAGACCTAAAACAATTATGGGATTTTAAATTCCCTCCGTGTTGTTTCGCACGGTTTGATCAGGGTGCATTGTGTCTTGAACAGTGCTCGATCAGCAGTAACTGCAAGCACCTGCCAGTCCTTCAGCGTACATAATGGGGACAACAATTATGGATTCTTCTTCTGGATTCCTTTTGTTTTACAAGTCATACCCCCTCCCATTGCCTGGGGGTGTTTTGCTACTGTCAACTTTGCGAGTTGCTTCTGACCTATTGTCCAGGTCAGACGGGTTCTGTTGCTGGTCTGACCACAATTTTAGCTTTGTCCAGGGCCAATTGCCTCAGCCTCTCACGCTATCCGGGGTGTTGAGACGTGGAGGGAGAAGCATAAAAGGCAAATACATGTAATAACAATAAGATAAAAACGTGTTTGACTACCGTTGCGGGACTCGGTTGCTCTCCCAGACGCCTCCCATGTCAACCTGCACCCATTCTCTGTGCTCAGCTTAGTGGATTTAAATTGGGGTATCATTGCGCCGCTGCTAAAGCTGCCAAGACTTACATGGAGGGGGTGCAGGGTTCAACGCAAATCTTGGTCTGCCGCCGCTAAAGGACTTGGCTGGGAAGCGCCCTGAGTAGATTGGTGTTCGGGACCGGAGGCGTGAGAAACAGAATCCTTCTCGCCATGGCCACTCGATCCTGTGGCCTGTGGCCTATTTTACTTGGTACACCCACTTGGCCCCCATCTGCCTTTTAAAGCACACCATCGTCCCCTCCCCCCCGTCCATATATACATTGATGTTCGTCTTGTTTTCAAATTTCTGATAACCTTCTTCTCTTCAACTGACATACCTCCATCCTTACACCTTACAAGTACTACCTTGCATCAAACCTTCCAATACAATACACCTTCCTTACTCCTCTCACTCTTACACATCAGCACTTGCATAGTATCTCAACACAGAAAGATGCCAGCCGCAATGACACCCGAGTCTGTTGACGGGCTTGCTGCGTCCAGCCCTCCTTCTATTTCCAATAATGACAGCAATGGTCAACAGTCACCTCCTGCGGGAGACTCTGATGCAACTGCCGAGACAGACCAGAAGACTAAGAAGAGAATCCAGAACAGAGTAGCACAAAGAACATACCGTAAGTGTTGATCACTACGAAGACTGCCAAGTCAGCCAACGAGATCTGGCCACTGACACAAACAATTTGGACAGGCAACCGCATGAAGCAAAGAGTACAAGATTTAGAACAACAGTTGTGTGAAATGCGAGCCAGACAGCAGCAAGCACAGTATGCTTATGGATCAGAGTACACTCCCACCCTCAACCCAGATGGATCAGCCTGCATGCCTCCTCCTGGCGGCCCAGCTGGCGTTTCGTCGATATGGCAGCCCAACCATGCCACACCCAGACACCACAGCATGGCTGGAAACGAGATGTGGCAAGCCATGGGCCACGATGGACACCGATCATCTCAAGACATGATGGGTTTCCCTGCTGGATTCATTACCCCCGGCTTCCCTCAACAACAACCCTTTCACAACGCCTCCTCCATGTCACCCCTCAACCTTCCCACATCAACGATCGACCAATTACCGCAGTCGATACTTCCCCATGATCTAGATGGACAACCAGTTTCACCGATGCACAAGATGGAGGACAAGTCCATGCTCTTTAAGATGAGTACTCACGGTCAAAGTAAGCCTTCATCCGCTCTTGTGTCACTCTGATTAAACGATGAGTTTTCTAATCACTTTCCCGCTTTCAGTGCCACAAACAGATGCCTCAGAAGAAGAAAACGCAGCCTGGGCACAAAGCCCTTACATGATGTCGCCTGGAAGCTCTCGAATGGGCACAATACCACCATCGAGCCACGGAGTGTCCCACTCACCATGGGGCTCCATCGCAACGGCCACAGACTTGTCGGACGATGGCATGCCAGGGGCCAACAACACCATCGAGGAGCGCTTTGAATACGTGCTCGACTGTGCCCGCAAAGTGGGTTTCGAAACATTCGATTCCATGGCCACGCAATACTACGCCTCCAACTTTGACCAGTCATCTTCGCTGGCCATGGATCAGCGAGTGAGCCGCAACCGCCACTTGCCTGCCATGCTGGCCGACTTGAGACAAAACTCCAACAATTGGAGCGTCTGGGAGCGCCGGGGCTACCAGGACGAGACGCTCAAGGCCGCCGAAGAGATATGTGCCCAGGAGTGCCGTGACTTTAGAGCCGGTGCGGACCCCGTGACGCTAGCCACGGTGCAACAGAAGGTAAGTCTAAATCTGCTCCGATGCAACCATCCGCAGGCTACATTATGCTAACGCACGCTTGTTTTCACCGCCACAGCTGCCAAATATATGGGCCCTCCTGACTGGATTGGCCAGCGGCACACCACTTCAAAGGCAAGGTGAACGCACTGCCTTGGTATACAACAGCATCAAGCAGCTGTGCGTCCTTGGGGACTCCATGACGCATCCTGGCGAGACCAACTAGATTTGGGAGCTTGTTACATGTAGGTGCTTGGCTGACAACCTTAATGATGATCGCCCCCAACTAATACGCCCTTTGGCAGTGTTCGATTACTACGACGACCAGTATTGTTATCTCTTTTCATGTCTTCAACATACACTGCCTTGCCAAAGGCAGAGTCGTATTCCATTTTCTAGACCGCTTTGTTCTATTTGCTCGATTTCTTCATGTTGTCCTCGGGTTCATTGTTTTGTTGTTTCTACGGCGTTTTACAAAGGGAGGTTTTTTGTTAGTTTGCAACGATTTCGAAGAGAGTCACTCCAAAAAGCTGGGGTATGGGCTTGGTATCATGACGCGCAGGAAGTCTTGGCTGTTCTGTTTTTCTTTTTTGGCTTTTTTCCTTTAATCTTTTGCGTTAGACCACTCCTAGAAAGTATAATCTTACTGTGAGCCATTCTTATTTTCCGATAATACGCAGCAATTTTTCCGAGATTCCCACCGTTCACCCAAAGACTTGGCGCGCCAGCGAACGAAACGAAATTGCAACATCAGTTCATCATGGTCTGACAAAGACTTGATGTCTGTGTTGCATCCAACCGGCGGCCGTTAAGACCCTCTTTGGACAATGTGACAGCACTGGAAGAGCCAAGGGAGAAAACGGGATCGGGGTCAGCGATGATGGGATGAGAAGCATACGGGGGGTGGGCGACGACGGAGCAAGCACATCGGCCTCGCGTCGCTTGCAGAACCCGACAAGATGCAGCACCATGCAAAAGAACAAAGTTTAAGACAAGACGTGCTGCAGAGCTACGCTGACAGCAGGTTAGTCTATTTCTTCGATTGGGTGAAGGACCGAAGGAGGGAGGGGGGGCGTGTGTGTACATGTGTGGGATCCATCGTAATCGAGCTGAGCAGAGTGAAGAGACAGAGACAAAAGTACGAGACACAACACTGAGAAACGTTATTGGTTGGCAAGGGCCGACTGCCTCTAGAAATCAGCAAGCCACAAGAACGCATGAACGCAAGTCGATGTGGCTCCCGAGTTCCGCTATTTACTCTTATTGATCTACGGCCATCTTGGCATTCGAACTCAGCAACAAGATGAAGAAGCAAGTCAGAACCGATGTCCTGCACTTCCGTGCCTCTCCGTGGCATGCTTTACAGAGGCGTCGATCGCTGCAGTGCAAGCCGAGATGGCGTTTCGACCGTCTGATACGGGGATCTTCGGTGCTAATGCAGATTGCCAGTCTGGGCATATAACGCGCCGACAAACCCTTAACCAGGCAGGAGATCGTCCTGAGTTTAAAAGTCTCTACAGTCAGCGTGACGGCGTATATGCGGATCGTTTGTTATTACTTGCTTCCGAAGTTTTGCAGTCCTGCTAGCAATCGATGCGAGAGAATGGAGTCGTGATATCGAAGCTGATATACAAGGGACCTGTTTGAGCGTACTCCTCCCCCACCGCCCGTTGACAGGGCCCCTTTTTTGCACTTTGTACTACTGTTCTCAGACCATTATGGGACAAGCCCGTAAGGACACAAACGATCCATGTCACACCTACGATATGCAGCGAGCATATGTACTAAGTGGTGGTGTGTCCGTGTTGTTTGCGGGCCACGCTGCTGCAGAAAACTCACCGACTGGCACGTCCGACTGTGCCTTAGGGGCCGTGGTCCAAGGCCCTTGCGCAAGTTTGTATTTACAGTTATTTTCTAGCATGTCCTAGGAGAAACCAAGACCAAAACAAAAGTTGATCCGTTGTGGTGCCTCAAGGGATTTGCTTCGCCCTGTTCTTGGCTTCGGCGCCGACCCCGCGTAATTTCTTACAGATAAGAAAGACCAAGACCAAGTGTCACTGACCCAGAAGGGGCAAGATTCTCGATGACTTTTTGGGGAACTGTCCACAGTCCAAGCTTTTGACACTACTGTAGGTAGTCTGTGAGAAAACACCATTGGGCTGTCGCATAAATTAATGAAGAGGACCTAATATCCATTATCAGTAACTCGTTAAAGACACAAAAGAAGGGAAGCTAGCCGCTCACGAGGCCTAGAATAACAAGTCTTCAAAGCTTACCTCATATGAATATGACTAGTTATTTGCGTTGCTGCAGGAGAATGACTCTAGTTGCATCTATCGAATCCGAGGCAGCCAATTGGTGGAAACATGCTCGGAGGCCCCCTCAAAGGACAAGAGGCCAGTAGCTAGAGTGAGTATGGGCCGCTAACGACACCGGACAGTCTTGTCGACCAGGCAAGGAAAAGCCTCGATCAACTTCCCGCGTCTTGGCAATACAGGCCGACGGCCAAAAAGCCGCAGCAGAAGTGCCTATGAAGATATGAAAAGCCGAAGCAGCCAAGCGGATCAGCCCCATTCCGAATGTTAATGCAGCGGAGTGGCTCACGGCACCCAATTGAACTGCAACGTTTCTCCGCCTCCCTGGAATGCGGTTCTTGGGTCTAATACCCGTATTGTAATACTGTGCCTGTATTGTAATTGGATAGGGGCCACGAAGATAACTTGGCTTTGTCTTTCTTGCAGTACTCTTCTGGTCCTGTTCATGCAGGCAAAGGTTTAGACGTCGACCGTTTCGCCTCTTCCGTCCCTTGCCTCCGGCCACTTTTAGCGTTCAGGCCCCCGTTGGTGTGAGCTAATAGTGCATGTAATTGCCTCACGGCTGAGAATTAGTTCATGTCGTCCAAAGACTCGCCCTGTCTCTTGACTCAAAAGAGCACACCACCTTCCAGAGCAGGTAACAAGCAGTCGCTCGCTCGTTCGTTGTGGCCTCTCTGGTAACTCGTCAGATGCTGTCCCAATCTTTGGGGGGAGGCCCTTGTTCCAGAAAGGGTCAGCGCCATTTCCCGATGGCGATTAGGAACACCGACCGAACGACCCACACTAGCCAAACCGGAAGGCCGCCGCCAAGATGCTGGCGTTGGGCCAGGATCAGCACTGGACCAGGATGCGATTGGGCTATTGGAGGGTCCTCGGGGCCGTCCATGCCGCCAGCTGTGTTGCTAAGTGGAAACAAACACCAAGATACACAACATAGCTCAAGGTTTAAGAGTCTTGGAACTTTGGCACGTCCCCAGTATGGGCTCTGGTCTGCGCACTACAAGACAAGCCCTCGAGAGCCTCACTCAACTCCAATACATTTCTTCCTCCCTCACGCCCCCGCACACGCCCCCCCATATGCCTCTTAAGCTTCTTTTTTGGTCCTTTTATTGGAAGGCGATGGGAAGCCAAGCTTTGCGCAGCCACACTGCCCCTAACCTTATTTCGCAGAAGATGCAGCTAGCTAGTCAAACCGGCTGGGATGGGGGAGGGAGTTTGTGTTTCCGGTGAGGCGTTTACGTTTTGACTTGCGCAACAGCTGTTGTTGTTATTTTGTACTCGGCACCCCTGCCCACACACGAGCACGTTGTCGAAGCCAGGTATTGTCTGCTCGTGCAGCGCTCGTGATAGTGCTGACGAGGTGGCGCACGCTAACAAAAGAGACTTTGTGACTTGGACGCCGTGAACGATACATGGCTTAGCTGAGTCAAGATACGTTTATTACGGGCGCGAAAGCCGCCCTCAGACAGGGCGATCGTCAGCTCTTGGTATAATAACAGATAACCCAAATCTTATTACATAGCAAAGAGGGAGCGTCAAAGAACCTGTTGGCTGTTTGACCAGCCTCTAGGATGCCACGGCGCAGGCAAGCCAAAATACCCGCACAGTAAGCATAAATAAGCATGGCCAAGCGCGTTATCTTAACTAAACCTTAGCCAATTGGACTAGCTATTGCCTAATGCAGTAGCACAGATTATGCTTGATTGATTGATTAGTTTCAAAAAGAGGTCCCCATACGAGCTTATGTGTCCCAGTTCCACGTGTGTCTGAGTAACAGAAAGAAACGTAACCGACCACCCAATAGGCAGGCGGAGAGAGCGGCGCACGGCGTGTCCATAGCACGCAGCATGACATTCCTTTTTTCTGAAGATCTGTGGCCCGATATGCACCTGAAAGCCGCGGCCTCTTTGTAACATTGGCAAGGAGGGGAGGGGTGGTTGTTACTCCGCATACGAGCTTGTCAAAGACTCCAAGAAACAGGGATTGGAAGGGAGGGGGGGGGGGGGGGGGGGGGGTGTGCGTTGGCAACACCTCTTGTTATTTCCTTTGCCTTTTTTGGGGGCCATCACGGTTGCGGATCACAAGATGAAAGAGTATTCTAGGCCAAGTGTCTTGTTCCCGATCCAAAATGCATGGCGACATTGCGGCTCATCGAGGTGCCGATAGATGACTAGAGAGGAAGCGGAATATGCTCAAAAAAGTCATCCTGTAATATTTGCAAGGAACTTTTGACGAGCCTCGATACGGCCAGTGCGGAAATCGAACCATGTAAAAGAGGCAGCCAACGTGCTAAAAGTGACAGGCGATGATGGTTTTTTGGCCTATTCACCAACATGTCAATTGCTCAAAAACCCGACGGCATGCGGAACATGGCCGGAAATATCGCCTGTTTTGCCAGCGGCGATGTTGCAATATTGATAGAGTCCTACCTTTGTGCGGACGGTCTGGTGATGGACCTATGACCTGATTCATCACGAGATAGTTGAGCAAATCCCCCACGAATGTGCCCAGGCCAAGACCCAGCCAAGACGTTGCAGGCACCACTTTTTACAGTTATCACGGAATGATGAATCAAAGGAAGGAGGAAAGAAGCAGGACAAGGCCCGCGAGAAAGGGGGAAAAAGTCGTCGTCATCACCACCGGTTTTTGGTCATGGTTGCGATTCCCACCATGGCGGTACACCGTGCCCTCATTATTGCAGCATGTAATATGTAGGAGCACCTTGTGCAGCCCTCTTTATACCCAATCCAATATGCACAGCGTCTTCTTAAGTGCCATGCCATGTATGCACAGCGCCGCCCTTGGCTTGCATCTACCGCCACCACCTACTTCTCCTTCGGAGTCTCGGTCCGCCAAATAATCGTTCAACAGAACGAACCGAACCGCTAACTTGAACCCACAAACAACTAAAAGCCCCCCCCCCCTCGCATTGATTTTACCTTTGCTCCTAGTACATGGAGTCTACTGGAGCTGCGTAGACTGTCTCCACTCGGTCCGACACAGTTTTGAGTCCGACTCGAGATAAAGTATACGGGTCGGTCCGCTGAAAGACAAAACAAATTAAACCTTAAAAAAATACCCTATGTGGCTTTGATAGATTCAAGCTTTCGCTTTGCGCCCTACGCTGCATGGTGTTTCCTTTTAGAGGCAGAGAAATGCTTCCTCGACTCGCTCCCAAGGCTCATTGCGAGGATGTCGGACGCCAACAGGGCTCCAGACAAGGAAAACTCATTCGACAATCAAGAGAAACCAACAAGTTGAGAAATTATTATCGCCATTGTCATAAATATGCTCATTCTTATATGAGGGCCACTCTCATGCCATTATTAACTAATCCAAGCTCTTTATTTACCTAGTTCCCAGTTCCGCAGTATACGCCTATCCCCTCCCATTCGAACCTCTCCGAAAAGAAACAAAAACGAAGCCGAAACGAAAGAATTAAAACAGATGAAAATAAAAACAACATGATGAAAAAAAAGGAAAGAAGCCGAGCCCGAAAAGAAATTGCAAGAGCGAGAAACAAAAAATGAAGACTTTGAAAAAAAGAAAAGCTTGCCGCCCAAAGACCAATGAGGGTATCAATGCTTGTCGAAATCAATAAACAATTGGGGCAGTGTGTGTGTGTGTGTGTGTGCGTATTCAACCGAAGTCAAAACTCAAAGGCTCTTCTATGCGTACTGTGTTTTTTTTTTCTTCCCTTTCTTTCCTCGTGCCCCCTTCGCTGAGATGCTGCCAATGATGGAAATGCGGTTTCTCTTCCTTCATCAATCATTACTACCCCAGTGAGCTAGCTCGCCAGTCGTCGAGCAGGCACAGCGCACAGCGCATGACCTTGACTCTTCGTCTGTGTCTTCATGCCACTAAGCTGTTCCAATTGATGGAATCAACAAGCATGGTAATCAGTTTCGCTGCCAGCGCCAAAGACGAAATCTCTGCGTTGTCCGCCAGTTGGCATCACGACCGTGGTGGTCGTCGCAGCGAAGTGCACCCATGACTTGCAGCTATAGCGCAATGTGTTGATGATTTATAGTGGGGGTTGGGCGCTGTAGTGGGAATTGAGTGGCCGTGGCAGGTCACTGGCTCCCCTAAAGCTCCCACCTGACCTCCCCCACACAACCACTAAAGGCCCCCAACAACCACCACCTGTAACTGCTGCGCAGCGCTCAACCGCACGCGACGTCGCTGGAGCGGCGCTCATTGGTCTACATGCATCAGATGCCACGGACCGCCAAATCATGCTCGTTGACCACCCTCTCCATATCCTGGCGTGTTATAAACAGGCGCTGTGCCGTGCGCATGGTGCGCAGTCAGACTTGGATATGCCTCTGCATATGTCGCAGCAGTCGAATCCCATCGTGGTGGAGTTGCCGTCGAGGGATGATGGCTCACTGGCGTGTGCAGTCCGCCATGACCATAGCTGCCGCTAGACACTGTGCGGGTGTCATACGTCGTAACGGCAGGGAGAGTGTTAGTGTTGATGCGCATCGCCGGCGGCTGGTGCGGGCTAGTGTTGTTCCTCATGTTAGGACTCATACCGCGACCAGGAGCAGGAGCGTAAGGAGTCGTTGTGTAAGATGTCCAGCCAGCCTGGGATCCGGAAAGGGATCGCGGTGATGGGATGGAGTCGTGGTGACCTCCTGAGGCGACGGAGTACTGGCTTTGCATGTCATGGTGAGATGAGAGCCCGGCCTGCGATGGCATGCCGTGGCCTGGGGGAGTTGGGAGAGTGGCATAGGGCGCAGAGCTGATGGGTGGCACCACGTTGGACGGTGAAACAGTGCTGCTGGGGCTAGCACTGTACTTGCTGATAATCTTCTTCAGGGCTGGCTCAAGAATCTTCCAGGGGAAGACCTTGACGTCCTTCTCGATGTTTCTGGGCTTAGGGTTGGGGAAGCCCATAATCAGCTTGAAGAACTCTTCGCTGTCTGGTTTGGACTTGGACACTGTAAAGGGGTGGAATCCTTCCAGGTTGCGGCGGATGCGGTTCTTCTCTTCAACGCTGAAGCGGTTGGGTGCAGCCACGAGCTGCTCAAGCAACTGGATCGTATCGACGGACGTGACATAGCACTCATTCTTCTCAGCCCACCAGATACAGGAAACGCAGATGGAGTTGGGAGGACGTTCATTGACTGGCACAGGGCGGAAGGTTGCTGTCAGGGTCGAGCCGGTCTGCGTCTTGCGGAACAAGACAATACGGCGTCTGTTCTCCCACTCTTCTTGCGTCCAGCTCTCAGCCATGGTGTCGAGCTTGCCGCTGATCTTCAAGATAGCCTTGTTCGAAAACAAGGAAACATGGTAAGGGCTGTTGCTAGTCGAACCATTGGAGATAGTGCTTGTTCTGATAAGCTGAGGAGTTGCTCCACCGGCGCCGGAAGAAGGCATGGGCAGAGGCGTGAGGCTAGATCGTCCAGTTACTGCGTCCAGACTGCCGCTGCTTCGGCCGGTGCTACCAACATGTGGCCCGAAGCCAGTCCAACCAGGAATCGACCGACGTTGGGCGTAATGCGGCTCTGCAAAACTGCTGCTTCTGTATGCTGTGATCATGTCGTTGTTGTTTGGTTGTGGAAATGCGTTAGAATATTGTGCTTGATGTGATGGATAATCATATGTATTTGTAGTCGTATCCGGTGTGAGTTGAGGCTCGCCGCCGGTCGTTTTAGGTGAGGTTCCTGACTGCTCCAGTTGAGTGGCAGGTGCCGGAGCCTCATGCTTGGGAGCTTTACCTGTCCGCGTGATGTCTTCTGCAGACCCGTCCAGGTACTGAAAGGTCCCTGCAGGAGCTCGCGAGATCTCTTCGCCAGATGGGCCCTCAATAATTAATGACAAAGGCACGTTGCTACCAGTGCAGCCCGTGACTAATAGCTGTGGTGCATCTGCGCTGCACGAGTATACAAACCCTGTCGTGTCCTGGTTGTCTCTGCTGACATCTGTCATTGGACATTTCTCTGATCCAAAGAATAATGAGAGGTACTGGGACATCGCAAAGAGATCGTATTGCAACGACACCTTCAGGAATACTTTTGTCCCGAAAGTGCCTGAGGATGGCTGATAGGACAACACGGCAGGGCCTGTAGGCATGTACTGTGCCACAGCATTGTTCGAAGCAAAGGACTGTTGGTTGAGCTGAGCGAATTTGTCGGTTGCAGGGCCACCAGGAAATCCTTGCGTTTGATATTGGTCATATGCTGCGTCTTGATATCGTGTTGGGTCGTATCCTACTCAATGACTCCGTTAGCAGCTGCTATCTCATTCTTATTGTCATGAGGGAGTCGCGCTGAAGGATTTCTGCCACAGTGCAACAACTTCTCGTTCAATGTTTCTTCGCGCTTACCTTGCAGAGAAGGCAAGGATGCCTTTGTGTATGCAGCCATGTTGAAGGTTCTTGGAGCTGATGGGCCGTTTGAAACCTTGCTGTCCACGGCTTCTTGTAGGTCTTTGGGATTCAAAGACGAAAGAGCAGAATCTTCGTTTAAGCTGTTGTCTTGGACGACACCTGTGCTTTCAAATTGACACTGTTCCTGTAGTCCAAATCAGTCACTGGGGCACAAGAAGTTTGCATGAGTTGGTGACAGAGCCGGTGCTAAGCCGAAGGGTCGTGTTGAGTACGAGACAGGTCAAGTGCAAGTTAAACAAAACCGTTAAGAAAGGTCGTGTAAAGTTGAATGAATAAGACAGAAGATTCAAAGCAGCTGGAAGTTATATTTACCTCAAACAGTTTGCAAGACGTGTTCTGGAACTCGACCGTCGACATCAAGTTGTAAGAAAAGGGATGTGATGTTGAGACGAGAACGTATTGTTCGCAGAAGACGCGAGTAAAGAACAAGTCACGGCAGTGTCTTGGGAAAGTGAAGAGAGGCTGGGGCTCTGATGTATAAACCAAAGTCTCAAAGAGAGGTCTTAACTGCAGCGGCTCAGTCAACTTGAGAGGGGCTTGGCTGGTCTCCGAGGACTTGGGCGTCGGAGATTTGATATGCGACAGTTCGAGTGGCTAAACCTGGGTGCCAGTGCCTTTCCCTCCAGTGCCACAAGCTTGTTTATGATGCCGCACTAGTTTCTCCTGCCCTCTTGTGAAGGGGGGGCTGGGTGAGACAAGTGATGGGTCCCGAGAAGGCTTCCGTCTGGGAGAGGTGAGATCCTGGCGCAACGATTACTCCGATCCTGAGAAGAAACAACAGCATTCCAAGAGAAGGAGCTTGGTTATGGGTCTTCTTAGTTGGCGCTCCTATTTGGCAAGTGATGTCTCTCAAAGAGGTGAAGCGCTGTCTGAAAGTTGGTGGAGGTGGCGCAAAGAGAGAAGAGCTTCGGTCTCTTGGGCGGACGAATTGCCGGCTGCGCGACTCGAGAACCGAACTAGGCGCTTGGAAATTACTCGAACAATAACAGTGTAATTTGTTTTTTGGTGCAAAACCCAAAGTATGTGCGAGGTTCAAGAGAAAGAGCAGTCTGTTTGGGATCATCCCGGGTCAGCATTCGTTTTTATTCTCGTAGTTGCTCGCCCAGACGCAAAGCTACCCTCCCAAGCTTGGAAGAGCCACCTGCACGTGGAAAGGGACTAATGGAATGGAAATTACAACTTACATAGCAGAGATTGGCGCAATGTTAGATGCAGCAATAGCTAAATGCCAAAAGTAGATGTCCTTGCTTGAAACCAGTGGGGGCAAAAAGCTGGAAGCTGCATGTACCCAGACTGGCTCGAAGGGAGGGAAATGAAGTTTAGCCTTCTCTGTAAGTTAGCCTACCGCGATGGGCGTATGAGGGCGCAATAGCCAAAGGGGATATTGAAGCCAGTGATGCACAGACGGTCTGCGCTGCGTAGAGGGAGATGAATAATAAAAGGAAAAAAGCAATGGGACGGGGTGTTCTCGTCTAATCCCAGCAGGCACGGTCTGGCAGAGATTGTCTCTCGGGCCCCGCTGCGGGTGTCAGAGAAAGCAAAAACAAGAGGTTTTGGAAGCACGAAGAAGCGTTGCTTTTTGCGGAATGTTTTGGCGCGGAAGTAGAGGTGTGAAGTGTGGTCTTTTGCAAGTGTGTCGCGAGTTGTAGACAGGAATAGCTACCCGGACGAGACAAGAGTTCACTTTGCCCAGACGTTTGGCCCAAAACCCTCAAAGTTCACAAATGGTATATGAAGGAGTCATGAAAAGTTGGCTATCCCAAGAGATATAAATCGCTAAGCCATGACCCTGGAAGAAAAAACCTAAGGACCTGGGGCGTAGGGGGTGGGAGGGCCCAGACAGTCTTGCGCGGGATACCACGGTGGGCGCAGACCCTGGTAGCAACTTTTGGGCCATGGGAGAAGGACCATCAAATCGAGGCACGGTAATCCCAGATGCAGTAGTACATACATGTGCAATAATGACTGAGCAAGACACAATCTCTGTGGAGGTTTTGCTGCGGGAATGAGTGGGCTGGACTGGGGAGACAGAGCTACCAAGAACAGTGCCTCTGAGCAACGGTCCCCCGTCGATGCCGTTGCGATGCGAGATTCCCACAGCTTGCCTGGGTAGGAAAACTGCAAGGATGGTGGGTGACAGGAGACGCCAACCGGGTCTGCAGGTAGAGCCTAACCGGGATAGGATAAGGCGCAAAGGGAGAGATGGTGTGGGTACGAGGCTTGGTGGGTTTGCGAGAGGACAAGGGCATCTTGGGAGGGAGGAGAGATTTGTGATTGCGAAAACAGTCTCTGCTCTGCCGTGAGTGGCTCAGGACGTCAAGCTGGGGGAGCTTGGCCCGACTCCGAGGCATTATACAATGCCGATAGAGAGGTGTCGTTCACAAACACATGTATGGATTCGACATTTGGGCAATAGCTACACCTCTTGATAAAGAGGAGGAGCATAGAAGAAAAACAGGGCCAGAACTTACCAAGTATTAGAATAGAAGAGATTCAGGCGCATATGCTACTCATTCCCACGGTGCGCCGCAATCACCACTAATTTCAACGATCAGCGAAATTTGCAGCTTTCCCAGTGTGCGCTTCGCGTCGTCACTGACGTCTTTTCTAACATGGTAAATTAGCGCCAGCATTCGAGATGGTGTGATCAAACATTAATTTTGTCTTTAATCGAGAAAAGTTTTACGGCAGCAGCCGAAATGTCGCGGGCTGCGCAAAGCAGCAGCAGATAACAGGGAAGAACAGACACCAGCACAAGCACATATGCACACCGCACACGCGAAGTGACTTGCAGCAGCATCCCACTTGGCTACCTAGCCTGTCCGTCCGTTACTTGGTAGTGGTGCCCTGCACGGTGTGAGGTAGCAGCGCGCAACGACCAAACGGCAAGCTCATCAAAAAGCTTTGGGCCCCTGGCTGGCACGGTCAGTCCCGAGTGGACAGAAACAGGCCAGACGGGCTCTAGCGGCGGGTCACCGGCAGTGGACCTCTCTTGCACACCCCGGCTTGGGGCAGATCAGCGCACCACTCCACCGCCCGTGACATGAGAGTTAACAGGTGGTCAGGGCAGAGCAGGTCAGGTTGGGCTATGGGGAGGGAGGGGAGAGGGAGGGTGGTGCTGCTGCTCTTCGTGGCACAGGTGTACAGGTAGTGGTGGGAAGCTTGCTGGCTTGCAGCTGGAGCAAAGGCATCTCGCGCCACCTTTCGGTGTGGGGGTTTTGCTCAAGGTGACCTGATGGATGAACGGTGATTGGGGACACAAGCCTGCTGGCCTGGGCTTTTTTTTGCCCACGGCAGGACAGCCTGCATGGGATGGGATTTGGGGATTTGTCAAGATGGCGACGCCAATCTGGAGCATTTGCTATCATCGCTCCAGACAAATGGGCTTGACCAAGGGCTCGACATGAGAAGGGCCACTTGTTTGCCCCATCTCCAGGACGGACTAGCGTCTTTTTGCGTTGAATTCTCTCTTTTTAACCCAAAAGCCAAGGGAGGTAAAAATGTGGAAATAACTGTAGCCATCGTCGGCAATAATGAAATGAACAAGCACTCTTTTCACTCTCTCATCGGCTCCAGGCCAGAAAAATTGGGCGGGTACCAGGGGACCAGCGGCATGCAGGTAATAAGCCCGCAAAAGCAAAGAAAGGAAGTTTGGGCTTACCTGATACAACACCCCGGCCACGACCAAGTAAACAATATGCTGCTTCTCGGTGAGAAAAACCTTAACCAGCTCGCCACAGTTGAGGCCTGGTCGCGGATTGGTTTGGCTGGGGGAAGCTTCAGCTGCAGCTGCAAGCCTTCAGACGGGAGAGGAGGTGTTGCTTGATGCTGCAGTCAAACAAAGTACCGGCGATCGGGCAGAGCCAGAGCCAAAGCTTACCAGGGTGGTTAGCCACCAGGCGCTCTGCGATACGACAGAGGCTGCGTGTGATAAAATAATCAGAGATCAGCAGACCTCTAGGAGCCACACGCTCTTTGGCTCTGCAGTGAATTTTGCCGCTCTGGTGACAGACAAGATGGTCGATACCTGGCAGGAATATTCCAAATTAGCGTCTTCCTTTCTCTCTACGGCCCATTAATAGCCACTGAATATTATCATGTCAGTGCCAAAGCAGCCATGATTGCTTGGCACTTATCCACGGTCCAGCTGGTACGGGTCATTTCTTGGACTCTTGTCGAGAGGTGCAGGGGTTGCGTACTATACTTAACTTGTTAGCAAAAAAAACGAAATAAATTCTTCACATAAGGTTGACAGTCACAGCAGAATAGTGTGAATGCCTGTTCTGAAGCTGTTGGTAGCTGCTGAATCCAGGCTCTCGTGGATGCGTCGGTAACAGCGACATCCGTGCTGCATGCCGCACAAGACAGCAGCCTCGACCCCAGTCTTTGCCAGTGGCTTGCGTTTGCTCTGATTAAGTGCATCCTACCTTGCAGGCTTGATGACAACATTGCGCAGCGTGGGAATGGAAGAAGATCAACGCAATTGCCGGGGAGTGGCAAAAGGGTGTCGAGGTGATGCGACGATGCTGAAGCATTGTATAGCTGGGATACATACCGTACAAGGCTTGAATGAGTGCTTGATGACTTCTTCTGTATTTCGGTGGTATTTTCTCCGGATGAGACTGCCTTTGATAACCTAGTTGCAAGTAATTGCCAACAAACGTCAGTCATTGGTCGACAGAGCGCAAGCAGCTGCAAGGCATCGCAGACCCAGCTGCCTAAGGCATGTCTCACCAACTGTGTACTGGAGGATTTTTCTGGTGTCTGGTCTCTACGTTTTTATTTTCCGTGCTTGTCTCCTCACACACCCGATTCCGCTATGTCTCGAATTGCTCACAGTCCAGGACGTACAGGTACGGACTTTAGCCCGAGTGGTCAATCTGTGCCGTGACTAATAGGATTCACCGCCGCCACACTGTCGTGATGGCCCGATAAAAATTAGGTGCCTGTGTATGTCTCAAGGCCACTGCAGACGAGCTGCTCGTTTGGGAAACACTCGTTGGTCGAATGCAACGCCTAGCGTATGTGAGTTTCGTCGACGTCAATAGCATTTTTCGTGTCCAAGGCGACCCCGCCGTCGAAGGGGCATGATACATCTTTTATAATGACTGGGCATGATGTGTACAGGAACTCCGGCCGCAATGCAAGGCCTTGGGTGCGAATGCCCCATTCGGCGTCTTTTTCGACTGTGTTCCCGAGCAATTATTACACAGAGCCGTATCGCTTCTCTACAGTATCCCCTCCCAGAGGCACCCCGAATTCACCATCCTGTCGCCGCTCTCCATACTGCAACGCAACGTGCGCCACGACTTCTACGACAACGCTGGCACACCACCCACTAGCACAACATGTACTAACTTAGTCACGACGGACCCTAAAAAAGTCTTGTGGAGCACAAGGAAGATCGGTACTTGAAGCTCGCAGCCCAGCAAAAGAATCCACCAAAAGCCGCCTTCGCCAGGGGCTTTGTACGCTACCACCGTTGCGTGACTGTTTCCTTTTCCAGCGGAGGCAGGGGCAAAGCTAAAATGGGCCGCAGCATCTGAATCGAGCTGATGCCCGCTGCACTGTTGTTCTGTTGCAAACCTGCAGAGCGTCGAGGCTACACAAAGCTTGCGAGTAAACAACAAACAGCTCGTTGATTTCTGCGAGCGAGTGTGCCTCCGTCATGGACAGCCGGCATGCCTGACCTGCATTGAGCCTACTGCAGCGCCGGCGACACCATCCATGGCGATTTCCAGCGAATAATGACGAACTGGGTGTCACAGATATGGACAGGTCTGGGACTGTTCCTTACCGTTATTAGCCCTTGGCTACTGCGCTGCATCTTCTATCAGGTGACAGGTCAACTAATTAGCCCAGAGCCTGCATTTCCCTATCCAGCAGACACCCCCCAGCGCCACTTCGCCTGATGGGAGCTCAGAGGCTACAAGGAAAGGCTCTGAGTTTGGCCGCCCACTAACCAGCTAGATGGGGGTCACAGCTTCCTCTCACCGTCAAGCAACAACAAGGGCGACTTCGATTTTCCTGGTGCAATCTTTCAAATTACGACAAGCCACACCTGCTTGTTATGGAGTAAGGTAGCACTGTCGGTGACTAGTTCCCCCATTCTGTTGGATGAACTAATCGGGGCTAGCCGGGGCCTTCACTCACCTGATAAAATGGATTTCAAGAAACGAACAAACATCGTTTTAAAATAACGATCTTCTAGTGTACTGGCGGGCAGCAATCGAGAGTTCAGTTGCGGCTTGCAGGCGCGCAAATCGTTGAATGGCGCATGCAAGTAATTGTTGTGGCGTCGGTCGTTAATGAGCACCCACCTCACCTTAACCGCTTGGACGGAGCTTCAGCTGCAAGGGAGGGGGGCGAGACGCAGGAACAGATGCCAACGCACTCAGCGTTGCTTTGACTCAGGGACGGACCAGATATAATTACACTGCAGTGTCAGGGAAATGAGGAACATCCAAATAGGTAAGAGAAGACACGACACACTGCGCGAGGCCTGTTTAAGCAATATTTGTAACGAACTATGATGAACGAACAGCTGTCGTTGTTTATGTTGTTGTTTTATTTGTTATTCCGCTACAGCTTCAGACGGAGTTGCGTCGCGTTCGTGTCTGATGTCGGGTCCAGTGACGTGGGTTTGGTCCCAGCCCCCAACCAGATGGGTTGGTTTAGCCCATGGGAGTGCTCCATCGACTTTTTGTTTTCGCTAGTTGTCTCAATGATTGATTCATCCGAACTTTCACCCAACTGGCAACTCATACCACGTTGCCGTGCAAAGCAGAGCTGAGGCGACCATGCCATACTGCTGCTCCGAATGTACGAGTCAACCCAGCATTGGGTTACCACGACAGCTGAACTAGTGCATAGCGTTGCCCGAAAGATACGAAAAAGAAAAGCAGTAAAAATAAATCCTTGAATTGTCGCTACAGTCGTACCAGCTTGCAACCACCAGTTGGCCTGCTCGCACATCTTGCCCAATCCATCCTGGACACCGCGATGGCGCCGTTGCTTGACGGCGAATACACAGGCGATCCCGCACTGTACTGTACTGCTCATCATGCTACCTGGTCATTGCATCTCGGCAACGCAGAAATATTTCCACAAGACACAGTGGTGACCGTTGGCTATATTTAGAGCGCTAGCTGGCTAGTTTGTTCTGTAAGCTTGTAATGTTGGTGTCGCTCCCGAAGAAATGCCCATCCAGAATTCTGCTGCAACCTCAACCGCCCGATCAGGCAATATATCCCCTTCAGCGTTCCATGCTGTTTTGTAACTGGCGCGAGTTGCCACCCTGAGTACCATGCGAGCCGAAGACTTACAAAAGTGCACTGCGGATGACGTTGGATAGGTGATCATTGAGTACAAACCTGGGCGGTCAAGCCTTTTCTGTTCATGGCGGTTTCTGTACGCGAGAGGCTTGGGTGACGCAAAAGCTGCGACTACCCGGGAGGGTTCGTGCTTGATCGTGTTCCAGCTCAGTGCTTCGATCATGCACGTTAATCATGGTGGAACGACAAGAGCACACGGATTCTGTAGGTGTTTGGGTGCAAAATTTAACAAATCGTGCAAATTTGTGTTATGTCATTACAGAGTTACAGTTCTTAATATTATCCAGCCTTCAACCACTTACACGAGGGCAGTCGGCGATGAATTGCTGGCTCATTACATTCTACCAAGAATTTGCCGTAAATCTTAAAATCAATTACGCTCAAGCTAAAGAAATTCTCCGCGCTAATTAAGCCCAATGGCGGCAAACCGCTGGCGATTTCATCATCACGGGTTATAGCATGCTGGAGTGGGTGGGCATGTATCGAGCAGCTGGTTTGATTCGATACTACTCGGTGATGGCCAATGGAAACGGATAGAATGCCAGTTACATAATTAAAAAATTAGGGTGTGCTTGTAGTTCGGCGATGAGCAAAACGCCTGCCCAACGCGACAAGCTCGGCGACCAGGGGGTGCCAAACTGGTCGAGGTGGTGCAGCACCAGGCAGCCATGGTGTCGCACAAGTGCCGGTCTTGAGATGGGAACAAAACCCTTGCTTTCTGGTGAGCCACTGCTCCGGAGCGCTGGTTCGCATATTGCGCTGGCAGAAAGCAGCACCCCTGGTCTAGTCAAGCTGCCAATGGCGTTACCGACAAGCACAAATCCGACCGGGGGTGGTGGATGCCTGACAGTTTGCAAGGCTGTAACTTGATAGCAATTAATTAGCCACGGAGCTAGGTCCAGGCCGCAGTAATAAGCGAGGCTTGGTAAGAATGACCGAGAGAGCCAAAAAAGAGGATAAACTGGAAGTTTTTGCGTGACGCACGGTGCGGTTCCGTATTATTGATCAACTACAGGCTGCATGAGGCTAGCCCAAGCAAGTGGAAAAGCCGCTGGTGGCAATGACAATTTTGCCCATTCATTTAATTTGTTTTCGAACTTGCAGCCAACTCGAACGATCCGTGGATGCCCATTCGTCGTTGAGTTGTTCTCTCACCTGAAAAGCTACCAGGGGTGTTTCTGTCGAACCATTCACATCTTCGACCTCATAAGTAGCCCTACCAATCACACGCCATATTAGTGGACCCCACAGATGAAGAAAGGCCCGAAAAGTAAAGGCCCATTTCCGGGGGGAGCCCTCCCGAGAGGTCTAAGCAGACGACGCCTTTTTTTTCTGCCAGGGTATTGTGAATCGGCGCGATAGCCTGAATGCCTGTCTGTTCCTTCGACTTACATTTGGATGGCGTTCATCAAATCTCCAGGCGACGACTACCGAGAATTGGCGGGATCCTGATTGAATTGACCGGGGCCAAGACACTGGCAGTCCCCTGCAAGCAGGGCCGGGGTGACTGACGTACAACGGTGACGATGCATGATATGCAGGGTGACAGGTCGCCTAGGTGGCTGATAACAATTCCTCACGCATGCTTCCAAATATCTCAAGCAAGGGGTGTGTGTGATTAATTCCAGAACGCAAGTCCTGCGAGATTATTTGTCGGGGGGGAGGGAGGTCACCAAAGGGCAATCACATATGCGATCTATCATCATTTGCTCTCGCATGCAGGACTACTGACTAAGAATTATCGCAGAAATTAGTTCCGCTTCTGATTTTAATCACAAAGTTGGAAATCCACAACAATGCTTGACTAGCACAGGCTTTCGCTCGCTGTTATGGATTTCTTGCAGCTTGTTTCAAGGCTAGTGAGACAGGAATAAACATAGCAACAGCTCTTCTGCTGTCTAAGATTTTGTTCAAAACATGGTGATGGAGGATATAAATACATAAAACTGTTTATCATCTGGCACGTAACGGCATCTGTTTTTGATACGGTGAGATTTGTCTTGTGCTATTTTTGCTTCTAAACGTGGTCATGAAGAATAGGAATTATGAGTCTTTACCAACATCCAACAGTTGCATGGAAGCTCCGACAAGGAGAGCAAATACGCTCCAGGAGCCTCAGGCACGTCTCGAGAAGCTGCGGCCTGGACTCCTCCCTACCGTCCCGTCTCCCTTCGCGCATTCCAGCCACTTCATCTTCTCTCCCCTCATTGTATGCCTTTCTCTCCAACGGAATATTCTCCGGCCAAGGAGCCATGCATTATGGAGATGGATTCCTGGCTTTGCCCCTCCTGGACTGATTGAGAGCACTGCACAGTCCGAAAATGCCAGGCCACATGTTTCGTCTCTACAAATTTCTTCGGCAACAGTGGATTCGGTAGTGAGACACCAGAGATGCATGGATACATTGGGCGGCCATGACAGGCTGGGGTGGTCATGAGCGCCATGTCTCTTTGCCTGGAATGCGTCTATGTCTCACCAGCCCACCGCATCCTCCTCACCATTTGGGAAAACGCGCTCCCCGGTTGGGACAATTGGCGATGTCGAGCACAGACTCGTTTTCCCGATTTTGTTCTGACCCCTTCTCGTCCACCTGTCTTGTCTCTCCTCTAAGTTGTGGAAACGAACCTATCCTTGCGTTGCCTCTTCGCGACCCGACACTTTGGCACAGGCAGCCACGATCACGTTGAGCAACACGACTGTCACTTTGGTGGCAAAAAGGAAAACACGCTCACTCATCACAGGGGACATTGGTATGACGGCGACCAAACTCACCCACTCTCGCTCTCCCCCAGCATGGGATGCTATCATCAGGATCGCCGGTCACTTCTCACGCGCATTCCATCTTGGCTTTTTGAAAGGCCCCGTGGAACCCGCCCCTTCGTATACCGGCTGGATATTCCTTCTAATAGTGATGCATATGAACCGGAAGGATTGGCCATGGGTCCGAAAGCCACGGTGCCCGACCACTTGCTTTTTGGCCTCACACCCTCCTCCATCCACGCACACGGAGAGGGCGCCCCAAACTCCTGAAAGAGCGGGTTACGTTGCCTCTTTTGCCTGCTCCATGTCATGCATTGACTCCTTCACGACTTGATTGGCACCCAAAAACCCCTCAATGGTGACCGTGTCACGGATCCATTGAGGGTCACGGTCGATAGCGAAAGTGAGACACGCCAGAACAGGGCGCGAACCAAGTACTGAAGGTGAAGCTCATCGGTGCCGTAAGCCTCCACGAGCCGTCGTCCCTCACCGAACCAAGTCAATCCATCTACCACAATCACTGCACCGGCATATTCGGCTGGACGCCAGTACAGGGTTATGTCGATTACAATCGGAAGCTCTCCATCCTAAGAGAAGAGCACGTTCCCAGTTAGGCCTCCGTGGATAAGCTACTCCGCCGGTACTATCGGTAGCTCCCGCTTCATCTGTTTCAGTTGCTCAAGCGGGGAAGCCAGATGTGCCAGTATTTCGTGGTTGATACCAGGAACTTGGTTCACGTCCATCTCACCCCAAGTTACCCGGTCAGCC
The DNA here is from genome assembly GCA_022702485.1 of Simplicillium sp. C3G150-2. NCBI lineage: Eukaryota > Fungi > Ascomycota > Sordariomycetes > Hypocreales > Cordycipitaceae > Simplicillium > Simplicillium sp. C3G150-2. The sequence continues at coordinate 617,620 of JAJIYY010000005.1, read as the reverse complement.
TGCCTCTAGCGGTTGGTCCTTTTGACAATGAAGGCTGGGGGCTGACTGGAAATTGAGCTCAAGTCGTCATGAAGTGCCTTGCAAATGCGGAGTATATCCTAAAGTGATACTTTGGCCCCTCCTTTCCGTGAATGTATTGGGACGCCGCCCAGCCACCTTGGATGTATGTTCCAGCATTATTTACTGCAGCCATCGGACGTGGCAAACGATACAAAGACGCCGGTGACAGTTTGCCAAGTAGCAGAGTCACCATTTCTGCCACTTTCTGTGATTCGTCATCATTATCAGCGCGTTTTAATACCGCTTCGTTTGAAGGATTGGGCTTCCCCTCCGAGCAGATGGCCGGCTGGACCTGCGAGTCCAAATGCGTGAAGAACATCATCAGAGGGAGGACTCGACTCCATGCTTGAATTCCAGTTCAATTTTGGTAAAAAAAAAAAAACATTTGATGACGGATTTCCGATTTCCCTTTGAAAAGCAGCGCACGTTGGTGCGATGAACAATTCAGGTGCAGAAGGCGGGGAACTGAGTCACTCGGTAACCAACATCGCCAACACATCATTTGATTCTCTATGAAGAAGTGATGGTTGATGTTTAATTCTTGATTAATTACCACTAAATTTTGAACCTAAGCCGCGTAAATTAGTGCCACTCAAAGCCGAGTGTCTACGTTCATAGTCATCTCCAAGCTGCAACACGCGCCATCTTGACATGAAGCATCTAGCCCAATTAACACAGCTGCAGCTCAAAACTAAATGCAGTCTCCTTGCACTTTGCCATCAAATCCGGTCGAACTCCAGGACCACAAGCCGCAGTTCCAACCCCGGACACCTCGGCGTCCAACCTCAATAGCGTCGCATCATCTTCCACTAGATCCGGCGGATGCTGCGCCTTTTGAATAGTGTCGGCGCTATGGTGACTAGCTGCAAAGCTGAAGTTCTGCGTGTCAACATCGTCCGCCACCCGGCGCATATGCAACTTAGATGTTTCCGAACCGATGGTGACCCAGCGAGTATCTATTCTATTGCCGTTCTCTTGCGGGACGTCATAGGGTGTTTGGAGGTCGGAGATGGATTTGACGTCCCATACGCCGATTCTTTGAGAGGTCTTTTTGTCGGGATAGCTCTCGCCTGGGCCGCGGCCGTACCATTTTACATCTTGGAAGGACTTGGGGAGACGCAGGTTTAAGCCGATTCGGGGCAGGTGTTCTGGGATTGGTCCTGTGGGTGTGAGATGGGTGTCTATGCGGAGTGAGTTCCCAGAGGTGAATGTATATGTTGTTTGGCACTTCCAGCCCCAGGCTAGAACTGGTGGAGTGATGAAAGTCTCGATGTGGATGATTGTTGTATCCTTTTGCGTAGAGTCCACGCGAAGGGATCGCAACTGGGACGTGAGCTGGTCTACGCCAAAACGCCGCCAGTATGGCAGTGACTGAGGGACGTCGTTGTCAGTTCCTGGTCGCCAGAATGATGGTGTAATTGCTGCACCGGTGGTTGGATCTGGGATGAGCAGGTTGTCGCCATCATATGACCATCTCTTCAACGAGCCTCTGGCTCTATCGAATACGATAGAAGAGGACTCTGAAGACAAAGTAATCTCGGCCTTTCCACAAGACACCTTGACTGGACCAGACGTATTTGCATTATCATAGGAGATAGAGCAATTTGTTGCAATCTGGTACTGGAACCAAGCGACTTCATGTCCCTTCTCAGCCCAGAGCTTATCCTCTCGAGTTGCAACTGAAATGGTGAGAAGAACGTCCTTCTCATGCTTAGCAAACTGCGATAGGAAATCAGGAAGATGTAGGCTGGCACTCTGCTTGGGACCGATGTGAGGCAGCTCGACTTCTCCGGAGGCGATGGTTTTGGCATCAAGCCCAATCTCTTGAACATCGTAGGATGCAGACAGAGCACCCAGATCGGCGAAATCGAACACGTTTTGCACGATCACCTTTCCATTCTCAACGCTGAACCTAATAGGTTGGATGACTTTCTTGTACTCAAGAAGACCATGGGTGGGTTCATGTTTGCTGTTGAGAAGACCGTCCATCACAAAGGTGCCGTCGTTCGGGACATCGCCAAAATCACCGCCGTATGCGTAGTATCCCTTGTCTTCTTTCCACAATCCGTGGTTTGCCCACTCCCATATGAAGCCTCCCTGAAGACGAGGATGCTCTCGGAAGACTTCTTCATAATCTTCTAGAAGACCGGGGCCGTTGCCCATAGCATGCGCATATTCGCACAAGACGATGGGCTTCTCGAATTTGCCATCTGTGACCCCAGTTTCTTGCGCGTGACGGACCAGACGGGCAGGAGATGGGTACATGTAGCTATACATGTCTGCAGTCTCAGCTTGAGCATCTCCTTCATAGTGTATGGGACGACCGGGGTCGATCTCCTTGACGTAGTTGTACATGGGCTTGAAGTTACGGCCGTAGAATGCCTCGTTTCCAAAACTCCATATGATGATGGATGTGTGGTTTTTATCTCGTTGTACAAGAGACTTCATACGATCAAAATAAGCAGCTTCCCAAGATGGATTGTCTGTCGTGAACTTGGCAGCTTTTCCAAACACTAACTTCTTTCGCTGATCATAATCCATCTCTTCTGGAACATCCATTGGTCGGGCGACAGCGTCGTAGAACCCATGGCATTCCAGGTCTGCTTCACCTATGACCCAGAGACCGAGCTCATCACAAAGATCAAGAACTCGTGGATCGGGGGGCTGATGGGAGAGACGCAAAGCATTAATGTTGTGTTGCTTCATGACGTGCAAGTCTTTCTTGGCAAACTCGATGGGCACTGCTCGTCCAAACAGTGGGTGATGCTCATGACGGTTGACTCCGCGCAATCTGATAGGGACACCATTGACCTTGAGAAGACCGTCGGCTATTTTGACTTCCCGGAACCCGACTCTCTGAGAAACCTTGTGTGTCTCCCCAGACTTAGTTGTGAGGGCAATTTCTACCAAGTACAGGTACGGAGTCTCAGCAGTCCATTTGGCAGGCTTGGCCACTGGAATCTCTATGGCAATCTGTTGCTGGCCAGCTGTTATCTGGTGATCTGTTTTGCTTATGCTGTCACCCTTTGCGTGGCCAAGATCGGACAGAGTCACTTGGATCGTAGCAGCCTCAGCTGCCAAATAGTGTACTTCAGCGTACAATACTGCGTCGTTGTAAGCGCTGTCAAAGCTAGTCTTGAGGAACCAGTCTTCGATTCTGTTCTTGCTTGGGACAGCAATCAGGTGAACGTCACGAAATATTCCTGAAAACAGTTAGTATAGCAATATCCAACATTGGGGTTCTCATCCCTATGTTCACATTGCACTTACCGGATAGCCACCATTGGTCTTGGTCTTCAATATACGTACCATCGGACCACTGGTATACTTTGACAAAGACCTCATTGCTATCCTTACGGCTCAACAAACTGGTCACGTCAAACTCGGAAGGATTTCTTGAGCCCTGTGCGTATCCGACCAAGACGCCATTCACCCAGGTGTGGTACGCGCTGTCAACACCATCAAAGCGGAGACGTAGCTGGGATGACGCTGGCCACTCTGCCGGCACAGTGAACTTTCTCCTGTATGTACCGGTAGGGTTCTCTGTTGGAACATGCGGTGGGCATACAGGTATAGGATATTGAACATTGGTATACCACGGATGGCCGTGGCCCTGGAGTTGCCAGTGACCAGGGACCGTCAACTTGCCCCAAGCCACAGCCTCAGACTCGTCAGCGTCTGGTGATTCTAGTGGCGTCGAGGCCATGTGAAAGTCCCATGAGCCATTGAGTAGGATTGATGTTTCTGGGATGTGATATGCCCGGGCAGGGAGAGAGTTTCGCCTGAAGACGGCTTCATTGCAATAGTCGTCGATGCCGTCATGCTGTTGGAGGGGAAGGCCGGGGGTTGCCATGGCCATGCTGTCACCCACGTTTCTCCCGATGGCTGATTTGCGTTTGGGAATGAGAGGTAGATCAGAAGATAGAAGCCTGGTTGAAGGAAAGTTGTGTTGAAGCCTGGGCCGATTTATCCTATAATAATGTTGAGAGAACTTCTTCGGGGGTGATTCGGACCGAGAACCATCTAAGAAAAGATCTGGATAAACGGCAAGAAATTTGGATAAACAAGAAAACCAATATTGAGGCCTTGATGAAGATGATGAAGTTTAAAATTGAGCCTCAACATATATGCGCTCCAATCAACATGCAGATTGCAAAGACGATGCTCAACATGAAGGCGGGGAAGCCACACAGCGTCGGGGCAGCCGGAGCCGAAGCTTCACCTGATGTCTGACGCCCCCAAGCCAAAAGCCCCCAGTGGAGTTTGACAGCGTTCGCTCAGTGGCCGCCCAGCGCAAGCCGGCGCCAGCCCAGGGCACTTGAGCGCATTTTGGGGCATCCTCATCCCCTAAACCCCAGATAATTAATTTACCCCAAAAAACCCCAAACGGATGCAACGACAAGACCCTGCACCATCGTCGCCCATCAAGCGGGGAAAAACACTCCATCCATCCGTTTGTTATGCACTCGAATGGAGCTGCATAAATCGAGTCTAGATCGTTCAAGGTGTGGAGGTCCTCGATCCTTCGCCTTCAGCTTTGGCTCGCTGTCTCGTCCAATGGTGGCGTGCTGAGGCCGCTATAAAGACACTACTGCAACCACCCTTTGAATTTTCTCTAGTCGTCCCCCCAACTGCACTCTTCGCTGCAGAGTTTCGCTTTCTCTTCAATTCATCAACGCCGCGTTGGTCCAGACATCATGAGCTTGTCGAAGAGTAGTCGGGAGGTGGTTGATCACCACGAGGAGACGCACGATAACGATGTCGGGGTTGCAGTGCAGCTTGCCCACGATGTCGATCAAGAGCGACCGTCGCCTTGGACATTTAGCATGTTCCGTCTGTATGCTGTTCTTGGTGTCGCCTATCTCTGCGGATGTTTGGTATGGCTGTCACTATCTTTCCAATTGACATGAACAGCTTTATTGACACACATTCTAGAATGGCTACGATGGTTCCCTGATGGGTGGCCTCAATGGCATGAACTCCTACCTTGACTATTTCAACACGTTAGTTGGCCATTGACTCCCATATTTTCTAGCTTCTGTACTAACACAAGACACAGTAAGAGCGACGGCTCAGGAACTGGTCTCGTCTTCGCCATGTACAACATCGGCTCGGTCGCCGCTGTATTTTTCACCGGCCCCGTCAACGACCTCTTCGGAAGACGCTGGGGCATGTTCGTCGGCACCTTCATGGTCATTATCGGCACTTGTGTGCAAGCGCCCTCCATCAGCAAAGGTCAATTCCTCGGCGGCCGTTTCATTCTGGGATTTGGCGTCAGCTTCTGCTCCGTGTCTGCACCATGCTATGTTAGTGAGCTAGCGCATCCATCATGGCGCGGCACCTTGACAGGTCTATATAACTGCACCTGGTACATTGGCAGTATCATCGCTAGTTGGGTTGTCTACGGATGCAGTTTCTCAGACTCCAACTCCATGTGGCGAATTCCCATCTGGTGCCAAATGATCACTTCAGGCATCATTGCCTTGTTTGTCTTCTGGCTGCCAGAATCACCTCGATGGCTCATTGCCCAAGACAGACATGGAGATGCCGTTGAGGTATTGGCAAAGTACCACGGCGAAGGATCAGCATCACACCCAATCGTGAAGCTGCAACTCGAAGAGATGTCAAGTCAAATCTCGGCAGAGGCTTCAGACAAGAAATGGTGGGACTACCACGAGCTCTGGAATACGCACAGTGCCCGCCGTCGTCTCATCTGTGTCATTGGCATGGCGTGCTTTGGACAAATCAGTGGCAACAGTCTCAGCTCATACTACCTAGCTCCCATGCTTCACCAAGCCGGCATCACAAACCAGCACACCATCCTCGCCCTCAACGGCATCAATCCCGTGCTGTCGCTTATGGGGGCCGTCCTTGGCGCACGAATGACTGATGTCATTGGCCGTCGCCCGCTGCTACTGTACTCCATTGTCTTCGCATCATGCTGTTTCGCAATCATCACTGGCACAAGCAAACTGTCTCTTGAGGACCCAGACAACCATTCCGCCGCCAATGCTACGGTAGCATTCATCTTCATCTTCGGTATTGTCTTCTCCTTCGGTTGGACACCACTTCAATCCATGTACATTGCAGAGACTCTTCCCACCGCTACCCGTGCGAAGGGTACTGCCATCGGCAACTTTGCCAGCGCTGCCGCCTCGACTGTCATCCAATACAGCAGCGGGCCCGCGTTTGAGAAGATTGGCTACCACTTTTACTTGGTATTCGTATTCTGGGACTTGATTGAGGCGGTGTTTATGTACTTCTTCTTCCCGGAGACTAAGGACAGAACGCTAGAAGAGCTTGCAGAGGTGTTTGAGGCGCCGAATCCTGTGACGAAGAGTCTGGAGAAGAGAAGTGCGCAGACAGTCGTGAATACCCTTCGGGCTCACGACTCCGAGAAGGTGGTTGAGCAGGTGTGATCAGATTGAAGAGTTGGATTATTCCAACAGTTTATCAGACAGGTTGATAATCTTTTTCTGAGGCAGCCTAATGCAATTTTTACCACTCTTATCAACTTGTGCCAATTCACTCGCAGACTTATGAAAGTTGCTTTTCCTCACTCCACTATGCTCACAACAATGTGGCACTTGGACATCACTTCATCCTGTAACTCCATAATCATTTCAAAGATCAAGCCCTCGGGTGCTCCATTTGCGCAGCCGCGCACCAAAGAACCATAACAAAATAGGACTCAACAGCGCTAACACCAGTGTAAGAAATGCCAACAAACTGTTTCCCCATCCAAGATTCAGTGCATCGTACATCTTAGGAGCAAATAGGGGAAATCCAAAGCCACACATGGTCCGCATGAAGGCGCCGACGGCAGCTGCACTAGCAGCGTATTTTGCGCTGTATGCGTCCACCACGTACGCTTGTACGCTTTGGAAGGCGATGATGAGACCAATTGCAAGGATAACGCAGCCGATATTTGGGACGATCCAATGCACCTGCGCTTGCGCTGTCCAGCCGTAGACGAAGAGGCCAATTGGACACAGGATGCCGCCGAGGAGCATCGGTGGGACTCTCCATTCTGGGAGACCTTCTTCTACACCATGTGCTTCCTTGAGTCTGGCGTAAAGCTGTATGATTGATTAGCATCTGATTAATGTTAATGAATGAGGCGACGTACTTTATCCATGAGTGGGTGGCTTATTTGTAGGCCAATAAGGAAGCCGATGCATAGTGACAAGTAGTTCAAGCTTGCAATGCCCTTTTCCATATGGTAGATACCGGTCCATACACGAGGGAATGTTGAAAGCCTACCAAACAGTAAGTATTGGTGCAAGAAGTGTCTGGATTACAGAGAGTCGAGGCTGGCTTACACAAGGTACATAATACCGTACAAGTACGCCCTGAAAATGGATGGCGCCTGAACGGCTGGGTGTGTGAACATCATCACAAAGGGCAGTATCAATCTTCTTCTCATGATGCCACCAAAAGTCTTGTCAGGCTGATCATACGCCGTCAGGTACACCTCGCCAGTGACCTTGGACAACCTTTTAGCCTTGTCAGCGAGAATTTTTGGGGCATACGTCTCTTTCAAAAAGAAGAACGCCGCAACTTGGATGACAACGTCAAAGATTGACGTAGCCCAAAAGATCCAATGCCAAGTAGTGTGCATGGAAACATAGGCACCAACTATGGGCGCAACGGTTGGGCCGATAAAGGTCAGCATGCCATAGATGGCCTGACCTTTACCACGCTCTTCCTTGCTCCAGCAGTCTGCCAGCACTCCATTGCAAAGCTGACGAATGCGAGTTAGTTACGTACTACTAGATGGACAGGCAAAATATCTGACTTACCGCTTGAGGAGCACTGCCGCCAATGCCGCTGAGAAAACGAAATGCAAGTAATTGGCTCCGTGACGTGGCAAAGCCGCAGGCAGTGTTGAACGCCAAGTAGATCAGGTTGGCATATTGCAGCACATGCACGCGGCCGTAGATCTCCGACAGCGGTGCAAGGACAAAAGGACCCTGAGCATAGCCAAGGAGGAAGATGGACATGACTAAAGCCTGCATAAAGCCGGGACCAATGTTCAGGTCGCGACCTATGTTGTCCAGTGCGGGAGTGACCATAGTAGAAGAGAAGGGAGAGATGAAAGTAAAACATGAGACAAGGATAGTAGCAGTCCACTTCCTTCCCCATGACCAATTCATGGGATTTTCAGGATCGTTGGGTCCATCCCAATCGATTCGCTTGGGGGTCGCATCGTCTGAAGACGGTGTGTCTGATTCGAATGCATCTTCTGTGGCGGGTGACGACATCAAACCAGGTGTTGTGGCCTTTTCTGCATCGCGAGATAGAAGATGCATGGTGGCCTTTGAATTGAGTCGGAGGCCTCTTATTGTAGAGTTGCTGCGGTGAGCTAGTGAGCCAAGAACAACGGGGGATTTGGAGGATTATCAGGTCCGATGAGCGGGCAGGGCGTGCGGGATGCCAATCCGGCAGTCTTGGATGTCTCAGATGGGGATATACTCCATGATGTAATTCGCAGTCCAGCAGCCCAAAACTCTGCGATGTTTCAGCCCTTTTGAACCACAATGAGCAGGACTCCGTCACTGGCATGCAAGGAAGCACACCGACAATAGCAACAGGGTTGGCGGCCCATCGCCAAGGAGCCAATGAGTAAATGCCAAGACGGAAATCCAAAAAAAAACGAAAACAAGGATGAGCTACTGTGTAAGCAGTAGTGAAAGTTTGTTCAGGTGGACGTAACATTAACGATCAGCACGCTACGCGCGGCCCATGGCGGCGCAGTGCGCTGCAGCGTTGCTATTAAAAGGATGCCCTTGGAGGTGCGCTCCACGATCTTGCAGACTCTCACTGTGGCTGAAGGTGCCGGATGTAAAAATAAACTACGGTTGATGCGTAAGAAGCCTAAAAAATTAAAAGCTGGCTGGTGCTTAATTTAGCCAAGAGCGTGGGCTTCGGGACGATCTCTTACGACGCCCGTGAGGCTTGGGTGCGCGGCTCCCTTGTGCGATAACCGACTGCATCAGGACTATCGCTACGGAAGCGGGGATGGCTTATTCATTGCTCTTCCTAGCGCTCACTTGTGGTAATTCGTCACACGACACTGACACATCTTGCTTGGCTATCGCTGCAGGTATGCATATACTCAGACCGGGTACATTGTTTCTGATTTTGGCACCGGGGATCTTTTGCTTGTCTCGGGCCTTCGGCAAATGGCTCCCTCACTGACGTCGTTTTGTTTGGGCCGAAGACTTGTATTACCAGACACAGGCTCATCTTCGCTCGTTGGGTTGTTTCCATAAGTACCCTGTTCCGCACCTGTGCATCGTAAGGTTGAGTCATCAATTGAACTTGCCTTATACCATTGCTATTATTATTATTATTTGTTGATCATCATTACAAATTCTTGTTAAATATCTTTCGAAACTGCACATATTTTATCCCGCAATGCATCGGCCACTACGCATTCTCGTGGCTCCTTGTGGCTTCAAAGAGAGCCTTGGCCCCGAAGATGTCGCCAGCTGTATAGAAGCTGGAGTCAAAAGGGCCGTAGGAGACATTCCGGCATTTGTCCGCAAGGTACCTGTCCATGATGGAGGCGAAGGGTTTTGCAAATCCTTTGTTGCCCACCACTCTGGAAAAATGTATGAGCTGGAAGTCACTGGTCCAATCGGTAAGCCTGTCATGGCACACTATGGCATTGTCAATATGAACGACAACTCCAAAACGGCTGTGCTTGATATGGCGTCCGCCGCTGGACTTAGACTGGTACCAAAGGATCACCGGAACCCTACACTTACAACCACATACGGTGTCGGACAACTCATGTCCGCTGCGCTAGACAACGGCTGCCAGAGAATTATCATCGGCTGTGGAGATTCTGGCACTTCTGACGGAGGAGCTGGAATGCTCCAAGCTCTTGGAGCCCAGTTGTTTGATAGCAAGGGCAACGAGTTACCCTTAGCTGCTGGAGGGGCCAGCTTGGCTGACTTGAAGAACATCAGCCTCGCCAATATTCACCACAGACTTCGAACATCCACAAAAGGTAAACTTGGATGCTGCAGAACTTGTTGCAATGTCTTTCCTCTTGCTAACGGCACCATAGACGACCAGGTGACAATCGAAGCCGTCTGTAACATTAAGAACATTCTATGCGGCGAGCGCGGCGTTGCTCGCGTATATGGCCCCCAGAAAGGTGCCACGCCGAACCAAGTCGAAACCCTTTCCAAGGCAATGGACTCGCTCGCTAAAGCAGCGAAATCCATCTTAGGAAAGGACATCTCAACTGCACCCGGAGCCGGAGCTTCAGGCGGCCTCGGTGCTGGGCTGATGCTCCTCAACACCACACTGCGGCCACGCGCGGCTGCCATTGACGATTACTTCCAACTCCAAGAAGAGTTTAAGCATCAATGGGACATGGTTTTCACCGCCGAGGGCAGTCTGGATTGGCAGTCTGCTAAGGGCAAGATGACAGTTGAGATTGCGAAGCGTGCTCGTGCAAGCGGCTGCCCCCAAGTTATTGCGTTGGCTGGCACCATCCGAGATGGCGCCGAATCAGTCTATGCGGAGGGCATTGCTGCCTTTACCAGCATCATTGACTCACCCTTGAGTCTTGAAGATGCGATTGAACAGACGCCTATGCTGCTCACCAATTCAGCAGAGAGAACTATGAGGATGCTCCTAGTTGGGCTGTCGATGCGCTTCCAGCCTGAGAAGACAATGTTCCCGTCTATTTCCTTGTCCAGAATTGATGCTCAGCCAGCCAAGGTGGACATGGGGGCTTCGCCAGTAGCTGCCTGATGAAAGGCGGTTATCGCGTTGTACGGTTGGACGGAAGCCAATGTCTGCCGGGTTAGTGTAATATATTTAGGGAGTCAATTTGAAAAGTACATACTTGATCTATGATACGGCGCTGGTGCAAACCGTATGCCTGTAGTAGCCCTGCAATAATGAGAAAATGATGTTTGCTGCAACCACAGAGTTGAATGCTCTTAGCTCACGGCGCATCCCAGTACCCAATTACAGTGCTCCCAACTCATTTCCCCATCTCTTCAAGAGCTCCCTCTTCTCCACCATCAGCTTCATCCCATTGAGTCTAGCGCAACCTTAGCGCCATCTCCTCCTCTTCAACACCAGCACACATCCCAGCGCCAACTCCACTACACGCGCAACAGCATAATCTCTCCTCTGCTCCTCTCGGTCCGCTTCGGATCGAGGACTTCTTTGCTGTTATTCCCCCCCGACCCAAGGTCTTGCCCATCGAAGTCATGGATGACGACCCACGCCGGGAGAACCCGAGAAAACGGCTACGGACGTCGCATGCGGTATGCATAACTTGTTTTGGCATCTGTTTTCATCTCCCGTTTAAACACGCCCCTGCTTTGCGCCGTTGCGCTACCCTTACCCTTCTCCTCCCCACGTGGCACTTGCAGGTTGCTAACGGTTGTTATGTAGTGCGACATTTGTCGCAGTCGTAAGATACGGCAAGTTTGTATCTATTACCCGTTAGTGATGGACTATTTGCTGACTTGGATCTAGGTGCGATGGAAACACGCCGTGTAGTACCTGTCAGTCCGCCGAGCAGGAGTGCACGTATGGCGCTGAGGCGAACCCGTAAGTGGTCTGCCAATGTCTCCATTCAGCGATCAGAAACTTAATTGATATCATTAGACGCGGCAAAAGCGATCTCGTCCTCGATGGAGTCCGAAGAATTGAGAAAATTCTTGAAGGCCTCAGCCCCATCCTGGTAACTCTTCTCACCCAGCCCCAAATCAACTCATAGCTAACAACCTTCAAGCAATCCGCCGCCGCAGCATACTCAGGAACGAAACTTGCTCTATCATCACCCCGGGACCCCCCATCCATAACCTCCCCATCATCCTCATCCATCGCCGAGACAGCATGGAAGAGCACACCCCGCAACCCCTCCAGTCTTCGCGAGACGCGCCTCGCAGAGTCCAATGGCCTGGACAATGCTGTCTTGGACTCCATGCACACTTCCACCACTGAATCTGTCCTGCAATGGCCGCACTTTGACCAATTTCCTTCATTAAAAGCTGATTATATCCCCATTTTCCACTTGGAACAGTCCAGGCACGCCTTAGTCGTCGCATCGTCGCCCATATACCCTTACGTGACGCAAGACGACGTCGCTTCCATCCTCGACTCATTTCAGCAGAATGTCAACTTTTGGTATCCGACGATGTCACAGAGCCAAATTAAGAGAATCTCACAGTCGTTGAGCGCAGGTGCTCCGACGGACGACTCAATTGAGTCGTGCTTGGCCATGTTGGTCATGGCGCTTGGTTGTGCGAGCCAAGTCACGTCCAGACTCAACGCTGAAACGCCTCTCACGTCTGAAGATAGGCGGCATCGTCAGTCTAGACGAACAATCGGCGATATATTCTTCGAAGGCGCTTTGAAACGACTACACGTCGCTAACGTAGTCGTCAACTCCACCTCAGCGCAATGCCTATTCTTCGTAGCGTACGACTCTCCCTCTCTCTCTACAGCAGCCATCGCTAACCCATACAGTCTCTACTTCGCTTTCCTCTGCCGCCCCCTCCAAGCATGGGAACACATCTCCGCCGCAGCCACCAAATGCCTCATGCTCCTCTCCTACTCCTCCGGCCCCGGCACCCAAGAAGACCAAGAGCGCACCCGCCGCGTCTTCTGGTCATGCTACATCCTCGAAAGGTACTCCCCCTCCTCTCATCCCACCCCGTTAAAACGTTCCTAACATCTCAGTGACTACGTCGCCGAACTCTCCGCCTGCCCCGTCTCCGGCATCGCCCGCGTAGAATCCTCCGTCCCCCTTCCCGGAACATACTACGCCCACGAATCCCCCTCCGCAGCCGAGCAATCCTCCCTCTACTTCCTCGCCTGCATCAGCATGCGTCGCCTCCTCAACCGCGTCCACCAGCTCCTCTACGCCAAAGACACAGGCGCGGCGCTCAACCCCTCTCGTTTCCCTTCCATTGTGGCGGAGCTTCAGCACCAGCTTGAAGATTGGCGAGAAGTCCTCCCCCCGGCGTTCTCATTCACAGTTGATACGTCGCCTACAGCCAATGCGGCGGCGGGATTTCTCAGACAGAGATATCTCACCTGTAGAAGTGTGATATATAGACCATATCTGATGTGGTTGCTGAGTGGGGTGGATGATCCGACGAATGGACGTGCTGGATTCAGTCATAATGCGCCTAGTCAGGATGTGTTGCGGAATTGTAAAGCGTGCTTGGACGCGTGCTTGATGCATATCCTTAATTTGCGCGGGTTTTCTCATACAGTCCTCGTTGATACGTGGATTTGTTCACTTTCGTAAGTGCTTTTGCATACTGAACCTGAGCTCACACTGACATCACAGAATGGCTGGTGCAATGTTAGTACTACTCGCCGCATGCAAAGTACCACCACTCAGGAGCTTGCTGGGACCACAAGTCCTTTCTGCGGGCGACCACCTCAAGCAACTGCTCCATGGCTGGCAGCAACTATCTGGCGGCCCTAGCTCTCCAAGCGTCAATCAGAGTATACGAATGATTGATGCTGCTGACCACTTCATCAAAGACCTATACTCACGGTCAGACAGATACGAAGATGGCATGACGTGGAGACGGATCGAACTGTAAATAATCAAAACTATGTATGAAAGTTGTCATATATCATTCCGCTAGCACGCTAAATACAATATCTACTTGGGCATCTATACAACAGCCCGGAAATTTTTCCAAGAAAAAGTTGGTTTCCTTAAATACTCTTTTACTTTAAAATCCCTTCATCTCTTCAATGTTTACCTCTGCCATTGGATCAGGTTGGTTCTCGCGAAACACATCCAACGATGCCAGCTGCCAGTAACCGTGACCGCCTCGCCGGATAATCTCTCCGGCTTGCTGGAAGAAAGAATCGACACGCAGGGCTACAGGTCGGAGGAGTAGTTTACCGATGAAGTATTCCGTGGCTGTCAGCCGCTGTAGCGATACGTGGAATGTGAGGAGCAAGTCGTGGGCGATTTTGATATCGTGGTCATTGGCTGCGACAATGAAGAGGTAGATGAGGAAGTTGCCGCACAGAATGAGTTGAGAACGAGCCACTTGAACTCATGTTAGCTGTGTTTGTCAAAATGTCGTGAGAGGCAAACTTACGTCGTCCCCAGAAACCCTGGAGGTCCCCGTCTGTAACGGTATCCATAAAGGCAACAAAGGCCTCCATTTCTTGTACGGCGTAAGGAAACCAGTTCCTCAGGCTGGAGTTGGGATCGGCTCGTGCTTCCTTTGTGGCGGGAAACATAAGCGCTCTATAGAGGAGCACTTGTGCGGCAAAGTATGAGAGATGCAGAGGGCCTAGAGGCATCATTAGCTGACTGAACGACTACACGCAGGGACAGGGAACGCACAATTGTTATGGATAATGGGGAATCCTGCCTCTCGTTTGGTGCTTAGGCATAAGGGCAATAAGCTGGGCCAATGCTTCAACCGTTGGCGTAAGTCGTGAAGCAGTACCGTATTAGCGGGTTCGTTGCCATTTGGCCACTTTGCAGCAGGATTTACGAGGCTAGTTGAAAAGTTAGCCTATAACATATCCACTGCTAGACACGCCAGACTTACAATTTGGTATCGATGATTTCTCGCACCATGCGAGTGATGTTAATCGTTTCCACAAATCGGGCACCGACAGGCACTTGGAACGAACAGCTTTCCGGGTCTACCAAGAATTGCAAATCTTCTGGAACATCTTCATCGAATTGCATATCCTCAATGTCGAGAGGAGTGGTGTTGAAAGAGCAGGCGCTGATGTGAGGAGGATTTCCGTGACAGATCGATGTCCAGCAATCAGCGGCATAGATGGCCCACCACAACTTTTTGCGTAGCTTCTTCTCCCAGCCCTCGATGCTCCAGTTGCTGCAGTCTTTGTGCAGTCCACTCATTTGAGCACAAGAAACAGCCTGAGCTGACAGAATCCATATGCTGGGCGTCTCAACAGTGTCGGTCCATGGCGGTGCCATATGTAGCAGGAGTAAGGATGCTTGCAGATTGGCTAGGTTGGGGTTTTCGAGCTCCGCTCTCAGAGAGGACTGAGCTCGAGTGTGAAGTTCATGCTGCTCAAATGGGCAGGGTATCGTAAGTGACGGGTCTCTGGTCCAAAACACACACGCTAATGCATAAAGAGCACCTCTGAGAGATGCGGGAATCCGATCTCTATCAGTCGCATAAAGTCGCAGGAATCGAACCTTTGAAACGATGGGGTAAGTCGGATGGACATATTTGAAGTACAAGCGCACCAAGTTTGGTCCATAGGGATAGATGATGTTCTCAATCTGTTCTGAAGCTTCTCTCTTGGGCTTCATGGTGTACTCAGGGACCTCGTTTTCGAGTAAGAGAAAGTGAACCGGAGGATCGTTGGGCCGTTGGCTTCCAGGATATACTTGTAGGTAGTCAGCATCAATCTCGTCGATCTCGCTGACGATCATGTATCGGAACGAGTCTAAGATATGGGTATCCTGTTCGGCAGTCGCGCCCATGGCATTCGCCGTCTTGTTAATGTTGTCCTCCAAGGTGTGGACACGACCAGGGCCATTGGTTGGCCATACTCCCATGCCCTCGATAGTACCCTTGGTGTAAGTAGTGACCGTGCGAGAGGATACGCTGCCGCCAGGGGGGATGGACGTGGATAGCGAGCGGGACTGCTGAGGCGATATGTCCTGGGGGCTCTCATGCTTGATCGGCGTAAAGCTCGTCGATGGTAATGAAACAGGGCTTATGACGGATCCTGGAGCCCCGTACAGATCTGCCGGCATGGTATCAAGTGCATCTGGAGGGGAGCTGTACAAGGACTGAGAGCCCTGGCTGGCATTAGAGCCGGATGCCGAAGGCTCATCTTCTCCAATGGCGCCTGATGAGATGCATTCTATTCCCCGACTCTTGCAGAAACGACCTGCATCGTGCTAGTTAGCCTAATATGAAGTAAAGTAGGACATCGGCCTATGTAGTATTGTATGTCATCGAATTCAGAGACAACGTCGGGGAAGAAAGGGAGGCAAGTGGTTGGGTAAAGCAATGATGGGTCAGGTTAGGCAAGACATGGAGGCCAAAAGGGTCAATAGAGCGATGAAGAGACACAAAGGTAACGGCGAATAGGGCAACCAGGCTGTCGACTTGGGAGAGGGGACAACAACACAAAGACAGGAAAAGATATGTCGGTCACTTACAAGGCGGCTTATCGGTAATGACACAGGCGGTCTTGCGCTTCCTGCATGCATCACAAGGTCTATTCTTGCGACTGCGGCGCTCTCTGGCTTGGCCGAAGCTGCTCTGGATGGTAAACTTGCGACGCCTGGCGGCCGAGGATTGAGCGTCTGACGGGTCTCCTCCGGCGGCATCCATGGATCAACCCTGGTTCGCCGTCCAGAGACGCGCAGCTCTCGGGCTTCGTAGCGTAGCTATGGACAAGAGGGGACAAGATAGGTCAAGCGAGGCGGGTTGGCGGCGCCGCGGAGCGAGAGAGAGCGCGACGGGTGGAGGGGGGACGGGGGAAGGGGAAGGGGAACTCCAGCGCGGTTTACCGGGCGTTTCGGTCAATCAGCGACAGCCCAGTTAGAGTAAAGGGCACATCAAGATTGGGGTGGTGGCCGTTGGCTGTGTGTTCCCGGCTGGCTGCTGTGCAGTACTGTGGTACGTGGTGAGTGGATTTGCTTCTGCGAGGCGAGTGTGTCGGCAAACCGTGACAGGCCACAGGAAAAAGACGTTTTTGCGACCACGCAAGGAATTAGGCGACGGACGCGAGTTAGTACGATTGGGCTTGCGGTGGGCGTTTGCGCGTTTGGGAAATGGTGAAAAAAGTTGGCCGAGGGTGTGGGAAAAAAAGGGCGGGGAAGGCTTTGAAAGATTAGAATCACCAGCGACTAGCATCTGCAGCGACAGTAATTGGCAGAGGGCTTTACAAAGCACACCATAATTCACACAGAGACAGCGTCAGAGACAGGAGACAAAGTTCAGTTGTTTGAAGACGCCGTGTGGGGTTTCGCTCCAGGTGTTGTTTTCTTCCAAGGTTGTGATTGGCCAGTGTCAACACTCCTGAAACTTCCCCTCACCACGGCAGCAGGTGCCTACCTACTGGCTTTCCGTATTGCAGTGTAGAGACACCAAGTACAGGGGCATCACCCGACAAGTCAATTTACATACCAATTAATTATTTATTTATTTAAACAAATAAGTATGCTTCATATTCCATGTCCCACTAATGATCGACAATGCAATGTCACCGCTGAATATTCTCCATCATTTTCTCTCAATGCTCCTCAGAGCACTCCTCTCTCAGTACTAGCTCTGCGCTTACAGCAGTACCACCTCACGACACAACCTGCACGTTAACTCATCATCCCACCACACCAGATGCATCAATAGGCTAATCACTCCTTCATCGCTCTACTCACTCCCCTTCCCCGTCGTTGCATCTCCTCGCATCACGTCCCATCCTATGTGGATCACCCATCGCCCAAGATCTCATCATTTCCCTGATCTCTTAGCCGTAGATGCTATTCGCCTAATCCGCGCTAGCCCAATCCAAAATCCCTCGCCTTACTCTCCCATACTAGCACGTCACCGTTCTGTAGTTCGCCCTCCTTCGTGATGCTCTGGCCACTTCTTCTCCTAGCTGTCCCATCCTGCAGTTGTCAGGTTCGGCCAACTCGTTAGCTGCATCTTGAAACCATCTCAGCCCTTTTCCATGTGCCACAGTGACATTCCGCCAGCCAAACCCAGCCTCATGTGTCAAAATCTACTTGTAAGATTGCTCTGACCCCTCGCAGCCTGGCCAAAATGATGATCAAACTCGCCGACGATGCTTCCCTGGCTCGCGGAACAAGCTGAGTTGCGCGACAGCTTCACGTCAACGAACGCATTCGAGCGGCCCTCGTGAGGCAGGATCATGCCAGCATCCTCAACCGCTAGCCTGATAACGTTGCCCGTTCATTTCCCATTCGTCACCATCAGGCTGCCGACGTCGTCAGCTCATATTGACTTCGCCGATGATCAGCTTACAAGTGGATGCAGAAAAACGTAACATAATTACCTAGCTTATCATAAAATATCGTCACGCCTGAGCTACAATGCCAAAACAAATGCAGATGGTATATGAAAATTCGTTCCGAATGAAGACAAACGACGCTCCTCCTCCTTCTCCTGCAGCTTATCGGCTGCCTTCGTCACTGCCAGCATGTCCACCACGGTGCTTCTCGAAATGTCCAGGTGTGGCATAACCGACATCTGCGCCGACCATCTGCACGCCGTCATGCATGTCTGTCTCCCATCGTTCGGTGAAGTGTGACTGCACTTCAGCTGCAGTTCGGCCGTCGTTTACGAAGCTGTCGATTTCCTTGACCGGAACCAGGCGGTGCAGAGCGGTGTACACGGCCGCGCTGACGAGAAATCCGTACAAGTAGCTCATGTAGTACAACTCGATCGCGCCATCAGGCACCTTGACCGTCGTGTTTACGGTAGCAATGAACCCAGGTAGGCAGGGTGCAACGCCGATCACCCACTATAAAAAGTTAGCTTCAACGCAGGTCGACAGAAACGGGACGCATTTATGATACTCACAGCAATAGGTGCACGCCAGTTCACACCGCCATTATACCAGTAAATGCTCGAAGCATTGCCACGGTACAGACTATCAATGTCCAACTTGCGTTTGTTGATGATCCAATAGTTGGCAACCATGAGGCCGGTCATTGGCGCCAAGAAGACACCATATCCAGCAACCACAGACAAGAACGTCGTGGCTGTACCGACCAGCCTCCAAGGGTTGACGATTGGGCTGAGAATGGCAGTGATATAAGCACCTCGGCGAATATTGATGTATCGAGGGAACACGGATGCCAGGTCGATTCCTCCAGCCAAAGCATTACCGGGAACATTGTCTCCCAGTTGCGATAAGCACAAGGCAAGTCCACCGAAGAATACAGCAGCGCGAGTTCCTGCTGAAGGATCCATCTCAAGCAAGCGAGTGAGAATAGTTGGTGGGTTCCATTCGGGACCACCAAGTCGTTTTTGAGTCGCCGCGACGACGAGGATTCCGAAAATCGACGATACGATGGCGTAGAATGGGAAAGGGATGCCCTGTCCCAGCAAAGCATGACGCGGTGTACGTGCAAGACGGGTATAGTCGTTGTTGTTCAGCAGTCCTGCGGCAATGGCACCAACGGTGGAAATGATGCCGTAGACCATCAGCCAAGCTGTACTCATAGGCCCTCCAGTGGCGGGGATCTGCGTCTTGTTGCTGATGGTATCGCCAAACCCTCCCTTTCCCATTGTAGCCAATGCCCAAATGACGAATGAGACGAAGAAGATAATTGCGCCAGCACTGGTGACCTGCAGGAACCATCGTAGTTTGTGTGGTCGGATATAGATGAATGGCAGGCTGATCACGAAGAAGACAATGTAGGCTACGAATTGCGCCGTCGTCATGGCAGTGTCTGCAGGCATATGGTTGGGAATGTGCTGTTCCAGGCGCGTGTCCCACGAAAGCATGATCAAGTAGAAACACTGTCCACCTACCCAGGATTGGAAGCCATACCTACGCAAGTTAGTACATTTCGGCATGAGGCACTCTCAACGCGACCTACCAAACTGCGAAATATTAGCTGTACAGTCTCTGGCAACGAATTAAAGAGAACATACCGATAGAAAGAAAGATCCTGTTCCAAATGGCAAACTGCGATCCCCACATACCCCAAGCTGCGCGGCTAAGAATAGGAAATCCAACTACACTAGAGTCAGTGCTTGATCATAATGGCATGTCCATTAAGCAACCCATTTACTTACCATGGTAGTGAGCACCAGCCATAGAGTTCGCAAGAAGGACGGCAGTGGCAATGATGTTGCCCAAAATGATACCTGATAATGCGTCAGTAAACATCTCATACAGCATTGTTTGCAACGACGTACATATGATTGCCTGCCAATAGTTGAGTCCCAATGGAATCAAGGCACTTCCGGAAAGGAAGGTAGAGATGTTGCAATTAATCAAGAGCCCTAGTAATTATTAGAACACAAGCTGCTTCGCGGAGCAATAGGCATATCGGGGGCTCGACGTACAGACGTTGTGGAAGGATTGATATCCCCAGGTTCGACGGGCGGATTCGATTGGTCGCACATCATCGTTCTAATTGACAAGCGATTAAAATATACTCTACAAGACCGAGAAGCACGGATAAGTCACTCACAATCCATTGCGATACGTATGGCAAGCGCACACGATTGACCAAGCCGGCGACGCCCATGTTGAAGTCGCGATGATGGCCTAACTAGCCTGTAGCTGCAGTTCAAAATAGCTGTTCGATGCGCGATCGCTGCACTATATCATTAGAGTCGACAGTATCGCGACGATTACTGTCAAAATAAGAACGATCTTGGACTCGTATGTATACTGCGCAGCAGGATTGGCAGCGAAGAGGCGAGTCGCAAAAAGTCGAGGGGAAAGTGATCGCTTTTGGGGGATCGATTGAGGGAAGCGGGCGGTGGGTCGCTAGCAGTGCTGCAACAGAAGAAACAGAGGGGCCCGAGACCCATACCCACGCTGTCGTGGACACCGAGACAGCCAGTAAGCTGGCCTGAGCCAAGCACTTTAGCCCCCAAACTAGCACTAAAGGACGCCAATGGCGCCCGCCGTGCCCTCCTGATGGGACACCCCAGCGTGCTGGAGACGCAGAATAGCGCTGTTCCATCGACCTTCTAGCATGAGTTTTGCCCACCCAAGCCCCCCTAAACGGTCTTTCGCTCCGGCACTTGGGGGAAGCCAGTCCCACTGGCGATTCTTGGGTTTGGGAGCACAGCCATCGTGCCAATTAATCGTGGAGCTGCAGAAGTCTGATTTCTTTTTTTTTCTTTACGGCGTTGCTTTAATTACGGGTATTTCCACACAGTATTGATACCATGCGCAACAGCACAGAATTTAAATTGTGGATAACATTCTCCGGTTGAAGTCGGCGGATACTTCCATTTCAGCCCTTGTTACGACAAGCGACACGAACTCGAGTGAGGGAATATTGAACCCTGCTGCGAGCACACCTTCCAGAAAGTAATTTTAATTGGCAACCTTATTCATGGCCGCGCATGGTGCCCATATTGACGCAGCAGCGCAGCAAAGTTTCTACTCAGTGGCCGCACTATCCGTCTTACATCCCAGTTGTTTCATGTAAGCAGCCTCGTGGCCACGGACCAAAGAAACATCAAGCCATCATTGGCACCTTTGGCTCTGCATAAATGCGACTCAGGAATGCCTTTAAACTTTTGTGCTATGCTCGGCTCGTCGTCTGCTCCGAAATTCAAAAATTAAGTTGCGTTTCTACGCCCGATTTGTGCTTCGGTTACAGTTACATTGCAATGTTACAGCGATGGAGATCGATTCGACCATTTAAAACCGCACATTTGATTTGGTAGGAAGCTAAACGTTCTAGTAGCTAATATCCTCCGATCAATTACCAGGCATTCTCCTTCTTGCGGATGTCGAAAACCTTGAGGGCCTCCTCAGCGGCCTTGAGACCAGACAGGGCCATGGCACCGAAAGTAGGTCCTGTAAATTAATTAGTTGAAATGAACGATAGAGAAAAAAAATTGCAAGTCGCTACATACCCATGCGGTTGGCTCCGTCAACCTCGGATAGCTCCATACCGCCGACGATAAGGCCAGGAACGATCTCACGGGTGTTCTTGACGATGGCGTCTTCGGCATTGTTCATGTCCAGGCCACGCATGCCGCCGAGCTTCTCGATGCGCTGCATGCTAACGAGACGCTTGACGCAGAAAGCGCCCATGGGGCCGTCGTGGCCAGTGGTGGACACAATCAGAGGAGCGTTGATGGTGTTGGGGTCCATGCAGGACTGGTCGTCGTGGTGCATAGACACAAGGGTCCAGTTGGTGACGACACCAGCAATGCGGACGCCGTCCTCACCGTTCTGGGCAGGGCGGGTGATGAGATCCTCAACGCAAGTGGCGTTGAAGAGCTTGATGTTGGGCAGCTGAAGCACCTTGGACATGATGGTCGAGGTGAACAGAGCAGCGTGCTTGACGACAACGTAGTTGCCCTCGTCCTCGTAGGGGACACCAATCTCATCGAGGAACGCATCGGCAGGCTTGCGCATGATCATGGCAGAGAAGAGCTGACCACCGAGCCAAGCACCACCTCCGGGAGAGACGGAGGCCTCGATGATGGCAATCTTGAGGTCAGGGCGTCTCTTGCCCAAGATGTAGGCAGCGCTGAGACCGCAAGAACCAGCACCGATGATGACAATGTCAGACTCGGCGTAGGTGTCGAGGTCCTCGAAGTAGCGCTTGGTCATGGCGCGAGAGACCTGCGACTCGCGGATGGGGGCAAAGCTGAAGTTCTCCCATTGTCCCTCCATGTCGTCAATGGTGACCTTGGAGCGGCCGCCAGTGACGGGAGGAAGGCTGCCAACAGCAAGCTTGGAGGCCTTGTTGACGCTGATCTCAGCGTTTCGGGTAGGGGGGGAAATGGCGACGGGGGGGATCATGATGGATCTGTTGAGGTTAGAAAGTCAGGTCGTCAAGGATAGGGAAGAGGCATGATCCTTTCGCTGGTGTTATCCAGATCAAGTTCAGGGCCGTATAATCTCAGCCCAATCTCCTCTCCAGCGTCGAAGTCCTTGAAGCTGTGAAGCTCCTCAGCTCCTCGGGTCATCGCTAAAGTAAAGAGGTGGGCACCGGCTCATGCTTTGAACATTACCTGATAGATCATCTAAGACATCTGGATATACCGCCGAAAGGCGCCATGGTGGCCATCGGGGTTCAAGTACCGATTGAAAAGCCTTGGCAGTTGTTAGACACGTTTTTCCTGTTTACATGATGTAACAACTATATAGTGGTAGAAGACAAACTTTAAACCTTAGTAAAAGTGGTAGGTATTGTTATTGATGAAAATTGTCGATAATCAACAGTTTTGTGGAAGAGAGAGGAAAAGAGGAAAAAGCAGACCCAGTCTCGAGCCAACAGGAAGACAGCCTTTTATAATCCCTCATATATGGAGCAAGTAGGCGTCTTTATCAATCGCTTCGCTTCTGTACTAGGTTACGATGGAGAGGCCCTGCGAATGGGGATCCTCCATTGGTCTGGATCCCCAGATATGGGCACCTCTCCTCCGCTACCGGGATTATCCGCCAATGGCCGGCTGTACGCGCCGTTTAATCCCCTCAAATTCTGGATCTACAACTCAACAATTTGTAACTTGTTTGCAGCGGTTTGCAAGGAATAGCCGGCATTGAAGTGCATCAGAGGCAACGATAAGGTGGGATGGTGGGCAGACCAGACCAATGGATGTCGAGATGACGCAGCCACCAATCTATTTTAATGACGACGCTATGCTTGGAATGCTACGAAACTTTGTGACTGTGTGTGTGTGTGTGTGTGTGTGTGTGTGTGTGTGTGCCTCTGTGGATATGATAGCTGTTTTGACCCAAATAAATAACAAAAAATTAAGCGGCAACCTCTTTGACTGTCTGAACGAATCGCTCCGGGTCGTGGGCGAATCTGCCCAAGAACAGCCCATCGAGGCCAGACTTGAGCTTCTCAAATAGGCCAGGTCCAGCGCTGCCACCGTAGACTACTCTCGTGACGCCCTTTCTGTTCTTGACGCTGTCCAAGTTTCTCAAGCCATCCACCACGGCGAGGACATGCTCAACACCAGCAGGTTCTGAGGCGCCAATCGCCCACACGGGTTCATACGCCAGCACAACCTCCGCTGCATCATCCAACCCGGCAATGACAGAGTCGACTTGAACCTGACACTCGTCCACCGCAACCTTGACGTCACCCTTTGTCTTTTCTCCAATGCACACCAACGGGATCAATCCGTTTCTGCTAACCGCAGCGGCCTTCTTGGCCACAATCTCGTCCGTTTCACCAAAGAGTCTTCGGCGCTCTGCGTGACCGACCGCCGCAAGGCGGGCTCCCGCATCCTTGAGAACCTGTGGTGAAACCTCGCCCGTAAATGCGCCCTGGTCTTCCCAATGGCTATCCTGTGCACCGGTCCAGACTGGTACCGAGCTGGAAGATAGCTGAGACACCGTCGTAGGAATGGCGATGAAGTCGGGGAGGATGAAGATGTCGATGTTGGACAGCGACTCGGCAGGGACAGAGGCGAGCTGCGAGATGACAGCGTCGGTGTATTGTTTCGTCTTTGAGAGCGAAAAGTACATTTTGGTCGAGAGACCGACCAGTCTTCGATCGGCGGGCATGCTGATGATTGACTAGCTGTGTAAGGGCTGCCAATTGCTGCCTTCAATAAAGGTAGAGGTGATCTGAAGCAACGAATCCACAGCACAAACTGGAAATATAGCAAAACAAAATAGTGGCAAAAATAGCTACAGTGAGAATTAGAATTGTCGCAGCTCTCGATGCTCAGCCCAGCAACAGATCTGGGAGCTTACTGCTTTTGGCATTCCGAGTTGACCGTCTCCGATTCGGAACCACACCAAGGGGCAGCTACAGAGCACAGTCGCCACGCTAGAGAGACTGAACCCGCTGCAGTGCGCTGTAGCCCATCTCCATCGCCCCTGTAACCCAGGCCTGTACCCCCTCCATTACCCTGTCTTTGCCCCTCCTTGCGCTCTGTGTACCCCTCCAATTGCGCTCCAAAACTACCTGCAGACACTCCAGCGCACCATCGCTCCATCCGAAGCTCTTCTGTGACAACACCATCGTCACGTCATACAAATGAAGATCAATTTTAATTCCAAAAAAAAAAAAAGTACCTTCATTACATCAAGGGTGCTGTAACAATTACAGCTACAGGTTTTCAACGACCATTCAATTATATCGTAACAAGTAGTCTTGCATGCTAGTCTATGTCTATATTCTCAAGTAAATCAATCTTCATATGCATCATCCAACATTAATTAACCTTCCAACTTCTCAATCTCAGCCACCTTGGCAGCACTAGCACTCTGAGTATCAAACTCATAGCCTAGCCACTCCTTAGCCAATCGTCTCGCCAACTCCAATCCTACTACTCTCTCGCCCATACACAGCACTTGAGCATTGTTGCTCAGCACGCTACGCTCAACGCTAAAGCTATCGTGAGCAGTGACGGCGCGAACGCCCTTGATCTTGTTGGCGGTGATGGCAACTCCAAGGCCAGTTCCGCAGATGAGGAGGGCACGGTCGACCTTACCGTCGGCGACGAGCTGGGCGGCTGCAGCGGCGCGGATAGGGTAAGCGGTCTTGTCGCTGGATTCGCCGGAGCCGACGTCGACAACTTCGGTTACGCGGGGGTCTGACTCGAAATCCTTCTTGATGGTGTTCTTGTAGCTCACGCCGGCTTCCTGAAGTGAGGGTTAGCAATTTCGCCCAAAAAGTGGTTGGTGTTGTCATTGTCGTTCACTTACATCACAGCCCATGGCAATCTTCCACGTAGGAGACATTGTGTGTGTGATTTGGTAATTGAAAATGTGATTTGGTAGCGGTGAAGTATCAAAGTACAGTAGCAATAAAACAGAATCAAGTTTGGAAAATTACAGAGCTCAAAAGTTGAAAGATTAAGAATCCCTGGTCTGGAATCCGACCGCGACGTCTGGAACCAGCTTCACCACTTATTGCTCTCCACCAACCCCAAAAATAAATGATCACGCTGAAATCATACACGGTCTATTCCTCTCCAATCCCAGCTTACCCAGCTAAATTTTTCTACTTTTTTATTCCTGCACCCCCAGGCGGGGTGGTCGGGTCGATGTCCGCGTGCAACCACAGAATCTTTAAAAGTGGCGAGCCTCAATGGCGTCGGGTTTCCGCTTTGGGATATCCGATCGTCATTCTCAGTGCACACCACCGCCAACCCAACGTGGAGAACCTTGACACAATAGCTACATCATACATGGAAAATACCCCAATGGCGGGGACAAAGGCTGCTTTGGATGGGCTGCTCTCCGAAGCCGGTACAGGTTTCTGCTCGCGTTCTAGAGCTGTCGAGAGCTGGAGGAGGGCAATTGGCTCGGCGCAATGGACATACGCCCAGGGTCTTCCCATCCACGGGAAATGTGGTTTAAGGGTCTTCCCCTCACGAATTGTAGCTGTTCTCGTCTTTCTCGTCTTTCCATTGCAATATCTCTCGGTAATTTGCGTTTCTTTTGTTTTCGCATCCCAAGCTCAGATACACATTCACAATGTCAAAGCGACATCTCTTCGATTCTCCAGACGGCCTCGTCAACAAGGCCCTGAAAGGAATCATTCGATACAACCCCAACCTGAGTCTCGATGAAGCCAATCGCGTCGTCTTTGACTCTACCTATGACAAGTCCAAGGTTTCCCTGATCAGTGGTGGAGGTTCTGGTCACGAACCTGCATGGAGCGGCTATGTAGGCGAGAACATGCTCGCTGCCGCTGTGCAAGGAGACATCTTTGCCAGTCCCAGCACTAAACAGATTGTTGCTGGTGTTGAGAGCGTCGCAAGTGACGCCGGAACCATTCTTGTTGTCACAAACTACACAGGTGATTGCCTGCACTTCGGTTTAGCCGCCGAAAAGGCCAACGCTGCGGGTCACAAGTGCAAGATGATCATTTGCGGCGACGATGTCTCCGTTGGTAAGAAGGGAAGCCTCGTTGGTCGCAGAGGTCTCGCTGGCCAAATTGGCGTACTCAAGGTCATGGGCGGTGCTGCCGGTGCTGGCGGCTCGCTAGACGATGTGTATGACCTTGGGGTAGCTTTCTCTCAGCAAATTGTGTCCATTGCTGCCACACTGGATCACTGCCATGTCCCCGGTCGCACAGAGCACGGCATGCTCAACGAAGACGAGATCGAACTCGGCACCGGCCCTCACAACGAGCCCGGATATAAGAAGCTTTCTCCAGTTCCCACCCCACAGCAGCTCGTTGAGTCGATATTGAAGCACTGCCTTGACGAGAACGACCCCGAGCGAGGATATGTCAAGTTCAACCCTGACGACGAGACCATCTTGCTCGTCAGCAACTTCGGTGGTATGTCGCAGCTCGAGATGGGCGCATTAGTCGATGAGCTCTTGGAGCAACTTGAGCGCGATTGGAAGATCGAGCCCGTCCGTGTCGTAGCCGGATGCCTCGAGACATCTCTGAACGCTCCTGCTTTCTCCGTATCAGTCGCCAACGCCACAGCTGCCACAAAGAACTGCAAATATTCCATCGAAGACATCAAGTCCTTCTTCGACGTGAAGACCAACACATACTGGGAAGCCGTCTCTGGCGCTCAAGCCACCCGTCGAACACGCCAGCAACAACTCGTCCAAGCACCTAAAGAACCTCCCAAGAAGGTCGACGACGCCCGCGACCTCAAGACAGACCCTGCCCTGCTCGAAAAGGCGCTCCGCAAGGCCTGCGACGACCTCATCAAGGCCGAACCCGATCTTACCAAGTGGGACACCATCATGGGTGACGGCGACTGCGGCGAAACGCTCAAGACCGGCGCCACTTCCCTCCTCGCAGCCCTGGACTCTGGCCTGGCCAAGAGCGGATCCGTCGTCGCAGTGCTGCACGAGATGGAGGACATTGTTGAGAGCAAGATGGGTGGCACCCTCGGAGGCATTCTCGGCATTTTCTTCGTCGCCTTGCGCGCCGCTGTCGAGAAACACGTTGGCATCGCATCTTCACAGGGCCCCGTGGCCCTCTGGGGCAAGTCACTCGGCATTGCGCTCGAGAACCTGCGCCGCTACACACCCGCCAAGGTCGGCGACCGCACCGTTATGGACACGCTTATCCCCTTTGCGGACACGATGAGCAAGTCTGGATTCGAAGCTGGTGTCAAGGCTGCAGAGGATGGCGCTGAGTCGACAAAGACGCTCACGCCACGTCTGGGTCGTGCTACGTATGTCGGGGCTGGCAGCGAGGGCAAGGAGCTTCCTCCTGATCCTGGTGCCTGGGGCGCCAGAGTTGTCATTTCTGGTCTGAAGGATGGGCTTCAGGGTTAATGGAATCTGGTTTATAATGCAAAACAAAATTGGAACTTATAGGCGAGTTGTGAAGCATACGTTTACGAAATCAGAAATAATACAAATTTTGTCCCCCATACTAGTCATTCACTCAGCGATACCAGGATTTACACATTCTTTCATCAAGTTTATTTGTTCAAATTGGTATCATTCGGATTTAATCGGTGTCCTCCAACTTCTTCGGATCAACCTTCTGGGGCGGGAACTTCATGCCTCGCTTCCCATCATCCGGCTCAGCGCCAGGTCCCCAGCCGCCTAGTCCTCCAGCGGCACCACTTCCAACAAATCCATTCGCGTTGCCCATGGCCAACTTCCCAGAGAGTTGATTTCTGCCGACACCGGGTGTGTTGTCCTTGTAGACGTCAAATTCTTGGCGAGACATGCCGGTGTACTTTTTAAGGTCTTCATCGCTGATGGGGACGCTCTTCTTGCGGTCCTTGAAGCTTTGCCAGATGGACTTCTTTTCTTCTTTAGTGTCGCCCATTGTGTTTATGTAGTTTGACTTGATTTCAGTGTATTTATGATGTGATCTGTTTAAGGTTCCGAGTAATGGGTGAGCTGAATCTGGGGTCGGCGCCGCAATACTTATACAAGTGACGGAGCCCTACTCATCCAACAATTCAGCCTCGCTGGAGCCTACAGGGCGTAACTGCACTGATTTGCAGCAAAATCGGCCCGCTACGTCACGCATCTCAGCCGTCCAATATTATTGATCGTTCGCTGGCTAACCGGGCGCGAACGAAACAGGGCACAAGTGAGGCGCAGCCGAATCGTCCGCTCACAACACTGACACCTCATTGGACGAATTTGTTTCCTGAAAGCCTGAACGAATGAATTGCTAAGCGTGATACGCTTCTATAGGGATTCCGCACTCATTCCGCACGTGCGCTCCACGATCCATTTGGTAAATAGTCTATTGGATCTAAATTACACTCTCCCTCCCGGAACAGGCACCATTTTCGTCTTACGAGTTGCCTTCCAGGGGATTGACAGAGCGTGGCGTTCTAAGCCCTGTATTCTTCTGCATTTATTGTATCTAAGCGTGAGGAGCGAGACCAATGCTGTTGTTACCGCCGTTGAAAGCCACAAACTGAGACTTGAAGAGGATGTCTCCATAAACACCGAGTCCGCCCTGAGTGGTGGCTTGCAGACCACCAAAGCACTCTTGCTGGTTGACGGGGGCGAAGTTCAAGTCATCACCGCTGATGCGGGCCATGTACTGACCACCAATGTCGAGGTCGAGATCGGGCAGCTTAGCATTGCAAGGAACAGTGACACCACCGGCCTGCTTGTTGTTCTGGGCACCCTGGACCTGGGAGTAGTAGCCCTGGACGATGGAAGGGTCGGCGAGGATAAGAGTGGTACCGGTGTCGGCAATGGCCTGGCCACCCTTGGCACCAGCCTGGGGCTGACCACCGTCGACGGCGAAGCTCTCACTGCTGAACTGCCAGAAACCTTGGCTGTTGTCGATGGGGACCCAGGCCATGTCGCCCTGGAACTTGGCGTTGTCTATGACACCAAACTCGTAGGAACCGGCGGCGCCTTTGCGGAGGTCGGCGGTGAAGACGGGCTCGGCGAGAGAAGGCATGACGTTGTCGAAGAAGGTTTTTTGCTTCTGGGGCTTGACGGTGTTAATGGAGGAGAAGGCAAGTCCCAAAAGACCGTCATTGTTCTGGTCCTTGACGAAGGAGTCGGAGACGTTAGTGGCAAGCTCGACGGCCTGCTTGTCAAAGGAGGCACCTCCAAGGTCGACAACGTCAGTACCGACGTTTCCAGAGGCGCCGGAGCCGTCACCGTAAGAGATGTCGAAGGTAGCACCGTTCATAGGCGCAAAAGTTTGACTCTGGGTGAAGTCGTATGTGTTGTGGCCGGCAGTGACGTCGTCGCCGAGCTGCTTGTTGAAGACCCAAAGGTCGCTGGATCCGGTATCGAAATCGAGAGTTACGGTCTGTCCACCAATCTTGACGGGGGACAGGAACTCGGTGTCGTTGGGCTCAGGGTCATTCTCGACCTCTCCGGTTTGGCCACCGGCTTGGCCTCCAGCTTGGCCATTACCACCAGTCTGGTTAGCCTGGTCGGGAGCACCGACAACAACAGGCTGAGGGTTGCCATTGGCGTTACCATTTCCGATACCGCCGTCAATGCCATTGCCATTATCAATGCCGTTTCCATTGTTGTTGCCGTTACCGTTGGCATTAGCACTGGCGCCAGCATTGGCATTGGCGTTACCACCACCGTTTCTGTTGCCACCTCTGCGCTTAGATCCGGAGTGGAAGATGGCGGGATGGCGGTTTCGGCGACGCGCCAGCTTAACTTCGACCTGAGCCTCCATCGCAGAGGCTAGATCCTCAGGCATGGCCATGCCAAACTTGCGGTAGGCCTTGGCAAGAGCTTGAGGTCCATTCTTGCCGGTGAACTTTTCGTTGGCGACTCGTGGGACCTTGAAGGATCGCTTCTGCACGGCTGGAGCAGGCGAGGCGGCGACCAAGGCCAGCAAGAACGAAACGACGTAAACTCGCACCAACATGATGGCGAGTATATAAACAAAGAAATGTAGAAAGAAATAAAAAAATAAAGAGGCAAAGGAGTAGAGAAAAGTATAGATGAGAAGGTAAATGAAGAAGAATCGCTCCAGGCGATGAGACGAATGAACAATGCGGGAATCAACCACAAAGCGACAGCCAAGGAACGGGAAAGAGAACGCCAAGCCAAAGAGGCTTGTATATATAGATTTGGACGAACAAGCGAATGAACAGGAAAGGTGAATATTTCCAACGTTAGACCCGACTAAGAATAAGCAATGCGACACGCATCACCGATCTGCTGTTTTGCTTCAAGTCTGCAACACGGCAACATCACGGAGGGACGGACGGGAGCATGGCATCTTTTCTTTTTATTCCACGTCGTGGTCTGTAGCCGCCCACGGCTTGGAGAAATTACTTTTGTTTTTTTCGGGCCTCTGTGACGGCCCCCAGATGTCGCCGGCGTCGCGGGCGGTTAATGCGTGGGCGCCAATGGTCGACGGTGAAACGCGGTGGGCGCCAGGACGGTTTCACGGGGAGCTAGCAGCCAGTCGATGGGTGGTTTCACGCCCATCCGGTACTGGGATGACGGCAATGCCGTTTTGGCCCTGGATTTGGGTGCGGGAGCCAATCAGGTTCGCGAGAGACATTTTCTGGTGCAGTCGATAAATTTATTTTTGGAGTTTTGTAGGTACGTTGGGCCTGTCGCCGCTGAATGAAGGGGGCGTTTGAAATTTGAGGCTGTTCATGTTTGGATCTCTTTCATTCAATCATTTACGGTACGTAAGCTCCGGAGAATTAGGATAAACTCATCTCATTTCATTACTTGTACCTGAATTTTTGTTTAATTTAATCATTTTTCTCGTCGTGATGTTTTATCTTGGCGTCATGCTGGTCCGGGCCACCGCGATCTGCCTTGGCGGCGTGGACTGGCAATCCCTCAGGATGCTCACCACAAAAGATGGACAAGGGCAGGGGTCATCACACGCATTGAAAGAGTCAGATCTAGCAGGAATCACGCATACAGCTTTATAAACTGAGACCAATTACAGACTTGTTCTACCTTCCAAAGCGGGTAGATTATGCCGAGGGACGCTTGAACTTGTGATCCATTCATCATTTAATGTAGGAGTATGCTCCCGTTGTTTTTCTTCAGTCGTGTTTTACTAACAAATCAATTTGAAATATTTCTTTTACTTTGCCCCGGGTCTGTTTCACTGAGCCACGACGCACAAGCCAGTGCAGCCCCAACGCATTCTGTTGTTACCTTCAACAAAATATCTCATATTTTCCCATAATTACAAACATTACTGGCTTCCGTTTTGGAAACACAGTTCCCAACTATGTCCGCTATGGCTTCATCAATCGTCACTGGGGGACTCAGCCAAGAGAACCGCCTGTCCTCGCAATATTTGGCACTCGATGGTCCATATCCTGATAGCCTTTACCATAATACTCCTCAGCAGGACATGATACAATCCTTAGCTTTGAAATTTCAGTTTTATACTCCGGTATCGGTGATGCTGCGTGCAACGCCTTCGTCGCAAGTTCCGAGATGGATATCGTATTGGCTGGATTGCCGATATTGTAAACCTTGCCGCTTGGAACGCTTCTTTCATGCTCCAATATCTTGATCAACGCCGAAGTCCCATCATCAACATCAAAAAAGTGTCTTTTTTATTTCCCACCGTCCACCAGGGTAAGGCTCTCTCCACGAAGAATATGGCTGATGAACTGTGTCGTAACGCATGAGCTTCCAGGGCCTGCATCATCTATTGAATCGAGATCCTGTCCAATTCAATTAAATGGGCGAATAATAGCAAAGTCAAATCCTTTGTCGCTGTATGGAAAGATTACCCTCTCTATCAATTGTTTGTTGCATGGAGCCTATCCATCTTGTCTTTTTGATAGAGCCGCAGACGGGCCTTGTAGCGCTCCATTTATTTCGCGCATTTGGTTCTTGCTTCAAATAGGAAACACACCCCAGATTACCGCTTGCTGGCACTGAAATATACGGAACGAACTGGCATCTCTTCCCAGTAATCTTGCATGCGAGCGTTTCGCGTGGCGCGTGGCGCATTTCAGACGGCCATGGCTGGGAGATTTCTCGAAAACAGAGGCTATTCTGCAAGAATTCATAGAGCTGAGACGATGTATTTAAATTTGTTTCATAATTATGCAATAAGATCAAAAGCTATTTGAATAATAAGAAGGGTCCCTAAAGGTGAATATCAGGCGCGTTGTCCAGTCGTTGCTCACCATTCCCAATGCAGTGATAATCGAGCCGCAGTACAACTTACATCGACTGAAATTACCTAAACCATGTAAGTGAGCCTGATGATGCCCCGAAGAAACTAGACGAGGTATCTCTCTGATAAACGGCGGGAAAGGGTTGTCTTGGCGGGTATACTGCCACTACCGAGTAGGCATGTCGGTGCCTCGGCTTCGATCTACACTGCTAAGCGCCCCGCAAGAGGCATTGTTTCCATAAACCGGCCAGCCTTGCGAGAATTCGCATTTGCAATGGTTTTCAATTCCTTCACGGCTACTTGAACCGTTGAGAAGTTGGCACTAATTCTTCATACGTTGAAAACATGTCCAGTCACGCGGCGGCAATTGCCCTAGCCAAGCAGCTACATGAACCTCCTCCGCCGGGATCGCCTCACGGTGTTCCCATTCCTGGAACCGAGACGCAAGGGCGTTCGCCTATTTACCGACATTGGGCTTTCCGCGACAGGCCTCTTCTAGCCAGTCTGGATCCGTCTGTCAAAACACTACATGAGCTTTTCGAGTCGTCTGCGAGAGAATTTCCCCAGCGACACTGTCTTGGTTCTCGCCGTTGGTTGCCGGAGTCCAAGTCATGGGAGCAGAAGTTCCGATGGATGACTTACGAGGAAGTGGCTCGGAGGCGCCATCATTTTGGTGCTGGTCTGGTTGAGATACGTAAACGATTAGGCCTTGATGCTCAGAAACCTGGCGTCGCGTTGTGGTCCCAGAATCGTCCTGAATGGCAGATTATTGGTGAGTCTTATTCTCTGCCCTAGTAATCCAATTTGTGAATGCTTACAAGGATGTAGATCTCGGCTGCATGTCCCAAGGATTGTATACCGTTTCTCTTTATGAAACGCTAGGTCCTCAGACAACGCAGTTCATCATGCAGCATGCTGAGCTGACCAGCGTAGC
The DNA here is from genome assembly GCA_022702485.1 of Simplicillium sp. C3G150-2. Classification (NCBI taxonomy): domain Eukaryota; kingdom Fungi; phylum Ascomycota; class Sordariomycetes; order Hypocreales; family Cordycipitaceae; genus Simplicillium; species Simplicillium sp. C3G150-2. Next base: position 583,925 of record JAJIYY010000005.1, on the reverse strand, counting down.
TTGCTCTCTGCCCCACGTTCCAACACTTCTAAGTCTTGCACCAAGACTACCACTCTTGAAGTTGATCATTGTGCTGGACTCACTCGATAATGGTGAGCAAGAAGGCAGCAGCAAGGGCTCCATTCTCAATGGATTGGCTGCTCAACGCGGCATCACCATCTGGTCTCTGGATCAAGTCGAGAAGCTTGGTGCTGAACTTGGCCACCCAATGCGCCCAGTTCAACCTTCGGATCTATATACCATCAACTATACCTCAGGTACCACCGGCGAGCCAAAGGGCGTGTTATTAACTCACGCCTCTGCGCTTGCTTCCAACTGCACTACTCTGATCACCAACCCCCCCAGCAAAGAAGATGTCGGGCTCTCCTACTTACCCCTGGCACACTTGCTGCAGCGTCTTGTCGAACATGCTGGATTCGCTGGTGGCGCCAGTTTTGGGTACTTCCAGGGAGACCTCACTTTGCTAGCAGAGGACATCAAGCTTCTGCAGCCTACCACCTTTGCCTCTGTCCCGCGACTGTTCAATCGCTTCGCTTCGGCCATTCGCGCTTCTACCGTCGAAGCGGACGGAATCAAGGGAATGTTGTCCAGGACTGCTATGAATGCTAAGATTGCCTCTCTGCAACTGCCAATCGGTCAAGCAACCTGCAACCATTGGCTATATGACAGGATCTGGACCCCGAAGATCAGGGCCGCGCTTGGCTTTGGTCGTCTCCGTGTGCTTGCTAGTGGTAGCGCACCTCTGGATCCGCAGGCACAGCACACGTTGGCAGCTGCCTTCGGTGTTCCCTGCTTCCAAGCTTACGGCATGACAGAGACTTCTGGAGTTGTGACAGCGCAGCTGAAGGGCGACTTTTCTACTGGCAACGTCGGCCCTCCAATGCCTTGCGCCGAGATGTGCCTGGAATCTATCCCAGAGCTAGAATACTACGTCACAGACAAGCCTTTCCCTCGAGGCGAGCTACTCATTCGTGGACCAGCCATATTTGCAGGATATCTCAAGAATGACGAAGAAAATAAGAAGGCGCTGGGAGCAGACGGCTGGTTACATACCGGAGATGTTGCCACTATTGATGAGCTGGGGCGCATAAGCATCATCGATCGCAAGAAGAATATCGTCAAATTGTCACAGGGTGAATATGTTGCCCCGGAGCAGATTGAGAACGTCTACGCAACCAATACCACTCTTATTGCGATGACTTTTGTCCACGGAGACAGTACAAAGTCGAGTCTCGTTGGCATCTTTGATGTGAATCCAGAGACATTCGCGCCTTTTGCGTCTGGTATTCTGAGAAAGAATATTGAGGCAGCTGATCTGGAGGCCGTCAGCCAAGCGGCAGCAGACCCGCGAGTCAAGAAAGAGTTTCTGAAGATTCTCGACAAGATTGGAAGAGACAATAAATTTGCAGGCTTTCAGCGTGTGAGGAATGTTCTACTTAGGCTTGCGCCGTTCAGTGTGGAAAATGGTCTTCTGACTCCAACGTAAGTTCACCTTTGCAGACAAGCACTACCCTCATTCCTGGATGATTTAGTTCGCTAACAAATACATGCTATAGCCTCAAGTTGAAGAGAGCCCAGGCGGCGAAGGCTTACCGGGAAGAAATACAGCAATTGTACGCCGAGGTGGAGGAGTCCTCTGTGGGTAAGTTGAAGCTGTAATGTCTGGGCTTGCGCTTCTTGTGAAGTAGCTTGTTTCTGTCTAGACTTCATGTACCCAGTAGAGAAAGAATCGTTGCAAATGTCTCCGTACATATATGCTTCATGTTTCAATAGAAATGTTCTGGTCACTTCGTGCCCCATCGCAGAGCGGAGTTGTGAGGCTTGGGCTGAAGACGCCTCGTACGATTTCTCATTCTTCACATGGCGAATGGTGTAAGAGCAATGCGGGGTACCTTGATAGAAGCCGAAAAAACGATGGTATCTTTTATTTAGCATTACATTACTTCATTATGTCCAATTACAGCAAATAGTGATATTTAACTATCGCCCCCTCCCCCCCCCCCCCCCTTTAATTTTTGAACCAGGCCTTGGCTTTCTCTAGACCTGCTGGGTCTCAGGCGTGCCAGCTGCATGATCGACTGTAGGACGTCTGCCCTGGGGACTGAAGAGAGGCTTGCCTTCCTTGCGGTGCTTTGCAACTGCCTTGAGAATCATGAAGAAAGTGATGACGTGAAGGACACTGTAAGTCGGGTTAGCGTGGGTTTTTTTATTTGTAGAAATAGTACGAGAACATACAAGGCAAAGGCGCCCATGGCAATGATGGCAATGACGACATTGGTGTACAAAATATCAGAGTAACTGCGGTTGGTGTAAAGAGCGGCGAGGGAAGAGAAGGTGGCAGCCCAGAAGGCAATGATGAGGAACTCGGTGATTATGATGGCGGCATAGTTGTAGATGAAGGGCAGAGCGTGGACGGAGATGAGGTAGTAGCCCAGGATGGCGAGGTCGAAGGCGGACTGAAGAGAAATTAGCATTGGCGGACAGATACATCGTGGGCTGCGAAATCGGAGAAGTGCAGCATAGCAAAATTGCACTTACAGCAAAAACAGACAATCGCACGGAAGGATAATCGTTAAAGGAAATGGTGTACGCTGTGAGAACAAGCAGAGCAAGGGCGAGGATGGTCTGAATGTAGCGAAGCACGTAGTCGGAGAACGAAACCTCGACGACGTGTGCGTAATTGCGCCAATGTGCCATGGTCGCTAATCGATGGTTTTTGCTTTTTTCTTTTTTTTTTTGTTGGTTGGTGATGTATTGTAATGCGACGCGAGTGAAGACTTATAAGTCGATGCGGCGCGTGCTGAAGCTCGCAATTGAACGGATTTGTTTACTAGCCAAAACACAGCTGGAACTGGATGGAGGAGAAGCAGAAACTCAATGGGAAAAGTTTGCGCGCGCAAATGAGACTAATATAAAGCTTGCGGGATGTCTGAAAGGTGCGGTGGGATGGGGTAAAGCTGCTTTCGTGACTTGGGTAGCCGAGGCAGGCAAGCTCTCCGCAGTTTGGCTACCCACTCACCGTGGTGACGGAATGAATTGATAGTTGATATGCTTGTTGATACTAGTGTAATGGCTGAGTTATTTTGTCTAGCTGGGCCCACAGGCACAGACAGGTTGTCCGAAAGGAGCAAGGCTTATCTGCAGATCTCCATTAGCGTCATCACCACAGCTTTCCATCCGGCAATTATGACGCCAGTGGCCTGCTTGCTTTTCTCAATATTGATTTTGGACTCTCTTGATGTCTCCTCCTGTGGGGGACCGGCCATACCCGAGGCCACAATGAACTGCATGGCTCAAAGTGACGTTTTCTTAATATCACTATTATTGGCGCAGCCTGCATGAACGGGAAGTAATTTCGCTCCGGAGCGACAGAGAAGCCTTGTCTCAATCGAAATGAACTCTCCGGTTCCGCTTTCTTCCCTTCCCTAGCACCATATCCACCGTGGCAACCAGGCCTTTGCCTCCATTCACATGCAATATATACAATCGAGCACCACTTTGTCAGCCCTGCGAGATTGCAATCACCACACTCTTTTTTTTTTTTCTGCCTAGAGACAAGCGATTGCACATGGGAGAATACACGTGATGGCTCGTGAGGACTCGGCAGATATTCTTCATGACGACGGGGCGCCATCACGGTTCCCTACGTGCGATGAGCGGTCGCTCCGGTGCAAACTGATGAAAATCTTTCAGTTCATGCAGATCGCGATCCAAAAATGCGCAATCGCAAGCGACAAGAGTTTTCGCAGCCTCTGGGGCACCGCGTCAACCGAACCAGTTTCGTCGCCACATGGCGAAATTCGCAGTAAAATTCTGTTTAGCGCTCCGGGCACCTCTTGTGAAGCCGGCGAACCCGAATGGGTATCGATGACAATTTGCAAAAATTGCATCAACTTGCTCGGTCATGGTCTTCAATTTTGACTGCCGTTAATTCCATTAGCATATGCCAGTTACCAGAAATATGGCAGAGAGCTGTTATATTGCGATCGATCGCGCCATTGCACCGATGCCGAAGCCACGCAGCAACTCAACAAGCCAAGACATAACCTAACGAACCCCCATCGACGATATATTTCCATCGCACACGTTAAACTATCGTCGCGCGATATGGCTGTATTTGGTCTCTCTGGGTGAAATCCAGCATGAGACTGCAACAGTCGCAAACGCGTCGCTGTTACTAGATCGTTCCCATTTTAACATTCAGCGATCTCCCCAGAATCGAGCAAGATGTCGCTCAATGGGGTAAACGACAGATAAATTCAACGCTCGAGTGATACAGGAGAATTCAAGCTGTACGGTGCTGAACGAGTTCTTTGCGGCACAATACACTCGTTTGGCTCTGCGGCGTTCTCGCCTGCTTTTAATTTAATTTTAGACACATGACTAGCCCATACACAGCCTCTTCAGATGCAGGTGCAGAGCTGCAGTTACGCTATCAATGCCGTTGGAGTTGGACAGTGTCAGCAAAGCTCATGGTAAGATACGCCCACTGAAGAGGCGTATCATTAGTAAACACACCGTCAAGACTCAACTAACCCATCTTTATTGCCTCGCAGCTTTTGTTCGAAGCTATCAATTTAGATCAACTGCAAATGAACGTTCCAGACCGCCAGGTTTCGTTATCATGGCCCATTTCTGGACTCAGCGGTTACTTGACAAATGCAGGGCCGCTGCTTGGCTGCCAACATTCGTTTGACTCAACACATTTCTACCCTCCTGTTTATTGTAAATCGCTATGATGTTCGAATCGCTCCGTCGAGTTTTTGTCACAGACACAACACTCAGGAAGTCTCTATGGAGGCAAAGTCATTCCTTCAGCGTTGCTATCAGAGTAGAGTCGTGCCTACGCTCAAATTGCAACCTGTAGTCGTTCTCGCTGGGGTCATAATCAAAGTCGCGTCGTCTTATACGCCGCAGACCAACATGGCGCGAGGCTGATTACAGTCAAAAAGTCTCCTCGTTCAGACTGCCTTTCTTATGCGAGCAACACTGCACTGTGAACCTACCACCGGAGTTACAACGCAATGTAAAGTATGCTCCTGTCGCAATTGTGATTTTCAAACCTGCCCGTATGCAACACGCTCTACTTTTTTCTCGTCCAATAAGCATGCAACTGCCTTCTCTTGGTATGGTAGCTTTAGCTACAGCTGCCTTAGCCAATCCCATCCCCAACGATGACAACAACATCAACATCATTGAGGAACGCGGCTTTGGCAACTTCCGCAACGACATCCTCGGAGCCCCCAACTGGTTTCGAAAAGCCCACGGCGCTAACAAGTTAGTTTGGAACGACCAAGCCGCTGCCTCGACTCAGAACTGGGCGAATCAGTGCAACTGGAAGCATCAGGTACGACTGACTAGTAACAAGCTCTTTTCGCTGTGGCCTTCGCACGCGGGGAAGAGTGGCGCCAAGCCATGATCCATCCAAACTAACTTTCATCGCTAGTCAAACAACCACTTCGGCGAGAACCTAGCTGCTGGAGGGTTCAGCTCCTGGTTTGATGTCGTCAACATGTGGGCTCACGAGCGCGTCAACTACGACTGGAACAATCCTGGCTTCTCTGGCACCACGGGACATTTCACCCAATTGGCCTGGAAGGGAACTACATCCGTTGGATGCGGTTGGCACCATTGCGGCAAGGGGAATGGAGGTGGTGCCACGGGATTAAATGTCGTCTGTGAATATAGCCCTCCAGGCAATGTCATTGGCCACTTCAGAGCCAACGTTGGCAAGCAGGTCTTCGGTCATCCTGGCGATAAATACTGGGGATAAAAGCCATGTTGCAACCTCACAAGTCATGCATTCTATTCAATGTACATTAACATGAGTCGTATTTACATTTCAAGAAACTTCTTCCTTTCACTCTTGTCCACTTCACATCCCAATCTTGTCTTGAGCCTCGGCCCCTTCCATCAGACCACTTACACGGCAAGCTGGAATGCAGCATAAGCCCAAATCAGTTAGAGATGATTTCACCTATCCGCTGCAGCAGTTACAGTTGCGACGTTCTCGTACTGGATTAGCGTAAATGTCAAAATCCCAAGGGTTTGGAGTAGCCCCTCCTGTCAATGTTAATAAGGTTTGGGGTCGATTCGGCAGAATGCGGCGGTGCTGGTGTCACTCTCTCGCGAAGTTCGGTCAAGACCGATCCTCCTATTCTAACATGCAATTTTGTGAGAGGTGATGTTGCTACAGAAAGTGTAAATTTACCTATTTGCGTCGAATGGCGCGACGTGCCGCGTGGGCGGTTGGGGTTGCGGATGCTATTCCGGATGATGGGTGCCGATTATGGAATGCGCCTCGAAGTTGCCAAGGAAGCGCTTGCCTTGGGCTCATTCTTCGCTGTTTGGGTATAAGAAGATGAGGTTTTCCCGAGAGCTTTAGAAATAGAAAAGTCGGCTCATCAATAAGACCTTGTCGCAAAGACTTTTTTAGACAATGCGCCTCTCTCTCTTTGCTCTTGCTACCGCTGTTGCGCCTGGTCCTGTCGCCAGAAGTAGCTTGGACCCTGCCGATTTCCAAAAGGACATACTTGCTGCTTCCAATTGGTATCGTGGACAACATTCAGCAGACGGCTTCAAATGGGACGACGAGGTCGCTGCCTCTGCTCAGAACTGGGCAAACAAGTGCACTTTCGACCACGAGGTATGCCACCATATTAAACATCACAACATCAAGCTAATAAATCAGAAGTTCCAGAGCAAATATGGCGAGAACATCGCCGCCGGCACGTTCAGCTCCTGGTACGAAGTCGTCAACCTCTGGGGCAGAGAACGCAAAGACTACGACTGGGGCAATCCAGGCTTCTCCAGCGCCACGGGACACTTCACAGCACTCGTGTGGAAGGCGACAACCTCTCTCGGCTGCGGTTTCAAGGAATGCCCTGGAAACGGCGTCACTGTCGTGTGTCGCTTCAGCCCTCCCGGCAACATCTTCGGTAACAACAATCAATACTTCAAAGACAACGTTGGCGAGCAAGTCAGAGGGTCAATCAGAGATGTTTACGAGGGCTGATTTGAGTTCTTCACAATGAAATTCGAGCGTTTTGGGAAATTTGGAGCTTGGACTGTGAGCTCTGGAATGAATGTAGATATATTGGATACCCTCACATAAAAGGCAAAAACAAAGAAGTTGCACAAAAAGCAAATGTCTCAGTCTTTGTACTCTCCCCTCCGTACCCGCTCACAAATCTTCTTGACAATGTCGGCGCCCTTCTCATAATCGCTTTCATCAAGGTAGATCTGCGCACTCAATCTCATCCAATATCTGTCGCCAATTAAAAACACAGGCAACAGAATATTGTGCTCTGAATACATGATCTTCTTGATCCACTGGAACGCCTTGCTTGCGTCCTCCCTTGGCACGACAATATCGCCCTCTCGTCCAGCCTTTTCTACCCAAATAGGCAGCGCGACATTTCCCATGGCACACTGAGTCAATGTACCTTCTTTGTTGTCCAGGTACTCCGTTCCAAGTATCTTAGCAACCTTCTTGATGCCTCTCCTGTTGAGGTCATGGATGTATTCCATGATTCTGTCTTCGCCGCCACAGAAATCCTCTCTCCATTTAATAGCATCCTTAACTGCGTAGTATGCTGAATTATCGCGTGAGCCGACAAATCCAAAATTGTTCAAAAATGCACTCTTGCCAGTCTCCGGCAGTGGAGGCGCAACCCGTTTCGCCGATGCTGAGACGTAGCCATGGCTAGTAGCAAGAGTAGAGGGCAGCAAGTGCTGATTCCGAACAGGCACGTAGAATACAGCGCATCCTCGTGGTGTGAAAAGCCACTTGTGGCAATTCGACAAGAAGAAGTCCGGGTCGTGCTTCTGAAGATCCAGCTTCACCATACCAATGCCCTGTGCTCCATCTACCAGGCTCTGGATACCCAACTCCTTGCACACGGCTGTCATCTTCTCCCATGGAAATTTCACTCCCGGTCGGGATGATACCACATCATACATAGCCAGACGGGGACGTTTGCCTTGCTCTTTCACTTCATCGACAGCGTTGCGGAAAGCTTGGATAACTTCGTCATCTTCTACTGGGTATGTAAGCTGAATAGGCTTGGCAGACAGTTTATCGGAGCCAAAGTAGTCAACGAGGTAGTCGACAGCATTGATACATGCTTCGTAGGTCGTGTTGAAGTGAAAGATGACATCTTTGCCGTCGGCGACCCATTTCAGGTTACGCAACACAGTGTTGACACCGTCCGTGGCATTGCCCACGAAAGTGACTGCTTCAACGGGCGCATTGAGTATCTTGGCTACAGCTTCGCGAGACTCGTCCAGTGCATGGATATATTCGTAGAGGATGAAGGCGTCAGGTCGAGCCTCTGCCTTGTCTTGATACTCGCGCTGCTTGGCGTATATCTCTTTAGGAAGGCTTCCGAATGACCCTGTTCACAGTCAGCATCCCAATAGGCGTCCCATCTGATCATTTCTGTATTACATACCGTGATTGAGATTAATCCACTCATTATCGAAAGGAAAAAGGCTCTTCAAGTCACTACCAAACTGAAGCGGCTTCTTCATGACTGGCACTGTGCGCGTCACGCCATTGGTTGCCATTACTGCTTTTGCAATTACGACTTTTCAAGTTAAAAATATTAAATAGGTATAACTATGACAATGCTATCAAAGGTCAAAGCAGCCACAATACTCATATAAGATCCAAAATTGCTCCAAACTCTCTTCCGGTTGTTGTGAACCTGAAAGTGTGAGTGGGGCCAGACGGAATTGACCGGCCAATGAGAGCTCACTCAAGCTTAACGTACAAGCATGAGAACCTCATTTCATGCGCATTATGCATTTTAATTATTATAACATGCGCATAGATAGGTCCAAATTGAGCTCAAATTGAGCATTTGATGTATATTAAATTAGCTATAAATAAGAGGAATTTTCCTCAACTAGATAGAAATAACTACGGGCATTTTCATCACTTTTCACTCTGTGGCAGCTATGTGGGGCCCTCCCCTATTGCGCGGTAGAGAGTTGTCGGACCGCCCCACCATCCACTCATTCCCGTTTCATCAACGCTAACACCGCAGCTTGACTCACAGCATGTCAAGAGCGCCCTTGTCCCAGTTCGAAATAGCCATATAGATAAGATTGTAGTGTTGGCAATATTGGCACAACACATCTTCGGGGCTGAAGGTGTCAGTGATGCGAGGTCCAAGAACGGCTTATACCGTCGGTAGCCGCTGCTTCCCGTTGTCTTGACACAGCGTGCGCGCTAGAGAAGCAAATCTGGGCTCAAAGTTCAGGCATATGTTATTGAAAATGCAGATATATATAACTTTGAATGGTATAGAGATCATCACGCTCTTCTCGCCCATGCCGTCGATGCTCATAACTCCAAATAAACACCCCACGCCGACACCGCAACACTGAATACGCCAGTCGCTGCTCTAGTTCATTCTAATTCGAATCCAAACAGGTTAAAACGCCCTCTAATATGCATGCTTCTATCTCGCACAACTCCAACTTGAGCCCCAACGCTTTAAATCCCCCGATGTAGTACGGGCATTGCGCCCTCTAAGCTTTTCGTTGTTCATGCTCTCCATTTCAGTGACATGCTGTTGAGTTGCCACTCTGCTTCTTAGTTTATAATCACTGACAACTGGCGATGAGTTATGCGGGTGCAGGGGCGGTAGTCCACCCGATGCCCAAGTCGCGTTATTTGCGCTTCCTGGGCATACGGCATGGAGGTCTCGCGATCTGTTCATCGCTGGTGTCGATCGCAGGTTTACTGACAGCGATGCAAGAGGCCCTGATGGGGGACTTGTGGGCTCCATTGGCTGTGGTCTGCCGTGTGAGAATAATTGACCTGTTGGTCGTAATGGGGGAAGTTCGTAGGCTCGGTCATGGTATGACGACAAAGTGCTGTCAGATGATCGCTTTCTTCCACTGGAAGGCAAGGCCACCTCTTCGCCGTCAATGGTCTTTCGTTTGCGACGTCGCGGATTTGCTTTGACAGATGCAAGTATTGAGTTCTCATCTGGCTCAGTAGTCATAGCCGGCTCAGGTCGCCGGTGTTCTTTTGATGCACGGCCATGATTGGGATTCAATGTCGAAGACTGTGGTTTTGTCTTCTCCAATACTCCTGGTGCTGACTTTCGAGGTCCCTTAGCTCTGGGTCGTGCAGGCTTGGGTTTTGTGCCTTGCATTACATCAGCAGGCTTCTTGTCTACAAGCTTCTCGTTCGCAGGCTTCTCGTCTGCAGAGGGAAGACGTGGTGGTGGTGCGGAAATAGTTGCCCTCCTGTCTGGCACTTGTCTTCCACTGATACGGTGGAGTTCCTTCAAAATCTTTGTGGTGTGATACGCTCCAGTAACCTTGGTATCCCGTAGCGCGATTGGATTTGCAGCTGGTGGTCGTGGTTTCTTGGGCTCCGGATCTTTCCAAAGTTTGGGGATGCGCTCTTGTAAGTCTGTGACCCAAGCATCGCAATCCCACTGTACCCAGTAGTCAATAATCTCTCCCCAAGAGCTCTCTGACGGTTTCGTAAAGTTAACAAAGACGACTTTACCGCCTTTGCTATGAACCGTCTTGGCAAATTCACGGACCATGATCTTGAGGCCGTGAACGCGCAAACTTGTACCCAAAATGAGCAGCATATCCGGGTAAAGCGCGAGATCATGTGTAATAATTGGACTGATGAGATGCGCGTTGGGATGCTCCTCGCCATAAAGCACAATGTCGGGTCTCAGTTTGCCAACTCCCAGTGCACGTTTACCTCGCTCTTCACGCGCGGCGGTTGCACCAGCACAGTGAGGGCATTCAGGCTGCAGACCGGACAAGGTTTCCAGTTCTCTATCGTCATCTTCCCATGAACAAACGCGTCCACAAAGAAAACATCTCAACAGTTCGAGCGAGCCGTGCAAAAATACACACTCAACTCCGGATCTTGATGCCTCTCGCTTCAACGTCTGCTTCGGCTGCTCAGAAGGCTCGCCTTCGATCTGTGGTGTCTCTGTACCATCTGATGACGATACTTGACTGCCATCAAGACCGGCTTCGTTAGATTTGTCTGAAGATGATGGCGTTTTGTTATCCATGCCGGCAACTTCCTCGACCATTTTGCTTAATTGACTCGTATTGGCTGTCGAACGTCTCGAAAAGCGTCCTTTCAGTCCCGGCCCATCTGATAGTGACGTCGACAAGCCAACCTTCTCTTCGATTTGGTCAATGTTCTGCGTATAACATCGCACCAGCTTGCCGCGATCTCTGAGATGACTAATGAATTTGTGTGATCCAGTCGGTTCCGCTTCCTTAATTTTCTGGCGCATTGATGTCGCAAACGTGTAGAATACCGAAGTACGCAATGGGTCAGACCAAATCTGCGCATCAAACAGATCTCGACCCTTCATATTGGGAAGCCTCCCGCTTATTGAGTTCTGCGATGACGCCAAAGATGGCTGTGAAGGCGGCGTCTCGTCTGTTTCGGAAGCAGATGTGCTATCGCGTTGACTCGACTCAGAATCTGAGAGAGGATCGGATGCGAAGGGGTCGAAGAGGACTGGTGGCGGCGAAGAGAGCGGGGACGAGCTCATGGGGAATACGGCTCCAGCAAGATGTGGGTGAGAGAATCGGAACGTAGAGGGAGGCACTATAAGCTCGTCGGGAGGTGGTGAGGAGAGTGGCGAAGTCAATTGGACAATAGAAAGCGGCAATCGTCTCCGGGGAGTCACGAAGGCCTCTGCGCTCAATGCTGTTGGATCTTGTTTTGGTTCCGGCTGTGACGCGGGCAGTTCAGGCTCTTCGTCTTCTACGAGCTCAAGGTTGCTGTCCTCGTCATCCTCAAGCTCCAAATTGGTATCTTGCGAAGTTTTTCGTCTCTTATTCTTGTGGTTCTCCAAGTTCTCGTTCTCTTTCTCATCATTTGCGTCTTCGTTGGTCGCGTCATCCGATTTCCGAGACGCATGCAGGGCCGCCGCGTCGTACTGCGCCTGAATGAGCGAATACAGGCCATTTTCGGATCGGAAATCCTGCAATCATAACGAATCAGCCAAGCGCGTCACCAAGGCAAACACTCTGCTACCAGCCTCTCCCAACACTTACCGGAATTCCTGAATTGGTACTTATTCCTGCTCCAGTAACGACTACAATCTTCCGTGACTTCAGCAGAGCATCTGCCACTGACTGTAGAAGCTCCGCAGCGCTCGATTCAACGTGTGTTGTAGGCATGGCGTCGAGTTGGACTGCAAACCAACAGTCGCGTCACCTTACAAACAAACACCTGCTTCAACTTGACCGACACAGGTTGCTGGTTTAGAAAAGAAACCCAATTCCCTTTCCCACTTGAAAAAAAAACAAAGACGCTGGTTCAGGAACACGGTGTTTCCATGGTATTTCGGCCGTGTTGGGTTTTGTTGACTTTCGAGTCTCGATATCGCGAGGGCCTCACACCGCGTTCTGTTTGAAGTTGGAGTTTGGCAAACAGAGCTTGTCCGACCAGTTCGCCAGTAATCCACTTCCAGAAAGGCTGCAGTAAAAATGGAACAAAAAATCCCCCAAAAAAAATCAATAATTATCGTCAAAACCGGTCGCCGGTGGTTGTTTGGACGCGGTGGATAGAAACAGCGAGAGCTGCGAGTGTTGATGTCGCGCCACAACGGACTGGTGTTGTTGTCGTTCTGGAGTGTTTAGCGTTGCCAAATCCAGCAGCTCTGGCGGGCTGGAGGCTCGTTAGTGGCTCTTTAGTGGCTTTTTGGTTCGCTCGTAGTGGGCGGCAGGACGCTGGAGGCGGCAGGGGTGTTCCCTAGTTAACTAGTTAACTCTGCCTAACTCTGCAGGGATCAGCCACTAGCCCGCTGAGGCTTACCCACTGAACACAGGGACAGACGCCGAAGCACAAGCATCACCTCTCGCTCGACTCTTTAAATACTTCTAATGGCTGTTCCTTTTTTAGCTAGTTGCTAGTAGTTTCTATGAAAGTAATAAGACTCTAAGTTCATATAGATACTTGCAAGGTCTACTTGTGCATTGTCTAAAGCGAGCTTTACCTCAACGGCGCCGTCACAATCTAAACTGCCAAAAACGCATCGAGGAGCTTCTGGAAGTCGCCGGGAACTCCATTGCCGGTGGTGGCATCCCATCCCTTGGCTGATTTCCATCCTCCAGGCTGCTGGCCATTATAGTCGCACGATTCTGTCACGCCTACGGTGACATCCTGAAGAAGACCGCGAATCTGCTCTGAGTACAAGTGGCCGTTGATCCATCCAAGAGATTTCTTTCCAGCACGTAGTCTCGCGTCGTTGATCAACACAAACAAAGATGCCATGACGGGCGTACTGGCACTTGTGCCTCCGATCCCAACAAATTGGCCATTTCGAACAATCGAGAATGCAGTTCCAACCGCCGAAATGTCAGGAATAGCTCGCCCTTTGGGATCATAGTAGTCGCTGAGGTAACCGTTGAGGCCTGCAATATAGTCGTTCACAGGTCCATCTTGCCATGACTCTCGTGGAAAGTACTGTGAGAAGCCTCCAGTGCTGAAAGGTGCTGCAGATGGCGGGCTGTCATTGTGTGAGACTGCACCTACTGAGGTCACGTACGGGCAAGAAGCTGGGAATGTAATCATGGCCACTTTCTTGCCGGTGCCGTCGTGTGTTACGCAGGTCGAGTTATGTGCTCCTCTGGCTCCGCCATCTCCAGATCCGCCAAAGACAGTGACACCGCGACCTGTGAGCATGCCAAACATGTCGCAGACCTTCTGTGCGTATGGCAAAGGGACGCTCAATTCATCATCAGCGTATGACAGAGACAACACATGTGGGAGTTCGCCATCAGGCTTGTCCAAAAGATACTGCAGGAAGTCCAAATAAGGTTCATTTTGGGACTGTGTGCTCGGCAGGGGGTTACCAGAGTCGTCCAGCTGGTCGCCTTTACCGCCGCAGGAATAGAAAGTCACCTTGGACGGGTAGCCCAGCCCAAGAGCATACTGGATATCCAGATTTGCTTCACTGCCAGCGTCTTCGCCCTGCTGTGGGTTCTGGCCACCATTGACATTTTCGGTAGAGAAGTTGTATTTGGCAGCCTCGAGGGTTGGCGCGTATCTCTGAAGGAACTGGTCTGCGTCAGCGTGGTTGGCGAATTCGTCCAAGAAACCAGCAACGGCAAGCTCTGCGGGAGAGTTGCTGTCTGGGCTTTTGTATGTGACGTTGTAGAGCTTCTTGATACAGTCTGGGTTAATGCCGCTGGCGCATACACCAGGAGCGCGTGTGGCTAGATTGGATTCGGGTAGAGGATACGGGATTCCCAGCTCATGCTTGGGTGGCATAAAGTTGGTGATGGGGTGGATAAAGCTGACAGCATTCTCCAGCTCGTCGGGAATGTGATACTCAGTTGTTCGGAGAACAGGGCGCTTGTTCTCAAAAGCGTAGTGCTGGAACTTGGTGTTGAGCAACGTCTGGGTGGCCCCGATTGTGGAATAGACGTCAATCCAATCACCGCGGGTTTCCGTCTTCTTAATTCCATTGTCTGCCAACCAGCGCAGAACCGCACCAACATCCTCGGGAGCTGCCTTACTGAGTTTCTCGGTGTCGGCCAAGCTGAGACGGCTTCCAGACACGACCTTTTCCTTGAGCGTGTGCATGTGAGGCTGTCGGAGGGCGATGGAAAACTTGAAAGGGTGCTGCAAGTTCACAGCACTGTCGATTTTGTTCCATCCATGGGGTACAAAGGCCGTCTTTTCTACGGCGATGGCACTGGAGGCCAACGGCGCGAAGAAGGCTGCCACGAGACCGAGGGTGGACGTGACGGGGTTAATCATGATTGAGCCAGTTGTAAGTGGCATACATCAGAATCGTCAAGAGCAAAATACGACTTGCTTTGCACCGGGGCAGCGCTGTGTTTTATTCGCCCAATTTTTTTATTTTTTTTATTTTTTTATTTTTTTACTTTTTTATTTTTTTTATCAGACAATAGTCAATACTGAGGCGACCCTTGACGGGCCCCTTGTTGCGCGGGTTGGGGCTGCCCTAGCTATTCAGATCGGCAGATTCGCATGCTGAGACAGGGGAGGAGCACGGCACATAACCTCAGATGGCACCGCATCATACTTCTCCAGGTTAGCGTCAAGCGCCGAATGGTTTCCATAACGTTATAGTTGGTTATAGTTCTTATGTCCTCAGAAGAGTAATGGTAGCATTGCATTTGAGGGGAGTGGCGACAACGGATAATCACACCAGAGCGTGAAGTCACGGTCTCGACATCATGGCGACGGCTGGTCAAGGGAAGTCTGCGGCTGTGCTCAGGTACTGCCCTGCCAAGTCTCGCCCTAATTACTGCAAATCCATGCATTGCCGTCATAGCACAACGATGCGGCAGGGTAGCGACAATCCTGCTCTACTTGAGAGAACAAGCTGCAAGCCAGCGCCGGATGATGGTTACGCTGGCGATGGGGCGCAACAACGTACTGCATGAGACCACTGCGAAAATGAATTGACAAGGATAACAGGCAAATGTGACGAGACAGATGAAGCGTTTACTGGGCTGTCCTTGCTACAAACAAAGCTATTTATCAATGTATTACTTCAGCTGGTGGTATGATCCTGCACGTACTGTAATAGTACAAGTAGAGTGTGTCTCTGGTTGCTTCCAAGGCGAAGGTTTTGTCCACGAAGTCATTTTCTACAAGGTATTTTGAGTTTGGTGGTTTTCCTTTTTCCATCACAAAGGGGACATTAAGTGTGTTTAGGTATGCACCGGAATTGCACCCAAGACATGCCCAAGAGAGGCGGATTTTTGCATATGACCATTAAAGACAGCCAACAGGCAAAACATTGTCTCTCTTGAGCATCTTGGCAAATTGATGTCCAATGCACAGGCTGTCCCTGGCGCTTGCAGCGTCGCACAGCGCCGGCCAAGGGCTCTACAACTCACACTTCTATCCCAGTCAGTCTCACATCAACCATTCACGCATATCCCAGCTAGGAGTGACAGAAGTTGTGACTGCCCCCGCGAAGACCATCACCACCGCTCTCGCTCAAGAGACGACGCGCGGGAGTAGGGATTCGTCGAGCCGGAAGCATCGCGCACCTAATAGCAGTCCTTGGGTCTTGCACGACGGCGCTGGTCTCTCTGGTAAATGTCATCATATGAAGTCCAAAAAAAAGAGACTAAAGAATAATCATGGTATCATAGTAAAGAATAATGGCGGCTCAGTCTCTGTCTTCTTTAACCGAGGACCACTCAACTGCCAATAATGGAGTGCGCGTTGTGCCCAGCTGAGAGATTTTCACAGCGCTAATCCCTGCTGCGCGGCGCTGTTTGGCTTCTGAATTTGGCGCTGTTCTGGCCCTTAATGGACCCCAGAGTCCCAGATGGTCCCTCAAATGCCGCAAACTACCCCTCTAAACGAAGTTTTACAGCAGCTGCCAGCGCACTCGAGGCGTCCAAATGAGCTCCGGCCCAGAGCAGCTGCTGCCCCTGCTGTCTCTGCTGCCGCTCCCACGGCGCAGCGCACTGCAGTGCAGCACTCGCTGGTTACCTAGTTGCACTACTGTAGTTAGCATTCTTCCAATGCTCACTCGACCGTTCCCTTCTCCCCTCTGCATCATCGTCATTGCCATCGTCACCATCCAGACTTGTATCCCCCTTCGCCAAGAGAGTCAAATATCCATCAAACTCTCACCAAAAAAACAACAACCATCCAAGCCGGACTTTGCAACCTCCTAGCCCCGAGACGCCAATCACTGCAACCCGCTTTTCTTCATGCGAGGCACTCTAGCTCTGTCCAACGACGTCACGAAGATGCACCACTCTGCATCCACACAACTCCACCGCCAAAAGCCATCAGCCAGTCAAGCTTCAGATCTGCCGCCAATTTTGGGAGCCACACCTTACTCTTGCCAGGCTTGATTGGCAGAAGTCTTTGTCCATGATACTCAAAGTTTTGGCTATTTTTCTCTCTTGCCACGCTAGCCGACACCGACCTCTTTTTCGCCCACCACCCAAAATCACTTCTGGTACTCTGCTGGCCCCCGATGATCCGAAAAGT
Organism: Simplicillium sp. C3G150-2; assembly: GCA_022702485.1. Lineage (NCBI taxonomy): Eukaryota > Fungi > Ascomycota > Sordariomycetes > Hypocreales > Cordycipitaceae > Simplicillium > Simplicillium sp. C3G150-2. Next base: position 566,920 of record JAJIYY010000005.1, on the reverse strand, counting down.
CTCCATGCTTGTCGTCGTATGCACCGTCTTGTGGAACCCGGTTACCCTCTAGCCCTCCCAAGACACCTGTCGTAGTGGTATTTTCTCGCTCCAAACCCACCGCGATCCTGCTAGCGGCACATCGCCGTTTCTTCCATCCAATGATCAAGGGAACAAAAAGTCCTCTCCCTCTCCACCCCGACGAGCCGCATACTGACTGTCCCCGTCATGTGAAGTCTTTTTGGCTAGCCTGCAGGCCAGTGCATGCTGCTGAGGCGGGTCCAAAGTTTTGCAGGACCTTGGAAGGGCAAATCATGAGTCCTCGATGTAATGCCGACGTTCCGTACGGCCTCAACATCAATGCAAGCTCCCTCCAACGAACGAAATGATTGGGCCCTTTTGCGGGGTAGTGGATGAGAGGCCAGAGATTTCTCCTGTCTTTAAAAGGCTTCTCCCGTCTCTTTTCTCCTCTAACCTTGTAGAACCTCACTCAAGTTGACTTTTGTCGTTTTGACTTTCTCCAATACCGTACCAAAAGAGGCACCGTAACCGAGCCTCACCTTAAATCGCAACCATGACAGGTTTATGTAATCTCAACGTCTACCATGGCCCAGACTCCGTGAAGCAGTATTTCGATCCCGAATGTGCTCCTCCGATGCCATTGGTAGAGATACCAGACTGTCTGAATCCTATGCGTGCCGATGGTGTGCGTATCTACGCCAAGATGATGTCGATGCATCCTGCTACAAACATCAAAGTGATTCCAGGTCAGTAGCCCGTGTCTAGAAGCGTCGAAAACGTCAGCCATGACTACGAATGCTGACAACCATGTGTAGCCATGAATTTGCTTGAAAATGGCATTGAGCCTGGCAAGACTAAGACTGTGGTGGAGAGCAGCTCAGGATCTACAGTCATCTCCATGGCCATGGTTGCACGGGCTTTTCACGGCATTGATGATGTTCACGCCTACCTCAGCAACAAGACGAGTCAAACCAAACTTCGACTGATGCAATTTTTCGGTCTCGATGTGTAAGAATGTCAATTCAGACGCTCAACTGGCAGCAGGACTGACGGTTTTAGCACGTTGTTTGGCGGCCCTGCTCAGCCCACGCCTATCGACGAGAGAGGCGGTATTCGTGCCGCCGCACGCAAGGCTAAGGAGTCGGAGTCTGTCTGTAGCCCCAACCAGTACCAAAATGACGACGTAAGTTTCAAACTGCAGTTCACTCCTCGTTTTGAGAGATGTCAAGCTGACCATAGTGTGGCAGAACTGGAAGGGACATGTCCGCTGGACGGGACCTCAAATTCACAAGCAGTTGCCCGACATCAACGTGATTGCTGCTTCAATGGGCACATCGGGTACCATGACTGGACTTGGAACCTACTTCAAGGGTGCAAAGCCCGACGTTTACCGCATTGCGTACGTTCCAAAGCATTTATACGAATTTTACCGCCATATACTAACTCTTCTCAGCGTCTGCACAAATGCCGGTGACCGAGTCCCCGGACCTCGCGAATTTTCTTTAATGGAGGAAGTGCAGTTCCCCTACAAGTCCTCCATTGATGCCATGGAGGAAGTCGGCTCAACAGACTCCTACTCTCTGTCTCTGGATCTCACTCGCCAGGGAATTGTCTGTGGTCCTTCATCTGGATTCACTCTGAAGGGCCTGCTACAGGGTCTGGAAAAGCGCAAACAGCAAGGAACCTTGTCTAAACTTGCCGGCCCTACAGGCGAGATCAAGTGTGTTTTCATGTGCTGCGATCTCCCGTATCAGTACCTGAACGAATATTTCGACAAGCTTGGGCCTGAGAAGTTCAAGCCCCTTCACAATGAGGTAAGTGTTTCTGGCCTATTTCACTTAGTTTGCATGCTGATCTATCATCTACAGCGTCTTCGCAATGTCGATTTGTACAGATACGACGATGCCTGGGAGTTGGAGGCTATGAAGGCCATCAACGCCTTCTACAAGATCCAACAGCTCCCATCTCAAGAGAGCGCTCAATCCGTTGTCGCCGGCGGCCCCAGCGGCATCGACAAAATCCTCCAAGCCAAGTCCGACACCCAAATCCTCGATTTCCGCCGCTCTTCCGACTTTGATGCCTTCCACTTACCCAACTCCGTCAATATCCCCCTCGATGCTCTCAATGAGGGTGCCGCAGCAGGCAGCCCCTTCGCCCGCCCCGTCGACGACTGCACCATGCTAGAAGCGGTGTGGCGCGAACTGGAGAGTCTCTTCAACGTCAAGGACATCAACGGCAACAGAAACGCCAGTGCCGAGGCTCTCATGGCCGTTTTCCGCGGCAAGCGCGTCCTCACACTCTGCTACGACGGTGATACTGCCCGCGTCGCCAACAGCGTCCTTCGCGCCAAGGGCGTCCAATCCGACAGCGTCTACGGCGGCTACGGAGCCCTCGCCAAGGTCCGTCTACCTACTTCTGACGCTCCTCTCCTTTCTACACCCATCGTGCCTCTCGAGACAGTCGAAGTCTAAAGGACTTGGTGGGATCCCAACTTCCTTTTCTGCGTGTTTTCCCTTCTTTTCGAGATCATCTACCAAGAACGCAGATGGCGTGAGGGTAGAGATACTCAATTTTGCGATTTATTGTTCACTTTTTTTCTTATTTCTATTTTTCAAAGGGGCATCACATCCCGTCGAGCAGTGGGCGTCAGGGATTGATGATACAGAATCATTTTATACATTTTACACGTCATGACGACTTTTTATGAGCTTTTTTTATACACAGGGGACGCAAGGGAAACCGGGATGTGCAGTAGGCGTCTTGAGGTCTTTTTTCCCAAACAAAAGATATGGATTTTTATTGAATTTTCTAAAAGAACACTTGTGTCCGCGGACTCAACATCCTCTGTACAATGTTCATGTCATGTTTCAATTCGGAGGTGCAGTGGGCGTCCGGGGTTGGAGATGAAGAAAATCACCACACGGCCTCTGCTAGGTTTCAACAACGGCGGGTTTCTATGGCCGTTTGTTTTTTTATGCAGCTTAGTTTCTCCGTCCATCATTTGTCAGAAGATGATCACATAGCCCGAACATGGTTCGATGGCTCATTTTATCTTGAGAAACTTGGTACATCAATGATGACTTCGTGATTGTTTTGCCTGTAGTGTCTGGGAATCCTAAGGTATTCCCGACACAAACTAAATATCCGCCTCTTTACATCATATGCCCATCATCTGATTCGTTCTCCTAAAATGTCAAAATGCCAACCCAGATCCTGTGAATGCAATCCCAAAATTATGCCCCGCGTCCAATTGTCGCGTGAAAATGACGAACGCGGTAAATGGTATGTACCACTCTGATGCGCTCCCAAGAAAAGAAAATAACTATAATAAAACAAAGGGTATATATACCGAAAAAGAACTTGATGTCCAAAAAGTACAACCAAATCTATATATCCATGATGATCCAAAAACGCTGATGCGTATATGAGAAAAAGAAGTGAAATGTAGCGAAAACAATAAGCGCAGTGTAATCAAACTCCCAGAGGCCGCGTGACAGCATTCACTCGTGCAGGTAGTTGTATCTCTTCGTCGTCTGAGCTGTCAGCGGCAGCGCGATCGAGGAGCCTTTCGATATCTTCGTCACGCAGTGTTTGCCGCGTTCTGCCTCCGCCGATACCAATGCCACTGGGTAGCGAAAGGGCGCCTCGCGTGTGGCCACTGACTCCGTTTGCTCGCCTTTTTGGCGTCCACTTCCCGGGAGATTGATGCATCTGCTGTGGTGAATCAATCTCCATAGGTGAGTGTGGCGGCATGGCGGGAGACTTATCAAACTCAACCTTCTTCGCTGGGAACCCTGGTCGTCCACCTGGTAATACTCGGCGGGGCCCATTTGGTAAAGCATGTCGCCCACCAAATCCTCCATTGGCATCATTATGTGGACCTGGTGATGCTGATGGTGAGAAGGCATGCTTCACATTTGCTGAATTGCCGGGACTGCTCATGAACAGGAGGGTTTCAATAGCGTCTTGTTCCCGCACATTTTGATGTGGAGAATATAGCATTGCGTCAGAAGGGCGAGTAGGCTGCGAGGAAGAGTGAGGTTCGCCAGAGTCCTTGTGCATTGAGCGGTGGTGTTGATGAGGACCAGCGTTCGCGGAGTGAGAAGAGGTGAGTAATGTGGGAGGCTGGCGAGGGTTATGATTGCGGCGTGAATTCGGTTGTGAGTGAGGGATGGAGGTAGCAGGTTGAATTGGTGCAGGAGGTGCGAGCATGGGTTTGCTAGAAGTAGTCTGTGGCGAATTTGATTGGCGGTGCTGAGTGATTGGGTCAACTGCAAAGTGTACTTGAGGCGGTGGTGTTGCAGGCAAGTTGGGGCTTGCAGAAGAAGCCTGGCGTTTGTAAATGGTTGACGAGCTAGAGGTAGGAGAGGCAGCATGCGATGCCAATGACTCTACTTCCTGTATGGACCGTGTTTGCCAACCATTGTTAACCTTGACCATGGCGTATGCCAATCGAGTCTTGAGTTCAGCCGACATCTACAGTTCTCAATTAGTATACCTGGCCAGGTGTTCTTGAGATATGGCAATGGCGTTCAACATACCTCTCCAATGTGACTTCCAGTGGATGTCGTGCTGATAGCACTCATACTTCTTGAATGGCCCTTGACTGGGCTGGTCCTTCCATTCGTTTTGACTGAGCCGTCGGCGGTACGCTTCCGAGAGGCATTGGCAGCGTCGGCATCAGACTTCTCTTGGACGGCTACCAATGCAGACAATTCATGTTGCTGGCCATTCACATTGCTTCCACCACTAGATACTGCCTGCGAATCTTTCGAGGAACTGCTCGCTACATTGGATTCTTGAGAGTTTGGTATAGTTTGCGGAAGTGTGGCGTTGAGATCGGGTGCAGGTCCCGCAACATCAGACGGATCCTGCATAACGCTGTCGGTTTCGTTCAATGCCGAAGATGCGTTTTGGAAGGATGTATGTGTGTTCGCAGGAGAAGGTGGTGGTGGCGTGGCCGGGACCGTGAAGTCGCCGTCGCGTCTAGCCGACGAGGAAGACGACGGCGTCTGTCCGTTGGACATGTCGTGCAGCTGCTGTTGCGACATGGGGAGCGTATAATTCGGTGCAACCCCAGCGCTCAAAAATCCGAGGGCGTCCAACCCGGGGTAGTTGTTGGTGGTTGGAATAACAATGCCTCTGTTCCAGGTTCTTCAGTGGCTTGCGAGTATGCGGTGGCCCGGTCGTCGGTCGCTGATTCCCGGCTATGCGGTGGATTGGGAGCGAGTTTGGCGGATGAAGAGGTTCCCATAAATGCAGCTATGCAAAATGCGCGTCCAGGCTTGGGTCGTCTCGCAGATGTCTTCTCCTGAAGCAGCAAAGGAAGCCTGGGTGTTTGGTTCTGGGTGTAGTCTAGTCTGCTGACTCTGGCTATGGCTTCTGGCGCTGTCGGGTTACGCGGTACCCCCAGCGGCAGGCGCGACGGACAGACGCTTGCGGGAAACTTTTGGCAAGAGCGCAGGCCAGAGACCCAGCGACCCGCCATTAGGCCATCGCGTGACAGCGGGGCTACCTGCAAGTGTACGGGGTCCCTGCAGTGAAGACAGGTACCTCGGACGTACCGACCTGTGATTCTGCTTTGGCTTTTGGTTTTTTTACACTTCACTCTAGCCAAAGCCACGGCCGGTTTAAGGTGCATTAAAAAAAAAAACCTCAATGTCTGAGTTTGGTGAATTATCTTTGCAATTATATGGCCTTTGTTGGAGTTGAAGCAAAGTCTGTTCGACACTGTTCTGCACCACCGTTTCGGTCGTGCGCGGCGCATCCACTACAGTGCAGATGCAGCACAAATAGATACAGTGAACATCCGTTCGCTGCACGCCCACTTGTGATCCTGGTCACTTCCTATATATTTTGTCAACTGCGATGAAATATTCGGCAATTGATGAAGGTTTTAATTATTGGTTGGTTGTAATAATGATTTAAGTATAGCTGTTCAAATTATACAGCAAAAAAATATTATCTAGATTAGAGGTGGTCTATCCTCTGCATGGCGTGGTCTGGGTGACTGAAAAACGGTCACTACTGAATCGCGACGCGAGTAATGGAGACACAAAACACAACGACATGGCTCTTTTTTATCCGGAAAAAAATAGTGCTCCGTAGCCCGTGAAGGAGACTAAAATGCTATTCTTTCTAGTCATTAGCCCAACGCCACTGAAGCAGGCTCCCCTCACGCGTCGAAAACATCAACTGCAGGGTAAATTCGTCCGCATTCACGAAACTCTGCCAAGCCCCTGCCCCGCGACAGTGTACGCGATTTATTGTATGAAAATATGTTTAAAAATGCATTGAATTGCATAAATATTTATCGTAAATCATGAACGAGGCTCTGTGCTTCCATATCTATAGTGCAATTCTACAGCTCTGGTGTCCAGTCCCATGAATCCGCAGTGAACAACGCCTTCGCCATCTTGTCCGCGTACAACGCGCCTTCATACCGAAGTCGTTGATCGTTGGCTACAGCTCTAGTGAAGACAAACTTTTGCTTCTTCCCACCCTCATCAAACTCACTGAGTCCTTGCTTCGCCCATGAAACCCTATCTCGCTGCCGTTTCCAGTCAGCGTGCGGGATGGATACAACGGTGGACGACAGCATTGCGCGGAGGTAGTCCAATATGGGCTCGAGTCGAATTCGCAAACCGCAATTTGTATGATGCTTGTCAATCTGATAATTCGGACATTGCCTTAGAATCGTCAACAGTTCCTCAATATCCAACCGCGAGGCGTCTGGAATAGTATCCAAAGATGCAGGACTGTAATCCAACAGACACAAGAGGTTTTTGGACAAGAGAAACTGAATCATCTGTCCGAGCTGAAAGGAGTCGCACGCAGCACTAGAGTCGTACCCAAGCTTACACTGTCTCGTACGTGAAGAATATAAGGCGATGAAGTGGCGCTGAACAGATGAGATCGTATTCAATATGCATTCTCGGCGAGTGATGAGTTCCTCTATCACATAGTTAGATAAAAAGATGTTTCGCATATCGTTTCCAAGAAAACTTACCCTCAAGGCCGTCCGGTAGATTCCACCAGGATGCTGTAGTATCAGGACTGGCATGATGCTCGTCGTGATATGCGTTCCAAAGTCGAGATCCGCGAGTGATAAGCTCTCTCGTGGCTTGATGCAGACGCATTGGCTGACCAAGAAGCCAAGCAACAAGGACTTTCTGTCTCATAATCTGCTCCGTATCCGTATTTCGTCCACGCTCATCCGTCAAAGGCTTCGAGCTCGTCAACGGCCACTTGAACTTTAAGTCGGTGCTGAAGGATCGAGATACAACGCTGGAGCAGTCGAACCTATCCGAGATGATGGCGACTGTGGTGACATATGGCATAGAAATTTTGGTAGCCTTGGGAGGAAGCTGGTGCATGATTCTCAACATGTCCTCAAAGGCCACCTCTCTTCCGGCAGATTTGGTTGCTTCGTCATCATCTGTGATGCTAATCCAGGGCAGATCGCTTGGTTGGGCCTCACCAGGGTCTATTTTCATCGCCCTAAGCTTCTCGTGAATATGAGATATGAGATTTGCCTCACTAAACTGCGGGTTTGAGAGGAGATTGGAGAAGTATTTGGATTGCTTCTTCAGGACATCAAAGCGGACTCGATAGGCAGTCCGAACCTTGGGGCTTATCGATGCTACGGGGCGAAGCTGTGTCTTTGTCTTTCGTGCCGCAGCGGCAGCCTCACTGCGGCTCTTTTTTAAGGTGTCTCTGGACGTTTCAAATGTCACGTCGAGGATGATATCTCCCTTGTCAGACACATCGACGACGAGTTTGCCCCTTGCCTTTGCACTCTCTGAGGCATCATCGGTGGAAGCATCTGTAGTTGAGTCGCCCATCCTTCAATTCGAGACTGTTGAGAATCTATGGACGACTTCCACATGTCCACGAAGCGCCTGAGGATGAATTTTAGGCGATGGATGGAAGCGTTGAGTTTTCGCCACGCTGGTGATGAAGCTCCAGTCGATGCATGATCGGTGTCGGACGGTGCGCTTACTGCAACCCACCACACCCACTGATGGGCAGCAGCCACTGATAGCCACTGTAGGCAACAGGCTACGGGCGGCACGTCACAGCAGCTTGAGCAGTAACCGCGCCAGTCCAGCACAGGCGAAGTACCTTGGTACGTTGAAACCACGCACCTATAATCACTGAATTAAAACGCACGACGGTGCATGAAAAAGTTGCCAACACTAGAATAGCTTCACGAGTAATTGAATCGTTTTATCATGTATTAAAGTCATGTTTAAGGGCTTACACATATATTCATTACACCACAGAAAAAAAAGCACAAGTCCTTCATCATCTTTGGCGCAATTAAATGGGGCCTATTAAGCGTTTGAATTCTTTGTGTAGGGGCTGTTGCAGTGCTTTTTGGTACCCGTACCCACCGGTTACCCACGGCAATCCACTAAAGCTTCAGGGGAGCGCCTATACTTGGTACCCCCACGTCATCGCCTATTTTTGGTTGCAACGCCGCTGGACTGTTACGATATAGTTTCTCAGTATCCATTCTGTGCTTCAATTTTTCCTGTGCTCCTCCCTTTCGCCGCCAAAGCTCATCGACGAGCTCTGCGAACCGCCACGATCCGGAATAGACCGTCTTTATCTCCGCCATTCACTCCTTAGTCGCTGCTTGCCCTCAGACAAGCTTCCTGTCGTTCCTTTGAGCCGTCGTTCTTGCGCTGATTTCTGTTGGGAACGCTTCCCCGCACACCGCAATTGACTGTCTCAACGTCGCGCATTCGCCCTCAACTCATATTCAGCTTGCCCCAGAACTATAGCGCATCATGTGCAAGTGAAAGTGTTTCCATCGCTTGACTTTCTGGAGCGCTCTTGCCGCAGTGCCATGGCGTCTCTTGCACACAAATCAGGCCGTTTGCCTGGGAGATACCTTCATCAATTATCCAACGAATGCGCCTATTTGGCGTCCCAATACCGTGCACCGGCCCTTTCACGAAATGTTACGACAAATGCGACTGAATTCAACACCTCAAAGCAACTCGACCCCTCATTGACAGACAATGGCTCCTCTCGACGACACGCTGACCAGGTACCAGCAGGTCCGTCCTCTCAACAGACTCACCAATTAAACACGCCTCAAAAACGAAGCTTCCACACATACTTCGTCACCCATCTGCCTTCATCCTCCATGCACCCTGATTCACGACCTGCTGGCCCTGGACACAAGCTCCCTCGAGATGCATCAACACCGCACAAGCTTGAAGCTGGATCCGGCCCAGCGGTACGACTTCCCAACATGCCGGGCCGGGATCTCACTGTTGTGAGGATACCACTGCGTAGAGCCAAGCATCATTTTGGGTCTGCTAGCATGCGTGGTAGCAGACCATACAACGAAGACGCCGACCAGGCGGGTGTTATCGACCTGCCGGCTTTCGCTAAGAGAGCTCCCATGAGCGTACGACAGAAACCAGGAGAGCCCACATCTGCGGACAATTCACTGGGCGATCCGCAGACGTTCTACTTCGCCGTCTTTGACGGACACGGCGGAACTCAGTGCTCGCAATTCTTGCGTGACGAACTGCACGGCTACATCGAAGAAGCAGCTGCTGAGTTCGGTCTTCAAAGCAGCTTGCGGAAGAAAAAACCCGGTCGAGAAGCCGCAGACGACTTGGAAGAGCCATCGATATCGACGCAAGAGGCACTAGATCAACTTCGCATGGCGAAACCAGGGGATATGTCCGGGAACAAGTCCTCTCCGCGTTTTGAAGAAGGCTTCAGAAACGCACCAATTCACGACAGAACCTTACAAAGCGAGCTTGCTGTCCCCGCCAGAGTACAAGACTACGCCAAGGCTATCAAACTGGAAAGAGACCTAGTGGACGAATATGCCGACACCATTGGCGGTTATTTCCGCCGTTTCAACCCTGACCACTTTGGGCTCACAGAAGAAGGTCCCGAAAGCGCTGTAGTTTCATATGAGAGCGCGCTTACATATAGTTTCCTACGAGCCGATCTCGACTTCGTATCAGCCCAAGCTCGAAAAACAGACCCGGACGATCTACGCGCCAGTGATACCCCCCTGAACGACGACGAAATCCTCGGAGCACCACATGCAACACCGTCTGGACACGGCATCGGCGGCACCACCCGCTTCAAGGGCGGCTCAACAGCATCCATCGCACTCATATCAACACCTACGCCCACGCCATTTTGGCACCCCGCCGCCCAGTCCACCCTCCTAGTAGCCCACGTCGGCGACAGCAGAGTCATCCTATGCGACACAGCAACCGGCCTCCCCCAAGCCCTTACCTCCGACCACCACCCCAGCACACCAACAGAGAGCCGACGACTTCGCCGCTACGCCCCCGCAGGCTCCATGGTAACGGGCGATAGTTTCGGCGAAGAACGTATTGCTGGACTCGCCAACAGCCGTGCCTTTGGCGACATCAAGAGCAAACGCATCGGCGTATCAGCCGAGCCCGAAATCACTCGAGTCGAACTCGGTCCCGCGCAATACTCCTTCCTCGTCCTCATGAGCGACGGCGTATCCGGCACGCTTAGCGACCAAGAAATCGTCGATGTCATCAAAGAGTCCAGGACGCCAGAAGAAGGCGCCCGCAAGGTCGTTGAATATGCCACTGAAGTCTCTGACGACGGCGATAACGCTACATGCCAAGTCGTGCGTCTTGGAGGCTGGGAACGCAGATCCGAAGGCGGCGTAGGAAGTATGGGTACCAAGGAGTTCCGAGATGCAAGGAGATCAGAAGCGCAAGATCCACGAAGGGCAAAACGGTGATGTTTGCCTATGGGTGTTTCTTGGATACCAAGGATTGTTTCTTCATAGTTTATGTGTTTTATCTATTTTCTTTTTGTTCATTTTAAACCGCAGCAAGCGATTGACTGCTCTGCATTAGCATGCATTCGGTGGAAATGAGAGACCTGCACCAATAGAAACGCGAAGTCTAACGACGGCAAATCGCGTATCAATACCCCGACATTATGTCACTATTATTAGCATAAATAGATTCTGCAGTTGAGAAAAATACATAATCAACACAGTTTCATTTTATTTGAAAAACAGAAGCCCCCAAACACCGCCATATCTTCCCTTTCGCACCCGCACGCTCGAGATTCGCTCACCAATTCTATCATTCGACAACAACTCGTCTGCACAACACCATCTAACTCCACTGCTCGTGCCGCTTAACACTCTAAATTGACTTAATAGCGGTTCTGGCCTGGGTAACTGTTCCAGCTTGGTGGCTGGCCAGTAGGAGGACCCTGTTGGTAAGGATCGTACTGCTGGGGAGGAGGGCCACCACCCCATTGGCCAGGAGGGCCCTGAGGAGGACCCTGAGGAGGTGGTCCGCCATATCCAGGACCTCCATAGCCTTGAGGGGGAGGGGGAGGACCGCCGCCCCATTGACCTCCGGGGGGCCCTTGAGGGGGACCACCGTAGCCAGGGCCGCCTCCGTATCCTTGTGGAGGACCACCATAGCCTTGTGGAGGACCCTGGGGAGGACCTTGAGGAGGAGATTGATTGTACCCTCCTTGATAGTAGCCGGGCTGAGGCGTTGAACCGTTATACCCGCCGGATGGGGGGCCTTGGTATGGGCCGCTCTGGTCGTAGTTGTAACCTTGCTCCTGAGGACGACCAGATGGAGGTGCGGGAGATGCAGAGGTGTAGTTGGCTGTTGCGTCTCCATCATTGCCCTGCATTGAGTTCAAGTCTCGGGTTTGAACCTGGGACCAGAGAGATCCGGAAACCTTGCCGTGTCCAAGTTGCAGGCCATCGAAAGCACTCCCGCAGGCGTGGCCGCCAGCAGATCTGCTGCCTCCACCGCCAGACTGGTTGAGAACGTGGTTCTTGCCCTTCTTAACGGATTCAGAAGAGAGAACGCGATCGAGTTCGTGACGGCGGGGGTGTTCGTCAGCCCAGGCGCGAACGGTTTTGAACATATCGCGTTGGATCTCGATGCTGTCGTCGCGCAAGGCGGGGTGGTGGAAAGCGCGCAAGATATCGTTCATGACCTCGTCGATGGGGACGTTGGGGTTGTCCCAAGCAAACAAGATGCGACTATGTACGTTAGTAATGTTCGCAACATTGGAATAAGAGTAAAACCTACGGGGTGACGTATTGGAGGATGGTGGCGGCGACACGACCAGCACATGAGTTCAACACGTTGGTGAAATGGTCCTTGGAGAGCATTGAGTGGGTAGGGTCAGAGCACTCGGGCTTCTCCCAGGGCTCCAGCTGAGACTTGGAACTGGCGGTAATGATGCCAGATGAACCATCCTTGAGCACCTTGGACACCTGGTTGATGATAGGGCGAATGAAGGGAGCCAACAAGCCCAAAATGAAAGCAGTGAGAGTCTCACTGATGTGCTCAAGCAACTTTTCGAGACCGGGAATCTTGGCAATTCCTCTGCTGATAGCCTTGACGATCTTGTCACGGAATTCCAGAATGGGGTAGATCTGTCCAGCAACCTTGACGGGGTCAAAGTTGGGGCTCATGCCGGGAATTACGTTTTGGTTGTCGCCAGCGGCTCTGCTGCGAGTTTGCTGATTCTCCTGCTCCTGGGCTTGAGACATGTTCTGAAGCTCTCTGGCTTGAGCAGCGAAGCTGCTTCCTTCACCAGGGAGCTTAGAAAGCAGTGACGCAAAGTCGGTTGAGCCAGTGCCATCAAAGAGACCGCGGTCGGTAGAGCCACCGAGGTTGCCTCTGTTGGCTTCGGCATTCTTCAATGCCACTTCGACCTCGTCAACTTCGGACTGAGTGAAATGATCGTTTGCCTCTCCGATGACAGAGTGCAGGAAGTCGACGGCACCAAAAGTTCCCGTAACGATGGGGTAGAGAGTCTTGCCGCGGATATGAATCTCTGCCCGATTACCGCAATGGGGGAAGACGTTGTGGTAGCCAAGCTCTCTCAAAGCGAGTTCGCAGTAGTTGCTGTGAGCACCAAAGTCTTCCATGCAGTGTAGGGCCTGGCCCAAACAGCGCAAAGCTTCGCAAAGGTTTTCATCCTTGCCCTTTCCAGATGCACCGTGGGTGTAGAGACGGCCAAAGTGAATGCTCCTGGCAAAACTATATCGAAGATAGCCTGCACTGGTCGCCCATCGTCCGGTCTCATTCGCAATGTAATTCTTCATACCGGTTCGCATGTCGATTTCAGTTTCGACTGGTTCGACGGGGCCTCGCAAACGGGGATCGAATTTTCGGGCGTCCAGGCCGTCGGCGTATCCAAGCGGGTTGTCAATGTGTTCCTCTGGTCGGTAGCAGCCAAGTCGCTCTTCGGTGACCTCGAATTCTTCGGTAGCATATCCAAAAGCCATGAAGGAAAGAACCCAGACCTATCAACATTAACGTTTTGAATTGTACAGAGCATTAGAGGTCTCGTACAAGAATACGGATTGTAGGTGCGTTGACACCTTTCAAGCTACCGACATCAACAGCTTGGGAGTAGTCACGGAGCCAATTACCAAAGTATGTTCGCTTGATGAGCATGGAAGTCCACTTTTTGCCGTGCAAGAAAGCAATGCTCTGCAGCATATCCTCGATGTCTATGTTGTGTTAATGTGTTGCCTCGACTGTGGCTGCCAGTGGTCAAGCTTACCTCCATGACGCCAATTGTGGCCTTCGACCTGGACAGAGAGTCAATCTCATGCGCAATTTCAAAGATGGCATATTTGACATACCTGAGCGATTGAAGGAATGTTACCAGCACCGAATGCCTCTGCTCGTTCGACCATGAATGCCAAGCAGAGGCCGAGGATCAAGATCCAGCTACCCCGCGGCAAGGCAAATGACGCCATCGTGCCTGTGAAGGAGAGGGTTGTCTAGAATATGAGCGGGACCGTGAGGAGCGTTTAGACAGGAAGTTGTAGATGAAAGATCAATTCGTCTGCAACAGCGTCTGATTCAAGATTAGACTTGCAAGATACAGTTTTGCACAAGCTTGTTCGGTTGGATGCGCAAAAGGTGGGGGAGGAGAAACCTTTTGAGAGCGACTGTTGCGCTGGCTGGACCTGCCCTGCACCCTGGGCTTTGCGTGGCGCTGCAGTGCATGGCTCCCTGGCGGCCGCCCACCGTGGCTGGGCTGCGAGCTGATGACTGTATGCCTAAGGGCAGTCTTATTCGTTTACATTATCTTTGGTTCGTTTTGAGAAAAAAAAAAAAAAATGGATTAGTGTAAACAAAGAACGGAAGCTTGGCTCGCAATTTTCATTTATTTCTGGATGCCAAATGGCCAGTGTAAAAAAATCAAGAAAGCATTGCCTCGCGTCATCATCTACAAAGCTTGAACAGCCCTATGACCTGCGTCACCGGCTGTCCGCGGCAACAACATCGCGTGAATAAACATAAAAAATTCACGATTTGTTTGCCTACAGTTGAACCAAAAAATCTACGAATAATGATTCAAAAATTTACAAGATGTTTCAAACATATTCTTTTTGTAGTGTGCACCTGATTTAGTGGCGTTCGTGGAAACACCTTAAATACCCGTCTGTACCTGGTATATACCTTGCAACGATTCACTATCTGTACACGACCGTACACGACGCCGTTAATTTCACTTTCACAGTTTATAAAATGGCTGACGAACTGCTCTCCATCTGACATCGTATGATTACCTGCCATCACCAAATCACTGACAGGCCGGTGCCACTACTGCTGCAATTCGTTTTCCTGGTATAAGCCAATGAAAAGGCGCCATTTGCTGGTGTGGGCCCGTTCACAGGCGATTTCTCAGGAGCTCAGTGACAAAGTAACGCCACTGCGTCTGCTCGGCTTCCGCAAATTAGGGGGCCTACGGCCGCTAAGAATGGGGCCGGTGTTCCGTCCCATCAGAGCCAGGAGATGAAAAAAAAGTTCACTTTTGCCTCCTACGCGACCTCTCTCATCTCCTAAGTGTTTGATCATCAGTTGAAACCGACTGCATTTTTTCTTCTCGGTTTCACACACCATCCGCGTGTTGCTTAAATTGGAAACGCCTCCATCGCGACCCTGGAACGTTGTCCCTCTGCTGCTTTGCTTCATCGAATCACACCTTTAGCACGATCGAGGCAGCATCTCATCCGCAATGCCCTCTCGAACTCTCCCTACCTTCTCGCGCGCCGAGGTCGAGTCTCACAATTCCGAATCTTCCTGCTATGTCACCATCGGCACCAAGGTGTACGATGTCACCGATTTCGTCGACGATCACCCCGGTGGCGGAAGCCTCATTATGGACTACGCGGGCAAGGATGTCGAAGACATCTTGAAGGATGGTGTTTCCCACGAACACTCCGAAGCCGCCTATGACGTTCTAGACGACTCTCTGGTTGGATTCCTTGTTGAGAAAGGTGGGCTCGAAAACGGAAACGGCACCGCACACACGAATGGCGAAGCGACAACATATGTGCACCCCAGAACAGGAATGTCCTGCGAAGAAGACTTGAGCAAGGACACAGATTATACCAACGACTACAAGAAACACAAGTTTTTGGACCTCAGTAAACCACTGTTCCTCCAAGTCTGGCGTGGTGGCTTCAGCAAGGAGTTTTATCTCGACCAAGTTCACCGTCCTCGCCATTACAAGGGCGGCGAATCTGCACCACTATTTGGAAACTTCCTTGAGCCCCTCACCAAGACCCCTTGGTGGCTGGTTCCTACTATCTGGCTTCCCTGTGTCGCTTACGGCCTCTACCTTGCAAATGAGGGCCTCAGTGGTGGTTTGGAAACAGGTTCATACTGGGTTTTCGGAGTGTTCCTTTGGAGTTTCATTGAATACATGATGCACAGATTCTTATTCCACCTGGACCAGTAAGTTTGCGTTTCACATGTCAACGTTTTGAGTTTATACTAACAACGCATAGATGGCTTCCTGATAACCGCGTCGGTATCACTGCACACTTTTTGCTCCATGGCATTCACCACTACCTGCCCATGGACAAGTACAGACTGGTGATGCCCCCTACCCTTTTTGTGGTGCTTGCATACCCATTCTGGAAGCTTGCACACCTTGTGTTTGCCGCCAACTGGTATATCGGCACCGCCGTGTACTGTGGCGGTATCTTCGGATACATCTGTTACGACTTGACACACTACTTCTTGCACCACGAGAACCTGCCTCTGTGGTATAAGCAACTCAAGAAGTACCATCTTGCGCACCACTTTTTGGATTACGAACTGGGCTTTGGCGTCACCAGTAAATTCTGGGACACTATTTTTGGCACTGAGCTGCAGACGCCAATCAAGACCAAATAAAGACGTCGCACAATCATCATGAGCATTTCTCTTCTTTCATTTCAGTCAGCGGCTAAGCAAACAGTCCTTGGGTGAATCGCTTTGAACATAGTATATTTGTAGGAGTCTGGAAACACTTATATTGGGAGACAAACAACGTGGACAGGGTTCCAACGCGGGTGGTTTGTTTTCGGCACACGTAATAATTCTTAATACAACCTCACATCTCTGAATAACGTGGAACACGGATACGTGAAACGGCTTCATACAATAGAAAAATTGAAGAAAACTTTTCCCACAAAGACTGTCAGAGAATTAACCCGCCTCTCACAATAGGCTGTGCCACAATGATGCTCCGCGCCAGCATGTGGTGACTAATCAGACAACGATGTGGAGTTCTTTCAGACTTTGACAGCCACCGCAGCCAGCAGTGAAACACTTGCAATCCATACTTCATCCTTGGATAAAGACCTGTCTTTTTCCGTCCTGGATTTCACTTCTTTCTAATTAACAGACACATAGGACGACATGGCTAGCCTGGATGTGGAAGCCCTGCTCGACGCTACGGCGAAGAGCGTCGACGAACAAAACTCCAAGTCGCCTGCGGATGCTGGCCGACGAGACAGAGACTCTGACCGAGACCGCGCTCGCGACGGCAGCCGTGATCGTGACCGCGACCGTGACCGCGACTCAGACCGTAGACGTCGCGACCGTAGCCCGGCGCATCGCAGCCGTCGGGCAACTCCAGATGACGGCACTCCACGAAGCGACAGCGGCAGCTACAAGAGTAGGCGCAGAAGTAGAAGCCGTGATGATGACAGACGACACTCACGCCGAAGCAGAGACGGCGACTACTACCGAGGTGGACGTGGAGGACGCTCTCGTTCACGATCCCGCTCTCCACACCGATCTCGCCGCGATGATCGTGACCGTAGAGACCGTCGCGACAGACATGGCCAGGACCATGGACGTGGCCGTGACGAAGACCGCTCCGACAGACGCGAACCACTCACAGAGGACGAAAGAGACAGAAGGACTGTATTTGTGCAACAACTTGCAGCCCGTCTGCGTACCCGTGAGCTGAAAGCGTTCTTCGAAAAGGTTGGACCAGTTACAGAGGCACAGATCGTTAAGGATCGCATCAGCCAAAGATCAAAGGGGTAAGTTACCTTGTTGGCTGGAATGTTAAGACGCACATGCTAACTATTTGCAGAGTCGGATACGTTGAATTCAAAGAAGAAGAGTCAGTTGCCCAGGCTCTTCAACTCACCGGCCAAAAACTCCTAGGTATCCCAGTTATCGTCCAAGTCACCGAGGCCGAGAAGAACCGACAAGCTCGCACCACCGAGTCAAGCGGTGGCCATCCGAACCACGTTCCGTTCCATCGTCTATACGTTGGTAACATTCACTTCAACGTGACGGAACAAGATCTGCAAGCCGTCTTCGAACCCTTTGGAGAGCTTGAGTTTGTACAACTTCAACGTGATGACACCGGTCGCAGCCGTGGATACGGCTTTGTACAGTAAGTGTACACCTCACATTATGTCTTATCGTGCAGCGCTAACCTATGATACAGATTCCGAGACGCAACGGAGGCTCGCGAAGCCCTAGAGAAGATGAACGGCTTCGATCTTGCTGGTCGACCAATCCGAGTTGGACTCGGAAATGATAAGTTTACCCCCGACAGTAACGCCCATATTCCCCAGAAAAACTCCAACCGAGACGGAAATTTCCAAGGCTCCTCATTCTCAGGCTCTGGCGGACGTGGTGGCCAGTCATCCAATTTCGATCGAGCTGGCGGCCGTGACAACGAAAAGGCCGGCGGCTCCGGCGCGCTCGACGACACCGACGTTGCTGGAGTCAACTTTAACAACTATAGCCGCGATGCATTGATGAGGAAACTTGCAAGAACCGACGAGTCTGCCACTAACGGCACTGAAGAACGACAAATGCTCAAACCCAAGACTGAGAGTAAGCCATTGCCTGTCAATGTTAACATGGCTAGCCGATGTGTTGTGCTTCATAACATGTTCAACCCCGATGAGTAAGTCTTGACATCATTCACAGCTTTCCAATTCAAGTACTGACAACCTTTACAGAGAGGAGGGCGATAATTGGGCCAAGGAGCTTGAGGACGACGTGCGCGAAGAAGCAGAGAGCAAATATGGCCATGTGGTTCATATCTCTGTCGACGCGAATTCCAAGGGCGACATCTATCTCAAGTTCGACAAGGTCCAAGGCGGAGAGAATGCCATCAAGGGTCTCAACGGCCGATACTTTGGCGGCCGCATGATCGATGCAGCGCCTGTTGTGGATGCCGTCTATAGCAGTTTGTTCTCTCGCACCAGAGCAATTTGAAGCTAATCCATACCCTCACCGACAATTTTGCTCTAGGATGCTGCGACGACGGCGCGATTGATGTCACCAGACGTCAGTGGCAACGACGGGCTACACCTACTCGCTCATGGGTATTATGACCATCATCACCAAAAATCAACCCCCCTGCAGCCTTACACTGGCTGGCTCACCGTGTGCAGATGCCTCTTACATGTTTTCACCACCACCACAACGCGAGTTTCGAATAATTTTTATACTATCGCTTTTGCACATCGGGTCTGGGAATTGGCGTTTTATGCTCTTCTATGAGCAAGATTTATTTCACCAAAAACGTGTTCTGCTGCGAGAGAAAACAACTACTACAACAAGGGTTTGCATTCGTCTCCTCGATTGTCCCTAACTGATAATTGTACCTTAGGACGACCACTTCTGGCCTCTTGTCTTGAATGACGGAGAGCCAAGAATGAAACGTTTTCTCCCCGAGTAGATCCGGTAGAGTAGTTTTTGGATGACCTTCTGTTTTCAATATACTGTTATTTAGTGAAAGCTTGGGCGCGTTTGAGTGACATGTACCTAACTGTGGCTGGAAGACAGCTCATGCATGCTTTCTGCCTAATGATTTGACTTGGTTTACTTGTTTGTCTAGTTGCGACCAGCTGCCAAGTAGGCTGCGAGTGCATTAACTCCCCAAGCGAGAGTTCGGCACCAACGTGGCTGCAGAAGTCATCTTGCTCTCACTTTCACCTCACATTGGAGGAGCCGAAAGCACTCGCCACCTCTATTTATGCCACCCTCTTCTTCTTTTCCTCTTAGGATTTCTCTACTGCTTCGAGTTTTCTCTTTTCCTCATCATCGCGATATCATTATCCTGCTACATTATTGTGGTGTACTGCGTTGGTGAACTCAAGTGTTCGAGGGTGAGTGAGTTCCTCCCTCGATGCTTGTGCCGCATTCTCTCCTTGTGATACTTTCGCTAACAACGATTTTCTCGTAATTCACAGGCGCAAAAGATATCTTGGTGACTCGAACAAGTCCACTTTCCAGAACATCCGCACCAGTGTTCGTACTCGACGACCATGACCGACAGCAGCATCGAGCCATCCAGAGCAACTAACATTGCCGCCTCGTCCGATTGTTCCTCCCAGGAAACAGTTGACATCGCAACCAACAACGAGAGCATGTTGGGCGTCGATTTCTTCACGCCACTGACGGGCCAAGCGCGGGCCGAGCGAGTCAAGCAAATGTCCAACAAGCACGTATGTAGACACCCGTTCTGCTTTTAATGCAGTGACTGACTCTTTACAGCCGGCTTTCGCCAAATCTCGCCAGTCGCAAGAGATTCTCGTCAAGATTCAGCAGTCCCTCCGCCGCATGCCAGGCGTCTCTGCTAACGAATCTGCAGAAATCGTCGAGCAGCTCCAGCATGTCGGGCAGATTATCAGCCAAGAGACCAGTGCTCTTGTCGATGCGCTAGTCAAGACGCAGCTGGACCAGGAAGACACGGAGAAGTCTGTGGCTAGGATGAGCCTGGACAGTAATCTGGTCAAGGCGGAGAAGGATGATTTGGCGCAGAAGGCGAATGATCTCAAGAGTGATTTGAAGGTCGAGACACAGAAGAGACAGGAGGCTGAGGCGGAGGTTAAGAAGGTCATGGATGATTTGTACAATTTGACAAAGGACTTTCGGGCATTGAGGGAGAAGTCGGGCAAGGGAGAGGGATCTCCCGACAGGGAGGGCATGATTAAGGTATGTTAGCTGTGATGAAGTTGCGGTACGTTTGCTAATGATGATAGGTGGTCGAGGAGACAATCAAGTTGTTGGAGGATCAGGTCAATAACAGGCGTTCGCTTTGGCTGATGAAACATTCTGATCCTCAGTCTGTGGCCAAGGCTATTGAGACGCTTGCTGATTCTGTATCCGACAACCATGCTGCTCATCGATCCCTCATGGCGCTGAAGCCGACTCTCAACCGACAAGATGAAAGATCAGAGCCTGGAGATATCTCTCGCATGATTAACGAGTTTCCTGCTCCAAGACGTCCTGGATCAGCTTTTCAGCCAACTCATCGTCCACAGAGTACTGTCCCTCCGAAGATGGGCGGTTTCCATGGTCGTCCCCCTTCTGCTGCATCCAACAATCGTCGCTATGCCAGTGGTTGGGGTGGCGGTGGCAGCGGAGGCGGAGGAGGTTCAAACTACTTGCACAACAGACAGTCGTCTTCTGCTGCATCCATGTCCTCCATGTCGTCCTTTGGCAAGACTTCTGGCAGGAAAGCTCTTCCGTCTGGGTCTCGTTACAGTCCTGGCGGCGGCGGCGACAATTCTTGGAACTTTGACGAGAGAACTGCTGGTGCTTATGCTCGCAACAAACAGGACTACTATCCTCACACGCCTACTGGACAGGGTCGCAACAGTCGCTATGGCAGGAATCAGGAGAATGCTCCTCCGTCCTCTGGGTCTGAATACGCCTTGATCCGCAGCTCTTCCGTCGGTCCTCTGATCCACATGAGCGAGCAGTTCGTCTCCAACTGGCACGAAGGCATCATGGAGTTCTACGCTACCACTCGACAGTTTGTTGAGCGCCACGCCGTAGCTCCTGATGACTCTCTCGCTCAGATCGTCAACCCAACTCCCCTGTGGTCCATACTGCTGGCGACGTACTATCCTCTGTCCGAGGCCGAAGCAGGTTCTTACCTTGACTACCACCTCCGCAGCGAGAGCTCCAAGTCCTGCCTCATGACCCGCGTCATCATCGATTACATTGTCAACCGAGTTTGGGTCCCCGCCGCATGGGCCGGTTCCGACACCAATTCCACCTATGCCCTGATTGACCTCGAGCGCGAGCTTGAAAAGATGCATGGCAAGCCCTCTGCGCTGCGTCAGCCCCTCCTGGACAGACAGGCAGCCGTGGTCGAGGAAATCATCCAGCACGAGCACGACGGATCCTTCTTCCGCGGCAAAGTGGACGAAATCACCCAC
This sequence comes from Simplicillium sp. C3G150-2, assembly GCA_022702485.1. Taxonomy (NCBI): domain Eukaryota; kingdom Fungi; phylum Ascomycota; class Sordariomycetes; order Hypocreales; family Cordycipitaceae; genus Simplicillium; species Simplicillium sp. C3G150-2. The sequence continues at coordinate 545,409 of JAJIYY010000005.1, read as the reverse complement.
ACGCTGCTCAACAATCTCAAGCCTCTGATTGACAAGCGAAGCACTCACGCCGAGGCGTTCAACGACATGGAGCAGATCGCCGAGCAGGCATGGGAGCTATCCTCCAAGATCATGACCAGTCGGCTCACGTTTGACTTTCGCTTTCCCGAGATTGGAAGCCGCTTCTCCTCGCAGAGCATGTTGCCTATTTGGCCGCAGATGGACCCGATGGAGCTCCAGGCTAAGCATTGGAGGGTGGCTCTGGTGACTACTCCGGTCATCACTTGCCGCAATGATACGGGGGCGAATATCTCTGCTCATTCTGTTGCTTTGGCGGATGTTTTCTGTATGCAGTGAAGAAGGCCAAAGAGAAGGGCCGTACTTTTGCACCCCATGGCTGGCAGATTTGAGGGTTCATTCCTCATGGTGATAGGGACGTTTGCTGGGTGGTTAAGTTTGTTTGCTGGATAAGACGACTTAAATGGGCCATAATTAGGTGCCTGGGAGAGTTGCAATCGAAAAATAGGACGAAAGGAATGAGAACATGACAGAGAAAAGAACACGGGAAATCAAGGGAATATGACAATCAATGAATTAAAGTACTGAATTTGATCGTAGCGACATCTTTGCATCTAATTGCGTTCGTGAATAGCAGTTGTACTCGCAGGACATGAGGCGAGAATCTAAGAAGAAGGAGCAGACTTCTTGAACCTGTGATGATGTTAGCTTGTTCAGCGACACAGACAGTGGGAGACATACTTGTTGACAACACGCTCAATGCCGTCGAGACCCATGCGCAAAACGTCCATTCTAGGACCGTACGACAAGCGGACAAAGTGATGGCAGGGACTGTCGAACAAGTCACGACGACGTGAAGGGTTGAGATCAAAGAAGATGCCAGGGACGACAATGACTTTCTCCTCGAGACAGGCCTGGAAGAAGTTGAGACCGTCCGAGATGGCCTCGGGAAGACCCTCGAGATTGAGCCACCTGTGACGTTAGTGGACTGGCTCATTCTGTACATAGTTGTGCACTTACAAGTAAAAGGTGGAATCGGGGACGTATTTGATGACGAAGCCCATCTCGCGGAGTCTCTTGACGACAAAGTCGCGCTTATCCTGGGTGGTGTTAGTGACGTTCATCCTGGTAGAGAAGGGACACGTACGCGGAAGTGACGCTGGAGATGGATCATTTCGTTCTTGACGAGCTCGGGCTCCAAGAAGGGGATGGCGGCGTCTTGGAAGGGATGGGCGGCACCACCGTCTAGGTACTGGGGCTGTTAGCTTGGTTGGAGGAGTGGGAGGGGGGGAAATACGTACAGAACCGCAAGAGCCAATGCTTTGGGTTGTTAGTTAGTTGTCACAGAAATGGGAGGTCAGTACTTACGCAGAAATGTATTCTTAAAAGATGTTAGTGAGGTGTCAAAACAACGAAGTGAAAGCGTACATACCCTTGGGACCAATGATCCAAGCAATTCTCCAGCCAGGAAGTCTGAAGCGTTTAGTGAGGCCATCAATAATGAGGACATCATCCTCGTCGACATCTTCAACATTCTCCGCCGCCGAGATGGTAGTACCATCACAGTTGCTAGTGTAGTTGTAGCCCGAGTAGAACTCATCACTGATGAAGGTAGCACGGCCACGGCAAATGTCCTGAATCTCCGCCAGCTCAGGGTTAGCAACCACGCGACCAGTAGGGTTACGAGGGTTCGACGTCAAAATGACCGAAGTACCACGCGCAATCTCCTCGGCAATCTTGTCCGGGTGGATATGGTAGCCATCCTCCTCGTTGAGGGGCACAGGAATGGCAGCAAAGTTTCTGAAGAGCGACAACATCTCGTTGTAGGCAGTGTAGTCGGGCAAGAAAAACGACAGGTACGCGGTGCCCAGCACGGCAGCGATACGGATCAGACCGGCACGACCGCCGGGCACAATAGCCACGTTCTCCCAGGTATACTGGCTGTCCTTGCCCTTGCGGTGCATCTCGTTGTAGAGCTTGGCGACGGCCTCGCGAAGGGGCTTGATACCGGCGGTGGGTGCGTACTCGCGAGCTTCCAAGGAGATTTCAATCTTGTCGGGACGTTTGAAGCAGCCATCGATGTCGTCCTCTACTTCGGGGGCGCCTTGGCCCAGGTTGGCCCAGGCATCTTGGTTCTCAAAGTAGCCAAACTCGGCGGCGCGCTCGGTGCACCAGACTACACCGGTGGAGGCGCGGCTGGCGTCCAGACCGGCATGGGGCAAGTGACCTTCGTGGGCGCTACGGAACTGACGATGAACTTTGGATTGGACCTCTATATACAAAAACAATTAGTATAAAAGACCAGAGACCAACAAAGGCTTGGCGTTGAGTTTCGATGAGGCAACCGCAACCCAGTAGATCTGGGGAAAAGTGGGGGTGAAGATCAAGAATGGCAGGGTAAGAGCGACTTGGCTCATTCCATACGGAAGGAGCTCGACTTGGGACGAACACCAGGTTGTGTTGACGCATAATGAGTGCAGATAGCCGGCAGATAGGCAAAACTGAAGAGAAAACTAACCGTTGGTGGAAGGGTCGGCGTTGGAGAAGCGACGAGCAATAGGTCTAGGAACGCCAGTGTGGCGGTTCATAGAGAACTTGCGGTTGTTGAACGACATGGTGATGTTGGTCGGGTGTTTGCAGCTAGAGAAGAGCTTCGAATGCGATGCAAAATGGAAAGATGAGGGATATAAGGCAAAAGGTCTTCCAGAATTTAGTCTAGAGGTGCTTGATGAGACAAAAAGAAACAGGCAAAAAAAAGAGCCTCAAAGTGTAGAAACAAGATGGGGAGGCCAACAATAGATGCCTGAAGGAGGGGGATAGGAGGGGGAGGGGAAGAAGAAAAAGATGAGCTTAGCCCCCCCCCCCCCCCCAGGACGCGGGATATTTTTTTTTCTGGCGTTACTAGCACGGGGCTCCTCTGTTTAGGCGGCGCCGGGGGATGATTTGGAGACGCGAGCACGTTGATGAGAGGTGAGGCTTATTAGACGGTGAAGTGAGCAGGACAAAGGGTGCCACTTAAATGGGTCCTGACGACGACAAAGGAACAATGACGGGGAATGATTTGTTGCTGGATGAATGAACAGAAGTGTTCTTGGCCTTTACATCTTCCATTTATGTATCTGTTTATGTATCTATTTATTTTTGTATTTATTTTCCGGCTCTTCTTTCTCTCTGTCCAAGGCACCATCCCTGTTGGAGGCCGCGTTGTCACTCTCTAACCGGAAGACCGGCACCGCGTGGCCCAAGCAACGTGCAGCTGTAGCCACCTGTAACAGCTCACTAATAGCTCGCTACAGCTCACTAACACGACACGCACTAATTAATTATTGATGCACTACACCTGCGCTGCACTGTGCTGTACTCCCCTCTCTCCATGTTTGCTGTAAGACGGGCAACTTTTCATAAACACAGGATTTGCGGTCTGCATCCTTTTCTACCACTCTCGGGCATATTACCTGCAGCACGATTATCCCCCATCATCCATCAGGCTGCTCCCGGACCAGACAACACATCCTCCCCCATGCAGTCATCAACAGCCTGCAGCATCTCCATGTCCATGTTCCTCAATGTCGGTGTGCATGGCCATACCCGTCGCTTATGCATGTCGTTGAATCAACGCCAACTGCCTCTCTGTCTCTGAGGTCTCCGAGCCTGTCTCTCTTTAACCTAAAGTAAACACCTCATAGTAAAAATACCCTCAATTGAATTAATTAAAATCCCCATCTCCAACTACACTGATTCATGTCCCCCATATTCTTGGCGACGATGCCCCACCAACGCACTGTACAACCACACCTCTAGGTTCAGAGGCTACTCCATCCCTTTCTCCAAAACCTCCAAATTTCTTCAACCTCTACGTCACACCCTCCCCCCTCTCCCAATACCCCCTTCTACCGTGTCTCCCTCTCAATCGACATTCCCAAAAAAATGCTCACTCGACTCTTCTCCCCTCCGCTACGACGCTGCTCCTTCACCCTCGCCCGCCGCTACAAATCCAACTCCTCAGACCAGGGCCTCCCCGCCCCGGGTCAAGGCACCCCCATCTCCCTCGACGTCAGCGGTGGCGGCTCCACGGCAAAGCTATCCGCCATGGGTCCCCTTGTCGTCAATGTCGATGGCACCGTCTCGCGAATCACCAATTGGGCTGAGATGACGGATGCCGAGCGGGAGACTACCTTTCGAATGGTTGGCAAGCGCAATCAAACACGGCTGGCTGCGCTCAAAAAGGCAAAGGAAGCCAAGGGCACGGCTGACAGTCAAGACGGTTCTTCCGCCTCATGACCAAACATTGGACACTCGAAACGAAGCATATATCTACTCTTGTATCAACACTGTTATCATTACTCCATCATTATATTATATCATCATCAGGCACAGGCGTATAGGTAGTCAATGGAACCAAGAATGTGCGTGAGCAACACAATGGAAATACTCCGTCTGCTCATACTCTATTCAAACGCTTCAATCTATCTTGCAACGACCTTGGTCATCCGTGCATATTTATGAGGGAAAAAAATGCGTATATAGCCCAGATTCCACATGCGTGAAGGTAGTAAAAGGTAGAGAGCAAACAAAAATTGCGAATAAAACGTAAAAGCAAAAAAGACTCGCTGCCAACCTGGATCGAGTTGTCCCACAGCTAGTCAACCCCAGTCGCCAACGGCTCGACTGGTCCCCTGATTGTATTTTCTCCCCAATGTCATCAAACGCCAAGTCAAAAAACAAAATTATCCGCCCAGTGGCCAATAAGCAAAAGAAAAAATGTCAAACACCCCGGTCTCTCGAACCATTCGAGAGACATCCTCATCTAGGTCGTTTGCGCACTGGATGCCCCCGCATCACTAGCAAGTCACCGGTCCTCAGTCTTGCCAGACGCGCCGGTACTTGACTCCGACTTGAGCTTGGTGCTGGCTTGCTTGGTGAACTCCTTCCACAGGGCAGAGATATCCTCGTTGCCCTCGTTCTTCTCGACCAAGAGGTTCTTGAGCCACTTGTTCTCAGTCTCGAGCTGGGAGACCTTGGACTCGAGAGCGTTGACCTTGTCAGTCATCTCCTTGGCGGACTTCTCAAGAGCCTGCTCACGCTGCTTCTTCTTGATACGGAAGCGAGCGCTAGCCGCAGTGTTGCGTCTGCGCTTGTCTTCTTCAGCAGCGACACGAGAGACGTCCTCAAAGCTCACAGACTGGGCGGGAGGAGCGGGCATGGCGTCGCTTTTGCGTTTGTCGCCGGCGCGAGGAGCACCAGCGTGGTACTGGGCGTGAGCATGGGGGTGAGCCGCAGCGTGGTTAGGCTGGAGAGGCTGGTAGGTGTGGTTGGCATCGGCGTAGTTGTTCATTGGGGGTGCAGTATAACCATTATTGAACTCTGGGAAGTTGAATTCGTCTGCGGCGAGAGCCAGTCAGTATAAGCCAGATGATCGAGATTCGGAAACGAATCGTGGGGTATTGGAGGATGGCGTGCCGGACAGGGCGGTGGTGTAAGTGGGAAAGAAGGGCAAACGAAGCAAATGGGAAGAAGGACAGATGCCGTGATGGTATACCAACGTTCAGCGCCAGCATTCCCTCATCTGCTACCCGCAAGCGGGACGCCTATTGTGGCCGTCCCCGATATGGGGCGCGATGCAAAATCACGAGTTATTGCACCATCGCAATTGGTAAGCCAACGATCAGGCAGCCCCACTTGGAGCACAGCACGACAATGGTTCGCGCATGCAAGCCAGCGCAGAAAAGGGAAATGGTAAGAGGTAATCAAATGGTGTAATGAGCGGGGTTCGAGATTGTGCAGGAGTGTGCAGGACAAAGGTGATGATTTGGTGCGGCTCAAAGCGCTTTCAAAGGGTCTCCCGAGAATTGTGTCTTCCTTGCGATACGGCTATCCACCCGTCGAGCACGCAACGTTGACATTGCCCAACCATCCCCGCACCACATGCGTGAACAGCGCACAATGTAGCGCAAGGCAGGAAAAAGAGCCAAATGTGATCAAATGTGACGAGCGTAGTATCGGGACAACTTACTGTGCATGAAGTCCAGGTTGGGCATATCGCCAATGACGGAGGCGGCGGCGCTGACATCGCCGGATGGAGATGACTGCGCGGCTTCGGCCTCAGGCTTGGCCGGGTGAGCCTGGAAGTCGGTGTTCTGGCCGGAGTCAAAGTCGAAGAACTGGGTGTTGGTGAAGAGAGCAAGGTCGGCATCAATGTTGAAGTTGTCCTCGGTGTTGTCCTGCGGGTTGATGGTGTCGAGCTCGCGCAAGTACTGGGACACGTTGGGTCCGTGACGGCCGTTGTAGGTCGACATTTTTCAGAGTCGAGAAATTCGAGTCCTTGAGGAAATCGATTGTGTGGTGTGAGAGTCGAGGTGGTTTCCGACGATGAAATAAGCAGAAGTTAACGGTGCGCTTGTCGAGTATCAAATGGATCAAAGGATTCGATCCAACTAGCGTCGAGGCGGGGATGCGGAACAGGCCAAAAAAAATAAGAATTTTCGCAATTGTCGCAGAGGGATTTCAGTCGTGTTGCCGTCTGTTCCGTTTCAGTGCAAAGGGTAGGTTCCGTCGTTGTCGTATCAATGACGAGTGGTGATGATGTTGATGATGAACGGTTGACGAGACGGAGAAGGTGAAAGAGAATGTTTCGCGGGGGGCTGTCTGGCTTGTGAGTCTTTTGCGGAGTTTTTTCCCGGGCGGCGCAGAGAATGAGCCAGCCTGGGGCTTCCGACTCAAAGCCGAGGGCTCTGAGCGCGGCAGTGTTGTGCTTAGCAATCCAGAATCAAGGCACCCCACTTTGACGAAAAAGAGCCTGAAGGCAGTGGTAACAGCGCAGTGTGTGCCCCAGAGGTCCCCTAATTACTGGGAGGGCGTGGGAGGGTTACAGGCACAGCGGGACCACTCAAACCACTACAAGGCCTGCGGGTGGCCAATAGTGGCTCGCTGCGCTGGAGCCGCCGCCAATCAGATTCAGCTGCAGTTCCTTATCTCTCGTCGCAGCCACACTCACGCACAAAGACAGTCTCAATCCACGGTCACTATCAGCCTTAATGACGGCTGCATTTTGTCTCTTGTCGGACCTTGTCCGTTGCGGCTGCTGCCAGGGGTCCAGGCCCAATCAACATCCACACGCTGCTCAGGGTATCCTGGTCACCACCGCGCCTGAGGGCTCATGTGGCCAATACAGCACAACACAACCTGCGGCTACTCAGGGTCTTGGGCCTTTTCTATGTCAAATTGGAATGAAAATCTCGGACGATCTAGTTCAGGTCATTAAACAATTTTTTTTTTTTTTTCATTTTTCCAGATTCGCAATCGCACGGGAAAATGCCATGTGGCATCCCCTCCAGCTGTCCTCAATTTTCTCCATAGCACAACCAGCGGAGTACAGTACGCTAATTAGCGTTATCTAATCACATTCATATTATCTAAGCGAACGACAACGCCGCCGCTCACCTGACCGGAGACTTCAAGCTTCAGCTTGCTTAGTCATTTTTGGGCGCATACAAACTGCCAACGCGTGTTCAAGGACTACAAGGCGCGTTCAGTAGCTGGTGAAGCTCCATGACTACTACCCTTGGCTGAATAGGCGCTCAAAGCTTTAGCGGGGCAAACCTGCTCGATTTGTTTACTTTGGCTTGACGACCGTTGGAAGATTGCCTGCAAGAGGACAGACAAAATATAGACTATTTCATGTTCACTTGAAGCCGCAGCCTGTCACAATCGAGCATGCTCGCATCGACATGCCTCGCTTCTCAATACCAACCACAGCGAGGTTGCCTTCATCGCTACGCGTTGACCCTGCCAATCCAGCTGTCGTCAAGAGCTTAGGCCGGTTATCGCGTGAGGCTCTCATTTCGCTGGCTTTAGACTGGCTTAGTGAGAGCTCAATTTCCAATGCCATCCCATACCTAGACCGGAGAGGACCAGAGCAGGCCGAGGAGGAAGACCCTGATGACTTATATCCGCCATATCGATCAGTACCAGAGCTTCAAGAGCACTATACCGACCTGCAAGATCAAAAAGGAGCAAAGCGAGATGTCGTCAGCCGAATTCTCGAAGGCGACTGGCGACATGGCCTCACCTTGTATCAGCTGGCCATGGTTGACTTTGCATACCTCGACGAGCACCCAACTTCTCAGAAATGGACTGCCTACAAGATCCTGCCGTTGCAGCAGCCAACGCAGGGCAACGAGGATGAGACGCTCAAAGTGGATGAAGAGAGTTTGAAAGTACCTCGGTTTCATCCTTCGACATTTCTTCAGAACCTTCAAGACCAAGTTCTGCCGGACGTCAAGGCGCATTATCATTTCTACCGTTCAGCAGAGTATCCTGTACTGTTGCTGCGCATCTTCGTCATCGACTCTCCTTACAACAGTCAGCTGGCGCTTTCTGGCGTCGACAGCACCGGGACAGCTACTAATTTTAACTCGTCGCGAACGCTGTATCTCGCATTCCCAGATGGATCGCCCGCGCTTTATATATCCAAATCACAGGCCATTGGTACCTCGACATCGGCCGAGTCGCGCAGTCTGCAGAGCCTCATCTTGAAGGGTGTTCCCAAGGCTCTGTCGCGTCCTCGAGAACGCTACACTCTAAAATCAACGAATTTAAGCAGCAGAAATCTGGGCGCATTGCTCGACAAGAAAGGACCGGGCCGTACCAATGCAGCAGGTGGAGGATGGAGCATATACGCCGACGAAAAGAACAAAAAGTCGCCTCTGGACACTGTCCTTCCGACGCCACCACTGTCGCGAGACTCTTCCAATGCTGAAAATAATAAAAAACGAAGTCGACCCATCAGCAAGGAGCAATACGAAGTCAGAAAGGCACGACGACTGGCCAAAGCGCGCTTTGGTAATTCGGCCATCATCACCGACGACAAGGGCGTCGAGCGAGTGGATGTGCTCATGCAGGACCATTTTCCCTCCATAAATGCTGCTCAGGTTGCTGATGAGGACAATGACGATCAGGGTCCCACTGCGCGCGGCCGAGGCAGACGAAGCGCCGTACAAGAAGCTTTGCGTGAAGCTGCGGAAGACGACGGTTACGACCCAATGGAACAGCAAAACTCCACAAGATGGACACCAACTGTGCGCATAACATTCCAAGGCACACATGTCTTTGCTGGCATACGACAGCTCGTCGAAGCAGGGATTGTGGATGGCGAACGGATGCCAGGGTGGATGACAGGCGAAGAAGGTGTTACGACCGGCGTTGTACGGCATGGGAGAATACGGGGCCACAAAGGCTCGGGGTTATGATGAAGCATGTTTAGGGAGCGCGGAGTTTTGTCTTGCATTTTGTATATTACTGGGGCTTGCCATGTATACTCTATGTCTTTTTTGGAATAATGATACCCTTACGCTGTAAATGCCTCTATACACTCTTTTTGTGCGCCTATTGTGCATCTTTCAGTTCAAACACTTTGATGGTGTTGTTCCAAGCCGCCTCGCAGACCTCTTCCATCGAGACACCCTTGATGGCGGCTACAATCTTAGCCACGCGCTCAATGTTGCAAGGTTCATTGCGGCCCTTGATCATTGCTCCCTCTTCCCATTTCTCCTTCTTGACCATCTTGTACCGCTCAGGTACTTCAGGCTCCTTCTTTTGGTTCTTCTTCCCTTGTTGTTTTTGTGGTTTTGCCGGTGGTTCAGTTGGCGTCGTCTCTCCGTTCTGTGGGATAGGCTCGGGGGAATCCTTCTTTTCTATCAAGTATTGCCAACCAGCATGGCTAGGGCGAACTTCACACCAAGGACCATCTGTCTCAATCATGAGTCTGTCCAAGTGAACAGCTTTGACAACGGCACAGTTATCTTCTGTCTTGAAACTGCAGCCATTAATGCCGATGTATAGTCCGAGCTCCATAAGCTCTTCCATTTCTTCAATGGTTCCAGTAAAGCTGTGTACAACGCCTCCCTTTTCGAGTTTCTCCAGCTTCTCTCCAAATGCTTCTTTCAATAACCGCACAAAGTCGTCATGGGCAGCTCTTGAGTGCAGAAAAAGAGGTAATTGGGGTTGCAATGCAGCAGCTACCTTGAGCTGTGCGGCGAATGAGTGTAATTGAACATTCTTGTTGCAATAATGAAGACGGTCGTAGTCGAGTCCAAACTCTCCAAAGGCGACAAGATGTGGGCTTCCTGATGACCTAGCTTCAGCCAGTAAAGTGGTGAGTTCTGTAATGATTTCGCCCGACTTTTTGGGGTCAGGGACTTGTGCTTCTGGGATTGGCGCCGTTGGGTCAGGGTCACAGGGAGTAGAGCTGCCGCTGTCGTGAGCTGGTCCTTGAGCACTGAAGATGGTGCTGCTGCACGGGTGGATGCCAGCGGTTCCAAACACGGTGCCGGGGAATTCTTCAGCTAGATTGAGAGCTTCGCGGGAGCTGGTGAAGTCTGACCCCGTCACCATGAGCTTTGTGCAGCCGACTTCTTTGGCTCGTTTGATGACGCCGTCGAGGTCATCTGGGTGACGACGTGTTCCACGGTACAGCCCTCTGAAGATGGGGTCTGCAAGATTGATTCCGATCTATACATGAATGATTAGCTTTTGGTGTTTCGTTGGGAATTATAAGCAAAGAGTATTTGTAAGCAGCAGCAACTTACATCAATATACCGGGGGCTGTAAGTTGGCTTTGCCGGCGAAGTGCCGTTTGCTTCGGAGGCCATGGTTCTCACAAGAAAATAATTTGTGGAAAATCGAAAAGAACAGGAACGAGAAAAGGCTTGTCTGGACAACCGATTATATAGCATTGAGTTGAAAACAAAAAATATTTACAATTTGTCTGCACGTGAGTCACCTCTCAATGATACGAAGAATGCAAACGACACGCACCAGCCGTTTCGCCTGCTCTTGCCTTGCTCGGACCCGATCGGTCAGCGGCTAATTAATTAACGAGGGAAGGTGCTACACGTGACTCCGCGCCATAGAAATTCACGGCTGGCGGACGAGGCAGGCACGCACTTAAAGCACGGCCCCAGTAGTGGTCCAGTGGCAAAGCTTCGAGGGTGGTTCTGATGTACTCTTTGTTGGTGATTGAGCTGCAGAAACAGTTGCAAAAAGCGGTTTTAAAAAATCAAAACTAAAAATTAGAGGACTCGATTAACGCCCTTGATAGACTAGTGAATTCAAAATTAAACAAAACGCCCATCCAAGCCCTTAATCAGGGCCGTCGGCCACTGGCGTGGCATGGGGCCTAGTGCCCCCCCAAAAGTCACTTTACACGCTTTGTCATTGTTGTCGCGCTAAAAGTTGGCGTCGCGCGTGCTCGAGGACGCGACTCTGCCATAAGAACCTCGTCCCACCATCGTCTTCACACATCTTCTTTACATTCTGCACCATCACCCGCAGCAACAGTGGCCCAATTTCTTCAAACGGTCCTTAAGCTCAGCCTATTCCCAGCCGCTGCTTGTATCCTGGTTGATACGCGCAGAAGCAAGAGCTGTGAGCAAAGTTTGCACTTCCACTTCGTCTTTCTAGCTTGTCGTCTTCATTGACGGACACATCCACGTCGCCATCATGTACGTGAAAAAGAGAGGTATGTATCATACAGTCTGTCTGTCCTTGAGATCTCCTTGCTCATGCTTCATCAGATGGACGCCAAGAGCGCGTTCAATTCGACAAGATTACCGCCCGCGTCTCCAGACTGTGTTACGGTCTCGACACGGAGCACGTTGACCCTGTTGCCATCACCCAGAAGGTCATCTCTGGTGTCTACGGTGGTGTCACCACTATTCAGTTGGATGACTTGGTAAGTGAAGCCATTATTTTGACGACACGACATCAATTAACCGCGTTTTCAGGCCGCCGAGACTGCCGCCTACATGACCGTCACCCACCCTGACTATGCCATCCTCGCCGCTCGTATCGCTGTCTCCAACCTTCACAAGCAGACCAAGAAGCAATGGTCTGCCGTCATCAGTGACCTGTATCACTATGTCAACCCCAAGAACCAACGCGCTTCGCCCATGATCTCCAAGGAGACCTATGAGTGCGTCATGAGACACAAGGAAGAGCTTGACTCTGCCATTGTCTACGACCGAGACTTCAACTACCAATACTTTGGTTTCAAGACACTTGAGCGATCATATCTCCTCAAACTTGACGGTAAGATCGTCGAACGTCCGCAGCACATGATTATGCGTGTCGCTGTCGGCATTTGGGGTGACAACATCGAGCGTGTCCTCGAGACTTACAACCTCATGTCTGGCAAGTTTTTCACCCACGCATCCCCCACACTCTTCAACGCTGGTACCCCTCAATGTCAGCTCTCTTCTTGTTTCCTTGTGGACATGAAGGAGGACAGCATTGACGGTATCTACGATACCCTCAAGACCTGTGCTATGATTTCCAAGATGGCCGGTGGTATTGGTCTGAACGTCCACCGCATTCGTGCTACTGGCTCTTACATTGCTGGTACCAACGGTACTTCCAACGGTGTCATTCCCATGCTCCGTGTCTTCAACAACACTGCCAGATATGTTGACCAGGGTGGCAACAAGCGCCCCGGTGCCTTTGCCATCTACCTGGAGCCTTGGCACGCTGATGTCTTTGAATTTTTGGATCTCCGCAAGAACCACGGCAAGGAAGAAGTTCGTGCCCGTGATTTGTTCTTGGCTCTCTGGATTCCTGATCTCTTCATGAAGCGTGTTGAGAAGAACGGTGACTGGACTCTCATGTGCCCCAACGAATGCCCTGGCCTCGCTGACTGCTACGGTGAGGAGTTCGAGGCTTTGTACGAGAAGTACGAGCGCGAAGGCCGTGGCCGCAAGACTATGAAGGCTCAGAAGCTCTGGTACTCCATCTTGGAGGCCCAGACTGAGACTGGTAACCCTTTCATGCTCTACAAGGATGCTTGCAACCGCAAGAGCAACCAGAAGAATCTTGGCACCATTCGCAGTTCCAACCTGTGCACTGAGATTATTGAGTACTCTGCTCCTGACGAGGTCGCTGTTTGCAACCTTGCCTCCCTTGCTCTGCCCGCCTTCGTTGACTACAACGAGTCCCGATATGACTTCCAGAAGCTGCACGAGGTCACTCAGGTCGTTGTTCGCAACTTGAACAAGATCATTGACGTCAACCACTACCCTGTCCAGGAGGCTCGCAACAGCAACATGCGCCATCGCCCTATCGGTGTCGGTGTTCAGGGTCTTGCTGATGCTTTCCTTGCTCTCCGCATGCCTTTCGAGTCTCCCGAGGCTCGTGAGCTGAACAAGCAGATCTTCGAGACCATCTACCACGCTGCCTTGACTGCTTCTGTCGAGCTTGCCAAGGAGGAGGGCCCTTACTCTACCTTCAAGGGCTCCCCCGCCTCTGAGGGTATCCTCCAGTACGACATGTGGGATGTCAAGCCCTCTGATCTCTGGGAGTGGGACAACCTCAAGGAGGAGATCAAGCAGCACGGTATCCGCAACAGTCTGCTCCTCGCCCCCATGCCTACTGCCAGTACCTCTCAGATTCTCGGCAACAACGAGTGCTTCGAGCCATACACATCTAACATCTACCAGCGCCGTGTCTTGGCTGGTGAGTTCCAGGTTGTCAACCCTTGGTTGCTCAAGGACTTGGTCGACATGGGCTTGTGGTCTGATGCTATGAAGAACCGCATCATTGCTGAGAACGGTTCCATTCAAAACATCCCCAACATTCCCGATGAGACCAAGGTCCTCTACAAGACTGTCTGGGAAATCTCCCAGCGTCAAGTCGTGCAGATGGCCGCTGACCGTGGTGCTTTCATCGATCAGTCCCAGTCTCTCAACATTCACATGAAGGATCCTACAATGGGCAAGATCACCAGCATGCACTTCACTGGCTGGAAGCTCGGTCTTAAGACTGGCATGTACTACCTCCGTACTCAGGCTGCCGCTGCTCCTATCCAGTTCACTGTCGACCAGCAGGCTCTGAAGATTGTGGATGCCACGACAGCCCGTGAACGTCTGCCCAAGAAGCGCGCTCCCCCTGCCGGCACCAGCTTCATGTCATCCCCTTCCACCGCCACCCGCACTGCCTCTATCAAGAGAGAAGATGGCAACTCTGTCAGCTCCAATGGCATCCCTACTCCAAGCACCACTCCTCCTCCTGCCGCTGCTGTGCGTCCTATCGCTTCCCCCAACAAGCCTGTGACCATCAAGGCTGATGCCGATGAGGGTGACAGCCCCAGAGTTCTCGCTGCTGAGCCTTCTGACAAGGTTCCTGATGAGGAATTGGGCAAGAAGGAGGGTGATGACAAGGACACAGAGGGCGACGAGCGCGAGCGCGACATCTACTCTGAAGCTGTCCTTGCCTGTAAGTACCAACTGATTTCCAACTCGATGCAAGCAATCATCTAACAATCTTTACAGGCAGCATTGAAAACCCCGAGGCCTGCGTGATGTGCAGTGGTTAGATTTAGCATTTACACTTAGACGAATGTATGATAGCTCGATCAGTTTGAGCAAATGATGGCATGGCTTGACAGGCATGGATTGGAAAGGACCTATTTGAAGGATGATTGTAATGGTTTGCCAGTGTTTATGTTTATTTTTTCGGGTTTGCTTTTGGCTCGGCAGTTATATTTTGCGTATAAGCTCTTTGTTTTTTTCTGTATAAATGGCGAGTGCATGGCCAGGATTGGATTTTCCTGGGTTGAGTACTGCGCTGTGCTTCTTCATAGGCTACGATAGCTGGTCATCAATAATGAAATGGTGTTGAAAATTCACGGATACTTCAGGTGATTGCTGCTAAGTCTACACATGATTCTTGCGATGACTGTTGAGTCTAGATAATATTCGGGAGGCAGGTTTATGTCTCATCGATCGGTTGTGCTGCACCATCCATGTTCAGGCAAGACCACATAGTAATTTCGTCTCGTCTTACAAGACTGGCCATGATGGATTGCGGCTGAAATCTTAAAGCCCGCTTCCGTCCTGTCTTGTCGCACAAGAATGGTCTATCACAACCTTTTTTACGGGAAAGGACCAGCCACACTTCACATTTTCACTTTTCCACCAGGAGAGCGGAGGGAATTGGCGGGGGGGGAAGAGACCTCGCTAAGACATGCAGGGAAAAGAGGTGGTGGTGCTGGTTGTGCCGGAGATCCGTGGCCGTACAGAGTTAATAATACCACTGAGGTTGGGTGGGAACGAGGCTGGTTTGTCTATGATGGGCAGAGAGTGGTGGGCAAAGAGAGTTTTGGGTGGGTTTGTATGGCATGGATGATCTGCAGAAGGGGGGTTTTTTGTCTGTTTCCGGCTTGGGACCACAGAACAATAGGGTGGTTTTTTTTTTAAAAAAAAAAAAGTTTTTTCCTTGGTGCAAGCGCGGTCAATGGCTTGGGAAGTGAGGGTTGCTTTGGTTCACGATGCCTTTGGTGAGTGAATTGGTCGTGGATCCTTGGCCGGATGGCTGGGCCGGGTATGACGATGGCTACAAGGCAGTGTGACATCAATGATGATTAGAAAGGGTGGTGAATGGTCCTGGTTTCCGCGACTGTAGAACGTGGACGGAGTGCAGACTCCAAAAGTGAAAACCGGGTTGGATCAAGGTGGTGGCGGGATTGTTAGTGGTTGAGTTGGGACTGGCTGGTAGCACCGCCACAGCAACCAAGCTGCGAGCTGAGAGCAACCATCAATTGTCCGAAAGCGGTATTTGCAAGAGCCTGGCTTGCTTGGGAAGAGATCGGAACAAGGATGAGGTGCAGCCAGCCAGCCAGCTTGTATGGAGCGGGGCGGGTAATGGATAATAATTGGAGAGATATGGAAAGATGGCGCTCTCGACTCGACCCAAGCAGGCCCTGTCCAGCTGGAAGCCATGGTGGTTAATGATTTCTGGATACCTTTTCACGCCATGGATGGATGTTGCCCATCGCGGCGCCGAACGGTGCGAGGAACAACGAGATTAGAAGCCCCAGTGACAGGCAGACCTACCTAACAGGGAAGACCAGTGACGAAATTCGGTTTCTCGGAAATCTACGGTCGCGTTTGTCCATCCTTGACTTCACGTCGTGAATCGTGGCGCAGGAAACATAATGACGGTGAGGATGCAGATGATGTTGTTTCCTGCACATCCATCAGGTTTTGTCTCGACAACTCAGTTGAATGCTGAGAGGCAGAGCCATACATAGTGCTGCACCGTACGGTAACTTCTTCAAGCTGTAATGAGAATGATTTGCATTACGGCATCGGCATTGGCTTCGTGCATCGTCAGCCGCGTATTGGAAGAGCTGTTCATCCGCGTAAGCAATGTCGCCACGATTAATTATCACCGTGCAGAAACAAAATAGATTGACCTTTGTCTTATCACAATGAGTCGGTGAGAGTCCATGTCTCAACGGACCCCAACGCGGCTGTTGAATATTGTTCGAGCATCACCGTGAGAAGTTTTCTTTTTTGGGGGGTCCGCTGTCACTTTCATGGGGCCCTTGCCGCTCACAAAAGAATCCTGGCTGTCGTTTTCTTTACCCATGATTTCACCTAGCAGATGTATGGATAGCCCCGAAGGAACATGGCCCCACGTGAGCTGTGCTGTGGTAGCTGTTGTACATGCACCACGCGTGGTGCAGCGAGCAGCAAGTATTGGAGTAGCTGCAGGTAGCTTTGGCCTATCACAGTTGCTGTGCAGACCACCTACTCAACCAAGACCCCTGGCTGGCGATCTTGGCTGACACCACCATACACCTCCCACCGCACAATCGACAGCACACTCAAGCAGCCTTGGGCCCAGTACAGCCTGCGAGTTGTTCACTGTTACCAGGCTGGCTCGCAGGATCGGGCTTCCACCCAGCTCGACGTAACTTCCCCTCTTTTTTTCGCAGCTAGTGACCCAGACAAGCTCTGCACAGTGTCATGTAACTTTCCCATGAGCTCGATTGATCGGTCAAGCCCATAACTTAATTGTCTCCCTCAAATTGTGATTGGAAAAGAGATGCACCGAGATTCCGTTGCGCGCCAGCTAGCGCTCACAGAAACGCAAGGTCAATTAGACGACGGATTGATGGACCACGCGAGAGCGCTGTACTAATGCGTTTTTGGTCGATGTAATTTCCATAATGGACCAATCCATTTGTTTTCATCACCTCGCAGCCACTTAGCTCGGCTACGGCTCCAGCGCTATGGGTTTGGTGGCTGCCGATCCCTATTATTGTCCGGGGGGGTTCAGTTTTGGGCTAGCTTGGCTTTGCTCGGTGCTGCTCTTTCAGGACCAAAGCTCTCAGCCAGCTAAACTTCGGGTCAGCTTTTCTAGACCAAAGGTGCTGCAGCTAGTGAACCAACAGCTTGCGGAGGAGATGCCGTCATTGACCAGGGTGCTGGGCCAGGTACCATTCGAGTACATGCATGTACGGCGATGGATCTTGGTCGAAAGCCACGTCAAAGAAGAGATGGTCAAGTCATTGACACGGCAACAGATACGATACCCTGCCACCTGGTACGTTTTTCCCTCTGGATGCTGGCGACCGCCCGATTTGCCGCACGATCGGGCCATTCAGGCTCTTGCTGTTGTCATGAGAACAATTGACAGATTAAAAAGTGCTTGTCTTTTTTCCTGGTCCATTGAGCTACGAGACTGACCACTTGCAACGCTATGGTAGCATGGGCGCAAGCTAGAGAATCACTGTAATTTCTATCCGTGTCCGCCCTGCGTCCAGTGAGGAAGAAGAGCAGCGCAAGGAACAGTGTGGCGCACCACTCCCTTAGGGGGGGGGCGCTTGGTGTGATGGTTGTAGTAATGCAACTTCTTTTTCCGCTGTGAAATGCAGTGCATGGAGGCGCCTGCAGGCGCTGATTGATGAAGGGAGGTGCGTGCCATCTCACTGGAGCTTCTCTGGTGTTCTAGCATCGCATGTCCAGCTCCGTCATTTCAATTCCTCGCCTCAGACGCGTCCTGATTGCACAGCGTTGGGCTGTGAATGGGGTGCCATGTCTTGGACTGGGTCGTTTTAGTGTTCAGGGTTGTCTATTGTCAGTGACGGAGATGAATTCTTGACCTATGCTAACTAATGAATAATATCTATTAGGGAATGGAAAACAAAAGGGAAGGACAAGGCCTTTCGGTGACGACGGCTGATGGCTGATGGCTGATAGGTGACGGGTGATGGAAAAGAGGAAAAGACGATGGAGGGTACATTGTCATGACACGCTAAGCCAAGATACAGTGCAGGTACTTGCCTGCCAGCCCACTTTCCAGAGCGGTGGTGCTTCGCTAGTAGGCGAGCTAGCGGCAGAGCTCATTTTACTTGTGGCGACGGCGAAAACCTTGTGGTCCACTAGAGGACCTTTAGGGGCTTTTTGGGTGCTTTTTGTGACTTTTTAGGGGCTCCTTGGGGGACAATCACTGAGCAGAGGAGGGTTCCGCTTTCAGGCTCGTCGGCATCGGTCGAGAGCGTGTGATGGACAGGCAAGTCCCATGTAGGATGGGGGATTTGATGAGAATTTGGAAAATTCATGGAATTGAGTCGACAATGATTGAATCTACTTACTGTCGAGCTATTGTTTATTTTTGTACTGCGTCAGATGCCAAACAGAAGTAGAGTCAAGACACAAGCTAGAAAGGACGAGACTGCACGCACAGCCACTAGGAGGGTGCTGAAAGGGTGTTAGGTCAGGTACGGTGCAGCTGGTTAGGCAGTGTTGAGTGGTATTTTAGGGACGGTGACGTACTGGACTGTGTGCGCTGCGCTGCACAGTAATCTAGCGGCTGTAGCGGTGACTAGCTCCAGCAGTACTGCAGTGGCCAGCTCCTCAGCTGTTGACCTGTGGGTGCAATCTGCTTCACAACAGAACAGAACAGTAAATTAATGAATTAAATTGATTGCACTGCAATGTACCGTTCCTAGGACGTCACTTAGTGACTCTTCTCTTCTCTAGAGTCTATTATTTATTTATTGCTATTTTATTTTATTTTGGGCTGGCATTGCATTTCTTGTCCGGCGAATGACCCTGAGTGGTGGCCATTATTCATTTCCATTTATTTTATTTTTTTGTTTCTCGCTTCCCCACCCATTCCAGCTGCCCATTGCATCGTCCGACGCCACCTCCAGAGGCAGCCTGGTCGAAATTACATCAGGGGCCACACTAAATCGTGGTCGTCCAGAGACATGCTAAACCCGATCAAGACGCCCATCACAGTGGAGACGGCTCATGTCGGTACATGCGTGCCCAAAGCTCTTGGGTGTCGATTGCCCGCCAAACCAAAGTATCTACCTTGTACCCCTTCACACCCTTCACACTTTTTACACCATCAAGTCTCTCGCATCCTGCGCTAAACAAGAACAGCCTGCGCTCTGGCAACGCAGCGCAACGCAGCGCAACGCAACCTGCAAGTGACCGCCCCGGTACCTTAAACCTTGCCAAGATCCAGATGTTCCAGAGTTGGTGACTCCAACTGGGACTGGGACGGGGACTGGAAACTGGGACCTGGTGAATTCGGGGCTAGCCCCGGTTCCCTCGAGCCTGCCGTTTGCCGTTCGTTCTCTCGTCGTCTTCCTTTTTCCTGATCCGAGTTCTTGGCCCTGTTCTTGGTCTTGGTCTCGTTTCCCCCAGATGCGTTGCTACACTAGACTAGTATAATAGATCTGCTTCCACCCACCCTCCTGTTCACTGGCCTTCTCTCCTTCCTCTCCTCTCCAGCACAAAGCCTCACACATCGTCTCTTCACACAAGTGTAACATCCTTCCGTGTCCGTGTTCCCATCTTCAATACTCAGGTATGTATACACACAGAGCACCGCAACTCAACACAACACCGCACCACACCACACAATGGCACGACAGCACACCACCACCCGGTGAACTCGTCGTCGATGCCTCACCTGCAAGGCACCTTGTTTGCACTTGCAATCCACTGCTGGACCACAGCATACCAATTCACACCTGTGCTGTCTCCAAGACATGGATCAAGCAAACTCCACCTCCCATGCGGTGATGACGACCTGTATGGCCGCCAATTGGTGCATCACCGTGATCTGATCCACGCTCAGAGATGCCCTGTCCGACATTCGCCAAGGCAGTTGCCCATTGCTACTCTCGTCATGTATACAGCCGACCCTGGAACGACAACAAACTCGATCCAGGTTGTTGTACACGCATTCGAGACCACGCATGAGGAGTGTTCAGATCTTGGTGTCACCTGGCGGCCAGCCGGTCACTCACACACGCACCTGCCAATGACAGAGCTTGCTTTTAGGCGCAGCTCATCACTTCCCTCTTGTTTTTTTTCCTCTTAAACACCACCACCCTTCCTGCTCGTGAACACCTCTTCTCGAGATCCTTCGTTTCCCTCACTCACCATAAAACCAAACGCGCCTCAATCGCCGCAGCAAGCAAGCAGCTCCCGCTAACAGTCACTCGATTCAACAGATCCTTTAATCCGGTCTTAAACAAACAAACCCCAACCGTCAAAATGAAGACTTCTGTTATCGCTCTCAGCGCTCTCGCTGCTGTCGCCTCTGCCCAGGACCTTAGCAGCCTGCCTCAGTGCGCCGTAAGTTTTTATCCATCACTCATCGACTCATACTCGCATGACTAACACTTATCCAGCAAACCTGCGCCAACAACATGAACGCTGCCTCGAAGGCCCAGGAGCTCAAGTGTGGTGACAAGGACCTGTCCTGCTTGTGCAAGAAAAACGACTTCGTCTACGGCTTCCGTGACTGCGCCAAGGCCATCTGCGACGCTGACGGTGTCTCCAAGATCCTTGCCTACGCTACCTCCATCTGCAAGTCTGCTGGCGTTACCATTAACCCTGGCAGCGGCAGCGATGGCAACGGTGGCAACGGTGGCAACGGTGGTAACAACGGAGGCAATGGCGGCAACAACGGCGGTAACGGTGGTAACAACGGCGGCAACGGTGGTGCCAGCGTAAGTTTTCCCTTGCTGTGTCAAGATTCGAATCGACACTAACTTTCTCAAAGGGTTCTCTTACCACCATCTACACCACCAAGTCTGCTGATGGCAAGGCTGTCACCACTGAGCCCGTCGCTACCAGCACCATTGGTGCCGGCGGTAACGGTGGCAACGGTGGCAACGGTGGCTCTGGCTCCCAGTCTGGATCTGGCGGCGACAAGACCGAGTCTGGCTCCGGTGGTGACAAGACTGAGTCCGGTGCTGGCGGCTCTGGCTCTCCTACTCCTACTCCCACTCCCACCGGCGGCTCTGGCTCCGAGTCCACTGGCACCGGTGGTGCTGGTGGCGACAAGACCTCTGGCGGTTCTGGCGGCGCTGGTGGTGACAAGACTACTGGTGGCTCTGGTGGCTCTGGTGGTTCTCAGTCCACTGGTGGTGCTGGCGGCAACGGCGGTGCTACCTCCTCTTCTTCTGCCCTTGCTGGTCAGGCCACTGCCCAGGCCGGTCTCCTCGCCGCTGCCGGTCTTGCTGCCATCCTCCTGTAAATGGGTACTTGATGCCTTATTACACACATTTTGATCTTCGCGTTGCACATGTTTGATAAATAATACCCGCCTGTACAATGCTGCTGCTTCACTCCCGAGTCAGTTTACCTGCGCCTATTCAAAGTGAAGAGGACGTATATATGGATTTGAATTTGGAAGTGGAAGGTGGTGGATGGTTTCGTGTCAGGGTTTTTTGACGGTTGTCACGTTTTAATATTTGTTCCCGCTTAATGAGCCATGATGGTATGCGCAACTGGAAACGGGAAATAGCTTCTATGCTAGAATTATGGAATACAACTCTAGAGAGAAGTAACTGTGCCTTTAATCTCGTGAAGTGATGTATTGAAAAATGTTGTGAAGCATACACCGCAAGCCCAGCAGTGATGTTCCTGTTACGGTAAATCGGTGCCTTCTAAAGGCATTACTCTGGTGTGTTTTTGGGCTGCTTCGACGGATGGAGTAAGATCCAACATGTCTCCTCTCCCGCAGTACGGGAGCTACCGCTATGGCGTTTGGCAGTGAAGTCGAATGCTGTTTACAGGGTAGCTGAGCCGTGAGGTCGTAAAGACTTAGGGCTGGTAGGTTGCACCATTGGCATTCGAAATTATCTATGAAACAATTAGCTTTGTAGTTTTAAGGCTTTGTAGCATTGACATTTGTCTGGCTTTCCTTCTGGTTTACTCGCCGTTGACTTGGAAGCGGTTGACGACGGTCGTGAAGCTTGTCTTGTTCCTTGTGTCACACATTGAACGATTAGAACAGCAGCCACACTCAACCACCTGAGATGATATTTACGGTTAAAGAGACATGTTAATTTCCACTATTCGGTTACTTTCACACAGCGAGTTGGAATTTTAAATTGTGGCTAAATGCTGAATTGCTTGACTAATACTAAAAATACAGGGCATATATGAAATGGAGGAACAGACAAACCCCATTCCTCCTGCATTCTAACCAAAAAAAAAAAAATTGACCATATTTTGCACTTCATGCTTTTCATTCCACGTCGCATCTAAATTTCAAATTTTGTTCAGGCTCAGTGCTTCATGCGTTTGCCAATCTCGCTCTGCCAGTTCTCAGCACGCTCGAAGCCATTGGAGAAGGTCTGGTAGTCGTGCAGAGCCTGGTAGACGCCCTCCTTGGTGTTGAGAACAAAGGGGCCGTACTGGACGACCTCTTGGTCGAGGGGAGTGCCGGCAATGATGACGAGGCGGGTGTCTACCTTGGCTTCGGGGTCCGTCTCGATGTGGACTTCGTCGCCTTCTTGTTCAAAGACAACGTTGTTGAATTGCTCGACCTTTGTGCGGGAAGCTCCTTCGCCGTAGTAGGCTTCACCGTCAAGGATGTAGGAGAAGGCGTTCCAGCCCTTGGGGATGGGCTGCGTGACCTTGGCACCGGGCTTCATAGCAATGTCGAGGATCCAGACGGGGGTGTAGGCGAGGTCCTTGACAGAGTCGATGCCGTGAGATTGACCGGAGATGACTTTGATGGTGACCTTGCCGTCGTCGACTTCTACCTTGGGGATCTCGGCGGCGCGGAGATCGCGGTAGCGTGGCTCGCAGGCCTTGAGCTCCTTGGGGAGATCGACCCAGAGTTGGAGGCCAACGTTGGCGCTTCCGTCAGGGTTCATGCGGGGCATTTCTGCATGAACGATGCCTCTACCAGCTGTCATGAATTGTAAATCACCGGCTTCCAAGGTTCCCTTGTTGCCGGCAAAGTCTTCGTGATCAACTCCTCCTTGCATCAGGTAGGTGATGGTTTCCTGGCCGCGATGAGGACTAGTCGGTAATGTTAGCATTTAATTCAGATGAAGATGTGAGAGGAAAAGTGAGTAAAAACTTACTGATCGGGGAAACCAGCTCCAGGCTTAATGTTGAAGTGGTCGAGCATGAGGAAAGGCGAAAAGTTGCGCAAATTGGGAGTACCAATAGAGCGACGGACGCGAGCGCCCTGGCCCTCGGCCTTCTCAATAGCAAGAAAGACCTTGCGGATGGCTCGTTGGACAGACATCTGTGAAGACTGAACGGTGTTACTGGGTTGGATCTTGTTGTTGTTGTTGGTGATGTTGGGCGGCAAGAACCTTTTGGTTGTTCTTTGCTCTGTTCCAGGCGCCGAGAAAGACGTTCTCGTGTAAGAGGTTAAAGGTGGGAAAGTGGATGGAAGGTTTGAGGGCGGTGAATTCCTGAGAGGAAAAGAGATAGATGCCTACAATGGCAACGAAGATGGTGAGGAAGAGAGCTGCTGCCTTTTCTCCACTAGAGACTGCTCCTGTAGTGTCTGTGTCTGGAGTAGTAGTAGTAAGTGAGGTGGTTGACTGCTTCTGTGAGGATGCAGGTGGTGTAGGTTGCTTGTCCTGTTGTTGTTTGGTTTGTTTCCGAGAAGACATGAGATCTGGGACTTTGGAAGATGAGAGGGTATTAAATAGTTGATGGGCCCCGATGGATGGAAATCTTGAGAAGAGTTTCGTGGCGTGATCGAATGACGGTGGAAGTGAGGAGTCGGTAGCAAAAAAGTCAATTTGAGCTAAGCCGGTATGGATATGCAAGGTTGCTTATTAAAGCCCAAAAGAGGAAGGGCTAGGAGATGTGCTACTGGTAGCTGCAGGTAGGGTAGCTTTGCAATGGGTATTAGCTTGGGGCTTGGTGTGCTTTGGTATGCTGAGGAGATGCTGTGTAAGTCAATGGTAAGCAAGTGCGTGGTGACTGGGGGAAAAGCGAAAAGAGGAGAAGCGAGGGCGGCTGGACTTGGCGGGGGACTTGTCACCACAACAAAATGGAGCCAGGATTTACAGGCCGCTGACTGGATCATTACACAATAAATTGGATTGGCGATTGGTTAGTCAATTTTACATCAGCAGCTTGGCGGGACATGATTGGCTGGCTGGATGGGCTGGTAGGCCGCTAGACCGTATTGGGATGGAGTATGGACGAAAGAGCGACTGGAAACTTCTGTCTGCGCCGTACGGAAGGAGTGGAGGGGACCTGCCTGCTGAATTACAGAGGAGGTGTGGTTGGCTGGCTGGCTAACTGTCTGCTTTGAGATGACCAAATCTCAATGAATGTCATCAACGTCTCAATTGAGTGGATGAGATAACGACGATTCATAATTAATCCAAAATGGCTGACGCTCTCCTTGTCATCATATCAATCCAAAATCCAAATTGAATCCTTCCGCTTCTGTCAACAAAGGATTCCCAAGACCGAGTCCCCAGTCTCAAGGGGTGAGCTCCCAAAGAACGGTACAACTAACGCCGTCATCATGACCAACACAAGGTCATCATGAATCCTTCCACTACGGCTCTCCCCGTGGATCATACCGGGCATCATAGTCCTCAAGCTGCTGTTGCCTTTCTATCGTCCGGCTCCTACGACCGCGATACCTCCGCCGCAGTTTTGCAAATGAACTCTCTGTACTCACACGGCCGCTAACACGGACATCTCTGCTAGACAGCACAATTCCTTTCTCTAGCCAACTTTTGCGCTTTAAAAGTCTCGTTAATTCCTCCCACTTGTACCCGTACAGATACGCCAGGCCAAAAGTGAGAACAGTTATGGGTATCGCGACTGCCCAGTACAGCCTGGAGCTATGTGTCATATCGCGAACGTCGACTGTGTTCATACCAAAGAAGCCTGTGACAAAGGACCTGTAGCCACAAAGAAAAGAAAAAGAAACGAAGCGTTAACAGCAGTTTAACATGGTGGTGATTTCGCAAAGGATAGACTTACAGCGGAAGGAAGAATAGCGTCACCAAAGTGAAGACCCGAATCGCTTTCTCATGCCCTTCATCCAGCACCTCAATGCCCTCAACCACCCGCTGTCGCAAGTCGGCCATCAGCTCCTGCATCTCCCGGATTTCGTCCCTCTCCCGCATCCTTTCTCTCTTTGCTCGCACCCCAACCGTCTGCTCAAATGCAAACCTTGTAAGCCTTTCCATTGCCATGCTACGAAAGGATCGTGGTTCAATAATCCGAAGCATGTCTTCTACACTGTGATACTGGATAGCCGCAACGCGTCTGATGGCCTTTAGTTCCTCCTCAAACGCGCGAATGGCCAGAAAGGCTCGCCGCTGGGGGTCAATGCTCGCACTGAAATCGAGCGCACTCGCATGCTCTTTGTAAAGCGCTATGAGGTCCGTTGATACCAGCTGAGTCCTCGTTTTCTTCTTCGCTGCTTCTGAGGTCTGTTCTTTAGTCTCGTCGATACTGCTTGAGAATGTCTCGACCCTTCTTTCAGTTCCTATACGGATTTCTATGCCGGTGCTGGTAGACACCTGATGCCTTTCAGAGTCTTTCTTGTGGCAGTATATACCCGTTTGCAAATTGGAATTCGCCAAGATGACAATGTATTCCGGCCCAACAGCCCCTAGCCTCACAGCGTCGTCATCCTCCTCAATAATACTGCGCACCAGATTGTCTCTCGACCTAATGATGCACTGAGTAGCCTTGTGCGCAACGATCTCATACTCCCTCCTAGCTCTGAATGCGGGTCCATCACTAAACACTCTAGTAGATTCAGAGTCTCTCATCATCAGAACCAAGGCTCGCGCTTCGAGAGAAAAGAGCGTGATAATGTGTTCAAATGCTTGGAGAAGACTACCTGGCAGAGCTG
Source organism: Simplicillium sp. C3G150-2 (assembly GCA_022702485.1). Classification (NCBI taxonomy): domain Eukaryota; kingdom Fungi; phylum Ascomycota; class Sordariomycetes; order Hypocreales; family Cordycipitaceae; genus Simplicillium; species Simplicillium sp. C3G150-2. The sequence continues at coordinate 519,465 of JAJIYY010000005.1, read as the reverse complement.
GCGCCTGGGATTGTTTCTTAATGTTACTTGCAGAAACTCCTTTCAATGACTCCGACGATTGGCTGTCGCTGGAGCTGCCTTGATTGCTGTGATGACTTTGTTCGGTGCTATCGCCGCGCTTGCCTTCCTGAGATACTCCAGGGCGTGCGATAAAAAGATGAAGGTTGCGGCAGAGCGTCCATATCCCATCCAAATCGTCTCTGAACTTTTCCAACTCCGCTGCTAGGTCGTTGAAATGAGCATTGTCCCCAGGAATCTTTGTATGCTCAAGCCAGGCAAAACAAGCATCTTCCCTGGCTCTTTGTGGGATAGGGTGACTTTCAGAGATCAAGTCGTTGGTGTGTAGGTGCTGGAGCGCATCGATAAGAGTGTACTCTGCCTTGTCATCACAAGCTTGGCACACTCCCTGCGCAGCAGTCTCCTCATTCCGACGGCATGAGCCTCGTATCCTCCAACTTTGCTCTCCCTCCGCAGCTTGCATCACCGCACTGAATCGAAGAATCTAGAGAAGCGGCAACATTAGTCATAGTCTGAGTTATTCTGCTGGCAGCCATTCACAAGCCTACTTACTCTGAATAGTATGTCCAAGGCACCCCAGTACCGGCCGAGAACGCCTGTCGTGTCTGCTTGTAAACCTGGCTCTAGCGGGACGAAAAGGCCAAGGATATCCCGAGAGCGAGAGAATATACTGTTGATAATTGCTTCAGCCGGTTCAATCATACTGACGTACACTGTGCCTGTTCCCTCATCGGTGCCTATTGTGTTCCCACTTGGTCCATTCAGCCCCTGCGTACGCTCTTCGGCTGTTTTAGAAGCCTCGGAAGCAATAGGACTATTATTCTGCTCATTGCCCGTCGATAAGTTCTCTGCTTTAGGCTTAGGACTCACCCTCGCCAGAGCTGTGTGCCGCTTCTTGAGGTCAGCCATAGAGCACCGGTATCCAGACTTGTACAGGTTCCCATATCGTGCGCTATCATTCAGTGAATCGTCGATCCTTTTGAACAATCGAATCATTGCGCTAAAGCTGCCTTCAGTAGTGTTGTCACCTGTATCGTCTCCGGTGACCCGCCACATGAGAAACGGTGTGGTCTGGTCTTCTAAACTTTTCAGTGCCTCTCGCCAGCTTGCTTCCCCATCAATCTGTGGCCGCGTATGCTCTTCTCTAGTATTATCATTTCTAGGAAGGTTAGTTCCCTTGAAATCCCCATTTGATTTTCTGGTATTGAACCAATGGCGCCACCTGGCTGCAGAAGGCTGTCTTTTGGAAGTTTGCGGGATCTCGCTCTCATTTTCAGACGAGCTAAGATCATAGGCTTGTTTAGTCCTTGTTCGTCCCTCAAGTTCATTGTCGACCAGCATGTCCGTCAATGGTTTGGTGAGGTGCTCGCCATTATCTGAGCTGCTTTTCCGTTTGAGTGTGCTATATTCTCTAATACAGTCAGTTAGCTCCCGATCAGTCTCTGAAACCAGGTAACCATGATATTTTTCATTGGTGCGGTCGACGATTTCGTATGACTTCTGTCATTTTTGATTTGATCGCTTACCTCAAGACCGCCAACCTTGGCGCCCTCCTGTACCGCGACTTGGATCCAGTGTTGGGCGTAGAACTGCGACGGACTAGTGCAAGTTGTCTATTGCCTTCACGTTCCGATGGAGGTCTTGAATATGGTCTTCGGCCGTCGGAGGAGTGTGTTGATTGCCGCCGATAGAGTTGAACGGCCCCCGTTGTGGCATTGAGACTCGTTGCTGACCGTGACCGCGACCGTGGATTCCCTGAGCCTCGGGGGATGTCACTGTACAGGCTTGACTGCCCTTTTCCAACTCTAGAAGCTGAACGGAAATGAAGCAGTTTTTGCCCGTAGTACCGTTCTGGAGAAGGCTCTCTGTTGAATCGTTTGTGGGCAACATGGAGGCGGATATCGGCGAGGGTAGTAGATGTTTCCAGCAGAAGTTCAGCCCAAAGTGTGGGCGTTAACATGCGTCCCCGTTCCTTGTCCTCAAATATTTCAAAGTGCTCGACATTCAATAGACTCTTAATACGAGCATTGAGTTCCTGTAAGAATTAAAAATTAGCGATCTGGTTCAGCTCATTCGCGGGCTTGAATCAGTCATACAGCGAAACTGATGCCTTGTTCTACATGAGAACAATGCTCATGATGATGGAAATCAGTAATACGAAGAGTAACGAGGGGATGCGAATTGTTGTGGTCAAAGAGTATATTGTCTTTGCAAATGGCTGATATCGGCAGTTCGCTCCAGGTAAGCAAGACTTCTGTGTTAAAAAGCAAATAATATTAGCCAAGCCATGTACGCATATAAAATTCGAGGAAAGACAAATGCCTATCCTGGAAACACTTACCAGGTCCAATAAGCAGGCTCTTCATCCAGCCGACATGAATGCGCTCTTTGCCGAGCCACCTTTGCGTTTCGGGCAGCACTTGCAATTTATCTCGATAGCTCCCCGCGCCATTTCCGTACTGTGACCGGAACAAAGGTTGTAGGGTACTGCTATCAGCACGGTTGCTTTGCGTTTCGTGGAAAAGAAAATAAGGCGTGGAAACGAATGATACGCTTTGCCGATCCCAGACCCTATCGAGCGGCTCGTCGTCTGCGCGGGCAACATCGGCTACCCGGCCACGCTTTGTATCCTGCTCTGAGTTTCCCCTCAGCAGCGACAATGCAAGAACTTTGTAATGACTATTGACGTGGCAGCTCAAAATAAGCCTCTGGTGCAATTTGACTTATTGTCAGCTAATTCGCCGCTACTACCTCCTAGTCTGTACGTACCTGTATCACGCTTCTGACATCTTTGGTGTGTTGAACGTGCCTGTCGAATCCCATCAGCACCATCTATATTGCCTCCCCACGGCGATCATTTCGAAACAACATTTTCATTACTTACAGCCAGTATATTCGACCCTGTTTGACCCTCTTGTCATCAGTGGCGTCCTTCTGGCAGTACAATGTAACTGCGCTCTTCCCTTCTTCGACCACAAAGCCCTCTGCTGCATTTATTACAGCAAGTTCTGTTTGAATACCATCATCAAGTGTTAAGTGCTTCTGAAGCCAAGCTTGTCGTATACCGCCATCCTGGTAGTCCTTAAAGATATCGTCTTTGAAATGGCTAAGATCACACCTCTCTACGAGGGAGGCGCCGTTATCATCGGGGTTGCTAGAGATTACCGGTATATCGGGTTGTCGGTGTATATAATGCTCTGAATCGTAATAACGGGGACTACTAGCACTGGTATCGTCAGAGTAAGAAGATTGGCTGTCGTAGCTTTCATCCCAACTCCCATTGTCGTCGTCATCTCTCGTAGAGTGACGTTGGGGATGATATCGGCGGTCATACTGATTTTGACCATAGCTGTCACCCCAGCTACCGCTCCGACGTTCACGGGTGTAGTAATCCTCCTCGAGATGGTCATCACCAGAAGCTCCTCTTGAGGTTCGCCTGATCGGCGCAGGCTCCGCGTAGACAGTAGAGCCCTCTGTAAACGACACTTTATCATACTCTTTGCCTCCTCGCCTTATAGAATTCCCATCTTTTTCGATACTACCAGAAAGTCCTGGTCTAGAGACATTTCTGTCCGACTGCCATCCTCTGCTAGGGTCACGCGGAAATCTGCGTCTGGCATGATCCAGCGGAAAACTAGACCTGTGGTAAGGCTGGCGCTCTCGCTCAAATATGGAAGTTGGAAGGTAATTCTCCTTGTTGAGAGATATGTCAGCTTCATCTTGTATTAGCAGCTCAGAACTTTTCTCCTCATTAGAGGCCCTCCCGTCAGGGGTGCTAGTCTGACGAGCGTCCGAGTTCGCAGCGCTCTTAACTGAAGCCACAGAAGCCTCACGAGCAGTGTCGCTCCTCAAATCGGGCGCCTCTTCGTCCGAGTATTCGTTCATATTTGTCAACAGGCATTGTTGGAAGGAAAGAGTATATTACAAATAGGGGCAAAGCACTCTTATATCAAAAGTGAGGCTGCATCGCGGGGTTGCAGGGGTCGAGCTGACATGCAGATGCTGAAGATGGTAACCAACCCTGATCTAGGCGAGTCGCTTCCATGCGAGCCGACGGAATCAGCCTCACTCTACCAGGGCTCAGGGATACTCGACTGCATCCCCTCTCACAGTGTCCTCCGGCTTCGCGAAGGGGACGAACTTTGCGAGGTCGGAGACTGATACCAGCGAGCCATGCTAGAACAGTGTTTGCGCTGTCTGTCAATGCTGCAGGATATCGCTCAGCAGCCGATTATTGGCACAAAAGCTGTTCATGTAGGCCAGAGAGACCGACATACTGCTAATCCTAGTTGAATAAGAACAAGGTCATTGTTCCTCAATACCATCTCCAAACAATCACTTGGCCAAGCAGTAAGTTCTGCTGACACGAATAACTGGCACAATTTTTATGCATTTGTTGTGCAATTTATGCAGCTTGTCCAGGCGCCAGGTCTCCAACTCACAGTAGTCAACAAGCAATCAAAAATTGCGCATTCTTCCTCGCATATGCCACTATTTTTTCGCGGTTGTGATGCTCAAGACTATAAACTGATCGTATTAAATTGCTAATGAAGGTCTTGGCGAGTAAGCGAGATCGTTAACTCGCGGTGCCTGCGATCGATATCTGGCGATCGGTGCCACAACCACTCCCATGCCAGATCGCCACACCAGTGCAAAGCATCGAGTACCATACCTGTGCTGAAATAAATTCGAGGCGCTGTTGAATATGTCCGATTCAACATTGTCAAGTACCAAATCAAGCCTCAGCCAAGGATACAAGGAGATGCAGAAGCACCGATAAATCTCTTGTGTGGTCTTTTATCACAAGAACAAGGGCGTCAGAGCATCGCCATCCACTTAGACTTTAGCCCTTCACTGCCTGGACTTTCTTGACGTCACGACACAATTCATTGGGTAGTCACGTCCGTCAATTGAGGCAAGCGTTTGTTCAAAACGCACATTGTCCTCGTCTTTGAAGTTTGGGACACGGTCTCAGCTGCATTGACTTATTACCTCTACAACTTTGCAATCGAGGGATCTATAGCCATGGCCGGCGGAAGAATCCTGGTGTACCTCCTGCGGCGAGACCTGCGCTTGGCGGATAACCCTATTCTACACCATCTCTCTTCCAATAAAAACCATGGCTTCGACCTTTTTTTACCCGTCTACATCTTTTCGCGGACACAAATAGAGGTGTCGGGTCTAGTCAAAGACAGCGCGAAATCGCCCTATCCCCAAGCCAGAAGCCCCGTGGGCAACTTCTGGCGCTGCGGACCGCACCGAGCCAAATTTGTCGCCGAATCAGTCTGGGATCTAAAGAAGAGCCTTCAATCCGCTGGGAGCGATTTACTTGTTCGCTTTGGTGACCAGGAAACCGTGGTGCAGCAGCTCATTGGGTATTACAAGAATACCAGCACTCCCGTGGGCGCAGTGTGGATGACGGAGGATGTCTCTTGGGAAGAGAGACAGGAAGAAAAGGCTGTGACAGCTGTGTGTTCCGATTCCAAGGTTGATTTCAAGCTTTGGAAGGACGAGAAATACTTTATCGATGAGTTCGTTAACCCAATATCCACCACAAATAGCAATCCATATGCTAACCACACGTATAGTCGAGACCTTGGACTTGACTCCCCTCGAGGGCTCTCTGATGTCTTCACCTCTTTCCGCAAGACGCAAGAACCTTTGCGTGACAGACCCCGTAACACACTCCAATGCAATGTGAAATTGCCTCCAATTCCCACTGAGAACAATATCCCACCGCCACAAGAGCCCTTTGTAGATGTCAAGTCCTTAGCTGAACTCATCGATCGCCTGTGTCGACCATTGAAGGATGACCTGGCTTCCCCACCAACTATGCCCATCAATTTACCAGAGATCAAGCCAACAATTGGCGGCGAACACGCAGCAATGGAAAGAATGGTCTGGCTCATCGAATCCGGCGCAATGAGCTCCTACGCCGAGACCAGAAACGGACTCCTCGGTGACGCCTTCAGCACGAGGCTATCCGCATGGCTTGCGCTTGGTTGTATAACAGCGCGACAAGTCCATGAGAAAATGGTTGCGGTCGAAGACGGCAAAGACGATGCCTACAAGCACATCTCTGGCTATGGCAAAGGAGAAAACCCAAGCACGCGGTTCATACGTTTTGAGCTCCTCTGGCGCGACTACATGCGCCTCTGCACCAAGAAATTCGGCCGCAAGCTATTCTACGCTACAGGATTTCAAGGAGACAATAAAGTCACCGGCAGTTGGAAGAACCCAAACACAGAAGACTTTGGTCGTATCATGCAGCGCTTTCTCTCCGGCATGACAGGAACGGGCCTCATCGATGCTTCACAAAGGGAGCTATTCCTCACAGGCTGGACGTCCAATCGCGCCCGTCAAAATGTCGCCAGCTTCCTAGCCAAACATCTCGAGATCGATTGGCGCTACGGCGCCGAATGGTATGAATATCTCCTCGTAGACTACGACGTATCTTCAAACTGGGCCAATTGGCAATACAATGCAGGCGTTGGAAACGACCCTCGCGGATCCGACCGTGTTTTTAACCCTGTAAAGCAAGCTTTCGACTACGACGCCAAGGGAGAGTATATCCGAGCATGGGTTCCAGAGCTGAGGGGGCTCCCCCAAGTAACCAACATCTTTCAGCTATGGACAGCATCGCCGCAAACATTGCGTGAAAAGGGCTTGGAGGATAGTGTTTTGGCAACGGATCCTCTGAAGCGCATTCATTATACCAGACAAGGTGGCTCGAAGCAGAAACAGCGACATGAGAAGGGTGGTCCCAACAAGCCTAGGAATAAGAAGAACTGATGGCAATAACATATTTTATTTCTTTCTGGCAAGAGAAAAAAAAAATCGGATATTTTAACTTGTGACGTTTTGTGTGTGCATTGTGACAGAAGCTCGAAATCCGACTTGGTCAGAGCTCGGAGGCAAGTCATCTCGGACTCTCAACAACAAAAAAGAACTCAAACAAACCAAAATAAAATGAACGGATAAAAAAAATTGTGGAGTCAATCGAACAGATGTAAAGCACAAGCACAAAGCCATTTTCACATGCTTCCATCACGAGAACTCGCGGGGGCGAATTGGAAAAAATACATGACACCATCAAACATTCACATGTGAATATCCAGACCTCAGCTTCAGGCATACAACCAAGACATCAAGACACCAAGACACAGGTCGCAGGTCGCAGGTCTCGAGGGCACAAGGGCACAAGGGCACAAGTCACAGTAACAATAGGGATCAAGAGAGTGGAGGTAATGTAGGTAACAAAGTAAATGGTTCTCTTTTCAATTCAAATATGAAATCTATTAAAAGTTCAAAACTGGCATTGTCGCTTTTGATGCGTCATCCAAGTCGTCGCGGCATCCCCGTGCCATGTCAATCAGCACGCTTCATAGGACACAATAATAAAAATTGCACTGCAAATCGAGTACAAGAAATTCCACCAACATCAAATATTCGATGCTAAACAACCAAAGGTATAATTCCATCGCCCAACGTTCTCTGAGCAGTCTCGATTCGCGCAAGACAATATGTCAAAAAAGTGGTCGAGTTCCCAACGCCATTTTCCCAAAATCACAACAAGAGCTAGTGAGGTACAAGAATGCATTCAGAAGTATTAATCAAGGAGTAGATGCTGCTGTTGTAAGGAAGCATTTACTGGTTAATCTTCTCCTTGGCAACCTGGGTGGCCTCAGCCTTCTTGGTGGTCAAGAAGGTGCTGACCCAGCCCAAAGTCTCGTTGCTGACGACGAGGGCAGTGGCAACAGCAGCCTTGCCCTGACCAACAAGGCCAGCCTGCTCCTGCTTCTTGGCCTCGGCACCGTAGACCTGGAAGATGTGGTCGCGGCCCTCGATACCTTTGTTGTAGGGGAAGAAGATCAGGCTCTTGGTGTCGTTGTACAGCTCGGAGGTAGGCTTCTTGACGATGGGGAAGGTGGCATCGAGGCGGTCGAGGGTCTTGTCGCCAATGGAGTCCGCACGCTCAACGTAGGGCGAAACGTACTGGTATGGCTTGGCGAGGTAGGGGAGGACAGGAGCAGCGAAGGTCTGGTAAGCAGAGTCACCGAGCTTGAGGGAGCGCTTGGCGTACTCGTTGCTCTTGACGGTGGTGACGCTGTCGTGGATCAGAGGGTAGTTGAAGAGATGCTCGAGGAAGGCAGAGTAGTGAGCAGGGCTGGCGACATCGCCGTTGACTTGGGGGACAGCCATTGTGTGAGTGGTGGTGGTGGTGGTGGGTGTTTGGTGTTGGGGAGGTATGATATAAGAGAGAAAGATCGAATTGAGCCTGTAACAGACTAAAGTGCGGTTGGATGGGAAATATATAAAAAGTGAGGATGGATGGAAGGAATAAAAGATGAAAGCGCCACTGAAGAAGCGTACGGGAGGAATTTAAGTCTTTTAATTCAGTGCGAGATGCAGCAGGAAATACGCAACTGGGCTAGCAGCAAGAGAATTTGATGTGAGTGGCCAAGAGCCTGAACGCATGTGATAGTGGCGCACCCTCTTTGACATTCAACCAGGGAAGGAACAGCCCGCAGCTGCACGGGTGGGGCCTTTTAGGGATCCAGCGGAAGGTACGTCCCAGTGGCCCCTAAACTTGCCCTTCTGCCCAGTGACAATGCTTGACCCTGGTGGACCGATCAAGCGCTGTGATTGGCCAATGGGGCGATACACCATACCTGGGCCTGTTTGCGTGGGCTAATTTTGTATTTTTTTTTATATATTTTTTTTATTGCCAGCCTAGACACAAGCGCATACACTTTTTGGCATGTGAACGTCCCTCGTCCTCCCACAGCACAGCGCAGCGCAGCACAGTACTGCCAAAACCCAAACACTAGTCACCGTCAGGAGTTTTTGTCTGCTCGCGAACCCTTTTTTGCCAATAAAGCCCGTTCGTTCTCGACGGGCAATTTTCTTGGCCCACTCCCGATACCGTTGTTTTCCTGCAAGTGATGAGTTGTTGCCCCCCTCCACGAGCTTGTGGCGGCCACGACAAAGACGTGATGAAATGCAATGTGCATGGCATGGCTTGCTACGGCTGAATTGTACAAGAAGGGCCCAGAAACATGCCCGCATCGCGCTGTCACTTCGTTAAACCCGCAGCCTGATGCCCGCTATGGTACGCAAGGATGATGGAATGCCTCGCCGCTGCTTGCATCAATGACCAAAAGCTACCCACCAAGGTTGTCGCCATTGGGAAAACTATGGGCTCTGCGGCCAAGCCACGTCAAACCAAGGCCAGTGTATCAATGGCGTGGGCTATCTAGTTCTGCGAGTCAACCAGTGCAGCAACCTATCTCTCTATCTATCAGAAACCACACCCAAAAGATAGCGAACCGTGAGCGGGGACAGGGTGAGTTCTTTTTTGGATTTGCGGATCAGCAGCCATGCTCAACGGTCTGCAAGCAAGCCGATCGCTTCCTTATCATCCGATATCTGAATACCCATAGGCCAATTGAGTGCTCTACCAGTCGGTGCAGTGGTGCTGTCTTGTAACATGCCCACTCTGATGCACGCATTCCAATCTGAACCCGCATTCAAGCAGCCTGGTTTCTGAGTACTGAATCCACCGGGTAAGCAATTCCAATGTAAAACAATATAAACGTGCATCTGCCTCGACTGCAAGTGACTGCAAGTGACATGCCGATGGTAACCACAATCTGAGATGATGACGGCTGTCAAACGACAGTATCACAAGACAATAATTTCTCACCGTTACCGAGCGGCCGCAGTGGTGCAACTCTCACCGTCTTGCTATCAAGTAGCCAATGCCACTGTATGTTCATCGTGTCACGAAAAGCAACCGGATGGAGTGCAAATTACACAAACGATATTTGAGCTGGACGAGCTAAACTCTACTTGCCTCGAGCCATTCCATGTTGGGATGGATGGGACATGCCACAAAGGCTCAATTGGAGCTTCAGCCGAACCAAGGGGACCCTTGAGAATTGCATGCTCGGTTATACCTTGCGCTAGATCGACATGCCTCTGCTCCGTCACGTCAGATATCCCAGAGTTATGAATGACATGCCCCGGATGCGATGGCAGCCGAAGGACGGGAAGCTAGCACTATTCCACTTTCATTGTGCACATCCTTTTAGATGTGGAGACTTTTTGGCATTTTTTCAATGATACATCCATATGGGCAAACACTGCAGACGAGATACGAAAGGTCCATGCAGGTTGTATGCAATAGGTTCGTGGCTCAATTGTGGGAGTCCAATCACGGCCAAAACCTTAACAGAGAGGCGCTACCACTTGGCAATTCGCCGTTTTCTTTTCTCTTTCCTCAGCTAAACGAACCACGATACGGCGTAAATGACTTGCTTCTCAATCTCCGATAGATTACAGCGTGCATACATGAACATTGCCATGCGCAACCTCGGACGCACGCCTGTGTCAACGAGACAGACCAATACACAGCGGCAAAGGGCAAAAATAGAAAGCAAGCGCCCGGATTTTCCCTAGCAATCGTTCGAGCGAGGCTTGTGCCTGCCGCGGACCTGTTTCCGATGGCTGACCAGGCGATTCATGACAGTTCAAAAAGTATACTTTGGGTTGTTGCCGCTCCACCAACACACAAGCTTTCGCCGCCCGCCGCATCCTTTCACATGCCAAACTGTCAGCTCGTGTTGCGATGCGATGTGCAGCATCAAACCCCCTCCACCCTCAACCAGCCAATACTAAACAATAACGCATTGAGTGTGCTCTAAAAAACATTCAGGTTTTGACTTGGCCTCATGTTTGACAATTTTTTTTAAATTTTTTTTTTTCGTTGTTATAATTTTTAATGGCCATTGTTAGATCGCGAATTCTCCGTGTCTGGTCGGCTCACGCTCACTCATAAAGTTTCTGGTCTCGGCCGAATTAGCACATGCTTCTGACAACCTTGGATTTTTATTACTGTCCGATTGCAATACCCTTGAATCCTTCCATTGACGCAAAAGTCCTAGCCATGTAGTAAGTGCTCCCACACCAACCATAGTAATGTATTTCTGCAGCCCCTACCCCGCCAAGGGTCTCATCCGCCCGCACTTTCATATGCCTTGCCCTTGTTGGCATGGCTGAAAGTTCACGGAGGCGCTTGCATCGGGTGTGAGCGGAGCCACATTGTCTCCAATTGACACTTCTTAGTCGTCAATTCAGTTGAATCCCTTTTTTTGTTGAGCTGGCACGATCGTCTGGTCTGCCACACCAACTTTCACGCCACAGTCCATCTACGGATGCTTAGTACCGGCATCTCGGTAGGAACTTATTGTACTCACTTCGGCTGTTGAGTACACGCAGATATGGTGGCGAGGGAAGATAGCCTCGGGATATCTTTCATTCTCCTCATCGGTCGTTGAGTCTGCCAGGGTGCGTGCTCTGCTCAGATCGTCCAGATAACCGTTTCTGCAATGTCCATGTCGCATTGCATCAGACCCGGTCAAAGACTGCATCTCCATTCTACTCTATCGCCTTGAAATGAATCGCCAGCTTCTGTAGATAACGTGTTCGGTCATATACGATGACTGTAACCACGCCTATCGGATCAGCTAGAGGTGTGTTACATGCGCCGGCGACGTGGCAGCTTTCTTGCGCATTCGATAATAGACTCTATATTATCGGCGTGCTAAACACTAGACGTTATTCGTTCCGATATATTGGTACAGTACCGGAAATACTTACTCTTACCACGGCAACCCTCAATAACACCACATGTCCCCTGCTATAGCTTGCCATCCTTCAGTAGTCCCCCGAACTAGGGTTCCTTGGTTTCCCACCTTGTGATCTTTATTTACGGGTATATTCTTAGTTCTTGGCTGTTTCTTAGCTTTAGGCTGTCAGAAGCTAAAAAGGCACTTGGCCCCCCAGAGAATGAATCTCCATTTGGATATGTAGAACCGTTGCAACACAAAGAGGTCACTCTGACTCCACTCGCCGATGAGATCCAAGCGAATTGCTATTTCGAGCTTCAACATTCCCCATGCACGAGTCAATCTCTTGACCGCCATGGCGAATTTCTTCTCGTGATAACGATATCCTCTGTCGCTTCTCATTTTCGTGATGCTCGTGAATATGGTTACACAAACGGCACAACACTTGCCGACAACCATAACGGGATATGCTCCGATGCAGTGGAAAGGGACCGATACAACATATTTTTTTTAGTTTGTGGTATTTCTAATATTTTATTTTATTTCTCTTTGCAGCTGCTTTGAGTCCTCTCGCGTCGAAGTCGATGCGCGGGTAAGTGGTCAATTATACGCTGAATGTGCTACCCTGGAGCCATTTTCCCAACGACAGCTTCAGCCATCTACATCACCACTTCGACACATACGCGAAAGTACGTGGCTACTATAATGTTGAGAATCGCTACGGATTACTTTATATACAACAATTTATCATTGCACTTGATGTTACAGATGACGTCGTTCCTCAACGTCGGTCATCCGGTTTTCGGTCACTTGCAAGGAGCTAGCCTCACCAACAAACCTTAACGAGAACAAAGTAAAACACTTGAAATAGTTTGCAGAGCCAAACTATGGATGAGGTAAGATAACATGGCGATCAGAAACCGCCGAGAACGTTGTTTTGAACCCCGCAAGCAGTGGCAGTGCGCGCAGAAGGCAGGATGCGCACTGTCCTGTTGCCGAAATTCACACAACAACACTGCTTTACTCTGTCTACTACCTTGAAAGACATATCAGAACTATAGACTAAATGCTATGATAATTTATAGAGTAAAACTCCTTCGAAAATTGATAGAAAACCGTAGCTTCGGTGAGCTCGATACATAGATTAGATAGATACAGATGAAAGTCTTAGCCACAGCCTTAAGTAACAAGTCTACGCTATTAACAAGACCAATGATGACAAGTGTCTGTGCGAGTACGCCGCAAAACCGTACGCCACGTTGCGCTGGAGTGAAGAGACTGGGTCGAGGAACGACTCAAAATGTGAGCAGGCGGCTGACTATGTATTGATATCAAGTGTAAATAATCAAAATAAACAAAAAATATCTTTTCATATGAATTACAGTATGAGCATTAGACAGAAACGCTTTAACGGGACTATACGGCACCTATGACGTCAGATATTGCTCTTCATGTTGGCAACTTCACGCTCTCACCAACTCATCTCCCTTCTCATTCGATTCAGCTGACCACCACCTCGTCTCATCACCCATGACATCTGTAGCCAACATTGTCTCGAATGGGCCTTAACCGGGCCTCTATCGTCTACATCCCAAGCACACGTAGCTAAGCTATAGGCATTAGGTCCTAGCAATTATGAGCAAGCCTTATCGTCGCCTTCTTCCAGCTACAGGGCTTAAGGAAGAAAAAGAGGGCGGCGCCAACTCTGCTGCGCGGTCGTCCGGTTCGTTCCCCACAACCCCAGCGCCGAAAGTCTCCAAGAAGCGAGTCCAAGTCTCCGTCGCGTGCGAGGTTTGCCGTGCCAAAAAGTCAGGTTGTGACGGGAAACGGCCATCGTGTACGCCCTGCCAGCGACGCCGCAAGATATGCGTCTATCCGCCCGAAAACTCCCAGAGCGTTGCCATAGCACGTCTTAGGGACAAGTTGCGAGTCAGTGAGCGGGAGAATGGCCAACTTCGAAAACTGCTCAGGCTTGTGGGACAGCTACCTGCAGAACACTTAAAGCAGGAGATACTTCAGTTCAGCGACGACATCAAGGATATATCCGTGTTGCTCGACCGTGTGCAGCGCATGGTGTTTGCCACGCAGCAGATTCCCGAGATAAATGCAACGTCTCCGCACGAAAGTAATTCAGGTTCAAGTACTCGCACATTGGCGATAGACTTAAAGGCCTTGACGCATAGTCTGTTTCGTGTGTCGGCGCGGCCGTGGACAACGGTGGCGGGAGATGGACTAGTATCTGACTTGGTGTCGGCTTTTTTCGTATGGGACGATGCATTCTTCTTTCCGTTTATCGACCGCGAAGCATTTCTTAGTGATATGCGGTCGGGCGATGTTGAAAATGCAAAGTACTGCTCGCCGTTCCTAGTCAATGCTATTTGTGCCTCCCGATGTTTTACAAGCCAAGCTGCCAAGGCTCTGGGGGCTTGTTCAGGTGTAGATATTGGCATCAAGTTCTGGCACGAAGCCAAGCGTATGTGGGCTTTGGAGGGCGATCGGCCATCGATATCGAGCATGCAAGCATTGGGCATCATGTTCACCGTCTCTGCCTTTCTGGGACAAGACCGTCTTGGCTCTGTATATCGTTATGCGTCTTATAACATGCTCAACCGATTAGATTTGACTAGCGCGTACGCAGCAGCCAACAAAGACGAACAACTCATATACTCCAAGATACTATGGGGTCTCTTCTGCTTCGAATCTATTGTAGCTTACGTCTACCTCCAGCAATCTCTCATTCCTCCCCCTACCATCCCACGGCGCCCCTCAGCAACCCCTACCTCCTCAGATTCAACATTGCCAGGTGGCATTCCCGAAATCCTTGATGCAACTTGTCAGCTGTCTGAAGCCCTCTACAAAGTTATGCAACTCAACAGCTCCACCGAAGATCCCGGTAGCGATGAAGACCTTTCCACCCGCAAACACCTGTACGACACTGTCACCAAATGGCTAGGCTTGCTTCCACCCAAGCTCAATCCCCATGACAACTATACCCATCAAACATGTTTTCTGCGCATATACGCCGATGAAGTCCTCATCTCCATCCTTCGCCCCCTCCACAGCGCAACCGTACTCGACTGGACAACTCCTCCTACTACAGTCCGCAGTATGCTTTTCCAATTAGCCAATAACAGCGCCTTGCTATCCAAACGCTTCGTCGACACATTTTCTCTGAGGGAGTACACTTGCATGACACTCTGCGGTATGTACAACTCGCTTCTAATTCTCGTGGAACAACTAGACGACCCGAAAACCCACCCGGTCTTCATCGATATTTGTATGATGATCCGCCAGACGGCAAAAGATTTCCCTATGGCACATTATATTCTACAGGCTATTTTTGCTCTGGCTTGTCAGCTTGACTTGCCTATTCCCGCCAGGGCAGTGGCTTATATTCAGGAATCAGACAAGAAAAGGGAACAACTGGAAGATTTGCCGATTGGGTTCATTATTCCGCAGACAGAAAACATGAAAGCTCTACTCCTGACTACACGAGATGAGGGTGAAAATGATGCCATTATTGACATGGGTCATTTATTAGCGAAATGGAGTCGAATGTCCATTTAATGAATCAGCAATCCCGAAATCTGGGCAGCTATTAGTAGGTACCAGCATGGTTTTAGCTAGTTATTGGGACACATCCACGGCCTGCCTGTGATCCAGCATAGAGTTTATATTCTTGTAAATAGTAAATATAGTAACACCTTGAAGCTGAAAAGTATTTAAATAGAATATTAATTAACCCGTGGATCTGCTATGGACGAGCAATCAGAGTTACTGTCAAAAGCCCACGGTTAATTCAAAGAAAAAATTAGCAAAATTGAACAGAAGATCGGTGATATTGATAATTAATATACGAGACTAAATTAGTTTCAGATACATAATCTCAACTACACACCTTACATGACAAGGCTGCAGGGCCCATACACTGAAATAGCGCGATACAACCAGGGCCAGGCTCCAGGAAAGATGTACATTATTGCTGTAGAATTACCTTATAAAAAACCAATATTTACTTGTAAGTCTGAGAGCTACTTCTGATTGGACAAATTCAGAAGTGAATTGGTAAGAATAGAGTGTGCAAGAGGACACCGCTGGTAAACACCCACTGTAAATGTCCTGGCCCTCTCATTTCACTAATGCACCTAATACTCACTGATAAACTTCGACGACGAATAAGAGTCGGGCTACTCGTAAGACATTTCACCCTCCAGGGGTCTCAATCAACAACACGACAAAAATCTCAAAAAAAGCAACAGTCGGAGAGACAGTACGTCAGCGGTGAGCCTCCCAACAGGAGAAACAAGAGCTGGCAAGGGAGAATGAAAACAGACACAGAAGGAATCATGAATTACACGTGGGAAATGTAAAGGGGTACTGCATCTTAAACAGTCACACAGGGAAAACAGTTTGATGAAGTTGTTTCTGTCGTCGCAAAAGCTTGATGCTTGTGCTGTTGCGAGACGTGAGTTTACGCGAGGGATCGACGCTCGAGGCGATACTGGAAAATGCCCGACTGCAAAGTGCGCCGCATCCGAGCAAAGCATCGCCGAAACAAAGCAGAGGGAAACTAACTAGGCAGGCGCGAGATCGCTTTGGTTCTCAATTGCCGACAGGAAATGTGTGATCGTCGTGGAATCAAGTGAAATCGACGAACAGACTTGTCCCTGGCGAATGGACACAGCTTCATGAGTCTGTGGCGCCAGTGGCAGAAGAAAAAACTAAGAGAAAAACAAACAAAACCAGCAAAAGGGCAAAAAAAAAAAAGCACAGTGAGTGAGAAGCAAAGCATAGTTTGCCACTGTCTTTGCTCGACAAACCTGAATTACACAATTCATGGCTCGACCACACAGCCAGGCGTGGAAATACGTTTGCTCGCATCACTAATATCCTCACCTTAGATTGGCTCGTTTGGCTAGTCAGTCATCCAACTAACGGCAAACAATAGCATTGTTCCCGAACAGTGGGTATTGGCTGGAGAGATAACTTTTTAGCTGGGCGGCAATGAAACGCGCCGTCCGGCCCTCCGGAGTGATACACTTGACTTGTATGGATGAATTGGAACGAAGGAAAAACTCGGTTTGCTTGACAGCATTGGTGGGTATTGAGGGCCTGTGGATGGGATTCCAGTCTTTAGAGCCATGCGCTATTGGTTCTTGGTCAGGAACAGCAGCCCACGAATGACCAGCGACCCCTGTCAAGGGGCATGAGAATACAGGGGTTCGATGGACGACGTCCGTTTCTCTCGTGTCTCTGGTACGCGTGCGCGTGGATGCTCTGGCACCATCCGAGGAGGGGCTCTCTCTCTTTCTCTTCGCTCTCTCTTGGGTTTTGGAGATGAATGTCTTGCGATCCTGCAGGATGGGTGACGGAGAAGTTTAATGTAGTCGCTCGGACAAGGCTCTTACTGGCTAATGCGGAATGTGAGCTGTCGAAGGATCCGGCGATATTTGACAGGGGCCAAAGCCTCCAACATTGACAGGCCCGACTGGACATTGCAGCGGCTTTTGGGGCCCTGGTATTGTAATGATAAGACAGGGCTTTGGGTGCGACCTCAACGTTGAAGCATTTGACGCGCTATTTGACGCCATTAACGGACAAGTACTTGTACTTGGTAATCACCTAGTGTGCGAGGTGGGTGAGGTGGACTGCCCATCAGCATTGATTGTGAATTGTGAGTACTTTGTGCACCTCAGTGAATAAATTGTCGTCGTTATTTGTTCATCATCGGATTCCGGATAAATTGTCAAGATGGTGTACTTATTAGAGAGTGCTGGGCTGGTGCTCAAGTCGACGTTGAAACAAAGCAAACGGCTGCAGGTCCTTCACCACAAAAGCGCAGCGCCACACCCAAACATGGCGGCTTCATCAAATAAATTGGTGCTCTGTCGATTTCTCATCAAATTAATCACATCGAACGACGTGTAGTGTACATGAACAAGCACACGCCTTCATTAAAAATAATAATCAATGCACCTTGCCCTCCGTAATCGCGCTAATTAGTGCACATCGTCGCACTGTGGCCATTGCTCAATCTCTGTTTGTTCCTGTCCCATGGCCCATCACCAAGCTAGTCTCGTCAACCTAATTTACACATCTCCGCAATCGTGCAGTAATGTATGCAAAGAATACCACTGGCGAACAATCTTTGACGACTGACGCACAGCAGGGACTCTGTGCATGAAAGTTTCCCCTCACCATGGCCATGACTTGATTCAATGCGCCATTCCTCCTCTTCCCCAGCCATCTCCGGTCACTTGTCTCTGGCGCCGTGCGACTTGTCTCAACAAGAGACGGTACTAGAGTCGCCCTTGCGTCATGTACTGCGGATTTGCTTCTTTGCCTCGTCTCCTTCGCGTTCTAGTTTGAGAGCGACAGAGAGAGCAAGACACGTCTCGATCCAAACCGTTGAGTGAGCACAAACATCCAGCTGTGTGCTGTTTTTTGCCTCACCCAGTCCTCGCTAACCTTGTATCATTCGAGCCTCTCAACCGAGACATTGCTGTCCATTGCAGGAAACAGCCAGAGTGACCACCCACAGCCAAGAAACAATGCCTGCATCTCAGTGTGGATTGCACTGGCTGCCGTGGGGGGGAGCACATTTGTATCCTGGTCAGGGGCCCCTGCGCGGAGGCTAGCTTGGCTAGCTCGCAGAAGCAAAGTGTAGACCCAAGACCGTCACCCAACCAGAGCGACCTGTGGCTCGACATGGTGGTTTGCACACGCAGCCTACCAGGGTTCTGAAACGCCCTCCTAGTACTGGGCACTTTCGCATCGTAGCCGTCCTCCACACCATGTTCAAGTAGCCAATACCTTCGCGCATGGACACAAACACTCCACCAATTAACTACTGGGTGGGTGGTCCAAGCTACGTGAGGACCCCCTGGTGAGGCCTGCACCGGATCATCCGCCGCGCGCTGTGAAGCTCCCCTGTTCCTTTGGCTGCAGCTAGGCACAAGTGCACAAGTGCCTTTTTCCTTTTTGCGGTCCTTGCTCTGCTTGTCTTCATGTCACCCCAGGGCCAAAGTTGCGCTAGGTCGTCCTCTTTATCCCAGCCCCTGCCCAACAGCTTTTCCCACACTCTTCTGCTCTTTTTCTCTTTCCTTTCCGTCCCACGAGGCATTGCGCTGCTGTCAAATGGCCCGTTAAGTGCCATTTCTGTTTGCGTTGTCATTGCCCGCCGTCCTTTGGAGAGAATTGTCGACTCTTTCACCTCTCGGTCTTGAGAGACTTGATGAGCCATTATGCCTCCTTCTCTTAACGCCCACTCCTCCTTCACCCGGCCCCGTACTGGGGACCGCGAGGGCCGACCCATCACTCGCGACCAAGGCGGCGACAGCATGTTAATTCCAAGCCGAACGTCGTCCCTTCATTCTCGCATCACACAGCCAATTCCTTCGTCTCTAAACGCCAAACCGCAGCAGCGAACCCCCAAGACCCTTACTCATGCGTATATGGTGTGCGGTGTTGGACGTGAGCCTTCGCAGTGGGTGAAGGCTCCTGCTCCAGCACAGGGAAAGATTGGACACATGAAGGGTGCCGTTGGCCAGTTCTGGCTACCCGAGATTCTGGGCAGCAGTCCTCGTCTGGAGCAGGACAATGAAATTGCTCGCGCTCTTCATGCTGCTATGAGAGTGAGTGAATCTGATATCAAATTCTGGCTCCATGGGGTCGGGACACCCCATCCATCGATGCTAATTATTTGCTAGGCTTGCTTCCCCCACGATGTTGAAATTTGCACTGGCAGGAACCAGCCTCATTGTGTTCACCACGCTTTCGTCCTTCAGCAAGATTCGTCTCAGACTCTCTACGGTATCTGCCTGCGAGTCTGGTCTCGCGCTGATGAGAAGCGCGCCGAGACTATTCGCGACTTGAGAAAGCGCACCGAGCCCGACTTTTACGACAACCCCGAAGAGACGTATTGGATCCCCTACTGCTTATCTTTCCTTTCTCGCTACCCTCTTTACAACTTGTTGGGCGATTATTTGAGAGGCATGTGGATTCACTGGAACAAGGCGACTAACCTGTTCCACGCCGAAGAGGTTTCTCGCATCCTCAGCTTCCCTGCCCCAAGACTGAATGACTTGGTTCGCATTGATATGAAGGATTACGCTCTATGCTACCAGTTCCCTTCTTCGCCCACTGGTTTCCAGAACTTTGCCATGTGGCCCTTGTTCACTTGCTTGTCTATCCCCAACATTGTTGGTGTCATTGAGGCAGCTATTTCACCCACTCGCCGCATTATTTTCGTCAGTCACTACCCTGCCATGTTGACCATGGCTGCCGAATCCGTTCGATACTGTGTTCGCGTCTACGAGTGGAGTGGTCTCTACGTTCCTGTTGTCCATGCTCGCCACGCACATGAGTTGGTTCAGGAACCTGGACCATACATTTTGGGTGTCACTGCCGAGTGCCGCTCTCTCTTCACTGCCCCCAACGATGCCCTGATTGTTGACCTTGACCGAAACTTTGTTCTCACTTCTAGCCCTCCCACCGCGCTCAACGTCGGCCAGCGAAACAAGTTCGTCAGCCGATTGACGCAAGCTCTCAACGGAGATGTTACTCCATCTGGAGTTCCCCAGCATCTCAGATCTGCTTATGGTGGTGGTAAGCTCGTCCCTGCTGGACAGATTATTGTTATGCGTGGCGAGGTCGAGTCTGTTCAGGACCCCGATTGGTGGAACCAGGATGCTGTCATGTCTGTCATGGACCACGTCTGTGAGAAGATGAGCCGCAACACTGGTATCAAGGCTGTCTTTGGTGGATCCGTCAAGAAGCCTTTGATGACCAAGGTTTCTATGAGACATCTCAACGAGATTGTCCGTGAGCGCAACCAGTATTCTCGTGACGCGCTCGAGGCTTGGCAGGACTTCATCAACCTCAAGGGTCGCATGGACACTGAGCTCAACAAGGTGAACAAGCGCAACAACTATCTTGTTGAAGAGTTGGAGAACTGGAAGCAACAATTCCTCAAGTTCCAGGCCTTTGCTGAGCAGCTCACCAAGGAGACACAGGATCTCAAGATCAAGATCGAGACCCACAAGAGAGAGAACCGCCGCCTTGGTGGTCTCCTCGATCAACACAAGGACGAGAATGCTCGCATGTCCACTCGTCTAAGCGGCACTGAGAAGCAGCGCGATGACGCCCTGGAGGCTCTGGTTCTGCAACAAGAGATTGCTGAGGAGCTCGAGCGTGAGCGCAAGAGAAACAAAAAGGAGCTGTCCCAGCTTCAGCACACCAACACCACAATGATGCGCCAGCGCGACGAAGCCCGCCGCGTCGTTCTTCACCTTCGCTCATTGATTGGCGGACAGAGCCACCACATGGAGCACCTCATCCAGACTCTGACCAAGCCCGACGAGTTCATTCGTGAAATCGAAGAGGGCTACGGATTGGAGGAACCGGAGGAGGAGGAGTTGGACGAGGACACCAAGTCGAACGCCAGTGCCGCTGAGCAAAAGCTGAAGGCTTCGCAGAACCACAAGCGCCTGTCTGCCGCCAGCTTTGCTGACGTCGCCGACCGTCACCTCAGGGACAAGACCGACGCCATCGCACACATTGTCCGCAACATTGCCGATCAATGCCAGGCTGCCGTCGAGAGCCTTCAGTTGGCTCAGGATGCCGAGCTGCGCTCTAGCCGCCGCAACAGCAACCTTTCCGCCGCCCAGAGCGACGATGGCCATTCCGCTGCCACGTCTGACGCTGGTGAGGACCACCGCCGCAGCTCGCGCAGAACCTCCAGCATCCCCCCTACTCCGGATCTGATCCCCAACCGAAGCAGCACAGCCATGTCGTTCTTCTCGACGGCCACGACCCCTGAGCGCTCCAGCCAACAATACTTGAACCGGGACGACATCCCCACCAAGATTGTTGAGGACGAGGAGGAGGACTACGAGCAGCGTAGCGAGAACGGTGCCTCCAATGAGCACGGCGTCGTCTCGAAGCACTCGGAGTCGCTTCTTCACCGTCCCTCTGGAGCTAGAATCAGTGCTCTTGGTGGAACCCGTTAAGCGTTTGCTTTCCAGAGACATTTTACGTTTTTCTTTCATCGCCATTGTGGTTGACCAATGATTTTGAGAACCAAGGCATGCACTTTATATCCCTGCTGGCTTTTTTTATTGTATGAGACTGTTTCTTCTTCAAGCTCTTCTTTTGTTGTTTTATTTGTCCTTTATCTTTGGATTACCTTGTGGAGGGTGATTTTTTACCTGTTGACTGGCGTTTACTATTCGATCCTTTTGCAAAAGCCTATTTCCTTGCGTTAGATGGATGGAAGCCCAGCAAACTGATTTAGTTACTGAGCTGGACTGGTTGTCGGCTTTTATCCTGTCAATTGATATACTGCATCTCCCGTGTGGGAGAATTGAACCATCATTGTATTTGAGCATAAATTTGATGATGCATGACTGTGACTCTGGGACTAGTGATGCTTACTCCCGTTCAATCTCGACTACTTTTTCTCAATGTGACTGAACCCAAGCTAATAATTAAAGCGGATCGCAATTTTTTGGCTTGATTTTAGATTTTTCTACGGTAGACGTTGAAGGACCAGACAGGTTTCACCGTGTTAGTGGCGGCCGGTAAGATTAGGCAGTCCAACGCGAAGGGCCCATTAAAAAGTTGCGAAACCAACCTCGAGCTCCGTCACTCTTTTCCCATCGTCGCAACGCATTCTGTTCTCTCTCTATTAACCACCAACCATGGCAGACCCGATGCTCACATCGCTATGCGCAATCTGCCACGTCTCGACCCCCAAATACAAATGCCCCCGCTGCGGCATGCGCACCTGCTCTCTCGGCTGCATCAAGAAACACAAATCCTGGGCCGAATGCACCGGCGAACGCGATCCGACCACCTATATCCCCAAGTCGAAGCTACGAACGGCCGCGGGTGTCGACCACGACTACAACTTCCTACATGGCATTGAGTTATCGCTGGAGCGCAATGAGAAGCTCGTTGTGGGGGAGAAGTCGCTCGTCCAGGAGGAGGAGCTGCGGCCGTTGACGGTGCAGGAGGTGCGGTGGAAGATGGGGCGGGATGGGAGGAAGAGAAAAGTGTTGGTGACGAGGGTGTTGAGGGAGGCGAAGGGGAGGGTGTTTGAGAGGTTTTTGGCGCAGAAGTTGAAGAAGTATAATATTACAGTGATGTGTGCGCCTCTGGGGATGTCGAGGCAGAAGGAGAACAAGACGACGCTGAATAGGAAGACGGGGAGGATTAATTGGCAGGTGGAGTGGATGGGTGGAAAGAATGAGAGGTGTTTGTCAAAGGTTATGGATGATGTGCCGATTTATCAGGCGTATAGGGCGTTGTTGGAGGAGCAGTGTCGTCAGACAGGGGTGTCATTGAAATCGGGAGGTCATGGTGCTGCGCATTCGTCGAGATGGGGCTCGTCAGCGAGTTGTATGCAGGATCCTTATAGCTCGACTTGGTTTCTAAGCGATGGACCAGCGGTTGGCATGTGGCCGAAGGAGAGCAAGGAGGAGTTTCGATTCTACTTGGCTAGACCGCAGACACGGTCCGATTTGCCGACGACATTGACGCTACTGGATGCTGAGGATTGCTTCAGGGACATTCTGACAGACACAAGGGTGCTTGAATTTCCTACGATATATATCCTCCCGAAGGGTGAAGATATACCCGAACACTTTGTACTAGGACCCAAGGATACGGTACCGGCACAAGGAACAAAGCGCAAAGAAGGACCGCCAGGAAAGAAGGATAACAAGGCTGCCAAGAAGAGGAAAGACGGCAAAGACAAAGAGGACGGCGAAGTTGGAAAATCTGACGATGGAGACAGTCAAGATGAGGGAGACGACGGTGTTAAGGGAACTGCGATGGGCCTCGAAGCTGGAGAAGTCATAGCTGAGCAAAGTCTGGGAGAGGAAGATGAAGACGACGATGATGAGACTAGTAGTTCGGGCTCTGATCCTGAGTCAGACTAAGGACGGGAAGTGTGCTTGTATCACATAGCGTGGCGTTGCATTGGGTTGGAAGTATATTTATCAAGGGATTGTAAATTGAACATGGCCTCATACATTATTTTATTTGTTGAACTCAACATGAATCATTTGTAATGTGTGTGCCATGTGGACTGTCGGTCGGCCTGGGCCGTCGCGTGCAAGGAGTCAGGACTTACGCTCGATGACGATTGTGGATTTTGCACATCAACATCCCGCCCACACTCGACCTATGATATTTAATTTTTTCCATCATTTTCGTCGATATAGCCAAGGAGCCTGAGGGCATATTAAGCCATATAATTGCATCCGGGATAGACTTTGCTGTTCTTGCTGTTCTTGCAATTCTCTTCACCTCCACAACCATGTCATAATGACACAAGACCAAGAAGAATCTCAACATGAACGTACTGGCGAATACAAACCCTTCGATGATGACCCATCACTGAAATTGGACGGCAGTGCAGGGTCTATCAAATACTTTCATTCTACGGCTGGCCGATACGAATTCATTCCTCTGGCCACACTTCCTGTTGCCCCCAGCCTCTCAAACGAACACGTCGAACTTACCGACTCTTCAACGACCCATTCCTCCGCAGAAAAGACCGCTTCCCGACAGAATTCTGTTCAGGACCACGATGTTTCGTACCTATGGCGTCCACGAGACAACAGAAAGGGTCGCCATGCCCTGCTGCTTCGGCGAGGACTAACCGATGACGACAGTGAAGATGCATACGAATTCATAAAGTTCACCAACTCGCCGGGCGCAATTCTTCATGGACTGAAAGTAATGGCTACGATGTTTCCCTACTGGGACATATCATGGCTATTGGCCATCATGTTTACGCTGGGGTCACTGCTGTGGATTGCGAATGGGTGTCTCGTCTACCTACCGCTCATCGACCCTAAATTACAAGTGTCAAAACACGCCACCACATGGAGTGCCTTTGCAGCTTCAACGATTTATTTATTAGCGAGTATTCTGCTTATGCTAGAGGCAATCAATGCGTACAAAAGCGGATGCTTTGGCTGGATTATTGAGCGTGATGCCGGAGCACCGCTTTCGCAGACGAGAGCCCGGCCAGGAGGCTGCCATCATCGCCATCATCTCCAGTATAAAGGCGACCAGCCACTTGACAGGCAATCTTCCAAGAACCAAATCGAAAGACTCGACAGAAAAGAACAAAATCTCCACGCACATTATTGGGAATGGTGGCCGTCATGGGAAGACTTGCGCTCTCATTATTTCTACGAGCTCGGCTTCATAGCCTGCGCAGTACAACTCGTTTCCGTCATACTATTCTGGCTCGCAAAATTTATAGCGATCCCAGAAGTATCCTCGCGTCTCTCAGTCGCAGCCATGGATGGAGCGTACTGGGCACCAGAGATACTAGCATGCATTGGCTTCATAGCCTCCTGCAGTCTCATCATGATTGAAACGCAGTCTCGTTGGTATATACCTGCTGTAGCTATATTAGGATGGCACGTTGGATTCTGGAAGCTCATAGGGTCTATTGGATTCATGGTATCGGCAGCATTAGGACCACTAAGCCAGGAGAGCTACCCTTATGCGGAATACCATTCCAATTTGGCGTCCTTCTGGGGCAGTTGCGCACTTTTGGTGGGAAGTTTGGTGCAGTGGTATGAGAGCTTGGATAAGAACCCGGTGGTTAGGGAGGGGAGTAGTGCATTTTCCGAGTATAATGAGCGGTGGTTTCAGGATGATGATGGTGTGGTAGATGAAAAGAACACTCGTGGCGATGCCTAGTTGTTAAGGTTGAAGAATAATTTAAAGTTTGGGTATCAATTGATAGCATCGCTTGTTGCAAGTAATACAATGGTTGCTTTCATGTCGCTAATGGCTTCTGCAAGGGCCACCAGGGCCGCTGGTTGCTAACCTTATTTCACACCACCAACTTGGTCACAGGCCTTAGATATAATGTCAACAATTTTTTTAAACCCTCGAATGTAAAGTTGTATATACTGTTTCAATCATAAGCCTTGATGAAGGATATAAAACCATTAGGAACCTCAGATGGGCTTGCCAGAGTGACCTCCATGGCTACAACTTTGCTGGATACATCGCCAACAAACTTGGTGGCTAGTGCTTGGTCAAAGAATGGCGCGTAGCTTTTGACGTATGTGATCCAATAATTTCCAGAGACGTGCTTTATTAGCAAACTATATTTCCATGTTGTTTCTGGTCGGTCCGCTATGAGAGTTGGTATTTTCTCATTGTCGCTGTTGGGTTGTTCCTGTAGAACCAGTGTTCCATAGCCAGGATGATGATATCTGCCAACCAACTGGGAGATCTTAAACGATGACGCGACAGATATCGACGGTCGTTCCGGATACAGTCTATCAAGCGGATTTTTCAATCGCTCAAGCATGCTGTTGAGTTTGACATGAAGACTGCGACATGAATTAGTGAAGCACTTCGCTCGTATAAACTCAGACCTACCTAGTTGAGAAATCATGGCGGTTCTCGGTTGGGACATTCAGCTTATTGTTGATCAACTCCATAGCCAATACAATCTGAACTGCATTAGACGTCCCGCACGTATTCGCGAATGCGACAACACCAAACTTAATCTCTGGCATCCAGAACGCATAGGCACCGTAAGCATGCATGCCCCCAGAGTGTTTATAGAGCGCATAGCCTTTGTACGAGACGCGCTCCCACCCCAATCCGTAAAGCACGCTGTCGAATCCCATATCGGGACTTGCCTTGGATATCATTCTTGGAGTTTGTATGTCTTCGTGGACGGCTTTTGAAAACGGCTGCGCTTCGTTTGCCAGGCATTGCACCCATTTCGCATAATCAAGGATATTGGACAGAACGGCTCCAGCCCCAGACTCCTCCGTCATCGTCATTTTAGGCATCTCTCTGTAGTTCTTCTCGTGTTCATCCCATATATAACCAGAGGCAAAATGATGTGGGTGATCAAGAGCCTCCTGTAAGTCAAAGAATGTAGAAGTCATTCCAAGAGGTTCCCATATGATCTCCTTCAGCGCATCCGCAAGCGGCTTCCCTGTCACAACCTCGATGACACGGGATAGGACAACGTACATGGCATTCGAGTACTCATATGTGGTGCGAGGCTTGTAAAATAACGACAGATGTCTCATGTTGAGAACAACATCTCGCGGCGTACATTGCTTTCCATCAATTTCTCGCAGGCTAGACAGGTCGTGCCCACCAATGCCTGTGCGGTGGCAGACGGCATCTTCCAAAGTAATGTTGGCTGTGGCCCAATCATCCTGCAGAACAAATTCTCCTCTTAAAATGGAGGATATGGGGGTTGCCCAGCCTTCAGAAAGCTCTGGGTATTTTCCCGAGTTGATGAGAGCGGACAAGGCAGCGCCGACGTGGGCTTTGGTTGTTGATGCGCCGTACCAGAGTGTTTCTGGCGTGGCGGGGGTGTCTGGTAACGATGCGAAACCATAGCCCTGCATTTCAGTGTGAGCAACAAAATGTATAAGGTGAGATTGGTGAGGGATTGCTTGCTAACCTTTGCATATGTTTGGTCGCCATTAACAACAGCAATGGAGAGCCCTGGAACTTTCCACTCGTCCAGCGTATCCCGAACCAGGGCATCGAATTTTTCGTCAAAAGTCATTCCTGTTGTTGTGCATAGATTGCAATATTTGTTTTGATACGAATTGTTCTGCTATGTCTTTATATAGCGCGAGTGCGAGTGGTTTGGATTGCGTAGGCCGTAGAGTCACAGCGGACCGTGTACCCTGGGGCTGAATTGCAAGTTTTGTGAGCCTTCTTAGTTACCAATAATCAACGATTCAGATGCTGCGGAGATAGTAAAACTCGAAGAGGTGCTCAAGTAGATGCTGAATCAGGATTCGCGATTTTTTTGGTATTTGGGAACAATAGCACTATTACATGGCCAAGTCATTAAGCTTAGATGGCGGACCTCGCTCTAGGAACCAAAGCTGCGGCTGTGTAACAAAGATTGCATATTCAATTCGCACCACCACCTTGACCAACATCAGGTCCCTTCTTAATTCCCTGGCTCTGACCACCGCTGGCGTTCATGCCCTCCAATCCAGCACCCTTCTCGTTAATGCCCTCGGGCAGCGGAGCGCTCTTGTCTGATCGGTCCACGTTGGATCCCTAGCCGAGGTTGGTCAGTATTGTTGTTCTGTTCAGTTACATTGCGGTTACAGGGGATTGAAACTTACTTTTTCTGTCCCATGGATAATGGGTTGGTCAGCCTCCTCAAAGGGGCCGTTATGTGATGATCCGTCTCCGTTGCGAGGCATGTTTATGAGTCTTGCACGAGTTGTTTGACGAACCTTTCTAGAAAATATTAGAGTTTTTAGTTGGGACGCTCAAAGTGAATGAAAGGAAACGTAGATATTTATACTATGTATTTAGACTTTGTTTTTGCAGAAGAAGTCTGAGTGACATCATCTATGACACCACTGGCGATGCCACAGGTCATGCGTCTCCACGATGAGTCGCTCGTTGTGGTCCGAGTATGCTTACTTTGGGGCGGTTTGCGTTAATCTTGTCGGAAGAGATCCGCAAATACGGCTTGGGCGCAACGCTTTTTGCAGGGTCTTTGCATCGCAGATCTTGCAAACTAGCTAGCTAGAATGCATGCATCGATATTTTTGCGTCGTTGTTGCATGTCTAGTTCGGGCGCATCGTCGGGTAAGTCGATGACTTTGAATTTGAGCCCAGTGATGCTGGGAGATGTCATTGTCGTTGACAGGTGCTGTATAATCACTGCTACTTCGTTTGTATTTTTGAAATGATGAGAGAAATTACAGTCTATAAGGTTGGATATATCTGCGAAGCTTCTTTCTGCTGTGTAACGTAGGGCACAAGGCGGCACCAAACAGATGCAGGTTCCCTACCTCGCATCTTTCAGTAATTAAAGGCTATGAAATCAGATTTCTCTGTCTTTGCCTCTGTATTATTTCGGATTCAATAAATCATTCCGTCCTTCATTCATTCATTTTTTCTTTGTTGCTTTCTTTCTTTGTTGTTTCTATATTTAGCTGTCAAGTGTGTTCACCTGAACAAGGACGAGGGATGAGCAGTGCTGGTGTTTTATTCTACGTAAAAAGAAAAGAAAAGAAAAAAACAAAAAAGAGAAAAGGCAACCGATCTATTCTTCAATCAATCAATTAAGTAATGAAATGTTACAGGTCTGTGATAGTATAAACATATACCGTTCATTGGCTGGCTGTAGATTCACCTGTTGTGGGTGAGTATTATGTCAAACCACAGCGTGGAGTGGTTAGGCGGTAGTTGGTAGTTGGTAGTGGGGTCCCAATTCAGCAATTCAGGGACGACGCAACACAACCTCAAGCATCCCTTCTTGAAACATCCAACCACATTCCCTCCAACCGCGCAACAAGACACCCACTCCCAAACAGCGTCGAGTTCGAAGACACACTCCCATCCATCCGCTCCACCAACATGGTATGATCTGACAGCGCCGGCCGCACAATGGATGACGCCCCAGCGCCCAAGCTGTCAGAGCTGCTCCGGCACGCCGACGACCTCGACAAGATCCCCTCGCTCAAGCAAGAGTTTGCGCGCAAAAAGGGCGCCATCGACGGCCAGCTCCGCAATGGCCTCCGCGAGCAGCTCGAGCGCACCCAGTCAGGCATGACGGGCCTCACCGACGGCCAACGCAGCGTCCAGATGATCAAGGACGAAATGATGAACATTGACCGGCTGTGTTCCGAGTCGCAGACCATGATTAAGGACTTTGCCAGCATCAACCTGGTGTCACAGGCGCACCGCAACTTTGTCGCCGTCGAGACGATGCGACGCAACCTCGAGACTTTCAACGATCGACTGAGTGTTGTTGAGAAGATGCTGGGCGAGGACGATCAAGATAAAGAAAACATGCCGAATTTATTACCGTGCCATTACGAATTGACGCAACTACGAAATATACGAGATGATGCGATGGAGCAGATCCAACGCGCTGAAGATGAGAGCTTGGCGTCCACATTGGAAGACTACTTTGCGCGACTGGACGAGGTCATTGATTGGTTCGACGAGCACGTAGGCATTCTCGCCATGAACCTCATCAACCTCGTCGTCAACGACAACAATGGCCTCGTCGTACGCTTTGCTGTCGTTATGGAGGCCGAAGAAAAGAGCGATCAGCGTGTCATTGCGCTGCAAGAAGCTCTCAAAGACCACAAAGAAATGGCTACTCGTTTCCAGGGTATCACAGACGGAGCCAAAAAGGTTCGCGGCTACAAAGACAAGTTCATGCAGGCAATCAAACTCAGCGCCGAGCAACAATTCGAAGAAGCGCGCGAAGCATTCCTTGACGACCCCAAGAAGCTCGAAAAGATCATGAAGTGGTACTTCAACGACCTCAACGCCGTCAAAATCGGCATGACACCCCTAACACCACGCCGCTGGCAAATCAGCAAAACCTACGCCGACATCTACCATCAGCTAATGCACGATTTCTTGGTTGGCATGGTCGATGATCCCGAAGGCTCCTCAGCACACACGCTCGAAATCATCAGCTTCCCCGAAAAGTACTATAAGAAAATGGCCAAGATGGGCTTCCTCCAGGAGAACCTGGTCCCACACGTCATTGACAACCGCGAAACCGAACTCGTCCGCGACTTCCGCCAGCTCATCATCAAGTTCCTCGACGAATGGATCGAGCGCATCTTTGCCCAGGAACGCCGCGACTTCTCCGAGCGCAACGTCGAGGGCTCCAACCTTGACCAGGACGAATACGGCTACTTCCGCACCAAGAACCTCACCGCGCTGTGGCGCATGCTTCGCGAGCAAGTCGATGCGGCCATCAATTCCAACCGCGCAGACGTAGTAGAAGGAGTCATTGACACCATGTTCATCCGACTACGCACCCGCCAACAGAACTGGCAGCAGATGCTCGAGGACGAATGCAATCGCTTCGAAAGCGGCAAAGTCCCCGAACTCGAAGGTTTTCAAGCGCTTCAAGATTGGCTCGTAGCCACCGCCAACGACCAAATCGCCTGCATTGACGACGGCGAAGACGACAGCCGCCTAGGCTATCTCTCCAGCTTCCGCCAAAAGTTCGAACCTCACGTCACGCCACAGTATCTCGAGCGCATCGAGCAAGAAATGGCCTCCCTCCGCGACGGCTACGTCGACTTCAGCACCTGGTGTATCAACAAGTTCGCCCAGCTCGTCTTCGCCGTCGACTTCAAGACCGTCATGCCCGACTTCTTCACCCAGCGCTGGTACTCATCCACCGTCATGAAGCAAATCGTCGTCACGCTCGAAGAATACGTCAACGACTACAAGTCCGTCCTCCACCACTCCCTCGTCGACATCTATATTGAGATCTTTGCCGACGAGCTCCTCGTCCGCTACCTTTCATCAGTGCGCAACAAGGGCGCCAAGTTCCGTCGCTCAGACCCCTTCCGCGACAAGCTATTCAATGACATCGCCACCGCGTTCGACTACTTCAGTTCTCTGCCCAACGCGGACGTCGGGTCCTCCATCAAGCAGACTTGGCGTGCCACCGAGCCCTTCCTGGGGCTCTTGTCGGCTGACAAGGCTGCTGTGCCGGATGAGTTTGCCGCTTTCAAGGAGAATTATTGGGACTTGCAAATAAGCTGGGTAGAGTCCGTGTTGCGCTCTCGTGACGATTTTGAGCGTAGCATGCTCAACGCTGTAAAGGCTAGAGCTGCTCAGGTTGACGTTGTCCGTGGTCCTGAAACGATCATGGGCAAGGTTAAATAGAATGAGATTTTTGATGATGGGTTTCTTTATGGCTTTCATGTTTTACAATAGGGAGTTTGTGTCGTTATCTTTCAAGAGTACGTAGCAATGCCATGATTTTTTCCACTACAAAACTCAGTTCACACGGGGCATCGAGTAACCACTTTCATGTTGAATTCGGCTTCTAAACGATATGATTACATACAGGGAAATCAGGATTAAGAATAGAATGAATGACACCGACGTATAAAAAAGACCTGATAACAAACAAAGAAACGAAAAAAATAAAATAAAATAAAGGAATGACACAGCCGCCTTGAACAAATGAAATTATTCATCTGTTCACGTCTAGGATTGGTTGGCGAGGTGGTTTGCAGCCTGGTGAAAGTTAGATATGTCCTCAATCCATTAATACTCAGAATCACTTACTCTCTCCAAATCGTAATCGTACTTCTCCAACGCCGACAGCGCATCGGCACGAGCGTAGCCCATACCAGTCAAGTTCTTCAGGATAGGATCGTCGTGCTCGCCCTTATCAGTAAGCGCACGTCCTGGTCCAGCTGGACGAGACTCCTCAGCGGCAGGCTTTGCAGCATCGGCAGCGGCTCCTTGTGAAGACACGGGATCAGCCGAGTCCAACCCGGCGAAGATGGCATCCCAGTCGTGGGTCTCAGTCGCCTTGGGCTGCTCGGTGCCTGCCGAAGGGTTAACAAAGTCGAAGCTACTTTCGTTGCCGAAAGTTGTACCATCGCTCTTTGTTTGGCTGGCGGGAGGGCTGCTGTCGAATACGTTGTTGTAGTCCTCGAGGCCAGAACGCGAGATGTTGGCAAAGTCCTCATCAGCAGATCCTTCCTTCGCGTCTTCTAGTCCCTCGAAGTCGTCGTCCAGATCATCGAAGTCACCCTTCTTGGCGTCCTTGGAGGCAGCTGCTGCACCAAAAATGTCATCGGCGGTCTCGGCGGCAGGCTGCTTATTCGTCACTGTAGCAGGCGAGCTGGCATCCTCAGGCCTAATGATCTGTTAGCGTGGGTTTTTAAAAAAAAAATGATAGCATCGCGGTCTCACTCTTTGATATCATCTTCGCTATCTTTCTTTGGGACAACTGGGGTCTCTGGCTTAGCGACCTGCTCTGCCTTTTCTGGCACCGTTTCAGCAACCTCCTTGCCTTTTGATGGCTGAGCTCCGGTAGCAAAGTCGTCATCGAAACCGTTCTCGTCAGTCTCCGAATCAGAGTCATCGTCGTTATCAAACTCATTGATGGGAGGGAACTCGGAATCGAAGGCTGACTTGGATTTGGCACCAGCTCCGCTTGCCTCAGAGCCCTGTCTCGACTTGCTGAAGTCAGCGAAAGCTGTATCAAAATCGGACTTGGCTTGCGCTAGATCGTCCTTCTTGAACGGGCTAACAGCGTGCTCAAGACTGGTAGTGGAGTCATTTGCGCTAGCACCACCAGCGAGAGCAGCACCACCCGCGGCACCAAGGGCTCCGATGTTAGCGGCAGACGGCGTCAAGGAACCGGGCGCACCCTTCTGGGCAGACTCAGTAGCTTCTGTGGGTGCATCACCTACAGAGCCTCCAGCTCGAGAACCTGGGGGTGAAACCTGACGGGAGGATGTAATGGAAGCGGGTGGTTCAGGGAAAGGGAGGAAGCTGGAGCTAATCTGTCTTGACTCGGGAGGAGGTGGTGGTTGCTCGGCCCGCAGGGTAGCCTGGCGGCTAACTGTAGGAGTAGAGCCAGGAGTGTTGTAGGATCCAGTGCTGGCAGTTGATGCACCGGTAGTCTGTGGCTTGACGGGAGCAGGGGCTGACTGAGCGCCAGTGCTACCAAAGACGTCATCCACTGATTGGTTTGAAGCGTTCTTGGACTGGGACGCGAAAACACCCATGATATCTGTGCTGTGAGTTCGCTTGAAGAACGGGTTGTTACCGCTGGCGGTGGAGAGGGCAGGGCTGGCGATGCGGTTGGGTGTTGTTGATACAGGGGAGGTAGCATCACGGCTCTGTTCCTCGGCAACAGCCCCCGATTGAAGGTCCTCCGCCTCGGTCTTCAGCTTGTCTCTTTCGCCTTCGGTAGTCAGGAGCTGCTTCTTGTTGATAGCGACTAAGCCTTTCTGCTGGCGGCCATCTGACTTGAGCTTTTCAATTTGAGGCTTCAGCTGTGTAATTTCAGCATTCGCGACTCGGATACGCTCTCGCAGGCTGGTATTCTCTTGCTGGTCGGACTGAAGGGCAGCAGACAATTGCTGAGTCTGCTGTCGCAGGTCTCCAACAGTGCCTTCCAACGTCATGCATTCGCCTTGAAGCTTCTGGGTCTCGCTGCGAGACTTCTTGAGTTGCTCCTCCAAGTTACGGGCATCTTGGGCCTCCTTTTCGTACAACTGACGGAGCTGGGCCAGACGTTGCTCGAAGTTCTGCTTCTGAGAGCTCGCTTGGTTAAGCTCGGTCTGGGTAGTCGTCCTCTTGGCCTGCACATTCTGCATCTCCTTGGATAGAGACCCGATCTGGTTTGAGAGATTTGCCAGCTCAGTGCTTTCACCAGTGATTTTCTTGCTAGATTCGGGGTCATGGTCTGCGAGCAAATCATCCGATCCAGACTGTTGTGTAGAGGACTCCGGTCCAGCAAGACCTCTACCAAAAGAGGACGTGGGGACAAACGGTTTAAAGCTGCTGGTGGTAGCAGATCGAACGGGTGAAGTTGGTGTACCTCCAGCGAAAGGATCGCCAGCTGATCCGCCCGTTGACATGCTGGTTTGCGCAGGGGCTGGCGGAGCTGGGCTGCTTGACCCCGAGTCCAGGCCAAACAAGTCATCCAAAGCTGACTTGGTCGGGGGTGGTGGTATGGTTTGCATAGGAGGAGGGGCAAAGGCCGAAGCAGCAGGTGGTTGGCGTTGCTGCTGGGTACGCTTGCTTGGTGGGACGAGGTTTGCAGGCAGTGTGGTGGGTAGAGGACCAGATGCTCCTCCACGCTGTTGGCGGATAAGATACATGGCGACGGCAAACTCATCCTTGGACAATTGACCAGTAGAGTCAATATCAGACAAGTCCCAAACTTGAGCAAGAGTATCTTCAGGCAAGTTGGAGCGGCTGAGGAAAGGCACTGCTTCCTCACCAGTAATGTAACCCTTGTTGGTCTTGTCTAGATCCGCGTAAAGCTGGTCAAACTTGGCCTTGTCAGCAGGGGTAACAAGCCAAGCATTGAGACCTCCCTGTCGGCCCAAAGGGCTGCCAGTTCGGTTCTGAGGCGTGCCGCTGAGCTGTCGGGGCAGAGGAGGAATGGCTGATCTAGGAGATTGGGGAGCTCTGCCGGCGGCAGCTTCGTACAATCCAGAAGGGAGAGCATTGGGCAGGCCACGCAGCGCACCAGATTTCATTGAAGTCAACAGATGCATAGAAATGATGAACTCAGTTTGCGTGAGCGCACCGCGCTCCTCGGTGTCTGCCAATCCCCAGATGCGGCCAAGGGTCTCGTTGGGCAAACCTGACTTATCGAAAATTTGACGCGCCTGGTCACCTGGAAGCAAGTTGTTTTGAAGAGGCTGGCGCTCAAAGAGCCCGGCATATTGCGTGACCTTGTCCTGCGTCAAGGGAGGAATTCGGATTGGTCCGCCAGTCGCCTGGGCCTGAATTGGACCAGGAGAGCTGACCTGGGCAGGTGTGATGCCGTCGAAGCGAGGGAGCGGAGCTCGTTGGAGAGCTATTTCGGCCGAAGGCTTTCGTCCATTCTGCGCATGTCCAATGAGTCGCAAGACAATGCCAAAGCCAGCAGGGGTGAGGAAGCCTCTGTTTTCCTTGTCTGCGATTTGCCAAATCTGTTGTGAGCGCGCGCGCCGTTAGTCCGGATGCCGGGCTTGGATACAATTCCGCATTGCAACATACCTCTCCTAATGTAGCCGAGTCCAGACGTGTTTTCTCGAAGAAGGTGACGGCGACGTCGCCGGTGACAACACCAACGCCATCGGAATCAGCCTGTCGAAAGAGCTGACCATAGAGGCGCTTCTCCTCGGGAGCGAGATTGAGGTTCGGCGCAGCTACTGCAGACAGGATGAGTATTTTGGCAAATAATTTCACGAAGTATCGCAGCGGTTACGTACCAGAAGCAGGCCCGCCTTCGGCAGACATTGTCGCTGTGTCGTGAACTGTTGGAGGCTGGTCTCGGGGTGGGGGTTGTGTCTTGTTGGGCAACAGAAGAGCTTGCGTCGGGGCTCAGCTCAGGGGGATAGGCGATGCGAATTGCTATCGGAGCGTTAGGAAAGTGTCTTGCAGAAGCGGCGGAGGCAATGCGCCATGCAAGTCGAGCGACGTTGGGTCCAAACGGTGAAGGTTTTGGGGGGAGACGATCGAAGAGATGGGCTGGAGCTGGCTTGCGTATCATTGGAATCGTCACCGGAGTGCTGCAGGAGGCTGGAGCGGATTGTGGCGCAGTCATTTCTGTACCTGTGGCTGAAGCTCTGCACGCCACCTGGCTCCCTACAGCTGGCACCAAGGACATAGTCAATTAAGTACTCAAACACCTATGCTTTTTTTTTTCATTGATAATTTACGGATTATTTAGAGTGGTGTGTCTTTATTGCTTTACAAATTTTGAATTAATTTAATAGACTAGGCGGTCAACGAAAACTAAACACCAACTTAGAATCCGTTTGTGCATATCCATGCAGCCGACTGAGTATACACCAAACAATACGACAGTCAACACGTCACAAAACAATTGATTAACTGATCAAATCATTCATATATTCCACATGTTATGATTCCATCCATTGCACCTTTCCTCATCTCAAATACAAATTAAATTCCAACTCTCCGAACATGCCGCTCCCTCTCCGAGTCTATCATGAATAATCCAACATGATTAATCAGCACACCGTCCCATCGGCAATCGGAGCATGTCGAAAGGCCAAACCAATTCGAGCCAAACGAAAACGCAAAAACACCGTCCGGCGACTTCAAACACAAATAATTCCATTTTTGCTGCATTAGCTCCCCTAAGTCCAAAAGACGTCATCCTCATCTTCCCCACCAACTTTGTTTTCTCTCCTCCTCCCCGTCATATAATAACCCCTCCTCACTCGCCCTCACTCTCCTAGATTCAATTCGTCATTGAGTCCTTATTATCTTTCCATGCAACCCTTCGCTCGTCTCGCCCGCACCTCTATAGCTTCAGCTTCGCCAACTGCCCCGCTACGAATAGCCTCACTCTCCAGACATCTGTCCACAACTACGCCCAAAATGGCTCCCACGGTCAAGGAAACCGACTACCTCGTCCTTGGCGGCGGTAGTGGTGGATTGGCCTCTGCGCGCATGGCCAGCTCCAAGTTCGGAGCCAAGGCTATTGTTATCGAGGGCAAGCGCCTAGGAGGAACCTGCGTCAATGTCGGGTAGGTTTTGCTGCATTCAGCACCCAAATTGAAACGATATGCGCTAACAATTACTTCTAGTTGCGTTCCCAAGAAGGTCACCTTCAACGCCGCCGCCATTGCCGAGGCCATCCACGAGTCCAAGTCCTACGGTTTCTCTGTCCAAGAGACAGCGCCCTTCGACTGGACGACATTCAAGAACAAGCGCGATGCCTACATCAAGCGACTCAACGGAATATACGAGAGAAACCTCGCCAACGACAAGGTCGAGTACCTCCACGGCTGGGGTAAGCTCCTGTCCAAGAACCAGGCTGAGGTGACTCTCGACGACGGATCCAAGGTCCTCATCAACGCCAAGAAGATCCTCGTCGCCGTGGGTGGAAACCCTAGCGTCCCTCCCGCGATCCCTGGTGCCGAGCTGGGTATCAACTCCGACGGTTTCTTCGACATCGATAAGCAGCCTAAGAAGGTCGCCATTGTTGGAGCCGGTTACATCGCCGTCGAATTCGCCGGCATGTTCAACGCCCTCGGCACGGAGACTCATCTCTTCATCCGCCACAACACTTTCCTCCGCAGCTTCGACCCCATCATCCAAGAATCCGTCACCAACGAATACGAGCGCCTGGGCGTCAACCTTCACAAGCAGAGCCAAGCCACCAAGGTCGAGAAGGATGCCAACGGCAAGCTTTCCGTCACTTACAAGGACGGCAGCGGCAAAGAGACAACACTGAGCGATGTCGACCACCTCATCTGGGCTGTTGGTCGCACACCCGCCACCAAGAACATTGGTCTAGAAGAGGTCGGTGTCAAGGTCAACGACAAGGGCTACGTCATCGCCGACGAATACCAAAACACCAGCGTCGACAACATTTTCGCCCTCGGAGATGTCACTGGCGAGGTCGAGTTGACCCCCGTCGCCATCGCTGCTGGTCGTCGTCTGTCCCATCGCCTGTTTGGCGGACCTGCATTCTCTACTCTTAAGCTCAACTACAGCAACATTCCCTCCGTCGTTTTCGCCCACCCCGAAGTCGGCAGCATCGGCTTGACCGAGCCCCAGGCTATCGAGAAGTACGGCAAGGAGAACCTCAAGGTATACAAGACCAGCTTCACTGCCATGTACTACGCCATGATGGAGCCTGACCAAAAGGGCCCTACCAACTACAAGCTCATTACCGCTGGTCCCGAGGAGAAGGTCGTCGGTCTTCACATCATGGGGATCGGTAGTGGCGAGATGTTGCAGGGTTTCGGTGTTGCTATCAAGATGGGAGCTACCAAGGCCGACTTTGACAGCTGTGTTGCCATTCACCCCACGAGTGCTGAGGAGCTGGTTACTTTGAAATAGATATACTAATTTATACAACATATTAATGTTTGATCTCATAAAATACCTTCATGCAATGTCCTGCCGTTCAGATTTATTGCCTTTATACGTGACTAATCATGCCACTTGACAAATATCGTTTGACTCTCACCACATCTCGATCCCTCAGCAAGCTTCGTAAACCCCAAGGAAGTATACAACTTCGACCCATCCGGTGAAGCAATCAGCCATATATCCTTCTCATTCCTCTTGGCCATATCAACGCCCCATTCCGCCAACATCTTGCCAATCCCCTTCCTCCTCTGGTTCGCATCAACACAAATCACCGTCATTGCTACATACGTCAGTACAAGCATCAGTCTGTGAAACCGCAAAACTCACTCCACATGTCATCCGTTTTCCTTCCACGCAGGGATTTCTGCACCGCCGGACTCTTAATGAGCTGTTGAATCTCCTCATTCGCCGAATCAACAACCTCCACGGCCAGGTAAGACGGCAAATTCCTCTTTGGCTTCTCCTCGCCATTAGCAAGTTTCTCTATCTCCTGTTGAGGTCCCTTCTTCTTTTGCACAGCGGTGTTCTTCTCCGTGGGAGCAATCCACATCGCAAAACCAACAACCTTCTCCTCAGACTGAGGAGATCTCTCCACCGCAGCGAGGAGATGAACGCCCGGCCTGGTGACCATCGGTGTCATGGACTGCAGGAACCAATCTACCTGGTCGCCCGTGCCTGGCGTCACGCGGCGGGATTCGGGGTATATGGCCTGGTTGAAGGGTGAGCTGCCAAACGAGGCGACATTGAGGTCGGCAAGGATGGGGAGTTCGCTCTCCAGCGCTGGACGGAGGTATAACCAGGACATGTTGCAGGATTGTAACTCGGTTGTGACGATGATGTTTGCTCCAGAGACAAATGTCTGTCTTCGCGGCCGCTACTTTGAACCCCGTGGCTATCTTGAACTCCATGAATAGCGCTGTGGAATGTCGCCGGGGCCGCGTGGCTACACTACAATAAGTGTATTTTCGGTTCAGGCACCCGAATAAGTCTACAATTGCCTTCTTTGAACGGACATTCACAGAATACTCAAGACAGCCAGCCTACGAAAGTATTGCCCCAACAGAGCATCGCCAACACGAGCGCTTTCCAAGGCTGCGTCCCAGGCATCAACACAACCCATAAACGAGAACGACACAATCCTACAGCCTGGTGGGCACCACAATAACAGCGTTTAATCCAACCACCAGGGCCCTTCCTTCACTTACTCGCCATCCTCAGCGCCAAATCTCCCCATCGTCCGACCGAGTCATCTCAACCACCAACCCAGCCCAGCTGAACCCATCGAGCCATTACCCTCGCGACGTCCGAAACGTCCTCTCCCACAATCAGCGTTACCGCGCATTCATGCAACCAGCGGGCAAGATTCTGCACCGTTTTGCTCCCACACACACTCCTGCATAATCTGCGCCATTCCCATGTGCAGCACACACACACACACACTAAGCACCCCCCCTTCTCCAAAGCAAGAAAAATTCTGTCAAAAATGACAGAAAAGGTACGACGAGCCCAAGTAGAAAAACGGCTGCAGCCACCACGCGGGGGGCAAATTAGTGACAATATATTGAAAGGGCCCAGCCTGTCTCTATGTGGAGGTGGCTTTTGGGACCGCGCCGCCACGACAGAGTCCGTTGCGCAATTCGTTGCGTCTATTGGCCACCATTCGCCATTGTTATGTCCTCATTGGGATACATCGTCTGCCCATTCTGGATGATTTTTTTTTTAGTTCGCCACTCACAAGAACCCTTCTGTCCCCTCCCTTTCCCGCCCGCTGAAGAAGAAAAGGTTGCTACTAACAGCCCCGTCGTATTGGCTGCCACACCAACCAGTAGTCCAATGGCCAATCAGATGCCGTATCAAGCTTGCGACAGAGAGGCATCTGACGAGAAGGAGGAACCGCTACACCCCTCCTTTTTGGTAGTTTTGATTTTAAATTTCTTGGAAACCGTCCTATTATTACCGTTCAATGTAGTATGGCCGAATGGAATGTGCCGGACTCGCCGCTAGGGCTGGTTCATCAGCCGGTTGGAGTTCTCGGGCGCTCAGCGTTGGTGATCAACGACCCAGAAGTTTGGGAAAGAGGACAGCCTTCTCCGTTGGGTGTTGAGTCTTCTTACTGCAGAGACACATCCGTCATTGAGCCAGGATTGAGTGCCACATATCTCATTGTCTGCTGTCGAGTCCCATCTGCCAGGTTACACAAGGCGATGAGCAAAGCAGGTATGTACGTGTGTACATGCTGGCGTGCATTTGGCTCCTTGTCCACTCACACGGTAAGCACGCACGCTGGAAGAACTTAACGTCCTCTGTAAGGCTTGCATTCGCTGTCAGTCATGTTTAGTAGTTTCAGGTAATGCGATCCTTTTCGTCCATTCGACTGCCCAAAGGTGCACCTCGTTTGCGCTGTAGCCTTTTCGTGAGCCCCCTATACACTGCATTCGCATTTTTTTTAGCCTCTGGTGACTTTGGTTGTGATCGCTGCGTCGGTCGCTGCCTTGGGCGTTCGTCACATGTAATGGCGCAGCCCATCCACCTCCGTTACAATATGAGGTGTCATCGGACAAGGACAGGTGCAAGGTGTCAACTCTGCTTGTTACAGGTTGTTTTGAAAAATCACAAGCTTTTGATGTGGTTCTTCGTCATGGTGATTTCGGACAAATGCGAGACAATGAAAAGGACAGCTCACAAACTGGACAAACCAACCACGTCTCGTCGTCGTCCACATGTAGTAATCTAAAGGCCCGTTTACAGGTCATTGTTGCAGCGAAACCTCTTCTGCCTGTGCTGTACTGCAACCATCGGCCGGTCCAAACCGATCGATGCGGTACAACTCCAGCAAATTGCACAGTCGTCGACCACACCTTAGACATGGTCTGTGTAACTGCAACGTCTCGTCTTACCGTCGCACTGCGCTGCGCCGTAATAAATTTCGCTCACTGAAGCGAAACTAGTTATGTGCTCTATTCCTCGAATTGGCAAGCCGTTCGGGCCTTTAACACAGGGGTTGCTTGCTGTCGGGCTCGTCCGTGATCACAGCGTAGCTCACCTCGGCCGGGAAGCACATACCACCCCCTTCCCTTGCCTCTTGGCCGCGGGCCTGTTCACGATGATGTGCTGCAGGGTGCGAGGTTACAGTCCATTACAGCACAAAATTGTTTTCATCAGAATTTGCGCAGTGGCATCGAGGGGTGTGCATCGGGCTAAATCAAGACGTTTGCTCCGAGCCTGCATCCAAAGCATTGGCACCATTGACTTTTTTTTTGTTCACTCGTCGCTGTTCTGTTCGTTGAATTGGCCTTTATCATGAATAGCCCTCAACGGCTCCTGCACGGCATCCATTGAATCTAAAGCTCCCACCTCCCACCTCCCACACCCCTTCCACGTCGCATTAATTACTCAATGCATCACAGCCATTCACTCATCTGTACGTAACCGTTGCCGGTTGTGCCATTGCGAGCTACCGGATTTCTTCGGTGTGCTGTACTGTACTGTCGATGTGCCTTGCAGGGCCTTCTCACACCTCAGCACAATTCAAAATCCCTCACCCTGTCCAAATCGTAGCATCCTGACTCTATTCGCAAATGAAAATTCGCTTCAATCTCACCTGCCCTTCGGCTTCTTCGTATTTTCTTTTATTAGCCCACCAACTGGCACTAATGCCCGGCTAAGGTTTTCACGCCTACCATGAGATGTCACGACCGTCTGGGGTATGATATTGCCCATCCGCGACCTTTGCTCTTCTGGGCCAAGCGGCCCCAGTTTCAACCCGCGATCCGGTCCTCACTGCAAGGCACAAACTGGGGCTGTTGCTGTTGCTGTTGCAATATTACCCGCAAGGCCTTCAAATTGAGACTCTACGGCAGCTAATCATACAGCATATTAGGTGCATAGTGCTCAATTACCTCGTTCGCAATATGCACTCTGCTCCTGCTTCATCGGAACATCCCGATGCTGCTCGGTTCAAAATCACCTTGGATTGGCGCCCCTGTGAATTCGGCCAAGCATCAAGCCGAACAGTGACTACCCCAAGCGTTCACACGGCCTCCCGTCACTGGGAAGAGGATTGGATGAATTGGATTGGTCGGCAGCCTCAGAAAGTGGCATAATCACCAGTGCTTATTTGCACTTCCACCATGAATCTAGAAGTGCGCCTTTCATTGCGTCTACAGCTCGTGGCTTCGTCAGCTGGGGACTCTCTGCCATCTCAAAGCAGTCGTAATAATCATCCTTTCCAGTGTGCCAAGGTACAGTGGCGCGTTGGGCGGGCTCATGCGGCCGTTGCGCTCCAAAGTCTCACGTTTGCCGTGCTGCGCCAAGGGCAGCCTGCGCTTTGTTGAAGAAAGCCAGCTTTGCCCTTGTCCAAAAATAATAATGCGACACTGCAATGGCTCTAGAGATTCAGCTCAAGGCCTGTAAGCGACGCCATAAACGAAGAGGATTCGCAGTATTGACAACTATTCGTACACCTTTAATCCTAGGGCTGCTAACTTTGTATGCTGCAGGCACCGCGCAGTGGTCTGAGCGACAACCAGCCCTTGGGAGCCTCCTAGGCGACTCTTGCTAGCAACTCGAGGCCTCTTCAGCTGTGGCCGGAGATAGAAAAAAAAAAGCATTCAACGCTTCAATTTCGACTCAGAAAGACTGTAAACGAGCTGTAACGAAACCCATGTAGTCAGTCGTTATAGGATGATATACAGTGGTTTCGCCATAATGGACTCACAATGCAATTGATGGCTTGAACGACGCCGGCAGCACCATATGTGATACATTACCTGCAGTCGCTTTGGAAGTAGCGATCTGCAATAGAGAACTGACTTTAGCGTGCGCTCACCTCTTGCAATGGTGGCATCAGCAGCCACAACTACCAGATAAAGTGCGAGCCTTACCAAGTTGAACTCAATTCACAAGCCACGGCAACTCTCATTACAGCCTGTCAAACGCATTATTACTCTGACACTAGCATGGCTGTGTGCATCCTTCTGGCGAGTGCGATGCTGGGATGCTTCGTAGCCGATCGGCTCATCTCTGGTCAGTGCGCCTATACAGTACGTATGCGCTATGAGCTGTCTTGTTCCGACATTTTTGCAGCCGGAGCCAGCCCATTTCCAGGCCCAAGATGCGCAGCAAAGCCCTCTACCAAACAGTTACTCCCAGTGCCCCTCCGCAGCCTGGGACAGTCAGCATGCCTTCCTTTTGCTGATCAGTTTGGAGACCACCAGTGGAGAGCAGAGTCGGATATGCGAACGGAGTTCAGGAGGTCGGCGAGCTGAATTGCGAATTTGTTTCACTGGTTTGATGGCTTGAGATCAATTGCCAACGGTTCGCAACACAGACGATGCACCCCATACCATGGAGAGGAGCAATTGCGACAGAGGCGACGATCGCAATTGGTCGTCGCCTAATCTCTTCTGCCTCTCGAGCCAAAATGAGGGGACAAGTCGCAGAGACCAGGTGCCGACAGGGTTCTGTGCTGCGAGCATCGTGAATGGCTCGTCTTGAGATGAGCGAAAGCGCCACCAACGTCTGCACTTTTCTTCTTTAAGCACTTCAACGTCTCGTTCACCCCCCTCCCCCCGAAGACAGCGGCCGGAATATGGGTATAGCCCGAGATGGATACTGTGCCACAATGTGATTGGCCCGTCATGTACTTTACCTCTTGTGTCTTTAGCCAGGGGTGGAGCCTCCCTGCCGCTGTGTCTCGTTGAGCCCAAGAGGATTGAAGGAAGTTCTAGGCGCCTTTCTGCATGGTCGTCGTAGATGGGACATAGGGGCCCTGCCGCACTGCTTGCTTTTTGTGCCATCAAATCGTAAGGTCAACGGTCTTTGCTTCCTTTTTCCTCTTCTTTCTTGCTTCTAGCTCGATGTCGGTCACCAATGTTTTGCATGTCGCGCAATCACACTTGCATTGAATTTGCCATATTATCGTGGATCTCCATAATTGCCCAGCTGTTGGCTGACGTCAAGTGCTTGATGGCTTGCGTACCGTCCCATGCCGTGTCCTGTCCAGCGTGTGCCTGCCATCTTTACACACAATTACCCCATACATGGCGTCGTGGCTTTGGCTACAGCATTGGCCTTGAGCCAGACGTGGCGGCAAGGTGCCTGCATCTTGCGGGGTTGGACCCTGGACGGTTCTCAAAAAGCTGAAATATGACAAAAATTACAGTCGTTTGGGTGCAATTCGACAATGCTCCAAGTTCAGTCAGGGTTTTGTTTAGGATCGTCAGCCGCTCCACGCCAGGAAATATAGACGGCACTTACCACAGGGGGAATCACCACCCACTGGTGATTGACATGTATAATCCTGCAAGGAAGCATGGCATTTGTGTGCCCTGAATCTAAAGCAGAAAATTGGCACATTTGTCACAGCCAAGCACCCGAGCAAGCCGGAGCCATGTCCAGTATCCCAAAAGCAAATAATTACGTGGAGAGCGAAAAAGCTGCACTGTTGATCCACTTGCCATGCGAATGTGGTCCCCCGAATGATGAAAAG
Source organism: Simplicillium sp. C3G150-2 (assembly GCA_022702485.1). NCBI lineage: Eukaryota > Fungi > Ascomycota > Sordariomycetes > Hypocreales > Cordycipitaceae > Simplicillium > Simplicillium sp. C3G150-2. The sequence goes on along the minus strand of JAJIYY010000005.1, from coordinate 474,924 downwards.
AAAAAGCAAATTGGGTTATGTCCGTTGAGCGTATCCGCTTCTGTTGAAAAGCGAGCCGAAGTGTTGCAATTCCCGTCTGGTATTCTTCGTTTTCTTTGACGGAACTTGGCGAGATACCTTCCATAACAGGATGGCAGAGTTTCATCGGCCAACCATCCAAGTGAACCCCCCACGCCATCACTTCATTCCCGGGGTGCATCATCGTGGACCGTAGATAGAGTACTTTGCCTCAGCGAAGAGACTAGCTACGAACTATCGTCAGGGTGAGGGGGTGCATCTTGGCGAGCGCAGTAGCATACAGGCAAAAAAGGAGCTCTGGGGGTGTCAGGTGGCTACGCCAAATTCAATGTTGCCATGAGGGAGATGGGCCTCGAGGTGGAGTTTGGCTCGTCGACAGAGCCTGCGTGATTCGTGGTGCTGCGCCTAGGGTGGTGCAAAGCTGCGGAGTGGTGCGAAATGGCCAGCTTGCCCCAAATTACCCCAGACATTCGAGGACGCTAACAAAGATGGGGCACCCACTACGAACACGGGTGGGCCCGTCTCGCAAGTCCATGGCCAATGGCAGGCTCATTGTAGTCGGCAGAGCCAGAGAAGGACTTGGGCCAAGCGAGGGTAGCAGACAGATCCAAGGGATGATCGTCATGAGCCTGCTTGACCGCAACCAGGGCCTCGCAAGCCTCCTGGGAGATTGATGCCAACTGTGATTGACATCCAATTTAGCCCGCAAGGATGCAAATGTGGGCTGCGTATGCACTATCATGTACAGCACTTGCTGTCGTTGAAGCCTGAACCTGTAATGGTGCGTATGTATGTAGATGCCACGGGTGGATGTTTATCAGGTTTTGGCATTGGGTGTAATGGGCAATTGAGACAACCATCCACAAACGCATGGTCTTGTTGCTTTTCTCCTATTTTCCTTTTTTTTCGCCCTTCCGCTGATACACCCAGAACCTGTCAACGGTGCCGAAGCAGGCCCAGGTCTCCGTGTGTGTGTTGTGCGTGTGTGTGGAGGTTGTCGCAATATCAGAATGTCTAATGATAACCTCAACCAGCCACAATATTCGTTCTCGATAAAGTAGCGTGGTATTGCTATATCTGGTGGAAACCTAAGACATTGCTGCTACGGGCGCCATGGCTACATATGTCGGCATGGTCTCCATTGGGGACCGTCAATACCTCACCCATGGCGACATTCTGCTCCGTGCTCCATTATTGACGCAATTATCGATCCTTAGCCCCTGGTTTTAACAAAACTTTTTTTTTTTTGCTAAGCCTGGGGTCGTCCATTAGGTTGCAAAGGCTAGGCATAGACAGGCTTACTACGCCCAATACTAGGCCATTCCTCATCGAGCGTGCTGCAGGTAGTAGTACGCGACTATTGGAGTCACACTGCAGGGCGGGCAATTGCAGTATCGTGGGGTTTCTTATCAATGACGCAGCGAAACTAGAAGACAGCGACGATAAAAAATGGAACGAAAAATTTAAGGGTTCGTGCAGTGCATGTTCAGCGACAGTGGTACGTCCTTGGCTGAGGCTCCGATGTCCCATGCGATACTGCATTCCACAGCAGAGACAAACGTTGCTGCTATGTTTAGCGATGCTCAGGTATGTAATTTCGAGACAGAAACTGTTCAGACATCAGCGCAAGACATCAACCGACCTGATCCGAGGAGGACAAAAACAAAAACAGAAATAAATGACCCAAAATAGAGCGCTGCATATGTCCATGCTGCATTGCCGTTGACACAAAACATACAGGAAGCGAGTGGGATGGATTCGGAGGCTCCGTGACACAAACAAGACGAGGGCGATTTGCCAGTTGCCAGGTGCCGAGATGCTTATTCTTTTGGGGCCAGGACAGTGTACTCGTCACATTGATTTGTACCGTGGTATACATGCAAAACGTAGAGTATCAGTGTCGCATCGTGCACTGCACAGTGACGAAAAGTAGAGTAACTGGGCCGCCTGATCGCCATGGCACATGTCGCCTATCACCCAATTATCAGTGGGTTGGTACATCAGTTGGGGGCAGAGTGTAACTGCAGGTGGCGCAAGCGACAAAGATTGATGGTGGACAGGGCATTCAGAGACAAAACAACCGCTGCAACCGCACGAGGGCGATGGGGGCATATCGCAGACACATGATGTGCCTAGTGAAATAAGAGCGGAATAGATGGAAACCGGGGTTTGTTGTTGCTGAGCATACCCCCCTGTGGAAAACGCCATCTACCACGGATATGGCAGTGTATGAACAGCATGGCGTACGCAGTGTGCTCCATGATGGACAAACAGAGACACTGGGGGGGGGCCTTGATAAGCCATTCCCAAGTTGGAGGATATGGGTGTTGTGGATGGTTGGTGTGGACTGTGGACGGTGCAAGACGGCGGGGACGGGGTGTGGTAGACGGTCTAGGTGCCTCAGGAATCTGCTGTCTGCAAAGCGCTGCAGGATTTGCATTCCAGGAGCCCCAAAAAAAGGGTGGGCTTGTCTTGCATTGCGAGTTTTGCCAGTCAAGCCAGCGTGCCTGGACCAGGAGACACACCACGAACGGGCACCAAGTCAACAGCGCCATTTTTCTGCTAGGCACATGCAGCCAAAAAAGCCACAGAGGCGAATAGTACAACGGGCTGTTAGGCGTTTACGGGGTGCGACCAATGTACTCGGTGGCACGAACTAGACTGCGACCCTTACTTTTTTCCTTCTCATCTGCGTCTGATTTGAAATTTTTTATCGATGTTGTAACGCCTCCTTTTTTCATGCGGTCCTTGATGGCCAATACTACCGTGAAATGAAAATTCTGATATTAGTCTTGCCTTGTGCCTTGGTTTGGATTTGAGTTCAATCTCGTTAAGCCTAGAGGGCGGGAGAGGCTTGCTGGCACGAGACCTAACAATGAACACCTGTGCTGGTAAAGTTTATTACTTTCAGGTCTAGGTCCAGGTCTAGCCCCCTGCTAATTACAGCATCCGTTTACCATTCAACTCCAGCAACAAAGCCATGACAGCCAGACGCTCTCCAGTGCCGGTGTCGGTTACCCATTGGTTGGTATTAGTTAGGGTCGTCTAACGGCCGCAATTAGACTAAACAGATCCATTGAGCGAATTGCGAAATGATGGAGGAGAATGGAGAATTGTACAGGCTCCATCTTGAGTCACCTCAGTGTGGTCCGTGGTGGTGAAAGCATGAGGCAAATGGAGCAAAAGCGACCAAGAAACGAGGCCACAGCAGGCCACAGCAGGTCAGTGAAGGATTGTGTGCGCGTCGCCTGCAATGAGTGCATGCCCCAGCGTCCAGCAAGGGCCAGTTCAGTTGACTGGAGCCAAACCTAACGCTGATTGTGCTGTGCTGCGACTCTGCGCTGTGCCGTTCCGTGCCCAGTAAGTAAAACATTAAAAATTAAGAAGTCAAAAGGTTAACAACTGTCTGAACAGCCAGGTTGACTCTCTCCTGAGCATTTAGAAGTTGGGGGCTAATAAATTGTACCGTCCATCCCTACCAAATTTGCTGCATGGCAAAAAAAGCCTTTCCATTCTCTTCTCCCGTGTAAATCATGAAAATCACTCCAACACATCACTAGCCGTTCCAGTCGCAACCCAAACAGCCCCAGAAAATTTTATGCAACGCTGTGTGTACTGTACCTGCGAGCAGCAACACAAGTCGCAAGGAGCTAGGCAGAGAGGGAGCAAAAATGAAAAGCAGACTGGGCCCAGCTTCGCACCCGGCGATCAAGTGTCCACCCCCAGGGAACTTAGTGGATGAGATATGCTCCACCCTGGGCGCTAACGCTGCAGCTACAGACCCACAGGCTGCTAGTGCGCAACTCACCCATCAAGGGCCCCATCTTTTTCCGCCGTCACACTTTTTTTTCTCCTGCGCACCCCCCCTTGTCACAGCGCCCAGGGGGCTCCACTCTTGGCGGTTTTTTTTCTCTCTCTGTGGTGCACGTACTGTATGTGTAGTGTGACGCTGCCTCCGACCTCTGTCTACCTTTCTTGGGCTTGAGGCCTGCGGGGCGCTAAAACTTGCCTGTGTCTTGCACGCCTGAGGAGGTCATCCCACACCACACCTGGTACTGGTGGACGCCTGTCACTGCTGCTGCGGCTGCTACATCCACCCACCACCACCACCACCACACACCACTCACTCTCTCCCCGAAACTCATATACATACTTAGGCTGCCCACGACCCTCTTCTTCCTTTCCTTCCCACTTCATCCTTCACTTCTTCCCAACTTTGTTCAACTCTTTCAATCTCTTCTACTCTTGTTGAACAACTTTCTTCTACTCCAATCACCCTTCAATCATCATCAAACTACTCTGCCACCTTGCTATGCCAACGCTCTTCTAACGTGTTGCACCGTCCTACCTCGCTGCTCCCGAGCCATTTCGAGAGCACGCTCTTCTGCGACTAGCACGGCACAACTACAACGTTGTTTGATCGAATCGACAAATTTTCGACTCTTTCTCTCTCCACTCCAGACCCAATCCTCCTAGGTCTCTTCTTCTCTCTACTTTACAACCACCACCACAACCACCACTCTTCACCATGACTTTCGACCTCTGGACCCACCAATACTGCCTCGCCTGTGACAAGCAAGTCCAGGTCGACGGTGCCGCCTACTGCTCAGAGGCTTGCAGACTGGCCGAGTTTGAAAAGACTTCGGCTACCTCTTCGCAGCCTACCTCACCGGGACTGATGGCCCCCTCTCGAGCCTCCTCTGCTCGACCCAGCCAGTCTCGATTCTACCTGTCACCCGCCTACGACTTCACCAACGCTCAACCGTACGGAAGCACACCAGCTCGCAAGTCTCTTTTTGAGTACTACACCAAGCCTGCCGTTCAGAGCCAACCTGCTCCCGCTCGCCAGCTCACCCCATCGAGTTCTCACAGCAGCCTGTGCTCCATGCAGAGCACCTCATCGGCTGGAGATGTCTCGGACAAGGCCAAGAAGGAGCTTCAAGCGTACGCCGTTTCTTTCGAACAGGTACGAATGCAACGTCGACGATCCTACTAAGGAAGCATCGACATTGACGATGGCAAAAAACTTCGACCACCACTACCACCACCACTACTTCATCCAACCCAGGATGACCACCCACCACACTCAACCTTTTACACCCTTTACACCTCACCTCAACCACACCGCTTCTTCGGAGCAATTATTTGTATCAAGAACAGCATTGTACGGAGTACTGCATATCGATTACACCAAAAATACCTATCCTAATATGTTACATTTCTTTTGTCAAGGATGGTTGGCGAGACTTTCGACCAAGGACAGCAAACACTTGCGCGCCCTCGACTCGGCCAGTCTAGAGTTTCTTATTTTTTTACACTTTGTTTCTCGGGATTCATGTTCTGGCGCAGGAGCTAGATTGGCCTTTGTATTACATGACGGATTTTTTTTTTTTTTTGGAGTTGGCGAATTGTTGTTTTACACAGCATAGCATTATACCTTATTTTCTCCATGGGACAGCCAATGAGCGTTATCATTTTGTTATTTTTGGCTAGAGGTATTATGATGAAATTTGGAAGCGGCGGAAGCCGTGAACCGGGACGAGATTTATGAGACAAGCAGAGAATGACGGCGCAGGGAATTTTTGTATGGATTATTAGGAAGGCAACGGCAAATGCCGCGAGCCCTTGGAGATAGATAGATGCTGAGTTTAAATCAAAAGTCAAATCTGTCTACCTTACTTCTTTGTATCCTTTGCAGTGATTTACTGTTTTGCTTGCGTGCATGGCAGGTTTGATACGGAGCTTGCCACGGACATATGATGTATGGATGTTTCTGTAACCAGTATACAAGTGGTACAACATATTCACCCTCAAAGCTTTTTTATTTATTTATTTATTTTGTCTGTTTTAGTTGTCTAGACCAAGCTGGAGTGATTTGGAGCAATATGGTTTGTCTGTGCTACAAGACACGACATTAATCTGGTAGAGGCAGGGAGTGAGTGCCTTGGGAAGTGAACACAACATCAAGGGCCAAGGTAGTACACGATGGTAGTCTCGGCTGCAAGTAGCTCGAAAAGTGCAAGTGTTTAGGATTGTAGAGAGTAATTTGTTTTTTTTTTGTTTTTGTTTTTTTTTGGGACAGTCAATAATATCAGACGTGAAAATTTTTTTCTCTCGTCGCATAGGAATCGAACAAAGTTTCATCCCTTTTCCTATGGGGTGTTGTTTCGGGACAAACGTCTATGACGCTGTTTTGGGATGACGTTAATATCGCCAACGTTTAGCTCACGATGGGACGGAGCATTACCGTGCAGAAGTACTCCTGAGGTGGACAGTAATTAACGTGCGTAAAGTGGAACGTGCACGTTTTAGACGGGTTGGCCGGCAGTAAAGCCTTTGGTATCCGGGCTTTGCCGCTGGTAAAAAGTGAAAAGCCCGGAGCCAGAGCGCGAGAGCTAGTGTGGCCCTAGTGTAGGTACCAGGCACGGGGCACCGTATGCAGAGTTTTTGACGGCCGCTAAGGGAAAGTTTACCTTTTAGGTGGTGTGTTGGCAATCGCTTAAAACGGATGATGAGAGGGAAAAATTTGCACAATTCTTGGAAGGTTCGTTCAGGGGTTTGATTTAGGCTACGAGGGAGCTAGTGGATGTAGCTGGGGTCAGAGAAAAAAAAATTGATGAATCTCTTTAGAGGTCTGTTTGGGGGTCACTGAATAGTTTGTTGTGCTAGCCGTTAGTGTTGAGCCGGACTTGGTTGGCGTCGCGGTGATGGCCGATGGCTGAGGCTGCTAGTTAGTGCATAGCCTGCACGGCATAACACAGAACGGACTTGTAGCAAATCGAACGAAACGACTGATATAGGCTAACGACAAACTAACCATGGTTCTGTGGAAAGGCTATCCCCGTGAAAGGCAAAGGCGAGAGGCGGGAGTGGGTTGAGGCCCGCAGACGATGTGGCCCTGGGGTGTCCTGGGGTACGATTTAGAGAAAGTTTGTTTGGAGGTGGATATAGAGTCAATGACGTTTACGGATGTTACGATGTCAAAGTTTTTTTCTTTTCTTTTGGTCAATCGGTTAGAGTTGGTGGGCTTGTAGCTTGTGTGTATAGTAGCACCAGCCAATGCGTCATGTACAGTGGGTTCAAGAAAGTCCCGCGACAACCCCCAAATACCACCAAAATACGCCCTCTTTAGCTATAATTCTTATATAACCACAACTAGAAATTAAATATTTAAAAATAATAAATAAGAAGAGATTAGTAAGGTATACTAGATCAATTAATTATTTTAAAATGTTATACTATAAGTAGATAATAGTTTATAATATTATAAAAGGTCTTTTATTTTTAAAAATACTTATCCACTAAAGTCCACTATAAGTCCACTATAAAGAAATATAGAAATTTTATAGGATTAAATCTCTAAATATAATATGAATTATAGGACTAAAACATAATATAAATAGATAATATAAATAATCTTATTCTTTTGTTTTTATATATTATTTTAGAATATTTTATTTCTGGTTATTAGTATATAAGAATTACGGCTAAAGATGGTGTCTTTTGGTGGAATTTGGGGGTTGTCGCGGGACTTTCTTGAACCCACTGTAGGTCAGGTCAGATACTGGCCTCTGTTTATATTACAGCAACGTTATAATTGGGACGGAGAATATGCGCTGGTAATTATTACGGGGTGCATGAGCCAAAACCGGCCTGTTTACAGAAGACCAATTTGATATGAACTGTAATAAAATGTATCTGTTAATGGCCGAGGCATCCGTCAGGTCAGCAACGGACATACGACTCAATACAGCCAACAGCGCAGCAAGACGGGAGATCAGCAGTGCATCAACTGCCCAGCGGCCCCTGTCGAGCAGCAAAAGCACAGTCCAGCGGCGGACAGGAAAGAAAAAAAATGTTACGACGTGGCAAGGGGGACGCACAGGGCAGGGGCAATTTTAGTGAGTCTTGCTGCCACTAACAGGAAAAAAATTCTTCTGGGGTGTGCGTGTTGAATTAGATCGATCGGCCTGAGATGGCCTGAGATCCCAATTGGAACCACCTGGAATTGCGGCTGGCCAGGCTCGGAGAGTTTTAGTGGTAGGGTGTGCCTGTGAAAATTTTCAATTGGGGCTACTGTAGCCGCTGCTCATCTTCGATTTGCTGTCTCGGCTTAGGCTGGGTCGGACTGGGGGTTGATTGATTCACACCCCCTTCGGAGTACGCTACGATGGTAATTACTGGATTGTTACAAGTATGTGGTTTGATTTGGGAGTGGGAAATTGGGGCACGTTGGTGTTGCGACAAAGGGAGTTCATTGGGTGACGGTTAGCGCTGTCTGGGGTTGACACCAGCAAATTAGTGAACTGTAATTACGCTGTAACTGTGCTGGCTGTGAAAAGTTTTCAAGGCTGGCAGGCATTTACACGCTGTCTAGGTGTCCAGTTTAGGTACCCTGCCAGCTGTCAGTACAGTGCTCTGATGTGTTGCTGTAGGAATGCCATGTCACATTGCGTTCAAGCGAATTCAATACTGTACGGCCGAATGCAACATGTAATGATACGAACCCTTGACGTTGCAATGACACTCATCAAAGTAAGTTAAAAGCAGACCAAAAATTTGACTTTTCCTGTCAGCCAGTTCGTCAAAGGTTGACGCCTCCAAAAATATTGTGGTGGTGCAGCACAACGGATGATGTGATGACGGTGGCAATTGGGCTGCTCGGCAAGTCGAGCACTGCCATCTTACAGGCTACTGCCTACGGGCTACAGGCATCTTGTCATTGGCCACAATATGGCGTCAAGGTTGATTTATCACGGGCTGGGAGCTGGACTGTGCTGTTGGTGGAGTGAATGCAAAACGGGGTGCTGTGTTTTGTTTCAGGCTCAACTACGAACAATCAGTGTGGATTTACTGGATGTTTGTAGAACACTGTGAGAAACACAGAACCACTTAAGCATCCAAGGAACCACTGTAGGGAGCCTTCATCCACTGTAAGGGCAAGGGATTGATTGCTTCATCTGGTCTGTGCTGGTACGTACCAGTACACAGCTCCTGTACTTCTTCTTTCACTCCTTTAACTGGCTTCATTAATTTTTAATGTTTGCTGTTGTTTATTTTCGTCGGCTCCCTCGCCTAATTTTTTTTTCTTTTCATCTTGTTCTTTCCCCTGTAAAAAAAACCAAATCTGTAGGTACACACCCAGCCCAGACCCTGCCATGTCAACACTACACTAACCCAAACGACAACACTAAGCCGGGCCACTAAACTACCCGCCCGGCCGACTCCGAACCTCCCGTAACTTGCTTCACCTTGTTTCTGCCATCCATCCGTCCCGTTCCTTGCACACGACTCTAACCCCAGAAAGGCATCAAGTCTTTGACTGTGCGTGCATGCTTTACCCTGAAAACTTGGTAGCAGTTAATCCTTGGCCCTTGTTCAGAGACCAAATGGTGCACTGGCGCCATATGGCTTTGAATTTGCACAATTCACCTCACACACAGGCACGGCAATATTCGCACTCCTCCTGACTAGCAGGCTGCATAGATGGCAAAAGCCACGGTCAATTGCTCTCGTCAGTTGTAGGTTCGACTGCCGCGTAGGTGTACATTTGCCTTGCCTCACGCATCATGTACGGGCTTTTTGGATCCGACAAGCTGCTCATACTCATGCAAATCATCAAATAAAACGCTCATAATGAAACCTGCCAACTCTGTCAAACGGTCTAGATGCTGCGCTGAATACATCTGTCCCTCCATGTACAGTATGCAACCCCCTTCGCAACCAAAAGGTCCTGCAGGCCAGCCATACGACATCAGCACTCCCGAGGCCAATTACTGTGCATACATGTACATCACTCTGCAGCTTCTCTTTCATCACCGTGCATGTTTGTCTGTGTATACATCGATTTCTCATTACGCGCCCAACCCAGTCTCCTGCAAGTGTCAGGTCACTAGCGCCCTGTCAAAAAGCCCCTTGTCACAGGAGCATCCCTTCCAATCACGATTGCACTTACAAGGGTTCTGTTGGCCAGTCCAATCAACCCCGGCAATTCTTCTTCAGAATTTCCCTTGTCCTGCAATGATTACGCTTTGGAAAAAAGATCATTTTTAGCAACATGAATTGATTCACACCTGCGCATACCAATGGTCTGTGCTACATCCTTACCTCCCTTCTGGCCTCGACCCGACGCCATCTTTTTGCGTTCCTTGATTCAAACACGCCCCGAATCTGCCTAATTCCTATTTTCCCACGGAAGTGGCTCCGAACTGCACTATTACTGGGATATTCCAAATCCTGTGGTGAAATTTTTGTGCACGCTGAACACTAGCTTGGCGCTTGCATCGTAAACCCTTGCTGCATGCCTCCATCGAAAAGTCCAGAACCCCTAATTTATAATTTCAGGGTCTCTCGTTCACCTATTTGCTTATTCCTCGTTCGACGGGCAATTTTCACTAGTTTTGGGGGCTTGGCTTGGTGGGAAGCTCAGCTTGGCCATGAATTCTTCCATGCTGCGAAATGTCTCACCATATCGTCCTGGGAAAGGCTCGCGAGGGTGGCTTTTGTATTATGGATCGGCTGTATCGACGCAGTGATTGCTAAGAAATGATGTAAATTGTCTTTCTGTCGGTGCTTGAATTAAAACTGTAGTTGCTGTAGGTGGCTTGGGATTCGGGTTATGTTTACAATTGGGCGATATTGTCTCTCGGCTTGTAAGTGTATTGGCTGGGGTGGAAGGCGAGGCTCGTTGAATATGTTGATGGGAGGCATGATGGCGTTCTTCAGTGATCGGTTGACCACTTGGCATTTAAAATTGTTTGAGGCCGGATGACGGATTTGTGTTATGCAGCTGGCGCTTTGTTCTTGCTGTAGGTTGCCTGCTTGTGAGTTTCTACTAGCCATGTATCTACAACGGTAGGTTGGTTGATGACCTACAGGGTATGTTTATATTTGCTGGACAAGTCATGTAAACGGCTTTCACTGCAGGTGTGTAGTTGATAATTGATGTTTGCAAATATCACTATTTAGTTGCTTGGTATATATTGAAGGCAAGCGGATGGTTCAAGTTGAGCCGTACAAGCGTCTCTAGTACAGACACATCACTACGATCACTTTCGTAATCCAAGTCCAAGCTATGTCGTTTACTCATTCTGCTCATAGTACCCACCACAGTAGACAGTCCAAGTGCCAGGGTGAGGAGAAGTCACCTTGCCAGAGACATCAGGCTGGCCAGTGGGAGTGACATCGTCGTATGAGAAAGCGTAGCCCTTACCATCAGTCTCAAGGAAGTGGACAAATTTGGCATACTGGTGAGTTCGGTTACCCTGAAAGTTGCCATAGTAGTGGGAGGAATCCAGGCTAGGCTGGACATTGCCTCCATCGAGAAGAAGAGTGAGGCGGTTGAAGGCGGCACATATTCTGGGAACGAGCACCTTGTTCTGAGCACTTCCCTCGTTGGCAAAAGGACCGCTGTTGCAGCCCCAAATGTCTGCAGTAGAGGGCTTGGCGTAGCTCAGGCCACCATCACAGTTGAGGCGGTCTCCGGAAACCTGGCAGTTGACCTGACCGACGCCGCTGGCTCCCTGGCCATCGATGGTCAGCGGAGTGGAAGAGTAGTAGTTCCAGACATCATCAATGTAGGTGCGGAAGTAGTCTCCACACATATCCTGTCGCAGGTTGGGAGAAACTGTTCGAAAGTGCTCAGAAGTGTCAGTGACAACAGTAAGTTGATCCCAGGGGAAGCCATCAAAGTGGGCAGCAAGAGCCATTTCGTATCCCATGTTTCTGCCGGAGTCGATAGACTTGACCAGCTGAGTTCCAGTTCCATCAGTCACAGTCAGCGACATACCGGCAGCAAGACCGACAAAGTCAACATAGCTGACGTTGGCGTAGAGCCTTCCATCAGCTCCGTAGGTGAATTCAACAAAGCCCCACGAAGTGGTAGCGTTTGGATCTGAGAGACTGGTAGGGTCAGGCTGCACAAGACTATCTTGACCACCGTGGTTGACCATGAAGAACTGGATCTTGTTGGTGGAGAAGTAGACTCTTCCGGACTTGATGGCCGTAGGAAGGGTAACGGAAGTTACGTGGTCAAAATCTCCCAAAGGGATGGCAGCATCAGCATTGAAGGGAACAGGAGTGGCAGAACCTCCTGAGCTGGGATAGATGACATTACCGTTACTACCAACAAAGATCAGTCGGTTTTGGTCATCAGTTCCAGTGATGTAGGCAAAAGCTGGTCCGTCAAGAGTGCCGATGATGTTCTTGAGATCAAGTCGCAGGCCACCAGCTTGGGCAGTCTTGCCACGGAAGGCACCAGAAGGGACAATCGTGGTCTTTGCGGAGTGGTAAGTTCCGTTGAGAGTGTTGTACTTGCTAATGACAATGTTTTCAATGCCACCAGCTCTGGCAACCGAGGGGTGACCAAGAGACTTGGACTTGGGAGCGGTGTTGGGGGCAGCAGCCACACATGCTCCCAGCAACGAAGCCAGTGTGAGAAGGTATCTCATTTTGAACAAAGTGAGCAAAACCTTGAAAGACTGAGAAGAATGATCCTTATATTGTTGACTGAGAGGCTTGGAGTGAGGAGTGATATCTTCAAACTCGAGGGATATCAGACTCTTGTTATACTTAGACTCGGCGTCGGAGACGACTCGTTCGTCAGCTTTCAGTCTACGGATTCTGATTCGGGTAAAAACGAAGTCCAAATGAGGCTTGCAGCTAGAGTAATTGCTTTCGTATCTGCTTATGCTCTGATGTCTTGTTGGGGAGACGCACACTACCGACAGCTGAACCCAAGGATCCCGCCTCGACATTCACAGTTTGCGTCGGAACACTTGTGGCACTCTGGCACACAGTTTTAACTCGTAGACTTCCGATTCTTTAAACATTGTCAAATAAAGAGACATGTCACAAGTAATCAATACCTCCATTGAAGAGATATTCATTCGTGTTACTCTCATACCAAGCAAGCCACCACGTCCAATTATTTCAACACCATAATTAGTTACGCGAGGACAGTGGTTTGCACTAGTCCGCAGTAATCACTTTGGGACACAATCTTCGATTGAACATAGTCGAACCCATTGAATTTTAGTTGAACGAGGAAAAACAAGGCAAAGTCCTGAAGCATGCGCGAGCGGCATCTTCCCAGAAGGGGCATGGCCGGCGAACACCCGGACGAACATGCGATGTTTCACTCGATCGTCCATATTGCCCTGCGATCGTCGCGATATTCAGTAACCGTTTCCCTGTGCGGAAATATTGAATCCAACCCCCGCATTGGGGCTGCAAAGTAGACTATTACCGCCAAGAAAGTCGACGGCGTGCTGGTGTCTTGCTGACGGTGAACGAAGGCAAGGCGCCACTCGGCCGTAGCTGCAAGTGGGATGATGCTTCCGGCAATATTGCCATATGATTGGCTAGTGGGAATAAAGCGTAAAATTTTTCCACAGTCACGACATGTATTAAATGCTCCCAGCACTGCTGCCTTGTTGTTTGATTATGGCGCATGTTAAAGGTGCATGAATTGACAACACGTATGTGAAGTAGCCTAGGCTTCTGCAGTGTATGTTACACGGCTTATAAGTCACAAGTCATCATATGATGCGACGCCAACCATGCCGCGTTCCTTCGTTGACCCTGAAAAGGAAAACCTCGTGAACTTCTAGCAGAAATAGTTAACAGTGTGATGAATTTCTTCTCGCTCTTGTGTCTGCGCATTTTTCTCCTTGACTTTACGTCGGGTTGGTGAATGTCGGCCACCAACTGCTCACCAGCTGCCAACTCCAGCACCTCAAATCCATTAATTATTTGCAATCAGACTGTTAACTTTTTTCTTCTTCTTCCCTCTTCTCTCATGGATCACCACGAGTGGCTTTTCGATATATTCTTCACCCCTCCCGCTTTGATCAGCATCATCATCGTCTTGTGGCATCTTTCAGAGCTCTGCATCAATACCGCCCAGCAGCGACATCAACAACACACTTCGACGAAGCAATGCCGTCTCCAGATCCATGCCAGTCACCTAATCCCAACATCAAAAGAAGCCGCTCGATCTTTATTGTGGAATCACCAGGCGGCACCTTTCATGAGACGAGTCCGACCAAGGTGTACCCCCCCCATCAAAACGACGCATCTGGAAGTGCCTGCGAGCCCAAAGTCCCAACGAGATTCCGAGAAGCGAGCAGTTTTCAAACGAGAGCCTAAGAAGATTTCTGTTCGTGATACTCTCTTGACAGGAGTTGCGCAGGGGTTTGCGAGGAATGCAAGCCATGCCTCACTTCCTCGTGCGCCGAATCCAAATCCCAACCCACCTGCAGCATTTCTATCGCAGGCACCGCCAGTTAGCTCCAACGTGGCGCAGATGCAAAAACATGTCGACATTAAAAGCAACCTGAACGTTAACTTATACCAGTATGCACATAGTGTGGACACGACCGTTGCAGAGCAGCCTGATATGATCTTTGACGATACTGTACCGGGACCCATAGGACCTAGACGCCGGCGTGTCTCTGATGAACGGCGTAGAGTTGGCGAGCACCAATATTTTGGAGCGTATAATACGTAAGTAGGGCCTGTGAATCACTCTAATGGTCTATTGCCAATGACTGCTAGACACATTGCAAGCTACCGACTCCATGGAGCGATGGGGGTCTTTAACTCGTGCCGGTTTTCACCACATCCCAACGAAAATAGAGACCCCAGCCATATCATGGATCCAGAGTTTCCCATATTGGCATTAGATGGTCAGTCGCCTCCGTCTACACCACTAGGACTTCGATCTTGTCTGGAGTCAGCTTCGCGGAAGAATGGTTACAGGAGCCTCAAGGTTGAGTCACTCAAGTTTAAACGCTTTTCCATTGACAGGAAGATTGCTTCCACGGAAGAGCTCACACCCGATCCTCCCAATGGACCGTCCGGTCATATGAGCGGAAAATTTTCAGATCTTATGGACATTGATTCAAATATAGGAAATATCACAATGTGTGAAACGGCTGTGTAAGTTTGAAGCATCACGCTCTGTCGAGTGTCCTTGGCGCTGACCACAACACCATAGCGAGCAAGCTGGAACGACAAGGACATGGACATGGTTCAAGATCAACAAACCTCTTTTCCTGCTAAAAGGGGCGATGCCTTCAGAAATTGGGCCACCACCAGCCGCGTGGGTCATCTTTGCGTTGCCAAAAACCCAGCTGGAAAAGATGGACCAGGCATAGGAGCCCGCATCATCTAAAGGGAAAAGAAACGAAAGATACGCGCGCTCACAGTCAATGCCTGGCAGGCTTGACTCCCAAGGAAGGGGAAACAGCTCTCCAAAATTAGGAAACTTTGAAAGACTTCAACTGAAGCCACAACCGCTCGAGTTCAGCCTGAGACTATGCAAAGATGGCCTGCCCAGCTTTGCGTGTGCCAGCAAGCCGCCATCAGTTACGAACAGGGGCATACCCTTTGACTTCCCTTGGATCAACTGTATGCCCAGTCTTGATGTGCTGCAGCAATTCAATCCACATTACACGACCGAGCAAATTGAGGAGCTCTGGTGGTCAGAGGCAGTGAGATTCTCATTATGGGATCGTGAGCAATGGGCCCGCATTCAAGACATCATGGCAGAGAACCGGTGCTTCATCGAGGTGAAAGCAGAACCTGGTGCGCAGTGGGTTCAAGTTGATCCTGTGCCAGAAGGGAAGCAGGAGGCGAGGTCTGAGGGGCCGGCATCAGGGACGGATCATCAACAAGGAGGCGTTCGCAGAGCTGCGGGACGGAGGACCAGATCAAGCCTTCGAAAGGAAGTGGCCATGGAAGATTGATTGTGATATGGTGGTAGCAACGCTTGTAGTGCCACAGCAGCTATTGAGACGCTGACCATGTCTGGCGCGCAATACATTGGTGTGCCAAGCGCACACGACATCTGTATACTATTTGAATATCAGTATAAAGTAATAGAACCGAGTAAAAGTTCTGAATATTCTGAGTGTTCGGTTGGTAGTTGATATTTTATTCCATTCTTAATGAATTACTTTGAGACTTTGTGGGAGGGATATTGTGTCTGGTTGATTGCAGCGAAGCTGGAAGCTTTGGCAGCCTCAAAGTGAACCCCATATATACAGCGGTAAGGGCCAATAGGAACGCTGAGGCTCGCGTTCCCCCAACAGCCCTTGGTGGAAGGTGGGAGCAGGCAGAAGGATGGTACTTTTAAGAGGCGGATAATGTATGGGGATCTGGGTGTGGGCAAGGTCACTTTTACAGTGTGTGCGCTTGTGTGCACTGTGGGAGCGTGGAAGTGTGGGAGTGGGGACCTTTTTTTTATTTTTTGGCCCAGGAGCTAGACTAGTGTAACAGCAGTGCTAAGTAAGTAACGTACTGGCAGACGGTGATGGAAAGCAACAGATCCATTCCGCCCCTCCAAATCTTCTTCCTCCTGCTCAAAACCCATCCAGCAAGCTCCTGGCCCGTCGCAAATCTCCCTTTCCCAGCTGCTGTCTTGACTGTCGAGCTTCTCCAACACGGACGTCTATATTCAATCATTTCAACTTCACATAGCAGCTTTATTTTTCACACTCGCCCACCATGCAGGCTCCTGTCGTGGTCATGAGTGAGTCCCCCAATTTCTCGAGCCCCCCCGCCGTTGCCTATCTCGAGGTCGCCTGGAGCTTCCATCACAACGGCCACACCTTATTTCAGTGCTAACAATGGCTTTCCAACCCTATAGACACCAATTCTGGTGAGAGACAGACTGGTAGAAAGGCCCAGCTGTCCAACATCGCCGCCGCCAAAACGTATGCCACCCCTCCATGCACACCGCCAACGACAACCCTCGTCGGTTCTCTAGGAATCAACCAGACCCGATACTGACATGACTGTGTAATCTAGCGTCGCCGACATCATTCGATCGTGTCTTGGCCCCAAGGCCATGTTGAAGATGCTTCTTGACCCCATGGGTGGCATCGTCCTGACCAACGACGGCCACGCCATTCTCCGAGAGATCGAAGTTTCACACCCTGCCGCTAAGAGCATGATCGAGCTCAGCAGAACGCAAGACGAGGAAGTCGGTGATGGTACCACTACCGTCATCATTCTGGGTATGAAGAAACTAGACCCCTTTTACCCCCCCCCCAAAAAAAAATCGATGCAATAAAAGCTAACAGGTTACAGCTGGTGAAATGCTCGCCCAGTCTCTTCCCCAGCTCGAGCGCAACATCCACCCCGTTGTCATCATCTCCGCCTTCAAGCGAGCCCTGCAAGACGCCCTCGAAATCATCGACGAAGTTTCCCTGCCCATCGACGTCAACGACGACAAGGCTATGCAGCAGCTGATTTCTTCCTCCATCGGTACCAAGTTCGTTTCTCGCTGGATGGACCAGATGTGCGGTCTTGCCCTGCAGGCTGTCCGTACTGTCACCTGGGAGGCCGGAAATGGCAAGACTGAGGTCGACATCAAGCGCTACGCTCGTATCGAAAAGGTTCCCGGAGGTGAGATCGAGGACAGCAAGGTCTTGAACGGTGTCATGCTCAACAAGGACATCACGCACCCCAAGATGCGCAGGCGCATCGAGAACCCCCGCATTGTTTTGTTGGATTGCCCCTTGGAGTACAAGAAGGGAGAGTCCCAGACGAACATCGAGATTTCCAAAGAGGAGGACTGGAACCGCATCCTGCAGATCGAGGAGGAGCAGGTCAAGGCCCTTTGCGAGGCCATCATCTCCGTAAAGCCTGACCTTGTCATTACCGAGAAGGGCGTTTCCGACCTTGCCCAGCACTACTTTATGAAGGCCAACATCACAGCTCTCCGCCGCGTAAGAAAGACCGACAACAACAGAATCGCTCGCGCCACCGGTGCCACCATTATCAACAGAGTCGAGGATATCCAGGATTCCGATGTCGGCACGAAATGTGGCCTGTTCGAGATCGAGAAGATTGGTGATGAATACTTCACCTTCCTCACAGAGTGCAAGGACCCCAAGGCCTGCACCGTCTTGTTGCGCGGTCCTTCCAAGGATGTGCTCAACGAGATCGAACGCAACCTTCAGGACGCCATGGGTGTTGCCCGCAACGTCATGTTCCACCCCCGCCTCTCTCCCGGTGGTGGTGCCACTGAGATGGCTGTATCGGTCAGACTCGGCCAGAAGGCCAAGGGTATCGAGGGCGTACAACAGTGGCCATACAAGGCTGTCGCTGACGCCATGGAGGTCATTCCCAGAACTCTTATCCAGAACGCCGGCAAGAGCCCTGTCCGTGTGTTGACAGATCTCCGCGCCAAGCAAGCCGAGGGCAAGAGCTCTTGGGGTGTGAATGGCGACACTGGTACCATTGCCGACATGAAGGAGTACGGCGTGTGGGAGCCTGAGGCCATCAAGCTTCAAAGTATCAAGACGGCTATTGAGGTATGTTTATGAAATTTCACTAGAGCAGTATATGAGTGTTTTGCTAACAGATTCCAGGCCGCTTGCTTGTTGCTGAGAGTCGACGACATCTGCAGTGCCAAGAAGGCTCAACATGTCGGTGGCGGCGGCGGTGGCGAAGAATAAGGTTAAGATGGAAATAAAATCGAAAAGGAAAAAGGGTCACCATGGTAATGGATAATGTCATATGAGAGATCACGCCGAGGTGGATGAAATATCGCATGTACGAAGACTTGTGAGGAACATAAAAATTACACAGGCACCTAGAAATGGGAGGAGCAAAAGGGGATGAAAAGATATAGAGCAATCGAGTTTTCCGGCAGACGGGAAATACAAGAATAAGGACGAGAGATGGAAAATATTAGAAGGAATTTATTCTATTATACCAAAGGTGTTGTTTAGCCCGTTTGGTCCGTATGGGTATCAATGTGTGTACAATTATACAAGGGCTGACTGCCAACTGGGATGGGTTCCTAAGTCGAGTCCTGGAGTCGAGTACCTGCGTGGTTTTCGAATAGTATGCTTTCAAGCCTGTGTTGATGGCAGTAGTCTAGTCATCGTCGTGAATGACCAATCCGATCGGTTCAGCAGATTTCCCAGAAGAGCCCTCTTGGCCATTCGCATCGTCCTGTTTTGACCCGTGCGGTCGCTCGTCATCGTCCTTGCGCTCTGTGATTTCATTTCCATTTCCATTCTGCGCCTTTGTCGCGTTGCTCGTAGGGGCACCACCCTTGCCCTTCTTGGCCTTTCTAGCCTTGATCTTGTCTCTCCTCTCCCTATTCTTCTTGGTGCGCTCCTCATCCTTACGTATCCTCTCTGCCTTTTCCTTGTCGAAATCGACCTGATCCTGCTCGCGGCGCACCTGCTCATCCATCTCGCGCAGACGTTCGTACTCGCGCCTCCGCGCGGCCTTGTAGACGTGGAATTCGCCGGAGCCAGCGCCAGAGGACGAGCCTTGGACATGTGTGACGATTTCCGGGGGCGCGCCGAGGCGGGAGACTGACGTAGTAGGGATGCGGATGTCTTGGTCGGGGCGGGCGAAGAGGGCGTCGACGGAGGCGGCTTGGGAGGAGAGGGGGGTTAGGGCGCGCTTTTTGGTGGCGCGGTGGGAGCGAGGATCGGCGGAGGTTGGGATGGATTCGGGGCCGGGAGCGGACATGGTTGTGGTTGGTGATGGTGGTGGTGATGAAGAGTTTGAGTGGTGTGGTGTTGTGACAGTTGAGGTTTGGTGGTGGTGGGGGAGGAGTAAGGCTGTGTGAGGGTGGGAGCGGGATGGGATGGATGCGAGTTTTTGGATTGGGGTTTTCAGTGGAAAGTAATTGGAGGGGAATATGAAGATATGAGAAGGTAATAGGCATAGTTATTTGAGACCATTTAGTGTTGTTTTGGTTTGTTTTATTAAGACGGTTGTAATGTTGCTGGGTGAAGTTTCGCCCCTTTGTTGGTAAGCACGTTGCCCATGAAACGACGTCAACGTACAATCCCGAGTCAATCGGGCATTTCAAGTGGTAAGTTACACCACTTTTAAATGAAAATATTTGATGATTACCGAAATGGTTATTTCTGATACTTTGTAACCTATTTGTATATGGTGTGAACAGTAGCTCGTCGCATCACCATTGCTGTGTGCACGATATTTTGCCGATCGATTCGTTAAAGATATGCTTAGACGAGGTATAGCGCATAGCGAAGCCTATTCAAGTATATAAAACCCCTTATGTCAGCCAGCGCCACCTTGTGGTTGACCCTGCAAGATTATTACTCACCCTCGAGAATTGCTGCTTTGGACCAACGACCGCTGGCGATTGAATAACGGATCTTGTAAACATTCAGTAGCTGACTACATCCCTCTTGATCTTCTGCATGAAACAGTATATGACGTACATATCCAAAACGAGTTACAAAAAATATAAATAACTTGGATTGTTCTTTGCAAGATAGTTCTCGCACAACTCTTCATCCTACCGTCAGCCAAGACACTTCTCTCGCATACTCAGACATCAACAGAAGCTTTACAACACTCAAACTCATTCGCATCTCCTTTATCTGTTTGTTTCTCACAAAGAACTCAACAATGCAATTCGCCGTTCTCCTCTCGGCCGTGGTTATCGCCCTAACCGGCCAGGCAGCCGCCATCCCACAAGGCAGCCCTGGGTATGTTGACCCGCTCAAGATCCAGTGCACGCTCTGCGCCCTGGTTGGCAAGAATTGTATAGAATCGTCAGCTGGATCCGGCACCTACGTCTGTGATGGTGTAATCTGATATGGTGGTGGAGCTGGGCAGTCTTCACTACGTTACCAATGTTCCGTGGGCTGCATTTTGTTTGTACTAGTCGGGACTACTGGTCACCGGTCGCAATAGAAATAAATGCAATTATAACACCCTTTTACACAATTATACACAAGTTGAATAACTGAGCTGAGCTTCTTGTCGTGAAACTATGGAAATTTGAATGGCCTTTTCAAGACCAGCCATGATACTTGGTTACAGTCTTGATGCAGGCTTCACAGAGTGGCCGGACACGCATCAAGACTGGCCAGAGAAGCACTGTCATTAACAGGAAACATTTCAAAGAACAGATTCAGCGTTTTAGTTTCAGCCACAAGGCAGTGTTCTGGTTGCTCATTGCGCCCGCATGTTCTTCCCCTCTCTCTCAAAGACCAACAAAGGCGATTGTTATAGCTGTATGACCGACTTGGTACGAACAAATGACTGTCAAAATTGGGTCATTGCGCAAATGGTGTATAAATTCGTACTGTTTGTCCTGCTTTTGAAAACTCACCGTCTGTTTGTCAAACGCGAGCAAAAGAGCAAGTCAAGTCCAGGAAGAAAGATAACAGCCGCAACTATCACTGTTCTGCTTCAGCAAGTTTACTTGATTATTTATAAAATGAAAACTCCGACGCCCATCTATGAGCCAGGACTCACCCCTCAACACAAGACAGAACGTTGTACGAAGTGTGCCTGCACTCACTGTGAGCTATGTGGTTTGGATAGCACATTATCAGACAGCTCCTCAGAAGCGAACGGTGACGAGAGCCTCACGGCAGACAGCGAGATGGACAGAAAGGTGGAGCTGACTGAGTATCGTCACAAACATCTGGCTTGGAACAAAATCCATCTTGTGCATCGAGACGAGGCACTCCCTGAGTCACAAGTAGCTCTGGCGGAGCATATTTGCAGACAAGACAGAGCTTCTCCCGATCCAACCATGGAGGGACTTGGTGCGCCAAGCCACGGGCTTCCAAAGCGGCTTGCGCTTGTATACGAGGCGGACGTGATGCAAAATTTCTTTGCCATATTCACAGACGAGAAGAGCAGCAATGCCGCCGGCATGTTTTGCAGCAAAGGATTGCCTATCAACAAAAGACACGTTCCCGAGAACCCGGAAGCTCCGCCAGACAGCAAGCTCAGTCAACCCAAGCCTGACTTGTTATACGGGTATTATGAAGATGCATTTGAACAAGGCAACGGTACGAATTTTCACCCTACACTTGTTGTCGACGCCGTTGCAAACAATGCTTGCTTGGTGCTTCCCTTTCTCACCGTCGAATTCAAGGGCCAGTGGCCTGCTTCTGCGGGGAATCTCTGCGTGGCAGAAAACCAAGCGGCTGGCTCGTCGTCCGCATGTGTCAAGATGGCCGAGTATTTAAACGACTGTCTTGAAAAGCAGCGAGGGAGCTCGCCCGCAACCACGAGACTGGACACTGCGGCTTTCAGCATCGTCACGAATGGAACAGAAGCCCGGCTGTTCATGACGTGGAAGGAGCACCCGGACATCTTTAGGATGAAGCATCTCCGATCTTTTTGCCTGGCCGAACAAGATCAACGCCTCAGTCTCCGAAACGCTTTTCACAACATTCTCGACTGGGGCTACAACGAACGTCTCGATGGCATTCGACGTTGCCTGAGGATCCTGTTACATATCAATGTCACTGGGCGTCGTGGTCGGGAGGATGAGTATGACGGCGAGCATGATGAGCATGATGAGCATGATGAGCATGGTGAGGGCAGACCGTGTAAACGTCAAAAATCGAGCATTTGACATACATTGGGGTCACAGGGTGAACAGGGTGGACAGGGTGGACAGAGTATGATGATGGAACTGGGTGGCTAGACGGCGTGGCCAGGATAATCGACTTCAACGAGCAGAATACAACCCTGTACATAAAATTCATTACAAATAGTTGAGTTGCATATAAGATACCTCATGTAGCTGAGGTTTCGTATGATTCCAACAGTTTGCAAACTTCTGTATCGAATATCCCCAAGGAAAACTGAGGATGTACATGTCGATAAATTGAGGCAGCCGTCGCACCGTCAGTATCAGTCGCCGTGGCATCGACTCCATTGTCCACCAACAGCTTAATCCCTTTTAGCTCTACAAAGAGACGTTTTGCGTAACAGTGTAGTGCATTTCTCCCCCGGTTGTCGGTCGTTGATGCCAGGTTGACACCATATTCTTCGCAAGCGTCAACGACTGCTTGCAAGGCATTCTCAACATCACTTTCACAGGCGATATGTAGAGCGGTTTTCCCTTCACTGTCTACAATACCGAGCTGAGGAGCTGATGCCAGCAGGCGTATCGACTGGGCGTCACCAACCTGGCATGCGATGTGCAGGGGCGTCCTCCCATCGCGACTTCGTGCCGGCGTCGCCGCGTGTCGTTGGAGTAACTTCTGGAGCAGCTGGGGCGAGCCCCAGATTCCATTCTGCTCATAGCGAATTTTGTGCAAAGCGCATTCTCCTTCAAAATCGCAAATGTCGATATCGGTAGCCGGGTTGGCCAACAGGGTGTCCACAACTCTCAATCGGTGAGCGACTATTACTTCGTGGAAATCGCCTTCAAGGACATCCATCGCATATTCTATCCTGGAGTCATTTGATGTCCATTCGTCAGGGTATTCTGGGCCTCTGATAGTTGCGGATACAGCTAAGTGAAGCGACGTCTCACCAAAATCCGACTGCGAATTGGGATTCGCTCCATGCCTCAAAAAGTAAGAAACCATAGAGTCAGACCCAACCCAAGCAGAGAAGTGCAATGGAGTGAGGCCCAGCCCGGACTCAAATGAATCCTCTGACTGCACTGGCGCGTAACGAATTTTTCTGGAGGAATTATCACGAGACCAAGAGGTCCTTCGCACTACGACGTCGACGTCTACGCCGGCTCGCAGCAGGAGATCGGCGATGTCTTTTCGGTGAAATCGGATAGTGTAGTGTAAGGGCGTCATGTTTTCAGTATCGCATGTTTTGGTGGGCGCTCCCTGCACTATAAGCGCCTTGATATCTTCCAGTGGTGTATTGTAATTCCTAATAGCATGATGTAGCGGACCTTTGCACTGGCAGTCAGTGTGCTTTGGGTTGGCGCCATGCGAAAGAAGCCAATGAGCGACACGGCTTCTAGCTCGAGCTGCTGCGTAGATCAATGGCGTCTTCCCTACGTCGTCCTGCGACTCGACTGCAGCGCCATTATCCACGAGTAGTGAAGCTACCGCGTCGTGCCCAGCCTCGGCAGCCATTGACAACGCTGTTCTTCCAAAAGCGTCCCTGGACTCAACGTCGCTGCCGTTCTCAAGCAACAGCCTTGTCGCATTGTAATGGCCCGCCCAAGCTGTGAACAAGAGGGGCTTTACGCCGTTGCTGGCCTCTGAGTTAACACTGGCTCCGTTCTCTAGTAGTATCTGAATAGTGTCCTCATGTCCAGCTTCAGCCGCTCGTACCAGTGCAGTTTTGTGAAATTGCCTATCCTTCTCATCGACTTCTGCACCGTTCTGCAGGAGCTGCTCAACAACTGCAGCATGGCCATAATGTGACGCAATCATGAGAGGTGTCAACTTGGTAAACCAGAGACCAGTAGTATTCCAATAGGTGTCAAACCACGTATCAAAGCTCATCGAATCAGGATCGCAAATCCTCAGAATAGATGAAACGAAGCTTGGATCTCCACCAGCCTTGCGATAGTGAGATCCCCAGTACTTGGCAGAATAGTCCAAGAAAGCTCGAGGATCAGCAGAGCTATCAGTTTCATGATCATTCTCACCTGCTGGTCTCGATGCTGAATTGAAGAGGTCGAGATAGTGTATGCAAAGCTGTGCAAGCACTTTGTGTGCGTGGTCAATAGGGACGGAGTGGCGCCAGCGTGCGCCAGGCAAAGCTGTTGTGCCTAAAGTTGGATCCGCGAGTAGAAATTCCCGAGCAGTTTGATGTAGTAGATGTACCTTGCCACGATCGACTGAGACGAACAACCCGCACCAAGACTGGAGACGCTGTTGGAATTCCTCTGCTTCTTCCAGGTCTAGATCATACAAGGAAGACGTCGACAGACTATCTATACTCAGAGCAATATTCATTTCCTCGAGCGTTAGGGGCCTGCTTGCGGCTAGGATAATGGTCAAAGCTCTCAGGACAGTAGGATTGTTCTGGGCTTTGCTAAGAATTTGTTCATAAGCCTCGCTGATTGTTTCTGGAAGTGTATCTATAGCAGAATCGATACCGCTTGGTGTTTTTTTGAAGCCCGAAGTTTCTAAGTTGGCAAAAATAAGATAAACCCAAAGATAGGTGCGATGCTCAACGCTATGAAGTCGATTGTGCAGATGCGATGCAACGCGCCCTGTAAGACGCAACTTCTGGGAAAGCTTCTTGACCTTCGCCGTAATAACATGACCGATTTCCAGGCTAATTGCATCCGACACAGCTGCACCTGGTATATGTATGTTTTGAAATATCTGTCCTAGGTCATGGAACTTGGAGACGAGTGATCCATACGGACGGCAGGTGAGAAGATATTTTAACTGCGCGTAGCGTGAAGATTCGTCCAGAAAGTAGTGGTCCAGATGGCTCACTAGATTTTTTAATTCATCCTCAGCGCATTCGTCCAAAGCGTCAAGCACAATAATAACAGATCCAGCTAATTCATCCTTCACAGCAGTGTGCAGAATCCTCCAGAGCGACTCCGTATTCTGAACCAAGCGTTGTCCATCCTTTGAGTAGTATGGCATAGCATGCTGAATGAGGAAACCTTTTTGATCGAAAAGTTGATGGAGTATCGCACAAAGCGCTTGCCTTACGGTGTTTTGGTCGTTGTCTTTGAAAAAGAAGTAACAAATTGTTGCTGATTCAGGCAGTCCTTGTTCGATTAAGTATTTGGCCAAAACAGATTTACCGCATCCGGGATCTGCAGTGACCAACAGGGGGCCGAAATCTCGCTTTAGCCACGCCTGGAAGTGCTCGTGTGTTAGGAACCATTGGCATGTACCCTCAGCTCGACTTTCCACTCGCGCTTTATACGACTCGTAGGTTGTGTCCCTGTTGCCAGTGGTGAGACGGAATAGCTGGAGACATTCTTCTTCTTTGCTGCTGCGCTGGTATTGCTCGCTCTCCTCCAGTGTTTTTTCTTCTAATTGTTGTTGTACATTCAAGAGAATGGTGCTAGATATAAGCAGTTAGTTCTACAGCCACGGCAAGATAGGAAGCACAAACGCACACCTGGTCAATTTGTAGAGCGAAGGAGATCATCTCCCTACATTGCCTGAGATCACTTATAGCCTTGTCCAACTCTTCTTTCTGGAATGGCCATTTCAAAGCTTGCGTTCTCGTCCGGTTGGTTTCCTGGCGGTGCAGTTTATGTACCAGCCTCTGCAACTGTGTTTCGCCATCGGAGAGGGCAGCAGAAATGTCATGCAGAGTCTGCAGCTTTGCATTTTTGGGCTGGCTAATGAGTTCACCAACTCTTTGCAATGTTGTCGTCAGACGAGTTGCTTCGGAGCTTAGTTTCCTGATATGTTGCCCTGATTGCTTCACTTCCTTTAAGTAGCTAACGCATAACGAGGCGACTTTTCCCGATAGCTGTAGAACTGTTGTAACGCCAGCGGCAACGTCAAGATCAGACATTGTTTTGAAACCCGGCGTGTCCTACAGTGTAGGTCCAAAACACTCTGGTGTTGATGTTTGAGCATCAGTGCTGGGGCTGATCAATGTCTTGATGACCAGCCTCAGCTGCTGTGGAAGCCATGCCATGTCAATGTCAAGTGTTGTAGGTGCCACAATGCTGTCACTATTGGCTGTCACTATCGGCGCCACTGTCAGTGTCAAATGTCACGCCACAAGGTTCGCCACAGCGCTAACTTGGACCCCTCCCCCACTATTACCACTTCCCGTCCCCCAAAGACAAAGGCCCCAACCCAAACAGCGACCCAACACCGCCCCTCCCTCCACCAAAAAGTTCCGTTGGTGGTCATCACTCTTCCGTTCAAACTTTAACCTCCTATCCTCCCGTGGCGTCCTCTCTTCTGACTGGACTTAATACAACGTCCCCTTCATTCCGCCCGAATAACTCACTCCTATTAAATCTCCCAGCATTTTCTCTCCTGCCAGCTCCTCCAACACTCCTATCGTCCAAACATCGCCATCAACCCGAGATCGGAACCAACCATGGCAAAACCCAGACTCATCATCCTCATCCGCCACGCCCAGTCCGAAGGAAACAGTAAGCTCCCTTTCCCCTCACTCCTCCAACAACTTTTTAACCACCTGCCCAGAAAACCGTGAAATCCACCAAACAACCCCCGATCACAGAGTGAAGCTCACCCCAGATGGACGAGAACAAGCCCTCGACGCCGGCCGTCGCCTGCGCAAGCTCCTCCGCCCCGACGACACCCTTCACTTCTTCACCTCACCATACCGCCGCACCCGCGAAACCACTGAGGGTATCCTCGCCACCTTGACCTCCGACGATCCAGAGCCGTCTCCCTTCCGCCGGTCCAATATCAAAGTGTACGAAGAGCCCCGCCTCCGTGAACAGGACTTTGGCAACTTCCAGCCATGCAGCGCCGAGATGGAACGCATGTGGCAAGAACGAGCTGACTACGGCCACTTCTTCTACCGCATACCCAACGGCGAGAGTGCGGCCGATGCCTACGATCGGGTTAGTGGCTTCAATGAGAGTCTGTGGCGCCAATTCGGTGAGGACGACTTTGCTAGCGTCTGTGTCCTCGTCACCCACGGCCTCATGTCGAGAGTATTTCTCATGAAATGGTACCATTTCACCGTCGAGTACTTTGAGGACCTGCGCAATGTCGACCACTGCGAGTTCCTCATCATGCGCAAGCAGGATAACGGAAAGTTTCTACTCGAAACTAAACTTAGGACCTGGTCAGAGCTCCGTAGGGAACGAGCTCTAGCCGCCAAGGATAGGGAAGAGGTACCATCCCCTTCAAAAGACGACGTCAAACTCCAGCGCAATAAGACATTCGTCGTCCAACGAAAATGGGGTGGCTGCCCCAACGGCTGCAACCACACAAATCACTACAAGAAGCGCCACGACCTCGAAGCGCTAAGACAGCGTGAGATCGAACGAGAGGCAGCATCCACCCGCGCAGAAGACGATAGCTACAGCACCTCGCCCGTGAATAGAAAACCCCGGCCCCGTGTCTCAGCTAGTTCTGACGACGATGAACGTGAAGACGAAGACGAAGAACCACCTCGGCCAACACACAAGTCAGAACACCGCGCAAAACCCAATATCTCCATCACCAAAACCGAAGCCATACTCTCCTCAACCGAAAACACACCTTCCTACCTTTCCGGCGTTCCTCATCTCCATCTTGGCCGCGATTTTGGCGGCACCTACTCTGGCCACACCTCCGCAGCTGGCAGCGACACAGACGCCTCCGAAGACGATCGCAGTCGTCGTAACCGCGTAGCCTCACTCAATACCCGTCTACGCGCTGAACCAGCACCCAAAGATGCCGGGAAACACACTCGAAATTACAGCGTCAGCAGCACGGGTAGTAACACCGCACCAGGACCGGGACCGTTCGTGAACCGTCTGGGTGATGCGCCGCCGTTCAGCGATTCCGGGATAGACGAAGAGGATGTGGTGGTTTCGGGGTCAAAGAAGGGCAAGAAGGCTTCCAAGGCCACAGCTGTCTTTACAACGGCAACAGAAGAGGATGAGGCTTTCGAGGGCTACGTGGATGCTGAACTTGATGCGGCAGAGGCAGAAGACCGTAGTATACAAGGAAGTGTCTATTAATGATACCATAGCGAAAAATGCACTCACATTCAGTCCTAATCACCTCAATATTCACGTGTAATCTTCACATTGTTGTTAATTTTATTGTATTGTTTTTATACCTTGTGTAGAGCCATCTAATCTATAACCTTTGTCTAACAGATATACCTTCCAGTCCAAAAGGCATGAAGCAAAAAAAAAAAAAAGGGTCACGACATTCCGTCGTTATATCCCACAATACTCCCATCGCAATGGCCATGCTGCGTAAAACATAAAAACAGAATAAAACAAACAAGGACTTAACACAAGCTGGCAAACAAAAAGCAAGCATAATACACTTCCATCCCCCATGAGACAGTCCCCGACTTGTCCTGTGGATGCCAAGTGATATGAAGGAGGGATATTGAGACGCAAAATCAAAAATATTGAGCCATTGCCTTGCTAAGGCTAATGAAATCCACAGGCTTCGTGACGTAGTCGCTGAACCCGGCCGCCGCGCACTTCTCCGTCATGGTCGTCATGACATTAGCTGACAAAGCGAGAATCGGGATCCGAGGCAGTCCTGCGGCTCGCTCCCACTCACGAATCTCTTTGCACGTTGCGAATCCGTCTTTGCGGGGCATTTGGATGTCGCATAGGATCATGGAGTAGTAGTCGTGCGATTTGCTAAAGACGGTCTCGGTACACGCCACTCCATCCTCGGCAATCTCCACGTCGACGCCAATCTTCTCAAGGAATTTGGTGAGCACCTTTTGGTTGATCTTGTTGTCTTCCACAATTAGCACCTTGAGTCCTCGGTTGCCCATGCGCTTCACCAGGGCCTGCGAACTGGCCTTTTGGTTTTCAAGCATTTGCTGGGCACTTGATCTGTTGAGGTCGGTGCTGAGATCGCGGATCTTGTCGGGGTCGAAGATGACTGCGAAGCGAGATGGCTTCACTGGCTTGTAGATAAACGTGACCGCGTTTTCCGAAAGCATCTTCTCGTACTTGGTGCCGGTAGCAAGCTTTAAAACAGCTTGGCGCTGTACTGAGTCAGACAGCACCAGAATCATTGTCTTGTCCATCCTTTGAGTCTTCGTGATCTCGTCCATCAACGCGATGATGGCTTCAGCCGATCCCAGGTTGATCACAATGTGCGTGAAGCTAACAGGATCCTCCCCACCAATGAGTCGCTCGGATTCTTCTTTGGTGCCGATAGCGGTGATCTGGTGCGGTACTTCCTTTGGCAGTGTCATTTCGATATGTTGCACCGTCGCGTCGCGGCTGTGCCGCTGAGGGCAGACGACCAGGATATTGTAGATCTGAGGCGGTGTCAGGCTAGCAGTGGCGAAGGATCGGGCTTGATCTAGTGGTCGTTCTGGTAAGCCTACGCCCGAGGGCATCTCGAGCTTCATTTGACTAAGATCTTGTCCGCTCGCCTTTGCAGCTTCACCAAACCGCGCCAGCTCTGTACCAACTCCTGCATCGGAAGGTTTGCGCTGAAGTCCACTGGTCGGGTGATATGCCGAGGCCGCGCTCGTGGCAGTTCGTGATGCAAGAGTTGCTGCCGAAGGCTTTGTATGCGTTCCCGGTATAGGAGAAGACCCTTTGCTTCCGTCGGATGAACCTTGCCTTGAAAGTATAGATATTGTAGATCCAGGACTCTGAGGCAAGGCTGGTTGGTCATCCGGAGTGGGCAAGCTGAACATGGCTGTGAATTTGAAGGTTGAGCCCTTGCCAAGAACTGCAGTACCCTCCATCTTACCGCCGTGGAGTTCAACGAGCTGCCGGGAAATGACTAGCCCAAGACCACTGCCTCCATGCTGTCGTGTGCTGCTGCCATCAATTTGACTGAACGGCTTGAAGATAAGCTCAGCCTCGGCTTCAGAGAATCCGCGGCCCGTGTCGGTGATGGAGAACTCAAGCATGATTTCGTTCTCGCCCGTATGTCCATCATCGGCAATGAAGACCTTGCAGTGGCTGAATACTTCACCCTGCTCGGTGAATTTGATAGCATTGCCGATGACATTTAGGAGCACCTGGCGGATTCGGACTTTGTCGCCCTTCACCCACGCTGGGACATCGGCCTCAACCAAATAATTGAGCTCCAGACCCTTGGCAATTGCCATTGTCGATACTAATTCGTTGACATCCTCAATGAGGGATCGCGTATGGAACCACTCATACTTGAGTTTCATCATTCCAGCATCAGCTTTAGACAAGTCCAGGATGTCATTGATAATCATGATCAAACTATTCGCACTAGTGTGTATGGTATTGGTGTAGTCGCGCTGCTCCTCGTCGAGGAGTGTATCTTGTAGAAAGCTGACCATGCCCGATATGCCGATCAGAGGAGTTCTGATTTCGTGCGACATGTTACTCAAGAAGCGACCCTTGGATTCCATGGCCTCTTTGAGCTTAGCTTCAAGAAGTTTGTGATCATTAATGTCTGTCGCAGACCCAAAATACGAACTGGCGCCGCGTCCAAAATCGATCGTATCAATTTCAACACAGCGAATCAAGTGCCAGCGATACTCTCCCTCCTTGGACCGCAATCGCACTTCGCTGGTATATGACAGGCGCCCGCTGCTGTCCTTTGTGATCCTGACAATACCCTTCTTGGCTAGAGCGAGAAGGTCTGGTGGTGCTTGATCCAACGAGACCGGCGGAGGAGGCGTGTAGTCTTCGAATTTGACGTGGCGAAAGCCCTTCTCCCCAAGGCTTGAGCCCCTGGAAAAAATGCTTGGTGAAGGCGTTTCATCGTTGTCGGTATCGGGTCTCGGTGGAGAATGGCGTCGTCGACCCTTGGGGATCCTGCACTTGGCCAGATCTTCTGGGTGAACAAAGTCGAGAAAGCCGAGACCCAGAGCGTCCTCAAAGCCTTGACCGGTATATGAGAGCCATTGTTCATTGGCAAACGTTATACCATCATCTTCCGTAGCTGTGAAAATAATTTGAGGGATCAGATTAGCCAGGAGTCTGTGCTTTGCCTCGGAAACTTCGATTTCTTCTTGCCGAGCAGCTTTGAGCTCTGCAATGTGTTGATCATGAATATCCATATATGATCCAAGGAACTGGACAATCACGCCTCTCTTGTCTCTGGAGCCCACCGCTCTGGCATAGAACCACCTGTATTTTCCATCAAATCTCTTGATGCGGACTGACCGGGAGAACTGTTCTCCTGTGCGCAGGGAGTGGCCCCAGTCTTTCAGATAATCGTCTCTGTCATCAGGATGGATACTTCCCCAAGGATCTTCGACCAGGCTGGCTACATTGAGCCCGCGATAAGACAGGTACCTGCTGTTGACCCACACAATCTCACCAGTCTGAGGAAGAGCGACGAAGACGTGGGCCGGTAAGGTATCGAGTATCAGGGTTTGGAGTCGATCAGTCGGTGGCGGTAAATCTCCAACAGAGCTGGTCATGGACATGCTTCGTAAGGAACCTGAAGTCAAAGGAGTCGGGAGTGGCCTGCTGAGCAGGGCTGCACTCGACGGCAGGGACTGAAACGTTGTTGCAAAATCTGCCCCGTAGCTATGCAGCCGTGTGTGTTTTTGATGCATTTGCTTTGTGGGCTCTGCTCTCTGATGTTCTACACTTGCGTGCTCCGGAGACTTCTCAACCGTTCTGTTAAGGAAGTCGTCCATGCGCTCAGAGGAAACACCATGGGTCCCTCTGAACAAGTTCTGTTCCTTCATAGAGAGGCCTGTAGAATCTTCAGAAGTACGTGGGCGATTCTCGGCACCGTCGTCTCCGGGATTTGTGGCAAAAGATCGCGAATTGCGCTTCTCCGCGTTCTTTTCAAGAACCTTCATTCTGGGATAACCAGGGCTGCGTGCTTCCTGAAGTCGAGAGGAAGAAGAAGAAGACGCGTGTTTGCTACTAAAATAGCCACCACTGCCTTGAGATCCAGCGGCGGGACTCACAGCCGGACGGCTGCCGATAACCTGACCCAAAGAACCTTGCTCCCAACCAGGCGTAACGATTGGGGAACCAGTGGCACTTTTGGAGAGTGCCGAATAGTCGCTCGGGCTCGTCATGCTGCCAGTGACAGACTGCAGGGCTGCAATATCGCTAGCCATCGCACCAGAGTCGAGGGAATGTCCGTACGGTGCTACAGCACCGAAGCCAGTGGTTTCCGGCCGACGTCGCTGGATACCGGCCAATTCAGTCTCTAAATTAGTGTATTGACGACACAGAGAGAAAGAAGTTGCCATGTGAGGGGCCAGACGCTCAAGAGAATGACGAAGCGTGGATGGATATGGTATTACCGGGCTCAAGACGGACAATATGGCAATGGGCGCCGGCTTATCTTTCTTTGCCGCTGCTTCAGGAGTGCTTCGGTCACCATTGGAAGCATACTCCTGTTGGATGACATCCGCGGCGCCGATTTTTGAGGACCGTGACTGTTTGGAAAGCAGCACATGGTGCAAAGGAATATGTAGCACGGTCCATGAGTTTTCGAGGCCGAGGGCTTCGGGAGGTTGCATGTGCGTGTAGTCAGTCGGACCAGAGTCCGGATTAAACGATGTCTCGTCAACCATGGCATCGGTGAAGAATGGGTTTTCTTTGGGATCAGGTCGAACAGCAGGGGACGGAGCGGGTGATTGGGACCAAGGCGAAGGAGCCGACTGCTCATACTCTTCATAGCGTGGGGTGATGGGCCGAGCCTCTAATTCGTCGTCGGCAGATGCCAGCGTTTTCGCAGCATCGCTCAATTGCGACTTGCCTCGAGATGGTGTGTTTGCGGGAAGTATAGACGAGAGACTGGAGCTCGATTCGGATCTCTGCATTTTGGATCTTCTCAGGCCATCTGCAGCTTTGTTTGACGATGATTTTGGGTCTGCACCTTGCAAAGGCTGCGCACGTGGCAGGTAAGGATATGTTCTGGTCAACGCTACGGCCTTGCCTCTCTCTAGAACTCTCATGACGCCTGAGTGATCGATCAACGGGTCCGCCTCGTAGTCCAGGGCCTGAAGAACGGGTAGAACCATTCCTTGGCCAGCATACCGAGCAAGGAAAGGCATTTCCCAGCTTGGGACGTTATTTTGATCCTCTTCTTCGGCATCATGCTCTCTGAGCTTGCTCTGTTCCAATGGTGGGTGGTTGGAGGAAATTTCGACCAAGGGAATGTTGGCACGAGCTTGATCGCTTCTGTCTACATTAGTAGGGCGTCTCAGCAGTGGAGGCGCACCATCCTGGCGCTTCTTTTTATCTTCGTATGTGGTGAAGGAGTGTCGGCTCGGGAAACCGGGTCGTTTAGGAGCCTGCTCTTGGTCTTCTGGTGTTTGAAAGGTAAGGTCGTCAGGTGAGGTGAATGATTCGTTTCCGTCCGCATCGCTGCTCTGCACAATGCTACTTGCAGTGCCGCCTTTGGTCATGTAGGCTAAGCTCAAATCGTCCTCTTGCTTCTCATTATAGGTAGCTTTTTGCCCCCACGGAACGTTTTCAATGTCAGCAGTATCAGCGGGCACAGCTAGAGTCACGCGTTCAGCCTTGTAGATGTCTCGCATGATTTGCACAACAGTGTTCCACCATGCCTCCAAACCCGGCTCAGCTGCCAGTAACAGAGAAAGCTGATACAGGTCTGGCGTGGGAGAGTCAAAGCTATCCTCTCGTGACATGCCAGGATGACCGAATGCAAATGCTGAAGCAGGCGTTGAGGATTCCGAGTTGACGCTGTCAAAAGTGCCGCGAGTCTCCGGCGGCATTGTTACGTGGAATCGAGAGGTTGGCGATGCTGAGCCGCGTGATTGCTGTAGATGTGGAGGCAGTCCATGACTAGATCCCTTGGGCATTCTAGGGAAAGGATAGGAGGGGGTGCTTGCGACGGGACCTGGGGTGACGCCGCCTCTAACGGTATTACCAGACTCTGTCGAAGATGTGGTGGGATGGGAGGTCCATGGCGGTGAAAAGGTGACGATTTCTTCGGGAATGGGCGAGACTCTTGCTTTATCGGAGGGCAAATTGAGCAGGCCTCTAGCCTGGGATTCGCGTCGTTCGAGGTCGCGGGCGAGTCGTTCTCTGTAATCGTGTAACTGCTGCTGGGAGGTGGATGTGGAAGCGGGTAGAGGAGGTTCGACGGTGGCGGTTGGGTCGCCAGCAACGTTGTCGTTTGTAGGTTTGTGAGATTGGGTAGTTCGGGATGCCAGCAGCCCCATGGCTACGTCAGGAGCCGCAGGCGAGGGATATGAAGACCGTCGGGAAGCCATGTCTTGCCGGCGAGGTACATAGTCATTGGACAAGTCTGGGCCCGTTATGCGTACATGTCGGGAAATAGAAGATGCCGGCAATGGCAATGGGGAATGTGCGTTGATGTGACGTCGGGTGGCCGTGTTGCGACGTTGGCGTGCAGCAAGACTATTTAAATTGGGCGAACTTGAGGTCGGTGTTTGAGATGAGGCTCTTTGATCACCAGGTTGCATGCCTCATCGAGAGAAGTAGTAAGAGAACCAGAGTAGACGGCGGTCGAGGTTCCTATGGACGATATTGTCGACTATGCGACGGTGGAAGCATTCAAGCAACGGCAGAATGCACCGTTGGAGTCGGCTAGGCGCAATACCAAGAGAAGCAGCTATGGACGCAAGGGCGGGAGCGGGTTGTCGCGTTGGGAGGAGAGGATGACGCTTCGGGATTACAAAAAGACTGTGCGCGCGGGAAGTAGCAGGCGACGACAAACACAAAACAACAAAGGGAAAAAAGAAGGTGAGCTTATGAGATTTTGCTCCGTGTACGTAAAGCGGTAGGAGGTTGTCGAGAAGTCGCCCAAGAAATGGGCGGAAGCGGCGGCAGAGAGGCAAACGGACGAGAATGAGAGGGTAGAAAAGGGAGATTTGGGAATATGACGGGAGACAAGATTGAGGGCGATGGCGATGCGGATGCGCCTCCTAGACCAAAAGCAGCAGCAAACAGAGAGCCACAGCCAGGGCCAGAGCAGGGCCACAGTTGCGGCTCTAGTTACAGCAGAGAGAGCGGCAAAGACAGAAGGATCGGTGTACGGTTTTAGCGCAGTTCAGGTGAGGTTCAGTGCAGCCCAGGTGCAGCAGTGGGGGGCTTGTAGGCCGTCACAGCGCTTGACGGGGCAGCTGTAAGACAGAGGACACGACAGAGAGACAGCACTCACGTCACAGCAGACTCGATATTAAGAAAGGATTCGTATTGGACACAGGGCAGTGCAATTTGGGTTACGTCTAAAAATATTCCCAACATAAAAACCCAGAGTCTCTCGCCACCGCAGTTGGCCAGAAATTCAGTTTGATGCCAAGCATTTTACGAGGCGACAGGCGGATAATGCTTAATTGGTAACCGCTTGGGGGCTGCCTTGCGTCGACGGCAAGAGTAACAAGAGCCCAAGCAAACTTAGCGCACGAGACTCTGAACGGCTTCGCGCGGCCGTGGCTGAACTATGACGTAGTTGCTGCACTGCACCTCTTTTTCTGCACCTCGCACCCCCTGCTTTACCGAGCTGGCCGCGGGCATCAATGTAAATTAAATTCTACGAGTCAGCAAACCTTTTGAAAAATATAATGCGAGTGTTTATTTCATCACCAGATAACGAATATTACATCCCCTATCCTCTGCTGGTCAAGGTGTTTTTTTTTTTGCCCCAGTCTGTGCCAGACAACAAATTACAGGCTCCTGATGTCATTCGAAGCGCCCTGTGTTGTCAATATGCTGTACACCACCTACTGTCGCTGTAATAGCGCAATTACACAAGCTCCACCAGCTAATCAGCATTCGACATGCCAGATCGCCGATGACCCTGTACGGCACACACTGTCGCCGTGCAGCAAACTAAACTATTCGTCACAATAATAATACTACTAATCAATAACTAATCAATAACAGTAGTTATCACCGAATAAGCAGCCGCGAAAATATTGGACAGCAATAATTATTGGAGTCCTGCTCCATCCAAAGGGGCATCTGACACGCCCCCAAAACATGCAATTCTCCATTTCGCCATCCCCCAAGCCCCCAAACCATCTATAATGCCACAATACCACACCGTTAGAACCATATTACCCCATCTGCCTGATCTATAATGCATGCATAACCACCTCACTTCCTTCTCCTCCTCCTTTTCGAACGCCTTGTCTCCCGTCCTTCCCCTTTCGTCCACACCACCATCTCACCCTTCATGGCCTCGTGATGCCCTCCGACGGCACCTCATCCAACGCCGCGCCTACTCACCAACCCTCAACCATTTTTTATTTTCTTTCAGTCTAGCTTAACTTTCTTTTCCAGAATATTGACAATGCAGCCACCCTTCCGTTTTGTTGGGCCTAGCCCCTCTACATCCCAGCCCCAGCCTCGGCCTACACTACACCCACCATTTTGTCGTTACACAGTAGCCTGCGCTATTTGAATAGACCCAAAAAAGCCAAATTCGCCCCTTGTGCACCGCCCATGTTACGCACCATCTCGGTCCTTTGCGACGGCATCCCCCTTTAACCCCAGCCCAACCTTTGCGAGGCCGTTGCACAGATCTGTAAGGCTACGTCATATCGTGGAGTTGTCCGCTCTAATACGAGGACCCTTATCCGGTCTCCGCACTCGGTACTGCTGGTCTGTCTGCACGGACTGACACTTCCGCTTTCTTGCCACTTGCATTGAAATGGCAACGCAACGAATAATGCATGAAAGAAATTAGCTAATCAATCATTGCCATAGGCGTATTAAGCGTGCTAAGTATATTAACGGCAAAAAACTACCGCCTGTTGTTGCTTAATAACCTCACGCTACAGAATTGATCAAGATGTCTTCTTAACCCTTCTCAACCCTTCATTTCATTCATTCCAAACAGCGCACGGGATGGTTTCAACCCAGATATGTCTAGTACTGAACCTTGTCAACAAGTTCGTTTCATTCCTTCAGCAAGACGAGTCAAGTACACAAAGTATTTGCACTTATGGTACATCCTAATATCCCCATGCGTGCTAGAATTGGAACCCTTGGTAATCAGCCATCATCCGCTCCGCCACCAGCTCATGTTCATATTTATCTCCCCATATCCGCTCAAACAGCTCCTGGACCGCTGGCGTGAGCGACCACGGCATCCTTGCCTTGACACATTCCCAGTGTTCGGGAAAGAAGTCCGCGAATTCCCAGTCCACAATGCCTGACAGTTTCCCATTGTCTACCAGGACATTAGTGAGATACAAGTCAGAATGCGCAAACACCGAGCTATGCTTGGTAGCGAACGCCTCAGGTACTTGTTTCTGAATCGTATCTAGCTGTCGATGGAAGCGCCGTTCGTTCCACTCGTCCTCGGTTGCAAAGGGGCCGAACGGCTCGGTGTCGATACGGCAGTCCCAGATTAGCCCACCGGTTGGACTCGCGATAGCATAATTAGGGGGCGGCGGGATGCGACGCAGTTGCTGTAGGACGTCCGACATGTTGTCGGCTAACTTGTGGCGCTCGGCGTAAGACATCCGATACAGAGATGTTGTGGCTTGGACACAGGCATTTTCGTCATGATCAGTACATTTCCGTATATGGGCGATGTGAATGTGTCGATGAGGAGAGGAGCGGGTACGTTTGGTGCGCCGCGCTCGAGAAGCTTAAGGGCATGGGACTCGTTTCTATACTGGTCGACCTTCACGTAGAACCTTCACGTAGAGGCCGTAGGGTAGTGGTGATATAGAACCGAATTCATTGCCGTCGCGTAGCTTGGTGAGTGATCGGTTATACCACCATGCCCTCAGTGGCTTGGGCACGAGCAGCCATATTGCGCGCAGTATTTTCTGCCACGGCCGACTCCAAAAGGCTTTTAGAAGAGTTTGTCAGTTAAGAGGTTGACGAGCGACCCAGGGCAATTCAAACCTACAGTTGGACATGGGAGGTGGCCACGGCTGAGCAATTTCCTCTTCAGTATGGAATTGCTTCTGCGTGCGTGCTAGTTTCTCCTGTAACTGGATTAAGAAAGGCGATGATAATGGACGTTGGTCGACTGAGTCGGTGGTTAGGGTAAAGATATTAAGCCTTTGGGCGTGGAAGGGGGTGCCGTCGCAAAATGAGAAGCCTAGTTCTTGCGTTGTAGCACAATACTACGTGGTTCAGAGCTTGCCGTTAGTATCGCGTACCGTATTAAGCTGAAGAAGTAAACAGAAACCAGTTTTACATGCAGTGCTTTCGGATACTCGGGGAGTGTCTGGCTCAGTACTGCCCTTTTCTCCGTAGGGTCTGGTGTAGATGTCGCCGTTACGGATGCCGGCGTCAATGCTCGGAGACACTAACCAAGCATTCTCCGTGGTTGAGTGAGCAAGGAGGTTTCGCAGTACCGTAGCTCTAGAAGGCGACACAAAGGCCTCCAAAAGATGCCACTCGATTCTGAGTCTTGGCTTGTTTCGTCGTCCCAGACAAGTCAGATGGATGGTGAAATAATGTAGTTTGCGGTAGGTGTAATGATTTCTAGGGAATTTCGAGGACTGAAACAGCAGCGGCCACCGTCCCGTAGTTGAAGCTGTTGTTTAATCTGCTCTTGCACGGTATGTGGAGAGAGCGCTATGTTGTCAAGTAATGAGTAAGAATCAGCTTTGAATACACTTGGCACACTTGGGCTGATCAAAGATTGGGTATTTGTATTGGTCACAAACCTATAGAAACTAAGCTTTTCCAGTTGTTTTTCAGTTGGCGCAGGACATGCTCGACAGTCTGGCTCGGGCTTGCTTCCACTCTGCGAATGATTTCCTGTGCCATGCTGGCTTGGTCATAAGAGAGGCTGAGAATACATCGGAGCAGAATCTTGTGCCCTATTGGCTCCAATTGCGCGCGCGAGATGATCTCCCTGGCTTTTTCGATACTCTGTCATCTTTGAGAAGCAAGCATTGAGACTGCGTGTCGATGAAATTTCAT
This sequence comes from Simplicillium sp. C3G150-2, assembly GCA_022702485.1. Classification (NCBI taxonomy): domain Eukaryota; kingdom Fungi; phylum Ascomycota; class Sordariomycetes; order Hypocreales; family Cordycipitaceae; genus Simplicillium; species Simplicillium sp. C3G150-2. Next base: position 435,716 of record JAJIYY010000005.1, on the reverse strand, counting down.
GGCACGTTGCAGCCTGCGGAATTTCTCCAATGTTCAATAGAAAGGGAAAGGATTGGGCTTGTCACGTGTGGTTTCTGTTGCTGGCATCTACAGAACCATCCAACACCGCACCCTTGATTGTCACCTGCGAATGGCTTGATGTGTTCACTCAGGTAAATGTACTCACTCAACTAAGTGTACCGAAGTTATGACAGCTACTCGACGTGGTCAAGGTAGAACGACTAAGTTCCAAAAAGCTCACAAGCCGGCTCCTTCATCTCACACCCAAAACTCTCATGCCACTCCTTCGAATTCTTCAACGGCAACCAAGTCCTCAAGTTCATGGGTGGGTGTGGATCATACTTCGCGCTCACCTTATCCAGCGTATCCTCCTTGGCGGCACAAAACGGCATCGATCTCAAGATCCAAAAGAGCTGATCCGCCGTAAACTTCTCCAGCCCAGCCAACCCCTCATCGTGAGGCCCTCTGCTCGCTTTCCACGCTTTGTACGCAATGTCCGCACCATACGAATCAGCAATAGCCTCACCCAGAACAACACCGCCGTCGATCTTGGTAGAATTGGGCTCGGCTTGTTTGCCGTCCCAGAGCTTTTTGAAGCACTGTGCCCTAGCTCTATAATTTTTCTCGTCAGACTTCTCCCATCCAAGCTTTTTTATCACACCTTCTTCATCAAAGTGTCTGTTGCTGTCATCCAGTGCGTGGGTGAACTCGTGCGCCGCGATGGAGCCAAGCCCTGCGTAATTGGCTACGGATGGTAGCCTGGCGTCGAAGAGGGGAGACTTCATCAAGGCGGCGGGTAGTTTTATGCTATTTTCGGCCGGTGAGTAGATTGCGTTGATGGACGTCGCCCCAAGGTGGCATGGCTTGGCCGGGGGCGGCTTGGCAAAGGCTTCCCATTCCTTCTTGATACGCGATTTGCGTAGATCAAAGTACCAATCGATGTAGCTAGAGTTGGTGAGATCATAACGAGGGTCATCGTAGTACTTTCGTAGTGAAATGGGATCCAAGATGTTGGGGTCCTATCATTTGTTAGCAGGTAAGTCGCCAGACCATGAGCTCGATACTCGCACCGCTTCTTTGAACCCAACTAGCTCTACAATATCAGCTGCCTTGGACAGTGTCAATTTGTGAGCAGTCGGTGACATCCACGTCGTGCTGTTTAGCACGCCAAAGTACGACCGTTTGACCTGGCGCAGAATGTCGGTTGCAGCTGCCTTTTCAGCTTGGGAGTAATGCTTTTGAACATATAGAGAATCCACGAGGTCCGGGAATTGGCCGTAGACTCTCTTCAAGCACACAACGTCGTTTGTCACGTTAGGTGTCTATCGCACATGTTAGGTACTTGCTCTGTTACGGACTTGTTTGCACGTACTCGGTATCCAACTTCTGTCTGAAATTTCTCCCACTCTTTGAGAAACGGATAGTTCCAGAGGTCTTGAGTCTTGAGGAATGTATGCCAAAACATATAGGCAAGCTTTTCGTTTGTCTCATCGGAAGTGAAAAATCTGTCAATTTCGACGAGTGCCTCAGGTAAAACGATTTCCACCATCGTGTTGTTGGTAAATTCGTACCCTTTAGGCCAAGGATATGTTTCCAAGAGCTGTCGCATGGGTATGAAGGTGAAACGCTTCCACAAATTACGCAGAGGCACCTGGATGACTCCCTTTCGCTTCTTTATGTCTGTCAGTTCATTTGGTTGCTTCTTTTTCATGGACAAATTGTTCCTTACGTGGATATTCGTGTAGTCCATAAGGGCGGGTAGGCGGAGTGCAAAGCGATGTTCGTACCATATGATCTTTTTGGCGTTGAAGTTAAGTCGAAGTCGAAGGTTCCGGGGTGCAACAATTTTGATGAAAGATTCAATTAGTCGACGGTATCGTTTGACGGACTTTTTGTCGTCATAGAGGTGTGGTGGCATTCCGAGCGTAAAGTCAGGGTGGATAGCAAGGATTGTTTGGTTCTTTTTTTTTTTTAACTCTGTCAGCCGCTTTCTATTTTGTTACTATGTTGCCATGGTTAAGCTTACCGGGCTAAGCAAAGATTTTGCTGGACCAAACGAAACAAATGCGTTCAGAGCTCGCGTGCTCATGCGCACCAGCGCCTGTTCCACCAATTCATCGATGCCCCGGATCCATTCCTTGCGGTTGCTAAGCACGTCTCCGCTCGGACTCATTGGATCTGTTGTGTTAAGTTCGAAAATTTTATTGAAAAACTTTGCCAAAGAAGGAACGCTAGCTGTAGCTCCAAAGATACTCTGCTCAGCCGTCTGCTGGGCTTTGAGGTCGGCCATGCAGGAATCATAGGAAGTCTTGACGAGAATCCAGTTCTCTTTTTCGGCTTTGGCTGCTTCACCATCCTGAAAATGGAATTGCGGCTCTTTGCATGAGACAATTTCCCTCAAAGCAGTATTCACGTCCGTTCTGATCTTGGAAAAGATGTTATCGTTTCGTTGATTGGACGGGAGATGATCTTGTCTGTAACCTCCACATACAACTATGAAGCTGGGTCATTATTTATGCTGTAAAGGGTTGAGAAGAAGTAACGTACGCTGATCCCAATTCTCACAAGCATTTATTTTGGTGTAATTAGGCGCCAGTGACTGCAAGACCTGCGCAGAGAAGTGTTGGCATGCTGCCGTGGTGCAGATGCTGGAGACGTTGACGAGAGCCATGGCCTGTACGGTATGCGTATCTGGATCCTCAGACATGGAAATATGCAGAGACGCAAAGTGAGGGAGGTTATATGGGTTAGTTTTTCCCGCGTCAACCTTTTCTTTCTCGCGTCCAAGTTTTCCTCGGGTCAAAGTTTAAACACGTACACAAAGGAGTCTAAAGAGTAGGTGGCGAGAAAAACAGATGAATTTGAATTTGAAATAAAGTTAATAGAACGCCTCCATTAAGACATGGCCGGTTTCGGCCGAAACGCTAAATACTCGAGAAATGATTCATATTCACCAAGTCTTGTTTAATCTTCACGCGCAGCCCTGAAGTTGAATTTATGCTTCTGTATGCGGGGGAAGACGCCGGCCACAATGAAGACTGACATGAGCACTGGTGGCCAGAGCGGCAGCTTGAGCACGTTCTGTACGTATTCAGTTTTGGCGGAGCTTGAAACCGTGGCCAAAAGCAAAAGAAGCACCACATATCCGCTAACACGGTGGTATTTCCAGACAGTCATGGCGTTGTCCCTGCCGCCGTAGAGAACCGGGGTTGCCCACATTGTGAAACCGACAAGGTACTGCAGGGCGAGAACAATCAAGGTGATGACGCCGAAGTATGCGTGAACAGAATGGAAATGCTCGCCATGGCTCTTGAATTTGTTATACTCAATGAATGTGGTGCCAGTGATGAGGAACAAGAGCGCCAGCAAGTTGAGGGAGCCGTGGATGCGTTGACCAATACGCTTCTGCTCGGCAGTGTGGGTAGGCTGCAGACTAAGAATCGATTGAACAAGAGTAAGAACACCGAGAGACTGGGCGAGCGGATGTCCAGAAAACAGAATGAGCGGCTTTGTGAGCACGCTAGCCCAAATGATTATGGTTAGGAGAACGACGGCGAGCTCAGCAATGAAGCCAGTGCCTGGTTAGGGGTATTAGTTGGCCATCAAGCCAGATAGATTGCTGAGGAAGATGCAAATCAGTCACCTATAGTGAGGTTGTGAAGGTACGGGTGGCCTTCTCCCTGGGCAGCATCGCCAGGTCTTCCGAGTAAAGGTTCGGTGACGGATGGTTCGTCTGTATGCTCTCGCTCGGGAATGCCGGTAGCACTCGCCATGATGATGGATGGTTGGTGTTGAGCAATTCACTTGGCGGTAGAGATATGGATTGAGGTCCCCTCGAAGCTAGTTGTTTGGGCGATTGATGGTTTGTTGTTTCCCCAAGAAAAGCCTCGACTTGTCGGTTGTAAAAGGTTGAGCTACTGAGGGGGTCGGAGGTTGTTTCGATGGAAAGTGACGTGACGGATGTGACGTGGATCGACGGCGCAATGACGGAAGCGGGGATCTGCCGCCGCAGTGAAACCAGAGAACCCCAGCGCACCCCAAGCGAACCCCAGGCTCTGTCGAGGCGCTGCAGCCACTAAGATTCGCTGCTTATCAACCACTTGGAGCCACTGGGCGCCACTGTAGCACGCTATCACAAGCTGCACGCCCGCTAATGTGGCTGGAACCCTGGTGCATGTCTATTTGCAGGGCCCCAGCGTCTCAGGTTGACGCCCCAATTGGGCCAGTGGCGTTGCGTTGCAGGTCAACCGACGAGACATTGTTCGCCAACAAGAGCCAAACAAAATTGAACATTAATTTGGGAGATGCTAGAATGGCCATAGTATGTTATAAATGACTGTGCCATATTGCCTTGATATTAAATTGGCCGAAATATTTCCTGCATGTATTCAATTTGTGCTCCCAAAAGCATGGTGCCACCTATGTGTGTGTCTCATCATGCATCCATATCACGTCAACAGATGCCCAACTTGGCAATTCACAGGCGATATAATGGGAGCTAAAGCTTAAAGTATGTCTCTACTCTTGTAATTCTCAAGCTTAGTAATATGGAATTCATTGTTGGTCCAGAGCAACCACCACCAGCTGTAAATACAGCCCGCACCTGCTACAGCCTAGAGGCACACTGCCGCAATTTCCTCCTCATTCGTCCAACACAGCCATATCGGCGTTCTACTTGACTGTATATATTTTCATCAGGTAATAGTATTCCCTCCATTATGACGAATGACTGCCAATGTGTCTCGTCCACGAAAAAACTACGGCGTCCGGCCGATGTACGGCCTTCGGAGGTGGCCGGTCCCCACAACCGCCCACCACATCTCTTCGGCTGCGCAGCGAGATATAAATGCCTTTACGCCCACTCTCAACTCTTGCTACAAGTGTTATAATCATAGCAGTAGACTCAACTACAACAAGTTACAAGGACTGAAAACACTCCCCAACTCTTTGACCAACTCCCTAATAACTTTTTTTTTTTCAATTTTTTGAAGTCATTAAATCATCAACATGTCTTCCTTCATAGACGAGATCGAGTACAAGCTCGACAATGTCAAGGCTACCTCCATCGCATCTGGTGACATTGACAAGACCTTTCGCTCAACCTCCATCGGTATTGCTGCTCACGCTCCTATTCAAAAATCATGTCCAACTCACTAACAGCTGCACTATAGACCTTGTGTCGGCCACACTAGGCGGTAAGATTCTTGCTTTCTCTGACCAGTGGTTCGCTGAGGCATCCAACCTTCTCACACCTACTCCTCCTGTTCACTACCCCGGCAAGATGGTATTCACAGGTGCGTGGTACGACGGATGGGAGACGAGAAGACACAACTCTGAATCGTTCGACTGGGTCGTCATCCGCCTGGGAGTCGCCTCCGGAACCGTAGAGGGAATCGAGGTCGACACGGCCTTCTTCACCGGCAACTACGCCCCCGCCATCTCTGTCGAGGGCTGCTTCAGCGACAACGATGAAGAAGTCGTCTCATGGCAAGGCTCCCGCGGCAAATGGGAACCCATCCTCGGCGTCCAGGAGTGCGGTTCCTCTCAGCGCTTCGCCTGGAAGCTCGCCTCGCCCACCAAGAACCAATACACCCACGTGCGCCTCAACATGTACCCGGACGGCGGCATCGCCAGATTCAGACTCTTCGGCCACGCTGTCCCCGTCTTCCCCGAGGACAAGAACGCCGTCTTCGACCTCGCCGCGGCCCAAAACGGCGGCGTCGCCATCTCCTGCAGCGACCAGCATTTCGGAACCAAGGACAACCTGCTCCTGCCCGGACGAGGCAAGGACATGGGTGACGGCTGGGAGACTGCGCGCTCCCGTGGCAAAGACCATGTCGACTGGACTATTATCAAGCTAGGTGCTCCTGGTCACGTTGAGAAGTTTGTGGTTGACACAGCTCACTTCCGAGGCAACTTTCCTCAGAGAATTGCCATCCAAGCTCTGCATTGGAGCGGCGACTCGCAGCCCTCGGACAAGGAGGCAGACTGGAAAGAGGTCGTCGCTCCCAGCAAGACGAGTGCTGACAAGGAACATGACTTTGCCTCTTCTGACAAGGACAGCGTCTTTACTCATGTGAAACTCATCATGATTCCCGACGGAGGTGTCAAGCGCATCCGAGCCTTCGGCCGCCGTGCGGTGTGATTTTCCATGTGTTGAAACACCACTGACTGTACCAGCCAGCTAACTTGATGATGACATTTATTTCAACGAGCCGTCTTCTTATATTCCTTTGATCGCTTTTTATTTTATTTTATTTCTATCTTTTCGAGGAAAAAAAGTATGGGATGAACGCATAGACGACATATTTGTTTTAATGAGCAGCGACATATACCAGTCAGACATATATACACAGCTATAAAACACATTTTGAAAAAGACAGGCAGTTATTAAAACGGAAATTAAATGAATCAATCCAATGAAGAACATTAAATGAAACGAAAAAAGCGACCTCCTACATTTCCCAGCAAAATGTGTTTATTTGCTACACCCAAACCTGGTGGCATGAAAGAGGCGTGCACGGACCACGTCTGTTTATTTGGACGACGCAGCAACTTGTGCCGCAATTTAATGGCCTCCACGCCAGAATGACACCGACTCCCAGTAACTCAACAACCTCACACGACAGCTCGAATCCGCCACAGCCATCTGCCACGCTCCTTGCAGATGCCGAACAGAGCATCCACAGCACTGGAAATCACTTGAGCACCGCCAGGACTAATCTGTGCACCAATTTCCCACCGCCTGTGTAGCTATCCCATGACGACGGCAGTCCGGAGCTGCCCCTCCCTCCGACATGGACCTCGGGGCCACGCATGGTGAAGATGGCGAGAACAAGCCTCGCCCCTTGCCAACTGATTTGCCTACCTCCCTCAACGACCGCCGGCACCGTCCTAACGAATATACTATGCCCGAGACCGAGATGTACGATGGATGGCAAGGTTGGTTGCAGAGCTTCCCCCCACCACCACAATGCACCACATACTAATGCTAGCAAAAAAAAAAGGCCAGTCCCAGTTTCTCTCAACTCCGGCGGTAGCTAAACCCCTCGACTTTGGAAGCTTGTCTCTCAACGATGAAGAATACGGCGAAGATGTCACAAAGGCTCCCAAGGACAGCGATGCTCGATTGATGGAGATGCTCGCCGCCCAGGCAGCAGCCCATCAAGCTGGTCAGGGTGTAGAAGACGAAAACGCCATTGCGGAAGACGCAAAGCTCTCTGACGACGAGAAGAAGGACACGCTACAAAAGGCCCTCAATATGGCTGCTAGCAACGGAGACGTCGCCAAGGTTCGCAGCCTCTTGGAAGGAAAGTCCAAGGAATACATCGATGTCAACATGGCCGATGAAGATGGAACACCGCCTCTCATCTACGCTTCCTGTTTTGTATGCAGTTCACCCAAGCCACTGATGATAATTTTGAACTTCTTCTTACCGAAATATAGGGCCACGAAAGCGTTGTCAAAGCACTCATCGACGCGGGCGTCGACGTCAACAAACAAGATCAAAACCAATGGAGTGCATTGATGTGGGCAATGACGAATCGACACAAAGGCATCGCAAAGCTATTATTAGACAACAATGCCTCATCTGATCAGAAAACCTCGTCCGGCCGCACGGCTTTCGATTTCGTACCACCCGACAGCGACATGTCGTTCTATTTGCATGACAATGGCTACAATATAGGAAGCGCTGGAATGGGTGACGACTGGTACAGCCCAGGCTTCTCCCAGGACCGATTCGAAGAAGAAATTGCCGAGAATGAAATGCGACGCAGGCTGATGATGGAGAGCGCTCGAGATCTCGAGGTCGATTTGGGTAATGTCGGTATGGATGACACGCCTGAGGTATGTTGTAGAACATTTATTCTGCGGCTGGACTGTGTGGACTGACTATTCGCAGCCTGTCGATGAATTTGAAGAGGAGCAGCAAGAATTCGACTGGAGCCGCTGTTTGCACGATCAAATGTTTGTATTCCAAGAACATGAACTCGACCACATTCTCGACATCATTATCACGAAAATGACTCCCCAAAGATCACCGACACAGAAGCCTGTTCCTGCCAATATGATCTTTCTCAGCGCACGATATGCACACTACCACGCAAGTCCCGAACTATTGGAACGATTACTGGTGACCGCCATGGACCTGATTAATGATGTGGTTGAGCGGTGTCAGTGGGATATGACGATACTCGCGTTTTGGATTTCCAACGCTACTCTGTTATTACATTACCTGAAGAAGGACGCTGGTCTGGTGGAAGCGACAGCAGAATTTCAGGCTCAGCTGGCAGAGCTGATTAACGAGATCTTCATTCTCATCGTCCGCGACGCTGAAAGACGCCTGGATAAGGTATTGGACCCGGCCATGCTGGATCACGAAACAATCCCCGGCTTCGAAGACATTACGTTCCAAAACGAGTGGAAGTTGTTCAAACGAAAGACTACGGTCAAGGAAGAGCCTCTAGAGAAGCGTTACCGGCCACCATCACCAAAACAGCGGGCGAAACCTGCTCCTCGAAATGTGACATCCCTGCTTTCCTCGACCTTGTTTGTCTTGGATCTCTACGACATTCACTCAGTAATCACGACGCAGATTGTGAGCCAGTTAATATACTGGATCGGAGCGGAACTGTTCAACAGAATCATGTCGAACCGCAAATATCTCGCACGCACAAAGGCCATGCAGATCCGAATGAACATATCGCTGTTGGAAGAGTGGGCACGCTCCAACAACCGCCAAGCTGAGCATTACGAGGGCGGCGAGACGAAATCGACGGGTGAGACGACAGCAGATGCCAGCCGACGGCATCTAGCGCCAAGCATTCAACTGCTTCAATGGCTTCAGTGCTTCTCGTCTCTGGCTGAGGACGACCTGGAAGCCCTTGTGGGCACTTTGCAACAGCTGAAGAGGCTGACTCCTCAACAGCTCATCCATGCCGCCACACACTACAGACCAGAGGTGGGAGAGAAGAAGCTGCCCAAGAGCGCGCTGAAATACTTGCTTGCGATTCAGAAGGAGGCAGCGCTGAAGCGTGACCGTCGTAAGAGCAGAGCCAATTCACCGCTACCGCCATCTGGGCAAGAGAGTGAGCCTTCGACGCCAGTTCGACCAAAGTCGAATGCCAACGGGCTGGAGACGCCGGGCAGCACACAGAGCACACCGAACACGAAGGGCGATGATTCTGACGAAGGGGATGACGCTCCGGAGAACCTGCTTATGGACCCGGCGCTGATGCTGCCATTCACACTGCCTTCGGTGACGGACATGCTTGTTTCTTACGGCGCTGGGTTTGGCGGAGTGAACCGGGAGCGGGAGCGCAAATACATTCCGACGGTACCGCCGGAGTTCTTGGACAAGCTGGAAGTGAGCGGCGGTGGACGAAAGGATCCAATTTACGAAGAAAGGGACTGGGAAAATGAAGACGTATGAAAAGTGCATGAGGAAGTATAGCCAATCAATCAAAGCAAATCAAATCATTCAAGCTAGCATTCATGACTTGTGACGTGTTACTGTACGTATTACGGTGACTGGGACTGTGCAACAGTGACGGTGAGGCCTGAAATACAGGCGCGCGTCGCCCTGAGTCTGTTTAGGCGGTACTTGACAAGTGTTGAGTGAGCCCGTCACGCATATTGGGTCAATGTACAGTACGTGAGCGTGACAATGCACAACTCGGTCGCAATTAATTATCATGTAACGAAAGAGGCTAAGGCAGGGTCTAGAATTGGGCACAGGGTGGTGCGAGGAGTCGCTGAATCGAGAGTCATGCAGGCCCAGAAGGGAAAGCGTAAGCATGTGCTCGTCTGCCAATAGTGCCTAAAGAGGAGTGGAAGACGCTGGTGTCCCACACATGGAGCCATGTTGGGTCGACGACAGTCAAGGCAAATGCCGCGGTGGGTTGACGGTGAGCGTGAGTGGATTTTAGCGGTTTAATTTTTTTTTTTTTTAGAGTAGAGTATTTGATTTTGCAATGTGTGTGTGGTTATTGGCTGTACCATGTGTATTTAGTACTTGGATTTAGTGGTGGGTTATTTCCGGAGTTACCCTATATCATGTAAAGGCGAATTTTTACTCACAACGATACGATTCACAGGGCCATACACGCTTGGAAAAATAAATTGAAAATTGAGAAAAGATTTTACTGGACCGATTGAATACCTGAAGGCACGGTAGATGAATGCAATTACCGTAAATATGTTAAAGAGGAAGGCCGTTGACAAAGTTCAGAGTAGTTTCGGGTGTGGCGTTAGAGTTGTGGCTAGAAGCGTGCCATGCATATATTTGTCGTATGGGGTACATACTCGGTGTCTACCTGGTGAGTTGCCCGGAGGACGACGCTAGACAATTGGGTTGGGTACATTTAAAAGAAAAGATCATCATGAAATAATCATTACTTCGTAACTGGCTTAGCATTCTGTGATGGACAGATAAATTCATGCGCCAGGTCATGGCTGAAGCATGTGCCTCCGAGCATCGCAGGTGTGGATGTTGAAAAATTCGCGTCGCGGTGGTAGGCAGTGGTTCGTGGTGGTGTGGTGCGCGTAAAGAGCTTTGCGACGCCACACATGTACATGGAGGGTACAAGACACACACTTGCTGAAGAACAAAGACACCGAGTGTCCGACATCGACGATTGGTGTGGCATCGATGGTCTGTGACAGGCTGGCCGGCTACACACCATGAAATTGGATGGGCAATCAAGAACGGTCCTTCTGCATCGAAGGCGACTCGTTACTTGTCTATTGTACATGCAGGCACTGGGTTCGGGGCATAAGTAATCAGTGCGAAACTAAAACTGAACACGTAGTTTAGAGCGCATAATACGGACAGACGACGATCAGTGAGAAACAAAAACAGCACTAGACATCAAGCCTTGGCCTAAAGAGCTGACTCCCACACCAAGACAAGACACGGCCTTGTTTTCTCACCCGGCGCCCAAGCTTCTTCCCAATATTGACTTTGTCTGCTTACCTGTAGGGCCTGCTTGGCCATGTCGCTGCTAGTCGAATGCTAAGGATGCTTATTGGGCGGTACCTTGCATAGCGCAGAGACAGATGCAACCACACCATGCCCAATCCAGGGTGCCAGCGCATCCATGCCGCAAGCCTCTTGTGCCTATTCGGGGCACACCATTGCCCTTTGTTGTCTCTTGCGTTATTGGGCGTGTCCAATAGGGCTTCAGCCTGTTGCTTTTGAGCACTATTACCAGAGGCATCAGCTTAGGCTGTGCGTCTTCCATTGCAAGGGTGAAAGTGAGATTGTGCCTGACTTGGAGCACAGATGCTCCGCCGGTCCGGATTCCGCGACCGTGACGGTGAGTGATTATTATTCCACTCAAGCAACAAGTTTTTGCTTCTTTTTGTTCTTTTTGCTTCCTTTTTTTTTATAGCCTGTGCGACGTAGATTTGAGCCGACGATGGAAATCGTCAAAGACTAAAAAAGTTGGAACTGGACATGGGAAAAGTCCACTGTTCATTGGGCTAAGTGGAGGGGGACGGGTAGTTGCGCGATAGAGAAACCAGTAAAGAGTTTTTCTTTGAGAATGGTAATGGTTACGCTATCGGCGCAAAAACTGCCGTACACTGTCTGTACTCTGGAGAGAAATACATTACATCGCACTGGTAAAGCGTGTGTGTGAGCAGAGGTTGGCGGAGACGCTGGGACGATCCATGGCCTAGAATGTTCTTGGTGGACGGCTACACACCATCTTCTCCACCGAATACACATGCGATGGCCAAGAACGAAAGAGAGAGAGAGAGAGAGGGAGGGAGGGAGAGAGGTACAAGGAGAACGGGCAACTTATTTATTGGTAACTAGCTTAAAAGTGAAGCCTACATGTGAAAGCTGCTGTAAGAGGAAACTCAGGTCGTACAAGTCTCAACAAAAGGAGAGAATACAAAGCATCAGAGACATTTCCGCAAATCTATCACATTTATTGAAGTCTGTCACAATGCGACACTGCCTAAAACCGACTCCCTAGATTTGTCGGACAGCAACGACGATAACAACAACAAAAGATGGTGTGAACAGTTTAGTTCGGCGTGTTCAGCGTGTACGTGCAAGTGAGCGCCTGAAAAGTTAGTGCTTTTTCGCGGTGTGGGTGGGTGAGACCGGGTAAGGGAGTACATGTTGTTCTCGCACAGCAGTAGCGGTAAGCGTTGTACCCTAGCCTGCTCTGCTGTGCTGTGGTTGTGCTTGTGCCCGGTGTGTTGTAATGGCGGCGTACCTGAGAGCTACTAGAGGGAGAAAAAATCTGTGTTGGCGGATATTGTCAGAGCACTGAGACCCGACCAGACCGGGGTATTGAGGGTACCTGGCTTGTGACGCACATCTCTACAGTAAAGCCGGTACCTGTATTTTTGCTTCTTTGGGAAAAAGGGCAACGCTGGGTGGTCTGGTCAGTGGTACCCTGCTTGTCACTTTTTTCTTTCTTGCGTCCTTTGACGGACCTGATCCACTCCTTCCGACTGCCTGCCCAATGCCCTGATGTCAACGACTCGCACCTGCCGTTTGTTGTTTAATTGACATGGCCCAAGCCGAGGCGGCCAGCGGGCGGCAGTCCGGCAGCAGTATCCACGCACGCCCACCTGCCCTGCCCTGCACCTGCCCAAGGGAAAGAAAGAAACGGTTACTCTGTAAAAGGTACTTGTACAATACAGTCAAGTGCGACCCGACGGGCTGGACCAGCTGGAGCACATCTGACGGCCACATCTTGATTCACCTTTTCTTTTCTTTTTCTTGCTTTTCTTGCTTTTCTTTTTTTTCTTATTTCCTCTACTTCCCTCCCCTCCTGGTCTCCTCTCCTTCACACATCCTTTAACTTTCCTTCATCACTTTCTTTTACGATACTCCCTTGCTTCGTTCACCAGCAGAACATCTTTCGACACTCCTTTCCTGTCTTTATCTAGTTCACGAGTCCCCTCTTCGTTTTCCCGACTCTGTTCCCCAAAACGGTGCTCCATGCGAAGTACAGCACTCCCGCGCGATCTACAAGCCCACCTGCAACTTGACACTAGCACCTTTCCGCTCACTTACATTGGTGCTCAACGCTACACTGCACCACGTCAAACGCCACACAATCTCCTCTGCTGCGACTTTACAGCAAACGCGCGCGCAGCCTGCTTGACTCCAATTTCCTGATTTGTGAAAAGGACGCTACGCGACTTGGGTGTTGGCTGTCCTCTTATAGGTCAACTCTTTGACGCCTAATCTTAACTGTTGTGAGATTGGCACTCCTCGTCCACAACATCATTGGACACTCAGACATTGTCTACTTAAAACAAACGGGTTCCTTTCTCGAAAACACTCCTTTGAACAGAAACCACACTCTTTGGTCTGTTTGCGCACTAGCCATCATACAGTAGAAGACTGCCTTCTTCACTTTGATTCTGCGACGTTGTAGGCGCTTGCGACAACTCTCACACTTACAACACCACGACAATATCAAGACAAACTTCAACCACCATGGTCTCAAGATTATTTGGCTCGGTGCGGCAGAACAAATCGCCTGTCGCCCCCAAGCCCCAGACTCGCGATGATACCCACCTTGTCTCTCTGCGCTATGAGAAGACGACACAAGCGCAACCACCTATCCCCATGACTCCACGATCTCCTTCGATTCGCAGTGGACTCCGTCGCTCACCTTCAAGAGCAACTTCCATTTGCTCAGCAAACTCTTACAACCCTGTCATTGTCACTCCTCCCAATGGCGCGCTACCTCTTGTTGCGCCTCCCGTTGAGCAACATCCAGCCCTGCGCCGAACCGTATCCCACAGCAAACTGGCTTTGCAAAAGCGAAAGAGGGATTCTGGACATTCACCTACGCCGGCATCCTTGGCGTCTCCCGTTATTCCCGAGGAATCATATGAAGACGAGGAGCTGCCTCCCTACTCTGATGACAAGGATAGCGACGTTGCCATGACAGATGTCAAATCGCCACAACAAACGGAACATCGCACGTACGACGCAAACGATTTGCGACAGATTGAGCAAGAATTGAACACAAATCAAACGCCACCGCGGCCCTCTACTGTTGGAGGAGAAAGACCAACCATCAGCTTCCGTCCTACCTCACCGCCTTCTCGTCCTTTCGTCTTCAGCTCTCCAACCTCCAACCCGAAATCGCTCTCACCGCCACCATCTCCTGCAAAGTCACCTTCACCGAGGAAATTGGTCAAGAGACGCCCGACTATTAGGTCGTTCTGGGGTAGTTCGCGCAAGTTGGAATCATCGTCTACTGATTCATTGCCGCGACCACCAGCGAAGCGACTTGACTGTGGGCCTCCGCTGCTACAGCCATTGGAACTACCTTCCATGCCCATCATTTTACCTCCTTATGTCAAATAGATTAGATGCCAGATGATACCAAATGATACCAAATGATACCAAATGATACCATATAAATATTTAGAGACCAACTGCATAGTGGGCTGTGAGATGATGTTGAAGAAGTGATGTTGAAGATTGTAGACAGGGTGTAGTTTCAAGTTGGCAGGGATGTTAGATTGGGGTATGTTGGGCTATTTCTCATTGAGAAGCAAAATAACGACAAAGAAGATAATAAATCAACAGAAAGAATTGAACATTACGCTTTTGAGTAATAATTACTGTCTTTTTTACTTCTACTCTTCTTGCTTGACTCGACTTTGGCTTGCAACCTTAATCGGTAGCGTTGCTAGATTTGGACTGCCCGTGGTGGTATTGCAGTGTTTAGTGCGGGGCACTCCTCGCCCCAAGCCTCCGCTAACTGATACCATGCCACTGCCCACTCACTGTCCACTGTACTGTAACTGGTTAGGGAGCGCTCCCGCACCCGCTGCACCCTTGCTCCTTTCCACCCATGCCCATGTCCCGTACGTTGGAACTCCATACCTCTAGCTCCAAAGCAACGAACGGGGGGCTCGACCTGTCCTCGCAACCTCTCCCCATAGGAGCCTCTGCCGAACCGCAACAAAAACCTCCTGAAAATTCCCCGTTCGGACAAACGATGCCGAGTACTCCCGCCCTGGGCATCGACATTCCCACCGAAAGACTGGTCGAGGATGACTATATCTCCAACCTCAACTTCTCCAACCGCGGCAGTCTGATGTTTGGAAAGGAGGGCGACCTTGTGGACGGCGGCGTCGTCGAGAAGCACGTCAGCGACGACCGCGGCAGCGCGACGCCAACGCAGTCGTCTCTGGCGAGGACCGAGTCGAACCTCACTGCTAACCATAATGAAAAGAGCAATACTAGTGAAGATAGTCGGCTGACGCCCGTGGTGTCGCCGCGGTCGTTCTCATCGCCTACGCCAGACATTCGCGTCCTGACGCCCGATACCGAGATGGAGTCGCAGAAGGTTAGGTCGCTGTATGAGACGGGGGATGGGTGGGGTACGAATAGTGCAAGACATTCTTATTGTGAGCGGTTGGAGCCTACGCCGGAGGTGGAGGATGATACACAGTGAGTTTGACCGTTAAAGTGCAAGCTAGAGCAATTGTTTTAACTGGTAGGTATAGGAAAAGTAAAGCGCATCTGAATCCTGATGTGCCGCCGGCTACGCAACGATCCGGGAGTTCATTGTCACAATATCAAGATACGATAAAGCGCGAAACGGAATTGGCTGGGGGGTTGGAGGATTGGGAGGACGTCGACGGTGCATTAATCGATCGATATGGCTTCATTACGATGCCGCGACACGGTTCACGGCTACATACACCTACAGAGATGAAGTCGGCGCAGTAT
This sequence comes from Simplicillium sp. C3G150-2, assembly GCA_022702485.1. NCBI lineage: Eukaryota > Fungi > Ascomycota > Sordariomycetes > Hypocreales > Cordycipitaceae > Simplicillium > Simplicillium sp. C3G150-2. The sequence continues at coordinate 419,989 of JAJIYY010000005.1, read as the reverse complement.
TCGCCCCGACGAAGAAACGTACTACAGAAACGAGACCCAATGGGCTTCCAGAGCGGCCCGACAGCTAGACGGATGCCGAGTCGCAAAGTGTCAGCCCGGTCACTCAATACGCAAAACTCGGAAATGTCAACAGTATCATTCCGTTCTTCGCGATCAGTCATCCGCCAAGCTGGCAACTTATTACCCTACAACCGCAATCGACGATGGATGGACGAAGCAGGCGACATGTTGACGGTGTCACCAAACCTCCAAGACGCAGTGGAAGAAGCTCGAGTAGAGAAGATCTCAGAAGCGCTGAAGCGCAAAGAATGGGAACGGTCGGAGAAGTGGCGCAAAATGGCCAAGGTTATACGTAAGGGCGACCAAGGCCACGGCATGGAATTTGAATTCGACACCAAGAACCCCAAGCTGGTCGAGCGGACGTGGAAGGGCATCCCCGACCGATGGCGCGGCGCAGCATGGTGGTCGTTCCTCGACGCCTCGGCCAAAGAACGAACAAACTCCCCCTCCACCGACTCCATCATCACCGACTTCCGCAGGCTCCAAGACCGCGCCTCCCCCGACGATGTCCAGATCGACCTGGACGTACCGCGTACCATCTCCCGACACATCATGTTCCGCAGACGCTACCGCGGCGGGCAACGTCTCCTCTTCCGCGTCCTGCACGCCCTATCCCTCTATTTCCCCGAAACGGGCTACGTGCAAGGCATGGCGTCCCTCGCAGCCACATTGCTCTGCTACTTTGACGAGGAGAAATGCTTCGTCATGCTCGTGCGCATGTGGCAACTGCGTGGTCTCGAACGGCTCTACGAACCAGGTTTTGAGGGACTCATGCTCGCCCTGCGCGAATTCGAATCCAAATGGCTCAATTCCGAAGTCGCCAACCGCCTTACCACGCTGGGCGTAGATCCCACCGCCTACGGAACAAGATGGTACCTCACCCTCTTCAACTTGTCTATACCGTTCCCCGCCCAACTGCGCGTATGGGACGTCTTTCTGCTCCTGGGGGACAGCGCATCCGGCACATTACCCACTGCAAACACTACGAAACCAGGTTCAGCATCGACAAAACCAGGCTCAGCGGCAACTAATACCTCCAATAACGCGACTAATACTACGAATACGCCCAAGAGCGGCCTGGATGTCCTTCATGCGACGAGTGCGGCTGTTATTGAGGCCCTCAGGGAGGTGCTTCTTGACTCGGACTTTGAGAATGCCATGAAGGCCCTTACGTCGTGGATCCCCATCAAGGATGAGGATCTGCTCATGAAGGTTACGAGGGCGGAGTGGAGGACGCAGCAGGGCAAGAAGCGGGGATAGATGGACCGTCTTGGGTGTACTGTTGCTTGATTCTCCTTCAACTGCTTCTGCTTCTACGTCAACTGCTTCAACAGCTTCTGCTGTTTGAAAACATCACCTTACAACTGCTTCAACTTGATACCCATACTACGACTGCATCTTTTCCTTTGCTAGCATCAATTCCTGCCAGCATTAATCCCTGGTTTCATTTACACGAATCAACGAAAAGTAATATCGGTCTCTTGTTCGGTTTCAGGATGCTTGGCTCCATGCTTTTAGGTTGGGATAGATTATCGGGATTACATCTTTTTTTCACTTTTCTTTTACGTTACGTTGTTTTAGCTCTTCATGGTTTGAAGGCAGCGAGATACCCCACATCATCATATAATCTTTTTGTTTATTACAATACATTGCATGCATCGAAACCTGACTTGGCATCTCTGTACTAACTTGAATTTACACTTCAACTGTGTTGGTTTATATTGTCTTCACTGGGGCATGTCATCAGTGGTGTCTTGTCCGGCCAAATATATTCTCATCTGACCTTGTCTAATAAATACAGGTTAAATCACTATGCACCGTTACCCATTTATACCCAAACATTGTCCAGAAACAAACACAATTCGAAATCAATAAACAAAGGGTGGCATCCAACGAGACGCAAAAAAGTCACCCGGCACTTTCGAGACAAAAGAAAGAAACAGACATCATTAGATGCGTTCCATCGTGGGGCTGTCATGTTCATTATCGTGAGCTGCTCCTAACAAAGGGCAGGTCCTCTGGCGCTAGAAAAAAATGTCCAAATAAAATCCGTACAACTGTTCCAGGTGACATAGGAAATGGATAGAATGAGATGGTGTGGAAAGGATAGTCGTTGACTCTTTTCACCTTACGTTGGCCTCAGTTTCACGAGGCTGAAGTGGACCAACACTGACGCAGATATTTGTGAGACAAACGCTGCCGTCAACTTTATGAACTTCGGCCGTCCAATGTTTCTGCTTTTCGGATACGATTGGCCGGAGAAGGAGGCTTTGGGTGATGCTGATACGGCTCGTCTGCAGCACGCCGTGACGATGAAGCACCTGGCGGACCGTACGGTTCCTGGGACAGGCGGTTATTGCGGTCCCTTTCCCTCGCAAAGTGATACGACACGGGCGGTTTACGGTCCTCGGTGTTATCTCGATCGCGGGATGACACAGACGAATTGTCGTGCAGCGGAGTGCCGGGCCGGTGTCTCGGTCCTTGATACCACGACACGTCACTCTTATGCCGCTTGTGGCTCTTATGCCCCGCGCCAGCCTGAGAGTGACCATCGGCGTGGATGAAAGAAGGCGGAGATCGCGACCGATGGATGCTAGATGCGCGGCTCGGCTCATGTGGCTCGCCACCAACGGCTTTTCGCTTGCGCTGTGATTCTGCTACAAATGGCACGGTCGTGTTAGCTCAAAAGGACCCGCGCTTTCGTTTATTTTTGGACGAACCAGACGGAGTTGCAGGTCGGTTTGAGCCACCGCCGGCCTGGGTGGCAGGAGGCTGCCAATGGTGAAAGTATATTGACGGGTTGGAGTCCTGCTGTGAAGAATATGATGCAGACGAGCGATGAGCCTGGTATGAAGGCGCTGCTGCTTGACCGTAGCTTGCTTGCTGGGGATTGCCACCCGCAGCAGGTCCTTGGCCAGGAATTCCGGACACAGTTTGTCCTCGAGTACGGGTCGGTGACTCTCCGTATTGTGCATAGGGAGCAACACTCCCTTGAGGAGGACCGAGGGGAGGATATTGCCCAGCTGACGGTGGTGGTTGTACTGCAGCATCACGTTGAGGTTCTACCGACGCCTGCCGTTGAGGAGGCATCAGCTGTGCCTGTTGAGAGTGAGCTGGCATAAGCTGCTGGGCCCATTCCAAGGCTGCCTGTGGGAGGTTTCCTCCTCCCATGCCCGCAAAGACGAGAGGCACCATTGGTGGGGGGATGCCGCCTGTTAATGAAGCTCTCAGAATGTCCATTTCGATTTTTCGTTGCTCAAGGCGAAGTGTTTCCTGCCGCGTCTTTTCTTCCTCTTGCTTTGTCTTTTCTTCCTCAGCTTTTGCTTGAAGCCAGCTGCGCATAGAATCGTCCGAACCCTGCCAGTGTTGAGGCGGCGGTGGTAATGGTGCACTGGAGCTGCTCCAAGAATCATGATGATGATGACTGGGTGGTCCCATGTGCTGCTGCTGCTGCTGCGGTTGGTGGTGCGGTTGATGCTGCTGAGGAGGATGTTGGTGATGCGGAGGAGGATGCGGTGGTTGCTGCTGCTGCTGCTGTTGTGGTGGTAGTTGTGCTGCAGCAGATGCAGCTTGTTGAGGCGGGAGGGTCATGGCAGCGGGAGGAGGCAGACCGCGATGAGGGGCGGACATGGTATTCGAGTTACGGCCTTGTCTTGCCTTCGTAGCTGCGGTAGAAGAGCTGTGTTGTGGGCAGCCTAATGGAGGGGACGGTTCGTGGAAACGGGGAGGTGTCGGCAAGTCATGGATGATACTATGCGGGCTTGACTTTTCCTGTATGGTGGTGAGCATCATTGCTGCAAAACACGATTGGTAGGACTATAAATGAGGTGAAGATGCATGTTATGAAGAAACAGACAGGCTTAAAGAGAAGTTCAAGGAAGGCATGGTAGCGATGGGACGAGGCAAAATGGGCTGTTGGGGAAATAAAAACACAGCAGTGGCAAAAACGGAACATGCAGGAGGAAACAAGGCAGCAAGAAACACTAGCCCAACTGCAAAAGGCAGTATGCAAAATGCAGAAAGCAATGAGGAAAGCGGAAAAGTACGAGATGAAAAGTGAGGCGTGGGATGTATGTATATAGGGTTGGGTGGGAGCAAACACTTACGAGCTGGATGTGACGGCCAGCCCAAGGACGGCAGTAGACCGGTGGATCGGATGGTATGCGTTATGGAGTGCAGTACTGGACCAAGTCGATCTCATCTAGGCATGGCTGTGCTATTTGCGCGTTGGTGGTAAGGAAGGATACCTGAAACGAGGAGGAGCTCCGTGCTGGGTTGTCCGTTGGGTTGAGCCAACCGGGGAGCAGCGGGAAAGCCAATAGTGCCGCAGACAGCGACTATACTTGACGTCTGCCGTGGCCAGGACAGGAGCTTCCCAGAGAGGCAAAGTCGAATCTTGCACCGGTTCCTATTTGGTTCAGGAGCAGAAGCTATGAAGCAGTGATTGGCTCGTGCTCTGCAGGGAGTAAGATGGAGGCAGGCTGTGATATTCCGTACAGGGACGCCAAAGGGAAACAAGCTCCAAGAGAGCTCAAGAAGACCGGAAGGCAGATACGCAGGCAATTGGCTGTGGTATTACGGAGAAAGAGGTCAAGGAGACTGAAGTGAAGAACAAAGAGGAAAGTTGGGATGACGGTATCGGAGAGGTGACTGAGTCGAGAAGAATCGAGTCAAGAATCGAGACAAGACGAACGTTGTTGAACAAAAGAAAATAGACGGGAAGACGTGATATCGTAAGCCTCAACCTCTAACAAGAGGAACAAACAAGAGGTATGATAAGCACCAGCAGTCGACTGAAGCAGCAGAAGCCTGTTAAGGAGAGAAGAGGATGCTTCGTGGCCGGTCTGTGTGAAGGAGTAGCTGATGAACGCAAGCCAAGCTAGACGAGAGTTCGTACAGCACAGAAACAAAGAGCTAACGAAATTTCAACTCCTGAGTGCAAACCAAAGCTAGGTCACCAAGGACCGAGAAAAAGAGAGGAAGAAGAAGACGAGGAAGAGATGGGAAAAAAACGTCAATGAGGCATGTGCAAATGTGGTGCTGTGACTGAACTGGGGGAGACTGGGAGAGGGGGAAGAATTACTGGGGCAGACAAGGTTAGGAGGGGTGTGTCAAGCCGACGAACGCATCACTAGGTGAGGGGGTTACGGTGAGTTTTTAAAATAATAATAACACACACAAGAAAGATACAAGGTGAGTAAATGCAAATTGCAGAAAAAAAAGAATAAATAAAAAAGGTGAAGGGGTAGGGGTGTTGGGGGGGAAGTGTAGTGCTGGGGAGGAAAAAAGGGAGGGGGTAAGGAAGAGAGAAAAGGTGAGGTCGACAAGGTGAAAAAAAAAAAAGAGATGGATGGAAAAGAGAGGAACAGGATCCGGACGGAACCAAGGAAAGGCAGGAAAAAAAAATAAGAGGGATGGATTAAGACGAGGAGGTGGTGTGCATCTGGGTGTGGTGTGGGAGATGCAGCGGGACGAGGCCTGAGCAGGGAAAAATAAAAATAAAATAAAACAGGAACCCGGAAAATGCACACTTGCGCCCCAAAAAAATAAACGCCCAAAACACACTGAAGCTCCAAGGTGTAGTCGAGCAGAAGGGAAAAAGTAGCGTGCTGCAGGTGTGTCAATAGGTGAGCGTGTCTTGGGCCGGTCAGTGGTTACCAGCCCTGAAAGCGGCCTGTTGGTGGCCCTGTCAGTGCCCTGTCAGTCCCGCGCCGGGTGGCCTGGCTGGCCTGAACGAGGTATCTTTACAGGGCCATGCATCACTGTAATGGACTCCCGACTGGGGCTTACATGGCTTTTCTTGTAATTATTTTTACTATGCTGTATGTATGTACCATGCTTTTCCAGGCACAGCTCCGTAGAACGACATGGAATACGAATGGGCCACCCCTCCACTCCCCTCCCCTCCCCTCGCCGCTCTCTTCCCGACGCCTGTCTCTCATTTTATTTTATTTATTTTATTTAGGCTCTTATTACTATTATTGTCATGATTCTATTGCCCAGGTTTGCATAGGCCTGCTACAGCGGGCGACAACGGACGCTAAACTGCAAGGAGAGAAGGAACTAATATAACAGACATAGCTCGTGCATGTATTGAGAACTGAGGAGGCTGGGAGCTGCAGCTTCAGCGCTCGCCACCCACTATAACCCAATTACTGTCCGCATCCGCTTCTGCGTACAGCACGCGTCCGCGTAAGCAGATGCTATACGACACCCCATCTACATATATGCAGTTTCAATATGAGCTTGCGCTCTGCATACACCAATTGGCTCACTGGAGGAACCTCGCTCCCAAATCACCCATATTCTCCCCCCCCCCCCAAATTGTAAAGCATTGGATTGTCCTCGAGTTCCGCAGACAGAGTTATGGCCCGGAAAGGCCTGCTGAGCGAATGGAGACTTTAGTGGGTTCCAGCGGTGGTGTGGTGTGGTATGGGTGGCGTCCGAGGGGCAGTCTAGGGGCTCTCTGGGGCCTTTAGAGGCTTTGGAGGCTTGGGAGGGGCCCAGAAAGGACCCAAAAACGACCCAAAAGGCACTAGACGCACTTGCACCAGACGGGGGTGTGTGCGTCAGTTCATCGGCCCCAACGGGAGTCTGTCTAGATCTGGATGATTGATTCCAGGAAGCTGCAAACCACTTGTGCGCGTGTACAACACCCCACTAATCAAGAGAATCTCGATACACAGATGCTGTATTATTTATTCTTCAGTTGGCATCCTGTGTCTATCTATACTGTAGTTAGTCGTATTAGCCACATGGCATATACAGCCAGTCACCCCTAGAGACACACTAGATAGACTTAGGCTGGACAATTCCTTCCTTTCCTTCCTGTTGTGTGCAAGTAGATCAGCTGGCGACGGACCGTCATCACACCTTCCTTCGTGGACTCTCACCATCAAGAAAAGAAGATGCAACAAACCTCCCGTCCACCTCTTGTCCGTTTCCCATGTCCTTTTTAATCTAGCAAACAAGCCAAACTAAACATAGTCTCTGTTGCAGCTCTCACCTCTCTTCTGATTCCAACTTCGGCCTTCTTCATTCTCCAATGCCGGTGCTACCGTTGCACAAGGTGCACGGCATGTACAGCATGCACACCTCACACGCACATCAGCTCCTTGCAAAGACATTCCCCAACCATCACCACCACATCACCACCACATCGACACCACATCGACACCACATCGCACCCAGTTCCATCATGACACAGCGTGGCCTTGTCATTGACACTGACACCACCACAGCACGCCATCCTTTTCCAACAGCTCTGCTATCCCTCCCGCGTGGTTTCAGTGCCACGATCTCTTTGTCTCTCCCTCGATATACATTGCTGCACAAATAAGACAGCATTCCCACACCTACATTACCAGAACCAGTATTCTGTACACCTCTCGCCAAACATCCCTGGCCAGTCGTAATGTCTCGGATCCATAGTCTATTTTCGTCCAACCTTTTGGCCCGCCCTCTGCTGCTCGAATCAAACCCCAATTTCTTCCCCACTGCCTACGATCAACCTAAAGGACGCCAGCATGGAGGAGGTGAGTGACCCCTGTACACTCCTGTATACTCCTGGGCCGATTGACACGCTAGCCTTTAAATATTTACCCTCAGTGTTTCAAACCTGATCCAGCTTGACCCTCCTCCCATTGTCCAACTAGACGCATCATGGTTTAGCTTGTAGCCTACTGGACTTACAGCCCTCCGAAAACCTGTTCGCAGCCCGTATTCTCGCTGCGCTAAATCATCCACCGCGCCAACCTCAACAAAAGTGCTGGCTATTTTGCCCTGGTGCTTTCCCCTGGACCAAGGATGTGCGACGCATCGCCTTCGTCCACCCATCGATCCCACGCAATCGTTCATTCCTTAACCAAACCATGACATCCATCATCCACAGCTCACCAACTAAGTATTGCACACGACCCTGTTGCACTTTTGACGCAGTCAATAGCCAATTCTGACAGTACACCTTTCCCCGCCAAAAATGGATGTGCCCGCCACTTGTGAAGGGGAAGCCCGCCGAGCACTCTTGAGCATTGAGGCGCCAATGTTTATTAGTCCAGTGTGCATCGTGTACATTTAGCCTGCAACATGTGCAAACCGATAAACAATCAAGTCCACAATGGCATCAGCCCCCCACTGAGACCCCTCACGCTAGAGCACTGGAGCGAATGAGTTGCATTCTGTCCGTACTAGTGGTGCTCACACGAGTCTCCAAATGCATCTATCTGCATAGCAGCTGCAGATCCAACGCCGTTGCTACCTCTTGTCCTCCACCGGCTAGCTGTAGACCAACCATATTGCACGAACCTGCGCCCATGCTGCACAAAATCCACAGCTTCCAAGAGCTATGCACACAATAGCACAGCATGCACTATCACGACAGCTACTGTGGCGTAGACGCGCAGCTCCCAGGCGTGCAGATGCTTGAAAACGGGGGTATAATGAATGTTCCAGCCTCCTTTCATCTATTTTCATGTATAATGGAATATCTCGTGTCAAATGCAGGTTGTCATTGTCACTGGACGTGAGCCTTCACGCCACTTCCCAATCGAGCTCCTTGCAACAACATTCGGGAGAAACAGGCCTGCTAGGTCTCCATCAGAGCCTTCACGACCATTGGCCACCAGTGATCTGCTACCACCCTCGTTGTCTTCCTAGGACCACAAAGGGCCAAGCCGCATTACCATGGTGTACTATGTAGGCCCATAACATGTGAGCTAGTTTATAACCCCCGTTTCGGTAGGACTGCTACCATGACTTGAAGCTGGATTGGGACATGGCCCTCGAAGCGGGCGACCTGGCTCCATTCCTTTTTACTGCTTTCTGTCACCTTGTTACGTCGTAGATACAGCGGTCAATGCGAAATGGCGCATGGTGCGCTGAACATTTGGGCTAAAGTGAGACAAGGCCCAAAAGAGTTGTGTTAATTATCGCCGCCTTGGATGGCTTCGGTGAGTCGGCTGTCGCCCAATTACCAGTCTAGGAAGCCAGGCGCCTCGTCCACTAGCTCCTTTTGCTCAGCCGGTCTGGCATAGACCTGAGCACGGTCAAGAGACAGCATCCGATGCAACGCTGACGATGCACTAACCTCAGCAATCGGGCCTGCCAAAACATTTGCCACAATGGCTGTCCATGGCAATTGGACCCGGGCTACTCAACCAGTGAAGAAAGAGTGCTGGCCTGGTCACCGTAACCGGTCTGAAGCGAGGATGACAACCGCTACGTACAAGTCCTTGAAGCCCCAGAACACCCACCAGTATCCCGTTTGTGTTGAATCCTTTAGTTCCGCAACCTTGTGATCGCGGGATGGTCTGAGGGCGAACGACTTGAGGCAGTGTGCCGTCGCGACAACTGCCGTATTAGTGGTTCATGTACCATCCTGTTGGTATCCATATTGTCTCTTATTCGACGATACGCTCCCTGTCACCTTCCGAATCTAAAATAGCCCAGAACAACGAGGTCTGCAGTACATGACCACGACCAGGGTTGGCCAAAAACATCATTCATCTGAGTAACTTACAGAATGCCACGCGAACAAACTCCCCCAACGTACCTATTCTCGTTGCGTACCACGTCGCACCAAAACAACGGGATGCCCCGGTTCTGTACATGTTATTAAGGATATTCTCAGCATCTCCAAAAACCTGTCAGATACCCAACGGTAAAGCCAATTTGGCAGCGACTACTATTGATTGATGTTGCAATTGTGGAGTGCCTTTTTCTGGCGCCGTGGTGTGCGACTTGGCGCCGTCCACGATGCTGAAGCCTCGACACAATGGGACCTGTACACTTGCCGCATTCTATTACCTCGACTTACCGTTGAGGTTAAAAGCGTTGCAATGACACCCCCCATTTCTGTTATCCAATGCATTTGCAGCTCCTGAATCACCGACGGCAACACCCCTGTCCCATGGCAAGGTAAAAGTACATGATTCCTTCACATGCCTGTCCAATTTCGCCCTGCAATCTCCAATTGACCCAATAAAGTTTTTTTCACAGTTGATGTACTGTGATTGATGTATGTAAATTAATGTACTTGATTGGTGTACTTACAGTGACGTTATCACGTATCACAGAATGTAATGTTTTCAAATCGTGACTAAACTTCTAAAATTCCACTACGTAAAACGCAACAGGAATAAATCGCTCAACTTCCGACGCAAAAGATGAAATCAACAGACCTTGTTTCCATAAAAGATAGATGAGGTATATATCCGCGCCCATTGATAACCTTTGTATATCATAGTAAACAAAATCAAGGCTCCAGTAAGAGTATCACAAAAAAAGAGAAACGCCAACAATATCCCCCTTGTATCGTTTGAACATATGACATGACGTATTCCCCATGTTAGGTAGGTATAATAAAGAAAAGAAGAAGTGAAAAACAACAACAATAACAAAACTTCAATCCGCTCTGCGCCACTTCGTTTTGTATCTCGCGTCTACTCGTATAATATAGGTGAGATGGTAATTTGTTCAAGAAGTTCCATTCTCCTTGGATTCTGCTCCATTGGTTTGATTTTGGGAGCTGTTGGCTGCGCTGGCTTTGCGCCTATGGCTCTTTTTAGTCAATAATGACTTGGTCTTCTCTGCAACATCGTTGGTGACTGTATCGTCTGAGCTGCCTCGTTCACCGTTGGCGTCGCTATTTCCTCGAGACTTGGTCAGTTTTCTCGGCTGGCGCTTCTGAGATGGCAGATCCGAGCCTTGGCTGTTCACGCTTTCTAGACCGGGCTTGCTGCTGTCAGCTGGAACCACTGTCTGGGTAGAAGAAGAAGAGCCGCCTGGTGTCAACTTTGGGCGCAGAGACAGTGACGACGGCAGCGGTCGTTGCGGCTCGTCCACCGAAAAGCTCGGGCTGTCGGCCGCGTGATAGCCCTCGGAGCTTAGCGACTGATTGAAGACGGCCCCTTCTTCCATGGGATCCATTGCAGACTGAGTCGTCGGGAATCTAGACTCATCATTGGCTGGGTTGGATACTGGCGACGTTACTTCAAGACTGCTTCGTTTGCCGCCATGCTCTTCTCCAGATATGTCGGGCGAGATGTACGCATCGAGCTTCTTTCGTAGCACCTCAGAGCGAACAGGCTTAGCCAGGTAATCGTTCATACCAGCCGCCAAACATTTCTCTCTGTCGCCCTGAATTGCCGAAGCCGTCATTGCAATAACGAGCGTCTTGCGAACAGCCTCGACTGGATCTTTGCGAATGAGCTTCGTTGCCTCATAGCCATCAAGGACTGGCATCATGACATCCATGAGAACAATATGGTATGGATTGCCTTCGTTTGCCTTCTGTCTCAGACCCTCAACAGCCTTTTGACCATTTTCATATGCGTCTACATTAGGATATCCAAGGCGCTGCACGTATTGTATCGCAATCTTCTGATTGATGGGATTGTCTTCGGCAATACAGATGCGTATATGGTCTCGGGGAATCTGTGAAAGATCAACAAAGGAATGCATAGGATGTCTTCGCTCCAAGGGCGATGTCACAGCAGAGTAACGGTCAGCCGTAGGCGACTTGGCCTGCGCGTCACCAGCAGACACGTCAGCATCCGCCTTTTCAAAGGAAACGGTGAACCAAGCCGTGGTGCCCGCATTCTCCTCGCTCTCCAGTTGAATTTTGCCCTTCATCATGGTCTCAATCAACGACTTGCAGATACTGAGACCCAAGCCACTGCCGCCATACTTTCTCGCGGTGCTAGCGTCAGCTTGGCTGAAGGGCTGGAACAGCTTGGCCAACTGTTGCGGTGGGATTCCGATGCCAGTATCTTTGACCCAAAAGGTAAGCGTCGCCTTCTTCTCGGTTTCCGCATCCACACGGGCTCCGATGGTAATTGAACCAGTGTCGGTGAACTTCAGACTGTTTCCAATCAGATTGCCCAGAACCTGATGCAGGCGAATGGGGTCTCCAAACATCAGTACAGATGGTAGCTTAATGTCGTGGATGATCTTGACGTTCTTCTTGGAAGTCTTTTCTCGGTTGCTATATGAAACCGCACGAACCACTTCTCGTACCAACTCCTCGGGGTTGAACGCAATCATGTGTAGCTTCATTTTGTCAGCTTCCATCTTCGAGAAGTCAAGAATGTCATTGATGACAGTCAGCAGCAAATCGGCGGACACACGGATCGAGTCTGCCATTTCCGTCTGTTCCCTATTGAGGGTACTGTCACGCAGCAGCTCAGAGTTACCAATCACACCGTTTAGGGGCGTGCGCAACTCGTGGGAGACATTAGCAAGGAAGATTGCCTTTGCCTTTGCTGCCTCTTCCGCAAGTTTCACGTTGCGCTTCGCCTCAGCTTCGGCACTCTTTGCTTTTGCTTCCGACTCAATGGCATTGGCCAAAGATTGTTTCTGGACGGAAACCATGGACCTGTTTTCTGCAGACACCTTTTCGATGCGCTTCATTGACAAGGCGTTTGAGTAACTGATGGCAATTTGGTTGACTAGAAGCTGGAGCACCATGACATTGCGGTCTGTAAAGGACCGAGGCTCTCCTTCCATGTACAACACGCCAAAGAGCGTCTTATTGCCATGTGTAATTGGTATGGCAATGATAGACTTTCCAAGAGGGTTTCGTTTGAACCAAGCGTCGCTGACATTGCTAGAGCGCTCGTCAGTCAGAACATCAGGGATGAGAACAGACTCAATGAAGCGCGTGCAATACAGCACAACATTGTCTGCCACCAGAGAAGTTCCTTCCAGGGGCAATCCAGGCTGATGAGCCGACGCACCGTTGTCCGGGTCACCACTGGCTGCGATGCACCACTCCTCTTTTGCGCTGTCTTCAGCATCAGGATCCTTAATAATCATGGCCGCCAGAGTGGCATTGCCACCACAAGTCTTCAAAATAACGTCGCACATGGTCTTCAGCAATTCATCAACTTGAAGAACCGAAGAGATGACCTGCGAGGACTCCAGAATTGCGTGAAGATCGATCATGTCCAGCGTAGGTAGACTGGGCCAGTTCTGGGTCGGCATAGAGCCTCTCCAAGCCCCAATGCGCTCTCCTCTTAATTCTGTAGTCGTATTCGAGGTAACCTGTGTCAACTCTTCACCATCCTCGCCATCACCTTGCCTATAATGCGTAGCTCGTGCATCGGCAACAAAGTCAGTTTGGATGCCTACTTCAGCGGTTTGGTGACTTCTCGTCGGCCCATGCAATAAGAGACTATGCTCGGCTTCGATGGAGCTCGCAATGCCAGTGGCAGCCAGTTGCCTGAAAAGACCAACAGCTTCAAGCAATGCGGATCGAGCAGACCTTCTCGCCTTACGTCGGAGAAAGAATCCGGCCATGAGATAGTTGCCGAGTGCCTCTTCAAAGACGAAGTGATGCTCAGTGGCATGGTCGAGCGCCTCTTCGTAGCCTTGGACAGCTTCGCCATGTGAGAGGGAAAGTTCTGCCATTTGCGCCTGCAACAGTCGTGCCCAACACAAGTAGTTGACATCGGAGACTTGAGCCCATTCCAAAGTCATATTGACAAAGAGCTTGAGTTGTGCCAGAACGTCTTGAGTCTCTTCTGTGAAATCTTGCGATTGAGATCGAGGGTCTTGCATCAGCCGCAAGAGTTGTCCAGCTCTGGAGAGGCCATAAAACAGGAGGACTAGCCTGCTGTTCCTCGCCGCCCAGAGATGGGCGAGCTGCTCGTAACAACTCCGTCCAATCTCCACGGCTCTATCATAGTGACCAAACAGGAAGAGAATGACCAGCTCAAGACTTTCGTAGAACAGCGCAGGCGTGTTACTATCCAGAATGCCCGTCATAAGCCAAGCCTTGTACTGCGCACCATTGTGCTGGCGGTCAGTCATTACGCCCAGAGGATCATCTGTTCGCGTTTTGCCCTGCAATGCGCGACAAGCCTGTCTTACAGCCACTAACATCGCGCCGCCTCTGGAATCAGAGTGCCAGTTTGGAATCTCTTCGCAGGCGTATTTACAATAGCTTTCGAGATCGGCCAAGTTTTCACTGGCGAGGAACTTGGCTTGGGCAGCCAGGCCGTAGCTGAGAATCGTTTCAAGCCGATCGCCACCGACAGAGGCCAGTTCAATTGCATCCTCCATCTGAGATATGGTTAAACCAAGAGAGCAGTGAATATGGCCAATCGATGATGCATGGAGCATTTGACCACGAGCCATACAGAAGGCATCTTTTCCCTCGTATAGTAAATCTTGGGAAATGGTGCCCATTTCAACAGCAAAGTGAGCCATTGAGAACCTGCAGAGTCCAATGATTCCAATATTCAGGAAGGCCATAACAGACTGAGGGAAGGCCCCGTGTGTGAAGTGTAGCTCGAGAATAAGCAATGTGAGCTGATAGTATTGTAAACAATCAGTCCACCACGCTGCACTCATGGCTTCGGAGATAACGGCACTGATGCAGGTAACATCGGGATCAGTGCACTTTGGACCGCTGACTAGTGCAGACCGTTCTGTTGACTGAATCTTTTCGGAGAGGTCGTAGAACTTTTTATCGCAGTCATCATATGTGACGTTCTCGTGAAGCTTGACCCCAAGAGAAATCAGGCACTCTTTCAGGGAAATCAGCGCTGCCAGAGAATTGCCATTCTGCGCGAAGATACGAGATTGGAGAATATAAGCCGGTGCCTTGTCGACAGCTGTCTTTGCATTTGAGAAAATAGTTGTTAATAGGTCGTTGGCAGCAGAAAGTTGGCCCATAAACAGGTTGCACTCGGCAGCACGAAAGTACAGTTGTATAGTCTCGTCATAAGACACATCTTCGCCATCCTCTGACCACGGGTCGTCCTGCAAGAGTGTCAACGCCGCTGTGTGATACGCTGCGGCTGTTGGCCGTGCTCCGTTTTCGGTTGCTGCTTGGGCACACTCTCCCAACAGCTTGCGGAAACCACTGCGGTGTGGTAACCGGTTCTTGATGAGAGTTTGGGATTTGGTAATATGAGAGGCTGTAGTATCCATCTGCCTGGCTTCCACAGAATAGTATTTGAGCAGGGTTTGTGCGATGGTAAAGTGCATTTTTTCTGCATTGCATTCCTTCAAGTCCGCTGATGCATGTATGTAGCGATCGTGTGCAAATCGGAACCGATCGTCATTCTCACTTTGGACAATGATATAAGCATGAAGAGCAGCTTGCAAGCCAGCGATGACGTCGCCTTCAGTCCACTTGCGCTGGGCAGGTTCTGGGCAGCAATTTGAGTTCTCGTCGACAAAATCGAATTCGCCACCCATGAGCCGGGTAATGAGCTCGAGCGAAAATGTGTTGCCCAGTAAAGCAGCCCATGCGAGGAACGCGCGCGCAGAATCCGGCAGCTCTCCAAGACGGCGAGTAACAAAGTCGGTGCCGAGAACGTCCGAGTCGTCGTCTCCTCGAAATTGCTCAAAAAGCTTATCTAAATCGTAATGCCACTGGCTGTCTCGATAATCGTAATAGATACTTCGTTTTCGGTAGCAAGAACTGAGCATTTCGCGCATGTAAAATGGATTTCCAGCTGACTTGGATTGTATCACGAGCGCTAGAGACAACACTTCATCTCGTGGTCGGCGTAATGTAACAGATACATATTCAATGATGTCCTCTTCGCAGAGCGGCGCTATAGAAATGCGAGTGATGACGGGTCTCACATTGCCTGGCAACTCGTCCATGTCTGGTGGGCAAATAATGCGCTGCATCTTCTCAGGGGAGAGTTCTTCGGGTCGGTAAGTAAGAATCATAACCATCTTCAACCTGGCAGCAATGATTTGCGAGATGAGGTCCAGAGACTCATCATCCGCAAAGTGCATGTCTTCCAAACAGAAGCAAATAAACTTGTGATGAGTAAACATGCGCAGAACATCCAAAAGCGTATTTACAAAGCGCATAGTTTTGGTGGAGGCACCAGCACGGAGGAAATCATGCGTCTGCTTTGATGACTTTGTCTTGGTTGAATTCTTGGATGAGGGAGCGGGAGAGATGCCTGGTGAAGAACCACGACGCTTGCCAGCGGCTCTACCGATGCTTGATGCTGGCGAGTTCTGCGAAAGCGAAATTGATCGCGACATTGCAGTGTCGGCGGGGAAGCCGAGAAGAAACTCTGGGAGACCCAGAACTTTATGCAGCATTGGCCACACAGGACGAACATACTGCTTCAAGCCCTGGTGGAACGGCGTGTCGGTATCTCTCTCACCCCATACTTGTTTGAACAGTGACGATAGTAGCTTGATAATGGGACCGAAGGCGACTCGCCTAGCGGTGTCGAATTTTGCAGTGGCACAGTAGCCTTGCTTCCTAATGTCTGGAAGAACTGACTGCACGAGAATGCTCTTGCCCAACCCTCCAGCACCTTCTAGCGTGACGATTTCGCAATGTCCACGCCGGCGATATTTGACGGTGCCCAGTTGCCTGGACAGTATTGATGCTCCCGAGTCAACTATGCTGCTATTTCTGTTGTTACTGTTACTATCTGCTCCAAAGCTGTCTATCGTGCTTGAATTCTCTGCAGATATAGACTGGTGTCGTTCCCAGCGCCGAGTGATACGAGGTATAGGCACGGTTCCACTGGAATGCGTTGAAGATAGAGTCTCCGAGCCTGTTTGGTTATCAGATATTGTCGAATGAAAGGAGCTCGCAGCGAAAGGCTTCTGTTCGGTGACCATGCTTTGCGTAAATGAACCGCTGCGCCGAGTCGTAGCATCGACAGAGCTGCCGCCACCCTCGCTGGAGCCGTCTTCGAAGATGACCATTTCGGCGTGCGAGGAGGTGCTGTCGGAGAAAGTCTGGTTATTGTGAGTGCGATTTAGTGCATGATTTCTGCCCACGCGCTCAATGACCCTAATCAATGCCTTTTTCTCCTTGTCTCTGCCTATCATTGAGGTTGGTAGCATGAAGAACGACGACACATCTTTGCTTCCGATGCTCCAATCCTTCAACCCGGCCAAATCTCCGTCGCCGAGGAATTTTTGGACTGCCAATAAATCATGCCGCAGGCCGCTTGCAGAATGGTAGCGATCTGTTACATTCTTGGCGGTACACTTTTGAATGATGCGGCCAATGGCATCTGGCACGTCGATGCGCAGTGAGGCAACGTTTGGTATCCTTCTTCCGAGCACGCCCTGGACAATGTCAAAGGCGTTGTCACCGCTGAAGGCAGGTTGTTGAGTGAGGAGCATCCATAAGAGCACTCCCAGTGAGTAAATGTCTGTTCGAGAATCGGGTTCGGCAGGCATTCGACCAGTCTGCTCCGGGCTGATGTATAGTAGTTTATTCTTTACACCAAGCTCTCTTGACAAGGCGGACCATCCCGTACTAGTCAAGCCATGCTCAAAGGATCTTGTACCAGAGCCAAAGGACATGATCCTAACCTTTTTATCTTGTGCGCTGAAATGGAAAGCATCGCCTCGGATTTCTCCATGAATCATTCCTCGCCCGTAATGCAGAATCTCTAGACATTGCGATGCCCCAATGGCGAAATCCAAAAATCTCGGCAGATCAATCGGAGGCCGCATGTTCCAGTGAGAAGGTCGGAAGGCTTGATAAATGTCTCCAGCTTTGCGGGCTCTATAAAACGCCGGGCCCATATCAAGATAGTCAAAGAGGCTGTTGTGGCCGGGATCCTGGTATATGGCCACAACAATGAGCCCACGATCGCCAGCAGAGGGATTGAGGCGGATGAAGTCCAAGGGCTTCACAATGTGGTTGCCATTGGGGTCGGCGCTTCCAGTCACTGCTTTGGCGATCTGGAAAGCACGCTCTTCCCGCGTAGCATGGAATGACACACGGGCAACAACTGGCTCTTCGATGTACTCTTGCTCGTTGGATCGCGTAGAGAGACTGGATGCCGGATGAGGCATCGTGGAGGGAAGTTGATCGTCATCGTGGCCGTTGCTTGGCGTGTGTCCGCCATGTTCGGAGGTAGAGGTGCCTCGTACCTTGGTTACAGATCCGGGACTAGAGGTATTCTGAGATGATGTGGTAGCGGGCACGGACGGAGACACAAGACGTGTGCCAAACACATGCCTAGGACAGGAAAGCCCTACGTGTTAGAAGCGGTAACTGACCTGTGAGCAAATATGGGGAGGGCATACCAAAAGTCGTATGTGGAATGGAAAGGTGTATGGGATTCATCCCAGGTGTAGCCAGCGATCTGGCGAAGTCTCTCGTACAGTCTGGGCGGCGGCGGCGGAGGCTCGAGGAGGTCTTCGGGTACAAAGGATACGCCGTCCATGGTTGAAGAAATGTGAAAAGAGCAGCAGCTTCAAGCGCGCTAGAGCAGTAAGATAAAAACCACGAGACGGGCCGCAAGGACCAGACTGAGCTGCCAGCAGGAGGCGGTGATGGATAGCTCCCCGTGCTATCACCGTCGGTTGCTGCAGCTCCGATGTAACTAAAAAAAAAAAAAAAAAAAAAAAAACAAGACGCCCAATGTGCGTTCAAGTAGACGGTCGGTTACACTGCTGGCCAGTCATAGCACCCATGGTCGTAGTCTGTGTGTTGCTGAAAAGTTTCGAGGTGGACGGCACGATTTAGGTTTCGATGTGGGAGCGAAGCACAGCTGGAAACGGAAGAAATGTGCAGAGGGCAAGCAATATGTCGAGCGAGGCAGGCTCAAGGGAAGAGCATGCAGAGTATCGTGATGGAGAAGCAGGGGTTTCTTGTTTCGAATGCGCACCCACTGTGATGCCTTCGCCTATCTCAAAATGTGAGGGAGAATGGCCGGAAAGTCACTAGACGCACGACCAAAAGCCAGAGGTTGACGAGGGTGGGCAGCATCGTCCGATCGTCACCGTTTTGCTGAGTCAGGAAAATTGGTCTCGCGGATTGGAGCTGGAGAATGGCAGAGGCACAGTGGGTGCAGTGGCAGTGGGTGCAGTGGCAGCTGCAAAGGTGCCACTGTAGCATGAAACTTGCAAATTACGGGGGCCCTTTTGGCACAACAAACCTTCTGTAAAGCTTGATTGACGGCACCTAACCAGGGCACTCGCGACGCCTAAGCACGCCTAATAAGCACGCCGTAAATCCAATCAAGCTCCACGCTAAGGGAGCCGCAGGAGCCAGGGTGGGGCATGCCACGCTCCAGAAACTTTCCAACGCACCTATCAGTCTCATTTAGTGCATGCGTGTAGGTTGGTCTATTCTACGCGGCTATTGAGGGAAAAGAATTGTTCAAGGTTTTTGGTTACTGTTTCAATCATGGTTCGTGTAGTATACGCATGTGACGACTTTTGCCTCATTCCTTTTGGTTTAATATGGGCAGCTTCTAACCTCTCTCCTCATGGCTCACTGGATAGGCCTTCACTCACTCGCACTACATGTACGGTCCCACCACAGCCACATCTCATTTCCGGCTTGTTCAACCTGTCCTCTGGCGATTCATTTCACCAATCGTCAATTAAACGACGCCCATTGTTCTAGATTCTAGACTGTGGATGACCGGCAAAACAAAACAAGGATGCACCACAAACTCTTTCAAAACTCATACCCGCTCGGGTCCGCCATTCCACACACGCCACAATGTCACTACCACCAGCTCCTCTCGCCCTCACAAAACGACGTCTTAGTTCAGTAGAAGATTCTATTATCTTGTCTATCATAACAGAGGCAGTGTCTCTCTTCTTGAGCACTGGCCCCTTCTTCTATCATCAGCGAAAGCTGCCTATAAGATCTTGCTCTCTTGTATTTGATGGCCTTCTGGCTCGTTTATGCCCTGGGTATATGTTTGGAGCAACTCTTGCCAGCACGGCTTTTAGAAAAAGCACCTTCTTCGCTGTGAAAAACCCGAATCAAACATCTAGTCTCTTCGAAACATTTGAAAATTACATCTTGCCCTCTATAAATCTCGTTCTTTTATTTTGTCATCCTTCACTCATGCAAGCTCCCCGGCTTACGGTGCTCATCATCTAAGCACCGTTAACCTTGGAGCCAGTGCGCTTGTGGGTGGGGAGCTCCTTGGTCTGGTTGGAGCCAGCGTAGTCGAAGCTCTGGGCCAGACGACGCTCAGTGTTCTTGCGAGTGTTGACAAAGTCGGGGTAGTTGAGGGTAAGCTCAACGTGACCGTTGCAGATGGCATCAGCAGCCTCGACACCCAACATGAAGGAGTGATCCTGGTTGCCGACCTCGTATCTCCAGCTACCGAAGCGGCCACGGGAGTAGATGTCCATGTCCTGGAGCTTGGGAAGAAGTTCGGTGAGGACACCCTCACGCTCCAGAGTGGGAGTGGGGTAACCCTGGTCGAACTTGCGGTGGTAGGTAGAGATGATCTCATCCTCGGCCTTGATCAGGTCGGTGTTGATGAGACCCTGAATGCAGTCCTTGAGGAGGTTCTCCTCGTCGACGGGCTTCATGGTAGACTGGGAAACTTCCAACATGACAGACCAGTAAGGACCTTCCTTGGGCTCAGAAGAAGGAGCAGGACTGCCGTTGGCGAGGTACTGGGTAGGCAGCTTGGTCTCCTTCTGGGGTTGGTTGTAGGGGGAGTAGTTGGAGAAGATGGTGGCACGGTAGAAGGGGCAGTTGTCCTCGGGGAAGTACAACCAGCACTTGTCTCCGATGCGCTCAGGGCGGACACCACGCAGACCAACACCAATGACGTGGGTGCTGGAGTAGAAGAGACCCTTGGAGAGGTTGATGAGCTCCTGGTTGCCCATCTTCTCGGCAAGCTGGTTGACGGCCATGGTGTTGATCAACTTGTTGTAGCCGACGGTGGATCCATCAGCGAAAGAGACAATCTTCTTCTCGGCGTCGATCTTGGTCACCTCACCCTGCTTGTTGAAGCGCTTCTTCTCCTTGGGGATAGTGTCGGCAACAGCAATCCAGATACCACCGGTACCGTCACGGGCAGGGAAGCGGAAAGTGGCGTTGGGGCCCCAGTTACCGGCAACCTTGTTGAGAATGACATTCTTGGTGACGAGCTTGACATCAGGAGCGGCGACACGCTCACCAAGCCATTGGCATTGCATCTGTTGTGGAAATTAGACTTGGTGCTGGACGATACGGTCGTGAATCTCCATTGGCACTTACCTTGGTGGTGGGAACAGCCCAAACCTTGTAGTTGTAAGGACGCATGAACATGTCAGCGATGCCAGAACCGGTCATACGCATGATCCATTCGTCAAAGTTTTGGGGCTTGGTGTTGGAGACACGAGCCTCGAGAGCAGCGTCAATCATGCCGTCAATGGCCTTGACCTGGTCATCCTTGGGAAGCATGGAGACGTTGTTCTGGAAAGGGTAGGGGACCCAGAGGTCCTTGTAGCGGACGTAGGAGATACGCTGGTGGGTGAACCAGTCATCGTCCTTGGGAAGAGCCTCGTCGATGCAGTCGTCGAAGTACTTGTAGTGGGAGAAGATGACGTGGCCACCGACATCGTAGAGCTGGTGAAGTTGGGGTTAGCCGTTTGCTGCGACAAGAGATGATTGCGACTGGCTGGGAGAGAACTTACGAAACCCTCGGGGGTGACATCAGTGCTGGCAAGACCACCAGCACGCTCGGCGGAATCGACAATCAGCCATGAGGGGCCGTTCTGCAAACGGAATTGGTCAGTATAGGTATTCTTCGTTCGATGCGGTGAGTGGCGGGGGAGGCCATCTTTAACGTACGATCTGGTTCAAACGCTTCGCGGCACCGAGACCAGTAGGTCCCATGCCAATGACGAGGACGTCAACTTGACTGCAGCAGAAGAATTGATGTTAGCTAAAGACGTCTAAAAGTTTGGCATCATGGTCGAGCGCTTGAGCGCGACTCGAGAGGCGGCAGCAAACGGACAAGAACGTACGTATCAGCACCCATTGTGGAGAATTTGTCAAGGAAAAGAGCTTGAAAGGGTATTGTAGTCGAAAAAGAGGAATAGCAGAAGAATCTCTCGTATTAAAACAAGAAGATTCCGTTGGACGACAAAAAAGCAAACAAGCTGCGTGAGAGGTAGGATGGTTGGTGTGGAAGAGGGAAATAAGAAAAGGGACGGCGAGATGCTGTCGAGACGGGATTGATGAAGTACAGTCCAGCAAGGCCCCCAAACAGTCTCCAGCGACAGAGCAGAAAGGAAAGTGGGCTTGTGTTATTTTTTTCGCTGGTGCTTGGTTGGCTGACTTGGTTACCCCAGGAGAACTTTTTCCACTCTTTGGGTACCTACAATTAAAAAAAAAAGGAGTTGGGATGGAGGGGCTAAAATTACCTGGACTGGTATGGGAGGGAGCAGAGGGGCGGATTGCATTTGGGGGGGTTCGTGCATAGGAGTAGCGGTTCTTATTGGCTGGGGGGTGACAGCGGGATACCAACAATTGGCAGACGCTGTCACAATAAGGTGATACTGCCTGGATAGCTGGTGTTCCTCTCAGGTACAGGTACAGGTACATTTAGTGCTACCTTTAGTGGCTGATCAGTGGTTATCCGGTAGTCGTCGCCACGCAATCTCCCCCTTGGCAACCCAGGCAAACCTCGCCATGTGCTGTGCTGCAGGGTGCGGGCGCCGAAAAGCTTGGCCTTTTAGCGGCATCGCTGAGGGCACCACCACTGTAGCCTTGCCTGTGCTGTCTGTCTGCCAGCTCCGATTGACAGGGGTAGTGAAGACATGCTCCAACACAATTGCTTTATTTCCTTTTTGCCCCCGGTATGCGCCGTGTCCTGTCTATTTCTTTTTTTTTTTTTTTTTTTTCAACATGTTGGAATTCTAAAACCGATACACAGTCTGCCTTCGTCATCTGAGACCCAACGACGCAAAAATTAAGTCAAATGTGACGGGACCAGTCAACGGAGCGCTGTAGCAGGCTTTGCTGCCTATCAGCAATAATTCCAGCGCTAATTAATGACATTTGGCCCAAGTTTCCCCCCTGAACACCCCGACCAGGCACAAAGGGGCGCCCCTGAACATTGAACAAGGCACCTGTGGGTCTTGATTGGGGGTGAATCTGTTGCGCCATTAGGCGACGCGGACCAGAAGGACCAGGAGCGATATCAGTGTAATTTCCAGTGAAATGAACTCAACTGAGTTGCGAGCTGCCAGCTGCTCAGCAACGTTGCAAACAGCCGCCAGGCGAATTAAATCAGATACAGGTACAGGTACAGGTACAGGTACAGGTACAGGCACAGAAAACAACTATAAACAAACAAACAAATAAATAAATATCTGATCAATACTGATAAATTGTTACGTTTTTCCTGTCCTGTCTCTGCACAGCCAGATCTCATAGATCTCGACATGTAAACTCGGCTAGGCGAAGATGCAGGTACCACCACCTCCCCTCCACACTACACCACACCACTCACCAATTCAAGGCCAAGCTGAATCACCACAATGCAGAAAACAGCATAGCACGACTCTCGGCAACAGATGCCGTCGCTAGTTAACTGTCAAAGACGCCAATTTCACACGTGCCATTAGCCTGCCACTCTGCAACCTCCCGCCCAGACTACCACATACCTATCCCTCCATAGTGCACATACAATCATACAATTCGTACATGGCACATTTGCTGTATCTCTGTACTCGGACTCGAGGCTGGCTCAACAAGGTGCCAGATTCACGCAATGGCTCCCGCGGAAATGGTCCACGCACGTGCCACGCAAGGCTCACTTGCGCTGCTCTCCTCGACGGCAGCAATCAATTGCACTACCATGTACGTCACTACCGTAACTTTACAGACGTCACCCTTGTTACAACCAGCAGATCCAAACAAGGTTCTGATGTGCAGATTGTTGCGTATCTCCGTCCCATTAATAGAAACACCGCGGGCCACATGGACACATTGCAGCAATCAACTACTACCTGCCTAGTCAGTACAATAGCAGCCGGCACATTATGGGTAGAAAAGGCACTACTTGTATTGCCGACTGGATTTCCCAAAAGCTGCCCAACATTGCCTTGTTCCACGTAATTTGAATGACCGGCCCCGTTGTTTGATCAGCATATTTTGACAAACCCTTATCCCAAGAGGCAAGACAAAAGAACTTTTGCCTTTCCTCGTGCCCTGATCCCTGAATAGGATGTGCAGTTCCGGAGTACATCCAACACGGCACGGCAAGATGCAAGAGCATGTGCCGTCTAAAGGAGCCAACAAGCAGCATACAACGTACCCATCGTAATACCCATTGCATGCACTGTAATTCGCTACATATGTACGGGGCGTCTGGTGTCATTATGGGACACGCTGGTCGCTTCGTCCCCGGTCGCGTCGCATTGATTGGCTAGCCTGGTTGTTCCCGTGGCCGGTAGCATGCTACTGAAACTGGTAGAGATCGTAGATGGCATAGATCCCGCTGGGCCATTGGGTGCTAACTAACTTAATACTAACCGTACGCTGGGCTGTCTGGCTTTATCTGTCGACGATCTCATCTCACTCATCCTTCTGCGGCAGCGCAACGGCATAACTTTCTCCTAGTAAACTCGGCGTCTTGCAATCTGACAAAGACGCCGCATTGGCCGCACCAGTTCCTCAAATGCAGCGACTAGCAATTAGTCGCTGTTGTCTTGATGATCCCATGGCCCCCTTTGTGGCAATCATGGTTGACCTCCTGTTTCTGAAACGTGCAGATCGAGGACAAACCGGGTAATGTCAGCAACCCATTGGCGCCAGAGTATCACCACTTCGTTGCAGCACCATTGCTTGTCCCGGTAATGATGATACATGTGCTCCATAAGTTATTACAGGCATGTACAAGCCAACTCCTGGACCATAATAAAAGCCATGAAAAATTGGAAATTGGAGAGAAAAGCAAAACGACCAGCAATGTCGATCGCTGGACCCGGATGTGGGAACCCGTTCGTCACACTGGGTCCTCCTAGCATGGAAGTCAGTCTTGCGCTGGGCGATGACGATAAGGAACTGACTCTTTCGCAGGGCAAAAGGCAGGAAATAAGTCGAAACATGAATTGATTTTCGCGTCAGAATTTTCATGTGTCAATATTATGGCAGAGGGGAATTTCGGTGGTATTTTCCCTATCTGTGATAGTGAAGTTATCGGTATCGTCCTCGCGGGTACATATGAAAAAAACTCATCAACGGCAGGGGTTTTGTCTGTGCATGTGTTCTCAAAGTAGCGATTATCTCTTTTCCCGTGCTGCAAGGGAACAAGAGGAGAACTAGTCGGGGAAAAGACAAAATTAAGCATTTTTACAGAGGAGAAGGAGGTCTGGGTGGGAAAAGCCAAGACCAAAGCCAAGTCTGTAACGCAGGGCCGTTGACGATACAATCCGATGAAACAATGCAATGCCAAGCCTTTCTTATTCTTAATCTTTAATTTTTGGCTTCTTTCTAGAATTAGAGCATTGGAGGAATCCACGATACGATGACACCAGAGCGGCCTAGGCAGAAAAGGGATGGACAGCCATGGGCAACTAACTAATTGGCCAGTCCACTCCTTCATTATTCATTCACGATCAGATATGGTGATGATTTGCAGAAGAGTTTGCAGACCGGTACAGTAGCAAGTAACAGCTGCTGTGTGTCCATAATTCCCACAATGAGTTTCTATGCTCTATTTCTGGAACGAAGATTCGTCCGCCTCGGTCGCACAGCTTGCCCAATTGGCCCGAGTCGCATACGTGCAAAGCTGTGATACATGTACAATTTGCCTGCGGCGGCAAACGCAGCGTGATTGACAGGCAAACGGTTGTGGTCTCTTGGTGTCTCTCGGAGCAGTTTTGGTCAATTACCTGGTTGCTGTCTCCCGAGACAATGAGATCGCCATGCTTCTAAAACATCCAAGGGAGGGCTTCATCCGGTAGAAGCAAAGATAACACAACACGGTGATGCGCCATGGAAAGCATTCCAACAGCGCCGGAACGCGAAGTCCAGTAATTAACAAACAAGCAGATGATGTCAATGATGCATCTTGGAGTTTGCTACCGTGCCATTGCCGTTTGACGGAGCAACGGTAACTTTGGACTGTGCCTGTTTTTGTTTTTGTTTCGGCTGTTTGGGTTGCTTGCGCAATCAATTCAAGTGGAAGCCCGCATGTGAGGAATTGCAGTATCTGATGCAGTACGACCCAGCAAGTAGTTGTGGTCTCTGTCATTTGCCCATCAACAGATACAGCATCTGTCAATAATTATAAGAAATAATCACAGACAACATATTCAACAGGATCAAGATGGAATGAGATTCACGGTTTACAAGACACTGACTGAGTCGGCTAGACCGAGCACACTACTGGCAACTAGGCAATTTTTCTTTTATTCCCTTCGTCAATGGGCTGCCGTGCGGAAGCCACGCCGGCAGGTCGAGGTGAATGATTCGTTGGAGGATACCCGTGACGAGTACTTTTTACAGGCACTTTTTACAGGCACTTTTACTGGCTGCGGCCTCTGTGTAGCTCGTGCAGCTCCGTCCATTTGCGCTGATAACGCACCGAGTCTTAGCACACACACCCCTGTCGCCCTGTCCAGGTCAAGCTTCAGTGGCGGGCCGGTAGCGTTGATCAGCGGCGTCGTTTTACGCGTCTGGCTCTTCAGGGGGGGGGCGGCTGGGGACACTTTGGACAGAACAGAAGGAGGGGCGGACAATGGCCCACTACGCTGGTGCAGAGGGGAAATTAATTTGCTCGCTGGTGTCTGCTCCATTCGCACTAATCTTGTTTTTATTTATCTATCTTTTCAATTTTTCTTTTTTCAGTGATGCTTCTTTGTCTGGTGTTTGGAGACTGGAGACAGGAAGAGAGATTGTCGTTCCTTGCACAGCCCCCAGGCACCTCCTTCAGGCTACGCGCAATGCAATCCATTTCAGTGGAACAGTGGCCCCCCTATGCTCCTAAGCGGTTCCCCTAAAGCCGCCCACAGTGACAGTGACCTCGCCTCCCCCCTGTCTCCCTGTCCCTGTTCCCCTGTGGTGCTGTGTCCAGTAGCTGTGGTCCCGCTTCACCCTGTTCCCGCCTAGCCTAACCGTCCCATTGACGACATTAATGATTATTATTATCATTATTTTCGTTCCGCCCATCCTAGCTCAGCACTGTTTGGGAGGAGAGCACGCCTGTATCGCTAGCGCTGGCGTAACCTTTTTTTTTATCGTTCCCAGCCAGGCCTCGTTCCCCTAAAGCCTGTTCTGCAGCATTTTTGCGTCCTCATCTCCCGCACCCACCCACTCTTTTTCTCATCCTCCCATCCCCCATCCCACACCCCCCTCCATTCCACCACTGCCACTACGTAACACTCTCCCAGTTGCTTGATCGCTACTTCAAACACTTCTTCTTCAACAACCATCCAAGAAGACATCATTTTGTGTTTTCTTCCTTTTCCTTCTTCACTTCACCATCTTCTTCCTTTTAGAAGTGTCTATTTGTCCTCACTCGCACGGCAAATAGTTGTTCTTTTCTGCATTTATCCAACCCACTGAATCCATACAGTGGTCGACTCTCCTTTTTTTAGACTTTTTTCTCACCCATCAAAGACTCTGTTCTTTTTTTAAAACTCTTGGCTCCGTCCGTCCACTCGCTTCACCACAGACCAACTTCTCTTCTTTTCGCAAAAAGGTCGTCCTTTTCTGTTCCGCACACATCTCTCACAATGTCTACCGAAGAAAAGACTCGCGTCTCTGGCGACGCTCCTCGCCAGTCGTCACCCATCCTCCCCGTCTCCAACGTCGACAAGCCTCAGCCTCCTGCTGCTACCCCCATCCACCCGGCCGTCTACATTATGTGAGTTTGCGCGCGCATTTCATACCACAGAGGCGCCTTTGCTAACACCTCCCGCAGCGCATGGATTGGTTTCAGTTCCTCCGTCATTCTTTTCAACAAGTGGTTGTTGGATACCCTCAAGTTCAGTATGTAGCTTACGCATAATGTGGCGTCGTTTGCAGTCAACTCTCCCCCGATGCCGCAACAGCTCTTTTTTTTCTCTTCGACGACGACGACGAGAATGCTAACCTCAATCGCCAGGGTACCCCGTTATCCTCACCACCTACCACTTGACGTTTGCGACGGTCGTAACCCAGGGTATGGCACGATGGACTACAATGCTTGATGGTCGCAAGTCAGTCAAAATGTCTGGCCGCGTCTACCTGCGCGCAGTCGTTCCCATCGGTGTCTTCTTCAGCTTGAGTTTGATCTGCGGTAACTTGACCTACCTCTACCTCTCCGTCGCCTTCATCCAGATGCTCAAGGCTACCACCCCCGTCGCTGTCTTGCTCGCTTCCTGGGCCCTGGGTGTCTCTGCCCCCAACATGAAGCAGTTCCTCAACGTCTCCGCCATTGTCGTCGGTGTCATCATTGCCTCCATTGGCGAGATTGACTTTGTCGTCATTGGTGTCCTGCTCCAGCTTGCCGGTGTCATGTTCGAGGCCCTCCGTCTTACCATGGTCCAGCGTCTGCTCAGCTCTCCCGACTTGAAGATGGACCCCCTCGTCTCTCTCTACTACTTCGCCCCCATCTGCGCCGTCATGAACGGTGTCGTTGCTCTCATCTGGGAAGTCCCCAAGTGCGGCATGGCTGATGTCTACAACGTCGGTCTCTTCACCTTCTTCCTCAACGGTCTCTGCGCTTTCATGCTCAACGTCTCCGTCGTCTTCTTGATTGGCAAGACTTCTGCCGTCGTTCTTACCCTCTGCGGTGTGCTGAAGGACATCATGCTTGTCGGCGCCTCCATGCTGATCTGGGGCACACACGTCACCGGTCTGCAGTTCTTCGGTTACTCCATTGCCCTCGGTGGCATGGTCTACTACAAGCTCGGCTACGACCAGATCAAGGGCTACGCTGGTGAGGCTTCTCGCCAATGGGCCGAGTTCGGTGCTCGCAAGCCCGCCCTGCGCAAGATCACGCTCATTGTTGCCACCTTTTTCTTCCTGGCCGTCGTCTTCACCGGCTTGGCTCCTACCTATGCCCCTGCCTACGACCCCAAGTCCATTGGCTTTGGTGGCAAGACTGATTCCAACTAAGGCAATGAACAGGAAGCAGCATTTGAGAATATCACGTACAAAGTATTCTCATTGCAGGATGATTCGCAAAATATAATCTTCATCAGATGGCATAAAGGCGTTTGGTTTCAGCGATAGAACGGACCATCGAAATGGGTCGTTGTCAATTTTGATTTGCAACTAATTTCGATTGTGGCCAAAACAAGCTTGACATAATCTAAGTCGGCTTGTGTCCTTTTTTTTATTCTTGTCTTTCTTTTTTTCTTTTTATTAATTTGGAGACCTTGTTTCGAGGGCACGGAAGAGACTTGTCAGGAGGAGGTTTTGATATGAGGAAAAGGATCTTTTTGTTAAAAAACACTGGATGTATAATTACCACCAAAGATGTTTTATCACTTTTTCTGCAGCGCTGAGCGCAATGGTACTCTCTTTGGAGCTACTCATGAGTTGCATTACGAATAAAATAGACAAAAAAAATTAAACATAACAACGTGTTACCCCGTGATGTGTGTTGTGTATGAGTCTTTGTTCATCCATTCTGGCACATTTGCCTGGTTTGGTGCGGTTGAATGCGGTTGGCCACAGTTTGTTGCAATTGATGTGGTTCGGTTTCCCATGGCCATTGAGACTCGCGTTTCGTCCTGACAGGTTTCTCGAGAAAAGTCACAGCAAGGAGGCTTGGTGATTGGTAAGGTTGTGAATTTTGTATTGAGTCTTTTTAAAAATGAACCAATTTCATACTAAGCCCATTAAAAAAAACCCTCATGGTCCATGAAACAATGCCATTTATGCATCTTTACATCCCGCCAACTCCCTTTAACCGGTGAACAAATTTAAAAGCCTGGATTGTTATTAGTATGAGGTTTCGAATATAATGTGTGTCAGAGGTCCAGCAGATCTGGAACTTGTGATAAGGGTGGTGGACGTACGCAGAGGGGTGAAGAACCATCGGTTCTTGCCGCTAGTGTAACGCTCCTCGAGAACCTTCTTGACCGTCTTCTTGGCGTCCTCGCGCTGGCTGACCTCCTTGAAGGTGTCGCCGGTGATGGCGCCCTTGAGGCCCTCGAGCTCGAGCGTGTAGCGGGTGGGCATCAAGTGGTTGTAGTTGATGACCTTGATGAAGGGCTTGACCTTGGAGCGCTTCTCCTGGCGGGCCTTGGACATGCGGCGGGTGATCTTGGAGGGGTAGCGCTCGATGCCGGCGACGACGGCGTGGCCGAAGGGGTGAGGCTTGTTGCCGTTGTCGACAGGCTGGATGATGACGACCTACGTTGTTTGTTAGTTGGGTGTTCAGAGGTTCGATACGTGTAGCTTGTCAATTGTAGACGTCGAGTTGGTGTCAATGTCACTGTCAGAGTCGAGGTCAAAAGGGGTGCTGTATGTGCGTCGAGAATTATCCGTTGCTGCTCATATCATCCATGGTCGAGCTTCGTTGAAAACTTCAATGTTGAAATCTCGACCGTTGAATCTTCAATCTTGAATGTCAAGCATTGAATGTCAAAGATTGAAGTTCCCAGATATCCAAACCAGCTCAATTCGTTCGCAATTCATAAATCGGCCGTAAACGCATCGCAGCTTCGGTAACAAGATCCCTTCGTCGCACACATCCTTTTCGACATTGACTTCGACAGACATTGTCCTCCAACTCAATCCTTCAATCCAACGCTACAAATAAATCGTACCTTCTTGCCGGCATAGCGGCCTCGGGTGATGATGGCGACACGGCCGACCTTGAGGAACTTCATTTTATCCTACGGTGTGGTGGTCGAATATGAATTGTCGAGGAGGGAGAGGGGGGGTATAGAGAAATTCGTCGGACGTCTCAAGAGGTGAGCCGAGATTTTGGGCGTATATTTTTCCTGTTTGTGGGTTGACAAATTTGGGGCAAGCGAGTGAGTGCGACACGTGCATTGTCACATGACCCAGAACCGCTCAAAAAATTCACTTTGGCTGTCTTTTCGGTCAAGTAAAGCCGTTGAATTTGCTTAGTCATTCTTTGGATTGTAATCCACTCCAAGCTGCAACAGTTCGAGATTACTTGGACCTTGTGGTAGCATCACACGTTACTCTATAAACAAAATGCCTGCGCCAACATACATTATTTCCAGGGCCGCTGACCCCATTTTCGCCATCTTCATTGGCTTCTCTGCAGCTGCGCTGCGCATCAACCGCGAAGAGAAAACCAAGGGCAAGACGGGCAGCCAGATCATCGATGATGGATTAAGGTAGGTTCATAACAAATGCAGTAGTTACACGAGCAGCTCCGGCAAAAAATGATCAAATTTGCAGCGCTAATATTCATGTGCACGCGTAGGCGCATCGGTCTATCCAAGAAATCCTCATAACCCGAACACGCGATACTTGTCTATATATAATTCCCGAGATACCCCCAAAAACGCCTCATCATGTACCAATATCCCTAATATGTACGGCTTGAAAATGCCATGATGCTATTTTAATGCAGAAAATACTATGTCTATGACCCAAACGCTCACTCTGTCCATTTTACGAGCTGTAAGCAGGGCCGTATTCCTTCTTCATGGCTTCGCGAACGATTTGTCCACACAGCTTGGCAGTAGGGTTGACGCTGACTGCGAGACCCTTGGCGACTTCGTTTCCGTATCGTCCGCCGAAAGCAAGGTCGTGTGAAGCAGCCTCTTCAAAGTTGAAGCGCTTCCAGCGTGATTCGCGACGAGTCTCGTCCATGTCGAGCTCGCGGTCTTGAAGGAACTTGGATGTCTTGAGGTAGATGGCCGCTCGTTGCGTGTGGGCCAGAGACAGAGTCTTGGCAGCAG
The DNA here is from genome assembly GCA_022702485.1 of Simplicillium sp. C3G150-2. NCBI lineage: Eukaryota > Fungi > Ascomycota > Sordariomycetes > Hypocreales > Cordycipitaceae > Simplicillium > Simplicillium sp. C3G150-2. The sequence continues at coordinate 388,348 of JAJIYY010000005.1, read as the reverse complement.
TGGGAGACATGGAAGCACGGAAGGATTCGGGCGTCAACAGGGCGATGGAGGTGTCCAGGTCCTTGAGCGCCGTGGTGGCAGCTTGGACCTTTTCATCGCGGTCGGGGTTTGTGACGAGAGGCATGGGCATGGTGGTAGTCCAGTTGAGGAGCATGGCGTCACCGTAGAGTCTGCGCATGATCTGGGCGCGGTTGTTGCGTGCGCTGGCATATTTGGGGTAGTCGGCGATGAGGGCGTCGAACTGGGCAATGCAGTCCTTGTAGCTGGCGATGGCGATGTCGTCGGCGCCCTCGGACTCGGGCTTGGTGAGCTTCATCTCGAGCTGCTGGATGGAGAGGATGATAGAGCGCTCGCGCTTGGAGACAGTGTCGTACTCGTCGGCGTCTGTAATCTGGGGATCGCGCGGGAGGCGCTCGTCGAGGACCAGGTTGGATGCGGGGTTGGATTCGGGGTCGCGCATCTTTTCGAGGACGTTGACGTCTCGAGTGGTGAGGTCGATGGAGGCCATGGCTACGGAAAGAGAAATTGAAGAGTGTAGAGAGAAAGGGTTTGTGTGTATGGTATTGTCAAGTGTGTAATTGGAGACGTATGGAGGGGCAGACAATAAAATATCTTGAAGAGATCAAGAAATTGTTACGACTCGGTACAGTCAAGTCGAGGAGTGCGGGATAGTCCGCGGTGGGTAACTGGAACAACGGGAGTAAATGGCTTTGGATAAGGGTAATTCCAGACAAAAGAATGGCAAAGACACCTTGCAAAAAAAGAACCAAAAAAACAGTAAAGCCGTTGCCACTGAGTGACAGTGTCGCTTAAAAATTGCGTTGACGTCGATGGAATGTATTTTGGGGTGTTCGGCTTAAGCCACACGAATTGGCGGGGAGACTGCCTTCACAGTGGTGTGGAAGCGGTCTAAGGCAGAGGGAGAGTGTGCGGGCAAGGGCGGCTTATGGCGGCGACAGGCTGAGCGAGCACAGCGTGCCGAAGGCGACGGAGCGATTCCGCGCGGCGGGAGAAGCGGAGGATCCGGCGATGTGGGTGTGGGCATGGCAAAAGGGAAAGAGCACGGCGACCCGCTCCTGCCGGATCCCAAACAGGTAGTTTACACTGCCCTCTCACCAATTACTGGCTTATAGAAGTCGTGAGGGTATCTTCAGCAGTCTTTTTTACTCTGTACTGTTGATTTTCTACAGTGGTGGTACCTGAACAACTGACCACCATGCCATGCGAAATTTGTTCATTTCAATTAAAACCGCCCAAGACAAGGACCCCTGTTTCCATGACATCCCTTTCCCAGCCAAGTAAACAACGTCTGTCATGTATGGAAAGAGAGTTTCAAATAACTAAAAATATTACCCAATTTAGTCGTGCTCACATATTAAAAACTGACAGTCAAATGCCATGTGTCGTCATACCGACTACAGCCGCGCCCCTTTGGCTGGTGCATACCAACGGCCTGCCTCACTAATACAGCGAAAAAATACTCGGCCTAGTTCAACTGCAAACCGTGCGGCCCATTTCCGGCCTGTCACTCTCGGGATAATTTCTGTCCAAACTAGACAGCCCTGTTGAGATTTCCTGACCATTGTCTGGGACACTATTTGTTGGTGCCGTTTTCATATATAGAACCCAGGCCAGTCTAACTCCCACACCTTTTCATCCCACACAAACATCCCACCCATCACAAGACTCTTCACCCTCCCCAAGTATACCCTTTCCATATACCCTTTGATACATACACCCACACAACATGGCTCCCTCTGCTGTATCTCCCGTACAGCGTCCTCAGAATGGCGTCGCCAACGGCACCCCAGACAACACCTTCGCCATCCAGCCCCCCGCCAACTTCACAGGTTACGACCACGTAACGTGGTGGGTAGGCAACGCCAAGCAGGCCGCTGCATACTACACCCAGCTGTTCGACTTCAAGGTCGAGGCGTACCGCGGTCTGGAAACCGGCAGCCGCTACTTCACGTCCTATGTCGTCTCCAACAACGACGTCCGCTTCGTCTTCACCTCCCCCATCCGCTCCGCCAAGTACCTTCCCGAAGATGAGGCTATCTCCGCCGAGGACAAGGCCCTCCTCGAGCAGATGCACGCCCACCAGGAACGCCACGGCGACGCCGTCAAGGACGTTGCCTTTGAGGTAGACAACGTCGAGGCCGTCTACAACCGCGCCATTGCCGATGGCGACTCCATCTCCGTGCAGCCCCCCAAGACCATCACCGACGAGCAGCACGGCTCTGTCACCACCGCCGTCATCCACACCTACGGCGACACCACGCACACTCTCATCAACCGCCAAAACTTCACTGGCGACTTCTTCCCCGGCTTCCGCGCCGGCAAGCCCTCCACCTCCAACATCGTTGCTCCCACTGTGCCCCTGGTCCGCATCGACCACTGCGTCGGCAACCAGGGCTGGAACGAGATGACCGAGGCCTGTGCCTTTTACGAAAAGTGCCTCGACTTCCACCGCTTCTGGTCCGTCGACGACAACCAAATCTCCACCGAGTTCTCTGCCCTCTCCTCCATCGTCATGGCCTCCCCCAACAACCTCGTCAAGATGCCCATCAACGAGCCCGCTCCCGGAAAGAAAAAGTCCCAGATCGAGGAGTATGTCACCTTCAACTCCGGCCCTGGAGTCCAGCACATCGCCCTCCTGACCAAGGACATCATCACCTCCGTCTCTGCCCTGCGCGCCCGTGGTGTCGAGTTCATCAACGTCCCCACCTCCTACTACGACACCATCCGCCTCCGCCTCAAGACGGAGAAGCGCAACTGGGAGCTCAAGGAGGACCTCGACACCATCCAGAAGCTCAACATCCTCATCGACTACGACGAGGGTGGCTACCTCCTCCAGCTCTTCACCAAGCCCCTCATGGACCGTCCTACTGTCTTCATTGAGATTATTCAGCGCAACGAGTTTGAGGGCTTCGGTGCTGGCAACTTCAAGAGCTTGTTCGAGGCTATTGAGCGTGAGCAGGCCGAGCGTGGCAACTTGTAAGACAACCAACTATGTGTTGAGTTGTGTCGGCGAAAAAGTTGCATTTGTTTTTCTTTTTTATTTAGATCGGATTTTCCTTTGTTATCTACACGAAGCATGAGTATATCAGCAACGGTTTAATTGTTCTTATCGGATATTTTTTGTTTTTGTTTTTTCACTCATGACACCACGGTGATGATGATCCCGTCGTTGGCCATTTATCTGTTAGCTTGTCTTTTGTTTTCCGTCTCTCACCTCTTGGGGATTCTTGTTCATACATTATACAAACCGCTGGCCATCTCCATATGAGTGGTCTAGCTTCTCATCACACCCAAAAAAGAAATGACAACAAATTTGAAATCAAATGCCTTTCTCACTTACATTTCATCTCATGACTGTGAAGTCAAAATAAATCCCCTTTATCCTATTTAGCAAACAGCGAATTAACTCAGCCGCGGCTTGAAAGGACTTGACTGAACCACGAGTCAACAGCCATGCAATTTCAATCCTTTCCCACAACCTGCATTGGTGTCGCAAGATTACTGAGACACAAGCCCCAGTAAAGCTGATTTAACCAGCTTTGCGCCGTTGCCCATCCCAAGCACAGATCACACACTAGGCTATACAGCCTAATTGCGAGTGTCGCATCCCATTAAGTAGCCCGCGGGGTGGAAAAACCAACAGCCACAGTTAGTCAGCGACATTCATCCGCGAGCGCCTTACAGCTCGCAGATGTAATCGCGATAGTCAACCCACTGAATGAGATCGAGTCATTGATTGGGATTTCCCCCCGACGTCCAGCACAATGGTCTACAATGGTGTACCCTCCACTGGCTGCGAGACGTGCAGAAAGCGCAGGATTAAAGTAAGCCGTCCGACCCGCCGTCTAACGGGGTCGCTTCCCCGGATCGAACGAGGCTAATGCTTGTTTGCTTGTAGTGCGATGGTCGCCGACCAACATGCGGCCAGTGTGCAAAGTCCGCCCGAGAGTGTCTTGGCTATCGGGATCTGTCGGAGGTCATATTTCGGAATCAGACTGAAGACGTGCAACGGCGCGCCATTAAATGGGAGCAGAAGAAGAAGAGCAGCAGGGCAAACCAGGTCTCACCGACGTCGGCCTCGTCACAACAGTCATCTCACTCCCACAAAGTCGCAGATGAGGCCGTGATAAAACGAGAAGCAAGTCCCTCACCATCGCTAACACAGCCTGTCGAGGAGCGCGCCAAGTGCTTCTTCGTCTCTCACTATGTCTTCCCGGGTTCCACTGAGCGGCAGCGCAGCATCAACAACTTTTATCTCAGCATCATGCGACGAGAGCCTGATCCAGCATTCAAACTCGCCTTGGAAGCTTGCTCCTTAGCCTGTCTCAGCAAGGGCACCGGCAACGCTCATCAGCTAAAAGTCGATGCTATCCGCACATATGGGCAGGCTCTCCTTGCGGTATCCTCAGCCCTCAGCGACCCCGCGCGGCGCTACAAAGACGATGTCCTCGCATCGGTGATCCTCTTCACTCTCTTTGAGAACCTCATCCCCTCTGAGCCAGGCATATCCCAATGGACCAAACACGTCTATGCTGCCGTCGATTTCATCCGTCAGCGCAGCTCTGAGCTGTGCGAAACCTCCATCGGGCGGCAAATGTTTCGCAACGTGAAGCTTCTTGCAGTAATTGTGCCTCATGATCTCTTTACCATCTCCAATACTAATGCGAACTTCATAGGCTCGCATGGCAGCGTTAGTGGGTAGCGAACTACCACTCGGTCTGGAGTTCTGGAACAGGGACTTCAGCGAAAGGAGCGACGTCGACATCACCTACGACAAACTCGTCGAAAGCGCCCACTTGCGCTATTCAATAGAGAAACTGCTGCGCCACACGCCATACACGCCAGATAAACGCTACAAGGTCATGGCTCTCATGCACGAGTGCCAGCGGCTAGAGCACGAACTCGATGTTTGGCATACCACTTTCTCCAAGACATACAAGTACTGGGCTGCGACGTGGGTGGGAAAACTGCCCGACCAACAGCCCTTGGACGACGTAGAAGCATATCCTGGCCCCGTGTTCGTTTTCGACGATCTTTACAGCTGCACCGTCCTGATAAGTCTATGGACAATACGCCTCGTTATGCACTGGCACATAATCCGATGCGCCGCCTGGATCAACCACCCGGATGACTACCGCACTACTCTCGAGTACGAGAATGGGTTCCGCGTTGGTGTCGAGTTGGTCAATAACATTATCGCATCCGTGCCTTACCAGCTCGGATGGTTCAATACGAGAAAACATCTCCTTGGCACGACGGAGCTGCCCTCCTTCGCTTGTGGCGAGGACTTCCACTCCAAGGGTCTTGGTAGTGAGCATATCAGCTTAATGCTGGGTATTTTGAGTATAAGTGACTTTGCGACGCCGAGGCAGCGGGCGTGGGCCAAGGGCCGTCTGCGCTACATCTACACCACTCACGGTTTATACCACGCCAAACGTGAGTCGGAGGTACGTTACTGCAACATCTTCTGGATACATTGCTGGTCGACTAACACACTCAGCTACCTGTCACAATGCCTTCTATGAGCATTCAGTTCGACGCCTTATACATTAACTCCGCGCAGCATCTGAGCTCCAGGCATGGAAATCAAGCTCCAATATTTGGCCTCTTCCCACCCAACGCTAGCAAGCTGCAGCACCATGTTGATTTCTTTACCAATATTACGTACAGAAACACAGAACACGCCGAGTAGTTTTTTGCTCCTCCCACCTTACGTATCTGGACAAAGGGCTCCCTTGGCTGCAATTATCACATTCGTGGTTTAAAAGTATGCTTTGCCGCGGGCGCGTATCCAGTCAGACGCCATATATTCCACAACTCCCCGAAACACCTCCAGCTTGGCGATTCTTCCACGTTTGGCCTTATTACGCTGGATTCCGGCAAATGCAGCATATTCAAAACCACGTGCCCGTTGACTTGGAGGAAAGGAAAGCAAAATGGACTCCAGCAGATGGTGTGAGTCATTTAGGCCTTGACTGGTCCATTCAACAATAGCAGGCAGAGGAGCGATACGCAGCGAAAGTCTAGTTGCGTATTCTTTGTATAATAAGTATCATATAAGCATAGAGCATATAGTTATTCTGTAACTTAATTGGCATCAGAATCGATATCAAACCTTGCAAGTACAGGGCTGCGCGGCTTCAAATGGCAGTCGAGACATGTGATATCGCAGCCGTTGAGTTGCTGAGCAGCCATGGTGCTAATTTAAGGCGTGCAATTATTCGTCTGGAACATGGTAAAATTGCTCTGTCTGAAGCCTATGCTAGACAAGGGACTTTGACGTGGTATACACTGGGTAGAACAGATATTGCTATGAGGGATGGAAATGGTCACTCGGCGTTGACTATGGCTGTGAGTCATGGAAATGTCTTGATCGTGAAGTGGCTGCTTGAGCATGGCGCGAAAGCTCGCCAGAAGGCATCCTTGAGTAAGTAGGGATGGGGAAGCATGGGAATGGGGTTCGTTGTTGGCTCTGGGGAGACTTGACTGGCATAAACCGAATAAAGTGCACGAGATATTAGCAATAAGATTATTCACATTTTTCTGTTAATAATATTTCCTCACAGGGAGCGCTTCAATGCGTCATTGCTCTTTGCACTACAGAAGAGGGGTAGTAGCCAATTAGCTGGCGTGCCTACGTCGTACGAAAGCATCAAATCCCCCAGCACTGGCGGTTCCCTCAGCCTGCTCGTCCCAGCTGTTCTGGAATAGTCCATCAAGTATTCGTTAAAATCGGCACTGGCCAACTCCTTTTCTGCTTCATTCCCCAAGACGATTCACAAGACCGGCGCTTCAAATACCATGGCCTACAAGACTTTGTCAGATCTACCACCTGAGCTCCTCCTCGAGATCGCATACGCGCTGAAGGACGACGTAACCTCCATCGCCAAGTTCAGTCGGCTCTGCCGTGCCACGTACAGAGTCATCCCGCCCTATCTCTACGAAGCCCACCAGGCGGGACTCGTTGGTATTGATCGATCGTATCCTGATGCGTGGTACCATGCGGTTCAGCAAAACATTGTTAGCACAGCGCGCCGAGTCTTGGACGCTGGCATGGACGTCAACAACTATAGAGGGCAGGTACCCATGGTCCGGGCAATCCATCACGGCCACTTGGATATTGTTAGACTCTTATTGGAGCGAGGAGCTGACGTCAACATGGTCGCGAAAGATATAGGGAAGCAGACAGCGCTCGAGGCAGCTGTAACCATGAATAATTTTGAGGCCGTGGATCTGTTGCTGGACCATGGCGCTATCCTGGGACCTATCAGGGGGAGAGCTACCCGTATTATGGTGTCCTGCTTTTATTATAAAGCCAATGAGGAAATGTTCGAGTACTTGCTACGTAAAGGCGCGGATATTGATATGAAAAACCAAAAGGGTTGGTCGCCATTGGTCCAAGCGGTGAGGGAAGGTGACGCCAGCAGGATAGAGTGGCTTCTCGAGCGTGGAGCGGATTTACATCAGAAAGCAGAGACCATACGGCAACCAAGAGGAATGGTTTCTTTACTAGCTGTTGCAAGCACGCTCTCTAGACCATCCGTAGAAGTTATTAGTACATTGAAGAGATTTGGGCTTGAAGAATAGATGCATCTCAATCTCTGCTCTACGCCCTTTTCTTTCAGACAAAAAAAGGATGAACACCAAAATTAAACGTTACAACAAGAAACTGTTTGTTCGGCTATGCAAGAGCAGGGAATCAATTTAGAAGGAACTAGGCATGAAATGGTTTGTTAAACGGGGGGGGGGGGGGGGGGGGGGGGCAGAATGAAATCTAAAATTTAAAATATAAGAGACTGTTGAAAGTAATGAATAAAGACAGTGAATGAAAGAGTAAACATAAATTCCAGAAATTGTGCCCTAAGCACCAGGAGGCAGCGAACATTGCACCTTGGGATAAAAAGCCTCTTTACCATTCCTTGAACGGTCAACATGTGAGGTTTTTGCCACGCATATCGGTGCATGTAAGGCGGGAAATACCGTTGTATTCAGAATACCCTGGCTTGTTTCCATTAGGAGTATACTTGCTGTTTGAGTAGCCCCAAACCTTGTTATCGGCAGACAGTATTGTGAGAATACAATCTACATTGAAAAAGATGTACGAGCAAGTCGATATGGCTGAGTCTCTCAAGAACACCATGGACGAAGATCACTATAACTTACACCGCAAAGCAGTGCGCAGAGCAGAATTCGCTCTCATGTCCTTACAGGACCAACTCAGCAACATCGTACGATGGTTCAAAACAGGTCCTGAAATGGTCCCGCTGGGTCTGTTGGTCTCAAGAGAACAGCTTTGAAGTACGCTTTCAACAAGAAGAAGCTCGACGATCCATTGAAGAGTTTGAGAAATGGCAAGGAATCCAGGATATGACACGGCTACTCACCCTCCAGATCGTCAAGACAGTGTACCAGAGTGATGGCATGCCTGGCAGATTGACACCCAGTGTTGAACAAGTTGTCAAGGCAGACTTTGTCGCAGACAAGAAGGGACTCAGCCCCCAACATGAAGTTCTCGCCTCCATCACGGTGACGAAGTTTCCCCATCTCGATGCCAAGTATGGCGTTCGAAAACAAGACCACATAATACAATCATCTTCACCCAATCAGCAAATGGAAATGAACCAGTCAATCGTCGACGTGCGAGACCTAGTGCGGAAACTGCGCAAGGATACCGAAAGTGTGGGACTTCTTAAACCCAAAAGCTTCTTCAAGGAAGCTGACGAAAGCGGCTCTATTCGCTTTGTGATACCATTTCCACTCTCCAACAACCTAACACAGCCCCAATCTCTCCGAGCAGCGTTACTGTCGACAACTGGCCCAAATCTCTCTACCAAGATTCACATCGACCTAGATCTGGCATCCTGGGTAAGTCACATGCACATCCCCAGCTTCGTCTACAAGAACATCAGGCTAGAAACGATTATATTGTTCAACAACACCACCACCGATAATGTAAGCACATACCTAGTCGGATTTCAAGACTTCAGAAAGGACGGCGGGAGAACAGCCTTGCTCGGCGACGACGACCGGGCTAAGAATATCTATCGCCACCCAAGGCGATTCGGCACCAAGCCTGGGGATGCATGCATCATGCAACATGATATATACAGCCTCGGAGTCTGCTTGCTCGAAATTGGTCTATGGTCACCCCTCGTCGAATATCCCGACCCTCAGACTCGGAATCCTTCGGCCCATCTGGACCAGGAGTCATTCACTTCAGGCGTCACGATGAAGAACAGGCTACTCTTGCTAGCTGAGAAGCATTTACCTCATAAAATGGGCACTCTTTACACTGAAGTTGTCAAGACGTGTCTCACTTGTCTGAGCGTGGACAATGACGACTTTGGTGACGACTCAGAGTTTTATGACGAAGATGGAATTTTCGTTGGCATTCGCTACATTGAAAAGGTCCTCTTACAACTCAAAGACATACGTGTTTGATTTCAATTATATGTTCAATATGCTATAAACATCCGCTATTTTAAAACAGTCTTTTCCAGAAAGAGAAAGATCCTCATTTGACGCCTGGTATGCCGCTTCTCTAGCCCGTAACATCTTCACTCCCCATCTTCCTCATACAACGCCAGTTAAATTCAAAACCGCTCTCTACTTTAACAATCAATCCACCACCATCGCATTCCCATTCGTATGGCCATTCATCCCCTCACCCACTTCCTGATGCATATTACTCTGGCATCCTGGACAGTTGTGAATCACCTCATGGGCAAACACGTCACAGTCGATGCAGAAGTGATTACCGCACACTTCACACGCATATCTTGAGCTTTCACTCACGCCCTTTGCTTTGGTGCTACTTTCATCGCCTTGATTTTGCCTCTCTGCTGCAGCGGATTTGGCACCCTTGGCTGCGTCCGGGAAGGGACATTGACATGAAAAGCATGCAGATGACTTCTCTGCCTCTTTCCACGATACTTCGACCCAGTTGCGCAAGGGGAACAGGTGATGATACGAGCGGGCCAAATGTGTTGACAGAATCAAGGTGAGTCCGCAGGATGGACATTCTGTAGGCAGTCGACAGACTTTTGAGCCACATCTCGTGCACAGGTAACCTTCTCTAAAGGGTTTGTTGTGACAGGCGCAGAAGCTCGTCGTCCCAGATGGTGCAAGAGTGCGTGATGGAAATCCCATCATTAGCAAACTGGCCATGCTCTGCTCCTGTGTGCTAGTCACGGGCGGTGTCGTGGATGCCAGCAATAGCTCCTTGAAGTGGACTTCGTCCATGGCCACATTGTATTGAGACTCGTCGCCTCCGTTCGTTTTTGAGCATAGCTCCGCACAGATAGCAACCTGCGCAGACAAGCCTACAATCGACACTCGTATTCGATCCGTTATTAAGCTGTTGATCGTCTCGTGAATGTCGCCAGGGTCGCTCGATAGCAATGCGCCGTAAACGATGAGCACTTCTCGCGTTCCGTGCGATGGTGCGTGACTGTAAAACCCCGTATTAGCATCGTCTTCCCTTGTTAAACGATGTCAATCACAGCATTCCAACTTACAAAAGTGCACCTCGACACATCTCCAACGCATTCTGCAAACTCGGACTACCCTGCGTATCTTGTCCTTCCAACTCCTTCAACCGCTCCAAGTGCTCTGCCGGGTTACCACTCAGGTCGCTCACGCGCACAGCCACTCCATCGCGCATGCCAATGATGCCCAGCTGCGAAATGGGATTCTGCTCGAAATACTCCTTAACAAACGCTGCCGCGTAGTTCAGCGTGAGCCTATACCGCGTCGGCAGCAGGTCCTTCTCCGCCATAGCAAACGACATGTCCAGCACCAAGATTAAATGCCGTATGATACCTCGCTGGAGCGGTGTCGTATCTTTCAGCAGGCGCCGTCGCTTCTCTGCCTCTAGCAGGGACAGATTCAGCACGCCATCTTGGTCTTCCTCGGGTAGGCCAGTTTCCCACGTTCGCTTCGACTGTTCCCACGCTTGTGCAGCATTTTTCTTCTTCTTTTTCTTGTGCGATCGAGAGCTTTTGCCGCCTCGTGAGGGCCGTTCGTCTTGCTCTTGTGGTCCTTCGTCGGAAAGGTTGTGGTCCATGAGGTCGTCGTCCGACATGTCGTCAGCGACGAATTCGTCATCTGAGCCGGCCATGGTGACGTTTTATCTTGTCCAATCCGCTCGGGGGGCGAGGAATGGTTCGTGGCGGCGGTGGTTGGCGGTCGTTTGCAGCTTTGGAGATGGTCGATGTTGACGCAGAGTGCACGCTCAGCAAAATGTGGAACGGCAGCAACACTATGACGAGGCTGCGCTTGGTTTCCGCAGCCTCGCACGCCCCCGACGAATCAAACAACGCCAGTCACCAATCAACGACCCAAACATTCATGAACCACTTATTGGTTTGCCAATCCTTGAGAAAAGGTGGAAAATAGACTATTTAGTGCCATTTCTCATTTAATTACGAGATATCATGTTCTTCAACATCCTTGCTCTCGCCTTCCGCTAGGAGCTTCTTAACATGTGCTAGCCTCGGATTCAGCGCTTCCTTGCGTTGAATCATCTCCCATTCGTCTGGGTAATACCTCAACCATCCGAGATCATGCTCCGTAATATCCATCCCCATACGAAGCTTTGACCGAATAATAATTCCTATCCGTTTACTTTCAGCAAGATCCATGAGCGGCTTCACGGCCTGCCGCTAAATGGATACTCATCCAACTTGGCTTGCATTCTCTGGGGCAGTTCGCCCTCTACCGAGACCCTGACTGAAGTAAGCAAGTTGATGATTTCAATTAAAGCAAATAAGAAAAAAAAATATGAACAATTTTTCACCCGTCCACTTGTATCAGTACAATACTACAGCCTCCGCAGCAGTATTCTTTGTCGCCATGATCGATAAGCACGTAGCAGGGCCTGTCTCTGTACGCGAAGTCGTTGCCTCGGATGTAATAGCGATCGCAGTTTCTGTCAAAGTCACGCCCGAAATGCGTATTGTAGAGCACATTTTGCAACAAGTTAATTTTGTCTTAGTACGACTCCCCGGTTACCAGGCGTGTCCTTGTTTCTAGAAGCAATCGCGACGCTTTCGGTGGTACTCTGCTGGATTCTGGCAGTGAAATGATTTGCTATTGTGATGAAAGTTTCGTTCCTCCACGGTCAGCAAGTCAACAAGAATGAGGTAAAACGATGCGCACACGCAAGTTGTGAAAGGTTGGGCTGTCGTTTGTTGCGTTGCCCATGGGACCGTCTAAACAAGGCATGACTTAACTGAACTGCCTGCAGCCGCTCCAAGCCACACAACTCATCCCCAACAGAGTCACCATCAGACACGCTATCATGTTCATTGCAGCGTCCACAAACCACCGTCACCACAACAGTTGAATCTGGTATATAGTACATTTAATTGAATCTGTCTAGCAACAAAGTTGCCAGCCGCATCATTACATCTCCATAGACATTAAACGCTTCGCCGGGGGTATACTACAGACATCTTTGTCCTAAATCCATACAAGCTGTCGGCCAGATCGAGCATCCAGCGTACCGTCCATAAAAGATAGGCAAAACCGTCCAAAACAATAAGTCTCCTTCTCGACATTGTAAAAAATGTTCCACATCGCAATAAGCTCCAGACTCATATGCAAATCTCATAATTTTCTCCCAATACCCAAACAATTAAATTGAAGAACGAAGGAGCCAGGTAGTTTCGAGTCGCATTGCTAGCACTCAAAATAACCCTGTACTATAATGCTCTTGCTTCGTCTTCGTTGCATTAAGTTGCATCCACATCGTAACGCTTCCGTCGACTCCTGCTTCGTCTCGGTCGTCGTGAGTCTCGAGAGACATGAGGCGTGAAAAAAAAAAATTGAAAAAGAATTGTAACAATAATGATAAAATGAAAAATGAAAAACAGTGGCTACCCATAAACGCCGGTACACCGCGAGATAAAATCACAATGATACCAAGCTGTGTTTAGGAGTAGCTTGGGTCGACAGGCATCGGCCAGTCGTCTTCCGTGATGCTGGACCAGAAAGTCCAAACAGCAACGACGGAGAGTAGGGTAAATAGTGTCTCGAACAGAGCGCCGTCAATCTTGCCATTGGTGCCGTCGCAGATGTACTTGCTGACGACGTAGTTGAAGATCTGGCCAATAGCGAAAAGAAGTCCGGCTGCGACGAGGTAGAGCATAGGGCGCGTCTCTCCTAGGACGCGAAGGACCAAGATGGTCTCAAGGACGAAGAAGGCGACGAGGAAGATGAGAGGAACCAGTTGGTACAGAACGTAGAGGGCGGTGTGCTTGTTGGGCAAGTCGTAGCTTGGGTTCCAGAAGCCTGTCCATTTCAATCCCGTGTCGAGGCCAATGTAGCCCGTTCCGATCAGCAGAGCAGCGCCAGAGATCAAGACCAGACCGAGGGAGGCCGGAGTTCCGTCGTCGAGAAGTTGATAGCCGATGACCGCGTTGAGCATCAGAATCCATGTTGTGGCAGTGATCAATCCGATGTGGACCGCGCTGAAGGCCTATAATGAGAGGTAAGAGCCAGTTATACATTTTGATAATGTGCTTGACTTACAATTCGGGCCTTTTCGTTCAGAGGGAATACTCCAACAGAGAAGATTTCGCAAATGCTGATAAGAATGTAGCCAATAAGAAATAGTTGCATCTCTCTGTAATCATAAGGTTAGTTGATATCCAGGTACGTAAATGCTGTCAACATGACTGACCTGCGACCAACGGCAGCCTTCTTTCTGTCCGACTTGAGCAGCAAGAGGATCGACGTTACAATGGCGGCGCCGCAAAGGAGTATCGACCCTAGGTTACCCAAGTGTCGGCCATGGCTGAGAGAAATACCCGTCAATTGGCATCCTCCCCACGGTCCTTGCTGGTTATGACTGGCTGATATTAACTATTGCGTGTTGTTAGCAAGATGGCCAATGACAGTATTTAGCTCGTATAGCAGGGTTGTGATAGCACATACGTTGCAGATGGGCAAGGTTGAGTCCTTGCAGAAGTCCTGTAAGTAGACACGTCAGAATTGGGTCACAGGTATTGGCATTGCCTTTGTTGATGGGTGTTTACACACATTAAACTTTCCAAAATCGGTGCCGCTCATTTTAGCTGTACTGGATGTTTTCGTGTACAAGCTACTTAAGATACCAGCGGATCAGAGAAGTAGGGTCGTCGGGCGTCGGATCGGTCCCACGTCGCGACGGCCAGAGGTTGCTTGTTGACAAGTCGGTGAGTAGTTGGGGTGGTTGTATCAAGCAGGCGGACCGACAAGTCTCCTCCCAATCGCTTGCGAAAATTATATTGATGCGTCAATTAGCGATGGAAGGGCGAATTGGCGGTAATTTTAGGCGATTCGCAGTTTGTGTTGATGAGGAGGCGGCGAAGAGGCTGGGCTGTTGCGAAGCTTGGTTGCTGGGCTGGCCGAGGTGCTGTGGTAGGGCGATGTTGTGAAAGGCCTTCAGCTGGCAGAATCGCAGCGACGATGCGAGGTCCAAGATTGTAACAGGCGACAGGATGAAAGGATGAGACTGTAGAGACTGCAAAGACTGCGAAACTTGGCAGCAAGCGAGAAACAAGCCTGTGAGAGGAGGAGTGGGCGGCAAATTGGAATGGACTGGAGGTGGGAAGGAGAAGAGAGAGGATTTCAGTGTCTGGGACGCAGGGCGGCGCCACAGGCGGGCAATAATTAAAAGGAAAAAGGCAGGAACGACCAGCAAGAAAGTGGCCGGGGTGCTGGTCTCCAACCACACTAAAAACTGGAGGGAAGGTACGCTAAACCACACCAAACAAGGAAGGATCCAGGCAAAGAGCTCGGCGCTGACTGGCTGGTGTGGAGCAGCCATCGAGGCTAGGTGCCCCAGCAACAGCACCCATTGGTCGCTGCTGTAATTACGACCCTCCTATGGCCTCCCATGGTCCCCAGTGCGCCTGGGCAATGTGGGGATTACAGATTGCAGTGCACCATTAGTGATTATTGCGTTTTCCAGGTCTGGCGTTAATATTCCTTTTTTCTATTCTATTCTGTGGTATAATTATTTTACAGGATATAAGTTCAAGGAGACGATATGTTTTTTATACCGAGACACAGATTTCAGATTCATTTGGTTCTTCACCAAGTCTCTGATCTTGTTCTGCACTCTACTGGTACCTAGGTACCCCAGGTCCCCTACCTACAGAGACGCGTACCACTGACAGCCATTGACGACCACTGACGTCCGCTGTAAACTTGGCTGGCCTGCGCCACCAGTAGCTAAGTAATGGTGACCAAGGACCAAGGCCAACTGTCTTATATGCCCAAGAATAGATCCATGACATGGCATGCTTTCACCCTGATGCAGACTGATGCAAGCTCAGGTTACCTAGAATAAAGAGCATACAGCAAAGATGCGAAGCGATATCCCAGCCAACCAGCATTGCAGCATTTGCCACGGTGTAGCCACATTGCACAACCTTGTCTTGGATCTATTTGTAAGGAGTTACAGAGCACCTCGCCTCCGATGTCATACAATGGCGATACTGCCATTCGTTCAAATCCTACGACTAAAATTGACATGGCCAGCACACTGCTGCGCATGTACAGTGATGCGCTTGCATAATTGGGAGCATGACTATTTTTTGGTTTCTATTTTCTGCATGTCAAAGCCTCCCTTGGGCTGACTGACATGACTGAGGAGGCTGAATACAGGTAGTGCAGTGCAGGTGCAGCGCAGGTATTGAGTGCCATGCACTGAGCCACTGAGCTAAGCGGGACTGAGACTGGTCAGGCTGGAATGGATAAGCCAATGGTATTGAAAATGGCATGACCCTGCAATGCATCAAATCATCTCACAATTCAGAGCTTTCGGTTTTCTCAATTTTGAGTTTTTACTTTGTGAATGCAATAGTCATGATAAGAGTCTAATTTAACCGCGCAGGGACACGGGCTCCGAGCTTCTCGTTTGGCTTCGGAACTTGGCCTCATTCGAGCAGTTGATGCTGCGCGACGGCCATGTTTTTAAAATTAGAGCGGAGCCGGCATCTGTGTGGCGCAAATTGGACTCGGCTGCCCCTGGCTAGTGCCTTTTTCTGTTGTTTCTGGTGCTACAAACCATGCGACTTAGCACACACCACCAATGACTTCATCGCTTACCTGCTGCAGTATTCGACCTTTTGTCTGCTCTCAACTGAGTAAATGCCTCTAAATTGTACATTGAAAGAAAAGAAAAAATGCGGGTTGCTGTGGCCTCAGTCTACTGTCTGTGATGGATCCGGTTTGAATTGTCTCCGTTCGTTTCTTTTTCTAACTAATCAATTTCCCTCGCCAACTTGCAGCTCTCCCGCGTCCCCATGTTTCTTGTCCGTTTCAGCCTCGACCACTCCGCGAGGCCTCATTCTCACCACAGCATAAACCTGTCACAAACAATTGTTTCAAAATACTCAGCATCCTCATTTCACATGCTGAGAAAATTCTTCGTAGTAACCGCAATCGTATGGTTCAAAGCATGTCTCTTCTGTGTCGTGCTCGCTCACTGTGTATCTCATGTCAAAGAACAGGTCTCTGGATTCGAGTCAGATGCGTCAAGGTGAAGAATTAAGGTGACTAGTGACAATTATTTGATAGCAGGCGCTGTCTCGTATATTGCAGCTCTTTTTGTTATGCGTGAGTTCAAGGCAAACTGTAGCATTGGTGTGTTTTCTTCCAAGTTGGATTATCCAGGCTGTCGGGTAGCACATTTTCTGCACAAGGGTCAGCTAAAGATGTATTTCGTGACAAACGATGCGCCCGTATTTTATTTTGAGAAAAACAACACTGGCACTTTTACTTGTTTGGATTCATCGTGAGAGCTGTAAAATATGATATGGACGTTTGTGGTGCGATATTGCGTATCTCATTGCTACTGGGATGACATCAAGACAAGCCTCAACATTTGAACACCCAGATCTCGTGTGAGAGACCAGATCAAAGCGACAAAGGGAGTTTTCCACAGGAAGACTCACCTATTCAATCGTCAACTACGTATAATTATACTCAACGAGTTGGAAACAGCAAACCATAAAAGTACCTATAATGTACAGGTAGTTATCGCTAATCACTAGATCTCATCCGCTATTTTTCAACGGCGGCCTCGGATATCTGTGGACTCTGTCCGGGCTGTGAGTGACATCAATTGCTTCCAAAAATTCTTCAAAACTTACGAGCTTCCATTTTTTAGGGTCTTTACAGCGACGAGTCCACTGAACCCTCACAGGATAGACTGCAGTGGACCGCTGAACCAAGGTGCCAGGTGAGACGCGCAGCAGAGTGGAGCAGCGTCTTAGGCGGTGTCTTGGGCGCTGAGTGCGCTGAAGCTGAACCATTGTCCACTGGGGAGGGTCAAGTTGCACATTGTCGCCCGAAGATCACCGAAGATTGACAGCGACGTTCACACTGGAGCTCCATAGAGCGGACCGCTGCCATCCACTGTGGCAATCCGACTGCGCGCACCAAAGGCTCTACTTGTACTGCTGCGTACTGTAGCCCCTGAATCAGCCTCCGATAACAAACGCTCAATTGCCTCCTGCGCGGATAAGGGACAGGATAATATGACGCTCATCTTACCCAAGCCAGAGCATAACCTATCCAACAGCATTGGGTTTCTGTCTCCTTCATCAATCAGCCCTCTCACCCATCGTCAGTCGTTTTCAACAGCTCCAGGACCATTGTCCATATTTTATTCCTTCTCTTTTCTCCACGATATAGACTTGCTGCAACTCCCCACAGATCTCGACAACAGCGTCGCACTTCCTCCACCCCCACGTTGGATTTACTACTGCTAGTTCAGACCATCGTCTATTCGTTTATTTTGGGAGCGTGACACATTTCCAAATCAACCGGGAGGATCTCATAGTAGCACTCCATAGTGTTCATAAGAGACAATCCAGCGGTCATCTGCGTGTGGATTAGCTTTTTGGCCAGTTGGACTGCCCGCAAAGGCCACTATTCCCGAAACCGTTGTCTGGGCAGTATTATAGTGCATCACTAGTTACTGCAAGGACAAACGGAAAAAAATTCCCAAATAATCCACCAAAGGATTGTCGTATCAGCGCTAGACGCCAGAGACAACTGTCGGATGATCAAGCTGCTTGTGAACACATAGCGCCTTGCCCTTGTCCAGGATCCCCGCTGCCGATAGGTCATCTGTCTTTTGCACTCGGCTCAACACCACCACCACAGCCTATACGCGGCGTCATTCACGAAGCCTTCCGGCCCCATCCGCCCAAAAATAAAAAAACCAGGCGAAGGTCGTCTTGGGCGAGCACCAGACCCATATTGGCTCCGCATGACACCGTCACCATCAGGGCCTCCGCTTCTGACCTCCTTCATCCGCTTCAACAACCCGAGTCCTTGATTAGGTACAGTTGCAGGTGGGCGCTGCTGCATCAGCCCCCATATCAATCAAAATTCCTCCTCAACAGGGCACCCGTGTTCCTTCCAACATTCCTCTCCGGACTCTCCCCTCACGCACCAGCTCCGACAACAACGCTGCCTCTGCATCGCTATTGTCTTCCAACCACCATCACGGAAACCCTGCTCGCCGGCCATCCTTTGGTTCCGAGTCATCCTGGACCGACACGGGTGACATAGGCGAGCAGCTCGACGAAGACGACCCGGTTCGCCTGCAGCTCCCCGACACTGTTGAAGACGAACTTCTCGCTGGTGTCTCTGGCCGACAGCGCCGTCAAAAGAAAGTCCGCATCTACGAGCCTTCCCCCAAACGATACGATCGTTCGTTGTCTCGACCCCGCACCATCAACAAAGAAGCCATCCAGATCCCCAACATTCGGCCACCGCGACCATCCGTGGGACAACGGTTCGTCGGATTCATCATGGCCGGACCATCCGGGGCCATCCGCGGCCTCACCGGCAGGGCATTATTGTATGTGACACGCTGATTTGCATTGGCGCTGTTTGCAAGCTAGGAGTAGGGACCAATATTAACCGCTACTAGGTACTTCACAAGTATATTTGTATCACTAGGTGTATTTCTTTTCGGATATGATCAAGGTGTCATGTCGGGCATCATTACGTATGGACATCCCATTCCTGCCTTCGCTTTTGGATCACAGCTAACTCGACTCGTATAGTGGCCCTTATTTCATAGACTATTTCGACCACCCCTCCAAAGCCCATGTAGGAACCATGGTGGCTATCCTGGAGATTGGTGCCTTCATTTCCTCCCTGATAGTCGGTCGCGTGGGCGATATCATTGGTCGTCGACGAACAATTCTCTACGGATCTTGCATCTTCTTTGTTGGCGGACTGCTGCAAACGCTAGCTACGTCCATGACAATGATGATGTTTGGTCGTATCATTGCCGGTTTTGGAGTTGGTATGCTGTCCACTATTGTGCCTGTCTATCAATCGGAGATATCGCCGCCGCACAACCGAGGCAAATTGGCCTGCATTGAATTCTCTGGTAACATTATTGGTTACACCACATCGGTGTGGGTGGATTATGGCTGTGGCTTCATTGAGAGCGACATGTCGTGGCGCATCCCTCTCTTCATGCAGTGCATCATGGGAGCCTTGCTTGGACTTGGTAGTCTGATCATCGTGGAATCCCCCAGGTAAGAACAATTGAGACTTCGGCGCGACATTTCAGGTGGAGTAGCTAACGCCCTATAGATGGCTCCTCGACAACGATCATGATGAAGAGGGAATGGTTGTCATTGCGAACCTGTACGGTGGAGGTGATATCCATGACCAAAACGCACGTGAAGAATACAAGGAAATCAAGATGAACGTTCTTCTTCAACGCCAAGAAGGCGAGCGTTCGTACAGCGACATGTTCCGTCGATACCGTTACCGAGTGCTTATTGCCATGTCTGCACAAGCGCTGGCTCAGCTCAACGGCATCAACGTCATTTCTTACTACGCGCCATACGTTTTCGAATCAGCTGGATGGCACGGGCATGATGCTGTGCTTATGACAGGACTGAACGGAATCACTTACTTTCTTTCGACAATTCCGCCTTGGTATCTGGTTGATCGATGGGGTAGACGACCTATTTTGCTCTCTGGTGCTGTTGCTATGGCCATTTCGCTTTCTCTCATCTCCTATTTCATCTACCTGGATGTCAAATGGACACCGCGAATGGTGGTGGTGTTCGTCATGATTTACAACGCCGCCTTTGGATACTCATGGGGACCTATTCCCTGGCTCTACCCACCTGAGATTCTGCCCCTGAGCATTCGATCCAAGGGAGCCAGTCTATCCACGGCCACGAACTGGGCCTTCAACTGGTTGGTTGGTGAGATGACGCCTATTCTGCAGGAATGGATCAAATGGAGACTTTACCTTCTGCACGCATTTTCCTGCGTTGCCAGTTTCGTAATTGGTGAGTCCTGTCAACCAGTGCCCCGACTGGTCAAGCATTACTAACATTGCCATAGTGTACTTCCTGTATCCGGAAACATGTGGTGTACGTTTGGAAGAAATGGACGCACTCTTTGGAGACGCCAGCACCATCATGGGCACGCCATCCATCCATGACGAGTCTAATTCACTGTTCCGCGGAGGATCGCCAATCGGCTCAGCCCGTGGACGACCAGGGGGCGGCATTCCGGATCTGTCACTGGGAGCTGCCTTGGATGGTGACGATGATGATAGAAAGTCTCAGATTCAGACCAGTGGAGGTGAGGACCGCAGTGTTGGCGCTTGGCTCTCTAGAGTGGTTGGACGAGGACGCGACAGCAGCCAGAGCAGCAGTCAGGGTCGCTATGCGCCTCTTGGGCAACAAGAGGACGGCAACAGACACAATGGCTAAAGAGCATTCAACATGAACTGGAGTAATAGATGGTTATGGAAATAGAGAAAGGGCTGCATAGCTGCCTTTAGACTTGTGAGAGGAAGAATTAGATCATGAGCCGTATGCAGAGCGCTAAGCGGCCTGGATGGCAGTCGTTGAGACAACAATGACTGCCGGCGTTTTTGCGAATTAAGTTTTGAATACACATGCATATTGAATAGCAATATTCGGAATTGAGCATCAATTAATACAATTCCTCTACTCGTATCGTTGTGTGGTGTTAACTGCCAAGCTCGGAGCTGTCGAAGGTAGAGTGGCCCGTGCGTCATACCAAGTGTGACGTCGTTCCTTCAGGGTCTCGTGAAATATTTCACCTCAAGCAGCGATTATTATCTTCGTTGCTCTCACGACTCGCAATGCAGACCAATCCAGAAATAATACACGCCTACCGCCACCTCTACCGCGGCCTATTAAAAGCCGTCCAATATTCCAGCCCAGCGCGCTACGTGGCCCGCGACCAACTACGCGCCGCCTTTAGGCAAGAACCCCCCGACAGCGTGGATGCGGAGTCAATCAAGAGAACGAAATGGTTCTTGGATGCTGCTGCGAAGGAGAGGGGGATGGAGCATAGGATTTTGAAGAATTTGATACAGGTGCGGTTGTGGGAGTGGAGGGGGGCGAGAAAGTGGAAGAAACATTTGCATGAGGCTAAGAAGTGAGTATCTGAATCTGAGATGAGGAATGGAAAGCTAATGATTAGGCCGGTTTTGATGGATGTCAAGGAGGGGAAGGGAAAGCATTATGACATGACAGTTGCGATGTTGAATAAGAGCATGGGATTATGTTTACGATAGGAATTTTGAGTTGGGAGTTTGGAGTTTTGGAAATCGTCAATTGGGATTGTGGTGAGCTTGAGCTCGCTATTGTACATTGTATTATACGCCTATTATGCATTATTTTTACAGGAGTTTTAGTTGTCCGCAGCAGAGACATCAATACCAATCTCTTCGAGTAAGAGGTCGTCCATCTTGGAGTTGTCCCGTGAATAGACCCATGCTCCGCGACCGCCGCCTTCCTTCTCGCCTTGGCCGTCGCCATATGTGCAGAAGTCGTATCGTTTGGGACCGGACGTAGGCGAGGACAGCCAGATTTGTTTATTGGGTGGCTGTTTGTTGATGACGTAGATTCGGGGTCCGGGGAGGGTGATGGTCATGACTCCGGACTACACAGTTAGTGGGATTCAAGTAACAAGATGGGTTAGGTCATACAGAAAACTCAACATCGAGATCGTCTCTGGTATCTTGTAGCTTTTCGAATTCCGTAAGGACAGTCTCGAGATATTCGTCCGCTAGTTCATGGTATTCTGAATCAGAAAGCTCCGCGACGGCGAAGCTACCGCTTGAGCTGGCTGGTTGGGCGGGTGTGTCGGTCGGCGTGATGCCATGGCGAGGAGCGCATATTGAGAATGGGCGGATAGTAGCTGCTGAGAGCCTGGGGAGGATGGAGATGTAGGCTGGGCGGATTCGTGAGGTTTGGAGGGTTCGCGAGACCAGGCGGGAGGTCTTTGTGAGGGCTCGTTGGGACATGGTGGGTGTGTGGGGGTTATGAAGGAGAAGAAATTGGTGATTGGGATTATTGATGATTTTTGTAGAGCATGGCAGGAGGAGGTGGTTGCACAATGCGAGAGGAGGGTTGGAGTAGTTGAGGTGAATTGGAGGTTTGGAGCTTTTGGCGGTTCGGGTAACGGCGCTTGGCCCGAGCGTCACTTCGTCATTCGGCGCAGAATGACAATCCAACTCCACCATTACAAGTGCAATTCTAATTGTCAGTTAAATATTTATTAATTTTTGTTTTGTTGTCATGGACTGAGACTATCTATTACATGGGCAGCGGGTTTGTGGTTGGTTTGTAAATATGTGCGAATGGCTGGCATTTCGTACTGCGTTCGCAAGACAACCCACCATCGTCGTCCGTGGATGAGTGAATACCAGAGATATAGCAACGCGAGGGCCGCTGGATCCCTTTGCTCGATTGCAAGCTGCAGAGGCTGAGAGAGACAGTTGGAGATCGCTAACACGCGATAGAACGGTATTGTATCCGGTGCTGTTTCGAGCAGTGGTGACAATGCATGCGCAAAGCTCCAGTAGATGTTGTTATCTGGCGATGAGTCGTGATCGATGCCACACAGGTCTGCTAGTGAATCTGGTACTCCTTGTGACCCCTTCTCTGGCATCCCATGAACTGTGGGATAGCTTGAAAGTGTCTTGGACATGAAATGGAAGACACTAGTGGATCTCATCGGGTCCACGATCGCCCAGAGTATCTTGCCGCTTTCTTTGAGTCGCAGCCATTGCAATGATGTATCTGTCGGTTTGATAGGCCAGGCTTCTTTATAAGAGGAGACACCAACTGCGGCGAATGAGAGCGTGGTGAGCATGATGGCCGTAGCCCAGATGGCATCCCTTTCAGCTTCGTCAATGGGTTTCTTCAGCCACATGCTAAATTGTGTGGTGCCTTGGACGGCATGATATGCTTCTCTGCGTGAGAGGCGATGAGGATATGGTGAGTCTAGATGACTATGAGCTGCGGTGATGGCAAGGACAGAATGCATCAAGGCAGGACACTTGAAAGTCAGCAATATTCAAGGGATGAGCGAAGGGAACACTTACAGTAAACGAGTCAGCAAGCAACTTGCCCTCATAAGCATCAACAAACTCAATTCCGCCTAGAGACAAGATAGTGTGATGTCTGAAGCGATTGAAAAGCTGTTGATCTTGTATATCAAGACCGAAAGAGCCCAAATCGTTAGACACCCAAACTGCATTGCTAACAGCAGGACGCAGCGGAGCCAGCTTCATCAAGCGTGGCTTAGATCGGGGCTCTTCTTGCTGATGCATAGGTTGCAGATCAGGCGTGTTGGCTGTGAAATTGCACCGAACTCCGTAGATGCCGCATCGCTTACACTGAGGTCTAGTCTCGTCGCACTGGAGCCATTAGCCCAGAACTGTCGTTGAGTGAGTACTCGGGGTGTGCTTACTTTTACTTTGCGGAGTTTGCAGTTCCTGCAACCATATCTGGATAGGCGGCGCTTCATGGTGACCTGCCATCTAATGATTCCATGGATTATTTACCGTGCAGCCAAATAATAATTTGAAGTGAAAACTAGAACTTTTGCATGTAAGCCAACTGACTTGACTGCGTCATCGGTGCTGATGGCGCTAACGCAGAGCCTCCTTGTCTCCGATAACCCCGGGCACTAGCGCAGCCTGCTGGTGTTGATTTCCCCAATTCGGAGTTGGAGTTGTTTTATTGGTTGATTTATGTGATAACACAGGGATAATCGCCCTAGATGAATCTGCATCGTTGCAAGCCGTTTCTGGTGTGAGGATGAACCTTAGGAGCAGCTCCTCTGACTTGGTCAAACACTACCTCTCTCTCGGACTAGACGTAATCTCATTGGCTGAGAGCTTGCGATTCCGTCATGTTGATAGGCAATGTTAATGTTTGTATCTGTTTTGAAATATCTATAAATTGCAGCTGTTGTCGCCCATGATGAACTTCAATCTTCCCAGGTCTTCATTCACCTAAACAACGAACAACCACCATGGTCTCTCTTACATCCATTAAATCTTCCAATGCTCGACTATTGACCACAGTGTCAAAGTATACTGCAGTCTTCGTGGGCGGCACATCTGGCATCGGCAAAGCCACCGTGCAAGCACTCGTCGCCTCCGGCACAAAATGCACAATCTACATTGTTGGACGGCCATCGTCACGAAGCGCCACGCAACAATTCATCGATCAACTGCGACCCATCAACACCAAAGCAGAAATCATCTGGACCGAAGCAGAGGTATCACTCCTTCAAGATGTGAAGAGAGCATGTGACCACATCCGCAGCCAGGAAACGACCCTCGACCTTCTCCTCATGACTTGCGGCTACGCGCCTTTTGGTTCTCGCATCGAAACCGCCGAAGGACTTGAAGTAACTCAGAGTCTTGAATATTACTGTCGCATACTCTTCACCCAGCACTTACTCCCTCTTTTGTCCAAGTCAAAGGCACCACGTGTTGTAAGTGTTTTGGCTGGAGGGAAAGAGCCTGCATCGGTGCCCCTAGACGACTTGGATCTTAAACAACTCGCCAACTTTGGTGGCTTCAAATCGCAGTTGCATTATACAGCAATGAACACCATGACGTTGGAACGATTGGCAGAGATGTGGCCCGACGTTTCCTTTGTTCACTCGTTTCCAGGCTGGGTGATAACAGGCAACCACCGCAGAGGTGCGGATAAGGCGTCGTTGTTGAGCCGAGCAATTTGGCCGCTTGTTGATCCGCTCATTGGGCTGATGAGCATGTCTCTCGAGGAATCAGGACAGAGGTACTTGTTTGTCAGTACCAGTGCTGCGTTTGGTGGGAAGGGCGTACCCTGGGATGATGCCGCCTGTAATAGCCGCAAAGGAACTGGACCCGGGCTGTTTCTCGTCGGGTATAAGTGTGACGAGGTTGATAACGACAAGGCAGTCAGTGCACTGCGAGAGAGTGCGCAGGAGACTATTTGGGAGCATACCCAGGGCAAGCTGCAGCCGTATTTGTAGTGCTTCTAGTAACTTTTTGATATGTATTTGGTATTCAACGCTCAAAATTCCGTCAACTAGA
Source organism: Simplicillium sp. C3G150-2 (assembly GCA_022702485.1). Classification (NCBI taxonomy): domain Eukaryota; kingdom Fungi; phylum Ascomycota; class Sordariomycetes; order Hypocreales; family Cordycipitaceae; genus Simplicillium; species Simplicillium sp. C3G150-2. Next base: position 362,931 of record JAJIYY010000005.1, on the reverse strand, counting down.
TGCATTTAAAATAAATAAATAAATAAAAATAACGTACAAGGGCATTAGTTCGTGGTCTCATGTTATTCTCTTGGTTTGATACCCGCAAGTCTCATCCAGCGCTTGAAAAATTTGGCGTCCACCACCCGTGGCCGCCCATTAGCTGCGCCGGTCTCTGCCTCTCGCGCAAAGAACTGCCAGACGTTCGCCGTTTCCAGATACCCTTCCAGAGATTGTTTGAAAATAGGGCTATATTCAAACTGCGCTCTTGTGTATCTCTTCCCAAATGCGTCGAACCAGTCGGTCAGCTCTTTTGCCCTCTCTGATGCAGCCAGTGCTCCAGCGCCACCAAGAGCGATTCGGAGAACACAATACAGCAGCTGGTCTCTCGGGTATAAAGCTAAGAGATGGAGACGATAGTCTTTGAGACCTCCCTTGGCACTGCTCAACTGCTCAAAGACCGCGTAAATGTCTGCCCCGGGTTCGTCCGTCAACTCCTTGAGCCGTTGCTCTCGGTCTTGTATACAGATTTGTTCAAGCCTCTTTACTTGGGCGAGCAACTTTCGGCGCTTGTCGTCCCAGTCCAGTGTTGTTGCAGGAACGGTTACGATGAATTGGGAACACTCGGCGAGCAGCGTTGTGCCCATGGCAGCACTCCGCCAACTGTGGATGAATAAAGCCTGCGCTTCTATTGGCGCCATGTCCTGTAATGTTTGTATGGAGTTGAGCCAGTTCTTCTGGGATAGGAAAGTCGGAAGGTTGCTGTAGTAAGATGACATGACCTGAGATGGCATTGTATAAGTTCCTGGGGCTGCTTTAGCTCGTTAAGATAATTGTCACTCACCATTAATGGCAATGATCCAAGCATCATCTTATACTCTACTTCGGAATCGAGGTTAGGAACCCCCCGATGTTCGAATATTTTTGATAGTCCGTACATGTGCCACTTTGCAGTTTCTTCGCTTCTGTCTTTCATGCTCTAAAGCTCGCCGTTAGTAAAATTTCCCTCATTGAATGGTAGAAAAAGCACGGAATTGATAAAGAGTCATACCTCGTAGCAACATATTAAGATTGCCGCCAACGGAAGCTTTCCCCAGGTGGATGGTTTGCAATCATCCAGTGCGACACGTAGTGAGGCAACGGCATTCAGGTAACGTCTTGTTAATCGCGGATTAGAATCCACCAGAAGACTGGCCCCCGAAGTCTGGCTGCGGCTTGTTCGGAGTAGCTCTCGAATGCCCTCGGCAAGGCAGCAGACTGCAGCGTCGAGCGGCTCATGGTGGCTGGAGAGACTAGGTAGATGTTGAGCATACCTAGCAGCCGCATATAACAGAGATTCGTTTAGAAAGACGCCGTTGTCCCTTTGCTTCTGGAGGAGTAGTGGAATAAGACTCAGAAGATCCAAAGAATCATGCATCTCATCAGGTTGTGGCGATGTCTTGGCTTGGGGAACCAGTGCAAGGTCTTTCTGTTTGCCGAGGAACAACGCCTTGTCGCCGACGTAGCCGGGGCAATCATGTCCAGCAATGAGACACCGTTTGCAATATGGTCTTTGTTCATCACATTTTATCCTGCGTTTTCTGTGCTGAAGTTAGCGAAGTGCACTCCATGACGAATGTTGCTTGGAGCCGACTTGCCTACAGATCATGCACCCGGTCCTTGTCCTGTGTGTCCAGCGTTTAACTCGCGGCTTAGATTGCGGACCTGATTCTGATGTTTGGCACTCCATTTTCAATAGCCTCCTAGACAACCGGTTGGGCCTGGGTAATGATGATGGACTTCCTGGAAGAAGACGTCGGCGGCGCTTGGTTGTGGTGATTAAGGCCTGTTAAAATCATGCTCAGTTCCCGTCGCTGGACTATGGAAAGAAGACGGCCCCCGAACAAGAGAACATAATTGGTTGAATAAAGAGAAAAGTAGTTGAGCAAAGTCACAATGGTAATTGTCGCGAGATGGGCTCCAAGGCTTACACTACCATTTGACGATCAATGCCTCGACTTTTGTCTGTGTTTTTGGACGACACTTGTGCGGGCCTTGCGTCAGCGCTGAATCGGCTGAATCGGCTCTGCTGTAGGCGGTGCAGGCAGGACAGTTGGTGTCTACAGGGCGTGTCTGACGTTGAGCACAGCGAGCGCAGTGGCCACAGTGGGCCAAGCCACCTGTAATTAATTATTACTCGCCCACATTAGCGCGCAGGTAACCACTAAAAGGTAAAGCCCAGCGTCAACGTCCATCGTTCTGCCTCGCAGCTCATCATCTCTCGTCTTGCCAGCAACCCCGCCGTCCACCGCAATACCTTCATTCCACACGTTGAGAGGCTCGAGGCTGCACACCCGTCGCATCGAAATGATCAACGCCTTCTTGGTCTTCAATGGCCAAGGCCAACCTCGCCTGACCAAATTCTACACACAACTGGTACGCTTAACCATATCGCACCACTGCAATCGAGGCTTGACTAACGGCGCAACCGCAGGAAACGAGTATCCAGCAACGCCTCATCTCAGAAATCTTCACACTTGTATCGAACCGCCCATCCGGATCCTGCAACTTTCTCCCTCTCCCTCCTCTGCTGGCAGCATCTGGAACCTCTCACAGCTCGTCCGAAGAGCAGAACGACGTCCCCTCGCTCGTGACGTATCGCAACTACGCGACGCTCTATTTCATCGTCATTTCTACCTCGACCGAGTCACCGCTGGCCCTGATCGATTTAATACAAGTCTACGTCGAGGCGTTGGATAGGCTGTTCGAAAATGTTTGCGAGCTGGATCTCATCTTCAATTTCGAAACGCTGCATGCGACGCTCTCGGAAATGATAATAGGCGGCGTGGTAATAGAAACGAGTCTGGAGAGGATAGTGGCGGGAGTCAAGGCACAGGGAACAGTAGCCAAGCGGCCGGTTAACGAAGGAAGAAGTACAGGAATTGGCGCTGGGTTGGGTATGACAGGAAATTTTGCATGGGCTGGAAGATAGACCACAAATACAGGCGGCGCAACGATGGCTCGTCCTCATGATATCACGAAATAGACCAACGATTCACTTGCTTCGTTTTTGCATTAGGGAAGGGTATAGGATTCTGCTAATAGTACAACATATTTCATCGTTACATGGTATTTATACAAATTTATTTGGACTCGGAGTTTCTTGGCAGTGGTACAGGCTCAACCATATCTTTGCGGCGTTCGTATCGTTTCTCTTCGTCGATGACGCCAAAGAAGTTGGCAGCGTGTTTTCTCAACTAGAAAGACGGTTAGAAAAGAATCAAATAAAGCTCAACAAATACGTTAAAAACGTACCTCTTCTGACGGTTTATATTTTTGCCCCCACCATTCAAACTCGGAATAAAAGATAAGCCATATCATGGCAGCTAAAGTCCCAACGCTGTCAGCCTTGTCCAGTCACACGACGCTGCGATTGCGGCGACAAGACTCACCGGCCATCGTCGCCAGTTGCGCATATTTGACTCCCTTGTCCCATCGAGGCGAGCGATTGGCTAGTAATATGCGGCGCTTATACTTCTTTTCGAAACGTAATTGTTGCTGGTGACTCAGCTCCTTGAAGTTGGGTGGCCAAACCTTTTTGTTCTTGTAGAAGTTGCTAGCCGCGATCGGGGTGATTTTGTGTGCGAGGGTTTCTTTCGATGACTGAGCCAGTCGCCTGGCGACCGTCGTGAACATTATGGAAGATGCGAGACGTGCGCCTCGACCTGTATTTGCTTCCAGAACTGGATGCTAGCTGTGCTGAATGCGAAGCAGAGTCCAGCAAAGCTCTGGGGATGAAGCTCCAATGATGCCCACTTGTGGCGCACCGTCCATTCACGTGGCGGTGCGTGCGGGTGCGCCACAGCCACCCACCGATGTGCCCTGGCCGTTTTTTGGCTGCCCCGCGATGTTGGGTTTTTAACCCCTCCAAAACCGGCCATCTTTGGTTGACTCACCCCAGATCATTCACTCCCTTGTTATTGTGTTGCATGACGGAAACTGCGTCCGCCGTCCGACACTGACTGACAGCCTCGTCAACGAATTTCGAGTCACCAAGCTCGCCCCCAACGACGACTGACTACAAGTTAAATAGAAGCTACGGTTTGTCCATAGGGCATTGAGAGCTCTCTTGTTCTGCAACTCTACTTGCACACATCTTTGCCCAATTCCGCAAAAATGGCTACCACTACTTCTGTTCCTGAGGCCATGGAGAACCTGACCATCTCCAAGACCAAAGAGTTGAAAGGTGTATGTGAAACTGCCCCCGAAGTTCGCCTGATTAAATCTTTTATTGACCTGCCCAAGACCGAGAAGCGAGACTCCCTGATCGCCAACGAAAAGAAATACCAAAAGAAGTGGTTGGAAGATGGCATCTTCCAAACAGACGCCCCTACCACGAAAGAGGTCCCTCTGGGCTCCATCTCTGCGGCCGAACTACGAGAACAACAACCCAAGTTCTTTGGATGCATGGCCTACCCTTACATGAACGGAACCCTGCATGCTGGACACACCTTCTCCATTTCCAAGGTCGAATTCACTGCTGGTGTAGCTAGAATGCAGGGCAAGCGTGCTCTGTTCCCCATGGGTTTCCATTGCACTGGTATGCCTATCAAGGCTTGCGCCGACAAGCTGGTCAATGAGATTAAGCTGTTCGGACAGGACTTCTCAGGATTCGACGCTGAGGCTGATGCTGCTGGTGAGGCTCCCAAGCCCACAGCTGGCAAGCCCGCCAAGGAGGACATCACCAAGTTTACTACGAATAAGAGCAAGGCTAATGCCAAGACTGCTAAGATGAAGTACCAATTCCAAATTATGCAGGCTATTGGCATTCCTACCGAAGAGATCCACCAGTTTGCCGACCCCCAACATTGGCTGGCTTTCTTCCCTCCTCTGGCTATCCGCGACTTGAGCAGCTTCGGTTGCCGTATTGATTGGCGCCGTTCATTCATCACTACTGACGCCAACCCTTACTACGATGCCTTCGTTCGCTGGCAAATGAACCGCTTGAAGGAGTTGAACAAGGTCAAGTTCGGCAAGCGCTACACTATTTACTCCATCAAAGATGGCCAACCTTGCATGGACCACGACCGTGCTGAGGGTGAAGCAGTTAACCCTCAAGAATACACTGCACTGAAGCTGAAGGTTCTGGAATGGTCCCCCAAGGCTCAAGAAGCCCTGAAGGGCAAGCTGCCTGAGGATGCTAATGTCTACTTGGTTCCCGCTACCCTGAGACCCGAGACCATGTACGGCCAAACCTGCTGCTTTGTTGGACCCAAGTTGAACTACGGTATCTTCAAGGCCAACGAGACTGACTATTACCTGATCACCGACCGTGCTGCTCGCAACATGGCTTACCAGGGCATCTTCGCCAAGGAAGGCTTCATTGAGAAGGCCGCTGAGATTGTTGGTTCCGATGTCGTTGGTACCCTGGTTAACGCACCTCTGTCTCTGCACAAGGAGGGTGTAAGAGTCCTGCCCATGGATACTGTTCTGCCCACCAAGGGAACTGGAGTCGTTACCTCTGTTCCCTCTGACAGTCCCGATGATTTCGCTACCGTTACCGACCTGGCCAAGAAGGCTGAATACTACGGCATCCAGAAGGAGTGGGCCGAGTTGGAGATCTTCCCCATCATCGATACCCCATCATACGGAGACCTGTGCGCTCCATTCTTGGTTAAGAAGCTGAAGATTGCTTCTCCCAAGGACACCAAGCAGTTGGAGGAGGCCAAGGAGCTGGCCTACAAGGAAGGTTACTACCAAGGTGTGCTGAAGGTTGGCGACTTCAAGGGCGAGAAGGTCGAGGTTGCTAAGCCCAAGGTGCGTGCTCAAATGATTGAGGCTGGTGAGGCTTTCGCCTATTCTGAGCCTGAGCGCAAGGTTGTCAGCCGATCTGGCGATGACTGTATCGTCTCCCTGATGGACCAGTGGTATTTGGACTACGGAGAGGAGAGCTGGAAGCAGACTGCCCTGAAATGGTTGGACAACGAGAACGGAAGCGGAATGGAGACCTGGACTCAGGAGACTAAGAACAGTTTCGAGGGTGTCTTGAACTGGCTGAACCAGTGGGCTTGCGCCAGAACCTACGGATTGGGATCCAAGCTGCCCTGGGACCCTCAGTTCTTGGTTGAGTCTCTGAGTGATTCCACTATCTACATGGCCTACTACACCATTGCCCACTTCCTGCACAAGGATCTGTACGGTCGCGAGAAGGGTATTGGCAACATTGCTGCTGCTCAGATGACTGATGAGGTCTTTGACTACGTCTTCTGCCGCCGCGAACTGGACGAGAACCTGATCAAGAGCGCCAACATTCCCCGCGAGACATTGGAGAGCATGCGTCGTGAGTTCGAGTACTTCTATCCTCTGGACATGCGAAGCTCTGGCAAAGACTTGATCCCCAACCACTTGACCTTCTTCTTGTATATTCACTTGGCCATCTTCCCTCCTGAGTACTGGCCTCGTGGTGTCCGTGCCAACGGACACTTGATGTTGAACGGTGAGAAGATGTCCAAGAGCACCGGTAACTTCATGACTCTGCAAGAGTTGGTACAGAAGTACGGTGCCGATGCCTCTCGTATTGCTCTGGCTGATGCGGGTGATGGTGTCTCTGACGCCAACTTCGAGGAGGATGTCGCTGACAACAACATCTTGCGTCTGTTCACCCTGAAGGAGTGGTGCGAGGAGATGGTCAAGGACCAAAATGAATTGCGCTCGGGCGAGAAGAACTCTTTCCAGGATGCTCTGTTCGAAAACGAGATGAACACTCTGGCGGCCGAGGCTATCGAGCAGTTCGACCAGACCAACTACAAGCTGGCATTGAAAGCCGCTCTGTACGAGATGATTAGCGCTCGTGACTTCTACCGTGAAGCCTGCGCTGCTGCTAATATCAAGATGCACAAGGACCTGGTCCTGCGCTACATCGAGGTCCAGGCTCTGCTGATGGCCGTTATCGCCCCTCACTGGGCTGAATACATCTGGTTGGAGGTACTGAAGAAAGATTCCACCATCCACAAGGCCAGATTCCCCGAGGTTGGCGCCTCAAATGCCGGATTGACCGCCAAGCGCGACTACGTTCGCAACACTACCTCCAACGTGAATTCCGCCGAAGCCCTGCAGCTGAAGAAGAAGGCCAAGGGCAAGGAGACGTCCTTCGACCCCAAGAAGCCCAAGAAGCTGACCATCTACATGACCAAGAACTTCCCCACATGGCAAGCCAAGTACATTGACCTGCTGAAGGAGATGTGGGACACGTCGAGCAACTCGGTTAACGACAAGGAGCTGAACGGTCGCATTGGCAAGATGGGCGAGATGAAGAAGGCCATGCCTTTCGTTCAGGGCCTGAAGAGAAGACTGCAGACTGGTGAGGCGCCCAGCGTGGTGTTGGAGCAGAAGTTGGCTTTTGATGAGAAGGAGACTTTAATTCAGATGATCCCTGGTCTGACGCGCACGGCTGGCCTGACTGCTCTGGATGTCCTGGAGGTGGAAGAGGGTGGCAAGAAGGGTGTGAATGTTCAGGATGGCAAGACGGTGGATATTACGGGACCTATTGCCGAGAATGCTCAGCCTGGATCGCCAACATTCTTCTTGGAGAATGTTGAGGCATAGAAGGAGTGAAATATGAGGAAATATGAAATATGTTTTATGAAATAAAATAAAGTAGAAAAGAGCAAGTATAAAAAGACTAGTACTGGTTGTGCTCGTTTGAGCCGACAGATGACTAACTGAGATGTTGAAGTTCAACGATTGAAACAAAAGCCGGTAAACATAGCCCAAAGCTTTGGCCATGTATATGCCGCTCATGATTGGCCTGTTCTACGTCTCTCCTTTTTCTTTGCAAGGGTGAGCAAAAGTGAGGCTGTTGTCACGGACTAACCGTGCAGCTAAGGCGGGGTCCGATGCTGCATCCATGACCGCCGCCTCAAGTCCTCAACCTCAATACTGGCTCTCATAAACTCAATCGTGGATTGCATGAGAGAGGTGTATCCATTAACATCTAGCCGACGACATGTCGTCCAGTAGGGACGCAGACAGCCATTCAGGCGCTGGGCAGCGAAAGCTCCCCAACGCAGCTTACACGGTCGGCTGGATCTGCGCCCTGAGTGCTGAGCATGTCGCCGCCCGAGTTTTTCTGGACGAGGAACATGCAGGGCCACCTCCTACTGCACCACATGATAACAACAGCTATGCACTGGGGTCCATTGGGGAGCACAATGTGGCCATTGCGGTCATGCCGAGCGGAGAGTACGGTACTGCGTCGGCCGCTGGAGTAGCTCGCGATGTGCTGTCCAGCTTCCCAAACATCCGCATTGGATTAATGGTTGGCATCGGCGGAGGAGCTCCCAGTTCGAAACATGATATTCGGTTGGGTGACGTCGTTGTTAGCGAGCCGGGTAATGGTCTCGGCGGAGTATATCAGTATGACTTTGGCAAGAACATACAGAACGAGCCATTTTTACATACCAGGTTCTTGGCTCCGCCGCCGACTGTCCTGCTGACTGCCATCAGCAGCCTCAAGTCTACATGTGAGATTGATGGTCACTGCTTTCACGAGGATATCGAGCGGATACTGGCAACAAAGAAAAGGTTGAGGAAGAAATATGGTCGGCCCGATGCGGCTACGGATCGACTGTTCAAGTCTCATGTGGTACATAACCAAGACGAAACGTGCGGTTCTGACATAGACGTCATTGATGTGGCGTCGCTCATATTGCGACCTGTCAGAGACGAAGACGAGGATGACCCGGCCATTCACTATGGCTTAATCGCTTCGGGCAATTCGTTGGTAAAAGATGCACACTTTCGGGATATTGTGGCGAAGGAGAAAAACGTGCTGTGTTTTGAGATGGAGGCAGGAGGATTGATGAATCACTTTCCATGTGTGGTTATCCGCGGCATATGCGACTACTCCGATTCACACAAGAATAAGGATTGGCAAGGATATGCTGCCATGACGGCAGCTGCGTATGCGAAAGACCTCTTACTACGCATTTCGCCTACCAAAGTTGAGGCCGAGAAACCACTCGCAGATATTCTCTCTGGTTAGTTATGAATAGATGGCAATATCATTTACTGTTCATAGTTCTTATTCGAATATCTTTCTACAGGAGTTGAAGAAGGCGTCACTGCACTTGTTCGCGCCCAGCGAGACAAAAACGAGGACGACATCCTTAAGTGGCTTACCCCGATAGATTATGCTTTGCAACAAAACGATCACTTCCACGAGCGAGAGCAGGGTACAGGAAAGTGGCTTCTTGAGTCTGAAACGTTCCAAAAGTAGCTTCAAGGTGAAAGCAGAACGCTTTTCTGCACAGGCATCCCCGGCGCAGGCAAGACAGTCCTGACGTCCATTGTGGTCAACCATCTCCAGTCAAAAGTTCATAACACAAATATTGGAGTTGCATACATTTACTTCAATTACAAGCGACGTGACGAGCAACAAATCGACAATGTGCTGGGGAGTCTGGTAAAACAGCTGGCTGAAGTCCAACCTTCGCTCCCGCAGGCTGTGCAAGATCTCTTCAAGGAGCACAAGAACAACCGTTCACGGCCATCTGCAGATGAACTCACAAGGGTTTTCTACTATCTGGTATCAACATATTCAAAGGTTTTCCTAGCATTTGACGCCTTAGACGAGTGTGAAGGTCGACAAAGAGCAGTCATTCTCTCTCAAATTTCACAGCTGCAGAAAATGACCGAGGTATATATCTTTGCAACTTCCCGATTCATTCGTGATATCGAGGACCGCTTCAGTAAGGATCTTGTTCAAGAGATTCGTGCAGCGCCAGAGGATGTGTCCAAATATGTATCCACTCATGTCAGTGACCTGCCCTCTTGCGCTCAGATAAATCCGCAACTTCAAGAAGAAGTTGTGGTGAGTATTTCAGAAGCTGTTGACGGCATGTAAGTATCCTTGATGTACATAAACACTGTCGATTTTTAACGGTAGTATAGGTTTCTTCTGGCACAGATTTATGTTCAATCTCTCGCGGATAAATTGACGCCAAATGGTATCAGAGATGCACTGCGAGGATTCAGAAAGTATAATACAATATCGACCGAAGAGGAAAAGGTTCAAGTACTTGATGAAGCCTACGATCGAGTGATACAGAGAATTGATGGACAGAAAGAGGGGCTCAAGATACTTGCTAGGCAAGCCATACTATGGATTACACACGCAAAGAGGCGGCTAACTACAACAGAGCTGCGACATGCGTTGGCTGTGAGGGACGATACGTCGGAATTCGACCAGGATGACCTACCACAGACGCAAGACATAATTTCTGTGTGTGCTGGATTGGTCACCATTGACGACAGGAGCAATATCATACGCTTGGTACATTACACGACTGAAGAATATTTCCGGCATGCCCTCAAGAAGTGGTTCCCACAGCCCGATTCAGAACTCTCAACGACCTGCGTCACATACCTATCTTATGAAGAGTTTGCAACAGGAGCCTGCGAGGGCCAGGAGCCTTTCGAAGCTCGCCTGATGGCGTACCCATTTTACTCTTACGCGTCAGAAAATTGGGCACATCATGCTCGTGAAGCGGACTCGGTAACGCCTAGTTTGGTACGACTATTAACTAGTGTGACGAAAGTCCAGGCGTTGTACCAAGCTTCGGCCTCAAAGCAACTCCTTGAGCAATGGTTTGCCAAGGATTATGCAGAAGGTATGACAGGGCTGTCTCTGGCGGCTGGCTGCGGCCTCTTGAAGGCCACTGTTCAACTGCTAGACAACGAGTCTATGATATCGGGGCATGCGATACAGGATCCAAAGCACCACTATTTCTGGCAGCTATGAATGGCCATAGTTCAACTTTGGAGCAGCTCATAGACAGAGGCGCTGAAATTGACATTGTGAGTGCACTTGGAAGCACGCCGCTGTGCATGGCAGCTTACAATGGCCATGAAGCGGTTGTGCAACTCCTTCTCGATAGAGGTACTCCTGTTGAAGGGTTTTATGAGCGTGAAGCATCGCCACTATGGGAGGCAGTCGACAATGGACACGAAACAGTTGCTCGACTTCTCCTTGATAGAGGCGCTGATATCGCAACTACGAGATGGCGTGGAGTATCGCCATTATGCCAAGCAGCCAATAATGGCCATGAAGCGATTGTGAAACTGCTCCTCGATAGAGGTGCCACTATCAAGGGAGAAAACGGGCATATAGATTCGCCGTTATGGCAGGCGGCCAAAGCTGGCCATGTCGAAGTTGTGCGTATTCTGCTCGATAGAGGTGCTGATGTCGAAATCATTGGTATAGATAACCAAACGTCGCTATGTATAGCAGCGGAGAGCGGTCATTATGCAGTGGTAGAGCTGCTTCTTGACCAAGGTGCCAATATTGAATCTGCTGACTTGGCTGGCAATACGGCACTATGCATATCAGCCGAGAATGGCCATGAAATGGTGGCAGAGTTACTTCTGCACAGAGGTGCCAATATTGAGGCGGTTGGATGGCGCGGCAGCACACCTCTACTGAAAGCTGCTGGGCGCCGTCGTCACAAGCTGGTGGATGTGCTTCTTCATTGGGGAGCAGATATTGATGCTGTTGATATGTATGGTAGCACGGCACTAAACGAAGCAGTTTGGAGCGGCGATGAAGCTGCTGTACAAATACTTCTTGATTGGGAGGCCAATATCGATGCTGTTAACTTTGTTGGTAACACCCCACTACACGAAGCAGTTTGCAGTGTCAATGCGGCGATTGTGCAAATACTTCTAGATGGAGGAGCAAGTGGTGGCCATGAAGAAGCTGTGCAGCGATTGCTCCACGAGGATACATATACCACTGAGGAGAATGATGACATGGGTGAACGATTCTGGCGGTTTGAGTAGGCTTACTGAATCCCTGGACAGTAGTAGCCCACAGCATACAAGAAATGTACTGCATACTGGAGAGCACTAGAAGAGTTGACTTGTAAATAGAATGTTTGCAGTAGTTTGCAATGGTGTGGATGATTGTGATGGTAGAACGATGTCTGTATACGCTGGACATTCCCGTAGTTTTATACTTGTTGAGGCGCGACCATCTGATAGATTGCATGTACAGTTGTCACATTGTCACAACTTCAGAGCCGTCGAGGGCTATAACGCACACAGTCCTATAAATATCACGCCTCCGTATGAGGAGGGGTATAGACCGATATCCAGAACAAGCAAAAGCGTCATTGCTTCGCATCCTTCATCGTCATCGAAAGTTTACAACCGCGGAAATATCAACATCGCTAAGTAAATTCGACCGGATACACGGCAGCACGACGTCAAATTGCATATGACATTGCTCGTCGGGTTCACCCAATACACATGTAAAGCAGTACCCAACCTCGAACGAGGCTCCAGCTAACCTAAACTGGGTTAAATATCGATCTTAGCGCTACGGCTCTGCAGGGGGTTTAGTCATAACACATCCCAGCACATATCTTCCCACCCGCCACCACACTACTCTATCTCCTAGAGAGATAAATTCTCTATCAATCATTAACCTAACCATGGAGAAGAAAAGCGAAGACCGCGAAATTGCCCAGACTCCAAGTTCGTTTGCACCATTGAGGTTTCTCTGGATCCCAAGTCTGCTGATTGGCTTCTCTGGTATATTTATGGTTTACCTAGCGCTTAGAGAAAAACTTACCAACGATCCAGACGACACGATTGTCGCCATCGCAACATGCACAGGAGCCTTGCTAGCGTGGATAGGAATATTCGGCGTCATGGGTTGGTGCATGTTAGGAGATTTCCATATCCACAACCGCCAAGGCAGTTACGCGGGTGCTAGGTATGGACATTAGGTTGCACTCCCTACTCGACACGACTGACAAAAAGTAACAGGAAATCATCCTAATACTTGTTGCTGTTGCACGAAATTCCAGCTTGGGGGAGGACTCTGGACACTTGGCAGGACAAGGCCGCTATCAGGCATAAGGTATGGCTGGGGAGTGGTGTTTGTAGGCTCTAGAGACCACGGCTGCAGAGGCTGGACTAGAGCATTTAATCGTGCGCGCCAAACTCTGGATAATTTCACCAAGACCTTGAATATTGGTAAGATGGCCAACGCTGCGCACGGATATGCTTCCATCGCCAGCGCTGCGCGCGACCAGATACTGGGCACGAGACGTCCTGCTGCGACAGATGATGCGATCGCGAGGGGGTTTTTGAATGAATTTTTCTGGTATTTGGTCAAACCTTGAGACGTTCATGTCGGCCGAGAATGCAGAGATACTTATGCACAAGTTTATCCTTCCACGGATGCCTCTTCTATCTATCTGGTTGTCTGTTCAAATAATGGCAGGTTGGCACAGCGCTAGACAATTCTAGTGAAGGATAGTCTTGATTTAGACAGAGTGTTATCTCTCTTGCAATTTAAGAAATACTAGATATCCTGTGACTAGTTTTTCTTGTCTTCCACGGCACTTCTTGGCGGGTTAAACCACTGCTCGCGAGGCACCTTGGAACCATCCACTCCTTTGTAGGAAGCCGGCATGGGTATCTTGATTCCCTTGAAAAACCCCTTAAGCTCCTTGGGAGTCAAACCCCTCGCGGCAATCACCTTTGTGAAATTGGTATTGAATTCGAAAGTTCGATATACGCCGTCGCTGCCCAGTTGTGGTGCTCCTGTGCCGTCCCGGGCACCCTTGAGGTCGGCGAGGTATTTGGGAACTTTCTGAGATTTGCATCAGATATTAGCCATGAATTCTGAAAGTAATATCATTCTGGGGCTTACACTTACACGGTCGCAGCCCATATTGAGAAATAATCAAGTTTATTAGATTAGAAAGGATGAGAAAGTGAAGTTGGAAGACGGGGAGTTTGTTCAACTTACAGCGGTTTTTATACCTGAAATGCGCCACTTGTGGTTGCCAGCAGGCTGTGTGTTGTTGTCGTTGCTTGTTGCGGTGTAGTGGTCTACAGGGGAATTATAGCGCTGAAAAGTCTGACAGCCTCGTCAAAACCCCCTAATCGCCCACTTTTTGAACACCTTTTGTCCCCTAAATTTTGGTTCCAGTTCCCCAACGTCCGCTATTCGCCAACTTTCATTTCTCTCTTCCAATATCCGCCCGCCCATGACACTCTTTGTCTGACGTGGCTTCACTGCCACCAATGACCAACCTGTCGCTACAACCTGTATTTGTATATGACGAGCAAGAGGATATCATTAAGTAAGAACATTCATCATTAACTGGTTCAATCAACAAATGAGGCAACAACGTAGCTTGACGTCATTTACCACCGAGTAGCTGACACTTGCTCTTTGCCGCTGCTTGATGTGTTTAAACTCCCAGTTAAATAGACTTGGTCCTAGATAGTGTCCTTTCTATAAAGAACGGATACCCTTTGCTTCGTTGGTACTTAAACTGTCTATTTGCCCTTTCGGTATGTCTCCCAGGCAGTGTGCATGCGCTCAATCTGGCCGGGCGTAAACTCATTGCGACAGGGACTAGAGACATTTGGTTAGATCGGCTGGTCTTCCACTGGGTAATGAATGGACATGGGGATCATCATAACGCAGATAAGTAATGCTTTTTCTTGACTTACTCGTTGCCTCCGCCCATGTGATTGTGGATTGGATCCAGACCAGGAACATCTGGGCACGTATCTCTCCCAGCAGGACAGAGATTGTTTGTCCTCTCCTTCTCGGCGGGAGTATCATCAACCTCGTCTCCGGGAGACTCGCACTCGTTTTCAGAGGTGTGGTAGAGGAAGAGCCAGTGGCCAGCTTCGTGGGATGCCGTCTTGCCTTGGTCCCAATCCTGCTTTGAACCGCCAGGGACCACGTCGGGAGTGATTGAGCAGCCATCGGCGTAGAAGTCGTCAGATCCCGCTTGAACGCTCTTGGGGAAGTAACAAAAGGACCAGGGGTTGCTAAAATACATGTTGAGTGCATTGTAGTTGCCCTTGCGTAACTTTTTCTTCATTTGAAGGGCAATATTGGGGTCATTGTTGTTGGTTGCCCACTGAGCATTGACGGTCCAATCAATGTCCATCAGTGTAAAGTTGAAGCCCGTGTCAGCGTAATCGCTATTCATTTGTTTAACCTGTTTCATCATTGTCTCTCTCTGCAGATTCCGCAACCCCAACGGGCGAAATCATTAGCTTTCTACTCTGCTTCTTCCATTTCTTGCGGGGGAATGGGTTGTAAGGGGACAGGCTGCGTACCGACAGATAGCCATCCTGGACACTTTTGGACTTGGCGACGACATGAAAATACGTAGGGATCTGTATTATGTCCCCACTCATTCGCGCTTGGATAGCGTTGGCAGCATTCTGAGCCATCGCGACACGAGACTCTTGCTTCGCTTCGGGATGCATGGCCGGGGTGCGACAGGCCGGACCGGTGAGCGTTGCAGCCGCATTTCCCCAGCAGGCGGTGCCAACGACGCCGAAGATAAGGTAAATGTTGGGCAGCATTTCGAGCGAGGCGAGGATGCCAACACGTCAATTGGCGATTGTATGTGTTTTTGAGTTTATGTTTAGCAGTGGCTGCGTGTGCAAATGCGTGCTTTTAAACTGCAAAGTCAGACTTGGACAAAGAAGTGCAGAGTTACACCCTTTTGTAACCGCGGTGAGAGCCGAAGTTGTAACCATATTGCCAAAACGGGCAGCTAGCAAGCACTATAGCGGTTGCGCAAGGTAAGGTAGTATCTCGGACTCAATCGTTTTACCAGACAAGGAAGCTTTGCGTGGCTAGCGCTCATCTATCCTTGGCGGCGAGGAGGCTATATCCACGAAAGGCAGGCCATAATGTTAAAAAGCGGGCCGATGTTTATCTTCTAAAGTGCCCAGCTTGGCATTCCTATTCTTATACCAACGGGTAGACTATGGCGTTTGAGTAACTGGCTGCCTTTGTTGACGGGTCATTTGTTGCAGTAATCTGGAGGTCGGGACGGCTCTGCACCTATGGCGCTGGCGTCGCAACGGTACCGCGAGCGCACGGAGCTCAGTATTTCAGTAAGCCGAGCCTTGCTTTTTCGCGATTTTAAAGCCACGTTAAAACTGGAGAGAATGAATAACTTCCGATAATGACTTTTGTGGTATAGCCGGGCGGCAAAGCCCCGGACCTGGCGCGAAAATGTTGGTTGCTCGGTGAAGGATTCCCGTCCGAGGGCCTTGCTCTCAGCTAGCCAGATTCCCTCCAACCTCGTTGTACTGCTAGTCGTTACTCTTAGCATGTCTTTAATGTAGAAGCATAGATATCGGCTTTTGCAAGATAACTCCTGGGCCTAGCACTCTATGTACCCGTACAACGAGCGGACACAACGAGCAGCAGCTTATGCACACTCAACAGGCACTTACACCATGCGACGAGCAACGGATATGACGCGGCCACATTAAGATTATACACAACTATGGCGAGTTTGACAAGCTTCTCAAGCTTTGGTCCGCTTCTAGAACAGTTCTGCAACCCCACCAATACTGGTTCGTGTACCATTGGGGGCCGAGTGTGAGCACACATGTGCTCATTGTAATCACTTATACCCCGCCTTTGCAACCAGATCTATCCCGCAGCGTAATCTCGTACCTGACACCCGCTGCCCTAGTAACATTGAGCTTGATTTGATTGGCTGTCTACTATAATCATCCTTGTTCTGGTGTTTTCGATTGATGATATTGCACTGCATATGTGTACGGCTACGTCTCCTTTATGCTCATCGATGCCACGACTGCCTCGGTTTTCTTTGACCGGCAGTTGCTCCAGAGTCAACGTTAAAAAGTATAAGAGAGAGGTATGCTATGTATCAGCTGTTGAAGAAGAACAATTCACGACGTGGCATAAATAAGACTTACACAGTATAACAACTCAAACCAATCGCACCATGCTCTTCACTTGTGTCTTCGTGGCCGCCCTTGCCGCAACTGCAACTGCTGCGCCCGCACCGCAGGCATCTGGCTCTGCTTCCATCTGTTTCGATGATTTGGATTGTGTCTTTTTTGTAAGTGACGACAAGAGTTTCCTCGCCAACCTGCCTCCCTACGTCGTTGCAGTACAGGTTTTGCACCCTTCTGCACGTCGACGTAGTGGAAAAAGGCAATCGGCATTTTGATCCACTCACTAAAGCGTATTATAGGGTGGTAGTGGAAAATGTGTTCGAGATCCCGCGAAGCCAATTGTTGGGGGCATCCTGGGGTAAGTAAACTCTACGTCTGCCCAGCTTTGCTCAGTAAGCGAGACCAGAGTCACTAACTACTTGATAAGCAATTGCGTGAAAAAGTAGAGATAGGCCTTGTGGAGCGTGAACTTGTCTTTATAAATAAAAGATTCGAAGCAGCTTAGCTAACTGAGATGTATCTGATATTTTATAAAGGGAGTTAGCCTAGATAATCAAGAATTCAATGCGGAATGCTCGATTCATGATGTTTGTACCCTTGGAAGCGTAGGTGCTCGCCAAAATTAAGATTTTAGTACAAGATGGCTTGGGACGTCATGTAAATTGCCCTAGCTGCCTATGACTTGGACAACGCGTTCGGAATGTTGGCATTGGAAGAAATGGGCTAGCTTGTATACCGTTATCGGTAACCCGGCCATCCACCTGTGCGTGAAAGACAAGAAATAGATGACATTCGGCAAGGAAGGGCTTGAAGCTACACGAAATCAAGGATACGCAAGCTCAGAGCAATTCGATGCATCGTATAAACTACCGAAATCTGGCCCAGCTACTGACTATCGTATCTGGAATATCGACAAGGTAGTCTGAACAAAAATAATAGATACATTCTTCGCTAACGTAATAAATCAGAGTGCCACTTCCGCAAGCCACTTACACTAGACTTTCGAGAAACTGATTAAGATGAAATGTCAACTGTACCGGCTTGTCGAAATGAACAAGATGCCCCGCGCCTTGTATTTCCCGAAATCTGACGCCCGGGATCTTGGACGCCAGCTTCCGGCCGTTCTCCAGCGGAATCCAGGCATCATCAGTTCCCCAGCATAGGAATGCTGGAATCTCCCCAAGCTTGACAAACTTGTCTTCTAGTTCAGCAGTGAATCGTAACTCATGCTGTGCAATCTGTCGGTAAAAGGCAGGTTGGCCATTCTCCGTGAGCCATGGGGCCGCCAGAGCCTCCAGCGCCGCGGGGTGTAGTTTCTGGAAGCTTGCCGAGCTGATGTACTCGTACACCAAGGCACGATGGATTCCTGCTGGCAGCTGCGCAAAGACGTGCGGGTTGTCGTGGATCAGGTGGAAGAATGGCGATCCGAGAGGCGGCCCCGCGACAGGGTCGACGAGCGCTAGTGCCTGATATTTGGCATCGTGCAGCAGGTGTGCTCGTAATGCGACGGCTCCTCCAAAGTCGTGAGCGATAACTATTGGAGACTTTGCGTTTTTGTTGTCATCGCTGCCAAACCAGAACTGCAGCAGCTCTGCGAATAGTTTCCCTTGAGCGCCTAGCGATACATCTTGGCCCTCGTACTTGTCCGAACTGCCATACCCCGGCATGTCCCAGAGATACACGGTATACTTTGTTGCAAAGGCTTCAGCAATGTCTCGCCAAACAAAGGAGGAGAAGGGAGTTCCGTGGTTGAAGACAATGGCTTGGCCAGACCCCAGCTTGCACCAGTGGACAACACCGTTGGCCGATGAATACCGCTCCGTCAGCGCCATGTCGAAATTTATGGTAGAGGGTATATGTAGAGTTTTGAGTGATACAGTCTCAGTTTGAGCAGAGTCCAGGTAATACGACCTTCAGTGAGAAGTAGAGTCTTTATAGTCATATTTTGTGCATGTGGTACGCTAGCATACCAGGGGCCTTTCAGCTGCTCATCGTACAGAACAGCCACTGCGCCCTTCCTTTAACGACAAGAGAGACACTCCCCTTGGCCGCAAGAATTGGTGGCAAATATTTTCAATGGCCTTTACAAGCCTTTGCAAGTTCACCGCCGCTTTAGACCTCCTTGATGGCCTTTCCCCCCTTCACTGGCAACCCAATCACTGTGCCAAAGACATATAGGCGTCATTGTTGAGATAGCTTGGCATTTACAACTGAACCGAAAAATGATTCATGGGGACATTCAGGTACCACATTAAATTAAAACGATGATACGATTGGAACTACTGCTTGAATCTGGTTATAGCCTACTTAATAAAGGCTGCCTAAGCATTGAGTCTGCATCTCAAAGTCGCTCAAGAGGCCGCCATGACGGGGCGCGAGCACAACAGGGTTGACGAAGGATGGTCTCGAATGCAATTGAGTGAGCGTGGGGCCGTGAGAGCTAGCGAGCGTCCGCCTTCAGAAGCTGATCCGTTCATGAGTTGATCTTGTGTGGGAAATGTAAGTGTTCGGAAGACTATGTCCTTTTGTAAATCCTAGATTCGTGTCGTCATGCCGCGGTGGTTCTAGCCGCTATATACATTTAGCGCTGGTGAGCCATTGGCTGAGGTGAAATGATGCTCTACCTCATCATTCCTTCAGCCATCCACTGAGAACCTCCTCAATTCCCGCATCATCCAAGACAGGGAGCCCCAGCTGCTCGTTCCATGCCCTATCCCTGAAGTCGCCACCATACTCACTCCCAAACATCAGGGGCATATAGAAACTCATAATCTTTCTTTGATCACCCTCCATGACTCCTTCGTAACCTCTTTCGAGGGCTTCTTGCGTGCTTGCATCTTGTACCTTGAACTGGATTCCTGTGAGCTTTGTAGCCATTTCTGTGAGCTTCCTCTCCGTAACTGCGGCAGTGTAAACGTAGATGGGCTTATTCTTCGTCTTTTCCGCATGTTCTGGTGAGATGACTTTGGCAACTGCTTCCGCGATCCTGTCAAGAGAGGTTGTGCACACAACGCGATCACCACCGTCGTGGTAGACAGCAGTCCTCGACTTGACATGAGGACCAGCAACGCCACTCGTCCACATTAGTGGGAGGAAAAAGGCGCCATTGTTAACGCTTGTCCATTCAATCTTGCCAGATGCTGCGAGTTGTTCAATGTAGCGCCTGGTGTTGAGCTTCTCTGCCACAATAGGGAGGGTCTTTGCGGCTTCGGTTTCGAGGTTACTGCTGTATTCGCTTGGGACAATTCGTTTGACACCGGCGGCAATGGCGGCCTGAATCATTGTCTGTTCCGTATCGAGATGCGGGTTTGGGACTGCGCTGCTGAAAGATTAGCAGATGAACAACGGAGGCGGGGGACAGTGACCATGGAAGGTGCCAGCTTGAAACGCTGTTATCCTGGCCAATGTCACACATACCTGACAACGACGTCAATGTTTTTGAACGCTGAAGCAAGCTGTTTCTCACTCGTCAAGTCGACCTTGATGCTGTTGGCGGCTCCGGCAGCAACATTTGTAGAACCTTCTCTTTGGACCGCCGTGACCGAAAATCCAGCATTGTTCAGAGCGTGAAGAATCTTAGATCCAAGGTTTCCAGTAGCCTGAGGACATGCAGTAAGTAACTGTTTGCTGTGGCTCTAAAAGGGACTTTGCGGCCGATGGAACTTACACCCAGAAGGGCAATATTTCGAAAAGTAGCCGACATTTCCCAGTCGTCGTGTGGTTGGTGCCAGTTATATTAATAGGAAAAGTCTAAAAGTAACGACCAGTTATCCTTCCGCAGAAGGAGGTTCTTTATATAATTGAGTGGTTCAATTCATTTGTCTCGTGGAATTCCGGCTAGTAGTGCGGCAATGACTGCAGCGGAGCGGTACTCTCTTCCGCCCTTCCAGCTAAAGTCCGCATTCAATTTTGTTTCCTCTTTTGTTAACTGTTCCTCCTGATTTGCCAAAGTGGTCAATGATGATCAAATCTCCGCAATTGCATTCCGATTATGCCGATTGCCATCCGCAAGTTTGTAGCTGGCCGGACATGGCGCAACCCACTTCGGAGGCCGGAGTCCGGGCACAATTACATGCCTAGCAGCGTGAGATGCTGGACCGGGCACACCGCAGCCCGCACCGGAGCCCGGTTTGTCGTTAGATGGTGGCTCCGTAAATGTCATATACAAGTAGACTTTCAGGCGTAGTAGGTATGCCTATGCCGTGGTGGTTGTAATACAGCATGTATCATCACATTTGTCACCCTTTTTCCGCAGTTGGTCTTTCCCGCAGTGTCCTCTCCGCAGCTGTCGGAGTTTGTGGTGAAGAATGCGAATAACGAGTAAACTAATATAGTATCAAAATACACCTGGTCTTCTATGTGTTCGGCATTACCCTCTAGCCTCACTTCTGTGTTTATTTCTCACCACAACCGTATACATTTACGACTTAACTCTGAAACAGCTCTTCTCATGTCTCGCGCATTGCTCGTCACGGGTGCCACCGGCAAATAAGGTGGCGCTGTTGTCAATGCCCTCCTTGCCAGCAGTGAAGACTTTCGTATCCTCGCTGTCACCAGAGACACCAAGTCCGCATCAGCCCAGAAGCTGGCTAGTCGATCACCAAAAATCACTCTGGTGCAAGGCGATCTTGATGACACCGATTCTATCTTCAAAGCAGCCAACAAGGCTGCCAAACAGCCAATTTGGGGCGTCTTCAGCGTCCAGGTAAGCGGCTTCTCATGAATTGATTGAGGCTGGACCCCCATCTAACATGAGCCAGACACCGGGCTTGAGCAAGGATGGCCCCTCAAATGAAGAAAGACAGGGCAAGGCGTTTGTCGACTCAGCTATCAATAACCATGTCAAGTACATTGTATACTCGCCTGTTGACCGCCATGGCGACGCGTCCATCAAAAATCCAACTGATGTTCCTCACTTTGCCCGCAAACACAACATTGAGCTTCATATCTTCAACGCTGCCAAAGGTACCAACATGGACTGGACAATCCTCAGGCCTGTTGACTTTATGGAAGACTTTGACGGCGGCTTTTTCGGCCAGGTGTTTGCCTCGGGCGTGGCAAGTCGTGGTCAAGTCGCGGCGGCTTCAATTAGTCTCGACGGACGATATCGGCGTTTTTGCTGCCGAGGCGTTCTTGCAGCCAAACGACTTCAGAGGCCGCTGCGTCTCCTTGGCGGGGGATGAGTTGATGTACAATGAGATGGTCAGGGTTTACAAAGAGGCAACGGGGTCGACTGTCCCTACTACTTGGAGTATCCTGGCAAGACTGATGCTGTGGATGTCAAAGGATCTGGCCAATATGTTCCGCTTCTTTGAGCAGGATGAATATTACGCTGATATTGTCATGGTTCGCAAGATGCATCCTACCATGAAGGATTTGGGCATGTGGCTCAGGGAGAAGTCCAAGAATTAGAGTGTATTCAGAATTGTACACCATGTTATTATTGTAGACACTGAATAGAGAGCAGACATTTCTACTAAAGTCTTTAATTACAGTTACATTTCATTCTAAGACGAGCTACCTTAATTGAGCAATTTCAATGCCCTTCTGCGGCCAAGCCTGTCACGGCCCTGGTGAAGGCGGCGACATCTTTTGCGACAACGCTCCCACCGACTGGACGGCTCAGTGTATGGGCATCTGCCACGCATTATGAACAAATCGTGAGATATACTTATAGTCTTGGTATAGAAAAAGGGCGGCAAGTGTGTTTTGACAAGATTGATGTACGCACGAGAGGGCTGGAGATTATCGAGCACAGTAAGAAGCAGACTGCTTTGAGAAATGGAGCTGGACAGAGCTTTTATCCCGATGGTACGAATGTTATTGTTCATGGCCATCCTTTGACCTAAGTATAACTATCCCGCAATTGAGGAATACAGAACTACTTCTTTGAATACAGGTGAAAATTGTAGCCGGGGTGTGAGCATTACAACGTTCTTAGTGTATGCGGCTGGACGCGTTATGGGTCGCGATTCAATAAGATGAGAGAATTGAAGCATGGTCAGCACATGTGGCTGTGAAAGGCTGACTGAGTGATTTGCCGGAGTATATGTAGCCAATTATTAATTAATTGGTGGTCAGGGAAGTGAGGCTTGAGGCTTGAGGCTGGTAAGTTAATACGAGGGACAAGCTTTTGGGATCAAGATTGCATGAAGAGCCAAGGCTCGAGCCGAATGGCCTCAGTTCTCGGCATAATTGGTGAGTGTGGGCCGAAGAAACAAACGACCACAAGATAATGTCGTTTAATTTTCAAGCTGTAATTAGCGCTTTTATTAATTTAGTGAGGAGAGTCGGTGGGCGAGACCAAAAGTCGATGCCAAGGGAAATTAGCGATCCACAGGAGATGGTCGGCAAGGCGGGAGCAGGGCCTGGTCAAGGACAAGGTGGTATCGGGAGTAAATTAATTAGATCCCTGTATCCTGTAACTGGACAGGTGTAGCTTCGGTTACAGCAGCGTGAGGTGGTGTGCCAGTGTGCTGAGTGTGTGTCTGTGGTGGATTGCGTGATGACAAGGTACTTGGAGCAAAATAGAGGCACGTTTCCCCAGACGATCACCAACACAAAGGAAGAAATAAACTTCTCAAAATAGAAACAATTACTTGGCATCAAGAGGCTAAATGTTCTGGGTGAGTGTGTAGCGGGAGATGCTGCTCAGTCAGTGTCGTGGAGGGACGCGTCATGTTGGAGAGTCAGTGAGCGTTCGGAGGGTGCCACCACGTGTATCTACATGTACATGTAGTTACTGTACCATCCTCCAAAGATGGAGTAGAGGAAGTGGATATCATGCTCAGATGGCCTTTGGAACAAAGACCTGCATGTCTGTGTGTTGAAGGGCATGTATGGGCTCGACTTGTCTGCTGCAGACAAGTTGACAGCACAGCAGCATGGACCGGGATGGCAATTGAAACCTTTGTGTGTTGTGCAAGCGAGGCTGCTTGTAGCTGCAAGGTGAGCGACTACGGGCAAGCCAGAGAGGTAAAAACTCGTATTCCATCTCAAGGTGCAGCGGAGCGTGGGCGTAGCGGCGGGCGACAGTGGAGATAACGGTCAAGCAAACAGTACAAGACTGTTACATTGACTGAATGGGAAAACAAAGGTAGACACGGCAAGTGTTTGATTGCCATGATTGATATTGAACCTTTGGATGACCGACAAAATTCTCTTATTGAATGACTGCAGGCGCTTGTTTCGCAAGAGTAATCTGGTGTTTCACGCCGTGGGAGGAGCGGAAATGAAACCCGCTCGTCCATCAGTATTACAACACGTGGAGGAGCAGCAAAAACTACAGGGCAGGGCAGAGAGTAAGTTAGCAGGCGTAAGCAGACGGCAGCTAAAGGATTGGGTCATGACCCAAGACGGGACGGTGCGACAATTGTCTCGAGCCAAGTCTAGTCTATTCTAACTCGAGGCAGTTGACTGAGGGACAGTACAGGACATGTCGACATCAATAGATGCAACCGTTGCTGGAGCATGATTAACTGGAGCATACGCAGCATGTGTGTAGATCAGTTCATCCATGCGACAGTTGCAGTTGATGCAGTGGCGTTGCTGTTCTTTTTCCGGCACAATTGCTCGGTCAAGTCGCTTATCTTTTATGCAGTGTGGGAGCAAAGCGTGGGAGAGGTGAGCAAAGACAACTACAGCACTGTTAAGGTGGACTAACCGTGGATGGAAGCACTGAAGTGCAGTAATGCAGCCACTGTAAACATTCCGAACAGCGCTGTCAGCAAAGCCTCCTCGCCCACTAAATGGAACGACGCTAATGCACCGGACTAACGCACTGCACTAGCGGAACAAGCAAAACAAGGCAGGGCGAGTGTGCAGATCTTTACTCTTCTCGGCACAAAAAGTAACGCATCAAGCTTTATGAGAGCGAAAAAAAAAGATTGTCGGTCCGTTTTACCAGTTGACGGTACCAGACGAGAGCGATAAGCAGACACTAGATTACTGCACTGTATGCACTGTGATGTCCCCCAACTATGACGCAGTGGTGATCGGCATGGAATTCAAATCTGTTTATTGAAGCAGTTGTGGTTGCAGCAGTTGGAAGCAGTTCATGCAGGTTATTTATTTTGTAGGATTATTTCGTCCATCATTTCGTCATCATTTTTTTATTTTTTTTTTTGCACTTGAGAAGTGATGCACATGCAAGTTATAAATATCTCAGCTTGTTGTGCATGCAGAATCAGCCTCACAGAGTCATGGGTAGCACCTGCAGTATACAGCCTGCTTCAGTCACTGAGTAAAGTGAGCAAGTCAGCCAATAATGGTGGGCTCATTGCAGTGGTCAGCCTTCTAAGATTTCTCACTCAAACAAAAGAGAAAGAGCGGAATAATTAATCAAGAGCAGAGAGAGTAAAGTATTGATCCACTGGGATGTGGGAATCGACTCCGTACTTTATTGCCTTTTGTGCTGTACTGGTAATCTTGTCGTAGGTGGCTACTGCCCTGGTGGTACCTTGCCTGCGAAGGTGTACAGGTGTACGTCAGCACCCAATGCACCCTCCAAAAAGTACCTCGAGCCTTGTCTGCGCTCAGAGATACCTGTACACTGCACTGCACCCACTTGCATCCAGCCCCTACAGGCCAAAAGTGCAGCACTGCTCTTTTTGCTCTTTTTGTTCTCCTGGGATCCACCAGGCCCCCCTAAGCCCCCCAAGCCGCCCCCCTAAACAGGCCTATTTTGGCCCCCCTTGCAAAAGCTTGGTTGAAAAATACGCTAAGGAGAAAGAGATTTTTGAAAAAAAAAAAAAAAATAAGCCTCGTAGTGACTTCCTTTCTCCATGTTTATTTGGTGAGAGCAACAAGTACAGTATCCCCACTCCTGCGAGGTACATGTCCAAAAAAGGTCACCTTCGTTTCCCAAGCCCCATCTCTGGTGGCCCCGTCCTATCTGTCGCAATTCTGTTGCTCGCCCACGCGCCTTTTCTCTGCGCTCTGCTTTGGTCTGCTCTAGCTCTGACTCTCTACATCCTCCCATACTTTATCTCCTCCTTCGCTTCTGCTTCCAAACCCTACATTCGCTTCCTCAATCAAACCTCCAAATCAAGGTTTACAACGGCGCACCATTTCCTGTGGCTGCCCTTTTATTTTTTGTACGCTCTCGCTTCAACCCATTCGCCTCTTCTCGAGAAACACCAACAACCACCCTTGTCATTCGCTGTTTGGCCTTATCTGCTCTGCCAAGACTTTGCTACAGACATCCTCTCAGCCCTGTAGCTTCTCCTCCCGTCTTGCCCAGACTCGACCAATTGATTCCAATTTTGCTTGGCTTCGCCTCTTTTCTACCCTTGCTACTTGAACTTGGACGTTACAACACACACACATCAACCACAATCACAAACATGCACACCTCACGGATACTTGTCTCTCTCGGCGCCGCGTCCGTCGTCGCTGCCGTTGTCCCCAACGAACTCACTGCTCCCGCAATCGCCTACACTGGTTCCGTCCTGACGATAGACACCTCTGCACCATCCACTGAAGACGTCTCTACCTCAATTGCTTCGCAAAAGTCCTCTGCCTCTTTCGTCTCCGACTCTACTCCCGCTACTGCTTCCACCGCTTCCTCCGACGTCGCTGTCACGGTCACTTCCTCAGCATCGCCTTCCGAATCCACGGATACTACTCTGGTGCCCCCTCCTACCGAATCCACGACGAGAGGCGCTGCTCCCAATGCCACCACGTCGAAGCCTGCTGATGCGACTGCTGGCGCTGTCCTGTCGCAAATGCAAGGAGGCTCCATGGTTGGTCTACTGGGCTTCTGCATTATGAGCTTGATCATGCTGTAGGTCATTGCCTAGCAATCACACTGATTGGAGCATGACAGAGCATTGCATTTACGAGTATACCCATTTCTTTTATCACCTTCCTTCAAACAACGACGTCACGAATACACTTCTTTCACCTTCACACCTTTCACCACGCGCCAACGCATGACAATGCGAACCAACACCACCACTTCTCTTCTCGCTGGAATAAACGCGCATCAGCTCGTGTTCGAATTTCCAAACTCGCTCGCCTATGCTGCGTTTCTAGAAGCAAGATGCAGACGGCAGAGCGAGCAGAAGCAAACACCACTGCATCGTCCCTGGCCGGACACGGAGTTGACTGTCTTTCTGGAGTTTTCTGTTTTTTTTTTTTCTTTCAAAACTTTTTTTCTCTTTTCCTGCGAAGACCTTATAATTTGTTTTTACACGCTACACCAAGCACTCGTGTTGGAGATACCATGTAAAAAGCCACCGAGCTTTTTAGCTTTTCGATCCTTTTTTTGATTTGATTTACACGGCGAAAAATACGGATACACTTGGGGGTTGCAGACGGGGTTTCAATGGACCATGATATGCCGATGGGTTTGGCACGAGTTCATGGAGAGCAGGATAAATGAGTAGATAGATTCACAGCTACTGCATATATATACGTTGTCATCCAAAACAGACAACGCGGTCTCTTTTTTATTTCAGACCTGCAAATACAAAAGGCTATATATGCTTCCACAATACCCAATGCTCGCCAACGCGCCAGTGAGTGAATGTATAATGCTATCCAAGATTTAACGCCGTGTCTTTTGCCAAACGCCTGTGTCGCGATGGCACGTCTCGGGAATTTCCTCTGCCATTTCCGCAAGTCGCGGCGCTGCCCGAGAGCCAAACAAGCTTTTGTGATTGACGCCATTTTTGTGATGTCTCGCCATTCAAGCTTAACCGTCCGAAAAGGGGGGCGCGACATTTATCGGCGCTCGTCTCCAAGACATGCATTGCATGCCAAGTTTGAGACCCCATGTCTCGCCTGGCAGGCGTCGATCGACGGCGCGGGCATGGCCAGCAGAGGTAAATGTATGGCTAGCAGAGGCAAAGTCGGTCTGGTGTGTGTTTTTGATTGCAACTCCCGTTGAAATGGAAATTCCTTAGGCGGCGATGGGGATCTGTCCGGCGGAGGGAGGGGGTTTGGGGAGGTCATCCTGAGATGTTAGCTTGAACATGTGTAGACTCGACATCCGTTGAGTCGCAGATGAGGTGTGAAGTAGGGATACGTACAAGATCGAATATGACGCGAATCATTAAACTGCAGCTAGGACACACAGCAATATCCTGCTCGTCGCGGAGGTCATCGATGGCGATTTGGAAACGGTCGCCACACGGACAGGGATAGTGGTAGAGTTGCTGTGCTTCGTCAAAGGTCATGTCTTCGATTTCGATTTCGTCATAGATGGAAATTCCGTCGTCGTCCATTTTGTTGAAGAGTGCTCAGAATTACTGAGAATTAATAACTGTTGGCTGTCTGTTCAGTAGATTGTCGTTGGGGTGGGATGACTGGACTGGTGTGTCGCAACAGAAAAAAATATTTACCCCACGGAGTTGGGGCTGGTGAGTGTGGCGCCAATCACATGTATGGAGAGGATGTGGCGCATGCTTTCCCCAGTCTTTGGAGGTTTGGCCGAGGGAGCAACAACCACATGCGTTGAGTTTGTAGTAAGCTTGGACTTGTGATCTTTCATTCTCTGTTTCATGGTTCCCTCATTCATTCTTTACATCTACAGTGCATGGGACTATTGGGATTGTTGAGTTTGCGTTCATTGAATTGATGATATAACCGTCCCTCATCCAGTGCTGGGAAATCAACCGAGGCCGAATGCAGTGACATCCTCCCCGACGTCGCCATCACCACAACCAGCCCAACAATGGCCGCTCAATCCAAATTCTCCCTCCCCTCGTGGGACGGCAAGATCAAAAACCTCGTCCTCCAACTAACCCAGCTCTACCTGGTCAACCGGTCGCGCATCTCCCGCGCCGTCTGGCTCACCTTATTCGTCGCCCTCATCAACCGCGTGCGCCACGCCATCTCGGAGCAGAAAGCCGCCTCGGTGCGCGAGGCCCAACAGCGCGAAGCACGCAAGGGCACCGTCTCCAACACGGAGGATGGTGCCAGTGGCGAGAAGCTTAAGAAGAGGGTTGCGCTGAACAGGGAGTTCTTCAGGTCGCTGATGCGACTGGTCAGGATTGTTATCCCCGGTTGGAAGAGCAAAGAGGCGAGGCTGTTGATTAGCCATAGTTTCTTTCTGGTGTTGAGGACGCTGATTAGTGTCAAAGTGGCGGAGATGGATGGTGCGATTGTCAAGGCGTTGGTCAAGGGCCATGGAAAGGAGTTTTTGACGAGGATTTTGTGGTGGATGCTGATTGCTGTGCCGGCTACGTTTACAAACTCGATGGTAAGTTGCTCACACGACACAGACTTGTGACACAATGCTAACTAAATAGCTTTCATATCATCAAGCAGAGCTGTCGTTGAAATATAGAACACGACTCACCCAATTCATCCACGACAAATATCTTTCCAAACTCACCTTTTACGGCCTCGCAGCCCTCGACGACCGCATAAAGAACCCCGACCAACTCATTGCCGTCGACGTCTCCAAGTTCTCCAACAGCTTAGCCGAACTCTACAGCAACCTCGCCAAGCCTCTACTCGACATGGTAAGCTTTTGCCTCCTCCCTTCGCTCGTGCTCCTGCTAACCATGTAACCATGTAGACAATCTACACATACTCGCTATCCAAGTCCGTCGGCGGCGAAGGCGTAGTCTTCATGTCCCTGCTTGTCCAACTCTCCGCCAACATCATGCGCATGCTCACTCCCCCCTTTGGTAAATACGTCGCCGACGAAGCCCGCCTTGAGGGCGAATTCCGCTTCCAGCACTCGCGCCTCATCGACCACGCCGAGGAAGTCGCCCTGTACCACGGCCACGACGCCGAAAAGGACACCCTCGACAAGGGTTACTTCACGCTCATCAAGCACGTCAACTACATCCTGCGCCGGCGCTTCTACCACGGCTTCATGGAAGACTTTGTCATCAAGTACTTCTGGGGTGCGCTAGGTCTCGTCCTCTGCAGTGTCCCCGTGTTTGTCAAGCTCCCCGGCCAAATCACCGGTGCTATGAACATGGGTGATCGCACGGAGACGTTCGTCACGAATCGCCGCATGTTGCTTTCTGCTTCTGATGCATTTGGGCGCGTCATGTTCTCGTATCGCGAAATCATGGAATTAGCAGGCTACACTTCCCGCGTGGCTTCCCTCCTCGACGTCATGGACGATATTCAGTCGGGTCACTTTGAGAAGAAGCTCGTCTCGTCGTCCGGCACAGAAGACAACGAAGCCGTCCTCAAGGGCCGCGGCACCATCCACGAAAGCAAAGACATCACCTTCATCGACGTCCCCATCGTCTCCCCCAACGGCGACGTCCTCATCAAGAAGCTCTCCTTCTCCCTGCGCCACGGCGACCACTTGCTCGTCGTCGGCCCTAACGGCTGCGGCAAGTCCTCCCTCTTCCGCATCCTCGGCGGCCTGTGGCCCGTCTACGGCGGCACCGTCTACAAGCCCCCCTTCAGCGCCATCTTCTACATCCCCCAGCGACCGTACTTGTCTCGCGGCTCGCTCCGCCAACAAATCATCTACCCCGACTCGTTGCGGCAAATGCGCTCCCGCGGCGTCACTGACGCGGAGCTCTTTGACGTCCTCAAGATCCTTGGGTTGGAACACCTCGTCGACCTCTATGATGAAGGATGGGACGCCGAAGCCGAATGGCGTGATGTTCTGTCGGGAGGACTGCAACAGAAGGTCGCCATGGCGCGTCTTTTCTACCACCGACCTCAATATGCCATTCTCGACGAGTGCACCAGCAGCGTCACCCTCGAGACAGAAAAGGTCATGTACGATAACGCCAAGGCGCTGGGCATTACCCTCATGACGGTCAGTCATCGCCGCAGTCTGTGGAAGTACCACACCCATATCTTGCAGTTTGATGGACAGGGCAACTTTGTCTTTACGAAGCTCGATGCCGATAAGAGACTCAAGTTGGAGGATGAGAAGGAGGAGTTGGACATTCAATTGAGACAGGTCCCTGAGTTGGAGAGGAGGATGGCCGAGTTGACGTCGTAGATATGTAAAACACACTAGACATTAAAATGCACAATGATATACTAGCAAAAGTCTAATACAAGCATGAATGTGTGCAAGTCGTGGTCAGAACGCAAACAGTTAAATAGCGATGTATACAGAATGCAAGCAACGGGTATATAAGACTATACAACATAAAAAAAGACCAAGTCGGTCAGGTATCCAGAACACCGAGCTATAAATACAGATATGTGACAAACTGGAAAAAAAAATTGTAAGAAAAATGTCCACAAGCGAATGCCAATATGAAAAACAGCAAAGGAAAAGGAAAGTGTCCAGTGAAAGAAAAATCTTATTCTTCATCCAAGCTGCCCATCCCATTGGCCTTGTTCCCTCCCTTAATGCCGAGCTTCAACATGCTCAGCCTCTTCCTCACGCTTCCTCCTCTCTTCATCATGCCCGGCTCCTTCTCAACAGGTATAACTTCATGCTGGGGTCCCTTTTCAGGGATTGTGTATCCTGCTGTGCTGCCAGTTCGCTGCAGCGTGTTGTTGTTGTTGTTGCGACCTTCGTCGACTGATGGCGACCAGAAGTGGTTGCCGCGGGGTTTGTCTTTGCTCAGACTCCGTCGGTGGGAACTTGTTGTTTCCGCAACGCCGTTAGGAGGATTGCCCTCGATGTGCTGATCTTGACTCTTCTTGCGGCCGGGTAAGAAGCTCAGTCGGGTGCCCTTTGGTTGGTGGACTGACACTTGTCGGACAAGAGCTTCTTCTCCCTTGCTGCTGCTGATGGGCGAGGCGATGTTGGTCCATTTTGGGCTTTGCTCTGTGGATGGGGAACCTCGCCAGGTGGTGGAAGGCGTGGAGATGATGTCTCGAGCCGGTTGTGGCGGTGTGAGCACTACGATCTCTGGCTCAAAGCTGTATTCGAATTCTGCAGACGGAAATTAGAACTTGTTCATTCAGTGGAGAGGCTTTACTTACGTTGCTGCAAGGACTGTTGTCGGCCAGCTTCAGGCTTGAGTCGAGTCAAACAGCTCTTAATAACCATCGCATGATCCACGAGAGCCATCTTAATAGCAGACTCGCGTGGCTCCAAGGTGGGCTCATCTTCTTCATCCTCTTCGTCCTCGTCCTCATCTTCATCTTCAGTAGCCTCCTTAGGCTTGGGGAGCAGATCTCTATATCGAGCGACGCTGCTCTCAGAGTTCGGCTCAACGGATGCAGCAATTGCGTCTACCAAAGGTTGCAAGTTGGCATCGTGGTCTTCAAGCACACGACGCTCAAGAGCAGAAAGCTCTTGCGTCTTGCGAACAATGCGCTCCAATGCTGTTTCGTAGGCATCCAGATCCAGCTCCTGTACATCCACAATCTCGCTGCGTCGCATGATCGTCGGGAACGGCTCAGCGGTTGTAAAAACCAGCTTCTTGGAATGGTGGCCTTGTACTGGACCTGTCGTGTTTCTCTTTGCTGTCACGACGAAGTTCTGTGGGTGCGCCGACAACAAGAAGTCGCGAATGACCTGCGGAACTCGAGTTCTTTGGTAGACAGAGTGAGTGAGATCTTTGTGAGCACTGATGGCGGAGATGACAAGGAACTGGCCTTCCACTTCATCAATGTCCTCGCTACCAACAATCTTTGCTGAAGGGTATTGCTCCTGCATCCTATCCGTAAAGGCAGAGCCTCGTTCTGCAGGTGCACCCTCAAAGATGAAATGCTTGTCTCGCAACGCAGTAGGGAATCCTAATCCCTTGTAGATGACCTTGAAGTACTTGGGTACTACCTTTTCGCTCTTCGAAATCGATTCGTAAATGGAGGCAATGGCTCGCTCGGTACGTGCCAGCTTGGCGAAGTCATAAATATTAGTTTCGTATTGCGCTTGAAGCTCCTTGTAAGCTGTCAAAGCATTGCTCCAAGATTCTCCTTCCTCGAAATGCTTGATCATGTCGAAGTAGATCTTCTCTTTTCGTTCAAAGTGCGTCTGGGCAGGGAACGCAGGCTCAGGTAGTGCTACTGTCTGACGAGTGGGATCCCACTCGTACAAGTCTGCGTGTAGTCGCAGTGCCAGACCAGCTTCCGCGTGATTTCTGGATTCGGCTTGCAAATCGGCCAGTTGATGCACATATCGTACAAAGATTTCTTCTTTTTGCATATCGCGGAGGAATTCCATCAGGCGTAAGCGATTAACAATATCTGTAGCACCGCTGTCATCCTCGCCGCCATGGACGGCAACCAACAGGTCCAGAAATTCATCCAATGTTCCAACAAGATCTTGGACAGCAGCGTAGAGAGGTTCGTCGGGAGTCAAAGACAGCGGCTCAAAGCGTTCCAGCAGCTCGCCAATAAACAGCTTCTGCAATACACTCTCCGTCAATGGCTTTGACTTGAAGTAATTGTCCAGGCAGTCAATCATCTCGGTTTGAATTACAGACAGGTCTTCGCTCAAAGTCCACTCGCTGACAATCATAGTCTGTAGTACCTCGACTGCCATGCGTCGAAGGCCACCATGAATGCTCATACAAAGTTCGACAATAGGACCGACAAGAGCAGGAACATACTGCACCTGGTAACCTCCAATCTTAGCGAGGCCATAGCGAGCTTGGTCTTCCTGTGCAGTTTCCCACCCAATAGCTTCCCAAGTTTGACGGAGCAGAGCGGCTCCGTCTTCTCTAACATCACCAGCAATCTTCCACACGGCTCGTCGCTTCTGCTCAGGGAAGGTTTCCAGGGCCAGTGAAGGACTACCCACCAATTTCAGGAGAGCGCCGAAGAACAGCTTCCACAGTTCCGTGTTGAAGTCCTCTGCATCGTCAGGATCTGGCAGGAAAGATTCCGACATGATACCGGCAAGATACTGTAGGATTCGCATGGTAGACTTGTGGTGATAGATGTGGGCACTCAGCCAGCCTTCAGGAAAGGCATCTCCAGTAAGAATACTCATCTGTACACGAAGTAAATTCTCAAGCATAATTGTCAAGTCGTCTTCTGCCAATTCTAGCTGCATACCGGCCGCGGAATTTGACAGTGCCGAGATAATTGCACACAACTCCACTAGGGCTTCGTCTGTAGCATGCTTCTCGCTCACAACCTTAGTAGGGAATGGATATGCCGTAGGGAACAGCAGAGATAAAGTGTTGCGGGGCTTCTCTGGTGAGGAAAGAACCGCCAAGTAGGAATCAATGGCTCTGGGGACATGGTCAGGAATTTCTGGTCCAAGATGCTCCATTTGACTGGCGAGGATAGAGCAACAGAGACGAACTTGGCTTCGCCACTGATCGTTTACTTCCGTCGTATGACCCCAATGAGGGCTGATCCAGCGTACTGTATTGGCACTCAGTGCTTGCATTTGTTCGGGATAATGTGCAAAGATTTCAAGCTTGGAGTAGTTGATGATGAGCACAAGCTTGTACAAGATCAGCTTTCCTTTCACATTTGTGCATGAATCCATGAAGTCGATGGCGATGTGAAGGATTTCTTCCGTCGACAACAGCCCAGCAAGCTCAGGGAGCCAAGTGTGGAAATGCTGAACGGCAAGCGTTTGACTGCCAACAAGAACAGGAGCCGGATTCCTCATCATTCCATCAAGGGCCTTGAAGATGGAACGAAGTTGTCGGCCAAAGCCCTGAGGGGAGGTGGTGATGCCGAGATCTGCTTCTTTGGCCTTTTGTTGAGCTCTGGCTTGGGTGATGAACTTGAAGATGTGGCGGATAATTTTCAGCGTCTCGCGGAGTTGGCGAGCAGTGCTCGGCTCCGTAGGATTCTCGAGCAGCCGTGTCAGAGCTTGAATAAGACAAGAGGTTGCATATGGGAAGTTGAAGCGCTTGACAGCGTATTGATCCACCAAGGGAACGAGGTTGAATCTTCTGTCATGAACAATACTCAGGACTCTCACAAGGACTGTAAAGACCAAATCTTCGTATTCATCATTTCCAGCGTGCTCCACCATGACAGCAAAGAGGCTGTCGAGAATATTGCTGAGTAGTTTGACGACTTCGATCTCGGGTACAAACATCAGCTGGCGCAGAACGGTGCTGAGGTCTTCTTTCGACAGGTTCTTCCACTGAAGTAGTCCCAAAATGGTGCGGTCCTGAGAGAACACAGTACTGCAGAGATATGTTTCGGCTCTCAAGAGGGCTAGCGGTCCAGTGACCTCTGCAGAACCATCGCGGCCCTTAGTCGTCCATGGTGCCGAGAGGTAGCCTCCGCGTCC
This sequence comes from Simplicillium sp. C3G150-2, assembly GCA_022702485.1. Taxonomy (NCBI): domain Eukaryota; kingdom Fungi; phylum Ascomycota; class Sordariomycetes; order Hypocreales; family Cordycipitaceae; genus Simplicillium; species Simplicillium sp. C3G150-2. The sequence goes on along the minus strand of JAJIYY010000005.1, from coordinate 328,112 downwards.
GGTAGGCCCGGCTTGAGCGGTGGCAGTATTCTCGTCTATCTTATAGAGTAGCAAGCCGTGCGCACCGTCTCGAATGAATGCTCCGCGATGCCACAGCGGCATGTGAGCGACGGCAAAGGGCATGTTTGGGATGTCAGAGAGGAACATGACCACGTGTGCCTCCGACACTTGTTCTGGACTCAGAGCCAGGCGAACTGTCTGCAACCAGCCTTCATTTCTGTCAACGGCCACTGACTTGAAGGTCGTAAGACCTTCTGTATTTGACGAGGAGTATATGCAGTTTTCAAATCGCTCGCCATTTGGCCTCCGTACTTCCAAAGTGACTTGTAGGTTTGCGCCTTGCAGACTGGATGGCATACTTGTCGCACTTCCGCCATATCTAGATAGCAGGCTCTGTTTGGTGAGAGCTCCGCTGTTGAGGGTCAAGTAGATGTCTGATCGATGCTTCGTCGGTGCGCCTGAAAATCCAATTCTGTTTGTTTTTGAAACACCAGCAAGCATGGTGGGCGTCGCTCGGATAAGTTGATCAGCATCTGAATGAGGGAATGCCTTCAAAGACACTTGAAGCCTGTCACCATTCCTAGATTTCTCGAAGCCCTCGTTGGGTCGTCCCATCAGCTCACGGACAATGGGGTTCCAGTCGTCGCCAGCGGCCCTGATATCCACGCCCTTGGATGTGGGCGCCCAGATGTTCACGAGTTGTTCAACCTCTTCGTCCTGTTTCATGAGTGCGTTGAGCTTCAAAACACCAATTCCAATCGTCTTTTGAGCTGTGTGGATTTCTTCTGGAGCAGGTCCATTCCTTGAGCCCGCTGTGCTGGGCGGGCCAAGTTCATCGCCGCTCTCTGTGCGATTGGTGTAAGGCCGCTCATCGTTGCCCTCGTTCACGGAGTCCATCTTGCCAAATGGAGAGCCTCTAGAGAATGTTGATCTCGTACTTTTACTTCCCCACATGAAACTCCGTCTTGAGCTCTTATTTCCACTTGACGGTAGTGACCGCGTGTGATCTTTGTTGTAGAAGCTGTCACTGGCTGTACCAGCGCGTGACATAGGCTTTGCGCTAACAACTTGTTGAGATGCCAAAACTTTGACGACGAGGAATAGCTCAGAGTCAGTAGCAGGAGCATCTCCAATGTCCTGATTCGAAAGGTCGGTGAAAAGAGTCTTGGTTGATTCGGCTTGGGCCAATGCGCCTATCGTTCGACCGGCTGATATGACAAGGCTGAAAGATTCGGACAAATTGGTAGCCTTTGCGTTGTGCGGTTTGCTAACAAGGTATACAACGAGAGATGTCTCTTCCACAGAAGATCCGCCGAAGCCCTTAATTTCGACGAGTAAATGGTGCAAGCTCGAGAACTCTGGTGGAGGCTGAGGAGGCTCGTCCAAAAGGCTCATGACCGATTGGAGCTCCGTCAAGGCGACGACAGAGTCGTCTCCCGTCAGAATACGACCTCGCTCTGCAGGATCTCTAACAATGACTTCACCACCACATAGCTTGTTGACTTGAACCAGATTCCACACAGTCTGTTCGCGCAAGCGATCGTATTCGTGAGCCGTCAGCACGTTATAAAGGAATTGTTGGCGAGCTAAGTTGAGACTAGTAATGAGCTGTGATAGCTTATCGAGCTTCCCATATTGGCGAGAGAGGAGAAGTTGGTGTAGGTTTTTGGAGTGCCATTCGCGCAGGCAAGAGGAAATCTCGTCAATAAGAGGTTCTGAAGCCGAAGTAGGTGTCTCATCGCCAATTTTCAACATGGGAACAGGGGCAGCCGGGCGGGGGGCAGTAGGATCTCGCTTAACAGGCACGGAGAGCTTGCCCGTCGTACCATTAGGTAATTCTTTCAGGGCAATGCGTTGCGACGACTTTCGCGAAGCCCTGCGCTGCTGCTGCTTTGGAATTTCACCATATGTCAAGGCATTTTCGTTGGTAGGGCCATTGTTGAGTGCGTCATCGCAGGCGGTGTCGGTTTCGTAGTTGTCGACGTCATCTGTTTCTCCCAGGAGTTCTCGTACTTCGACACAACTGCGAGGAAAGATACCGCTAAAGACTCGCGCCTCAAGCGTTTGACCTTCAACGGATGTCAAGCCTGCAAGTAAACTGGGGGGCGCTACAAGGTAGCCCCTTAGCCAGTTGCCGTCTGGAGTTTCTTCGATGATGTAGAGCTCATCGCCAATTTCGAGCGGTAAGTCGGCAGGGCTCTCTGCATGAAATGGGTATGTCGCAACCGCAAAGGCGATTCGGGGAAGAGGGTGCCAAGGCATCGGGGCTGTTGATGGTGACTCTGAAGCTCAGGAAAGGCTGTAGGATTCGATTTGAGTTGTATGCCGAGGCCCTGAGGGCTCTCCAAGCTCGAATCAGCTTGGCAGCGGCAACAAGGAAGACGTCGGTGAAGGAAAACGTAGGTCAGGGGGGCGTTTGGAGACACATCAAGGGACCGCAGTTTAGGGGCCAATGAAGGTCGAAAGGCTATTTTCAATTAGCAACGCTGAGGGATATAGTCAAGGCATGCATGCGGGAAGGACGGATTGGAGCATACAGTAGGCAAAAAACAATGCTATGTCGGGAGATGCGGTGTTTCGTAGACCCCTGAACGCAGACCACGATCGAGAGTTGCAGTGGGCCGGCGAGCTTTCAGGTACCTGAGTGGTCGGAGCTACAAGGACGGGGAGATGGTGGAGAGAGCTTGGATGATGGACAATAGCCGAGTCATGGGAGAGATTAATGAGGCATCACCACGAGGCGGGAGTGAAGAGAGGGGAGAAGATGGTATTGAGAAGATTATCAAGGGATTGCCCTCAAGAAGAAGAGAAAAAGAAACTATTCTACCATCTTGAAGAGGAGGACCGAACACAGACTCGACGGAGCAGAAGAAAAAAAAGGAGGGGCCTGCCAACGAACCACGAGCGCTGTATCTGTTGTCCTGCATGGCGCTAGGCCCTTTTGCTACAGCGCCTTGGCTGCCCTGGGGTGCTAACGGGGTGTTGGCAGGGTCCTAGTTACTAGTAGGCTTTAGTGGCTCTGGGCAAGGGGCCGTGAAGCAGTGTTTGCGAGGGTTTGGCTGGTTGGGGCGGGAGGCTACAGTGCACAGAGCCGCTAAAACCCAGCGGGGACCCCTGGAGGGACGGGGAAAGATGGCTGCCGAAACGGTGGTCCGTGCCGCTAAACCACACCTGAACACCACTGCGTTTGCCAGCCAATGGCAGCCAACAGGTGCATATGTGCGGAATACTGTCAACGCTCAGGCGCTGTCCAGGCGCTGCAATGGGATGGATGGATGGATGGACCACACGCTTTGGGCACGGTGGATCGAGTCGGCAAAGACAATCACTAAAACCGACAGACAAGGGACAGTAGACAATGGCAGTGCCCCAACTTATTTCCAATTTAACAACAAGGGAAAGAATAAATTCATACAAACAAATCATGACGATACTTGGGGCATAATTATGGCTTGAGATTTACATGCAATTAATGATGAGATACTTATAGTGCTACTTCTCCTCAGCACGGCAGTTATCAAACCACCCATTCGCTGCTCAGGCTAGACTAGGGTTTCACAAATTCTTAGGCTCATCCCAATTTTAGATGCACTGATACGAATGGCCTGCTCTTATCAATTAATTAATTATTGCTGCTTTGGATTGGATCACTGGCTCGTTATGAAGCGGGGTATCTGATCTACAGCGCACCTCTTTGTTTCTCGTCAGGCACGCAGACCTCTCTATTCCTATTAGCCTAATGGTCATGACTTGCAGCATCTCAAAGAATACAGATGAACCGACATGCGCCTCATCCGCTATCATGTCTCGACATGTGAGACTAACCGTTGCAACACTAATTCACTATATTTAGATTTTCTGCATTAGATGCTTCCTCTGATTTTTCAGTATAATACACACTACACCACGCCATGCAGATCACCAACCTCCTCCCCTCACCCAGTGAGTGACACGATGATCAAGTGGGTGTGCAAAATACCAGCAGCAACGAAAAATATGAGAGAGCGGTGAACTGAACTGCAAATGATCAATATTATTCACAGTCCCCAATATACCCAAACCCAGCACTCCATCCCCCGAAATTGTGAGATTTACGGTGGCTGTTAGGCCGTATTTAGCGGCGCCTAGCGTCACCAAAGGGCGTCCCCAAAAGGCCCAAAAGGCGCCCAGTGTCGTCACCGTACAGCCAGCCCACGCTGCAGCCGACGTCGCAACCTACGCTAAGCTACACAGCAACCGTATCCAAACTACACAGCACTAACACAGCTCGCCAACTGCGCCATTCCGCACTAATATTAACCAACCACCACTCTTCTTCTATCTCTCAGAGTCGGTGTCAACTCCAGACGACACATCTCCATATCACCCCCTGCCGTCCCACCCCTCACTTCCTCCCATGGTTACAAGACCAACCCCTTGCGCCATACCGACGACTCAGAATATCTTTGCAATCTACTACCAGCTCCTTCTACCCCCGCTCAACTTGCACATCCCAGCACCACCACAACCATGGGGACACCATTCATCTCTTTCCTCGAGCCCAACAAGCTCGAGGGCTTCAAGATAGGCGCCTCGAAAGACGCCCAGCCATCCACCATCCCCGGACCTTTCGTCGATGCCATGGAGGTCCGCCAAGATGTATTCATCGTGGAGCAAGACGTCCCAGTCGAGAACGAATTCGACAGCGACGACCCCAGGTGCTGTCACTGGGTAGCATATGCCAGCGTTCACAAGACAGAAGAGCAGGAGGTCCGCGATGAAGCTGGAAATGTCGTCCAACCCCGCAAGAGCTCGACGAGAACAACGCCCATAGGCACCATCCGCCTAGTTCCATTTCCACATGAGCCACATCCCAAATCAGGTGGCCAGTACTGGAACAATGTGTTGCAAGATGCAAATGAGGAAGAGCGCGAGGCCGCTGCGGCCGATCCGGAGACGAGAAGATCATATAAAGCAGACCGACCAACCACATTCCACGATGGCAAAGAGTCCTACGTGAAGCTTGGCCGCTTGGCGGTTCAGAAGGATTTTCGCGGCCAAGGAATCGCAGGCTTGCTGGTAACCACAGTGTTGGAGTGGCTCAAGGAAAACCCGGCGTATTTCGATCCCAGCATCACCGAGATAGGACTCGAGCAGATGGGAGCCGCCAGGGAGACTGAGATTCCCTCGTGGGGTGGTCTTGTGTGCGTTCATGCCCAGGAACAAGCCAAGGGCGCATGGGAGCGCTGGGGCTTCAAGGTCGATGAGGGCATGGGACGATGGTGGGAAGAGGGAATTCCCCATGTTGGCATGTTTCAGCGTTTGCAAATCGGCGTCAAGCACATGCGAATCTACTAGACGATACAACTATACACCTCTTCCTCTCCCATTCTACACATATATATCCTTTTCCTCGCTCTCTTATTCACCCATTTTCTTTTGTCTTTAAACTGGTCACCATAGAGTTTACGAATAGATGAATTGATGTCCTCACAAGAGCTGCTAGTTTCCCACAACGCCTGTATCACTCGTGACACCAATGTAAGCCGGGGGCTATATGCTGTTGGCAAATCATATCCACTGGCAGTGCCACCTACAATATTGATCATTCACGTCTCACAGCAAGAAACCAGGTAGTGTAGTATAGAATACGCCCTTATTGAGCTATTTTTTTAGACTGTAAAGACATGATTACAATCCGTAGCCGCGTTCCCAGACCCGAACGCAAAAAAATGCAATTCTGAAAGATACCAGAACACGCCAAAGCCGCACTCCTTCCAGCCAGAAAAAATTCCACACGACATGACACATTTATCGGTTGCTCTTGGCGACACGCTCCAACTCGTCCTTCTTCTTGATAGCGTAAGAGTTGCTGCTTCCCTTGGCGGCGTTGATCAGCTCTTCGGCCAGGCACTCAGCAATGGACTTGACGTTGCGGAAAGAGGCCTCGCGGGCACCGGTGGTGAGGAGGGAGATGGCCTGGTTGACTCTGCGGAGGGGAGAGACATCGACAGCTTGACGACGGACAGTACCGGCGGAACCAATTCGGGTAGAGTCTTCGCGGGGACCGCAGTTGACAATGGCGTCAACGGCAACCTGGATGGGGTTCTGGTCGGTCATGAGGTGGATCTAGAGGGGAAAATGTTAATACAGTCCTTATGTGTTCCAATTCAATCATGGGTGGCCGAATCCAAAAGTCCGTCGTTGGATGTATCCCGGGTCTTTGGCGGTTTCCATGCGAAGAAAAAAACTCACGATCTCGAAAGCGTGGTCGACAATGCGGACAGCCAACAATTTCTTTCCGTTGTTGCGGCCGTGCATCATCAGAGAGTTGGTGAGACGCTCGATGATAGGGCAGTTAGCCTTGCGGAAGCGCTTGACGGCATAGCGGCCGGCGCTGTGGGTGACATAGACAGGGTTGCGGAGGGAGACGTAGTCACTGTAACAAAGAATCAATCCGTCAGCATTTCCAATTCGTCTTCGCAGGATTCTCGTGGTGTTGTATCCCATCGATTCGATTCAACGTACGTCAAAGAGATGTCGCGAACCTCGACATCGTAGTCCCACTTGTTGAACAACTTGACGTTGCCAACCTCCTTCGCAACATCCTTGGGGAGGACGCTGGGGAGAACTTCGATATCACCGCCGTCAGACATTTTGGTTGCAGATTCCGTGAGTTGGGCGGGGGACTGCGGTTAGTAGTGCTGGATGTCGACGATATGATTTTTTTAGGAGGTTTAGAGGTCTGGCTCGGTAGACGAGGGTTTGGAAATTTTGGTGGGTGGGGATCCGACCAATCAAGTGGCGCGCCGCATTTCGCCGGGCACACAACCCTAAGTCTGGTGGGGCCTCTTGTGAGCAAGCGCTCGCAGGTAGTAAGGCCTTTTTGGCAGCATCGCCAGAAAATCCCGTTCCTCCACACTCCCGTCAAACCGTCAAGCACATCACATTCAAAATGGTAGGCCACGATGCCCTCCCCTAAGACTCAGAAACTCGAGCGATGATGAACCGAGTTGCGACTTCAAGATGCCCATCACGACAGATTTGCTGATACGTTGGATTTTATAGGCGCCCGCAGGAAAGCAAAAGAAGAAGTGGTCAAAGGGCAAGGTCAAGGACAAGGCCCAACACGCCGTCCTCCTCGACAAGACCACCTCCGAGAAGCTCTACAAGGACGTTCCTTCCTACCGCCTGGTTACCGTCGCTGTCCTCGTCGACCGCATGAAGATCAACGGATCTCTCGCCCGCCAATGCCTGGCCGACCTTGAGGAGAAGGGCATCATCAAGCCCGTTACCACCCACAGCAAGATGAAGATCTACAGTATGCCTCCTGACGAATGAATGCTCGCTGCGACTGCCTGCGAAATTATACCCCGGAAATGTCTAGTTATGTTCTTGATTTGCTAACGTTTGTCTTTTTCTACAGCCCGCGCTGTCGGTGCCAACTAAATTTGCTGACCGGGGGGATGTTTTCAATCTGGAAGTTTGGCGTCTGATTTGGCCTGCATGAGATAAACGCAGGAGGTTAGAGAAGCGATATAGGGCGAAATGAGCCTGGTTGGAACGCTTTTCATGATCGGTTCAGCATATCTAGGCACCAGATGTGCTTAATGCATACGGCTTACGGAATGAATTAAAAAATAAAGATTTTCAAAACCAACCATATACGTACTCAGTCGACTGTGATAATTGGATTGTTTCAGGATTTTAAAGGACAGGAAGACGATACACCTACGACACCTTGCTCTTGATAGTCCCCTGGCTGTTGTATGTCGAACATCAATCGCCACCATGGTTATGTACCGTTCTCAACACAAGGAGAATTTCGAGGAGGTCCTATTCCTCAATATTTTCAAAATACAGGGTCTGCAATTGAATTCAGAACGTACATAAAATTACAATTAAACAGAACTCTAGCTTGTACGTCATTTGAACCACCCTGAACCCTTCAATATGCCGCCTCAGAATGAAGGCCATCAGCAAAAGCCTTTCTGATTATGTAATTTTGGTCGGGTGCCAGTTTTCCTCGCCGTCTTTTGGTGCATGGAAGTTTAACGGAATGGAGCACTCAATTTCATTGCAAATTTTTAGAACGGAATTAACTAAGCACGGAAGACCCATCAATCTCCAAATTCCAGGGGACCTGATCTATCATGTGAAGGTCCTCGTGGCCGTGGGGAATAATTGAGAGGTGGGATATTGCCGGTAGAAGCACGGCTTCAATGTGAAATGGCTAGTGATTGTAAATTCAAGAACTCATAGCATGCATTGACTGGCCAATTGATGTATCGAGAGTGAATCTGGATCGAACAAGTTCATCTGTACATGCCAACACTGCATGGATCGTCCAGCTGGCTCACAGAGAGCACTCTGATAGGCCAACGGTGGTGCCGATGGGTAGAGGGAGAGCCGCGGCAGGCGTCTACAGTGCATAGCCTAACGAGGTTTTGACTTTCCACAGCGACAGGGAATCTTTTTGGGTGTCCTGTACGGAGGATTACCAGAGCACAGCGAATGGATTACATTGCAATTCTAATATCGACGAAAATGACACTGAATCGAGTCTCATCTGGACCCTGTTGATACAACCGGTGGTTTCGGGTCAAGGGGGCCAGCAGCCGGCATTTCACAGCGCAGTGCCTGCTGGACAGTGCAGGTATTACCACAGTGATTACGCCATATGCCTGCTAGCCCAGTCCATGACCATGTTTCCGTAATAAGAAAATGACTACGGAGTGCATGTTATCTGTAAAACCTGAGGCAGCACGGGAATACGGGGCGGTGGTTTTACGAGGCTACAACCGGGCGAGATGCGAATTATCCTGATGGGAGAGTATCAGGCTCTTCACCAAGAAATGTAGGCAAGAACAGGACAAAATAGAATCAGCAGACTTGATCACGATACCAGATTGCATCACCATTCCCGGACCGAAGAGGAAGCGGCGCCGAATTGGGTGATGTGCTGGCTGCGTCGCCGGGTTTTGGAGGGGTGAGCAGGCTCGGCCTTGTCCAACCGCTGGCAACTTTTTTTTTTTCTTTGGGCTGATCCTCTCTGTCGTGAGGTACGCTGATACGGGCAGCTTGGCGTGCTAATTAGTGCAGCAATTTTCTTACTTTCCGTTGCTCCAGGGCCTCCAGCGGCCAAAGAGGGTCGTCCGGGACAGCCGTCCCTGCCCAGGCGATGGGAGACAGTGATGAAAGGACAAGCAAATTACGCTGCTGGCCCTGCTGAGCCTGCTGGCCTGAGGCTCCCACTCCACTGTTGCCGTGGAAAACTTAGCGTCGACGCCCGGGAAGAATAGGAAACTGGCCTGCCAGGCCTGCGCATACCTGGCCGCTGCTAAAAAAACTTGTCCCTTTGCTGGGGCCCACTGTAATTTTTTTTCCCGTCACCCCTTGTGGACAGCCTACAATTTATTCGCTCACCACCCCCAGGAACTCTTTCTTCCTTTCTCTTCTCCATCTCCAAACTCTCCCCTCAGTCCTTTCTTAGTTTTTTACAGGAAAGCACAATATCCTTCAAAATGTCTGGCGAAAAGCAAACGGTTTTGGGCATGCCCGTAAGTTCACCCGCAATCCTTTTGTATTAACCGCCGCCGTCGACCGGCCACGGAAAGGGGGTTGGCGCCAGAAAGCCATTGAGCCGAACCGATTGAATGCATCGCCAATTGTCTTCGAAACGTTGGCTCTGCGTATCAATCAAGGTCAATCTTGCAGTCGCAAGTGCTTTCTGAGCCGGTTCCCTTTGTCGTGGTCGATGGATTCACGGTCGGAAAATTTTTCTTCATCGCGTTTGCCGTCGATCAGTCTCGCTGACATTTCTTCTCTCTCAGCCTTTCTTGGCCGATTTCCTCAGTACGTCTTCGCACAGCCAACAATGACATTGCTATCGCTGCAATGACGAAAATCACAATTGATACAGAAAACTAACCATCACCACAGTGGGAGGTGTCGCTGCCGCTGTCTCCAAGACTGCCGCTGCCCCTATTGAGCGTGTCAAGCTTCTCATCCAGAACCAGGTACGTGTCTACACCCATCAATGGCAGCTCTCACTGCCGCAGCCCAACACGAGCAATTGCTAACGCTTACACAGGATGAGATGATCAAGTCTGGTCGTCTTGACCGCCGCTACACCGGTATTGGTGAGTGCTTCAAGCGCACTGCCGCCGATGAGGGTGTCTTGTCCTTGTGGCGTGGTAACACTGCCAACGTTATCCGTTACTTCCCTACCCAGGCCCTGAACTTTGCTTTCCGTGACAAGTTCAAGAAGATGTTCGGCTTCAAGAAGGAGCGTGACGGTTACGCCTGGTGGATGGCCGGTAACTTGGCCTCTGGTGGTGCCGCTGGTGCCACCTCCATGTTGTTCGTCTACTCCCTTGACTACGCCCGTACCCGTCTGGCCAACGATGCCAAGAACGCCAAGTCTGGTGGTGAGCGTCAGTTCAACGGTCTCGTTGACGTCTACCGCAAGACCCTCGCCTCTGACGGTATTGCCGGTCTCTACCGTGGTTTTATGCCCTCCGTTGCTGGTATCATCGTCTACCGTGGTCTCTACTTCGGAATGTACGACTCCCTCAAGCCTGTCCTCCTCACTGGCGCCCTCGCCGACAACTTCCTTGCCTCTTTCGCTCTCGGTTGGTGCGTCACCACTGGTGCCGGTATTGCTGCCTACCCTCTTGACACCATCCGTCGTCGCATGATGATGACTTCTGGTGAGGCTGTCAAGTACAAGAACTCCTTCGATGCTGCTCGCCAGATCATTGCCAAGAACGGTGTCAAGTCCCTGTTCAACGGTGCTGGTGCCAACATTCTCCGTGGTGTCGCCGGTGCTGGTGTCTTGTCCATCTACGACAAGCTCCAGGTCCTCCTCTTCGGAAAGGCCTTCTCTGGTGGCTCTGGTTAAATACCTCCACTGCCTACCACCATTCCTGTATAGAATATGATATGGAGAGGAGAGCTGCCATGGACGGCGGCGATTCAGTGTGGCGTAATACCTTGCTCGCTGGTTTAAAATGGAGAGATGGAAAGTTTGACGGTGAGGGAAGTTGGGACAGATATCCCGACGTGGTTCTGTGCAACAGCTACTCTGTGGACTGGACTGGCATCGGCATGGCGTACTCGTTCTTTTGTTTGTCTCTGCCATGCTTTTTTGGTCGCTGTAATTTATACACCTACGCAATTTCCCTTGTTGTTAGATCAATGGAACCTTGTTTCACTAATTATTTGTGCCTCTTCCTGTGATATTGTGAATTGTCAATGCCCGAGTGAATGGTTAAAGCTTCGTTGCTTGCGTCAATGGTGATGACTAAATTAGAGACGTGGAAAGCGGCCACCCCACCAGTCGCGTCGCGCACTTGAAGTTTTTGTCACAACAGCGAACAACTACGGGTTACGAGAGATCTGATTGTACCTCGCCTGCATTGATTTGATTGAGAAGCCATCACAGACTCAATAGCCCAACTACCGAGACGATGCCTGCCAAACAATCGGCGAGCGCCAGTCGCGACGATCAACAAGGCGGCAGCAGTCGCCGACAACCATCCTACGACTCAGAAGAAGGCTCAAGCGACCCTTTCGAATCAGAAGAAGAGCGAGAGGACACGACACGGCGCCAATCTGGACAGCGAACGCAGCAGCAGCAACAACAACCGCAGCAACAATCGAGCGGTGGCTCGGGACCCGAGAAGACGATACCCAAGAACCTGTTGACGCGGGTGCTGCACGAGTTCTTCGAGAAGGACGCTACGAGGGTTTCGCGAGACGCGAATGCTGCCGTGGGGAAATATATTGATACGTTTGTGCGGGAGGCTATTGCGAGAGCTGCGGTAGAAAAGAGAAGTGGTTTCCTTGAGGTGAGTTGATGAGTACAGCGGCTGGAGCGGCACGGACACTGACGGTTGTAGGTTGAGGATTTGGAGAAGATTGCACCGCAGCTGTTGTTGGATTTGTGAGAGTATGAACGAATGAAGTATACAAACACATATACAGGGGAGGTCGGCGATGCACGGCTAGTCCATATTGAAGAGCTGTCTTCTGGATATTAGCATTGATCGATGTAGCGCTTCCGAGTCGAGGGACGATATCCCAGGCAGCTGCCAGAGCGTCTCTATTGTAGGCCAGCAATTTTGCAGCATCAACCTGGTACAATCAGTGGTTAAGCAGCAGCGACTCTGACTTGGCTAGATCTCGACGTGCTTCATCTGCACGTCACGCAGCCCACGAGGGTGGATGGGATTTGACAGGATTTTATATCTAGAGGGTTTAGTTTAGCGGCAAGGAATTGCGGATATAGCGAAGGAACGCATTGCAATACAGAAGATCAAACCGGTGGATGGCGGCGATTGAGGGCGTTTAGAATGCGACGATGTTTGTTATGCAGAGTCGAACAAGATGTTATAAATATCAAGCGACTGCGCCCGGAATTTTGTTTGATGATTGCAGTGAATTTTGCATCGTCCCTTCCAGACCATAATCAAATATTTTTGGAGGTGGTGAGGGTAAAAATGAATGTGTAACGTGTGGTGTAATGGGTGCCATGGCATGAAGCAGTGCATGTGGCCCAATCGGGCAAGTGGGCCGGTGGTCGACGGTTGAAACCAGGCACGTCTCGCAACCGTCGCAGGCCGAGCCGCTGAAGCACATCCGACACCATGCCAAAACTGGCCAGACCTGTGTCTTGCTTTAACGTGAATATGGCCCAGAGTCCTCAATTTTACTCTTGAATACCGCTGCAAATTTCCACAAGTTTCAGCGACTCGGATCGGCCCAAAATGGCCACCGCATAACGCGTGCCCACTGCCGCATCGGCCACGCTGCCCTGCCTCACCACCCCTCGTCGATGCTACGGACCACGTATCAACCGCCGATTCAGACAGTTTTGGAACCTGGCATGCCCTTCTTCTGCGCCGCCGCTGCTGTTGACTTGCATGATCGTCGCCCCCATGGGACCACTTAACTTTATCTGCTGGTCCCTGGGAAGCATAACCGCAACTCCTTCAGCCCATGTTGCCTGCTACCGCAGACCTCTGCTTGCTTTTCATCCCAGCACATAGCAGGCGTTTCAACTCTCTACGCAGTCTCTCTCTCCATCGAGTCTCTGTCAAGATGAGACGGTTCGTCCTCTCCACATGCCTCAAACGAGTCACAGGTCCTGGTTTCTGGCACCGGCAGAAACAGCTTGCGAAAAGACTTGAGTCTCTGGTGCCCCAGGTTCAGTTGAGTTGAATTGAAGAGTTCATAAATACTGCCCATTGTTTCTCTCTTCATCCTTCCTCCAATCCAAAAACTTTCTCATATCTTCTCATCTGTTTTCTTTCCTTTGTCCATTTCCTTTCGTCTTCGTTTGGTTTTGTCCGATATTGATTATCGTTCCTTTTTGTCGCAACACTACTATTCACTCTTGTCTTTTTGTCTTGTCGCTCCGGTAGTGACAGTCTCTTAATACTTCTTTTTCTTTTTGTCCTTTTCAAATTTCATCATGAAGTTCACTGCTCTTACTCTTGCTGCCCTCGTTGGCCTCTCACAAGGTATGCATCACACATTATCTTCCTTTTCTAGTTACTCCTCTTACTAACAACACCACAGCCACCGAGGTGCAAGTCGTCTCTGTAGGCAAGAACCCCGTCAACGGCAAGACTGGCACGAGATTCTGGCCTGAGAAGATCGAGGCCAAGCCCGGTACCATGGTTCAGTTCCAGTTCCTCAACGGCAACCACAGTCTGACCCAATCCGACTTTGACCACCCTTGCAAGGCCATCAACAACGTCGACCCTTCCAAGGCTGGAATCTTCTCCTCCTTCATGCCCGTCTCTGCCAACAAGGACAACGTCCCTGTTTTCACCGTCATGATCAACGACACCAAGCCCCTCTGGTTCTTCTGCAGCCAAGGACCTCATTGCTCCAAGGGCATGGCCATGGTCGTCAACGAGAACACAAAGACCAACTCTTCTCGCTCGCTCGAGAACTACCGCAAGCTCGCCGAGGGCACCAAACCCGGCGATGGCGAGCTTCCTCCTGGTGCTGGCTCTGCTGCTCCTCCCAGCAACGTCACCATGACTGCTGGTCCTCCTCCTCCCCAGACCACCGACGCCGGTGCTACTGGCGGTGCTACCGATGCTCCTGCCACGACTGCCCTTGCTACCGACGCTCCCCCTGCCGGTGGCTCCAGCCCTACCACCCCAGCTGCTGGTACCGCTACTCCTTCGGGACCTCCCACCGCTGGTGCTCACACTGTTGCCGTCTCCAGCTCCATGCTACTTGCTCTCGGTGCCTTCTTCGTACTACTGTAGGGTGGTATCTATGGGTGAGAAGAGTAAGCGAGTTTTTGGTTTTAACATTAATAACGGCGTCTGGTTTGCAAGTTTTTTGGGCATGGGATAATATTAGATTTTGAAGTATTATTGAATAGTAGAAACAAAAATGACCATTTTTTGCGCAAAACTTTCTTGGAGCCTCAGTTAAACCGTGACGTTGCTTTCGCTTTTTCCTACTCTGAACTTGGTATCGTATCCCGATTAACGGGGGTGGTCTCTGGCCAATCTCTTCTTTCTACCCTTGGCAACCCTGGCGCAAAGCGGTCTCTTGGGCTCCTTCTCGAGCCAATCTTCTTCGAACTTGACATATCCCACCTTTTGGTACTTGGGGCTGTTGGCGAAGAAATCAACCCAGTGCTTCAGTCCGTCGTGAACCTTTTGCGCCGCGATGATCTTCTCTTGGGCTTTGAGGATCTTCAGCTCGGCACTAGTCCACTGCGCGTCGTTCTTCTCGTCGTCGATGGGGAGGTACATTTCTTCCAGACCGCGCAAATCGGCAGTCAGGTCTTCCTTGAAGCAGCCAGTGACAAAGGCGCGAGAGGCATCACGGCCGGCAAAGATGCTGTAGGAGCCTCCGGGGCCGTACATGTGGCGGCCCTTGGAGACGTCATAGATGGTACCGTTCACGGCGAGATAGACGGGTTTGGATTCGTCGGAGCCATCGTAGGCCTTGAGTTGGTCGAGGGTGTAGTATGCAGGGCCAGTCTGCGACTCAATTAGCTAAGAACACAGTGTGTGTAGCAGAACGGAGGTTGGACATACGAATTGGGATTTCCACCAATTGACTTGGAGGTAGTTGGGCTTGTTCTTCAGTCCCCAGAAGAAGCTGTCACCGCCACTGACGAGATAGCTCAGTCCAGTAGACGCGAGAATGAGGAAGGTGAGCACGCGCAAAATGTCGAGCTTGGACGAGGCATCGTCCTCGCTCTTGGCCTGCTTGCGGATCTTGGAGCTAGCGGTGTCTTGGGCTCCAGCCTTTTCGCTGGAGTTTGGCTTTCTCTGGCGCACTTGGTCGGCCATTGTGACAAACGTTTCTTGGTGGCTCCTATTCGTTGTAGAGAGCAAGAACAGAAACGGAACACACAAGCTTAAAAGAGGGGGTACATGCAGCCGATAAGGAATCGAGATGATGGGATTGTGTACCGTAGCTCGCCATTCAGGCCAACCATGACACTGGGAATCGGGGAGCCTCCGATTCGCTGGTAATTGGCCGGGAGTGCGGTCGCCCGAGCTCTAGCGTGGCAATACGAAGCGGAAAAGCTGGGGTTTAGCTAACAGCTTGGGAAGAGCCACGGGCTACCCTACATGCAGCGACATGTCGCCATTGCGCACACCAAAAATTTTGAATTGGAGGATTTTATTGTCTCATTGTGTTACTGATGCTATAAAGAAGTGAAACGATGCAAATTTGGAATTTTTCCTTTTTGCTATGACAACATAATCTTAGCTGATGCAGGTCTCATGTACACGTAGTTGAAGTCATATTACAGCGTATAACACAATCTGTCCGCAAGGTCTCAGCGCAGTTAGCGGTCACATGACCAATCTGTTGTCCCAGCAACCACCACTAAAAAGCGACTTCACGCTTAACATTCGTAAACACCAAGATGGCGTGTCAAATAGCCGTCACCACCAACTACACGACACCTAGAACATCAAGTCTACGGCGACGCAAAAAAAGCTACATCCCCGACGCCGCCCCCGTAACCCCCATTCCCCCCTTTACGGCACATCGTCACACACGCACACTCAACAAAGCGGCACACCCCAGTCATGGATGGAAGCACGACCCCAACGTCGTCGATTCGCGGGAGCCCGCTCCATGCCGTCACGCCCGACCGCGCCAACAGACGAGACTCTACCATGTCCAATCTGCCAATGGACGGCTACGAGAGCCCCGTGTTGGAAAAAATCAGCCAGTTCAATAATATGAGCACGACGCATGCGAAGCAGCTTGAGCGAAAGACGGCTGAAGCTGCTATCAAGAGAGCTATGCTTGGTCGAGAAGAGGCTGAGGCTGAAATGAGGCGTCTACGAGATGAGAACCAAACATTGAAAAGATCGGTCGAGGATGGAAAGGATCGCGAACGAAAAGTTGGCGAGCGTTTAGAAACTGTCATGGTGAGTGGCATGATGGGTAAACAATGGCCCAAGATAATGATGCTAATTTTCTAAACAGGACAACTACGGCCGTGCCAAGGAGACGCATTCACACACACAAGCCCTTTGGGAGAAAGAAATCCGACGCGCTCGAAAAGAAAACTTCAAAGCCCAATCCACAATCGTCAAGCTTCAGGAAGAGCTCAAGACGGCCCGAACAGCAGCCAAGATCAACGAGGAGTGCATCGAGCGAGAAAAGGAGCGCAGCCACGCCCGTGAGCAAGAAGCATTCACGGCTAGATATCAAATAGTCGGCGTGCAGGAACAGCTCGAAAAGGCCTTGCAGCGCATCAAGGTCGTTGAACAGGAGCGAGACGCTTTCAAGACGGCTGCGAAGAACGAGGAGGTTGCTCGCATTGCTGCCGAGGGACGAATTCCATTGCCTGTGTCGGAGGAGGCGGATGAGTTTTCGTCGCCGAATAAGAAGTTGAAGAAGCGTAAGCGCGATAGTGTCAAGGACGCGCCGCGTGTATCGCTGTCGACGATGGAGATTGTGTCCTCGGTGACTTCGGAGATGGAGATTGAGGAACTCACTGAGAAGGTGATTTGGGAGCGCCAGAGAGCTGATCGTGCTCAGGAGATGGTGGAGTTTTTGCAGGCTGAGTGCCAGATGCATTGCTGTCCTTGCTCAAGGTCAAAGTCGAAGTCTCCTCGCCGCTCTTCGCTGAAGAGAAAGGCATCTGTCATTGAGGCGTCTGTTGAGAGACACGTCGAACAACAGGTCGAACAACAGGTCGAACAACAGGTCGAAGAGCACGTCGAAGAACGTGTTGAAGAGCATGTCGAGGCGACAGTTGAGGAAACCATCGAGGAGTCTTTTGAAGCACCTGTGCGCGAGCCAGCGCCTGTCGAAATGGAGGTCGAAGAAACGACGGTAAAGCAAGAGGTAGAGCTCGAGGTTGAAGAGGTCCCCGAGCTTGAGCCTGAGATTGTCGAAGCACCTACAGAGGAGCCCGAGCAAGAACCCGAACAGCCTGTCAGATCGAAAAAAGAGCGACGCAGCACAATCTTTTGTCCCAAGGACGGAACTTTCCGCACCGTTTCTGAGCAGGAAGCTTTTGAACTAGCAGCACAAGAGGAAATCGTTATTGACGAAGAGCCACAAGCTGATGAAGACATCGATATCATTCTTCCAGACTCTGTCGACATTGGACGAAGCACCCGCATGTACGCTCGCACACCATCAGTTGAGCCTCCATCGTGCGCTGTCCTGCCCCGCGACCGAACCTCACTTCAATCCTTGCTTAGTGCGCCCCTTGAAGAGGATGAGACCGTTCAGCAGCCTACCGCGACCTTCGCCATCCCCACTGTCGACGACGATGTTGCCGTTGAGGACCATGTTGATGAAGTCGTCGAAGAGACGGTCGAGATGCCCGACCTGGAACCCGTCAAGCGCAGCCAAGCTCGCATGACTCCCACATCCCCTGAAGTCCTTAACTCGTCCCGCTATAAAGTCACCACCACCACTGTGCCCGTCCGCGACGAAGACACCATGCGCAGCTCCTCCTTTGCTGAGAAGCTCCGCACCCCCTCCAGCGGCAGCAACGCCAGCTTCGACCTCAACGACCCAGCCCTCACACCGACCATGACGCGCGAGCAAGCCCTAGCTAAGATCCGAGAACGCCGCGGCCGTGCCCGAAGCACCGACAAGACAGCCGCCTCTGCCGCCAAGGCAAAGCCCCAGGTTCGAGGAAGAAGAGATCTCAGCGGACCTTCGACGAAGCCTGCCACGGTGCGAGGACGATCAAGAACATGATTGATTTGTTATGATGCAGCAATACCCCTCCTCCATTGGATGAACTTTTTTTTTTTTTTTTTTTTTTTTTTGAATTTTGGTTGCTTTTTGCGTACATAGCATTGCGGAGCAGCGCCATTGATGTGCATAAGACGGCGTTTTGTTTTCTTGTCTATACATTGTTCAGGCGTTTTCCTTTTTTCCTTGTTGTATAATGGGCGGAGTTTCTGATCTTTTGATTGCTCTTAATACACTTGTTTGCTTTAATACCTGTCGTATAAATTACACTTGTTTGGTTTTATCACAGCACATTTTTGCTTGTATGAGAAGTGGGTGATGTACATTGGTCATTATCATTATATATTCACATCTATATACAGCCTTGGTATCATTGACCCAGGAATCCACGTCTCCTGTTCCGTCCAGATTCGCAGGTGAGGGCGTTGATTTGTACAGCTTGCAACACGCACTCGACAGCGCTATTGCCACCCGCTGCCTTTTGGATACTTAGTCGCCATTGGCCGGCATCGATGATCCATGAGGTAGGTGTGTCATCTGCACCATCTGTTCGTCTCCTTTTCCGCGATTTATCATTCACGCCATCTGCTGTCCCCGGGTCTTGTATTTTGGAAGTATCGTAGTCCTCGCCATTGAGCGTCACGGCAGTTTCGGAGGTAATGATTGCTTTGACAAAGTCCTCGTCGCTGAGAGGCGTGGTGCCCGGGGTGGCAATCTTGGAATCAGCTCCGCCGGACGCCATGAGCAGACCGAGCGGTTGGGTGGTGGGTGGCATGCCGAGTTTGGTGGCGATGACTTCGAGGAGTTTGGTGAAGCGCGTGCGTGTGTCTCTGAAGAATTCGACGCGAGGACCCTCGGGGGTAAAGTGTAATCTTGTAGTTTGGCCGGCAATTTCGAGAATTAGCTGCGCGGGACGCTCGTCGACATATGGGCGGGCATAGTTAACAGTACCGGTTGGTGCGTCGCCATCGTCAGCGTCGACGGTGTGGTTTATACTGACGCCGCTCTTTTGGATATTTTCTAAGCGAATGGTGATTTCGTCGATTCCTCGAATGGGGTTATATGATATGTGGTGTGGGATGAGACGTTGTTCTAGTCCCTTGAAGTGGAAGTAGCGCGCATCGCGAAGTAAGTCCTGGCGGTGAGTTTCGTTGCGAATATCGACGGGGTATCCTTGTAATAAGCGAAGGAGCTCTGCGAATGTATCTGCGCTACGGTTGGGGACGGACGGAGGGAGTAGTGAGGGCGGTCGGAGCAGGCCTTCGCGATCAATGCCGGGGAAGACTTCGTCTTTGCTGGAGAAGAGGGCGCCGAAGCCGAGGGAGAAGTAGTTGGGGGAGTTTCCTGCGTCGGTGAGGATGTCGCGTGGGATTTGGAATTCGCGATGCCCGATGGAGATGAAGATGCTTTCTTCGTACAGTTGCGACATGAGTTTGGGGACTGCACGGGTTAGTAAACACCATATAAAGCTAGCCAAGGGGAGGTTACGTACGGCTATAGAATTGCGCATCGGCAAAGAGTCGTACAAAATGCGTCCCATCGCGCGGACAAACATGATAACCCTGCAGATGCAGCGCAATGTCCCGAAACGTCAACGGATCGCGATCAATGTTCAGTGTGCGAATGGCCGTGGAAGGGTCCTCGCCGGACTCGAGGGCGTGCGCAAGCTGACATCGGAAATATTGGGAAAAGTAGGAGGGTGCGTCTGAGGACAGAGAGGCGCCGGAGAGCTTAAAGAGCTCGCCGCCGACTTGGATGGGGAAGACTCGTTCGCGCGGGAGGATGTTCGGGATTTTGGCGATTGTTTTTTCCGAGGGGTGGGAGTCGTCGTCGGGGGATTGGGAGGCCATTGTGGGAGAGTTGGAGAGGAAGAGGAGAAGAGAGGGAGGGAGGAAGAGGTGGTTTATGGATGAGGCTGCAGGTGGTGGAATTGTCAGCAGAGAGGGAAGCTTAGAAATGCTGCGAGTTGGAGGTGAGGCCAGGCGAGGCTGGTTGGGGTTTAGCGTCGATCGGATCTGGCGATTGTGACGAAGTACGGGAGGGCCATGGTTTTTGTTATTTTTATTTGAATATGAAGTGTTTTGATTGCGATTTATTTTAATTGGTTAAAACATTTTACGTGAAGTTAGCTGTGGGCTTGTCGCTGGCAGTTGGTGTCACGATTGCGACGTTGATGGCTTACAGCGCCAACCAGGGCTCGGTGTCATGCGCCTGCCAGCAATATGTACCCAACATGTATAAGTCAATCTTACCAGATAAGGCTGATAGCTGGCTGAATATTTGAAGCGACATCAACCATAGGGCTGGACAAATGGCCTTGGAAATCTGGCCTTAATCTGGCGAGGAGTGACGATCTGAGGAGTTGCCGAGGTACAGGATGTCACAGGCATACGTGACTTACGTGACATATGTATAAAGCTCAACAAACTTTCCCCAGCTAGAAAGTGACGCGGCATTACCGTCATGATTTAAATTGCACAAAGAGTACGCGTAGAGTCATACGTGTGAGCGTACGCACATATGCTAATGGAGTCCCGGCACGGGGAGTCATTGCACCAACGGGTACTAAACTTGAAGACGAATAAACATTTATAAATACCTGTTGTAAACCAGGAAGTTCAAATAGATTATAAAATAAATATCATAGCAAATTACGTCGAAATTAGCTTTACAGCGCCTCTTACCACCGCAAATTGCTGTAGAATCGCACACTGGCGCACGAGTGTCCACCATCCACAACAAAGAATCATACAAATTAGTACCTTGATACCTTTCGTATTCGCAGTTATCAAAATGAATGCAATCACACAAGCAATCTTGAACAAGTCCAAACTGGAACTAAGTCTCATCAAGATCACCAATGCCACCAACAGGTGAGTCGTTCCAACCCCAAAAACCCCCGCAAGCTAACACAGCACCAGTTCATTTTTGATGTCCCTGCAAGGCAGAGCAACCAAGATTGGTGTAGCAACAGCCACCATCTCAGAAATGACAGTTGATCTTGTTGGTCCACGCGGCGCATTTGGACGTCTGGACGTGCCCGCCATTAAGATGGGTTCACTTGGTGCCGACATTACCATCGTTGATCAGATGGTGACCATCATCGACATGGAGGCATTCAAGGCATTTGTGCAAGCCATCATTCAAGAGGAGACCTTGATTCTGCGCCTGGAGAACGGGAAAACCACAGTCAAGTCCATGGGCATGAAGTCGAACATTGTCTACAGCAAAGTCATCCAGCTCAAGGGCTTCAAATTACTAGAGGCAAGCCTCAGCCATGTTGAGACAGGCACAGATGGCGTTTCAAGCACAATCACGATCGTGAATCCGTCCCAGTTCGAGGTCGACTTGGGCTCAGTCATCTACGAGGTGCAGGACAGCCAGGGAAATCGTATTGGGGAGCAAAGAGGAGCGACACGTGTGCAGCGTGGAGAATCAAGTCTCAAGTTGCAAGGTCCTGTCACTGGAATGATTTCGAATGGAGAGACGAGATTTGTTGGCGTCGATGTAGAGGAGGAAAACTGGTTCAAGGAGATTTTGCGCAGTGTTAGCCTCGTGGTGACTGTCTGAGTGGAAACAGATGAGAAGAAACGAAGTAGAAATGGAAGTACTTCAATGACTAGCAAGGGTGTTTCATCGTTTTCGTTATTCACATTTGTTTCACTTATTCAGACTATAGATAATGGTTCACTTATTTCTCAAATGATAATACTCGAGCACCTCATTTACAAGACACCCCCTCTCGAGCTGCACTGGGTAACGCAGCACTCGCTAACGCATTCCCCGTAAAGCTTTGAGCGGTAACAACCGAACCAAAAGGCTGTATTGTACCGGAAGAACAACACTCCACTGCTTGCAGTGCCTCAAATGCCTGACACACTCGTCCTGTCCTTTTCTACTTACCTCACACGTATGTACTCATGCACATTCAAAGACGATTTGTCAAATACCTCTACTAAGATGATGCCTCAGAAGCAGCCCATACCACCCGAACAAGCCGCTTCACTTGGACAGTTATGCGTTGCCTCTACAGCGCTCAACTTTGTTTCTGTCAATCAAAACGGTTATGGTATTTCTGGCGCGGAGCGGGATGCAATTTTGGCGAATTTCATGGATTGTTGCCAGGAAGATTAAGCTGCGAGGACTTTGAGAACAAATGGCAGCATTTGAGATTGTCTAGCTAATCGCTACTTTCCAGACTTTCCTGCATACTGTTAGGAAGCGCACACAAAAATCAGGGCAGACACTGGCTGTAATATAATGTCCAAGATTTGCAAGTTCCAGAAGCACAATTTGTCGGACCAGTCCATCCGATTCCGCCACACTGTCCATACAAGGGCGCTGTTGGACCGGAACTCGTGGTAGTCGCTGCTGGAGGGGAGGAAGTAGTTGACGATGGAATAGACCCTCCTGAAGTTGAGGATGGGCCTTGGCCCTGGAATCCATTTGTGATTTGATTTACTTGCGCAACTATGGCCGCCATTTGCACGCCTACAATGTGTTAGTTTCCTCCACCAAAGCTGAGGTTGATATGGCTACTCACCACCCTTTTGGTCGGCATTATCACCGTACCACCCTAGTCAATCCATAAGACGCTACTCTCATTATACTCTATAGATGGGAAAAACTTACCGACCCAATCCCAGCAGCCGTAAGGATTTGGAAGCAGGCCTTGCCAAGCTTGATGCAGTGTAGAATCAGGCGTGCCTTGGGGATACAAAATCATGATGTTGTTGGTGTCTGCCACATCGTCAGTATAACAAGAGTCTCGATTATTTTTTGCGATTAACTTGACTCACCTGCCCATTCGTTATATCCAGTGTTAACTGTATATTTATTCCCGATTGCAGACATCGTTTGCTGGCAACCATGAAGCGCAACGTGCAGCTTGCAAGCCGTCTTGCCATCCTGACAAGCCTTTGGAACGTACAACGACCCAGACGATGCCATGCCTGCAGCACCATATTTTCCAGTTTGGTCGAATGTGACGAAGCTTCCTTGCGCAGTGGAGGCTCGCGGGTTCAAGTTGCCGTACATCCACTTGAGCACCTCTTCCGCACCATCGTAGCCACAATTGGCAATGTAAGGCGAAGTGCTGGAACCGCACTGATTGTTGCCTTGGCCGTCGAAGTTGGTCGGAAATACGTGAGCTTGACCGGCGCGTTTGATGTATGCTGTGTTTTCAGCAGAAGAGTAAGGCTGCAGTTGTGCTTGCAGCGCATTCATCAGGTTCGGTCCGACTGTGGTGTCTGAGGTTCCGACTTCGAGAAAGATCTTGCGGGTCTTGAGATTTGCCAGGTTGTCAATTTGATTGCCACTCCATGCAGCCATGTTCTTGTTGGGAGTTTGAGTATTTGGAGTCATGTTGTTCATGCACATGGAATACTTGAAAGTGAGTTAGCTACAGATTCACAGGAAGAACAGCCGATAGCTTGTACCTGCTGATTGCGGGCGCAGTCAAATGGTCCTCCTGCGAAGACGCCAAACCCCGTCTGAAAAGTTCCAGAGTAGGCAACACCGAGTTGAGCAGCCATGTAGCCGCCTGAAGAGAGTCCTGACACGCTGACTGATTTCGGATCAACGTTGTAGGACGGAAGGGCAGCCGCGCCGACATGGTTGGCGATCACGGCCAGGGCGAGTATGCTGGAGGACAAAGTAGAGAAAGTCATGATTGAAACCTATGGATCGCTGAGATTGATGACTATCTACTTAACAGAACACATGGTGCCTTTCAAAATAGATAAGGGAAGCTGTATGCATATTTATAGCCCTCATAGCATAAGCTGCTAACTCGATGGTCGCATTGATGGCCAACGGATTGCAACTGAGTGTGACGTTGATTAACCAGGTTGACGTTGGTGACTCCGAACCCAGTTTCATCCGGCGATGCTAATGCTTTGACAAACAAAAGTACCTATAATTAAAGCTCAGCTGCGACAGTCACTTCGGGATATACCCCACGATTTACCCCGGAGATGGAATCACATACCACAGCGCCACTGCACTGCCAACACGGAGCTGACCGATGACCTTCCTCTTTGAGTATTTCTCATGGATTGGCAAAAAGATCGGATCCGAAACGCCCCTAGAAACGAGTCGGAACCGTGACGCGGAGTTGTAAGTTTAGCATTTATGGGGTTTGGCGCCGACATTCCCGGCAAAATAATGAGATATTTTGCCGTCTTAACAATTTCCTCTAGCTGAGCTATCAAATAGTCTGTTAATAGCAGGATATTTGGACTGAGTACTAGCCAAAATTGGGCTGCTTATACCACCCATTCGATAGCTTCTTTCGGTTCCGATGGCCTTATCTGTTGTTGCGCCTTGTCGGATCCGATCGTAGGTCCATCGCCTTGGCTATAACTCGCAACTCTCACATTGTCGAATTTACAGAATTCATGATTTATTAGCAAATATTATCGTCAGAACCCTGTATTCAAAATGTATCGAGCCAAACCAGCCGTCACCGTCATCGGGGCTGGTTCACAGGGCCGTCGTCTGGCTTTCATGGTGAGCAACAGAACTCTTTGCCACGCAGTCCATTTCCTTAACAAGAACTCTAACGTCTGCAGTGGTCAAGAAAAGGGAATGATGTGAACTTAGTGGACGACCAAGCCACACAGTTGAGAGACAGCGTCCGAGCCGTGGACAAATTTCGCCAGTCAACACCAGTGGATGGAGTGCAAGGGAAAATCCGGCCTCTCTCGACAAAATCTCTCCATGAAGCTTTGGAATCATCATGGCTTGCCATTGAGGTATGGTTGAATGGCTAACCTGATGCACGCATACGTGACTTACGCAGTGACTGTCTAGTGTGTCCCGGAGCGACTCGCCCTTAAACGACAGGTCATTGGCCAGCTTGATCAACAGGCATCAGCAGATACCATTATCGCTTCTAACTCAAGCAGTTTCTCTTGTAGCAATATTTTGAAGGATGTTGATTGGAAGCATCCATCAAGAATTCTCAGCGCGCACACCTGTGAGTGGTAGTAGAAACGCGCGACAGCTTCGACAGTACTGACTGTTCTCTTAGACTGGCCACCAGAGACCTCTGGTAAGCTTCACGACAACACCTGATTCACGAATGAAATGCTGATTGAGGCCAATTGTAGTTATAGAAATTATGGGCCACGAAGCCACCGATGGCAAGCATGTCGAAACAATGATGAAAGAGTGCGCCAGACACGGCTTTGACCCGTACCATGTCAAGAAGCCATCCATGGGGTACATTTACAATAGGTAGAGTTCCATACCTTCAGACCCTGGAGACACATCGTTTTGACCAAAACGCAGGATTTGGGCCGCTATTAAAAGAGAGGCCCTCTTGACGGCTTCAGAAGGGGCCGCCGCGCCCGAGGAGATTGACGCCATCTTCAAGGGTGTATTGAAGACTGAGCAGGGACCATTTGAGCTGATGGATAAAGTTGGATTAGATGTTGTACTTGATATTGAGCGTCACTACGCGTCGGCTAGAGAAGGTATCCCGGATACACCGCAGCAGTATTTACGAGGCTTTGTGGACAAGGGCCAGCTTGGTGTCAAGAGCGGTAGTGGTTTCTACCAGTATGCCGATACTGTCGCATAGATTTAGCATTTAGATTCCTGGTCTTTCATGGAAAAGTTTCGCAATAGCAACTGATCATCCCCATCACAAAGCACCAAGGGTGAGCAAGGCATTCACGGAGAGCCCACGACCAAAAAACATCGAAAATATTGCGGTATCATATGGATTGTAGTAGTACGTATCTCATTCCTATTGATCGAACTAGTGCTCCATTCAGAACCCAAACTCAATACATGTAACGGAAAGTTGGCGCCTTGTCGCCCAGCGCAGCCAGCTCCTGTGGAGTGATGGATGCAGTTGAACCATCTGCGATCTGTTGCGCACGCTTGCGATTGGCTGATCGATATCCAAGAACAAGGACGCCAGTCGCAATTATGCCCGATACGACGAATCCAAGTACAAGGCCGTGTCCAAGGAAGTAACGTGGTTTATCGCCCTGGCGATAGAAGTTGGAGGCCATGGCCTAACGTATATGTTAGTCGATCGTGGAGACAAGACAAACATGGAAATGCACTTACACCACCAAGATTGCCGACTCCAATTTGCAAAGCCATTCCTGCTCCTCGTTTCCATGGACCGGCCAAGTTGTTCGACAGCCATGTAACGACGCAAGGGAAAGCTGGATAAATAGCACAAACGGCGATAAACACGCCTGCATACACCACCCGAGGGCTGGCCGACGCAATGCACCTACGAGAAAGTCAAGTTAGACCAGGAACGACTGGCTCCTTCGACGGCGATTTGACGAGAAAACTCACATTGTGAAGCCCAACAGCATGAATGAGAGACAGAAGATGAGAAACCATGCTCTTTTGCGGTATTTGTCGGCAACAAAAGCACCCGCAACGGCGAGTATGGCTGCCGTGACATAGATCGGAACGGTCAAAAGTTGCGCTTGACTGGATGTATAATGGAGGCCTTTGATGATTGTTGGAAGGAAAAGGCTGATTCCGTACAGAGGGCACACAACCTAAAAGACGTTAATTAAAGGTCCGGATGAATATGCAATGATGTTTCTCAGAGACTTACACCCCAGTATAGCACAATGCTGACCCAGACTTGCCAATCTGTAAATGCTTGCCTAACATAAACCCACGAAAAGCCTTCCTCGTAAGCAGCGGCCTGCACAGCCGGGGCTTCGTCTCTCGATTCGACGTCGCTTGCCAGCTTGGTTTGCCCTTGAAGACGTAGGCGAAGCAAAATCAGTTGTCGCTCTTCCTCTGTGAGAAATGATGCCGTGTCTGGGAAGTCAAAAAGCAAGAAGAAAGATGCGATTGCCACCACGACCGTGGCGAGACCTTCAAGGATGAAAATCCATCTCCATCCCTCGAGGCCACCAACACCATTCATTTTACCAATAGCAAAGGCAAGAAGTCCACTGAAGGCGCCTGCAATTGATGCGGCTGAGAAGAAGAGAGCCTGACGCAGCTGGATTTCCTCGCGACAATACCAAAGGGTCAGATAATACTGTCAAAAATCAGTCAATGCCTTCTTTAAAGCGCGCGCTTCACACAGAGCCTCAGAGAGTTACTTACGGCGATTCCTGGGAAAAGTCCTGCTTCAGCCACGCCGAGAAAGATGCGCGCGATCAATAGACCATGAAAATCGCGAACAAGACCCATGAGCGTCATGACAATGCCCCATGCTACCATGATAGATGGGAGCCATCTGCTTGGTCGCAGTTTCTTCAAAAGAAGATTGCTTGGTACTTCGAATGCGGAGTAGCCGAAGAAGAACACCGTCAGGCAGATGTTGTACTGGGCTGAGGTCAGGCCGAGGTCCTTGGATAAGCCTTCGACGTTCGCGTTGCCGATATTGCCTCCTATGAGCTACCATTAGTATTTTTGTCTCAATTGAGAAATACTCGAATTCTTACGATCTAAAAATGAGAGCAGATAAAGTAGGGCTAGCATTGGGATGAGGCGAACGTCCATCTAGTAATGTACATCAGTAAACTGAATCTCAACTCACGGCCTGAGCGCTTCAGAAACAACTTACCTTGCGGAGAAGCTTATTCATGTCTACGGACGAGTATGCCGCCAGGAGGTCAGGATTATCGACCGAGATGCCCGCGGTCATATCCTTGGCTTCTCTTGAAGAGATGCTGTGATCTCTCTTTTCTTGCACATCGGAAGCATGCTCCTCGTGGGAGACATGTTCCTTGACGCCATTCGTACCGAAACTCATGCTTGTAATCTCGACTGATTTGGCTGGAGGTTGGATTGAAAGTGGAAACGGCCTGAGTAGAGCATTGGAATCATCCAACACAAGAATCTGCGGATTGGACGCCTTTATGCAATTTGTACAGCTGAAGAGCTGTCAATCAAGCCGTTGAACAATATTCCGAAAGAGGATAAGCTTCCTCGATGTTCCCTCCATTTGGTGCCCGTGATGCGGATCCGAGCTGTATGTCGCATTGTGGCTGTCGTGAATGTTAATCGGATCCGATTACTTGGTACTGTTCTGTTGTCGGTTCCGATGACAGCAGCAAGTGGCGCGGGTTAGTGCATGCGGGGGACTACGATGTACGGCGATCCTTCAGCTAGAAGTTAGCGCAGCAGGCCTGGATGCTATGGTGGCGCTTCTTAATACAAGCTGAAGTGGCCAGAAACGTGTTGAATGGTTTAATTGCTCGATTGCATTGTCCGAATTATTTTGAGGCTATAGGCTGTGGCTGTTCTTGGCAGCTTGCACTGACTTTGACGTTCCAGGCAGATGGTCCAGAACTTCTCCTAATGTTCCATGAACACTGCGATACGCAGTTTGCGAGATCTTCCCCGCCTGCAGGTCTCGTTCAATAGCCTTGCTGATCAGGCGTACGCAAGCGACAACATGATGTGGATATGGGTCAAATGCCAGAATCGGGACCGCTTTCGTGGTTGGTTCGCTCGAAGTAACATCCATGTCGATTTGTAAGGTGTAAGTGTTTCGCAGCCCAAATTCGAGAGTGTTCATGACCGCATTTTCAGCAACTCCTGCAGCGTCCTGGATCTCATCGAGTAGGGTGAAATAATGAGATGCCTCCAAGATATCCACCAGCAACAGGATAGAAAGGTGGTAGTGAAGCATCATGGAATCTGCAGGGAAAATTAGTCATTTACATGCATCTAGAGTCTGTGAATGGACAACTTACACCACCTGAATCGGACTTGCTCACTCAAGAATGGCATGCGATCTTTACAAGAGAGCAAGGGCGGACGGTAAATCGTATCAAACTCTCGGATGCTTGATACAATCTTCACAAAAGTCGAATTGACTTCCGACTCATCATGACCATCCCTCAAAGCCTCCTTGAAGACAGCCACAAGCTTCCAAGTTAGCAGTTTCCAAGCCGTCGATGTAGATATTATCTGATTTGCCATGTCGTCTGACACCATCATGTGTTTTCCGGACCATTCCTTGACCGTTTCGTAAAATATTTTGCTGCTAGCACGTACAAGGCGCCATGATGACTCGGCTTCGAAACCAAACAGCCCAGCAGACAGTAATGACCTGCAATTCAATGTGAGGGAAGCAGATGTGTCAAAAGTAAGGGCGGCCCAGAATGCTTTGCTTTCTGCCATAATGTACTCGTTTGTTGGCGGAGACCTCGGTGGACTGTCTGCTGATGTATCTTCGTTACAGGGGAGGACTTTGCTGCCACTAAATTGAAGATTTCTCTGCTGCGCCCGCAGAATCTGTATGTGTTGCAGCGCGGCATGAATGCAAACCTGACCAGAGACACCATCTAGTTCTTCCGATTCGCTGATGCCGACGGGGATTGGCGTGAGGGCGAAAATAAACAATGACAGCATGGCAGAATATGACGGTCGGTTGATCGCCTGAAGCATACCCTTTCGTGCGCGTCTCCATAGATGCTGAACAATCTTTTGATGCGCGTCCTCGCTGACCTCGTCAGCCAAGGTTGACAGCCATCGGGCCGAGAAAGCTTCGATAGATCGATTCAAATAGCTTGATCCCATTTGCCCTTGACCTGCCTCACCTGTGTTCTTATCGCTATTGCTTATCCAAGAATCGAGCTCAGTACACAAAGCCGCAAGGTCAACAGCTTCTCCAGAATCTGGAATTTCCAGAGATCTGTAGATGCAAGTCAGCAAGGTTCATCCGAAATAACATGGGATAGTGACTGACAGCAAAGGGCATCCGTGAAGGCCCATCCATGATCCAAAAATGGTATTGAAGCCTCGTTGAAAAATTGTCCGCAAAACGGTGACCTGGCACCAATTTGGCTGCGTTGAGGCTGTTGAAGCAGGCGACAGAGATTGGACCGAAGAGAGACGGTTCTGTGAAGGAGATGAGACCACTCTGCGTGGGGTACTTTGGTCTGGTAAGGACCAACAGTCATCATGAGACAAGTCTATGGGTTGATCAGAAGGATTTGTGGCGTATGGATGGTCTTGCTGTGCTGATGCTCTTGTCCGGTGCCGACGTGTGGCAGGTTTCCGAGGCGATGGTGCGCTTCTCGAATCACTCAACCACTACAGTGTTGATTAGAACTAATGTTGCTTTGAAGAAAATTTGGCCAATTGAATTGCAGTTCGACCGACTCGATCCCACCCACCTTGAATGTGCATTGTTGGTTGCGTCGCTGACACCGCGTGCACGGGACGGTCTCTCGGTGTTCCTGGATGCGCCGGTGAGCATCACAGCTCAGCCGAGATCGCCGACACCAGTCGCAACTTGAGAACTGCCTACGCTGCGGATGAGATGACATGTCAATTGGCTTTGTGTCCTGGCAAGCGCAGCAGGTCAAGCTGCAGCCAGCGTGTGGGTTCAGTTCAATGTCTCGAGACGCAGAATTAGTGTTCTGCGGGGAAGACGGAAAGTATGGAGAAGTGCAGCGTGGGGGATTATGGGGAAACGGATATTTTGCTAAATCGCCTCCTTGAGCTTCAGCTGCTAAGCCAGTATTACTTCAGCCTGTATTATGCGCTACCTATTTATCACGTGGAACAATGCGCGAAGCGGCGGCGCTGCTCAGTATTCCGTTGTTTCGAACATCTCAAGAACCTATCAATTGTTTGACTTGATTGGCGACAGCAGTCAGCTGTACACCTAAAATCATGTCTTGTTAGTGAATTGTTGTACTTGGCTGGGCTTGTACGTACCCGACTTCAGATCGGCATCAGCGCCATACCATCCGTTCCAATCCCAACAGGCATTGGGATTTGCTGAAACGGTTCCGCCCCAAATCGAGCGTGGTACAACGTCAGAAGTTGTTTGGGGATACAGGATGATGATATTGTTGGTATCTTGTTTATCGCCATTGTTAGCCAGGGCAGTTTGCCGTTGAAGCGCTGTCATAATCAGCCTCAGAAAAACTTACCAGCCCACTTGGTGTATCCCGTGTTGTTGATGAAAGTTGTGCCAAGACGGCTTGGATCCTGTCTACAGCCATGGACAGCAACGTGGAGCTTGCAAGATGTCTTCTTGTCCCGACAACCGTGTGGAACATACACATATGCAGTCGTCGCCATGCCAGTTGCACCCAAAGGGCCAGTTTGGTTAAATGTCAACAAACTCCCGGTCATGTTACCGTCGTTGCGAGCGCGCAATGGCCCATACATCCATTGGAGGACTTTCCCTGCTCCATCGAAGCCGCAATTGCTGATAAAGGGAGACTGGCTACCAATCTTGCAAGGCGCATTACCTGGTCCGTCAAAGTCTGTAGGAAACGTATGCCCAGCCCCTGGAGTTGTCACGAACTTGACTTTGGATGGGTCGTTGAAGTGTGCCAGCTGCTCTTTGAGCTTATACATCGGACTTAGCCCGACTGTCGGATCAGCCGTCCCGACTTGGAGAAAGATCTTGCGATGTCGCAAATTCTCAACCGAGTCAATCTCCTTGCCGCTCCAAAACTTCATGTGTGATATAGACGACTCGATCGATGGCACGGCGTTTGCGACACAATTGGATACCTGGCGTATTCAATTAGCGCCAATCTCGCGTCTTAAGGATAAAGCCTTACATATTGGTCACGGGCACAATCGAAAGGACCTGCTGCGAAAACGCCGAAGCCTGCGGTAAAGAGCCCAGAGTATGCAACGCCAAGCTGTCCCGCCATGTATCCCCCGGATGAGATGCCAGAAACTGAAACATACTTCGGGTCGATGTTGTATGAGTGCAGGACCTGTGCAAAAACAGTTTGAGCAATGAAGGCAAGAGCAAAAAGGATAGTTAAATTGATCATATTTGGAGAGATGTTGCATTCAACGCATTGATTAGGAAAGAAGCTTTGGCGAATAGAGAAAGAAAAAAAACAAAACAAAGCGGAATAGCGAGCAAGCGAATTGATATACTTCAGAGATATAAAGAAAGAAAGATTATCCAATGCGACCAATCTCAGTCCGGAAGAAACAATGCGGTGAAAGCTAAGAAGCATCGGATCCGATCATTCGGGATAGGGTTACATCGCCAGACTCTGGGCGGCATCACCATTTTCTGAATCTATTGACCATTTTCCGAGCTGGAATTGTTCTTTACAGGTAAACTATTCACTTCTTTGCGTTTATTATGGCTAAATACTGCTGCCTATTGACTAGTTTTGTGCCAGGGTTGGGTTGGTTGTGGCGACTTGGGAGTCAGAGCAATCAGTATGCCGCTGTTCCCATCCTCAACGACGTCAGCATTCTTTCTAGAAACTGTTAATTTGCTAGAAAAGATGATTGGATTTGAACAAATTTATTCACGAAAATTCAAATATGCCCAAATGTAAGCTGCAATTGCACGTACGGTCCTGTTTCAACTTACAGCGGCCATGACCGTCATCACAGAATACTCGAAGGGCGTGCCCCTACCATCTGGCACCCGTCAGCCAGCTGTAGCGCAAATTCCCCGACAAATCGCTCAGGCCTTACCAGAAACAACTCTAAACCTTGGCAGAGTCGGTGGCGGCATTTTCCGTGGGGAATGAGTCCACTGGCGCTAATACCATCGTTTACAGGGCATTGTGCGCTGCCAAATCTGGCCTCTCTCGTTTAGAGAATCCATCAGCAAGGCTGCTGTGCATAGTGCAGGTCCGCTAATTAAGGGACTGTCTGAGCCTAGCTTATGCCGATCGGCCCTGTGAGCGGTGGCTGTCCCGTAAAAGCGGTGTTCTGATTCGATGAGAGAGGGTCTGGAAATAGGGTCTATCAGTTAGGAAGCGGCTATGTCAAGTCTTCATTTTTAAACTTGGTCGGCTATGCAAGATGGCAAGGTACTGGGTAGGGTGATGGACAAGGGGTAAGTTGGCTGCCTGGTTGCTCAGTAATTACAAGACAGGGTGCCCTGGAGCCGGTACATGGCTTTGTAGTGTTATTTGAGTGCGAGCAATTGGGAAACAATCTTTGAAAAGCAAGGAAAGGAAAGAATATCGAGTTGATAACTTTCGATCGGTTCAGTAAGCTGAAGTTTCACGATGAACTCGTGCTGTAACCGCCCAAGCAAACGCCTCTGCTCGAGAGGGCGCTCTCGCTAAACACTGGCTTTCACTGTACTGGCAATCGTAAAAAAAAGAATACTTTGCCGCCCTTAGTCTAAATATGGCAACGCCGAAAACAAGAACAAAGCATCAGGGGCAAAAACGTGGAGTCTGCAGTTGAACGAATCTGACATGCGACCCTGAAACGGCTAGAGTCAGCGCTGATCCGAAACCAGCAAGGCTTTCAGCTCCCTAAATTAACGTCATTCTCTCACTTACAAGTTGAACGACTGTGAACGAGAAAAGTTGATGTCGATCAATGTACAAGTACGAAATGAAGTTGTCTTCAACCTTGTTAGAGATGAAATAAGATTTTCGTTTAGCTGTGGATTTCGTTTAGATGCGCTGATGAGCAAGACGATGCTGACTCGGATGTCGCGTGTATCTTGATGGATTGTGATTGTGTACACAATGATTCAACTATATAAGGTCGCTCATCACTTTCCTGAAACTGGATCCTTTTCCACCATCATCAACAACTCTGCATATCACATCTTGTCAATCATTGCAAATCATCATGCCTCGATCAACTCCCCGCAAGAGCTGGCTTGCGAAAGGCCTCGTCGGCCTCATGGCTCTCAACACCGTCACTGCTGCCGCTGTCAACCTGCATGCCCGACAGGATGATGGAACCGGTCAGGAGCAGCCACAACCCACCGGATTGTCTAGGGAGGATAAGTGCAAACTTCCTTGGGGTCGTGCCAGCCCCGACGAGGATAAGAGCACTTGGGTAGACAGTGGCGCCGAGAAGTTCCTCTCCGACTTCCTCGATGGACACGGCCCCTTATCCTGGTCTCGAGACCTCCTCACCCAAACTGGAGCCGGGGGATCCCAGGGAGGTACTCAATACAGCTGCATTGACATTGACTCAACGACTTGCGGCCCTCCTGACGACTGTCTTACCTATGAGCCAGTCGAAGCCTTCTTCGTCCATACCCAAATGTCCAACCTCTTTGCAGCTCTGCAGAAACTGCAGACTCGCCACATCAAAGACGCTGTCGTCGCAATCTCGTCAGATATCCATCAGATCGTGGAAACCTTCGGTGTGGTCAAGGATGACGGCAGTGCCGCAGTGCTCAAGGGCCTCTTGGCTGTTGTCGGTTCGCTCTCTGGTGCAGCCGGCGCTGCTGGTGGTGCCGGATCTGCTGGTGCTCCATTCGCCGGTGCCGCACTCAGTCTCTTCTCGGCCGCCGTTGGCTATGGTTCTCCTGATCCTGCCAAGACGGCAGAGGCAGTCCAAGGTGAAATCACTGACAAGTATGGTCAGATGTTCGCTCTGGCTATGGGTCAGATTAATGAGACGGTGAAGGTCATTTTTGGTGGCAAGGAAGCCAGCTTGCCCAACTTCAAGCGCCGATTTGTCGTCGACCTTGACCAGAACCTTCGGGACATCCAGAAGGACTCCATCCACCAGTACTTCCAAGACGGAGTCTGGCTTGATCCCGAAGCCTTCAACGATGCCATTGACATATACGCCGACAACACTAAGGCGAAAATGGTAAGTAGATCGCTAAGTGATATCCTTTCTTGACAGCGTCGCTAATCTTTTTGCAGCTCGAATTATCTATGATCCAAGCCATGAAAGATAATGCATACCCTTACCAGCTCGTCATCCGACCCGTAAGTATTGACATTCTCATCTCAGCTTGAATTTCTGTATTGACCCATCCAACAGAGAACAGGAGGCCAGCCCGCCTTTGGCGACGACGGCATCAATGAGGACTGGTGCGGTGCCAAGAAGAACTGTCATTGGTACGATGACCACTGCCTCTGCATTGAGCAGGTGGTCTCGACTGGCGGCATGTTCGGCCCCCAATCTAATGATATCGGTGATGACGTAGTCGACAAGATGAAGAAGTACACACAGGACTTTAATGGAGCCCTCGAGAACAACTATAACTGTGTCAAGGATGGCTGGGTCGAGCAGGACACCCCTGTCAAGGCTGGCGACCGCGAGAACCCTCCTCCATTTGACCCCCAGAACCTTCCTCCCAACTACTTCAAGTGCTTCTGGAACTTGGACGTAACTGGCAGCATGAAGAGCCCCGATGCTTAGATGTTGGCTGCTGCTGCTGACTTGGTCGTTTCAAAGTCTCTGGAGTCTTATTTCTTACAGCTCAGATGTACAATTTACTGTTGCCCTTCGATTAATTAATATAGAATAACTTGCATGTAAATGACAGATCTGTTATTATTTTCACAGAGTTCCATAGTAGCTGGCGCCAGTTTTGTTCGTTCGAATATGGACAAGCTGATGCTGGTACGGTACTAGAGCCAGATAAGAAGTCCAGTAAATAAGTACCTCAAGAAATTAAACACTAAACCATATGTGAAATCGTGAGCAGATAAGTTTACTGCTCAGGTTGCGCCAAGGCTAGAGACGTTGTCTACTTTGCTCATTTTGTCGATCGTTGTCGATGTTTTCCATGACGGATAGGTTGCCTACCTTTATCTGATCTCTAAGACTTTGAGTACTCTCCACTAACAATGTAAAACATGCCTCCCATACCGACGCTCGTCAATAACGGACCCACTTCCTGGCTCCTAAGGGCTGTAATTCTGCAGCTTGGTAAACGAACGATGTTAGACTTTACACAGCTCCGAACAGTCCCAAAGTAGCGAGCGCCGATTCCACGTCGGGGAATCGAACTAGCATGGCATCCATGTCGTACCTTCGCCACTACCAATATGACTTTACAACGAGGGCCATGGAGCCAAACAAGGCCTGCATGACATCAGTAGGGGTAATAGTTTATGAAGACCATCGCTCCGAGATAGGTTGGAGTATCAAGGCGCAGGCAAGCCGTGGGTTGCGTCGACGAGCCAATCCGGCATTGCGCCGACATATGAAACTGCCCACACGACTAGGCGCCACCATTGGGTTGCCAATGAACACACGATTTAAGGTGTGTCGGATAGCCCAGAATGTGGATTGCATTGCGCTGCACTTCTTGTGATTGGATGGAAGCACGGTTATTATAGTGCTGACGCGCAACGTAGGCGCTTGGCTGACCTTGTATGCAGGGGCCTAAGCCACTTACACCTTAAACTGCATGATCTTCACGATTGAACGATGCTGAACGAATGCAGCTGATACAGGTTATTGGCAGAACTTGCCAATATAGAATGCACATGGGCGGTTGATTTTAACTTTGGAATCAAGTAGCCTGGTTCGTTTAGCGGTTTGATTAAAAATGTAAGGCAGATTTTGACTCTGTCTAGCTGTTTATAAAAGCCCCAACGGTTCCTCAAACTGCAGAAGGGATCTTGGACATCAACACGCAAGCTATTAAACAAAAAAAAAAAAAAACACTTTCTTCTTCTTACAACTTGAATTGGAATCACCATGGTTCGCTCAACCTTTCAGCACAAGAGCTGGCTTGCCACCGGCCTAATAGGTCTCGCTGCAATCACTTGTGTCAATGGCGCCGCGGTCAATCTGCAAGCCCGAGACGGCGAGGACGAGAATACCGTTTGAATCCAATGGGACGGCTCGCCGGAGGACCTGGCCAAGTGCAGTATGAGCTGGAATAAAGGAGACGGCGCCCAAGACAGAGCCACTTGGATCGACAGTGGCGCCGACGGCTTCTTGTCCAATTTTCTCGAGACCAAAGGCGTTTTGAACTGGGCTCGGGACCTGCTGACGCAAACTGGCGCAAAGGGAACTCAAGGAGGCACGCAGTACATCTGTGTCGATATTGACAGGACCAAGTGTGGCCCGCCACAAGACTGCCTGGACTATCAACCAGTAGAGGCTTGGTACATTCACATACAAATGAACAACCTGTTCACCAGTCTACAAAAGCTACAGAGCCTACACATCAAGGATGCTGTCTCGGCTATGGAATCAGACATGCACGACATTGCCAACACCTTTGGCGTCGTTCAAAACGACGGCAGCAAGGAGGTCTTCAATGCCCTGCTAGGTGTTGTTGGCTCCTTGACGGGTATCGCTGGAGGCATAGGTGCTGCAGGAGGCGCAGCTATCCCTCTTGCTGGTAACATGCTCAGCACGTTTTCGGGTGTTGTTGGATACGCAAAGGAGAGGGAACCGACAACCCCCGAGGCAGTCCAGGGTGCCATTACCGACACTTACGGACAGATGTTTGTACAGGCCATGAGCAACATCAACGAGACGGTTAAAGTCATCTTTGGTGACAAGGTAGCTGAAATTCCCAGCTTGAAACGCAAGGTTGTCGTAGGGACTGGCGATGCTATTGCCCAGTTCCAAATTGATGCTGTGCGCAAATATTTTCAAGATGGGCTTTGGCTTGACGACAACACGGCCAACAAAGTAATTGATCTCTATGCCAAGAACACCCAGAAGAAGATGGTACGTCGAAATGATACGAAGCACTCCCGTCGAGGACTGGTTTCTAACTGTGACTAGCTGGAACTATGCCTTATCCAGGCCATGAAGGACAACGAGTATCCATACCATTTGGTTATCCGACCGGTAAGTAACGAAAAAATCATCCCTTGTGAAAAGATCTAGCTCTGACTGGTGTCGATGCAGAGAAGAAGCGGCGCACCCAGCATTCATGTCGACCCTATCGATGAAGAGTGGTGTGGCTCCAAACCGAGCTGTCACTGGTACGACGACAAATGTCTTTGCATTGAGCAACGCGTATCAAACGGCGGTATGTTCGGGCCGCAGTCCCAATTCATCAGCGAAGAACAGGTTGCACACATGAAGAAGTATACCCAAGATTCTAACCAGGCTCTTGAGAACAACTACAACTGCGTTAAAGACACCTGGGTTGAGCAGGAACTTCCTGTCAAGGGAGGTCCCCGTGAGGCTCCACCTGCTTTTGACTCTGTGAACCTCCCAGCAAACTATTTCAAGTGTTTCTGGAACTTGGATGTCGAGGGTACCATGAAGGCTGAGGGTGATGCTTGAAGGGCCCGACTGCAACTATAGTGCGTTGGAGCGATGACTGCGACTACACAGATAGCGGCCAATTACCTCGACGATTGTATTTTCATTTCATTTCTTTCTTTTAGCTTCAACATACTATGCTTGTTATCTGTGAAAACATCATTTACTCATTAATTCCACCCCGTTCCTCACAATGCCAACGACAGCTCCCGTCTGCACCGCCTCACTACCACCACCAGCAACACGATGCTCAATCTGCGCCAACCCATCCAGCCACGTAATCATCACCTCAGGACTAACTTCCAACTTGGACAGTTCCTCCGACAGCGCCGTAATGATATCCGCCAGTGCCAGACCTTGCGTGACCTTGAGAGCGTTGATGGTACTCAGACAGCTCGTGACGTTGGAAGTGTTGAGCAGCGTCGCCAAAATCTCCTTGATGGCTTCGGGAGCTGGCGCGGCAATGCAGTTGTAAATAGCTTGTGTGGTGATGAGTTCTCTGACGATTTCGTTTTCCGGTATCTTGGGCGCATCCTTTGCTCGTAGGGGCGTACCTAACACTGGTCAATATTTTTCCGCAATCACGTCTCTTTGGATCCGACGTACTTGATGCATGGCACGCCTGCAACACATTCAGCGCTCTTCTCATATCACCCTTACTCAACTTGACCAACGCATCCACAGCATCACCCGCAATCTTGACACTCTCCTCATCGACTACCTTCTCCACCAAGACCCGAATATCCCCTTCCTTGAGCGGACTGAACCTAAACCTCGTGCAGCGACTCAGCAGTGCCGGACTTAGCTTATGCGCATAATTGGCAATGATACAAAATCTCGTATTGGCCGTATACTTCTCCATGATACGTCTGAGCGCCATCTGCGCAGTGTTGGTCATGGCATCTGCCTCATCCAGCACAATGAGCTTGAACCCAGCCATAGAATTACCCTTGGAGGCACCCATGGAGAAGATCTGCTTCGTACTGGCAAACGTCTTGATCTGCTCGCGCACGACGTCGATACCACGGTCGTCTGAGGCGTTGAGCTCAAGGACCATCTGGCGCACGTTGGCCGGGCCGTAGATGCGGCGCGCAAGAGCGAGGATGGTGGATGTCTTGCCGGTACCGGGGGGTCCATAGAGGAGGAGATGGGGGAGTTTGTTGGATTCGACGAATTTGTTGATGGTGGCGAGGATGTCTTGGTGGCCGGAGACGTCTTCGAGCGTCGCGGGCCTGTATTTTTCGATCCTGGGGGAGTCAGTATGTAATCAATTGGACGATTGGGGTGTGGTATGTACCATGGGAGGGTGTCCTCGGCTTCGACAGGTAGGTTGGCGGCGCTGCGTTTGCCTTGCTTGGCGTCGGAGGAGAAGGTGATGTCGTTTGAGGGGACGTCGACGTCCATCTCGTCTCCGGAATCAGCCATGGTGGGTGGTGTAATTAATCGTTTTTGGAATTGAATGCAAAGTGGTTTTATTTCTTGAGGCTCCCGAGCAGTGATTGTTGAAAAAGGCTGTATTGGTGGCTGATGCGGTGGTGATAGTGGTGATGGTGAATGAAGGTTTCTGGTAGACGCGATGGCGCGCGAAAAGACGTGTCGTCCCATTAAACCCATTCAACGCCAGCCCCTCCACCAGGCACCACCGCCTGTCACTCACTAAAGGCTAGTAACACTTTGATACTGATCAAGTGTTGAAATCTCAATGAAATCTTGATTAAGAAAAAAAACATCCGGAATAGAGAAATTGTCTTGTAATCACGTCACTTTTATGCTATATATGCAATTCTACCGCTAAATGTACGCTCGTCCATTCAAACTCTTCATCATCATTACAACGCCTGCGCTGGCTCTCATTGCGTCTGCACCCCATTCGTACCCAGCCCAACATACTCAAACATAAGCGGTATACCAGCCGTCGCAAACAATGAGATTCCTATCATGTCATTAGTGCTGTCTCTCATACATGCAGTTCTTCTTTGTTGTCTGCACTTACCAGCATAAACCACCAGTTTCGTCACTACCTCAACGTCGTATCGAACTCGTGGTCGTATGAGTCGTGCAAACACCTCTTTTTCGTCCTCTTCAGCTGACTGAATCTCCTCGTTTTCATTGTCGTTCTGAGCTACCACTGCCTCGCCATCGCCCACGACTTTCAGGTAGTCATTAGCGGGCAACTTCTGTAGGCCTGTAGTTTGCGCTCCCTTCCCTGACTGGTCTGCGTCATTACCGTTGAGTTCCACATTGCTAGATTTGCTCTTGAGACTCTTGTTGCTACCAATGCTTTCCCGACGCCTTCGTTCTCGATAGGCTAGAGCCTCGTATGCGTCGGCAGCACTCTGTGGTCCAATGGAAATTGAGCGTCCTCGTGTCGTTGGATGGCGGATACCCTCGACAATGCGGGGGAAATCAGAAGCTTTGGGAAATAGCGTGTCGATGCGTGATCCTGGAGGTACCGACTTGTACTCTGTAGCGGGTGTGAAGAATCGTCTAGGCAAACTCAGTCCGAGGTAATCGATGAAGCGGAACAGATATGGCAGGAGCTTCAAGAGCAAAGGCTTCATGGTCTCGCGCCAGGCGAAGACAACCATGACTCCCGTCACAATTCTAACAACGTTGACGATCCATCCCAGCGGTGCAATGCTGACGACACCGTCGCCGTAGGCATGTGTATCCCATGGATCACCAGGAATCTTGGCGTAACTCCATGTACCTAACTCCAAACCAATGATGACGCCTGCAAAGGCAACACTGTCGTCAAAGCACGGGCAGTCGTCGGCAGGCTCCGGGTGTATGCGCACCAAGATGACCACGATGATGCCCGCAATGACCGGGGCAAGCCAAGAACAAGAGTGCATGTATGCATCCAGCGATGGACCGTAGTAAAATTCGAGAGCCGCAATGCCTGCTCCAAAGATTGAACCGATGATAACGTCCAGGAAGCCGTGCATACCGCAATATAGTCGTCCAAACACAATCGATGCAGCATAGAAGTACGAGACGGTCTCGAGGATCAGCTTTGCCGTAGGTGACATGGTACTCTCGGGGCTATGCAAACTCAGTAAGGCGTAGAGCGCTACGGAGACTGCATTGGCGCTGTGTGTCGAAGGAAAACCGTATTCGAGGGCGGCGGAACCAGACATGGTGATGCGATGTAACGGAGGGGACAGCGGTCGTGGGAGAGAATAGAAGTCTTTGACGAAGCCGGTCCAGAACACACCCAGAGCCAGCATATGAACAAGTCTGTAATAACCATGAAATGTCAGTGCAAGATCAAATAAACTCGAGCCACAATTGGGGCGCCAACTGCCTCGGGTTCGAGATTGGGGAAGCTGTCAAACATACGCTTTTCCGACCGAGGCATAGCCGCACCAGAAGCAGATTGGCAGCCCAATCATGAAGAAAGTATGGGTGCCCAGGTTGGCGGTGATGGCAAAGTAACTATCGAGGGCGGGAGTGCGCAGCTTCTCCTGCATCCAAGCTAGATATGGTGTTTCCCATCGGATCAGAGGAATCGCTTGTTGTCGCAAATTGTATCGCCATTTCGGTAACGCCCGTTTGTCTACAACATGGAAGCACAGCGTTAGTCAAGCTCCCGGGTTCAAGAATGAGGTCGCAGGATATAGATAGAAGTCTTCTTACAGTGATCTAAGCTCCTCAAGCCCGCATCCGGGGCAGCGACAGCTTCGAATTGAGCTTGAGGCGGGGCATCGCGTCGCGTGCTGCCCATGGTGGTGTTGGGCGAGGAGAAGTGTGATTGTGTTTAGCTGGCCAGCGGGCTAGACATTGACGGGAAACGTGACAGAAGTAGACGCTGGAGGGGAGAGAAGGAGTCGTATGAGGAGAGGCAGGGGCAGACCATTCACAGGCCAAAAGATTGATGCTGACCCAGCCACGGCGGGAGGAGCGTATAGGGACCTTATTAGTGGTGGTGGCCGTGGCCGTGGTGGTAGTGGATGTGGGCGGTAATAGGTAAATCTTTAATTTTTCTCGGGCGGCGGCTCGTATGGTCACCCCAAGTCCCCCCCCCCCCAAAGACCCCCCAAGACAGCCGCAACCATTCGCCAGAGCAATCAGGGGTTTTTACGCTATTTACAGGGCTGTCTGTACGCATTACATGTGTCTTCTCAACGCAAAAGATGAAATTAATCCATCACTAGTTTTGCTATTCATCTAATCAGCATTGTTTGTATTATCGCTTCCACTGTTCTTTTATTTACTCAATCACAAAAATCACAGTATACACCGTATTCTCTGAAACGCCAACTACAGCGCTGGCCCAAGGCAGATGCCGAGGTGCTCTCCGCTAAAAGTGGCCTGTAATTTTCCCTGCATGGCCCGGCTCCAGCACTCCAGCGCTGCAACCACCCCAATGCCAGCCTCAGTCCAACCCCAACGGCACTCCGGCTCCACCACTCCACCAGACACCACCATCCATTACTCGCCAACCAATCACCAACCATCACCATCACCAACATCGCCATCCCACTCTCTCCCAAATGTCCCTCCGTTTCGCCGGCAAGCATTGCGCCGTAGTGGGAGCCACCGGCATCATCGGCTCCCAAATCGCCAAAGCATTCGCTAGCCAAGGCGCTGTCGTCTCCCTTCTTGGCC
The DNA here is from genome assembly GCA_022702485.1 of Simplicillium sp. C3G150-2. NCBI lineage: Eukaryota > Fungi > Ascomycota > Sordariomycetes > Hypocreales > Cordycipitaceae > Simplicillium > Simplicillium sp. C3G150-2. Next base: position 285,392 of record JAJIYY010000005.1, on the reverse strand, counting down.
GTTCCGTCATCCAGCAACGCGACAAGCTTCAAGCCCAATTGCAGCCCTTCACGCCACCTACAGACTTAACCTCTCACAAGAACTTACCTGCCGCGCACCAATTCATACGCTTAGACGTCTCTGATGCTGCTAATGTCAAAGAGACTTTTGCTTCGGCTCGTGTAAGTTTTCACCACTCCTAGTCCCAACATGACTTAGACTTACAGGTATCAAATAGGTAGAAAATGCTGTTGGCCCTGTAGATTATCTGATAAACTGCGCTGGGATTTCACAAACAACTCTACTCAAGCGCACCCCAGACCCTGAACTGGAAAACATCATTAACACCAATCTACTCGCTGCCATTCTCGTCTGCAAATACGCCAAAGTCCAACCAAACGGTATTACAATCCCTCGCATCTCATCAACAGTCAGTCGCTGACCAACTCAACAGGCTGCATCATAAATGTATCAAGTCTCATGGCCACAAAAGGCGGTCTCGGAGCATCAGCATACGTCGCTTCAAAAGCAGGTCTCGTCGGTAAGTCATCTTGATTCTTTTATAATTCATGCTATCATATCTCCGTGTTCGCGCCGAGTGTGCAAAAAAAAGAAAAAGAAAAAGCCAAATGCTAAAAGCAAATCACCTCCTAGGCTTCACCCGAGCCCTTTGCCGAGAAATGTCAGCCAGATCTATTCGCGTAAACGCCCTGTTACCAGGCTGGGTCGATAGTGACATGTGGCGAAGTAAGTTTTTCCTCCATCCACTCCCCGCATCAACTTTTATATATGGTCGATTATGCCGTCATTATTCCCAAAAAGCCCTACTAATATACAATTCCCTTTCCCCTTTAGATCTTAAACCGGAGCTGCAACAGGCATATCTTAAAGATACGCCCCTCAATCGCGTCGCTGACCCTGCCGAAGTGGCTGACGCTGCTGTCTTCTTGGCAGCTAATGAGTTTGCAAATAATTGTGTCCTTAACCTTGACGGCGGACTGAGTGCAGCGTGATGTATCTGACGTCGAATCCTTCATGAATCAGAACTCAACTCAGTCGTCATCGATAATGATGGCGCCGTCGGTATCCTCCAGAGTCACCACGTCGGCTGCGCCGTGGTCGGATATTCTGGCCTTCTTGAGAGGCTGAACATCCTCCTCCTCATTAGGTCGCTTGGTGCCTTGTGGGCCAGACGAAGGTACGACTTCGACTTCGGCAGGCTTGCTGTTTCCATTGGTCGCGCCGTTGGTTGCGCCAGTGGGCTCAGGCGCCTTTGCTGGCTTCTTCGGAATGTCTGGCTTCTCAGTAAACGAAGCCTTAACGGGCTTCTCGGCAGCGTCCAGCGATCTATGAGGTTGCATTAGCCAAAACAATTAGTCAATCTTGTTGCTTTCAGCGGCACATACCCTTCTTCAATATTAATGACAATATTCACGAATTGGTCCTCATCCTCGTCATCAATCACCGTGAGGAAACTTCCACCTTTGATGCCTGCAACAGGTTACTTTTTGATCAGTGAACGAAACAGCTTGTGATGGCTTACCAAGATCTGTGAGTTTCTTGCGCAGGTTATCTGTTTCATCAGCGTCGTAAATGATACCAACGTCGTTGTTCAGAACGAACTCTCGCTCGCCAAGTCCCACCTGGTCCTTTAAGAAGTCCTCAACAACATCATTTAGCGTTGCTCTTGACAGATCAACGGTAATGGTGGCGTTGTAGACTCCGCAGACGGGACACTCAGGGTTTGGCTCACGCGGCCTGTCGGGCGCCAGCAATCTAGCGGGGGCAAATGGCGTGAGAAAAACCTAGAAATCAGTCAGCGTACTGTTATTAGTGTAGCTAAAGGTGACAAAACTTACCTCTTTGGCTTGTTTAAATTCTCCCTTCAGCACCTTGAACGACTCCAACACACACAGACCAGCAACAATAGCATTCGTCGTGGCAATGGCCGGAATGATGTTGCCAGCCATCTGCTTCACGTCGAATTTTGACCGTGGCTCAATACCAAACACTATTGATCGGATGTTGGCGCTCGCTGTCACAAAATCCAGCGTATCTTCGTCATCCTTGTCGAATGTGATGATGGGTTCTGGATCTGACGGACGCTTGGCTTTCTTGAGGTCTAGTATGCGTTTGCTCAGTCTCTCCAGACTGTCGTTGAATACGGCCAAGTTCTCTGACAGAGACCAGACAGCTTGGTCGTTGGCTGCAATGGCTCCTTTTGTGGCAAGAGCGCCGGCAGCTTGTGATGAGACGGATTCGTAGATCAAAGGTTTGGGTGCAGTTCTTGTCTTCCACATGTCCTCGACGGATCGCAGTCGTTCTATGTCCTTCTTGAAGACCTTGTCGAAAAGCAGCTGAGGGAATTCGGCAGTTCCGGCGGCCTCGCGAATCTTCTTGAGCTCTTCTGATTCGCGCTTGAGTTCCTCGATTTCTTTCGCTGCTCAAGTATTAGCATGCAGGGTTTTCGACATGCGACTGTACGATTCTTACCATTATCAGCGTCCTCCGAGTGATCGAAAGCTGCTTGATCTTCGCTAGCTCCAAATATTTCACTACAGTCGTTAGTACTGGTTCATACAATTTCGGCTGGTGTAGTCTTACTTTAGCAAATAGCTCTTTCCCCAAACAATGCAATGTATCGGCTGGCTCGGCGTGCTTCGAATTGTGCAAACGGGGAATGATTTCGGCGTTTCTTTCGGAGAGCAATCGTAGCAAGCGGTCACGCCCTTCTTGATGACTTGCACTTGGCCGTTGAAGCCTGTGGTGCCGCTCTCAATCAGTGGAACATCGGCCGCTAGCGCCATCTTATTGACATGTCGTCGGGCATCGAGATTGTCAAGCGCATTAAAAACGATGCTGAATTGCTTGAACCACGACACTGTGAATTCGCCGTCCTTGATGTTGGCATGGTGCGCAACAATATTAACTTCGGGGTTGAATCTGCCGGCCGCTTCTTTTGCAACCTGTAATCTTGTTAGCTCTTGCCACTACCCCAAACCAAGTGATTATCGTACCAAAGCCTTTGACTTCTTGATGTGTTCCTGTCTGAACAAGAACTGACGGTTCAAGTTGGACAGGTCAATCGTATCGAGATCGACGATGTGAATTTCGCCAAAGCCTGTCAAAACGAGATTTTTCAACAATTCGCATCCGATACCGCCAGCGCCGACCATGAGCACACGAGACTAGACCGGTTTGTTAGTAACTGGAAGTATTGTGCAACTGAAGTCGGAGGCGCCAAGGCTGAAGCCGTTCGGCCGGTCTTGGGCGCAAACAGGCCATAGCATCCTGCATCCTCACAATGATGGACCAAGACATACCTTCTTGATTGTAGTGTTCAGCGACGGACCGAGAGACTGTCGATTGTACCGGTCGCGTGTGAAGACCTGCTGCCCTTGCGCCGGCTTCTGTGCAGGCTGCTGCTGTGTCGGTTGCTGCTGAGGCACAGGCTGCGGTTGTTGGGGCTCCGACGGCGGCGCACTGGTTTGAGGCTCAGCGACAGGCGCCTCTGGCTGGGCATCCTGGGCTTGGAGTTGTTGTTGTTGCTGCTCGTTCGACGGTTCGGGTTGGTTCGCAGCGACAGCCTCAACGGGCTTCTCCTGCGCGTTCTCGGACGTCTCCATGGTCGCAGGAGCGCTGTTTCTTTACGATCGGGCAGAGACAGAGATGTAGGAAGCGGAAGTGTAGAAGGCGAATGCGCGGTTCATGCGAGCGAGGACCAGACACTATCAGAGAGCGCACGCAGGACGACGAAACGAGTTGATGATCTGATTGACTTTGGGAAGCTCAAGTTGGAAGCGTGCAAGAGATGCGACCAATCGGATGGCGCAGGTCAGCTCGAGTGGGGCGCGATGTCGTCAGAGCGGAATGTGATTGGCTCTTTTAGCCCACCGTAGCAGCAACGGCGCGATTGAAAGAAAGGTGAATCGATCAGGGGAGGAGGTCAAGAGGAGGCCTTTTCTTTTTATTTCTGTGCAATAAAATACATATTTGTGTTTGTTTCAACCCAAAAGAGAAAAGGAGAATTTGTTTCAAATTTATTTTCTGCAAACTCCGTCCGCTGTCCAACGTGCACTGCTCGCCGTCCACAGCGTGCTCAGCCAACGCCAGCTTGGACCAATCCAGACAAGGCAGAAAAAAAGTCAATTTCACCATCCGTTGACTTCCAATTCACAATCGCCTCAATTCCATTCACGAAAAATATTACCAAAAAGGTTGACTCCTTCTTAAATCCTGTCACTCAACATGTCAGACGACGAACCAGACCTGGAGCTCCTCGCCCTCTTGAGACAGAGTCTCATGGGCAAGTCCGTCGTCGACGAAGAGCCGGAAACTGGTGTCTTACAAGACGCCGAATATGTCTATGACAACAGCATCGACGTCGCCATTGAGATGCGAGCCACCAAGAATGCCGCGGAGAGCATATACCTCCAAATGCAGGAAAAGAGCTTCTCTACGGCGTCATGGGCAGACCATGAGCTGCATCCCCAAGATAAAGACGAAAAGACTGTCGAGTTCATCTTCACCATGGATCTTTTAAACTTTTCGTTCTGGTCGGAGCTCCCCAGCGATGAGAGATTTGCTATTGAGTACAGAGGGAAGCGCTGGACGGGCTACTGGAGTCTGGTGGCGGCTATGCAGAGAGCGCTGGAAGAAGGTAATGTTGGCTGTGTATCACCATGCAATGCAGCCACATCTACTTACACGGCGCAGGAATCCCAATCACAGATCCACACTTTTGGCAGAATGAGGAAGAGTGCAACATGGAATCTATGAGACATATTTTCCGATCTGCTACCGAGGAGGAAATGCCGTTGCTTAAAGAGCGACTAGCATGTCTCCGTGAAAGCGGCAATGTTTTATACGAAGTATGTACAGCCATAACCAAGTACCCTGCACAATATTAACAGCCTTTCGCAGAGTTACAAGTGCTCATTTCTAAACGTTTTAGCTGCTGCCGACGGCTCGGCTGCACGCCTAGTCAATATTCTAGCGCGAGACTTTTCCTGCTTCCGCGATGAACACAAGTTCAACGGCAGAAAGAAACCTGTCCGCATCCTGAAGCGCGCTCAGATCCTCGTTGCGGATATCTGGGCCTGTTTCCAAGGAGAGTCCTTTGGCGAGTTCCGCGACATTGACAAAATTACAATGTTTGCGGACTATCGTATCCCTCAGATCCTCAGTGGCATGGGTGCCCTCTACTACAGTCCCGGAGTGGCATCGGCCATTACGAGCCGCACAATGATTGAGAGCGGCAGTGCTTGGGAGATGCAACTCAGATGTAGGTTGAATCTGATGCTGTGTTGAGTTCAAATTATTCTAACAAAATACACAGCCTGCAGCATTTGGTGCGTCGAACTCATCTGCAGAGAAATCCGCAAGAACCATCCCGGCACCCACGTCAACGCCATCCTCATCGACTTCTTCCTCTACGACAAAATCAAGGAACTGGAAGCCGAAGGAAAAGAGCCCCTGCCACACCATCGCACGAGAAGCATCTGGTATTAAAAACTCCCACTGATACGAATGAAACGAACACAATATAGAATTAGAGAGAAAAACAAATTCGCTATAGAACATGACACATATCTGTAAATATTAAGCATACACCTATGGGAACAATCCCCTAAAACATCAAACCAATTCCAACGCCAGCTAACGTGAAAGCAACAAGTAACAAAAAAGTCGTCTAGACGGTTGCGTTGAGGATCTTATCCATCTGAGCCGTCTCGGCTTCCTTGTCGTTCTTGCTCTCAGCCTTCAACAATACCGCCAACACCTCGATCGGTGGGCTCAGACCCAGTCTCTGTGCTCGCTGCCATCGCTTCATTCGTGGTGTTCCGATGCAAGGCTACATTACACAATTAACATTCCACTGTTCCAAAAGTTCTTTGTGTTGTCAAACTTACCCCATACTGTGAGCTCACATCAAAGTACCTCAGGACCTTTTCGCCCACACTCAAATCCTTCTGATGTACTCTGGGAGCAATGCGCTCCTTCTCAATTCCCTTCCAGTACTTGTTGATTTGCGCATCCGAGATCTTCTCAGCCTCGAGCTCCGACTCTGTCTTCTCAGGCACAGCTACTTCCTCAACGACTTCCTCCTCAACGACTTCCTCCTCAGACTCCTCTTCGGGCTCGACGGTAACAATTTCTTCCGCCTTGGCTTCCTTTGCAGGACGCTGGGGGGTATCGATCTTCTTGACGGGCTCTGAGAGGATTGCTTTCTTGGTGTCTTGGGGGATCGCCTTGGTTACCCTATTGGCGAAGCTGATGGTGGATTGGCCCTTGGTTGGGCCTGTGCGGCCGGTGGATCGTCTCGTTGTAGGCATTTTTGGAATTGTGAGATGCGATAGAGTTTTTGAGAATGAATTGGTAGATTTTTGACTTGTTAAAACGAATATTCGATGGTAATGCAATGGGTTGTGATTCTTGAATTAACGGTGGTCAGTGGATACTTTGCACGGCGGGCTGAAGTCATGGATGACGGCGCAGCTTGCAAACCGAAAGCCACCAATTTGGCGGGGCAACGCGACTTTGGAACGATGTCATGTGATGGCAAGAGACAAAGATGCGAAGCAATTGAGGGCAAAGCAGCAATATTTTACTTGATTTTTTATTATTATCTCTCTGTTTTGATGAGTTTTAATATTTTTGTGAGGCCTGTCTAACCACCGGTAGCCTCGCGGTAGAAGGACAGACTCCGGTTGCTGCCCGCCGTGCAGAACATCTCGCTCCTCACAGTCTTGGGCAACCACTTGGTTGACCACAGAGGCTTCTCTGTCTCGCTGTGTGTGGCGACACATACGCTTCGCTCGACTGACCAGACCTTGACTTTTCCGTCCATAGAACCACTGAGTAAGTACTCGCCTGTGTCGCTCCAATCGATGGTGGTGACCCAGCTGTTGTGTCCCGTGAGGTTGCCGACGTGCTCGCCATGCTTCATGTCGTATAGCGCAATGATACCGGCATCTCCAGCTGCAGCGAGTCTCGTGTTTCCCGGAGAAAATGCTACTGCGCGAACAGGCTTGGCGAGACCTACATAGGTTAGTATATCCGACTGTGTAGAGAGACAAATAAGGAAACATACTAGACAGTGAGTAGAGGATGCGGCCGGTGTCGTTGTCGAAAATGTACACGGCACCGTTCTGATGACCACTCGCCGTAAACTTGCCATCTCGGCTGATATCAACACACATGCCAAATGAACCTGATCCAGCACTGCCAGTCTCGTACTCTCGTACTTTAGTCTTCTCCTCGTTGCCGACATTCCAGACACTGATGCGTCCGTCATTGCTGGTTGTGGCAAGGAAGCTACCATCCTCGTTCATGGCCAGCGCCCACGTCTCTCCAGCTTTCTTGGGCTGTGCAGGGATCTCTCCATCCGACTGCCATTCATTTGTGTCATTGTTCAAAGCCCAGATCTTGACTTCTCCTCCAAAGCCCGCGCTGGCTGCAAACTTGCCATTTCTCGATGTGCTGAGGTGGTGGCATCCGAGCTTGTGGGCGTCAGAGATGGACTGTTTCAGTGGGAAGGACTGGTCTGTGGTGTCATGGTAATGGATTGTGGATGAGCCGCCAGCGGAAAGGACGCCTTTGGGGGTTGTGGCTATGGCGTAGATGTCGCTGATGTGTGCTGGGTGAAGAGTCAGTGAGGAAGGTCATGGTGAGGGGCAGAGGTACAGCTTACCATTGTCCACGGTGTGCGTGGTGAGGTATTGCTTTGACTGTTGGAAGAGGTCAGTTAAAAATAATGACAGTTTAAGAAGATACTGTACGTACCATGCTGCGTCTTGTTGCAACATGCGCCGTTTGATGTGTTTGGTGCAAGATGGATGACAGTCGTTTGTTGGTGGGGCACTTTTCATGACGCCTGGAGCTGTTGCTGTTGGGCTTGTAGCCATGGGGCAGAGTCTAAATTACTACGTCATTACGGTTTATTTTATTTGGGAGCTGGATTCATTGGAAAGAATAAGAAGAGAAACAAATAAGAAAATTAGCAAAGACGTTAATTTGTAGGCACGTTACGGAGCACAGGATGCATGATAGCGAACAAGTCAATATCGCATCCAAAGGAGCAAACGGGTAACGCAGCAGAAAGAATAACACAAGAAATGGAATTGAAAGCCAGTAATTCAATATTTATACAAGGCATACAGCCAAACGCCGAGTGCATGCACGTCCTCTAGAATCTGATACACGGTTGTCTTTTGTACAAGAGTAGAACAAGGGTTGACAAAGTCTGTCTCCTCCTCAAATCGATTTCTCGGTAGGGTTATCCTGTCGCCATATTCTCTTCATGTCTAAATCAAATAGTTAGCAACATGCTCATCCTTTTTTAATCTGCTGCCACATGTATATGGTTGCTTACCCTCCAAGCAGTTTTGGCATAATCTATGTGTTCGTTTCGTCTCTCCGCAGCCAGGACACTTGCAAAGACTGTTGACATCCTTCAATGCCTTGCCAGCCATCTGTCTGTGACGCTTACGCGAGTGCGACACCTTGTTCTTTGGTACTGCGCGCAAAACAGACTCCCAGATGTCGTCTAGCGTAGGTAGTCTGAGGCTGATGCCACCGAGGCCGAGGCCAAGGATGGGGAGGTATCGTTCGGAGAATTGGCGCGAATATTGAGAAGCCCATCGGGGGATTGGCAGGACAGCCGGCGAGGTGAGTCGGGGGAGGAGAGAAGCTGATACGGCAGCCATTGTCGCGACTGTTTGATCTCGTGGGATCGAATGAAGGAGCTCGATGAAGTGCAGTCTCCTACTGGGCGTGTGGCGGCCAATTCGGGATGCTACGGTTCGCAGCAGAAAAAAAGAAATGTTTTAATTGGTCGACTGGGCGATGCTGGACGAGGGGCCTGGTCGTGGATTAATTTGCGCGTGTGGTCGGATGGTCAGTCGTTGGTGAGTGTGCAGTGCAGAGAGGCTAATGCTGTGAGTGTCTGCTTTTTTTTTTTATTTTTTGCTTTGCCTGAGCCAGCGCAATATCCCACAGCAGAATACGGTACGGAACACAGTACGGTAGAGCACCCACCACAGCGCACCCCAGTGCACCGCAGCAGAGAGAAGAGACAGAACAGCGCCAGTAAATTTGGTGGTAAGGAGCCAATCAGATTCGGGGCCGCACAGACGCTGAGCCAACCAATGGGCAGCTTCACAGCGAGACCCATTTTAGCAAACGCCCCTCTTCCCCCCCTCGTCCCCCAGTACTGTACTGTACAGTACGGAGTACCTAACAATGGCAGTGGTGCCGGTGCTGGTGGCAGTCGAAAGGTCGGTTGACCCCTTTCTTGGTCCCTGCACCTCCTTATTCCCCTGTCCATGGTCTAACTAGCAGGAACGCACCACCACCACCAACCACTGGTCTACCTGGCCTGTGCCTCCGCCCAAAAGTTTCCCCTTCTCAGCATCTCCAGCTCGCTCAACGGCGTCCCACACAATCCCAATCCATTCTGTCCGCCTATCCTCTGGTGCTTACTGCCTCTTCGTCGTTCATCTTTCAGTCTTTTTAATTTGTCTTTTGCCAGGCATCTCTTCTTCCAGTTCTTTCTTGGAATAGACTGCACCTTGTTACCACCAAGTACCAGCTACTCGACGTATCCTTTGCAGCTTCGCCCCTGACCAGACATCAAGCATCATGGCTGCTGCTCCCGCTCCATCTGCTCCCATCTTCCCCCAGAGCCATGTCGGTTTCGACAGCATCACTTCTCAGATTGAGAAGAAGCTCTTGAAGCGTGGTTTCCAGTTCAATGTCATTTGCGTTGGTACGTTTGCTCCCCCTCCCGCACGGTGCTCTTTTGTATACAACATCACCATCACGACAAGTCTACATGCCTCGCATCTCTCTTCCGCTTCCCAATTCAAATCACTAATCCTTTCCCCTCAATCTAGGACAAACTGGTTTGGGCAAGTCTACCTTGATCAACACCATCTTCGCCTCCCACCTTCTCGAATCCAAGGGTCGTCTCGAGCCCGATGAGACCATCCGCCAGACCACCGAGATCCACCCCGTTTCCCACATCATCGAGGAGAATGGCGTCCGCCTCAAGATGAACATTGTCGATACCCCTGGCTACGGAGATCTCGTCAACAACGACCGATGCTGGGACCCCATTGTCAAATACATCAAGGATCAGCACTCTGCCTACCTGCGCAAGGAGCTGACTGCCCAGCGTGATCGCTACATCCAGGACACTCGCATTCACTGTTGTCTGTTCTTCATCCAGCCCTCTGGACACTCCTTGAAGCCCATTGATATTGTCGTCCTGAAGAAGCTGTCTGATGTTGTCAACGTTGTCCCCGTCATTGCCAAGGCCGATACCTTGACCGCCGAGGAGCGCCAGGCTTTCAAGGAGCGCATCAAGGAGGAGTTTGCCTTCCACAACCTCAAGATGTACCCCTACGATAATGAAGAGTTTGACGAGGAGGAACGTGCTTTGAACGATCAAATTAAGGTGAGCTCCTACTAACATCTCGGCTTGTCTGACCCAAAACTAACTTGCGTGTCGTAGGGTCTTGTCCCCTTTGCCGTTGTCGGCTCCGAAAAGTCCATCATTGTCAATGGCAAGCAGGTTCGCGGACGCCAGAACCGCTGGGGTGTCATCAACGTCGAGGACGAGAACCACTGCGAATTCGTCTACCTGCGAAACTTCCTCCTCCGAACCCACTTGCAGGATCTCATCGAGACCACCTCGCAGATCCACTACGAGACCTTCCGCGCTAAGCAACTGTTGGCCCTCAAGGAGAGTAGTGCTCACGGTGCTGGTAGCCGACCCATCAGCCCTGCTGCTGACCGAGAACTTAGCCGGAGCTCGCAACGAATGGCGATGAACGGATACTAAGTACAAAGTACATGCTTACTGGCGAATACCACGACGAATAAGGGAGCTCATGGCGTCTCTTTGGCAGTTTGAAAATAAGCTCTTTTCTTTTTTACCTCTTTTTTACCTCTTTTTTATCGCGCTCGATTCTTATGACCATGGAAAAAACAAATTCAGTCATGGTGTCAATGTACAAACCAACCAAAAAGGGGATAGGATATTGCTTTGTTTGTAGTCTTGACCAAGGAGTGGCAGGAGTGATTTTATTTATCCCGCGACGACACAGTCGAGAATACCGAAGCCTTGTCTCTCTCTTCTTGTTTAATTGAAAAGGAGCTGGAGGGTGAGGCACAATGCCGTTGGGTTGGGGTGCGTCTGGAGGCTGGTAGAGATGCAGAGGTGATGGAGATGGTGGCATCGACATGCGGAAGCGTCATACTTTGCTTTAGTAATTTGCTTGGAGGCGCACTCCACGTTAATTGGACGGCTCTTTCATTTGTGGCTTTTATTTAATAGTACGCAGAACAGCCTTTTTGACGACTGGTGTGTATCTCGCTTTGTTGTGAATGTGCGTATGTGCCTGCTGTACGGATAAGGCGTGAAGCTGTGAGAGTGCCAGTGAAGCCAACATTTTAGGAATCCTAAGATTTGCATGAAGTAATCAATGTCTGTATTTCTCTTGCATTTATTTTCTTCCAAAAATGGTTGTCTTCTCATATGCGATTGGCGGTATTGGTTCATTGTCGGCTTCCTACTGCTTTAGGTTTAGCCTGGATTCAATTCGCTACCAGGCTGGGCTGGTGACTCCGACTCCGGTTCCGAAGCCGACCTTTCCTCATCCGACTACTTACACGCTGCCCTCTCACCGAATGTCGGAAACCGGGCTCCCACAAACATCCAATTGTCCTTTTATTCTCATTCTGATCTTGTCATTATTGAGCACAAGATTCGAAAAGAATAAAAAAAGATCGCAAACACCCCGGTCATGTCTCAAGTTCAAATGTCGCTGACAGACATTCGGCCTCGGCGTCGCAATGGAAGACTGCAGGCCTGTGAGCCGTGCCGCGCTCGCAAGGTTGCGTGCGACCACCAGCAGCCTATATGTACAAGGTGCAAACGCAGCCGAAAGCCCAGCAAGTGCGTCTACAATGTGAGCAAGCCGTCGCCGACTCCGACCGACGATGGCCGCAGCACCTGGAATGCACCCTCGCCGGCGCCATCGCAGGCGCCGTCGCAGGCTTATACGTCGCCGAGGGCTGAAAATACAGGATATCTCGGCGCGACAAGCTATTCTGAAGTGTTCAAGGAGACGCAGACTGGTTTGCAGTCTAAAGTGTCGAGTCCTATGACACCGAGTAATCTACGAGAGGCGGCTCGTAAGCTGTTCTCGGATCAGCATACAGCTCTCGCTGTTGAGGTGTTGCGCAATATCCCGGACAGAGCTACTTCTGAGTCTTTGTTTCCTTTCAGTGTAAGCTTCACTAGTACGTGGATTGATCCAGCGACGCAGAACTTGCAGGATACGCTGTGGTCTGTGTATGGGTCGACGCTGGAGGATAAGTCGGGGCAAGGTTTGGTTGAGATGGCGAGGACGATATCTCATAATACGTCGTTGCCGCTGGATGAGGGGGACGTCGACCCCAAGACGTGGATGGCGAGCTTTTCAGGTCAGAGGCTTCGATGGGAGTGTATTGGGATATTATTCGCGGCGTGGGGTTGTGGTGCTGAGTTTACGACGGGGACGAGGGCGAATCCGTCGAGGTTTGCGCAGTGCAGTTTTCGCAAGTTGTTGATTAAGTATAAGGCGATGTCAGAGCAGTGTATCAAATTGGCGACGGAGTTGGGGACGACGTCGTCGTTGTTGCTGCATTTGCTGTGTAGGCAGAGCGTAATGGAGTCGTTTGTTACGGGAGAGACGAGTTAGTGTTTCCATTGGAGACGGGGGATCTGTGCTAACTTCAATAGGCTTGCAGCATTGGAAGACACATATGGATGCTATGGGATTTGCTACTTTTATTGGATTGCACGTTTCTGCCGGTGATGCTCGGGATCGAAATATCAGCACTCAAGCGAAGCGGAGGATCTGTGCCAAGGTCATCACCGCGGACAAACTGGTGTCTAGTTTTACTGGGCGGCCGCCGTTGGTTGCGCAGCGGTTTGTTTCGACGCCTCTACCGTTGGATATCTCGGATGACGTTCTTCTTGGTATCACTCCGTGGAACGATAACATGATTGATGAGAATGGTTGGAATACCTTTGGCAAAGTGTATCCTGTTACGTTACTGCGAGCGAGAGTCTTGATTGCGGCTATTCGGGATTCTATTCTGGAAACTGCCCTACAGCCCATGGAAGCACAGATGGATGATGGCCAGAAACGAAACACACTTCTCGAACTACAGCAGAGACAAATGAAGACCTTCGCCAGCCTCCCAGACTGCATCAAATTCCAAGAACAAGACATTGTCGACCCCGACCTAGAAACCAACACCCTCTGCAGCCGCCTCCTCGTCCAACTCGAACACATGCAAAACGTATTCCTCATTCAACGCATGCTCGAGCGCCACATCGAACAACCCACCTCCCAACTCCTCGAAACTTCGTCTAAGCTTGTCTCCCAAACCCTCCTCTTCTGGACCCATCGCGACCGCATGCTCGGCCTCCACGGCGATCTCGAATGGCTAGTGATGGGCTACGCAGCTCCCGCGAGCGGAGTATTGTGTCTGGCACTCCTGCGCGGCTCAGATGACACCATTCCGAGGTCGATCATTATTCAGCAGCTGAGTATGCTGGTTGCGTTCTTTGATTGGGTGCAGCCGCAGGCGCCGAATGCGAATGTGTGTCAGGAGGTCAAGGGATTCATAAAACATGTGTTGGATCAGACGCTGAATGTGCCAAGTCAGACGATGGGGTTCGATGCGGCGCTGTTGGCGGCGGATTATCAGAAGGATATGTCGGGGTTGTTTAATTTTGAGCTGTTTGATACGTTTGATTGGTTGCCGAGTTCGACGGCGCATTTGTAGCGTGCATAGTGTGTATTAGTCTATTTATGGCATTCATGATGTTTGAGTTATAACTTTGGTTGGAGTCTGTGCCTTATGAGTGTTTCTGAGAAGGCGTGCTCGACGTTGTGTTCGGCTAGCCATGATGTATCGGGTCGGTTTGTCATTCTCTTAATCAAGGCTTCGTCTTCTTCTTCTGGGCTGTTGTATACCACAGGTTCAGCTGAGGCAGCACCGTGAACAATGTTTAGTAAACGGCTTGCATGTGGTCGTCTGGTTTCGTCGTAGAGCTCAAAGACTTGTCGTAAGTCGGCATCCGTCCACGATGTAAATTTGGATCCACCGACATGTTTAAACGCCAGACCAAGAGCGAAAGCATCATCCAAAGCAAGCGACCCACCAGCAGCAAATGCTCCGCCATGAGTATGAGCTGCGTCTCCTAATAAAGTAACTCGAGAATGGGGTACCCATGAAGGAAGAATGCCTCCCGAGTAGTTCGGGAATAGGCGTACGCTTGGAGTCAGTTCTGTGAGACGCTTGACTACGGGGTTCCAGTCCTGGACTGTGAGTGAGGTTATTTGACGACAAATTTGGAGGCTCACCTTGTACAGTTCTCGGAAATAGGCAACATCTCCGTCGCCGTTCCAGGTGACGGTCTTCGATAGCTCTTCGTGGGTGCGGGGGTCGGAGTACCAGCCAACAGTGGTGAACTGGCCGTTCCCTGCGTGTGTTAGTCTCGCATGTAGGATGATGAAATGCCAAGTAGCATACCAAGTTTAGATGCAAAGAAGTTCTTATCGGGACTCCACTGCGACGAGTTAGTAGATGATTGTGAATTATGTGCTGGATCGTACCCAGTGGATGGCATCAGGTGGCAGGTCTGGTACTTTGCCCTCGACAAGAGATGCGTCGAACGCAGATCTCATAAAGATTTTGCCGCTGAATTTCAGTTCATAGTCGGGATAAAATGACTGCCTCACTTTCTGCTCATTGTTAGTTTATTCCGGGAAATCAAGGAGCTACTAACCGATCTGATTCCATCTGCTCCAATGAGAACGTCGCCATACGCCGTGGGACCATCCTCGAAGAAAAGCGTCACGCCATTTTCGTTTGCTTCTACTCTTTCAATTTTTTTATTAAGATGGATCCAGCTCCGTGGGACATGTTCCAGCAGCGCGTTGTGTAAGTGTCCTCTGTGGAAGCGCGTGGTTTGGTGCCGGGGTTTGGTGATGTTGGCGTGGATGTCTACTGAAACGACTTGATTGGTTTTCCAGTGTCTGTTTTCCCATAAGTACTATATATTTGAGCATCTTTGTGTTGCGTACCGAAATATTTGGGGAATGCCACTTGGGCCTCTGAAGCCGACTTCGTCTGAGAGGGCTGTGGTCACACCGAGCTTCTCAAGAGTTCGCAGGCCCTACAGATTGGATTAGAAATTGCGGAAGATATTTTGTGACAGCAGTATCACCTAAGAATGTGGGACATTAGAAGTCGGTGGAAAAACATACATTTGGGCTGAGTGCTATGCTGGCACCGATTTCCCGTAGCTCCGGCGCCTGTTCATAGAGTTGAATGTTCAAATTAGGTATATTCGAGAGCCGTGTAAGTGCAATGGCTGTCGCGACACCGCCTATTCCAGCTCCGGCGATTAATACGCGCAATGGCTCCGACATGGTTGTTAAGATATGAAAATGCAGAATAGATGGTATGAATGAGAAGCCAACGCAATAAAGGCTCACGGTATGAAAGATGTATAGATTTAAGAGCGCCTACATGAAGCGGTGGAGTGACATATTCCCTGACAGCTCCCAGCGCGCCGATTAGCAAGCACATGCACTAATTTTCATAGTTTGTCTTGCTCAAAAATGACTAAAAGCCAGCCAGCACTGCACTGGCGCCGCGATACAGCGCACCTTGGGCGTCGTATTAGCACAGCATTGGGTGGGGTGTTGACGTGATGATCGGGTCGCCGCGGCGAGCTGTGCTTACTGTTGCGGGGGGACGTGAAACGTAGCCTGGCGTGTCAAACAATTGCTGACAGGTGGTACATATGGGAGACGATGTGCTGTTGTTTCCAGAGACATAGATCCTGCCACGACGGACTGTCGCTCTATTCCCGATGACACCACCGACCGCGCTGGATGGCGTCGAGGATAGAGTTGAGGCCGATGCGACATTAGCGCTAAATGGTGCAAAGGGACATGCGATTGAGCCTTTGATTGAGGAGTTGAAAATTAGTGAAAATAAGCACGAAAACGGTACATCGGCATGGATTCATGCCACGTCGTCGCCCTATACGAAACCGGGACCAGCGTTGATTGATAGGTTCATTGATGAGCCGCGTTCGCTGCGTGTTGCTGTCCTTGGAGGGGGGTTGTCGGGTGTCTTGGCTGGGATACTGCTGCCGAGCAAAGTGCCAGGTATCAAGTTGACGATTTATGAGAAGAACGCAGATTTTGTGAGGACTTCACCAAATTTCATTGATGAGCCGTGCTAACTTCAACAGGGTGGTGCGTGGTTTGAGAATGTCTATCCTGGGGTGAGATGCGATGTTCCGTCTCATGCTTACCAGTCAACATTTGCTCCCAAGCACGATTGGTCGGATCAGTACGCGCCTGGATCGGAGATTCGCGATTATTGGCAAGCAACAGCTAAGAAGTATGGCGTGTATGAACATGCCAAGTTCAACCATGAAGCTGTTGGCGCCGAGTGGAATGAGGATGAAAGTGTCTGGGACATCAAGCTGAAAAAGGACGATGGCTCCAACGAGATCGTCTTCGACAAATCCGACTATGTGTTGTTGGCTACTGGACGCTTCAACCATTGGAAGCTCCCCAGCTACCCCGGCATTTCCGACTACAAAGGTCTTCTGCGCCACGCTGCAAACTGGGATCCGTCATTCGACCCTACAGGAAAGAAAGTCGCAGTGATTGGAAACGGTGCGAGCGGCATCCAGGTTGTCCCAAGTCTACAAAAAGTTGTAAGTCAATTGGATCACTACGCTCGCAGCAGGACCTGGGTAGCCGTCGATGCCTCTGGCCAGGGTCGAACAACAAAGCCCCAGCCGTATCCCGAGGAACAAGTCCAGTCTTTTCAAGACCCCGAAGTTTATCTTGCATTCAGGAAGGAATTGGAGAATAAGCAGTGGAAGAGATTCAGCTCGTTCTTTCGAAATGCAGACGCAAACGAGGACCAGCGGGAACGATTTACAAACGTCATGAAAGAGCGCTTGGCGAAGAAGCCAGAGCTGCTGCGAGACATGGTGCCGGACTTTTCGCCAAATTGCCGGCGACTTACACCCGGTCCTGGATATTTAGAAGCCTTGACGGAGGATAACGTTGCGTATATCCGCACACCGATTAAACGGTTCACAGAAACGGGCATTGAGACAGAGGATGGTGTACACAGAGAGGTTGACGCCATCTTCTGCGCCACGGGCGCCAACAACGCCATCCCCATATTTTCAATTGTGGCAAAGGGACGAAACTTGGCCGACATTTGGGATCCGGATGGTGAATATGGATTTTCGTATACATATATGGGATTGGCCACGCCTGGCTTTCCCAACTTCGGTTTCGTCCACGGACCACACGGCTCCGGGCCATCGGGGACTACACCACACAGCATAGAAAACCAACTTACTTATTTCGCGAAATTACTACGAAAAATCTCCAGAGAGGGCATTAAAGCGATAGAGCCGTCAGAGAAGGCAGCAGACGACTTTGTGGAGTATTCAGACGCATTCTTCAAGACGACAGTACACTCTGATAACTGCAGCTCCTGGTACAATGGTGGTCGGCCGGGCGGTCGAGTTCATGGTATTTGGCCAGGCAGTGCTGGACATTTAACAATTGTTAGACGTGAGCCGAGATGGGAGGATTGGAATTACGAGTATCTTGCTGAAAATGGGAATCGGTTTCTATGGTATTTGGGCAATGGATGGAGTCGTAAGGAAACGGACGAGGAGTCGGATATGACTACGTACTTGCAGGCTGGAGAGATGGACTTGAGAGATGTGCATGAGTGTTGGTGGAATGTGCCATAGAGTTCCAAACATTGCTGATATTATAGACAAAAGTTTCATCGCAAGACTATCACCAAGCCAGAGTTAGTGCGTGAATGGGTACATCAGACTCAACCAACGCAACTTCGCCGACCACTTCAATTATTGCCTTTATTCCTCCCTTCGTTATCTGCTCTATGCCAATATCCTTCAACTTTGTTGCATCGCGTAGCTCTGTGTCCTTGCACGCACAGTCTGGAGGAGAGTCCTCTTCATTCCAAACAAGATTCCCTCTCAGAAATACCTTGTCGCGCTCAAGCATCGATCCGAGCACTCGATTGTCGAAGAAGCCCTCTGGTCTTGGCCACTTAACTATGACCGTGACAGCTTTGTGTCGTTTTTGAGTATTCTGGCAGCACTAAAGAGCCTCCATTGTTACTGCTCTGTGATCTGGAGAGCTAAGAGAGGCAAACATGGCCACAGTTTGGGTGGGCTTGCTGCTTTTCATGATTTCGAGAAGTAGACTCTGTCTGTGACCTAGGAACTCGGTGAGTCTGGATACAAACGTAAACCAGGATATCTTTTCGCTGCCAAATACCACGTGTAGCTGTATTTCGGAGTTCTGGGACCAGAGGTGAATGATAATTGAGCAGGGCTCTCTGCATGTCAGATCACCCAGAATTTGAGGAGACTCAAGTGGCTCTGCTACCATGTGGATTTCGCTTTCTTGTGATTTTAGATCCGATGTCTGCAGCAAATTCGTCACAACTGCCAAATGATTGATCACAATTCCCAAAATATCGCCTTTCTGTGGCAATTGTCCCATGTGGAAGCACCTCCTCCGCAGGCTCGTCCTCAAGCCACCACTGTCGTATCAACTTGGCGCCCATCCACATGTGTGGCAAAGAACTCCTCCTATCTGCTTGCATTATGCACAGACAGCTGAGTACTATGCAGGCAACCACCAAGATCAGCTGATCTAGCGCACAAACTGATATAGCAAGCGCACCATGCCAGATGGCGCGGTGATTCTGTGCAATCTGACGAAGGCCAGTGAGCCGGAATGAGTGGTCGCTCGTACCCGTGATTTCCTTGACAGATTTGGTGAAGGATTGGAAGAAGAGCTTCTTCTCGTTGTTATTGGACTTGATGTGTAATTTTGTCTGTGGTATGACTGGCTCATTGGCAGGCAGGCGAGGGCGAGGCTCTGCTTCCGTGACGAGGTAGTTTGCTCCAATGCAGACGCGGCGTTGGGTGATGCAATTCTGGCAAGTTGGTTTTGTTCTCATCACATTTTACACGGCGTGCACTGATCATATCAGGTCAGAAACGGCATTGTTGAGGTTTGAGACGATATGGGAGATACGAACCGACATGTCAAGCAGCCGGTGGTTACTCTCGCGGCCCACCGCGTCTTGCGCTGGGGGTCATTTTTGCGAAGCATTCTGACGGTATTGTTTGCGATATAGGATTTAAAATTGCAACAACTTCCAAATGATGCGGAGGTTGATGATGGCTGTCGCTCACTCTGACAGATGTTACAATAAGGCTGCAGCCCAAGCTCAGCTCCTGTGGTACGAGCTGATGTGCCGAAATTCGAGGCTTGAGATTTGTATGACTCTTAATGGCTCATGTGGTAGCTCCATTTCGCGTCCGACACAAGGACAATGTACTTGGGGAACAGAAATATTCACCATATTTATTATTATAATTTGTATGATCAATGATCGATTCTGCAAACAGTTAGCTGTATTTCGACTCAGCATCTTCCAAAGATGAGCATACCTAACCACCAGCTTTGTGGCAGAGATCCTATTGTTCTTCAAGTCCAGCAGCGCCGGAACAACACCATCCAAGCCATCGGGGAGCACTACATGTGGATGAGGGCGTATCCTCCGCTTCGCCAGTAAATATGAAATGTAGCGATAGAACCAGTACGCAAACTCTTCATCTACTGCTGTCCTCTCATCCGTTGTCCATGGATGCTTTCGCCCATACGCACTTGCCACAAACGTCACTGTGTATCCGACGCTCTCTGGGAACTGCCACGACTCGTCCATGTCTGCTGTCGCGTCCAGCATGTCGATTCGTCCACCGCCTAATATGACCAGAGCTAGCGAGATTTCTTGGTAGCTCCCATATGCCGAAACGCAGTCCATGACTCGGAGCTTGCCCTTGTAGCCTGAATCCTTGACAGCTCCCACGATCTCAGTGGCTACGAATCCTTTGCGGTAGTCGATTATGTGCGTCGCAGCATTTAATGACTCAACATATGCCAATCCCCTGCCTGCTATGGCGATTATTGTCCCTATTCCACTGAGTTTTGCGAATTGAAGAGCGTATGCGCCCACTGTTGTTGCGCCGCCGTATATCAGGACACACTCGTTTTTCGCTTCAGGATCAGAAGTTGTCGGTAACGAGAAACCCAGGCTTTGGTACAGTGAAAGTGCTGCTGTCATTGTCGCGAGTGGTATGCCGGCACCAGATTCAAATGAGATGTTGGGAGGGAGATGAAATGTGGTAGATGCTGGTGCGATGGCGAAGGGCGCGTAGCCTCCGTGTGGTTCGCCGAGACGATGAAATGCAGCGACTCGGTCTCCGGGCTTGAATTCATAGACTCGGCTGCCAACGCTTTCTATTATTCCTGCTAGATCATCACCAGTGTTCAAGGCCTCTTCCTCACTGCGATCTTCAGTGTACTGTAGCGCAACATTAGCTTCGTGAAGCTGAACAGGCTGGCGAGAAGGATGGGAAGGCATACTTTCCAGTCTTTTGGGTTTAGACCCGTTGCAACTACCTTGATGAGTATTTCATCGGGGCCCGGAACACTATAGTGGAATGTCAGCTGGCAAGCCATGACATCCAAAGCTGGTCCGTCCAGAGCAGAATCAGACGTACGGTATGTCGACCTTGCGATACAGGGCCCGGTACTCTGGGTCACCATAAACAGCCAATTCCTCCATATTTCGTGCCCTTATTTTTATACTCTTTACCGATCGATTTGGGACTAGTTTCGCCGTTCAATGAACAGACGTCAATGAGACTGGTCTCAGATCAAATTTCATCGACAAGGATCCCATCGCTGGTTCAGCTAGCGCGAACCCTGGTGACGCGAAGATGTAACCCGACACTCCAATCTCTGCAGCGACGCTGAAAGGCGTCCGTACTTTGCCACAGCTCTGAACAATGAATCGACAAGAGATGAAATCCGATGTTGTTGGTTCAGGAAAGGTGGACTTTTCGTTGGGTTCAGCCTTCGAGGCGCCATTGCAACTAATCAGCGCCACACTTGGTAGGGTTTGCACTAGCAACTGATTCCGTGCCTCGACGCAACGGCACCAAGAATGTTGCTAGGAAAACGCTGTGCGGATGGTGAATTGCTCAAAACTTGAACATTTTGTATGTTCACAACAATGGCACTTTGCCATGATTCGCTGCGGTTTCGCTGCGCGTACTTCGAATACATGGTCGCCTCTTACTACAGGCAAGTCATTTCAACTGGTCAAGATTATAGCTGGGTAGGATGGCCAAGATCGCGCTCAATCTCGTGAAAATTGTCGTTCATCGTAAATCCTCACTGCCGGATTCCATATGAAGCTCGCTTTCCCACTGCATGGGCCAGGTTCGAACGGTCGCTGAGCAGGGCTTGTCTAGATGGCCCAGAGCCTCCATCGTGAATTGAGCGCTGGCTGCTTTTTGGGCTGCTGTCGGACCAATTAGGTGCCCATCCATATGTATGATAGAAATTACTCTTTTCAGTGGCTCCTTCGAAATTATGAATATTATTGTCGAATTTGTTGCAGAAACTCGATAGTTCCGATACATGACAAACCCATGACGTACGCGCCATCAATGCCAACAATAAAACACAGCATGGGCGTGGATTTGCTTCGCTTTATTCCTTTATACATGCTTCAGTTTTTAGCAGAGCAATTAAAAACAGTATACCAAGCAAATTCGCTCAGAATGGACAATTCAACCGCAGTGCCTATCTCTGAAAAGGTGCTTTCGGGCGCGGCCTCCAAATTACAGGTAGGCTCAGAACACCGAACGTGAAAGCAGACGCTCATGATCAATCTCCTCGGTAGCAATTCAGACCACTGGACAGCATCTGTGCACATCTCAACGCATTTCACGTATACGCCGATGAGCCAAGTAGATACGTCGAAACGAATCATTATTGTGCCCACGTTGGTGAGTACTCTGCACTGAGGAAAATCCACTGACTGACTCTCCCCAGACAAAGATGTTCGTCAGTGTCTTCTCTACGACTCTGCCGAGGCCAATGCTCGCCTGATCGGGATTGAGTACATGATTAGTCCAGAGCTTTTCGACACGCTAGACCAAGACGAGCAGCGACTCTGGCACTCGCACGTTTTTGAAGTGAGATCGGGTATGCTCATAATGCCTAGTCCTGTTGTTCCCGAGATGATCTGGGAAAAGGCGGAAAGGGAGGAGATGGAAGGCGTGATTCGCCTCTATGGCAAGGTTTTCCATCTATGGCAGACAGACAAACACCCAAGAGTCCCGCTGGGGAAACCAAGTCTCATGACAAGTTTTACATCCCAAGATCAGATCGATCATGAGAGGGTACGGCAGAGAGATGAACGCTTCGGCATCAATTCTGAAGACAAGAAATCGGCGAGAAAGAGCATCCCCACTCCCGAAATACACGAGAGTAAGTCTTTGCGATTCAGCGCACATTAGGCAATGCTAACGCAACTCTAGACGCTGATTGGACTTGGAAGAAATGAGAACCACAATGTACTTGCAACATAATCACGTTGAGGCAATACAAGTTCCTCTGCTTTGAAACAGGTTTACTTCACGCGACGTAGTTTACTACCTGTTTCGCTCCAAAATATGTATTACGTACTAAATCTCGCGGTTATATTCGATTGCCAAGATGAGCCTCGGTGCTGAACCACTTGTGCAGCGGCCACTGCACGGCTTGCGACGCAAGAACAGCGCCTATGCCTTGGTCAAATTTTCAACCTGCTTTTCAAGCGCCTCCATATACGTTCCATTTATTCTGCCGCCATCCTCTTTACCGTTCTTGAATGCAATGAAAGTAGAAACACTACTGATGCTTTGTTGTTGCACTTCAACTTTGTCGATATCTGCCATAACAAAGGTGACGTTGTTGTATTTTTCGAGATGTCCTCGAACTTATTGTCCATATAGCGAGATGGGCCGCTCCATTCAGCGCCGAAGTTGGTAACGACGTTGAAGTCATTGTCGATGATGTTGTCTAGTTGCATGCTGGGCACTACCTTCACGGAAGCGCCAGTGAGGAGCGTGAGAAACATTGTTGAGGTCTTCATTGTCGATGTGAACCTTGAAAAGCTGAGATATAACTATTCAGAGAATGATTCGAACATGCAAGTGAAGTGATTGGGTATAAAGAAACCTCACAACATTTTATACCGCCCTTCTCACACATTGGTGTAACAAGAAGTTGTGAAGCGATTAGGGTGGTAGCTCACCAAAATTTCAGTCTGCGATTTCCCATTTCTTCCATATCATCTTGGCTTATCGAGCTCAAGAAATGGTAACAGCGCATCTATTATATCAAAGTGTAGTAGGGAAAGTCTTGATGATTTTTGTGGTGGCTGGAAGCTCTCAGTATGGATCGAGAGCGCAGACACAATTTGATTAGGGATATCGGCCAGCTTCTCAGCTATATCTTTCCACAAATGAGCCAAGTCAGGAAATCTATTGCGCAAATAGTAGCGCTGGAGTATCTCTGACAGACTGGCCGGAATGCGAGACGCAGTACGTGTATTGGAGACCTCGTCCGGGGAGTTGTTGCCTTTCGCAGGAACTTTTCCATCGTGAATTTTAAGAAAATAGCGCACTGACAGCTTTAATCTTGTCTAACTCAGGCGACTCATGGGACACAAGTCGTAGAATATAATTACTTGCCTAGTAAATGAGAACAAGCAAACGTTGCGCCACAGAAGCAAGGCTCCGAGAAGGACAGCGAGGAGATTCACAGTCGGTAGGGTCGGCTCGAGGAACGCAATTTGTGGCTCAATTGCAAGGGCTGTAATAATGAATAATACAGTATGATATGAATAGCATTGAGTTGCAAACAGATTATCAATTCCGCCTTCGCCAATGCAGCAATCGCCGACATGCACGGTCCATGTTTGAACAAGGCTGCAGACAGTTTCGCTGCTGTCTGGCGGAAGAAGGTCATCCTTTTTCCAACTAAATTGCTCTACAATCTACACAGTGTACCTCGGTCAGCTTTAGCATACCCGAGTCGAGAGATCTCGATCCCAGCATGTCCATTCAAGGCTCTGTGCTGACATCCCCCAAGTCACTTCCTGCATCACTAGTTCGTCGTCTAGAATTACGCGCTAGCGCAGTTTCTCCATACCCATCTACCGTCCAATCAGATTAGAAGCAACCTGATACGGCCGAAACGAAGCTGATCCGGAAGCTTGCCGGAGACACTGCTCCATGCTAATACCAGCATAATTCCGGTGGCTAAAACGACTAGCATGGCATTAAACAGCAAAACAAGTGAAATTGTGAGAATTTTAGAGTCAGAGGGCATTTTCTGGTTACGTTCTTGGCTCCAAAGGCGCGAGCCTGGTGAACGCAGGATGAAGTGAGGATCGTGAATTGAAAGGAAATCGGGAATGATGAAATCTCCAGAGAAGTACAAAAGCCGCTCAAGATCCAAGTTAAAGATGTCTTTATTCCTCATCAACAAGCTCTTCTCCTCTTCTCTTCTCTTCTCTTCTCTTTACTTCAAGAAACGATCTTGTCTCTCTTGCGTTTCGTCGACATGCGCGTCTTCTCCCTCTTGGCCCTTATTACTGGGGCTGTGGCCCTGCCGTCTAGTCTCCTGCAGCTTCGAGATGAACAAAATGGCACCATTGTCGCTCCTGGAGGCATTGAGGACATAATTCTCACCAAGGAGTCTACTTTGAACGGAACTTATGTCTCCGACACCACTCAGGTTGTCCCTGCCTCTGAGATGAGAGCATCTGCTGCTGCTCTGCCACTCAAGCTGTACAACAACATCGGCGATGGTGTCAAGGCATACATCACTGGGTTGGACAGTTCCAACCGTGTCGTTTTCATCAAGTCAGATGGTGGTGTTGTGTACCCCAGCTCTGGTGGCTCTACGACTCCCAAGCCCATCGCTGAAGGCATTGCCATCGGTCTGGCTGGCAAGGGCCAAACTGTCACTGTCAACCTCAAGACGCCCATTCATTCTGGTCGCATCTATTTTTCCAAGGAACCCATCAAGTTCTTCATGCAAAAGGGTGGGGCCGGAGATACTCTTGTGCAGCCCAACTTTACCAACAACAAGGACCCCAACGCAGCTGTTCACTGGGGCTTCGTTGAGTTTACTTACAATGCTGACGGTTCTGTGTACGCCAATATCAGCTATGTTGATTTTATTGGCCTGATCACTGCCGGTCGACTTGCAACTTCTGACGGAAAGGCAGACCAAGTCACCAAGGGACTGGGCCCCAATGGATTGAATGAGGTGTATTTCAGTCTGGGAACAGATGTCATCATTGACGGCACTCATTGGGAGAAGATGGTCTACCGAGCGGGCAGTGGGGAAGACCCGGTTCTTAGAGTGCTTTCTCCCAACACTTACAACAAGGGAGTCGATGGGTCGCTGTTGGACAACTATTTCAAGACGTACGTCGATGATGTGTGGAAGCACTATTCCACCAACACCTTGACCATTGACACCCAAGGCCACGGCAAGTCTTCGTGCAAGGTCTCTGGCGGCGTGCTCAACTGCAGCGGCAGCAATGTCGGTTTCAACAAGCCCACTTCGTCTGATATCTGGGGCTGCAACAGCGGTCCCTTTGTCACCAATGGCCAAGCTGTCCATGATGCCATCATTCCCAGACTGTGTGCCGCTTTCCACCGCAGCACTTTTCTCATTAGTGATGGCAACGTGCAGCCTGGTGTCGGCCCGGACCAGTACTACCAGAATTTTCCTACTGATGAGTACTGTAGAGTCATCAAGGCACGTGAGGTGGACGGCAAGGGCTACTGCTTCTCGTATGATGATGTGAATCCCGCAGGTGGCAACTCGGATGGTAGGTTAACGTCTGGGCAGCCCAAGGTTTTGACTTTCTATGTTGGTGGATATCCTGCTTAGAGTGGAAATGTTTTGCGCGCAAATGCGAGGTGAGATTCGATTTACTTGGCATGTTGCGTGTTCGTTTCGTTTCTTTGCCTGTGTTGCAGGCGGTTTGTTGGGGAGGAAGACGGTGCAGGTCGGTGTGGTGAGGCGATACGCATATAAAGTCAGAAATAGGGTTTTTGGAGGCTATTGGATGTTGGTATTTTGAATTTGGATTTTCCAATACTTTCTTTCAATTCATTCTTTTGGCCTCTGAGTTGGTGTCATGGCGTCGAGGCTGTGATTGTAATTTGTATTTGTCAAAGCGTTCGGGTGTGTAGACTGTGGATCTCTGTGTGCTGTAATTACTGGCTCAGTCCACTGATCAATCGCCCATAGATTTAGGGAGGCGGACCCTTGATGCGGTGACACCAACGCCTCACTTTCTTAGCCGAGGCTGCACTGCACTGCACATATGTACACATGTAGTCGTGCGCAAGCAGAGAATCATAGGAAACGAATCCTTTTCGTCACACTGTGACGCGTTGTTTTGTAGTACATTCAATATATTAAGCTGCAGAAGGTAGTAAAGGTTTCCTGTCTTGACCTGATTTATGCTGAATTATTCACAATTTAGTCCTCTTTCTGTCTATTATTCCACTATTGTTACCTACACTTGGGAAGCCTGTTCATATTGTTCTTGTTGTAGGTCACAATGGAAGCCATTACCAACCTCGTTCTAAAGAAATCCAAAGTAAAGGTGAACTTGATCCGCATCGAAAATGCAACACAAGAGTAAGCTTACACTGTCCATTGTCCTGACTACACGACATCTCTGACTGAAGTGTTAGCACTTTTACCATGTCTCTTATGGGACACGCAACCAAGATTGGAATAGTCACAGCAACCATTGCCGCCATGACGGTAGATCTGGTGGGACCGGCAGGAATATTTGGGCGACTAGACATTCCCGTCTTCAGGATGGGCTCTTTTGGCGGCGAGATTCGCGTACTCAATCAAGTGGTGCGCATCATCGACATGAAAGCATTCAAAGCCTTTGTAAAGTCTATCCTGCAAGATGAAGACTTGGTGCTGAGGCTCGAGAATGGTGTGACGACTGTGAGGGCCGCGGGGATGACGGCCAAGATTGTATACAAAAAGGACCTTCACCTCAAGGGCCTGACTGGGTTGACGTCCATGTTGATCCAGGCCAAGCAAATTGGGGGCGAAATGAAGAGCACATTCTGCATTTCGAATCCTTCTCCGTTTGAGATTGATCTGGGCATCGTGCACTACCAGATACAAGACGAAAGGGGAAATGCCATAGGGGAGCAAAGGGGAGAGACGTACATTATGCGTGGAGGAGAGTCGTACTTGATGGTGACGGGCCACTTGAGGAGGAAGCTCACGAGCGGGTGGGCGAGGTGCATCGGATTGGCTGTGGAACACGACACTTGGGTCAAGGAAATTATCGGGCTCGTCGATATAACGGCGAGCATCCCGAGTGACTTTAAAGCATGGCATGTGTAAGATGATAAATATCCTGGAGTTTTTGGTTAATATCATGATGGTTATTCGATATGTAACAGTAAGTCACAAGCTACAGCGTCCAAGGTTTTGTGCCGTTTGGTCCTGAATTAGATTTAGATGTTGGAGTCGGTGGCTTCCAGAATGCCCAGTCCACCAATCAGTGGCCCAGGTCAAGCTCGCCCAACTGTCCCATTCGTCTCCCAAGGCCACCTATTAAGGGCCGGCGTTTTACAGCATGAGTGCACATCAACGCCTGGGCATGCGCAGTACACTGTGGCGACACGCTATGTGCCGATCGCCAGAGTTCCAGCCTCATCGCGAGCAGATTCTCAACCTGTGCCAGCCACCTGAGCTTAACTACCCTGAATTGGGAATTAGTGACGGACAATATGTACATTTGAGACTCATTCTCTATTTAGCAGAAAATTTGCCGGGAAATATTGTGTACGATACGTGAGCGTCAAGTCGGTACATTGTGTAGGCGAAGCCCTCGCAATCCGTGAAATCCAAACTGATGTGAGCAACTCTCCGAGCTATGCTCCACCCTGCTGACAGCTAACAAGAACTTGCCATTTCAACACATACCTTCCCAACAGT
The DNA here is from genome assembly GCA_022702485.1 of Simplicillium sp. C3G150-2. Classification (NCBI taxonomy): domain Eukaryota; kingdom Fungi; phylum Ascomycota; class Sordariomycetes; order Hypocreales; family Cordycipitaceae; genus Simplicillium; species Simplicillium sp. C3G150-2. The sequence continues at coordinate 257,352 of JAJIYY010000005.1, read as the reverse complement.
TGTTCTCTTACTATTCTTAGTTCTGTATTGGTTTCATAGCAGCTCTCTTGAATGGTATTGTAGTCGACAGACAGAGTCGGCAGTGAATATGTGCTTAATTTGAAGACAATTCGTCGCGTAACAGATTGCAGGCTTGGTATCGAACCAGCGTTTGGCCACAAGGAAAACTAACTTGGATAAAATGACAGCGGATGCGATGGCAACACCGGCTCTGCAGCAGATTTCTCTCTCCCTGAGCACAAAGCTCAATGCCATCGTCCCAGCAGCAGCAGCCGACGATGAGCAGCGAAAGCATGACCTACAAACGGTGCGCAAATATGTGGACGAATACATTGGAAGCGGACTGCCATACAAACTGAATGAGCGACATTCACCATTCAATCTTTGTGTGACTCCCTCATTCGTGGCCCATGTCAAGACAGTCCACAAACTCCTCGATCGGGCGCTGGTAGATGTTGTTGAGCGCTGGTTCCGAGATACAGAAGCGGACTTTCCAGGTCGAATGCCGCTCGAGCCGCACGAGGAGGCTCTTCTGCGCTGGATTGATGGCCCAGGATCGAGTATGATGCGGCCATTTGCGACGAATTATGGCACATGGAGAACAGATTTTCTGGTCGAGAAAGACGCTGCCGGTCAGGAAGGAGTTCGTATCTGCGAGATTAATGGACGACTGCCTTTTAACGGATTCTGGTTGTCCGGACTGCATGAAGAGGCTACGAAGCTTTTGGGATCTGGCACGAAGAACTTTAACAGACCGAATGACTTTGAAGTAAGAATCATCAAAACCCCCCTTCGTGGGAAAAAAAACCCTTTACAAAGCTGACCGATGAAAAGAACACCAAGAGTGACATCTTCAATTGTTTCAATGCAGACAAACCTATATATAATATTCGCTCCAAGTGGCCTGGAGTCGACTCTAGACCCATGGCGCTGGAATACTTCAAGCGTACAGGTCAACATATGGTGGATGTTCAGCCATCTGAGTTGCGACTGGAAAATGATGCAACCTCGCCAACAGGATATAGACTGTTTTATATCCCTGAACAGCGAAGCACTGCCAATGCCGAGAGTGGCAAAAAACTTATCGAACAGTGCGCTCTGGAGTTGTATCAGGACGAGATTGCACAGATCGAGCCCAATATCCTGCGCCAGCTTGCCATCAACTGCGTCAACGACTTCCGCACCACGCTTCTCTGCCACGACAAGAGAATACTAGGAATCGTGCTGGAGGAAATCCCTGGCATGGTTAAGCGACAACGCCTTAGTAGCCTGGAAGCCCTAGAACTCATAGGAGCAGTCATCGACACTTCACAGCCGGGTACTGAGATCCTCTGGGATTTGTTGAAGCGTTCGCGAGATGATGTGCATGCAAGGAACAACTACATTGTAAAGCCAATCCGGGATGGCAGCTGCGAAGGTATCAGACTCGGTAAGAACATGACACAGGAAGAGTGGTTGCAAACACTTGAGCGACTTGCAGCGCGGCCATTACGTCCGAGCGAGAATGCATGTGTTGTGCAGAGACTGGTCGAACATGTGCAGTACGACATAGTTCGACACGATCCAGATTATGGAGTGGAACAATTTCATCTCATTGGCTCTGGGCATATGATTAATTCACAGGCGTTCGTGTTGGGTCCATGGAGGATTGGGCAGGATGTTCACGTTGGGTTGGGCGGGGAGAAGAAAGGTATCGTTATGAGTGCGGTATTGAGACCAAATTTACCTGAACTGGGCAATGAATAGAAAGAAGCAGTATAACGAGACTGCAGAGTAACTCAATTTTGCAAAACAAAAAAATCTTTCTCAAGCCTGCAATTGGGGGGAACCGGCGACGGTCCACCTCCTCAAGTCCCAGGCGGACTCTTAAAAGTCTCCTTCATTCCGACGCCGATGCTAAAGGCTTGAACAATTTGGGAAATTCTTCCAGTCGTATTGTAAATACGACCGGAGAATTTGTTCCTGGTAAGCAGGTACAGGCGTCAAATTCTTGGCGGAACAGCTGAACGTAGGGCTGGATACAAGGGGTGCGGAAGACACGGGAAGACAGGAACCAGCGAGAAATGTTCAATGAAACAGACCCTACTTTGAAGCAAATACCCCACACCGTGGTCATCGCTTAGGCAGCGTTTAATGTTTGTAATGTCATCCCAGTGGCTTGGAAGAACCACATGGCTGCCGCCTCGAGGGACGTCGCTTCAGCCGCGGCGATCCGCAACGGCTGAGGAGCAGGCGACCACAAAAATAGATTAAGGAAATAAGCTTATTTTCTGGGCAGAGGTTCCTGGAATCGACCAAATTGCGCTGGAGCTAATGACGAATCGAAAATATACCTTCCCAGACGAGGCACATTTCTGTTTTCCGAGCTGGGCGAGCCCCATTGCCTCCACGATATTCCCGTCACCTTCCATAATAAGACAAAACGAGTGTTCTCATGGACTTGACAATTTTTACAGTTCCACGAAAATAGATTCAGCTGAATTTCAGCTTTGCATTGGCAGCAGCTCAGTGGATGCCTCACGTAGATGTCCAGAAATGGGTGCCTCGGACAGACTTCTCAGAGGGATGCTTGGCAATGGTTTAATGGTTGAAGAAATGTATAAATATTCCGTACAAGTTCCTCTATAAAGGCCAGTACAAAGCAACCAAACAATTCTCATTATTCACACCAAATAACAATCACCAAAACCCACTCTTTCACCTCAAACCATCACCATGAAGGTCACCGCTATTGCCTCTGCTCTCCTCGTCGCTCTCCCCTTGACGAGCGCCTGGCGAGTCCAGCTTTACGACAAGGAAAACTACAGGTCTGAGATTCACGATCGCTCTGGCAAGGTCGGCCAACCTTGCAAGAACCTGGGCAAGCACGTCAACAAGGCCCAGAGCATGCACTGGGATGCGACTTACGGTATTGTGTCTAAGTGCCGCATCAGACTCTTTGACTCTGGAGACTGCTCTGGCAAGGACGTGGGAAACAGTGATTACAACCACTGGAATGTGCCTGCTTTCTCGAGCAAGTCTAAGAACAAGGTCAACTCTTACAAGATTGATTGCAAGTATTGAGCGTTGAGCACTGAGCTCATGTTATGCCTGCAGCACTGCTAGCTGTTTCTGTTACCCTCAAGCTGGAGTGCAATTTGGATCTAGGAATTTAAGGACAATGTCTCATTAGAAGATAGAGTAACAAATAAAGTAAATTCTGCGATCCAATATATGACATTGACATTCTGTAAGTCGGTAATGTGAAACCTATGATGGCGAGAAGCAATTGCATGCTCTCAGCATTTATAACGATCATTGCTCAGCGACCATTAATCACGCTTTGTTGGCTGACGCCTCGCACGTTCCAGGTACCTTTCAGCCACAACAGCTCTGAGCTTTTTGCCCCATATCAAGAACGGCACAGTCAGTAGTTGAGTAGCAAACATGATGGCTGCCACTATGGCATGAACGTAAATGAGACCCATTGCTTTAATCCACGGAGTTAGTGCAAAGAGAATCACAACAGCAAAGACGTTGCGCATGAAAACGATGCCAATCATGGCGGATCCGATAATCTAAGCAAAGCTCAGTCAACAAAATTTCCAAGTTTGCTGTAAAAGGCAGCCTACATTGTGATAGCAGTCCATGGTATAGGAAAGCGCAATGCCGCCTGCGACACCTAGGCAAAACATGAACAAGCTGGTTCCCACGGCGATAAGTGGCCAACCAACACCCTGTCAAGAACACCTTAGCAAAATCACTTTCTGCCGAGGATCAATACTTCGTTGATATCTTACATAGGCAAGTCCCAGACCGGTCATAAATACACTTGCAGGTGTGAGAATGATGCAAGGAAGCGCAAGCCACAGTCTCATCTCGGGCTCGTAGAGCCCACCGTTTCTTTTTGACAGCCATATAATGAACCAATCATCCAGCCAGCCTCCAACGAAGGCTGCCGGAACGGCAGCAATAAACCCTGAGAGGTTCATAAGGCCGACTCCTATGGCTGTAAAGTTGTACGGGGGCAGGACTAAGTATGTTGCCTGGACCGAGGTAGTCAGAGCAAATACCGTCAAGAGGCTTCCAAAGGTAATAGCTGAAAAAGCTACAGCGGGAAATGTAGCCAGGATAACGAATGGGTCATGTAAATTGCGGAAAATAGTCTCATCAGTGGGTGAGATTAGCGCCATGCGCTGGCGATAGGACTTCATCGGGATACTCTGATCGATATACCGGTTGCTGGTGATACTGCGCTGTAGTGCATCAACGGCGAGATTTTTGTCCTTTTCGTCAGGAAATGTATTGTCGTCGCCGTAGTCTTGCTGTTGATTCGCCAACCTCTCCCCATTGAGAATTGGCGTGTACGTGGATTCCTCAAAGAGAAAGAGCACGAGCAAGAGGTTGGCGCCGATGAGAATGACGCACCACCACCATATCCAGCGCCAGCCTTGACTTTCAATCACATAGCCCGCAGCAACAGGGCCGAGAGTAGCCCCGATGGTCGTAGAAAACAGGCAGTAGGCATTCATGGCGGCGTGTTGATGCACGAAGAAGATGTCGGCAATAGTCATCTGCACAATGGTCTCGCAGATGCCGCCGCCCAGTCCAGCCAGTAGAGTGCTTAGTAGTAGGTCGGTTGTGGTCTTTGTTATTGCAAGCCACACGCAGGCAGTGACTTGGAATACGAGGCTAGTGATATATACTGGCCGCCGACCGTACTTGTTCATGAGTGGAATGAAAATGATACTGCTTATACCCAGGCCGGCGTAGCCCATGGCCTGGCCGATGTTGAGTATGTTGATGTCGAAGCCCAATTCTCTTTGGTATTGGCCAAACGCAATGACGCCAATGTCGAGCTGGACAAAGGTCAGGATGACATACAGCAACACGAGGCTGATGCTGATGGTTTTGCGTGTTGTAGACCAATTGAGAGGGTCGTTTGGGTCCGTCGTTGGGATTGGATGGAGGAGCACCCGTCCACTGCCATGTTGCACTATTAAAATTGGGAGTTAGATCATCGTCATTTGATACGGTATTTCCGACAAGAATGGAAGGGTTCAATCTGTCTTACAGTCCTCCAGCAGCAATGTGCCGGGCGGGTGGTGGTCGTCGTCTATAGTTCCATCTGCTGCTTGGCTGGCCATTGTGAACCATGAGCGCTGCAATGAGTAATCGGGGTGGGTATGCAAAACCTGGGGAAGCTGCAGATATAGTGCGAATCTGGGGAAGGACGATAATGTGGGTTTACTTTGCTCTTCTCATGCTGCGCAGATGTTTCGACCCCAGCCATTGGGAAGGCGTCTGTGGCATATTCAGCTCGGTAGAACAACCCGGCAATTATTCTTATCTTGTCCAATTTCGATACGTTGGAGATAGACAAAAGGATCGCTATTCGGTCTCCGCGGGCCTCGATCGCAGCTACGCCACGCTAAAACCCCCCGGTGCCAGAATGTATCTTTCGCTGAAACCCTCCGGTGCCAGAATGAGGGGTGCAATCTTTCGCTTAAATGCAGCCAGGAGGCGCATCGCCTTTTGGGTACCCGCTCAAGAATTGATGTAATCATTGGCTGTTCTCACGGGTAATAAGTATACACAGCCTCTCGCGAATGTAGAAGGTAGCATTAGTACGACAATTTATCGGCACCTATTGCTGTATTTTATATCAGTCGTTCTGACAATAAAGCTAAATATAGACCTTACGCTACCCGCGGGTAGCGACAATAAGTAAAAGATGGCGTCCACTTACACATCGTGGGTTCTGCTTAAATACCACGAATCGATAGTCTGACAGACGGTGTGGCCTACTTACACGATTGCCTTAATACTTATGGTGCTAGTTCTGCCACTGCCGCTACATATACTATCACTGCGACTTGTAGCTCAGCTGTTGTCGCGACTCCCTAGATATGCCCAAGATCCTTACCAACGGCCGCTTTCTTCGGCCATCTTCCAAGTACCACGATAGCATTGCCGAGTTTGCAGACTGCCTCATCATTGATGAAAAAAATGGCACGATTCAGTCGATAGGATCCTCTCAAGATGCTGTTGTCCGGGACCTTGTAGCCTCTGGAGCACAAACAACAGACATGCAAGGACGACTAATTATACCCGGGCTCATCGACAGCCATATGCACGTGCTTCACACTGGTGAAGCCCTGGGGCAATTGGATCTCATCAACTGCAAGAATCTGGAGGAAATACGCACTTCTATTCGGCAATACGCACTGTCGCATCCCGACGAGTCGCGCCTTTCGTGTCGTAGCTGGTTTCAGACATCCACAAACAACGAAGCACTGGCTAGTACACTTGATGATCTGGACCCGCGGCCCATTTACATCAAAGCCCTTGACTTCCACTCCGTGTGGTGTAATACGGCTGCTTTGAATGAACTGCAAGTTGCAAATATGAAGGATCCGCCTGGTGGTAAAATTCACCGAGATGTATATGGTGAACCCAGCGGGCTGTTGTCGGAGAGTGCGGCCTTGAGAGTGGCTCTGCCGTTTCTCAGTAAGCAGCACAGCGATGAAAAGAACATTCAGTTTGTTCACGATGCTTTTAAAGCATATGTCAAGAGCGGCTATACTGGACTAGTCGAGATGGCCATGGACGATGCTACACTGGACATACTTCTCAAGTATAGAGAAAGCCGTGGTGGGAGTCTACCGATATGGATGGCTATGCATTGGTTCATTGCACCCACTCACTTCGCCGAGGATAATCTGAAGCAAGTCAACCGAGCAATTGAGTTAAGGGCCAAGTTCAACTCGACCAACACACCAGACCTTCGCATCGCGGGAATCAAGCTTGTGTGCGACGGTGTTGTTGATTCGTGTACGGCCAGCCTCGTCGAGCCCTACTCTCATACTGGTCAAAACGAACCAAGTATGTGGACACTGGACGAACTGCGACCTGTGCTAAAGATGGCAGACGATGCAGGGCTACAGATTGCCATTCACGCCATTGGCGACGCAGCCATCAAGCTAGCCCTGGACGGGTTGGAGGCTGTAGGCAATCCAGACGCGCGACATCGCATCGAGCACCTCGAGACATGCGCACCAGAAGACGTCCCCCGCCTAGGCAAGCTGGGCATCACAGCTTCAGTACAACCCGTCCATAGCGACCCGTTTAATCTGAAAGCGTGGCCAGAACTCATTGGACCCAAGCGGTGCGGTCACGTCTTTCCCTATAATGGATTCGCCGAGCATGGTGCTGTTGTTGCGCTTGGTACGGATGCTCCAACCGCCTCGTACGAGCCATTGCCGAATCTATACACCGCAACTACTCGCAGATCTGGACACAAGCCCGAGATGACGGAGGTTACTACGCCACAGTTTGCACTTAGCTTAGCCTCTGCCATGGCTGCCTATACACAGGGCGCAGCATATAGCTGCTTTGCGGATGATCGTGTGGGCAAGCTCGAAGTCGGCAAAGTGGCCAACTTGACTGTGTTGGATGTGGCTTGGGATCCAGTAAAGCTTCTGCAAGGCAAGGTAGTAGAGACGTGGTATCAAGGGGAGAGGCTTAGTTTGTAGCATGTATCAGGGAAATCTGCTTTTATCATATATATTTCAACAAAGTTAGTCAAATTATCACAACCTCTTAAGTGGTTAGTAGTTTTGCTACTCTTACGTACAAAGCGTGCCAATTGAACTAGGCGCAGTGGTGCAGACAGTCTGAGGAACTTGACTGAGTCCTACTAGAAATTTGCGTTATTGCAGATCCTTTGAAAAGTACATCTGAACAGGAAAATGGCCCAAATTACCGGGCTACGGAACCAGAGAAAAGCAGGTCCCAGTCATCCCCATTAATAGCTGGAGATGATCTACCGCCCGCAACAGTGGCTTCTTCAAACACAGCACGCCAATCAACTCTTGAAAACCATTAGCAGTTTCCCGTTACTTGTGAGCTCATCGTAATGCCAAGAAAATCTTTTCAAGAGAGGGTTTTATTGGTAGCATATCGCGCTGCTCGAGAAGTCTGATACAGATGTCCCAGACTGTTTGAAGCTCAGTTGAGGATACTTGCTCACTGCTGCTGGCCGCTGTTCGGCCACGATGCATTGAGAAGCGCATAATGTCCACAGCAGCTCGTGCCATGAGCATCGACAAAAGCTGCAAAGGAAGGTACTTGGTTTGTAGATGCTCCTCGATCTTTTTCAAACTCTCATACTTTTCCTCTCCTCTGCTATCTCTTCGCTCTCGGTCGCTATTGGACTCACTTGAGCCTTGTTCTGCCTCACCTGGGCTATTGGCGTGGCTTGAAGCTAACTGGTTTAGGGGTAAGTTGGCTCTCTCTACAGAACTAGGCGTTGTCAAGTTTATTTTGTTCGTATAGATTCCAGACCTCTCTCGGACCATGATCGTATTCTAATGGCTCGATCCCGGACAAAAACTCTGCACCTCGCTTGCAGAAAGTTTCATAACTGCCCCAACGGCCTTCAACATTGTCACACGCAAAATCCCCAAGTGAACCGACGAACGAGCTTAAGATTTTGTCTATAAGCCCTTCAGCGCCCGTGTGTTCGAAGAAGGAGCCGTCGAAACGCAATTTGAAATTTTGTGTCCAGTGGCGCAACATTCCCTCCCATTTCTCACTGCCAGTGCTATCCGGACTCAAGATAGACGGTATTGAGGGAATTCGCGAGAGGACGGGCAGAGGAACGACTGGAGCCACTGAAGCATGCACAAAATGCCTTGTATAGTGGCAGTATGTCCTTTAATTAGGTGACACTGACAAGCTCGCGTAGCCGTTTAGTGCACTTTCGTTAGTGTTTGTTGTCTGTACAGTACCTCCTGCGGGCAGAGGGTTGATGGGTTTAGCGTGCTTTGGCGTGCTTTGGTTTGCTTTGGTTGGTGGGTTTTGGCGTGGCTGGGCGTGAGTGGGCGCCAAAGAGTCTGGATTAGGGGAAAGCGCCGCCCAATCATTTCGTTCTTGCCTCTTTTGCTGCGCATCGTTTCGGCAAGAACGGCATGGGCGGGTCCCTCCTTCAACAACGGCCCTCGTGTTAAGTCCACGTCCAGTCTCTGTCTAGTTAGTCCCTGCGCAGTCCCTGTGCCTGTGCCTGGGCCACCCTCACCCACTGTAGCCGCTCACTCCCACCTCGTGTTTTCTTCTCCCTCCTTCCCCTTCCTCGTTTCGCCTTTTCTTCTCCTCTCACGACTCCCGTCATCCTCTCGTTTTACAATCGTTTTCAATCGCTGAGCACGGCCCATACCTCTGCGTTCCCGTGTTTTTCGTTTTCATCTTCTTCTTTACTTTTCGCTTCCTCGTCACTCTTTAACCACGGCTTGTCTCTTTCAAGTTCGTCCTCTTTAAAATTACCCTTCATTTGGCGCCCTCGACGCGACCACTCCAATACCAACACCAATCCATTTTCTTTTTGCAACACACGGTTGACACGAATCGCCATCATGCTTGTGAGTGTTTCTTTGCCTATTCAGACGCAATTCAACACCAAATTACCCCCAATCGATCGCAAACTGCAGCCCTCCTGCACATTGCAGAATATCTCCCGACTCGTCAACTAGCGCCCGTTGCCCACTGTCGATCACTTCAAACCTCAACCCGCACTTTCAACAACACCAAACTTTCCACCTCAATCCTCCATACAGTGGCTAACCAATGCTCTCAAACAGTACAAATATGCTCTCGTGGCCCTCGGTGCCGCCACCGTCAGCGCCGTCACTCCCCTCGAGTTCGCCGGAACCGACTTCTACAACCCCAGCACTGGTGAGAAGTTCCAGATTGTCGGCATGGCCTACCAGCCCGGTGGCTCTGCTGGCTTCAAGGCCGGCCACGATCCCCTCAGCGACAAGGACAAGTGCACTCGTGATGCTGCCCTCATGCAGGTCATGGGCATCAACACCATCCGCTCTTACAACCTCAACCCCACCCTCAACCATGATGCTTGCGCCAGTATCTTCAACGCTGCCGGTATCTACATGATCATCGACGTCAACGGCCCTGGTGTTGCCGAGTCCCTCTCCACCTACAACCCCTGGGAGAGCTATTACTCCAAGTACTCTGAGCGCACCTTTGCCATTCTCGAGGCCTTCTCCAACTACCCCAACACCCTTGCCTTCTTCTCTGGCAATGAGGTCATGCAGAAGGAAAAGGACGGCTCCGAGGTTCCCCCTTACCTGCGTGCCGTCACCCGCGACTTGAAGAGCTACCAGAAGAACAACATCAAGCGCCGCATCCCCATTGGTTACTCCGCTGCCGATGTCCGCCCCATTCTCGCCGACAGTTTCGCCTACCTTCAGTGCTCCGAGGAGGATGACAAGGACGACATGAGCAAGGTCGACATGTAAGTGCCAGACAAACCCTATTCTACCTCGTACACAAGCTAACCTTTGTCTCTTCACAGCTTTGCCCTCAACAGCTACTCTTGGTGCGGCCCCGACGCTACCTACCACAGCTCTACTTACGATGCCTTGACCGCCCAGTTCAAGGACAGCTCTGTCCCCGTCTTCTTCAGCGAGTACGGCTGTATCGACGACCCTCCTCGTCTGTGGAAGGAGACGCACGCTATTTACGGCTCTGACATGACCCCAGTCTTCTCTGGTGCCGTTGCCTACGAGTGGACTCAGGAGGAGAACAACTACGGCTTCGCCAAGGTTGACGGTGATGAACTCAAGCTTCTCGGCGACTACAACCGCCTCAAGGACCAGCTCGCCACCTTTGACTGGAAGAAGGTTCAGTCTGTCAAGGCCAACAAGAAGGAGGTCAAGGCCCCCACTTGCGACTCGGACTTGATCAAGCTTAAGCAGTTCGACAAGAACTTCACCCTCCCCGTTACTCCTCCCGCCGACAAGAAGCTCAATGTTGCCTCCACTGCCGACATGATCAAGAACGGTATCAGCCCCAAGCCCAGCGGCAAGATCATCAAGCTCTCCAGCTCCGACTACAACGTCAAGCTCACCGTCAAGGACGAGCAAGGCAACGTTCTCAAGGGTCTCAAGGTTACCCCTCTCGGAGACGACGAGTTCAACTGGGCCGGCAAGAACAAGGCCGAGACTGGCAAGACCACTGGCGGCTCTCCCGGTGGCAACGATGGCAACTCCACCTCTGGCAGCGGCGACGACAACGAGAACGCTGGAGTCTCTTTCCGCCCCGCCCTGCTTGCCGCTGCTCTGCCAGCCCTTGCTCTGCTTTTCCTGTAATGGACGATTTTGGGAGGCCCTAATTTGTTTTAATTTCACAAATGGTGCAGTTTAGCTTTGCAGGGAAGAATGTTGTTTAATATTCGGAATTGTGGTGTTGTTAGACAAACTGTAAATATTAATGCTTGACTGCTTCTTTTAGTATGTGTATTTATCCATCACCGCCCATGACTGATATATAAGTGTGACCCATGCCCGTTGCCATCCATCTCTGCAGCTATGTGAAAGATGTCCATTTAATATGCGAGAAAAGAGAGAAAGAGAAAGGGTGTGTCGTCAGGTTTCTCAATACAATCTGGGCAGATGGGGTTGGATTCGCAGGGGATACAATCCTCATGTCCATCGCTGCAGGGATTTCGGCAGCAGACACTGCAGCAGGTGTCAACTGGGCCACGTTGTTCTGTGGATGACTGCATGTTGGTGTCGATGGTGTTGGTCGTGAAAGCAAGGTGCTGAACGAGCCAAGCAGAATATTTGTAGGGTTGTTATTTGCGGAGTATTTGAGGGTAGATTTCTAGAAAGATGAGGTTGCTTTATTTATTTCGGAAGGAAAAATCTACAGTGGCTACTTTTTATAGCATTCTGTGAAAAGAGGCTGCAAAGTTAGATGTGAGTTTGTGTAAGTTGGTTTAGAGTTGGAAGCCACTCGTGATTTCAGAAACAAATGATTTTACGAAAATAACCGTGCTTGGAGTTTTTGAAACTTTCAAAACCTTTTTTTTAGTGCTTTTAGTGCTTTGGAGCTTTTTTGATGCTCTTTGTTTTCATAGTTGGTTGTTTGCTTGTCCATTTGAATGTGTTGTGTTAGTACTCTCGGGTATCTGCAAGCACTCGCACTCAGAGCGGTCCTTGTTTTCTCCCGTAAAGAATTTTTGCCCCTAACACTTCCTAAAATAAACAGCTAACTTTAATCCAAATTCTACTTTCACTTCCTGTTACTTTTCCTACTTGTGACACCTAACTCTGACTCCCAGTCTGTTGGCCTTCGCCCAAAGCGGCAAGGTCAGTGACTCCTCACCGCCCACCTACCAACCTGCCTACTGCACCCCTCAAAAACTCTCCTTCCCACAACCCCTCCAATGCACCGCATCCTACGACCAACAGCCCGACTCATCAGCACCATGGCCCGTAAGTTTTTTTTTTCCTTCTCGCCTTCGGCTCGTTATATTTCGGCTTCTTACTGACCCTATGCCTATAGCTCCTCCCGACCGCCGCCCCCTCCTCATCTCCGGCCCCTCAGGTGTCGGCAAAGGCACCCTCTACAACCGCCTTTTCGCCTCCCACCCGGACACCTTCACGCTCTCCGTATCCCATACGACACGCGGTCCTCGCCCCGGCGAAACCGACGGCAAGGACTACCACTTCGTGCCCATGGAGGACTTTGAGGCCCTGATTGCGAAAGACGGCTTCGTCGAGCACGCCAAGTTTGGCGGCAACCGCTACGGCACCAGCAAGGCCACCATCGAGGAGCAGACGGCCAAGGGCCGCGTGGTGGTGCTGGATATCGAAATGGAGGGCGTCAAGCAGATTAAGAAGTCGGCCATTGATGCGCGGTACATCTTTATTGCGCCGCCGAGTCTGGAGGCGCTGGAGCAACGCCTCAGAGGACGCGGGACGGAGACGGAGGAGAGTATTCAGAAGAGGCTGACGCAGGCGCATAACGAGCTCGAGTATGCCAAGACGCCGGGGGTGCATGATTTTGTGTTGGTCAATGATGATTTGGACGAGGCGTATAAGAAGCTTGAGGAGTATGTTTATAAGCCTCTCCAATAGACGACAATCACGACCAGGCAGAATAGATAGATACGAAAGAGTGCAATGGCACTCATGATAGACTTTAATATGGACATATCAGTCAGATAGAGATGGACATAGACTCTTCTAACAGAAACACACAGGGACATGGACGTTAGGTATGACTCTATTATGACATTCGGCGTCTATCGCCAATAATATACTCCTTAGCCGCACTAAATACAAATGTAGTATGGTTCAATAATAAAAAGATTCGCCGAGGTTTTGCGGTGCGAAAAATTATTAGGCATAGACACATATACCTTCCAGGGTACTTCTGCTCTTTCTTCATTCCATAGACATGACGCTTTCTTAATCTTTTTTGGTCTAGTTTGGTGTAAACACTTGTTTGTTACGTGACCCAAGACTTAAGCCTTGAACTCCTCGACATTGCTGCTCTCCCACTTGCCAGGGATCAGGGCAAGAGGGACAATACCAGAGACGTGCATCTCGGGGCCAAAGATCTTGGCGTTGAGTCCAAGCTCCTGGGTGGCGGCCTTCATGTTCTTAAGACCCTCCTGGTAGTTGGGACCGGCACGACGCACCCAGATCTGAACGTTGTGCTCAATCAGCTGAGTGGCGTAGTCGCGCAGGGCACGGATGACACCCTTGAAGGTGCTGGCAACGTTGGTGAAGTTGGCAATACCACCACCAATGAACAGAACCTTGCCCTTGTCGCTCAGGGGAGCGCGGAGCATCAGGTCAAGCACGGTGCGGGCGTAGTGGTAGGTCTGAGACTCGGTGGGAGCACCAGAGTACTCACCGTAGTTGGCGAGCTCGTCGGCGAAACCAGCAGAGGCAATGGCGTCAGCGTACACGACGGAAGCACCACCACCAGCAACCAAGGTCCAGATGCGGCCCTCGGAGTTGAGGACAGTCAACTTGAGAGAGGCACCAGTCTTGGCGTCGAGGTCGGCAATGTAAGCCTCCTCCTTGGTCAGCTCACGGCCGAAAGGAGCGGGGAACTCCATGGGAGGACCAGCATCGATGCTGACCTTGTCGGCGCCAGAAGGAGCAACGTTGGTCAGGCCAAGAGCGGCGGGAGAGCGAGCGATGGCCCACTTGGAACCGCACTCAAAGTCGGCAGTCTGGTCAAGCTTGGCAGCAAGATCCAGGAAGTGGACTTGAGCAGAGGTCTTGTCCTCGTTGGGGATGACAACGAGGGGGTTGATCTCGAGGTAGGTGAACTGGCAGTCGACGTAGACAGCGTACAGGCGCTGGATGAAGTCGACGAGGACGTTATGAACACCAGAAGGAACCTTCTTGAGAAGGGTAGCAGCGAGTTCCTGGTGTGAAGGGAACTCGGAGAGGTCGACGGGAATCAAGATCTTCTCGGCCTTCTCATCAACATCACCAACATCGACACCACCCTCGTGGGTGAAGAGGATCCAGTCGCCCTAGAAGCAAGGAAAGGCGTTAGCGGCGTCATTCTAACAAAAACAGCGGTACCAGTACAAGCAACGATCGCCTCGGCGTCTCAGCCATCAGATCTTGCAGAAACGGTTGTGGGTTCGGGTAGTGGCGGCGATGGACAGGGGTGAAATCTTCAAAGGACCCTCCCCATCGTGACATCCGTTCGGCCGGTGTTTTTGGGTCGACGTTACCGAGCCCACATTAATAGCCGGTGCTGGTAACATCTCATCTGAGATAAATATGCAGGAACCCGCACTTAGCTCCCAGATCAATGAGATTTCTCTTCGGCCACGGGAGCAAATGCTTAAACGGATGTCTTGGGTTGATGCATCACCACATTTCCGGTTTTGGCCTTCAGCCGCCGCCTCTGTTGGCTGTGTCCCCAACCAAAACCAGCACACAACCATAGAATGAGGGCAAAAAAAAAAAAAGGCAAAAATCATGGGAAAACTTACATCACGGACGGAGTTGATGTTGATGTAGTACTCGGTATCTTGAGGGTGAGGGACGAAAGGCTCAACGAGGAACTGTCTCAAAACACCCTTTGTGGTCTCAACCTGCTGCTCCTTGCCCGCACGCTCAGCAACCCAGGCCTTGGCCTCGGGCCAGGTCTTGTTGAGAGCCAGCAGACCGCTCTTTCCTCGACGCTTGATGAGCTGATCAGGCTTTGCGACGAACTTGGCACCGCTCTGGAGCAACCAAGGGTAGGTGACCTCGGCCTGGTTCAGGATGTCCTCGACGTTGGCGTCCTCTGGGAAGTGAAGAGAGGCCAGTCTGGGAGGAGCATTGTGCTTGGTGGGAGTAGGGAGAGGGCTGGGCTTGATGGCGGGGGCACGGGTGAGGTGGTAGTTGAGAATGGCCTTGCCATCGGCCTCGAGAATCGACTTGGCGGACATGTTGCGCTTATCGGAGCTGAGAAGTAGTGGAGGTGGTGATGATGGTTTGGCAAGATGCGCCGAGAATCTTCAACTCAACCTGCAAATATGAAGTGGTTAGCGAGCCATTGGAGTTGCTGGAAGCTGAAGCCCGCCGCAGTCTCGCCCGTTGAAGCAATTGACAACCGATTAGTTGAGTTGCGGTTGCGGGGAGCTGTTGAGGCGGTGGGAACCAAAGTTTGACATACCGATATTCGGAAGCTTTGCAAGATTCAAAAAGAGGTTCGACGGAGAAGGACGAACCACGAAAGATGTGAGGTTTAGGGAGATGGGAGGAATACAGAAAGGAGGATGGAGAGTGTGGATTGGAATTGAAGGTTTGGGAGGACAGGATGAGAATGGAGCAGAGAGGAAGGGAAGACAAACGAGCCTGGCTCACAGAAAATTTGGGGATGGCGAAGCTCTAGGCGCAAGCTTTGGGACAGCGAGCGAGGAGGGGAGGGGGGAGACCAAAAGCGGTGGAGGGGGGGCGTGTGGGAAAACGCTGGGAGCTCAGGGCAGAACAGCGGGCTGTCGTGGGTGAGCAGGGCGGTCAGGCAAAGGATTTGGGGGACCCTGGGCAAAGGACACGCCCCCAAAACCCGCCGGAGCGACGAGATAAAAAAGCTTTGGGGGAGCGTAGTCGGGAACAGTCAACAAGTACCGGTACTTGGGCATGGCAGTGGCCCCAGCGGTTGAGAAGAGCAGAGTGGGGAAGAGGACGCCAGAAGGGGCTCTCTGGGTTATCTTTGCAGTGTGGCTACCCACTGGCAACCCACTGAGCAGCCCAGCAAAAAAAAAAAGGCCTCCTTTTTCTTTGTCTTTGCGGTACTTGGCCTGGAAGTCGGGCTGGTTTTCCGGGACAGGGGACAAGTTGCCAGGCAGGGACTACGACAGCAGCACCACAGCAGAACCACAGCGCAGAGTGGAGGGGCCACAGCGACTTGGGGACTAGCGGTTGGCATTCTCAGGCCATTTTCCGTATTTTTGGGCTGGTGCAGCACCGCAACGACGACGAAAGAGGATCGAAACCAAAGACGCAATCTTGCCTTTGATAAGACTATTTCCCAATTTGGAAATTTAGTCTCATTGACTCCTCGCTGTCCTCTTCTTTGCGTCTGTCTTTTTTTTTTGTTTTAATTTGCCCGTCTGGAGTGCAGAGGCGTATTGCTTTGCAGGGTCTTTTCCGTGCTGCACCAGGCAATGAGATCGACTACCGAAGTCTCGCATGGCAACTGTGCCAATTTCCCACGCGCCCCAATTTTCTACTATTGAAATTACGGGTCATAGAAGACGACGGATGCTTCTGTAGCATCCAACTGAACTGAAATGTCAATAGCATCTCTTATTCAGTCGAGTCAAAGGGGGTGGACAGCAGCGCAAATACTGCCAAATATTACAGTTCATTTTCAAAACAGTAATTTTACCATAAATTACTTTATTATGATTACTGTTTCTGGCTGGTACACGCCCCTTCCCCCTATGGTTGGCCAGTCAGATCAATGTCCATCGCTGGCTCCCGTCTCAGTCAGCCTTGTTGTGCCTGACTGAGACCAATCATAGCAGCTGTCATAATTTTAGAGATGCACTACGCAATCGTACATTTGACTGCCACTTGAACTATGGAGAAACACAACGGGGACAGCATTGCTTACGCCAGCGAACAGCGCAGTACTGCCCAGTACATGTAATTGGCTCGGGGTTGTTCAGCCCAGTTCACTTACACGCCTGTGGGCTTTGGTCATGGATGATTACTTGCAGGAGCCGAAACAATCACTACAAACAGCTCGCAAAAGGATGTGAAGCTCCAGGCTTGTCAGTCTACTTGCCCTTCACCCACAGTAGCGCAATGCGCCGTTGTTACAGCTCGCACAATGATACACACCATGTTCGGTATAATCGGGATTCCCAATGACCACTCATGGGCACCTCGGGATTCGCGATGCCATCCAACGGAACAGACAAAGACACAGAGAAAAGAAAAGAGGAAAAAAAAAAAAAAAAGGTTCGCCGCAAATGCAGTCTAGCCCATTGTCAAAACGAACCAAAGGATGCATTGCCGAATCCTATGGCCGGGTAGCGAAGCAACAGTTTCATTGTCAGTGGAGTGGTAAGCGCCTCTTTTTGGCTACCATGTGCTTCATGTGCCTAGGCTGCTGGAGACTGTGTGCCATGCTGCAAAGTACCACTGATACTTGGGTCGCATTCGGTACCTGATTATCACGGAAATCCGATATTATTCATAATTTAGTTTGGTTATGGATGGGTGGTCATGATTCGTTTGCGTTTCATGCACGGGTTTCTCAGTGTCCGTTAACGTTTACATTGTCGAGTTGTCGTGTCGTATGCGGCGAACGGCGTAGGCCTACGTGGAAGGCCCCGTCGGTGCGAGGCCGGTCCATCCAGGTGGTGTTTGGCTGGGTTCCAGGTTTATGCTGGTGATTTGCAGAGGCTCCGTTTCTGTTTAGTGGTGCTACACTGCGCCGAGCAGCCCTGGTGGCTGTCCACTGTTCCCGAGTAGGGTCCCGAAGAGCCCCCTCAAGCCTCAAATCCTCAAGGCTTGGCTTCAAAGCCCGAGGCCCAAGGCTGGGACACTGACTGAGCCTCGCATCTCGTGTCTATTTTTATTTCACCTTCACGACGTCCAAAAATAAAAATAAAAATAGCGACAACATGACAGAGGCCTCCTTTGATCCGTACTATTTTTATTTTTGCATGGAGCCAAAGGAATTGACGCTTGTTCTCATGAATGGCAGATCATGTAAGAGCCGCACTGTCTGGTGCTACGCGAGCAACACAGACTCCGACTCGGCTGCGAAATGCATGCACTCTAATGCAAGAGATGGTCCGAGGCAGGCTTCAGAGGGGATAGACACAGACACAGAAACAGGGACAGAAACGCGAGATGGCGGCTGTTGTCCCTTGTCACTTGTCTTTTTTTTTTTTTTTTTCGGCTGGCTATTATTATTATCATCATCAATACCGGGAATGGAGCTGATGAAACTCGCTTGTCGAGATGCCGCTGCAATGCTGCCACCAAAATCACCATTGCCGACACTTGGACAGCCTCCATGGGTGGATGGCCGGAGTGCGGATTGTCTGTAACACCCGACAACGGCGACCGGCGTCCGGGTTCCTTGGTGGTTGCTTCCCCGATGGTGCAGCGCATGCAGCGCAGACTTCCACTTGCAGCAGCCTGTCCTGTGCTCTCTTTACTCAGGTCCCTCAGGTTCCTCTCCTGTCCTGTCCCGTCTCTGTAGGGATGCCTTAGTGAGAGGTTCCCATGGGAGGTGCAGGAAATGTCAGTTGTACTGATACTTGGTCAAAGTACCGGTACCGGGAGAGGGAAGCTCATCGAGTCGCCGCAAGGGTTCCGCTTTGGCTGGCGTTCAACAAGATACTCAAACTTTCTTAGTGCCTGGTCCCAGCCAATCCTGGTACCGTGCTGGGACTCCCACACCAGTTTGCTAGCGCCTCTCCAACAAGACGGATGTTCCCCAATAATTTACACAACAAAGTTGCCCCAACTCGTTTTTTTTTTTGGACGCCAGCACGACGAAGGTGAAAAATTGAAATTAATTATCTGGTCTGTTTTTTCTTGTCCCAAAGAGGAAAAAGAAAGGAAGGAAATAGAGGAGACCAGGGGAAAAACGCTCCGATACTGGCAGATACACCGCCATCCGTTCTCCAATTGCTGGGCTTGGATTACCTGTAGCGTCACTGCTCACTGGGCTACACTGTAGCGAGTATTGCTGCATTGCACCATCTACACGGCTGGGTCTGAGTTCAAACCTTTGCCCACCCATTCAACACCGACATTACCGACGTATTACTGCTGTTGAGTATTATTACAGTCTCTTTCGAACTTGTTGCAGGTTCTTGTTTAGCAAATTGGTACGTGTAAGCCTTTGCAATCAATGTCATGAATTGCTTTGGGGGTTCTTATCCATGCACACACCCCTCCCTGTCTGGCGTCATCATCATCACTGTCGCTGTATTCCCGACACCACCACCACCACCACCACCACTATTGCCATGCCATGCCATTGCTTCACTCAGCAAAAACCGAATATTCTAATAATATTCAATTGTTAAAAGATGGCTTTTTAATAGAGTAGCCGTGGTGGAGAAATCCCAAACCTTGCCCCATGCGCCTGGCACTGCAGCAGCAGAGTGCGTGGGTGTAGCAGTACTTTGGTGCAGCATGGAAAAGGGGTCCACTAAAAGGTTTTGGCGCAAGTTGGCAGAATCTTAGTGCGTTGTATTGGTGCACACCCTCCAAAACCCTGCACCCTCCCCCCCAAAGCTGGCCCCAGCTGGGCTTGGGCTTGCTGGTCAATCCCGGCCTCGCTGCTCCCGCCGCTGCTGCTGCTGCTCTAGGCTCTGGGCTCTTGCTGTGTCTGCACGCTTTCTGCCCGTCAACCAAATCTGAGTCCATCTCCCAATCTTCCCACCAAAGCTTCTTCCTCTCCCCTTCACTTCCTCTTCCTTCCCATATTCTCTCTTCTTCTTCATTTTCCATCCTCTCTCATCCATTCAACCTCTCTTCTCCTTGTTAGTTTACCCTCCATTGCAACTTGGCTTCTTCAATTCTCCTAGCCTTGTTTTCTGCTCCCTCTTCCTTTTTTTTCTTAGTTCCGGCTTGCTAACTCAACAAAACCCATAGTACAGAAGAGCAGAGCTTCTAATTCCTCTCTTCCACCACCCACACTTGGCAACCTTCTCCTTCCATCGCGACCGATCTCCCTCCATCATCCTACAAAATGGTTCAGGCCACGACCAACGGTGCCAACGGCGCCAAGGGCCAGCTGTCGGCCAACGACAACATCCAGCGTTTCGCTGCCCCCAGCCGACCCCTCAGCCCCCTTCCAGAGCACGCTCTCTTCACCGACAAGACTCGATGCTTCGTCTACGGTCTTCAGCCCCGTGCCGTCCAGGGAATGCTTGACTTTGACTTCATCTGCAAGCGCAAGACTCCCTCGGTCGCCGGAATCATCTATACCTTCGGTGGTCAGTTCGTCAGCAAGATGTACTGGGGCACCAGCGAGACTCTGCTGCCCGTCTACCAGCAGGTTGACAAGGCTATTGCCAAGCACCCCGATGTTGATGTCGTCGTCAACTTTGCTTCTTCCCGAAGTGTCTACAGCTCCACCATGGAATTGATGGAGTTCCCCCAGGTCAAAACCATTGCCATCATTGCCGAGGGTGTCCCCGAGCGTGTAAGTTCCTCAATTGATTTGTCTCTCATCCAATTGCCCTAGCAGCATACTGATTCAGTCCCTAGCGCGCTCGTGAGATTGCCCACGTTGCCAAGAAGAAGGGTGTCACCATCATTGGGCCCGCCACTGTCGGTGGTATCAAGCCCGGCAGCTTCAAGATTGGTAACACTGGTGGTATGATGGACAACATTGTCGCCTCCAAGCTCTACCGCAAGGGTTCCGTTGGTTACGTCTCCAAGTCTGGTGGTATGTCCAACGAACTCAACAACATCATTGCCGCCAACACCGACGGTGTTTACGAGGGTATTGCCATTGGTGGTGATCGCTACCCCGGAACCACCTTCATCGACCACATGCTCCGCTACCAGAATGACCCCGAGTGCAAGATTCTCGTCTTGCTCGGTGAAGTCGGTGGTGTTGAGGAGTACAAGGTCGTCGAGGCCGTCAAGAAGGGCATCATTACCAAGCCCATTGTCGCCTGGGCCATTGGCACTTGCGCCAGCATGTTCAAGACCGAGGTTCAGTTCGGTCACGCCGGTTCTTTGGCCAACTCTCAGCTCGAGACCGCTGCCATGAAGAACAAGGTCATGCGCGAGGCCGGTTTTTTCGTCCCCAACACCTTTGAGGACATGCCCTCTGTCCTCAAGGACGTCTACACCAAGCTCGTCAAGGCCGGCACCATCAAGCCCCAGGCTGAGCCTGTCGTCCCCAAGATCCCGATTGACTACTCTTGGGCCCAGGAGCTCGGTCTCATCCGTAAGCCTGCTGCTTTCATCTCCACCATTTCCGATGACCGTGGTCAGGAGCTCCTCTACGCCGGTATGCCCATCTCCGACGTCTTCAGAGAGGATATTGGTATCGGTGGTGTCATGGCTCTGCTGTGGTTCCGTCGTCGTCTCCCCGACTACGCCTCCAAGTTCCTTGAGATGGTTCTCATGCTTACTGCCGATCACGGTCCCGCCGTGTCTGGTGCCATGAACACCATCATTACCACCCGTGCCGGAAAGGACCTCATCAGTGCCCTCGTTTCCGGTCTGCTCACCATTGGTTCTCGATTTGGTGGCGCGCTGGACGGAGCCGCTGACGAGTTCACCAAGGCTTTTGACAAGGGTCTGAGCCCCCGTGAGTTTGTCGATAATATGCGCAAGGCCAATAAGCTCATTCCCGGTATCGGTCACCGTGTCAAGTCTCGCAACAACCCCGATTTGCGAGTCGAGCTCGTCAAGGAGTACGTCCTTGCCAAGTTCCCCAGTCACAAGCTCCTCGACTACGCCTTGGCCGTCGAGACTGTCACCACCTCCAAGAAGGACAACCTGATCCTGAACGTCGATGGATGCATTGCCGTCTGCTTTGTCGATCTCCTCCGCAACTGCGGTGCCTTCTCCGCCGAGGAGGCCGAGGACTACCTCAGCATGGGTGTCCTCAACGGTCTGTTCGTTTTGGGACGCAGCATTGGTCTGATTGCCCATTACCTCGACCAGAAGAGACTGCGCACTGGTCTGTACCGTCATCCTTGGGACGACATCACCTACCTGCTCCCCAACTTGCGTGAAGGCCGGCCTGGAGCCGAGGGCAGAGTGGAAGTGCAGATGTAAAGCCGTTGTGGAATATGTAAAGAGGGGAGCGACAGTATTTCTTGATTTCTTTTTTACTTTTCAATTGACGAACATGGAGTGATGGAAAAGAGATGGTCGCCCGTATAAGACCAATGACGAAAAGAGGCAGCACGCTGCAATCTAGTTAATCGTATACTGATTTATAAATAGACATGTATTAATTGTGCTCTACGTCGTGTGAATTCCTTAATTACCACTATTTATTCAGGGAGCACACTTGTAATTGCGATTTCTCGACTGAGTGCTGCGTATAGGGACAATTTGAATGAGGGTGTCACGTGACCACGTACCTGGGCGCCGGAGCTCCTAAATTTTAGAGGGACGACAACCAATGGAACTTTGGCGAACTCAAACCTCATTCAACGAGCCAATTGCGTCTCAACCGCGATATCAGGGGACTATTCAACCAATTCCACGCTCCTTCCCCCATCGCCACGTCTCAAAAGAAACAACTTTCCTCCCACAACCAAACAAACGAGTCGCGAACCGCATCCACCGCGATCCTTGAGACTGTCGAGTTTCAGTCTTTCAACATGTCATATTTCCGCATCACACTACACAGATCGGCCATCGGCCTACCGGAGCGAACAAGGGGCGTGCTGGCGGCGCTGGGACTACGAAGACGCATGCAGACGGTGTTTCACCCTGCGGAGCCGCAGTTTGCGGGTATGATTTTCAAGGTGAAGGAGTTGGTGAGGGTGCAGGAGGTGCAGGAGAGGAAGACGAAGAGGGAGGTTAAGGCGGAGAGGACGCCTGATAGGGGGTTTTATGTTGAGAGGAGGGCTGCTGAGAGGAGGGAATAACTGGGAAGGAATGGCGCACAATGAGAGCGGCAGAAGCAGAGACGGGAGGAGTGCAACAGGATTGTATATACCCCGTGTATTATATAGCGTTGAATTTGTATATTAGAATTTACGGACTTGGTACGGCTACGGCTACGGCTACGGCTACGTGATTTGGTGATGTGAAATGATTTCAAGTGGTTCAAGTATGGAAGTGGTGACGATTCATTGATGGAGTAGGATGTGATAACTTTTCAGTGACATTGATTGCTACACATTCATAGACAAAATCAGATATAGTACAACCCATTACAGCTTCGGACAATAGTAAAGTCTAGGTTCAGAAACTCCTCGCGTTATCCACATACTCCTGCGAGGGCGTCTCATACTCGCTCACGAAATAGTGCTCGGTATGACGACCCAGCCACACGGTGAACTTGCCAATCTCCTCGCGCAGCCGCGACACGGACTGCTGGTCCATGTTTGTCTGGGCGAGGAGCTCGGGCAGGGAGACGATGAGGCGGGCGAGGTGCTCAGCGCCGTAGACGTCACAGACGGAGTTGTACTGTGAGTCGTCGTCGTTGTTGTCCCAGAGTTTGCGGATGTCGATGTATTGATGGCGTTCGAAGCTGAGTAGTCAGTAAGATGTTCAATAAATGAGGGCAGGGAAGACTTACCGGTATAGAAGTATTCTGCTGAGGGCTTTTTCGAAATATTCGCGGAAGCCGGCAATGACTTCCTCGAGGATGTCCATGCTGGCAGAGCCGGGTTCGCGATGGGGTTTCTCGTGCGTCAGGTAGTCCTCAAGCACTTTGGTAACGGGTTTGGGGTGCGGGAGCGGCACGAGCTGGTTGTTCTTGGTGACATTTTCCCAGTCGTCGACGAGCATAGCCTGGATGTGGTCTGGTACTGGAATGTTGATCATAGGCTTGTTGTGAAAGGCGTCCTCCTTGGAGTGTGTTAGTGCTGTTGTAGTCTTGTGTACATGAGGGTTGCGAGGTGGCAGTATGTTTCGTAGTCGGAGTCGTCCGCTTGGTCAACTGCTTCCTTTTTCTTGTGGGGAGGGGAGTCTGGAGGGGTGGGAAGGAGAGAGTCTGCAGCTTTGGGTTCCTCGGAGGGTGGCTCTTCTGTGGAGGATCGCTCTTCTGAGGATCGGTCGCCCGTGGAGGATGACTCTTCCTCGAAGGGAGGCTCTTCTGCGACTTTGGCCTTCTTGGAAGTTGGCTTTTCTGCAATCTTGCGTTTCTTGGAGGCAGGCTCTTCTTGGGAAGGGGCCTCCTCTGGGGTTTGAGCACGCCAGGTTCTCTTCCTATTACGCTGAGGTCGCAACTTGGACAGAGTCCCTTGCTGAGGTTTTTGGACATATCGATCGTCAAAGAGGCATCTGCCAGTCTTGGAGAGGTATTGATAATCAGGACGGGGTTGGGTGGTCAAGAAGTCCTTCACAGGCTCAAGAGACTTAAGATTCCGGATTTTCTTGGCTGGTTCCTTGGGCCTGACCTTGATCTTGATCCTGCCTGGGATTCTGGCTTGGACTTGATCTTTCTCTTTGCCTGGAGCCTTGGGTTGAAGTTGGGCAGGTTGGGGAGTGGGAGAAGGAGAGTCAGGGCAGCCTCGAACGTTTGACTCGTCAAACTTTTCCTTGAAAGGGACGAAGCGACCTTCAGGCTTCATGATGCAGCGAAATGCAGTGAATATGAAGAGTGATGGGAGCGCAGTTGGGTGAAGTCTGTGGTTGGTTGTCTGTTGAAATGCCTGTTTGAATGTTGGAAAGCAAGTTGATGCAGGTCTTATGGTACAGGATGATGTACAGACTTGAGGATGAGAAATAGACTGATGACCAGGTCTTATTGTACAGAACTGTTGTACACACTGTAAAGAAAAGTGCAGAATGCAATGAGGAGTGTAGAGGAGTGCAAAGTAAGAGTGCAGAAACGAGCTGGTTTAGAAGAGATAGAAGAAGTAGAAGAAAACGCAGAAGAAAACGCGGGAGGGCATGATATATGCGAAAACTGCTCGCAGAAAGCATATTTGAATAGCATTTGAATCAAAGCCTAAAGTGCGCCTCTTGAAGAGTGAGTGACTGAGAGGGCAGAAAGTGAACCTTAACTGCAGCCACGGCATTTTCTTGGAGAGAATGATTGTTCCGTTGTAGACACTTGACTTTGGTTTCTGCCTTGGGAGTTCGAAGCTTGTGCAGGACGAGGTTCGAGGATTTCGGCAAGGGACAGAACAAAGGGAACAATGCAGGCTTCCAACAAAAGGCAGACAAACAGCGAACAAACGAGTGACGAACGAATAATGTCGAGCAAGAAGAGACGAACAAAAAGCGACAGCAAAACGTACTGCCACAAAAGGCCTGAAAAAGCGTAAAAAGGAAAGGAAAACTCAAAAAAGAAATGTCAAATTGACAGTCGAAACTCACCTGTTCCAATTCCCAATCCTTGCCCCGTCTTCCCCCCCTCCCTCCCTGCGCAGCAACAGAACCCCTCTCCTCACTGCCGCGACTCGACTCGGCGCCCTTTGCATTCTTCTTGACGGGCTTGGTGGACTTTTGCATGCTCTGCTTGAGCTGTGCGTGCAGCTGGGCAGCCAGCTCCTTGTGCTCGGCGTCAAAGGGCCTGATGCGGTCGACGAGAACCCAGTCGTCCCAGGTATTCTTCCAGCCCTTGTAGTGAATCTTGTAGCGGTAGCCCTCGGCGGGTTTCTCTGCGGGCTCTACGTCCATGACTTTGGCTTCGTAGAGCATGTCCATGTGGAAGCAGAGGACTTTTTCGTCCTTGCTGAATTGGGGGGGCGGTTGTTGTCTGGTTGGGGCCATTGTGACCAGAGACAAAGAAAAGTTAGATTGGCGGAGGACAAGGTTTCTCTGAGTTTAGTGGTAGAGATGGCTGTGTTGATTGAAACTTGAAGCTTAATTGTGGTGTTGATGTTGGTGGTTGTGAGTGTTTGGTTGACGTTGAGGTTGAGATGAGTGAGTTGGTGACCCGCGTAAATGGATTTGCACGCGACGCGCAGTGCAGTGCAGTGGTGCCGGCGCAGTGGGCAGGAATTATTGGGGGCAGCCTCACCTCACGCCACTCACTTACAGCATGCTTCAGTCGTCGCCGCCGCCACTGCTGCACTGCAACTTTAGCACAGCACCGCCCACGGCCCCCCCGCAGCGCTCAACCCGTACAACGCCTCACTACAACGAATTCCGCGTCCAACTTCAACTTCATCCAACCAACCAACACCTTGACAACCGTCAAAATGCCCCCCACAGAAGAACAAATCCTCACAGACTACCTCCTCCAACCAGCCCCCCTCAACTCCATCCTCACCTTTGATCAATTCAAATCCCTCTTCCCCCGCCAAGTCCAAGGTTCCCAACACCTTCGCACCCTCTTCCGCGACCTCCAGTCCCAGCGCAACGCCCTCATCGACACCGTCACCGCCGCCATTGACGATGAGACGCAGCGCGGACAGGCCATGAGGCGTCAGGTGCTTCAGCAACTGCGTGAAGCTGATCGCCAAGAAATCGACGGAGAAATTGAACTTGAGAGAGCAGTACGTCAAACCCTTCCACTCACAAGAGTAGCCCTTTTACTAACACACATAGTTATTTGCTGAAGAGTCTGGGGCGAAAAAGTCTGAACATACGCTAGACACCATCCTACCTGAACTTGAAGGCGCCTCGGCCGCTATCCAAGCTGAGATACTGCGCCTGCGCGAGGAAGAAGCTGCCATTACCGGGTCTATCAAACAGACCGTAGACCGTCTCGGCGACCTACGTTACGGCAAGATGGCTGATCCATCACTCAAAGATGATGTGCTCGATGGCTTATCCACACTACAAGAGACATGCGAATCAAAGACTTGAGACCTTACCACGAAGACTTCACCAAGAGGAATATCAAAAAGTAACCGGAAACAACTGTAGTATTATGCGCGTTTACCTCAAAAAGACAAACTCCGTCACGAGAACGCGTCGCGCAATCTATACCAGAAACCAAACATCAAAAATCACAGCGCCATTTTAAAAAAGAGCTCAAAAATCAATCAATCCGATGCTGCGGCCTGGAAACCAACAGCGCACAAAGCTTGGCGACGAAACCGGCTCTGTCCAAATGCAGCAGCCGCCAATAAGAATAAACAAGAAACCCAAAACCCAACCAAGCCGTCGCAATCCGAAGAATAGATACCGCTTCCGCCCAAAGAATCTTTTTACTAGAAATAATTAAAAAGGGGTCGCAAGTGAAGTCGAGTCGATCAAATGGATCAAGTCGAAGGTGCTGCTTATTGGGCAGCGGCGGGAGCACCGCCAGCGGGAGCGCCAGCGCGACGGTTCTGTTGTTGACCAGCCATGCGATTACCCCTAGAATAGTTGTTAGTATTTAGAGTTGCATCCAATTAACGTAAATGCACAATCAACTTACATAAAGGTACGGCTGGCGAAGGAAACAATGATCATGAAAGCCCACTGAGGAATGAGTCCAAAACCCCAGATGACGTAGCCCAGAGGGACGGCGACACCGAGCTCAGCAGCCTTGCCGTTGAAAGGGTGGAAGAAGGACTCGAGCAAAGTGTAGCCATTCTTCTCGCCGTTGTTGTAGTCGGCGACAATGGACTCGGTAGTGGCGCTGGTGAGGTTGAGGCGAGTAGTGTAGACATCAATGGCAGCGGGGGCAGGGAGCATCTCAAAGGCCCAGATGACACCGGCACCGGCAGACCACGAGTTGCAGAGAACGGGCTGGTCGTCACAGTTGAGAATGGCCATGTGGGGAGCCTTGGGGAGGATGGCAAACTTTCCAGCGGTAGCGTTGAAGGCCTTTTCGACGGTTTCGCAGCGGCCTGGACCGGGAAGATAGTTAGCAGTTGAAGCGCAAACAAACAAATAGACGTTTAAAGCTGGCGCAAAGCTATCGCGACAATGCCGTGACACCACAGGAGAAAAAAGCGCTGTACGTACCGTAGCAAGTCTTGTTGCGGCCAGTGATGAGGACCAACCATTCCTCAGGGGACTTGGCGTCGTCCTTGACGGGCTTGTACAAGGTGTCCTTCCAGTTCTCGAGCGTCAACTCGGAGACGGTCAGCGAGCCGACCTTGGCCTCGGTGGCACCGACGGGGTCCTGGATGACGGGCTTGGGCACGTAGGAGCCGAACTTGTCGAGCAAGTTTTGGAACTGGGCCTTGTACTGGGCGAAACCGCCCTCTTGGGCGGAGGCGAGGACGGGGAGACCCGCGAGGAGAATGGAGAAGCGCATTATGATTATAATTATGTATGTGTGTGTGAGAGAGTAAAGAAGACTGTCGATGGGTAGCGATCAGCAGAAGATGAGGGGGTTTTGGGACTGTGTGTGGTGCGTAAAGCTGTGTAGAAGTGAAGGAAGGGAAAGGAAGAAACGCGGCGCGCGACGGGACTTGGTGATGGAGGCAGCTCACTTTGGTGGTTAATTGTAATTAGACGTGGCCGCAATTTATTTTTTTAGCCTCGCCTCGTAAGTGAATGGCCCAGAGCAGAGCTCCCCTGAAGAGCACCACCCAGCTCTCACCAAAGAAGGACCCGTAATGGGACCCGAGGAACCTGTAAGGGAGCTCCAAAGAGGTCTGTAAACCTGGAGCCACCCCTGTTCCAGCCAATGACGGCGCCCCAAATTCAGGGGATCAAAGCTCTCCAGTGGAGGGTCACTTCCAGGTAGTGGGTACCTGGCTGGTTATTGCCTACGCCCCGAAAATTCGAGTATTGAGTACCTTGTCATTCTGTCTGCTCACTCTTTGTTCGTCAAAGAAGTCTTGCTGTTAAACATCACATATGTGCAAAATAAATATAGTCTCAAACAAAAGACTGATCTCTAAGCATGTGGCCAAGAGAATGCCACACACTATTCTACGCAAAATGTCCTTTGCCAAGTATAATGTTGAGTGTCCGTTCTTTACATGATGAAAATAGAGGTACAGGCCTAGCTACGCCACATGTATGAGCGACAGGCAGAGAGTAAAACGGATTAATTGGTACCGTAAAAGGTGTCTGTCAGCACAAACGGCATATTCTGGCGCACACAGCAACGTGTCTACGAACGCGGTCACATCATGGTGGTCATATCACAAGAACGTCGGTATTGTGCCGACCATGTTCAGCGTCTGCAAAGAAACCGATGACATTTCCATTTTCGGCTGTACAGGGTTTTTTTCAGCTGCGGTAAGTGGTATAGCACTGTAAACGTGTGCTGCATCAGGTTCTTTTTACGGTCCATCGGTAGCCAATGCCCAGTTGCCCAGCCTTAGCGTATCAGGATTCTTCACTATCTTGACAACTCCAGCAGGCCAAGCTGAATTCACATGCTGGCTGATCACTGACTTCTCCCGAGCTTCCTCTGCAACGTCTGAGATCTCTTGTATAAGTCGGCTCGCCTCAGCCCCCAATTTGACCTGGGCAAAGCGAAAAACAATTTGCCCCAGGTAACAGTTGCGACCTTGGTCACGAATACCCTTCAGTGTTAAAGCGATTGTAGACCTCCTCTCTACAGCTTCTAAAGGCTCCGCGTCGCCGAGTGCGCCTGCGTGCATGAAGCAAAGGAATGAGTACAGCTGTAGCATGTAAATATCGTAGCTTGCGTAGCCGTGCCGTAACACATATAATCGTATAAGAGTCTCGAATCGAATTTTGGCGTCGTTGAGGGTTTGAAATAGTCTAGGCTTAGGTATCTCGATGCTTATGTCGATTAGTGTTTCCAAGATATATATGACCAAATGATGGTAGTGTGCACTAATGCAAGTTAGCATTGATGACGCAGAAGAACGTGAAGAGGTGCGCATCTGATTACACGTACTGCATCTTCAAGTGCCAAGGAAAACTGATGTTTTTCGCATCAACTGCTTGGGGGAGCCGTGCATACCACTGACTGAGTTTGGGCCAGGTGTGCTGTATCTTGTTTAAGGTGCTTTCGTCGTCCTCTGCATCGGTGAAGTAACCTATGACGAGCTCGTTCAAGATGGCCCGAAAGTCGCTCAAAGGCTTGATCGTTGTTCCACATTGCACCGATACAACTGTTTGCCGCAAAGGGTATCTGAGGTGAAACTCTCCGTAGAAACCAACGTTTTCCTCGGGGTCAGGTAGCGCGATGTCGGGCGGAGTGATCAGCAGCGGCGCTGAAAATACGTGGAAGGAATGTACCCTGTATTCAACTATTAGTACAGCAAGACGCAATATGTACAAGCCAAGTCCTCATACGCCTGTAATCCGAATAGACCCCATGCCGTAATAGCTCGTGCGTTTTGCATTGCGGCGTCCTCACCCTGCAGTGCTGAAGAAGAAAAGAGATGTATTTGATTAGCAGCACAAATTGCTTGCTGCAAATATTGGATACCGATTTTGTCATTACCGTCGGCATCCAGCGTTATTGACATGGAATTGCTGCTTGAATCGTAGTAATTTGAACGTTTCCGACTTCCAAGTCCCAAAGCCGCCTAGCCTCGGCGAGAAACTTGTACCCAAGAGTTCGCGTATCCCAGAAGTCAGCACGGTTCGCAAGCCTTGTAATACCGTGCTAGTATGCAACTTAGCAAATCGAACATATATGCATTGCCATAACCCGCACTTACACAAGCTGATGCAAGAATTGAATTTACCAGAAGCGGAGAACAGAAACGCCTTCTACCTGCCGCCATGTCTTGCAGAAACAGGTCTTTCTGGAGCATTGGAAAGAAGCCATACTCAGTTAAGAGGAATACTCGTATAAGCTCGCGCAGCAGCGCATCGTCATCAATTACCATAGTCCAATGCTTTGCAGAAACGGAGTTTAGCCGAGGGTCAATGATTTCCGCTGCATGAAACGGAATACAATAAGGGTCCAGGTCAGGATCGGCTGCGATTTTGTCTTTACTCGGTTTGCACTCGGAGAAGGATGAGCATTGGAAGAGCCATGATTTCAGATATGGATTGTCCTTCCTGAGAAGGACTGTAGGCAAGCTCTGTATATAAGGGAATTCATATTGATGGTGTACATCCGGGACAAGACGGAGTTGCAGCAATAGGTCTGCATCGCGGATATATCGTAGCACAGCGTCTGCACTGTCTCCATTTCGGAGTCGAGCCCAAACCTCGACTGCTTCGGTATCAGACTTGGTAGCAATGTATGAGAACAGCTCTTCGTATGTGGCCAGCCGTTTTTGTAAATCTTCATACTTGCGCTTCTTGGCCTGACCGTGTGTTTCTCCAGCAGTGGCCAAGTACCGGCAACTCCGTCCGCGCTTAGAACACTGCAAACATCGTGGCCGTCTTCCGTCACACTATTATCATAACCAAACATATTAGACCCGACTTATACCCCAGTCACTGATTCAATACTTTCCCCTTAGGCTTTTGGTGATGTAGTTGGGTTGGAGGTACTGACCTTAGTTTTTCGCTGACGACAAGATTCACAAGCAGCCGCAATCACAGCACGCGTCCCAGTTGTGGCGTGATGAGAAGCATTTGACGTGCTTTGCCCCTCCGCTAGGAGTGACAAAGGTGGTCGCGGTAGAATAGGGGGCAAAGGTCGATGGTACACCATTAAGCGACGCCTAGAGCTGAAATCGATTAACCAAAAAAAAAACCAAACAAAAGAAAGGATGTCGGGCTGTTCAAGAAAAGCAGTCTTGGAAGTCAACGAGCTTTGCGAATAGTATTTTACTGCCACAGCAGTGGCAGTAATCCACGACTGCAAAGTCATGTGACGCAAACATGACTTTATTCATTGACTGCACGGCATCGCGGCTTTTACTGGAGAAAGTGCTGAGCTGATCTCATCTTGAGAACCGGAGTAGCCATGACCAAGCAGGACAAAGGAAGGGTGCGAGCGAGACTTATTGGCATCAGAAACACTCAGGTGAAAGGCTCCATGGATTCTTTAAGATAAGAGCTACTGAGAGGTGGCAGCTGTTCTCCCCTATATACCATCCCGTCAGTGTCATACACTGTACCTGGCAGCACGTACCGTGGCTGCCTGCCATCCATCCATTCACTGAGTGATGAGACTGAAACCAACGGCATCGAGTCCATCCTGACTTAAACGTTGTCCATGGACATACCTACCAGAGGTAGATTACGGCTGGAGCAAAGCCTTGGTACTTTGTCGATGTCCTAGAGTACAAGGCTATCACAGACACACTCTGGCCAAACTTGGCTGCCCTTTATTTTCCTTTAGTATTGAAAAAGCGAAAACCCGTTTCGCCTTCGACGGTACTAGATATTTCAAAGTATTTTACAAATTTTTTGGACGCAGCTTAATCTCCAAGTGGGTAAGCATGAAGGATCTGGCCGTGAAACAACTCAGAGTCCTTCGCCGCAAGGAATACAAAGCTCGGCGCAACCTCGCTCGGCTGGCCAGGCCTGCCAAGTTGAGACTTCTCCCCAAACCCTTCCATCTGCTCTGCCGGTCGAGACGCCGCCTGGATCGGCGTGTGTACCGGGCCTGGGGCTACAGCGTTGACTCGAATGCCCTTGGGAAGTAGCTGCTTTGCCAATGATCGAGTGAATGATACAATAGCTCCCTTCGTTGCTGCATAATCCACCATGCCAGTAGTGCCTCGAAAAGCAACTGTAGATGTGACATTTATGATTCTGATGTTGATAATTGTGGTGATTAGCCACTCTGACAATGCAGACACGCTGAGGGTGAATTCAACACTTACGAGCCTCCTTTCTCCATGTGAGGAACAGCATATTTGGTGACTGCAAACATCTGTAGAATATTGCTTCTGAAGGTGCTTTCCACGTCGTCCAGATTAATCTCAGCAATGTCGTTGCACATTATCTGCTTGGAAGCATTGTTGACCAAAGTATGGATCTGGCCGTATTGCTTGACGTGCTGCTCGACTGCGCCGCGGCAAGTCTCATTGTCCATCAAATTGCCAGCAATAAGCAGACATTTTCTGCCTTCCTTTTCCACAAGCTTCTTGGTGTCTTGTGCATCCTCCTCTTCCTCTGGGAGGTAGACAATGCTGACATCCGAACCCTCTCGCGCGAACAACACGGCAACAGAACGGCCGATACCAGAACTGTGCTCACAGTTAATAGATGTGTTTGTCTTTCCAGCTATGCTGCCAACAAACTTACTCGCCGCCCGTGATCAGAGCCTTGTTTCCCTTGAGCTTGCCCGCTGCGATATACTCAACGGGCTGGTTCTTACCCTCGAGCGCCGTTGGTTCGCTTGTTGGTTTCAAGTCTCGCTCTAAGCTATTAGTATCCCAACTCTGTTAGCCAGCTCTTGGCCCTTTTTTGGTAAGGGGGCTTCGTTTTTCGTCACTTTGACATTCAGGACTATCATTCTTACCCTGGCTGGTTTTGAGCCTGCGCTTCTTTCACAGGTTCAAAGTTTCCTTGAGAAGACACTGACATTGTATAGAATGGTCGATTTCTGGGTTGATTATCATTCAAAAATTGCAAAAGCTGCGTATGTGAGTTTTCTCATATGGAGAAAGTGCAGCTCAGTGCCATTTAAATGCTTCAGAAGACGTATGCTCTGTCGTCAGACTGAGTCCATTAGGTGATTGTGACATCATTGCGATACAAAACTCGAAGGAGTTATTCTTTAATAACATGGAACGCTATAAATTTCTA
The DNA here is from genome assembly GCA_022702485.1 of Simplicillium sp. C3G150-2. Taxonomy (NCBI): domain Eukaryota; kingdom Fungi; phylum Ascomycota; class Sordariomycetes; order Hypocreales; family Cordycipitaceae; genus Simplicillium; species Simplicillium sp. C3G150-2. The sequence continues at coordinate 223,888 of JAJIYY010000005.1, read as the reverse complement.
TTTTGTATTCAATGGCTTTTTTACATGACCATCCCATAACATTTGTAGTTTCAAGTCTCCAGATGGGAGCAACGTTTGCGGCAGAGACCGCGGCCGCAAGCTGTGGGAGTGCGCGCGCACCACACGCACGACACGCACTGTTACGTGCAACTAGAAAAATGTAAACTCAATTCTTGATAAAATATAGTCTAGCGATATGAATATAGGAGTCCTCTACTGGTTCAAAGCCTAATTCTCGCCAAAGAGCGATTTGCTAGCCGACAAGCATTCTTCCTTCACCTCGACCAACGGCATATTCGTAGGCACAATTATCGTGTCCCCCTCATCCAACTCAGGTCTTTCAAGAATCTCACACTGGCTATGAACGAGGTTGGCCTTTGCAAAATGACCTTGCCGTTTTACTGCCCGCTCATGTAAGACGGACTCTGGCGCGTCAAGGAAGATGAAGCCAACCTGCAAGTCACCCGACTTGTGACAGGCTTTTCTTAAAAGATCCCTGTAGTCCCTTTTGAGTGCCGAGCACGTAATTATTAGATGGCGCGAACCGTCTTGCTCAGGATGCACCGAAGAATGTTCTCCAAGCGCTTCGAGCCAGCCGCGGCGATCTGCATCCGTCAATGGCTCACCTCGATGCATTTTGGCGACATTGGCTTTGGGATGATACTGCAACATGGAACCTATTAGCTGAAAAAACGAATTGGGTCATCGGGTGAAGTATGTAGTGAAGTTTGCTCTGCTCCGCTGTGCTGAACATACATCGTCGCCTTCCAAGAACTGAGCGTCAACGTTATCAGCAAGAAACTTGGCAATTGTAGTCTTGCCCGTAGCGGACGGTCCCGCAACAAACATGACCCATCTGTACCCGTCTTTGTTGTTTGCCATGTCGTCGTTGGAAGAGTCTGCCTTATCATACGAGAATTGTGATTTCTCCGTTATGGTGGCTCTTAACATCCATAGATATATATAGCCACAGAATACATACCGTAAAGTAGTGCGACATTCCTACTACAAACCTCCATTGTACAGTTTGTTATCGGCTGGGTCTTTGGCAGACCCTATGTCTCGTATCATTCGTTGCGTCACTGTGACCTGCTTTGGAGCGCCACTCAACACATTGTCCTGCGCTGAGCTTCTTCGTCCATGAAAAAACAGTTGCCCCCAAATGAACCATGGTGGGGGCTGGAATGGCTATGATGTACAAGAGAATCATTGTAGCGCAAAATATTCTCGCCAATTGTTACCCAGTACAAGGCAACTAACACATCTCTACATGATTCCGAGTCCGGCTAACAGTCAATCGAGCCAAGCATCTTTACCCTACAAATCATTCCGTGCTTTTGTTACAAACTCTGAATTATTCTCAAGTAGAGTCTGTTTTTCATGACTATCATTGAATAGGATCTTGAGCTTAAAGGTAACAAGGCTCTTTTCGTAGCAGAGGTTTCGCTGCCGTGCTTTTGGCGACAAAGCAAGGCAAGGCGCAAGCTAACGACTTCAGAAACAAAATCACCCACGACACTGGAATAAGTTGATGAAAAATTTGAAAATTTGTAATAGAAACCAGTATTACTTACAAACTAAATGATATAATACCAAGAGCAGCATTCTGCTCGTCGAAAGGTTCAGTCATCAGTTGGATGTATCGACAAAATAAAGTCGTTTGGTTTCGCACTGTGCTCGGCGGCATATGTAAGGACTGGCTTGTATCTCTTCCTATTAACAATTGAAAGGATAGGTATTCTTTAGCTCAAATGTTATTACTGGATAGTAATCAGCCTCTACTGCACGTCCCCTATTTTTCTTTATTTTTACTGCGTCGATTGGCCATGGACCAGCCAAGCCCGTCTCACCCAACCCATCAACGGCCCGGCCCCGCGATTGGTCACTAAAAACGCCCCGGTCTCCAACGCCCATACAAACCATCATCCCAAATAACCGTTGTATACACCATCAACACCACCCAAACTGGTAAACAACAATCATGGTACGTCTTCTCCTTCTCCAACACCTCGCCAACTATTTTCCTCAGTCACATTAACACAATGCAGGCTCCAGAGCCAGGCGCTCAACGTAAACAGCCCCGGCCCAACGCGTCTCGAGACGCGTTCCGCATGAACGACCCAGCCAACGACGACGACTACAACGAGCCTCGCCCCAAGAAACGCGGCCGGCCCAGGAAAAGCGACACCGATGGCAGACCACCCAAGCGCAGATCAACAGGCGAACCATCTCGCCGCGCATCAAATTCCACCGGGCAACCGAAACGACGAGGTCGGCCACCTGGATCCAAGAACAAAACTAAAACGACCAAGACCAAGACGATAGGCAAGAAGGGTCTCCCTCAGGCTCTTTCTGGTCCCCAGCCTCCTCGGTATCGTGAATCGTTAGCTCCCCGACCTAGTGCTAATCGACGACCTTCCGAGTCGGACAACGAGTGGGAAGACGAGGAGGATATCGAACTGCCTCCGTCACCAGCAAAGCCATACACGCACATTGCACCGTACGTCCGTCGCGTCCGCCAGGCTAACATTGAAGCAAAATGGTCACCGTTGGGTAATCCGTCACTTAAAGCCCTCACGTCCATCCTGCAGCTCGCTCATCGCCCCATTCTCCAACGCCTCTCCAACACCCAGCAACGCCAAACACATACCGCTGCTGCGCTCCGTCTCGTCACCAACCAAATCACCAAAAAGATTGCACGTGGACTTCCGTTCCCGCCCTCATCTATGCTCCCCGCGCGTGGTAAAGGGTCAGGCAGCAGGGGACGGCCGCGCAATCTTCCTGATGGAGGCAGAGAAGCCGAGCTTAACTTTGAGAGTGTGCTGGATTCGAAGCAGGAGCTGGAGCGACAGCTAGATCCAGCGCTGGATGCGGTGGAGTTGCTGAGAGCGGAAAAGGAGCGTATGGAGCAGGAATTAGAGATGGATTATGAGGCGCTGAGGAATCTACAGGAGGGAGCGAGGGCACAGGCTCGTGAGCAGCGTGAGTTGCTCAAGAGGGTGCATGACTTTGCTCGAGAGGACAAGAATGCTCCCAAGACGAAGGATCAAGACATGATCATAAAGGAAGAACAGGGCGCACTGGAGAATCCATTCTTGGTGAGTGCATTGTCTAGCACTACATGGTCGTACACTAACATATATCAGGACGCAAAGGGGGATCTGAAGCCCGTCATTGCTCAATTAGGCGAGCACGTTGACAGCATGAGAACCAATCTCGATCAGACAGCCGATATTCTTCCCCAGATGGAATACAGCAAAGCGGCGCTGCAGGATCTGCTGTCGAGATGTCTGGATGCCGAAGATTATGAGCGAGTTGTCTTGGGCTCGTAGGATGGGTTCGACGACGAGGCTCTCGAACTGGAAAATACGGAACAAGGAAATGCAGAATCATAAGGGAAACGGACGGAGTTTTTTTCAGGCGTTTGAGCTTGCTTGGCAAGATTGGATAGGACTTGATACCCAGATAACGATGTAATGAGACATGTCATATTTCACAATGCTTTTAAAAAACCACACTGCGCTTACAGATTGACATGTACACTTGGCAGGTCACATGCAGATAGAAACAGAAAGTCAGGCACAATTCGTCACTGTTAAAATTCTATGTACACAAGAAGTTGAACGCCCAAGGCGAAAAGCTATTGAACAGCATGACAGCTCTGCATCCGTAGACACTGAAGCCAAGTCAGTCGTCTCTTTTTTTTTTGTTTGTTTGTTTTTATCCCCGTTATCCAAATAGGGTTTTTGAATATCAAATCCGGCTCCATCACATGAAACGTTGCCGGACTCCCATCCCGTAAAAGAGGTGCCGATTTGTATGTAAAGAATACAGCCAAAAGAGTATTTCCAGTTCTATGTCCCGTCTACCCTCCATTGATTGAAATGCATCGCTTAGACTTGTAAGAAAGAAAGAAAAAAAATGTGAAAAATGGTGGAAACATCTTGAAGGAGAGACCAGATCACAGATGAGTAGAACAATGAGGATCTAGGCACAGCCTAGGACGGCACGTTCTAATCCTCTCCTTTCATTTTTTGTTTTGTTGGTTTTTTATTCTTTGGAAGTCTTAACGACGGTGGTTGGCAGTGGTGGTGCCGTTGGTAGGGTAAGGGATGGGGACAACGGTGATTGTGTGCTGCTTAGTGGTGGTGACATCGGGGGGGCAGTCCGAGGTGCTCTGAGGCTTGTCTTGAGGCTTATCCTGGGGCTTGTCTTGAGGCTTGTCGTTGTTGACGGGCTTGTTGTTGACATCCTTGATGCCAGAGCTGCCAGTCTGGGCGGGAGAACTAGCACCAGTCTGGGTACCGTCGCAGGGAACGGTGACAAAGACGGTGGAAGCAGGAACAGTGACAGTCTCCTTGGCAACGGTGACGGTGACGGTGGGAGCATCCTTGCAGGCCTCAGCCGACTCAGCGGGCTTGGGAGTGTCGGTGCCCTTGGGCTTCTGAACAGTGACGGTGCGGGTCAAGGTAGAGGTGGCAGTGGTCGTGGTGGTGGGCTCCTCGGCGCCGTTGGTCTCGGAGCAGGGGACGACAACGGTCTCCTGGACGGTTTGGCGAACGACGGTAGGGACGACAGAGCTGCCACCAGGGCCACCCATGGTGATGGTGATGGTCTTCTCGTGGACCTTGTTAGTGGTGATGGTGGTCAGGCTGCTGGTGGTGGCGGGAGAAGCAGCTCCGGTGGTGGAGATGGGAGTGCCAGTGATCTTGCCAGCGCTGTGGTCAGAGATGACGGAAGAGGAAACCTTGCCGGCCTCGGAGACGGGGCAGACGGTCTTGGTCAACTCGACGGTGTTGGTGACAACGTTGGTGACACGGTCGGACTCGGGGATGGAGGTCATGCCAGGCTTGCCAGCAGGGCAGTTAGTGACGGTGGGAGCACAGCTGATGACAGTGTTAACCTGAGTGTGAATGACAGTCAGGGTGGTCTGGCTGTCTCCGGGAGCGGTAGTGGTAGTGTTGCCACGAGGGAAGTGCATGTGGTGGCCGGGGGACATGGCGTTGGCAACAGAGGCCAGGACAGTGACGGCGGCAACAGCGGACTTCATTTTGACGGATTGAGTCGTTGGCAAAGAAATTCGTGTATATGTGATCTCAAATGGAAAAGTGTAAAAAGATTGGGTTGTCGAAAGTCGATTTCGAAGTGTAAGAGCAAAGAAGCAAGGGGTTCAAAGTCGTGGCAAATCCAGCAAGCTCACGTCGGGTGTGTAAGAAAGAGAATGAAAAAGACAAAGGCGATTCACACAGAAATGATTCGTTACGTGGAACGGGATTTCTAGCAAAAGAGTCAAAGTCTTGGTGTCTTTGGTTGCGTGAGCGGGCGAAACTGTAGTTGGAACAGTTGTAAGAGAGAGATATGCCGTAGATTGAGAAACCTGAACAAGAGAATGTATGAGAAGTCTTTTGATCCAAAAGGAGAAGGAAGAAAAGCCTCGAAAGCAAACAAGAGGAAAAATGAGAGTGAAAAGTTGAGAAGCACAAAAAGAGAATGTGGTGAAGAGAGAAAAGGGAAAAAGAGGAAGAGGAGAGGAGGAGAGAGGAGATGTTACGAGGTATAGTATGCGTACACGCACCTCATCCACACCAACAGCAGCAGGCCATCCACCCACCCACCAAAACGATGCAAGCCAAGGGGCAGCGCCAAAAGAGGGGAGGGCCCGATTGGCAGGTGCAGTTGCAGGCACTTGCAGGCACTCGCAGGTACGGGATTTGCGGGTACGGGCTATGAGAAGGGGGGGGTGTAGTGTGCTAAGGCGGGGGTGCATGTTTCGGGGCCGCACTTTTTATGGGGGCATTTCAAGGCACAGAGGCGCTGGACAGAGGAGGGGCATGCTAGCAAGTGCCCCAACGTGCCCTGGGCGCGTCATGGCAGCGCCGAGCAGCCAGTAAGCTACAGCAGACGCACTGCCTCGTTATTACTGGATCATGCTGGTAACTGACGACGACAGTCCTTCCAGCAATGCCCTTGTTCTCCCCTGCCAGTTCGTGGTCCCAGTGCCCACGATCTCTGACCCTCTGTCGATGCTACTGGCTGGACTCTGGCGCATTAATCCACCGGCTCAGGCACACTCTGCCAATGACGCACAAGATGCTACCTCTTGCTTGCGCTTTACAGCGTCGGTAGGTGTAATGGCAGAGTGATTGCGCCGTTGGAGATTGTCATCGACGTTGATTTCATCAGAGTCTAAGTCTACAATGCACTCAACATGGTAATAAGGTGAGGTCTCTGGGAATTATTTTTGTGTTGTGTCTCTACGACACAGATAACAATACCAAGCCAAGTCTCCATTTGTTCCGAGTTTTTTTTTTCCTCTCTCTTGTTGAATATGGATACTGTATCCAAAACATGGTGGTTGACATCTAGACCGCAGCAGGGATGAAGCACAGCCTTTGCCTGCAAGGGATCTTTATCTCGAAAATAGATACACCCATGTGCTGCCTGTTTTTACTACTGTGTCTTTTTGTTTCCGGTATATTTTCTGTTTGATTCTTGTTTTATTTATCATGTATTTCTTGTTTTCCTCATTCAAGCAAACTCTTTTATCCCGGCTGTTCCCCTTTCATGCTGTTCAGGGGTCATGCAGGTACCAAATCCTGAGACGCGCTCTCAGCCAATCATCCGGCTCTGTGTGTCTCCCGCTGCTCCACCTGGATGGCCCCTTGGTAGAGCGATCGACATTCTCTTTTGCTGCGTTGCTCCTCTCAGATGCCAGAGAAACCCATTGTTCTTTGTCTTGGCCTTGTAAAAGTCCACCGAGGCTTGCAGTGGCGTTCTAACTCTTTTTCTTTTTTTTTCCTTTTCTTTTCTGGTCTGGTCTGTCTCCTGCAATTTACATGCTCCTCCTTTCCGCGGGGCATTGAGCGTTCTAGATCAGACTGCTGCTAAGGATTGTTTGTCAACGACAGGATTTGTTTGGTCCATGGCGGCGGTTACTGCAACAGCGTCATGCATCCGTCTTGATCCTTATTTCGATTGAGCCACGGAACCCACGGCAGACCATTTTTGACTTTGTCATTTTGTATTCCGTAGCTGTCATTTACTGTCGTGATACTATGCTGTGACCCCATGTCGCGCACCACTCTCTATGTATCGACCTACCCTTGACCAGACATCAATATACTGTGATGCCAGTTTAAAAATCAACCACTGCTGAATTAATTATTTCAATGTTATTCTCGACATGAGAGGTATCGTAGCATGCATCTGATTTTTTGATTTTTTTTTTGTCATGTCGCGGCGCAGACATGTCAAGTCTTTGCCATCCTTACTCTTTCTCACATCATGCTTAATATCCATCATCAATGCACGTCAAACGCCTGTACTCCAAGCCTCCGACAGTGAACCACCGTTTTACATGTTGCACTTTAGCTTTCCAATAGTCTCAAGTAGATTCCATCCAAAACTCCATCTACCAAGAAAAGATCATGGTCCTCAGTTCCATCACGAGAAAATTCCACTGTCGCCATGCCATGCCACGCACCAATCGGCCGACTCAGCATACGAACGAGAACGCGCGGGCGAACAATGGCAACTAACCACACCCCACCCCCTTTCAGAATCAGACACCCTCTCAACTCTCCCACCCGCCCACTTCTCTTGAACTGCTCTTGGAACTCTTGACCTCACCTCTTCTCTGGCTGTCCGGTCCTTCATCTATCCTCGCCATATTCTTGGTGAAACATCTCAACCCACCCGTTTCAACCTTCATCCCAGATCCAAGACCTTCTTGATCCTCTCCCAACTCCCTTTCGGCCTGGTCTACAATCCACACCAACTCTTCCACGTCCATTCTACTGCGTTCTCTTCTGCCCGTTCAATGTCTCTCGTCCCCGGCACGCGCCATCACATTCCTCCATCCCGCCAACGCGCTCACCAACCTGTCGCGAATTGGACTTTCCCCAAGTTCTGCATCACGCGTTGAGCATGCCGAACTTTGCCATGTAACATGCTTTTTTGACTCTTTCGTTCATGCCGAGAATTTAGCCATTGCTTGGCGTCTAAAGTTGATGGGATGTGCGCACAAGCGCACCTGCGAAACAGGCCCCTGTCAAAATCGCAACCTACCTGCACGCAAACCAGTCCATCCCGCCATCCATCACGGTTGTCCCATTCTAGACTAATTCGTCCAATGCTCGTCCAGTGACGTGAGACTGACCTTGCTTTTTGATCAAAGGAATCGACTGTGCGAACTGCACGCTTTGTTGCTTTCCCCCACAACTCACAGACTGGATATTGCACCAACTTTTCTTATTGCGGCAAAGTCGCTGTGAGCTGGTAAAATTGTCATATGCAATCATCTATTCAAAGCATCACCAGCATAGTTTATCGACGTCTCATATTCGCCCTAATTAAAATCACTTAAAAAAAAAGCCGCGCATAATCCCTCCAGAGTATCAGTATCCATGCACCCAACGCCGGTGAACCCTGCCTATTCCTTCCCGCTGTTATCCCTCTTCCCAATTGTCGCTAGCATCTGCCACTTCAACCTTTTCTTTTTCTTTCTGGTCTAGCGGGTATAAAGCACAAACACCAGTAAACGCCGCCGTTTCAAGTTCCGTTCAAGCTAGCTCCTTGGTCCCGTGGTCATTTCACCTCACTTGAGATTTTGTGCTTGTCACTTTTAGAACCAAACAATACCAGTAGGCATGCCCTGTAGTGCTTAACATAGTAAAGAAGTCATTCCTTTCCAAAATCAGAGAAAATTCAAAGTGTTCTGCAGACGAACTCGCCCAATGACTTGCACCGAGTCCCACTACCATATCGTGCGGCGTAGCCCTTTCAGCAGTAGCTTATTAAAACTACTCAAGGTATTCCTCATGCGATCACATCAATAAGACAGCGTTGACCCTGCGGATAGAGAAGAAAGTGCGTGCGCGGCATGATGTCACGATCCGACATGCCTTCTCTCGTAGCAACCAAGTGCATACCTATACAGACTAAAATTATCAAAGTTAGAAAACTCACTCCAAATAAGGGAAACGACAGCATTGAATCAAATCATGGAGAGAGAACACTCACTCCTCGGACCTCGGTGGTGGAACGCGCCTTGGCAGGCTCGACGGCCCTGTAGACCACAGGCGCAACAATTCCTGAACGACGCAAGAAAGGTACGGTAGGGCCTTAAACTGTGGCGTTCAGGTTGCGAGCTCTTGGAAAGCCTGTCGCGGATATCAAAGTTCCTGGATACGTCCCATACAAATGCGTGAGTGTATTAGCCGTGGTATCTGTGCCAGCGAGGATATTGGACTGAGCCTCGGCGACAATGTCGTCCCATTGGACGTCGCCCTTTTATAGGCTTCAAACATGTAGTGGAATAGAGATTACTGGGCGGCGATGGTAGTTTCATGCTCGTCGGTAGAACAGTAACTCTCGAGGGATTCGCGCGGCGTACTGGCCCAGTCGGCGGGAGAGGTTGGCGACCATGCCGAATATGGTGGGGAGATATTTGAGCGCGGCGCCAAAGATGGGCACGTTGGCTTTGAGGGCTCCTAGGGTTGCTGAATCTGCCAGGTCCCGCGTATACCGTGTTTTCTAGACTCATATTAGAGAGACGCGACAAGCTTCGCTGTAAGATGCAAGTAAAACTACCTGACCGGACTCCAGAGTCCTGCTGCACTTTCCAAAGGTCAGCTCGCCAATGATATTGTTGGCAAGGAAATAAAATCATTTATGGACGTCTAGGTAGCCCCGTTGGGTAACATCTTTGCTCATCTGGGCTATGGCAACATCCACACGGACGACAATGATGCCATAGTTGCCCTGTAAACCGCCCTGATAAAGGCTTGGCGAGGAGCCGACGTCTATTGCCGTGGAAAGTCCTGTCGGTTGTGGTGAGGAGACCGAGTTTGCCCACAAAGACGAAGTCAGCGTACCATTTTGTCTTGCAGAAGTCTTCCTTGAGGCTGTAGATTGTCTTGACGGCGTCTGAGAAGATGGAGTGCCATGAACCTGGCAGTGATGCTGTAGGGAGGGAAAGACGCTGGAAAATATATTGGCGGCATTGTTACCTGAGCGAGTCTTCTGTAGGGTATGTGGAGAGGGACATGAACACTGGCTAGTAGTATGATGAGGCGTATCGCGAAGGAGGGCCAGTCATGCGCTATTGGCAAAAGAGAATCTATACTCAAGCTGAGCATTGTATATCTTGTTTCGTATAGTATGATAACAGTAAAGCAGTTAGAGTCGAGACTTAGCAATGAGGTTTTGTAACGTGGTGAAAAGGGATCCTTCATATGTTTCCCAAATTAGTCGGTACGTGAAACGTATAAGCCGCCCATGCGACGTGAATTCAGTACATGGGTAGCATGGGATTCAAACAGCAACAAGGGCGAGACTCCAGCCATGGCCAGCTTAAAAATTAGTAACAGCGGAACATCGCTCCAAGCAACAAGCCTCTTGAATCACGTCTAACTTGCCAATCCGGCACAGCGCAATTAGCGGACAACATGGTGGGTTCAATCTCGATCCACGCGGAACATCGTCGTTAGCTGAATTGTTTCCGATCAAGACTAGATCTCCCACTGGGCATCGCATTGCACTTCAACAGCGAGCAACGTTTCGCTTTGTAAGCGGAGTCTAGGATGTCTTGTCATTTCAATTAATTCATGTCATGGTATACAGTCCGGCCTTGACTCCGTATGCTGTGCAACCAAAATTTCATGCGGTTACTCAATCTCCTCTATCCTAGGACGCCCGCCAATCGTCTCGTTGTTCGCCACGCTAGGCATGCTCACATTCGGGCTCACTCGTAGACCAGCCAAGTTTCCAAGTCCGGACGATGCGCTCTCTCTTGGAAGCAGTGAAGCCATGCCCCAGTTCTCCAAGCTCTCGACCACGTCTCGTGCATGCTCTTGGACCAGGCCGTCGTTATCCGTGGCGGCAATGTACTCTAGTGTCCGTTGGATGTCGGCGCGACTCTGGTCTGTGAGACCAAAGCCTAGAGACTTGCCCAATTGGCGGGCTTCATCTAATGCCTTGACAAAGCTTAGTATTACAATGATGGCTGCGCGGCGTAGGATGCCCTTTTCTAGTTCTGGTTCCAGGGCCAAGATGTTGAGACAGAGGTCAACTCCTGCTGATACTACCGTTGGCCCCATCCCTCGGATGTTGGCTTCAATGGCCGATCCAAAAATGGAAAGTGACGATGTGCGCATACGGATGTCCTCTGCGCCTCGCTTGCTCTCCCATCCCTGTACGATTTGAGCGAGGACGTCGTTGTTCAACTTATCTTCCTCTGTCAAGTCTTCGTCGTCCGGCATATCTTCGTCCTCATTGTCGTCTGCTGCGCCACCAGCCTGTTTCTTCGCTTCCTTCATCTTTCGTAACCTTTCTTCACGTCCTTGCTTGGCCATCGTCTTGGGTCTGTAGCCTCTTCGACCGGCAATAGAAAGTAACGATTCGCCCGTCTGCTGCGCTGCATCACCGGTAAAAGTTTCGCCAAGACGCTCGATTACCTGCAACAGCGCTTCACCGAATCGCAGCCGGGTATCGGTAGTAGACTTTTCTTGGCCATCGAGGTAGTTGTCTAGTATTTCTTTGACGGTGGCTTTGGGGTGTTTGCTGGCTAGCTGGGTGAAGATCTTGATGACTCGCAGGTTGATGTAATCCTCGTTTTCCTTGAGTAAGTTGGACATGAGTACCGTCATTGCCGTGATGTCCAATATGGGACTGTTGGATACAATTAGACCAGATAGCAAGTTCAAGCCTTCTGATACGATTGGAGGTGGGTTCTCTTTATCCGCCGTAATGTAATTCATGGCTAGATCGTAGGTCTTTCTATCTGCCACTTGTCTTGCCGACGGTGCTGTGGTTTTGTCTTTTGGATCTTCGATTTCGTCGCGATATTTCAGAAGCAAGAACAGATTTCTAGCCGTCGGTGCAACATCTGGCCGATCCTCTTGGCTGATTCTGTTCAGTGCGTCCTCCACGAGAGTCAGCTCATCGGGCTTGATGTCGGATTTCTCAAATGTCGGTGCCGTGACAACCAAATTGAACAGACTCAAAACAATGCCGAGAACGTCATCATCCATTTGAACTCTCGAGTCAGCCTTGAATACTTGGCTGATGAGGTTCATGAGCTGGTCAAAGTGGCTGATTAGTTTGTCCGGTGCCTGTTCCATCATTTGCTGTAGTACAGTAACTTCCATCAAGTCTGCCATGGGGTTCTCGCTGCTTTGTTCCACTGTTACGATTTCAATGTCGACCTTGTTCCGGCTACTGCTTTGGATCCATCGCGTCAGTAACTGTAAAAATATTGAAGACATGTCTTCATTTGAACATGACGTTGTCATGAAACCAACCAGCTTCGAAGCATTGACATTCATCTGAGACAAGTTTAGGTCCGCTTCTGGTTTGCTCCTGCAGGCGACGGCCACCACACCCTGACTCGAGTCTTGTGTGAACTCCCAGGCTGGTTCAGAGCCCACGGGAGATCCTTTGATTGTGAGATTACGAACCAAGGGCATGATGCTGTCGACCTTGCCGAATAGACGCAGATATGTTTGCAGCAGCCGGCGCGCAGGAATGCTGATACCGTTGTTCACCTGCTCGTTTAGAGCCTCCAAGGATGCCAAGGTCCATATTTGTAAGATGACATTCTTGAGCAGCCTCTTGCATAATCCGGGCGATGGATTCGATACTACAAGAATTGCTAGTCGCCGAAGAGCTGCCTGTAGGTTGGTTGAATCAACCAGCTGTCTTGGCTTTGTGAGATCAATCACTTCTTCCTCGTCTGTGACTGGGAAGTTGCCATCTTTGACACTGAGTGATGGATTAAGCTTTTCAATGACTGGCTGAACAAATATAGTCCAGCCGGGGGTTCCTGAACCACAGTTAGTAAACAGTAGACGCAATCATGTTACCGCTGATAGAGACATACCAGGAGCTCCATATGCCTTCTTTCCTAGCACACCATACCCGACAATCTGTGCTATTGTTTTTGCGATATCAGGTCCAGCATCTCCGTCCAAGAGTGCGAACATCTGCGATGATAAGCCACCAAACCATTGCTCTGGCGTCATGCCCGACGGGACCGAAGACAGCAACTTTGTCGCCACAGCCACCGCTTCATGCGTGATGCTTGCACCTTGTTTCTGGGCCTCTTCAGCGTCAGGTTTCCTCCCGACGTTGCTAGGATGCACTGAAAAGACGAATTCTAGGGTGGCGCGGACTCCGTCCGGACGTAGCGGCACGACAGTCAAGCTCTGCATCAGTGCTGGGCGCATCCATGCTGCAACGGCATCTGGCTTGACCAGGGCGTTGAGCGCATGTAAAAGCGTCCATGTGTCGACACTATAGGCAAATTAACTGAAATGATCCTTGATGAATGCGGGCAAGTAAGCTGCTGGGCATACCTCTGGATGACTTGATCATATTCATATCGACCGGCATCCCGGGCGGCGTCATCACTGGATGGGTTAAATGCCTTTGTGCCTGCGTTTACGATTTCTTCGACTACATTTGGCTTCTTTGGAGTGGGATCTGATGGTTCAGCCATTTCGAATGTCTGTGGTTATTTTGCTATTTAAGCCATGAGGTTGAAGGCTGTCTGTCGTTGATGTGTAATTCAAAATCAAAACTGGGCCGCATCGCATCGCTCAGTGCGGTTAGCGGTACTGGTAGTGATTTAGAGCCTATGGCGCCCGTAGCGCCTGAAGTGTGGGAGCTCCTGTGGCAGCTCCTGTGGCAGCTCCTGTGGCTGGGCCAGTGGCTTGCTTTTTGGCGCGTCTCCCACGCCAACGCGACTGCAACGGCAGCTCACCTGCTCCTCCTCTGCTACAACCTGCAAACGACCATGGAGTAAACCTTTCATCGACTTTACGTTTCGACACCCGAGGTGTATTTCATCGTTGGGAACTAACCAATCCGTACAAACTCAATTTTCTGAAATCACAACACAGATTGCATCATCTCTCCTTCGCTGCTCCTCAAAAGCAGCTCTCCTCAGTGCGCGACGCCTCCCTCACAGTTTGCCGGGGCCATTTTCCGAAAGGAATGTCTATCCACGATAGACCTCTCTTGCAAGTTTGTTTGACCACACATGCCGCTCCGAGCCTGTATCAGGACCTCGTCGCACGCCGCAGATGGAGTTGTCGTGGTCTCTTGCCGTTGGAATCTAGACGGCGCAGCTTGATAGAGGGAATGCGTCTCGGAACTTAACCCTACGATACTATCTGGTTCCCAGCCTTGTGCTCCGTCGCTCATGCTACCTTCTAAGTCTTGGGGCTCTGCTTTGGGGATCCGTTCCGCTGAAAAGTGTCGCGGTGAACTCGAGAGGTTCCTTGACGGAACGGCTGGCAGTGCACTCCAGTCATCCCTTCACCGGGCTGCGTAAGAAGAGGGATGCCATGAGCCGTTTTGGTAAGATCCTCTGGTCTGAGGACGCTCGTCTGCCCCCCTGCTGGAACTGTACAGTGGTCACCCATAGTCTGTCCGAGTGGCGCCGCTCGACTTCAAGCTGCTTCTTCGCTGCATTGAAACTAACCAGGACTCGGATCAAGAAGGGGAGTTGAGCTCAGCATTAGCTACAAACAGTCGGCTGCAGACATTTCACTCACAATACTCATCTTCTCGGTCTGCCCTGCCAGAGGTAGCCTCATATCATTGCTGAGGTTGCTGCAGGGAGACTTGTTAGACACAAACAGAAATGCTGTAGCCGACACCATCAACTTGCGATGCTGCTTTGCTCTCGGTCCTTCCCATCTTGTAGCTGAGCCTACCGTGCTTCGATCAGTGTCGAAAATGCTTAACCCTGTCGCGGACCCTTGGGGCACATCACAGCAGCCGCTATCGATGTGCGACGCTTCCTTGTCTAGTCTGATCAGGCACATTAACTTGCGATTGTCAGCTCTGTCCGACAGTCTATACAGGCGCCAGTCCGCCGCTGCTTGAGCCCTGCTCATCAGCACTCCCTCCGCCTATTCTCTAGGGACTTGGTGCGAGATGAGAGCACGAGTTTTATGGATGTCTTTTGTTCGTGCGTTACTGCCTTCCTTTCAAGCTCCGTCATGGAGTGATGGTGGAGAGTAAACAAAAACTAGTCCTTGTTGGCAGCGCAACACCCACAGAAGGAGAGAGCAACTTTGTGAAGTTGACTGATGAAGTAAATATTTGTTACATGGTCCCAATGGCGAATTCACCAATGACGGCGCCGAAAACTTCAGATATCGAACAAGTAATCTCAACAGCCTCTTCTCCAGCGCTGCGGCGGATGCAAAGTCGGGACCCATCTCGTGTTGGAGTCAAAGTTTCGTACTTGTCTGATGATGCTGACACTCGGCCAATTGGAGTTGGGGGCATGGTTTGGCAGCTTCCGCTGGTCGACTATTGTTGGATTTAAAGGACAGGCCTTGTGGTTGGGTAGTCCTGGTTGTCTTGCTGCCAGAAATGGTGGTTAGACAACCCCCCGTGGCGGAGGGGATAAGTCTACCCTTTGCTTTCCTTTGCAAGCGACAGTCATGCTAACTGGATTATAGGACGGATAGAATTCACTTCGACTCAACAGTGAATGGAAGCATAGCTCTGTAATTTGAGCTGTGCTACGAACGGTAAGAGGTCGTGCGCGATTATCGATGCGGATTGATGCGGCCTCCAGGAAAAGAGGCCTCACGCGACGTTCGGCAAGCGAACGTGATTCAGTGACTAAAAGCCTGGCAAGCTTGATACCGCACCAATGTGGACGTTGGACCATGGTTCGCATCGACGATCGGTGAAAGAAAGCAAGAAAACTGGAGTGAATGGACCAGGATTGACGTGCATGGAATTCCTTGGTTGGTTCCTGAACGTGATGTCATCGTGCTCCAAGCCTTATAAGCCACGCTCACTGCAACGGTGCCGACTTTGCCGGCGCACATTCGTCCAAACCTTGGAATTGGCTGAACTGACAGTGGCTTGAGAAAAATAAATAAATACGCGATTGGACCCATTTGTCTCACCCGTTCGTTTAGACGCCAAGTGAAAACGGAAACCGTTTAGATTTTGTACAGTCATGATTTCCCGATTGGCGACGACTTGCCTTGCGCTGGCTGCGCTTAGCCTTGCTGCCCCAGCGCCCACTCCAGCACCTACACAAGCAGTGGCCAATGTAGTCGCTGCAGAGGTTGCCAGACCGACTGTGCCGCCAGAGGAATATTGGAAGAAAGGACTGGGCGGTGATATCAAGAGCGGCGTCGAGAGTCTCGCCAGTGATGTCGAGAGCAAGTTGTCCAATTTCGTCGAGTCGGGTATCCTCAATTTCCCCAATGGCTTCGCAACGGGCTCCCAGGTTGAGAAATCGCTGGGGATCTCGGAAGGAGACGTCAAGGCGCAACCTACACAAGTCATGAACTTGCCGTGAGTATTCACACGCCTTTGCATCGTCATTTGGATGGCGAAGCTAATTTAATGCAGTGCATACGGCAACTGGACAGACAAGGGATGGAACGTACGAGTACACGGAAATGTTTACAAGCTACCCGACGTATCTGACAAGAAGATCGACGACCTCGCAGACAAGTTCTTGATTGGCACATCCGTCAAGGACCTGCCCGACGACCAAAAGAAGCAGGCGCGCAATGTGACGCGCTCCATCTTTGTGTTCCAACAAAGCAACCAGAACATTACCATGGAATTCAGCACCGTCTCTTCCAACAACTCGCTCACCAAGCACACCCAGAACGCCAAGGGAGGTGCCCAGGAAATCAAACTGCCCTACAAGACTACCCTCGAAGGCGACTTCGACACCTTCATCCAGCTGAAGAACACCTCCAGCAATAACGGCGGCCACCTCCTCCCCGGAAACGCCACATCAACCGTGCAAATCCTCAACATGAACGCCAAGGGAGCCCCCTCGGGTAACGCAACAACCTACCTGATTCCTCCCGAGGGCCTCAGCGTCATTTCTGATATCGACGACATCCTTCGCGTGACCAAAATCTACCAGCCCAAAGAAGGCATCATGAACACCTTTGCGCGCCCCTTCACCCCTTGGATGAACATGCCCGACATCTACGCAAACTGGTCCTCATCCTCGTCCCGCATCCACTTTCACTACCTGACCACGTTGCCGGAGCAAGTCACCCGCACTTACATGGAGTTCATCTACAAGACGTACCCATTGGGCTCGTTCGACACCCGACCGCTCAACTTCTCCAATGCCAAGGAGACGCTCCAGGTGCGCAAGTTCCTCCTCAACAAGGTCTTCGATACGTTCCCCAAGCGCAAGTTCGTTCTCGTGGCTGATACCAGCAACCATGATGTCATGAAGGACTACCCTGCCATGTACAAGGATTACCCGGGTCAGGTATCGTGCATTCTGCTGAGAAACACGAGCTCCACGGACGACAAGGACAAGTTTCCCTATGATACGTCTGGATTCAAGGGCATTCCTCAGGAGAAGTATATGTTCTTCAACGTCCCAGATGATTTGAAGCATATTGATATCGAGAACGGACAGTGCTACAACAAGACGGTGAAGCAGAATGTGACGTTTGGCGAGCAGGGCCTACCGTTCGGCTTGGGAGACAAGTCTTCAGATGGATGGAGGGTGAGTCCTACGGCGTCGGGGCTGGGAGTTGTGGCGCTAGCTGCGTTGATGGCGATGCTGTAATGTACATTGATGAGTGTTTACAATTTACATATGAAGAAATGAAAGCAAATTATGAGACATGTCTATCTATTGTAGTGCGAACTGCTATCTAAGTAAAACAAAAACTTTTGGCCATTCCGTCATCCGTCCTAATCCATTTGATCAACTTGGGAGTTGAAATTTGTATATGAATATGCTTGTAGTTTGCGCTGAAGTCTTATTCATGAGGGCATTGAAGAATTTGAGGGAGTCTTCTTCTTGATAGTTGCATTGAAGAACAGGGTCAATCTAGTAGTACCCCTTGGCGTTGCAACCAGCGCAGTAAGAACCATTGACATACACCCATTCGTTGCACTGCAGGCTAGTCTGCCAGTTCTTACAGTGGTACTTGTAGTAGCCACCGGAGCTGCACACAGGGTGAACAGGCATGACAGAGTCGACGAGTTGTTCAGCGCCAATGGTGCGCTGAAGGGCGATTTTGAAGAGAGGCATTGCGAGAAGGAGTATTGAAGAGTGTTGACGTATGTAGACAAGCATCTGAGTGTTTGAAGGTGTTTGGTTGTTTGAATTTTGCAAGAAATGGCAGCAAACTGATGCATTATATAGTTAATTCTGGTCATGAAAGTTTCCCTCGCAATGTAGCACAAGCAACACTGCCTTTCGCAGCCCAAACGACACTTCTTTGGCATCCAGAATGCTCTCAATGACGAAGCTGAAGGTAATTATGTGCCTAACCGGTCGCCCGAGGAGATATTCAGAACTTAGTGAGAGAGTCAAGTTGACTCATTGAGAGAAGCTGTGGCTTGGAAGGATGACTTGGAAGGGAAGAGGCTGCTGCGAGGGTGTGAAACATTCTGCAGAGGCTTGGGAGGTCTGGCTTCGGAACCGGTGGGAGTCGCCCAATCCGTTTCCGCGGTGGTACAGGATAGTTTGTACACTTTGCTTTGAGCCCAACTGCGATTTGAGAGTGAGTCTGCTAAATCTTTGACGGGACTGAGAGCACTGAGCACTCGGAGTCTACGAAAGTGAGTTTGGCACTGTATTAAGTAACAATACGCTTATCTGAATATATGAGCGCTTCATCATGGGTGTAATAAACATTATGAATGATTCAAGTAAATAAATTCTTGGCATCTCACGTGCAAACAACACAATGCACATTCACACATATCCTTGCCTCCATGCCGTCGGGTATGTCGTGCCTGACCACCCTCGTGGCAGTCAACCTTGGGCACAACAGCCACAGTCCGGAACCCATTAGAGTAAAAAAATCTCTTCACTTGTTCAGTTTCATACTCGGTAGGAATGAGTGAACATCAAGGTAGGCGGATGCCCAACTAAGGCCTTTCGCCTGTTGGTTACACAACTAGCTAAGCCTTCCGCGGGGAAGCGGAAGCGAGACACCTGCCCAGTCGAAACTATATCCGCACGCTTGCAGAGAAAACTTTGACCTTTTTGTTTCTGGTTCCCACATGAAAATGGACTCGAGAACCGTTACCCGAGCGAGGGTTGAGCTATGCGATGCGCCGCCGGCCCCTAACCCACTCGGAATTGGCGAAAAAAAGTTTCAGAGCTCACATGTACATGGCGACATTGGGCAAGGAGGGGTTCTGGAAGGTGGAAGAAATTTGTCAGTTACATTTATACTCTGCGAATGCAGAACCCGAAACGCCGCTTCTAATCTATTTTTGATTGCAATGCCAAATTGACTCCGTGCCGAGCTCGTTTATCTTCCAGCCTTCATGGCTTCCTTGCGCTTCTTTCTCTCTATCGTCCTGGACAGTGAGCGTTTAATGTCACCCTGTTCGAAAGTGTCCAGGTCGTAGTAATTTGGGGCAATATCCTAGAGATAAGTTAGTATATTGTATGTACCAGGGGCATGCGGGAGTGATGTGGTCACTTACCAATAGCCATTCGGGTTTGATGCCCGTGCATGTTCGGATATACTGCTTAGATGTGAGGACAAATTCATGGTAGAGGACCCAGTCAAACTCGGTTCGCAGCACGGTAGAAGGGTGGATGAGCACAGCCTGGTCGTCCTTGACTGTGCGGTAGACCTTGCCTGAGCTCTCCTTCATGGCGACCTGCATAAAGAAGCCCGCCACCAGCGCGCGGCGGATGTTGACGTAGTAGTTCTTGTCTTCGAATGGCGTTGAGATGAGGTCAATGCTGTTGGTTTCCATGATTCTCTTGAGTTGGGCGCGCACGCTGTCCGCACTCGTCAAGTGACGGTGTGACAGGAAGTGCTCATGGCACCATTTCTTGACACCGTCGGGGTCAGCGGTATGTTCCCGCTTGAAGGCGTGGTAGGCGTTCAAGATTGTCAAGTGGTCTCCGTCAGGGTGGCTGAAGAGCGCCTTCATTTCGTCAGCTCGCTTTCGGTTCTGGGCAGGGCGGACAAAAATCTGAGGCACAGAGAGCAGGGACGTAATGGACAAGATTTCGTTGGAGCAGTAGAATTCGGGAGAGGAGATGAGCATCACGGCGAGAGCGGGGTCCAGAGGAAACTCGGATGCCAGGGAGCCGAGAGCTGTCAGCTCACCATCGTCGTCGAGACAAGCGAGGTAGTTGAGTTCTTCCAAGGCTCTCATCATGGTCTCGGGCGCAGGAGGATCCATGAGATCGAAGTGAACGAGATCTTCGACGCCAAGCTTCTTCAACTCCAGTACGGTATTGGCCAAGTTGGATCGGAGAATTTCAGGATATGTTTGCTCGATAAGCTCCTTCTTGAAAGCCTTCTCGGTGTACAGACGGAAGCACTTTCCGGGTCTTGTACGACCAGCTCGACCAGCTCTTTGTTGGGCGGAGGCCTTGGAGATGGGGGAAACAAGCAGGGATTCGACACGGATACGAGGGTTGTAAATCTTTTGCTTGCTGAATCCAGGGTCCACCACGTACACAATTCCGTCAATGGTCAAACTGGTTTCAGCAATGTTGGTACCGATAACGACCTTGCGACCGGGGCGGCCGCCCTTTCGCAGGGGGGGAGGGGCTTTGTCGAAAATGCGCTGTTGCTGATGAGGCGGCAGAGTACCGTACAGTGGGTATACCGCCAAGGGTCCTGCGTCAACCTCACGGATGAGTTCTTCGGCTTCCAAGCTGATTTTTCTGCAGGCGTCTTCGATTTCTTCTTCACCCGTCAAGAAGAGCAAAATATCACCTTCGCCTTCTGAGGCGTGAATCTGCAAGACTGTGCGAATGGCTGCCTCGACGTAATCCTTCTCTGGCTCGGGAGTGTAGAAGATCTCGACAGGGTGGGTTCGACCGGGGACTGCCAACAGAGGGGCATCATTGAAGTATCTCTGGAACTTTTGCGCATCAAGGGTGGCAGACATGACCACGATCTTAAGGTCAGGTCTGCGGTCGGCGATCTGCTTCAGCAGAGCCATGAGGATATCGGTAGCGAGGGTTCTCTCGTGGGCTTCGTCAAGAATAATACAGCTATATCGGGACATGTCGTGATCGTGCATGGCCTCGCGCAACAGCATACCATCAGTCATGTACTTGAGTACCGTCTTCTGGCTGGACATGTCGTCAAAACGAACGTTGTAACCGACCTCCTCTCCAAGCTTGACATCCATTTCGTCTGCAACACGCTGGGCGACTGAAGTAGCGGCGACACGACGAGGTTGCGTACAGGCGATAATCTTGCCGTCGAGGTGGGGGAGTTCGTCGTATACAACATACTGGGGGATCTGAGTCGTTTTTCCGGAACCTGTTTCACCAACGAAGACAAGGATTTGTGTCGAGTGATACTTGTCGAGGAATTCTTGTCTAATTACACAAATATTAGCCAAAACAGTTGAATAGAAAATGAAACAATAGCAAAACGTACCGTTGCTTGCTGACGGGAAGGTCTCGTCTTGTCTGCAGGATCTGAAAGTACTGTTGAGAGTGCGATCGTCCTGTGAAGGGACAGGTCTCTGAATCTTCAGCCTTGGAAGCCTGTGCAGCAGTTGTTTGGCGACGCTTCATGCCAGCGAAAGGCGAATTAGGTGCTGGCTCGAGAGAGTCGCCATTGGCATCGCCGTCGTACATGTGCGCCAGGTAGGGATTGTAGGTCTCATCGCCGCCGCCCTTCTTCATCTTCTTTCTGGAGGACTCCTCAGAGTCGGCGCTAGAACGCTTGCTGATTTTCGAACTGTCGGGATTGGCCATCTTGGTGATACCGGAAGAGTTGGCTGTTGAGAGGCTGCTGGGTTGCGAGCGCGCCTTCCTAAAAAAAAACTTGAGTCGGCAACCCATCCGTCGTTTATCGATAAGAACCCTGCTGCGCAACTGTGCGAATAGTGCGACAATAGCACGGTGTTTTGGCCATGTAATGTGAAGTTGGCTATTCTAAGTAGCAAATAAATGATGATAAAGAATTAAAAACAGATTATGTCTTCTTACATGTACTTTTACGGTGAATTTTGCTGAAAGAAGACGTTGACTGACTGTTTCGCGTAATATACGCTGTTGAAACTGCTGTAGCCATCTTCTCGTCACTGTGCATCCCCTCGAGACATACTGTGCCATTTGTTGAGCAGACCCTTCCACAAACAGCTCCCACACCCTGGAGACTGTGCCGACAAATAGAGCTGCCAGAGGAGGACTGGTTGTCTCAATTTTGATAGATTTATTATAGACGATACTTTGCGTCGTCTGGGAATAATATTGTCTCTTGAACGGCTCGTAGTAGCCCCTGTCGCAAGCCATCATCATAAAAGCTCAAACAGCTTCTGAGCACTGCCGCAATGGAATCCTCATACCCAATCTTCACGTTGGGAAATCATGATTCTTCAAGAGATTCGCCTTTGACCGACTTGCAGTATGGCTACTTATTGAACCAAGGGGTGAGACACAGAGAAATGCACACCAGATCTCAGCAGCTAACGACTTACAGTTCAACTTTGTCACTTCGCCAATTACAAACCGAAACTTCAAGGATAGAATCTTTGCACAAGTCTCAGCTCATATTGAAGAGCTCAAGAAGAACAAGGAATTCGTCACCACCATGGAGACTGGGCCCCGCGCTGATCCCATCATTCCGCCTTTGACACCTAAAGACACTGCTTTGTTCCCATCTCCGGCTGTCAATACGTACATTGGCTGCATCAGCCCATGGATCGACTTATGCTCTTCCGACCCCATTGTGGCCAACATCTCCCGCCAAGTCCTGAACCTGGAGGTAAACTATGCCAGTTTCTGCGGTGTGCGCAGCATCATCATCCCGGGACCACAGCAGCAGTACCTGCGCAACAGCTCCAAGGCTACTGCGCAGTATTCGCGTGCTGTGTGTGAAGCTCTCAAGATTGGATCAAACCTGAGCTTCCTAGTACATATGCCCATGTGTATTGAGGCAGATAAAACAGAGGATGCGATCAAAACACTATCCTCATTGACACTGTCTCAATCACCGCCGCCTTCCAAGACATCAGACGACATCTTTTCAGCTTGGGATGCTTGGCACCAAATTCGCACAGTCTGCAGCTACAACACTAGACTTTCTCTAGGTAGGTAAAAGATGGCTGAAGATGTGACGGGGTATGTCCTAACTTTTGACAGCGTTGCGAATTCCTCGAGCTATTCCTGAAAAGAACCTTCAAACTAGATGGTTTGCCGAGCCTTTGTTGTACATTAGCTTGGGACCTGAGACATTCCAAACCAACAAGAGCGGCTACCCGTCCCTAACTAAACACCACCAGGCTATGATTTTCACCTACATGCGGCTCAAGGTGACGCCTTGGATTCTGCTCTGCGATGTTGGGCCGGACGTTTCTCATATTCAAGGCAATGCACAGTCGCTGCTCGCTAATGCTGGCGAGGCAACAGCACAGGGAGAATTCCCTAGCCTCTCTGAAGCACATGCAGTCACTGCTGCACCACAGCCGCAAACAGTGAAGCCTTCCGATCACGCCACGTACATGAAATGGCTGGAATCGGAGCAGCCGCCCTTTTCAGTTCTCGAGACACCAGTATTGACCAGCTTCCAAGACTGGCTTCAGTCGCCTCTTCAGCCTCTTTCCGACAACTTGGAGTCTGCAACCTACGAAGTGTTTGAAGGTGACCCCGTCAAGTACAACCAATATGAGATTGCAACCATGGAAGCTCTTATTGAATGGAAGAAGCTGAAGAAGCCTACATCTAAGAAGGACGTTGTTGTCATTGCGGTGGCTGGTTCTGGTCGTGGGCCATTGGTCACTAGAGCTTTGAAAGCAGCCGAGTATGCAAATGTTGCCGTCGAAGTCTGGGCTGTGGAAAAGAACCCCAACGCCTACGTTTACCTACTTCGCCAGAACCAGCAGGTCTGGGGCGGCAAGGTTAATGTTGTCAAAACCGACATGAGACACTGGAAGGGACCAGTCGTATCCGAGTCGGGGCCTGATGGACCGGTGTACGGAAAAGTAGACATCCTCATTTCTGAGCTCCTGGGCTCATTTGGTGATAATGAATTGTCCCCCGAATGTCTGGATGGTATCCAGCACGTCATGGCGGAGAAGGGTATCTCTATTCCTAGTTCCTACACGGCCCATGCCTCGCCAGTCTCGCACCCCAAGCTTCATGCAGACATCCTCTCGCGTTCTGCGACGGACCCTATCGCTTTCGATACACCGTGGGTTGTCGCCTTGTATGCACAGGACTTTGTTGCGCAAAAGGTACCGAATCATCCTCGCATTCAGCAGGCTTGGGAGTTTGCCCACCCCATCCCGAAGTCTACGCTCGCTACTATTGAGGCACGCCGATCTGGAGGAGTTGTTGGAGGAGGTGGAGGTAGCATGGCTGGAGCTGCTGGCGCGAACGACCACAACTCGAGATTCTGCCAGATGATCTTTGTGTGCAAAACTAGAGGTGTGACGCATGGTCTGGCTGGATACTTTGAAGCTACTCTGTATGAATCAGAGCTGCCAGAGAATGACGGCGCCAAGGTTGAGATCAGTATCCATCCTGAGAGAATCGATGAGAAGAGCAAGGATATGATCTCTTGGTTCCCAATTTACTTCCCACTCAAGGTAAGTACTGAGACTTGCAATGATCTGGATAACAATGCTAATGAATAAATTTAGCAACCGCTGTACTTCCCCGCGGACAGTGAGCTGGAGGTGAGCATGTGGCGACAGACGGACGACTCCAAGGTGTGGTATGAATGGCTCGTAGAAGCTTGGACATGGGTTGGACCAGCGACTCGAGTGAAGATTGGATCATCGGAGCTGTGTACCAGTCGAAAGGTCGCGTGCTTGATGTAAGACGGATGGGTAGCGTCGGGTTCATTGAAGATGGGAGAGTTGAACGAATGAATGCGATGTCGGACATGAACAGGGAATCACGGATCACATTAGAACGAGATGAGACGATGAAGAGCTAAAAGCAATTGCATGTTACATAATGAAGAAGGACGGTAGTTGACGCCACTCGGCTACATGACAATCGTGGTGTTTGGGAGCAGCCTAGAGCAATCGGACTACGGCGCCCAGCCGGAGGGCAGCTTCCACCTGGCACAGGCGACAGGCTGCGATGGTCAGCGGGATGTGCGGTGGGGGAATGCCGAAGGCCCGGAAAACGCCGGGTGCTGCCCTCTAGCGGTTGGCCCGGTACCGGGGCAACAGAAGCTACAGCGGTGCTGGTGCACTAATGAGGCCTAATAAGGGACTAAAAAGGTGGTGGATGGGGACATGGAGGGGCAGCAAAATGACGTTTCTGCCCTCCAAAGCTGCCCAAGCTGCCCCCCATTTCTCCCGCCTCTCCCCCTAAAGCTTCCCCCAGACTCCCTAGAGCTGCTGTTGTACGGTCACAGCACCGAGGTAATTCACTCTGTCGTCTTGCGGTGGCATTGGCAGCAGCAACATCATCAGCAGAAGACGAAGTCAATTGCATTTGGCTTAAGCATAATTTTCAGCAGCCAATCGCCAATTTTTTTCTTGGGTTGTGGAGAGCATTTGTCATCGGCCGTGCATGTTTTGCCATCATCATACGCTCAGCAGCGCCAGAGCTGCATGCTCTGCTGCTGGCGCTGGTGCTCTCCGACCGGCTTCTCACGGAGTGCCCCGCAGACTCCCACTGCCGCCAGCAAGCTGCCCCTCCATTACCAAACCATTTACCTCGAGGGCCATATCATCATCTTTACCCATTCGCTCCCACTCTTCTTCTACATCATCACCCATTGAGTCTCGTACCGTTTCCAACAAGATTGAAAGCTATTCCACAATGTCTGCTCAACCTGCTCACCCTACATTGCTCATTCCAGGCCCTATCGAGTTCGATGATGAGGTCCTCAAGTCTATGAGCCATTACAGGTACGTCACAATGCCGTCTCTAGAATTTGATTGTGACTCGGGTTCAACAGCTAACATATTACTCTTACAGCGAGAGCCACGTCGGCCCCGGCTTCGTCAACACCTTTGGAGAGACCCTGACCCTCTTGCGCCAGCTCGTCCAATCGACCGACCCCAACGCTCAACCATACATCATCAACGGATCCGGTACTCTTGGCTGGGACATTGTTGCCGCCAACCTTGTCGAGGCTGGCGAGGACGTCCTGGTCCTCAGCACTGGCTTCTTTGGTGACCGTTTCGCCGACTGCTTGACCCAGTATGGAGCTAACGTTACCAAGCTCGATGGCCCTGTTGGTGGCCGTCCTTCTTTCGAAGAGATTGAGAAGGCTCTGTCCCAGAAGAAGTACAAGCTGATTACTGCCACCCACGTCGATACCTCTACAGGTGTTGTTTTCGACCTCAAGGGTCTCTCTGACGTCGTCAAGAAGGTCTCTCCCGAGACGCTTATCATTGCCGACGGTGTCTGCAGTATCGCCGTAGAGGAGTTCGCCTTTGACGACTGGAAGCTGGATGGTCTTGTCACTGCTGGCCAGAAGGCTATCGGTGCCCCTGCTGGTCTCTCCATCACCTTCTTCAGTGGCCGTGCTGTCGAGGTTGCTCACAACAGAAAGACTCCTGCTCCCGCCTACTTTGCCAACTTGACCAAGTGGACTCCCAGTAAGTCGAATGTTCAACTGGAACTAGGTGATGAGAACACCAATTAATGTTGATACCTTTCCAGTCATGAAAAACTACGAGGCCAAGAAGCCCTCTTACTTCTCTACTCCCTCTCCCCAGCTCATCCACGCCCTCAACACCGCCATCAAGCAGATCCTCGCCAAGCCTCTCGCCGAGCGTGTGCAGAAGCACATTGCTGTTTCCGACAAGGTCAAGAAGGCCGTTGGTGATTTGGGCTTGAAGGTAGTCGCTACTAAGCCTGAGGACCAGTCACATGCCATGACTGCCATCTACTTGCCTGAGGGTGTTGCCGCTACGGATGTGCTCCCTAAGCTTCTGGCCAAGGGCGTCATCTTTGCCGCTGGTCTTCACGCCACCATTGGAGCCAAGTATGTGCGATTTGGCCACATGGGTATTAGTGCGGTAAGTGTTCTCGCCTCATTCCCCCAATAAACTTTGACCGCAGGTCTTGGAGTGCGCATGCAGCGTAATGTTTGTACTGTTTGTCGAGATGGATTACTAATGTGCTTTGAAATAGATAAACGACCAGCGGGGCGACATTGACAAGGCTCTTCAAGCTTTGAAGACTTCTCTTGCCGAGTGTGGCTACAAGGCTTAAGCCAACCAACGAAAACGGCTAGTTTATATGTAGAGAAAATATGAATTAGAGGAGTTTGTATGAAAGACAGCTACCGATCCAGTAGTGTACTAGTATTGGGTGATTTGTTCTTTGATGGAAGGATGGAACAAGTGTGCATGAGCCAACGCATGTAGACCCATGTGAGTATGCTGCATGGCTTTGCTGGCTTGACGCACCCTTGCATGATCATGGTGCGTCGGAGGGTTGCATGCGGGAAATAATTTTATCACATTCGGCGAGGAGTGAAAAAGATGGCTAAAATTGCAGTCTAGCCATCTAGAGAGAGAAACTTACAGTCTGTTTACATGCTACGTCACTGAATCAGGGTGTTGTTGCATGTGCTTCATTTATATTGTTTATTGAATACAATTAATTATTGGATATATTTCAAGACAAGTAGGTTGGGTGTCTATTGGCTGCAATTTTCGGTTTTTTTTTTCTCCATTTGTCTTTCTGCTCTATCTTTGGAGGTGTCTGTCTGCTGCTTTGTTTTGGTGATTGGTGTGGCAACCAAATGGCCACCGCTTTGGAGGAGGTTTTTTTCCCTTCTTTCCCCCGCCCCGCCTTTGCTGCCTGTTTTGCCTGTTTGCCTGCCCGCGGTGCTGTTTTGGCACCAGAGTGAGGGGCTGCACGGTAGCGTAGCGCTACGTAGGTACCGGCGCAGTGGGTTAGCGGGACGGGGGACAGCGCATGCACCCCGCCAGCTGATAAAACAGAGACTTTTAACAGCGGGCAATCACAACACAAATGCGCTGTAGGACCGCCCATTCACGGCCATTCGCAGCCCGTTGCCGCCATTTACAGGGCTCTTGTCTCAGGGCCACAGCGCAGCATCGGCCCTGTCCCTCTGGCAAAGGGGCCACCCCAGCGAGACCTCCACTAAAACAGCCCAATTATTAGGCCACTGTTCTGGTTCTGGTGTCTGTTCGGCGTCTCTGCTGGTGTTTCGCCTCGCCTCGCCTCACCTCTAAACTCTGTCGCCGCCCACTTCTCTTCTTCCTCTTCCCTTCCCAGCTAACTCCGACGAAACTCCTTCACCTCTTTTGCAAACAGACCAACCTTTCCTCCCTTGTTTGCTTGCCTGCAAATACCTTCGTCGATTATTGTCTTTTATTCTCTTCCACTTCACTTCAACACTCTCCCAAGTCTTATCCTCCTCTGCAGCCACTCCAGGCTGTTCGACGTTTGCTTGGTGAAAGCTTTCTTCGGCGGCAGCTTGTTCACCTCCCCCGCCTTCGCCCCTCTGCTGCACATCACCATGCCTGTCACCATTGAAGAGCTCGATAACACGGTACGCGCCTTCTACGAAGGTCGCGGCGAGCAGGTAAATCGAATCATCACTGTTAAATTCTCTATTGAATCCTCGCTGACCCTGTTTCTTTTTCTCGTCTGCAGCAAAAAGCCGCCCAGAATGCCTTGAACCAGGTACGATTAGAAATCACCACACCAAAAAACACGGCGATAACAAACACCATCTGCCACTCCGACCAGAAATCGCTAACAGGCATCCTTTACAGTTCAAGGAAGATCCGGACTCTTGGCTGCTAGTCGACAAGATTCTCTCAGATGCCCAATACCCCCAGACCAAGTGTACGTGACCATGCCCTTGCTCCTCATTTGCTCTCCCCTCACTTGGTTGCACCACGCGACAACCTCGCTAACCGATCCGGTTCTACAGTTTTGGGCCTCCAAGTTCTCGAGAATGTCATCAATACAAGATGGAAGGTCCTGCCTAGAGACCAGTGCCAAGGTTCGTTGACCGCCGCCCGCTTGCTACCACCCGTTGCCAGCGCAGCACAGCGCAACTAACACTCACCCTCCCAGGCATTCGCAATTTCATCGTACAGTTCATTATCCAGTGCTCGAGCACCGACGAATCCTTGCGAACGCAAAAGACGCTCCTCAACAAGCTCAACTTGGTCCTCATCTCCGTTCTCAAGCAGGAATGGCCACACAACTGGCCCACGTTTATCAACGAAATCATCAGCTCTTGCCACTCGAGCTTGTCAATCTGCGAGAACAACATGGTCATCCTGCGCCTGCTGTCCGAGGAAGTTTTCGACTACTCTGCTGAGCAGATGACCTCGGCCAAGACGAGAAACCTCAAGCAGACCATGTGTGCTGAATTTTCTCAAATCTTCCAGCTTTGCGAAGAGGTTCTCAAGACCGCCGACCAGCCAAGCTTGATCAAGACAACCATCGAGACCCTCGTGCGCTTCTGCAACTGGATCCCTCTGGGCTACATCTTCGAGACGCCACTCATTGAGACCCTACGCACGAGATTCCTCCCTACTCCCGAATTCCGAAACGTCGCCCTGCAGTGCTTGACGGAAATCGGTGGTCTCCAGACCGGAGGGCCGGGACAACCAAACTCTTATGATGAACAGCTAGTCAAGATGTTCACCGAAGTGTTGACCACCATTGCCGAAATCATCCCAGTTTCCCTGGATCTCAAGACCACATATCCCACCAGTAACTCGCGCGATCAAGAGTTTATCCAGAACCTTGCTTTGTTTCTGGGCAACTTCTTTGGCATGCATCTCAACGTAAGATAAGATATACATGGCTTGGCTATCCCGACCATTTTGAGACCTTTGACTAATGTGTGCAGCTTATTGAGAATCTCCCGAACCGAGACTACCTTCTTCACGGACACTACTACCTGATCCGTATATCACAGATTGACGACCGCGAAATGTTCAAGATTTGCCTCGACTACTGGCTCAAGCTCGTCCAAGAGCTATACGAAGAAATGCAGCAGCTTCCCATCACCGACTTGAACCCTCTGCTTGCCGTCGGCGGCGGCATGTCCGGAAGCGGAGCACCCAACCCGCAGATGCTCATGAACTACCCTCTCCGAAAGCACAAGTACAACGAAGTGTTGTCCAACCTCCGAGTCGTCATGATTGAGAAGATGGTCCGTCCAGAGGAAGTTTTGATTGTCGAAAATGACGAGGGAGAAATCGTTCGTGAATTCGTCAAGGAGAGTGACACGGTTCAGCTTTACAAGACCATTCGCGAGTGCCTGGTATATCTCACCCACTTGGACGTCGTCGATACCGAAAATATTATGACAGAGAAGTTGGCACGCCAGGTCGACGGAACGGAGTGGTCATGGCATAACTGCAACGTTCTCTGCTGGGCTATCGGTTCCATTTCTCTTGCCATGAACGAGGAAACAGAGAAGCGCTTCTTGGTTACTGTCATTAAGGACTTGCTTGGACTCACCGAGATGAAGCGCGGAAAGGACAACAAGGCTGTCGTCGCCAGTAACATCATGTACATCGTGGGACAATACCCACGATTCTTGAAGGCCCACTGGAAGTTCCTCAAGACCGTCGTCAACAAGCTTTTCGAGTTTATGCACGAGTCACATGAGGGTGTTCAGGACATGGCTTGCGATACCTTCATCAAGATTGCCCGTCAGTGCCGGCGGCACTTTGTTGCTCTGCAGCCTAACGAGCAAGAGCCCTTTATCGAAGAGATTGTCCGCAATATGGGCAAGATCACTTGCGACCTTACCCCCCAGCAGGTTCACACCTTTTACGAAGCTTGCGGTTACATGGTCGCAGCACAAGGTAACAAGCACCAGCAGGAGAGACTCCTTGCTGACTTGATGAGCATCCCCAATGCCGCGTGGAGCGAAATCATCAA
Organism: Simplicillium sp. C3G150-2; assembly: GCA_022702485.1. NCBI lineage: Eukaryota > Fungi > Ascomycota > Sordariomycetes > Hypocreales > Cordycipitaceae > Simplicillium > Simplicillium sp. C3G150-2. The sequence goes on along the minus strand of JAJIYY010000005.1, from coordinate 193,059 downwards.
GCAGGCCACTGTCAACCCCCAATGCTTGCAGGACTCTGAGACGATCAAGGTTATTGGCAACATCATGAAGACCAACGTGTCTGCATGCACCTCGATCGGTCCTTACTTTTACCCCCAGATTGGCAACATTTACCATGACATGCTTCAGATGTACAAGGCTACCAGTGGTTTGATCTCAGAAGCTGTCGCCCGTGATGGCGAGCTTGCCACGAAGATGCCCAAGGTCCGTGGTCTTCGCACCATCAAGAAAGAGATTCTGAAGTTGGTGGAGACATATGTCGACAAAGCTGAGGACCTACAAGCTGTTCGTGCCCAGATGGTCCCCCCCCTGTTGGACTCTGTCTTGGTCGACTACAACCGAAACGTGCCTGGTGCTCGTGACGCTGAAGTACTCCGTGCCATGTCTGCTGTCATTACCAAGCTTTCCAACCTTATGGAAGACCAAGTGCCTACCATTTTGGAGAACGTCTTTGAGTGCACCCTTGAGATGATTAACAAGGACTTCTCTGAATTCCCTGAGCACCGTGTCGAGTTCTTCAACTTGCTTCGTGCCATCAACCTGCACTGTTTCCCCGCCCTACTGAAGCTCGACAACAACCAGTTCAAATTCGTCATTGACTCTTGTTCGTGGGCCTTCAAGCACGATAACCGCGATGTTGAAGCTGCTGGTCTCAACATGTGCTTGGAACTCATCACCAACATTGCCGAGAAGACGGACAACTCCACATCCAACGCCTTCTTCCAACGGTTCTTCATGACAATCCTGCAGGATGTGCTCTTTGTTGTCACAGACAGCGATCACAAGGCTGGCTTTAAGACGCAGTCTATGTTGCTTATGAAGCTGTTCTACTACATCCACCCCGCCGACGGATCCCAGCCGAAGATCCAAGGACCCATCTACACACCTGAGCAGGCTCAGGCCGGTACCAGCAACAAGGACTTTCTTGGCAACTCTGTCGTGTCATTATTGCAGACAGCTTTCCCCAACCTGCAGACGTAAGTTGATTCACTAAAGACCATTTCGCGTCGCACACTAACACATTATCGCAGCGCACAAGTTACTACCTTTGCCGAAGGCCTCTTCACCCTGAACACCCAATACAACGACTTCCGTCTCAACCTACGTGATTTCCTGATTTCCCTCAAGGAGTTTGCCGGCGACAACGCCGAACTGTTTGTGGTGGAGAAGGAGCAACAAGAAACGGCTGCCAAGGCTGCGGACATGGAGAGACGACAGAAGGTTGGCGGTCTGCTGAAGCCCTCAGAACTGGATGACGAAGAGCTATGACTTGGCGAAGAATTTAGAGATGAGTTTGCGCCAGCAAAAGAAGCAAGGACGTCGAAAATCGAACATGGCAGCGGAGACGGCTGGGAGTTTTATGGTTTATAGGATCCCCCACGAATTTGAGTGTTTGTATGACCTGAGAAGCCCTGATAATGAAACATGGCAATTTCGTTTGTTTTGCTTTTACTCTTTTTTCCTATTCATTTTTGTTTTGCGGACGCGAGAGGCAACTCATGAGCATCGCAAGAATGAGCTATGAGAAGACGATGGATAAAAGCGGTCCGTGTTTTGAGGCTTGAGATCTAGATTGCATGAACAAAAAGTCGATCAATATTGCAGTCTATCCAACGTATTTGCCCCAGGACCACGACAGAAGCACGAGAGGCAGATTGATACCTAGAATCAATGCATCTAGTTCGACGAAAGAAGACATGAAAACTTGGAAGGAGGAAGAAGAAGAAGAAGAGGGAAAAGGACATAAAAAAGGTGAATAGGGAAGTTGACATTTGATCATACCGGACATGGAGTCGGATGGAGTTGGGGTCACTGTCTGAGAAAGATTTTCTTGGCGGACAGTAGAGATTCAGATTTCTTATTCTTTTTTATTTTCCTGTTGATTGTTGATTTGTTTAGAACGTTTGCCACAATGATGAGATGAATATAAAAGTGCACAAAAAAAAACAGTGTTTTGGTTGATGTAAGGGTATATGAACCGAGCTTTGTTAATTATGTACAGTCTATAAAAGTCGTTCTTTTTGAGAATCCATCATTCGTCCAGTGTATGCGCCAAAAGCAGAGAGGGTAATAAGTCTATCTGCTGAAAAATACAGAAAAGACAGTAAAGGAAAAGATATTTTGGTATTTGGTTGATAAAAGTAGACGCTCATCGCTCAACTTCAATGACATGAAGAGGCCAGGATATGGCATCTCGCCAATAGCTTCCGAGGTGTTTGGCTATGGCGCGGATCATGAGGGCTCCTGCATCACGGAACATCCAGAACATTCTGCAGCGGTGGAGAAGGACGCCGTAGTAGGAGAGGATGACGAGGGCTTCGGGGCGGTGTTTGCGCAGGACGTCAACATATTCGACAGACACCATGACGGAGAAGGCGGATGCGGCGTGAGGGCCGTTGCGATCTGGTAGACGACTGTAGAGGTCGAAGGACCATTGGAGCTTGTCAACGGCAGCGCGGCAGGCGTCGAGACTGGCTGGACCGAGGTTTTCGGACTTGTCTAGTATTTTTTGAAGGGGGGCGCATTCGCTGCCTTCGCGAGCGCCTTCGGGGTCAGGCATGGCATCTTGAGTGATGGAGAGGAGTGGCCTAAGCTCGCTCTTGGTGAGGAATTCAAAGATGGGGAGGATGACGGCCTGCACGCCGCGATGGAGCTGGACGCAGTCGGCGAAAGACTCGATGAAACCGTGGAAGTCGATGTCGCCTTCATGTAAGACGGACAGGGTGTCTGCGAGAGAGTGGAGGGACAAGACGCTGGCGAAGAGGAAGCGCGGCACGGAGGTGGATGTGTCGTCGGGGGGTAAGTGAGCGGTGGTGCGAGTGAAGCTTGCGATGGCGCGGGTTTGGAGTTCCGTGGCCTGGTGGCGGAGGTTGATGACTGTGGATGAGGGCGATGGTGAGCTGAAGTCTGGCTGTTGGGCGGCGAGGTGCAGCGCAGAGTAGGAGAGGATCTCGTCTATGAGATAGGGAGCGTCGTTGGCGTGACGGATGGCAATGTCGACAATTTGCTGAATCTGGCCGGGTGGTCCGACACCGCCGTTGTCCATGGCCGTTTCGGCATGGTGGAAGAGAGCGAGATGTTGGATGGTGAAGAGTTGGTGAGCGCCGACGCAGTTGCCGTTGCCGCTGTTGGGAGTTGGCGCGGGGGGAGTAGGCGGCGGGTGAGGAGTGGTGGCATTGTTCCAGTCTGAGGAAGAGGTGGTGGGAGACGGTTGTTGGGGGTTGGACACGTCTGGGAGAGGGTGTGATGGCGAGCGCTTGGAGTGAGGCTGTTGGTTGTTGGATGATGTCGCGTGAGGTGGTGGTACGGGGGTTGCAGGATATGCGCATGCGCGGTCGGCTATGGAGCAATTGGAGCAGACTGGACGACGCTCATCACAGCGAATATGGCGTCGCTTGCACTCTGCGCAACCATTGCGAGACTTCCGATGGGAGCGACGGGTTTTGATGGCGGACGAGGAGGGAGTGCCGGGGTCATGATCGAGAGGCATTGCATGTAAGTGGATGTGACTTTGCAGGGGCAGGGGGTATATTGCAAGAGATGTAATGAATGAGATGTCTGAGTGATGGACGGAAAAGAAGTCAAGGAAGTGAAAATTGTGGTGAGAATGGGTGAAAATTGACGAGTGGTAGTGAGTCGTTGCTTGGGTAAGCGGGATGGAGATTTTTTTGAGGCTGAAAAAGGGAATCAAGATTCAGTGCATGCTGGGGAGGAGCAGCTAGTGTGACTTGTGATTCTCTGCTCGAGTCAAAAGTCGAGAATAGAAAATAAAAAATTACAGCGCCAAATAGCGCCTGGTATTGCCCAGTAAAAGTGTACTGTGCTGTAAGGAGCTGTAAGGCGCGCTGGATGGTGCGGGAGTCAGTCGAGTATTCTGGACGCTGATAGGCTGAAGTCTCGTCTATTTCTTTGGGGCTCTTGCGGCGGAAGGGGCGAACGTCAGTGGGGGCCGCTCCGGAGTTCGGGTTGCAATACGGACCCGACGCCGCGTCATCGAGATATACTGCCACAAACGAAATACGATGGATGCGGAAAATTGATGGAAAATAGATCTGACAAGAGGACAAGTAGGGCGATTTATTGGTATACATATCATATTTTTACAGACGTGGTGCAAGTGTTGAAATATAGTGATGGTATGAGCTAGTGCTGCCACCAGATCTCCGATCGATTCACTACACCAAAGGACATTACATGTATTGAAATTCGCATGAACATTACCTTCCCAGGTCACATTTATCGGAGACTAAAAATTGAAAGTATGCAAGTATTGTTGCTCATATATTCCTAGAGTTAACAAATTAAAAAAAACAAAAGACCATCCATGTCCGAAACCGTCTATAACTGTGACTCTATACTACATCGCTTCATTCTTTTGTACTTTGTAGAGGGCTCTCAACATCTAGCGCTGAGCATAACCGTTCTGTTGGTAACCATTCTGTTGGAACCCATTCTGCTGGTAACCATAAGACTGGCCCTGGTTACCGTAGCCGTTCTGTACAAAGCCATTGTTCTGCTGGTAGCTACCAACATTCTGAGGCGCCATGTGGATGTCAGCATTGGGGCGATCCCACTCCTTCTCCTGGCGCTCCATGAGGCCTGGGAACTTCCAGGCGTAAATGACCATGGTGATGAACATGAAGAAGGCGTCAAAGACGTACAGCGTCCACTCGTGCGTGAGGAGGTAGCCGTCCTGGCCGCCGACATACTCAATGACACGGATGACGGATCGGATCAGGATGAGGATGCTCACGCCGTACAGCATGTGCAGAACATTCTCCCATCGCGAGTTGGGGTTCATGGCGGCGCCCGTGGGGTTGCGACGCATGCGCATGTGGAAGACGACGGCGGTGATGGCGAAGAAGCCAAAGAAGCCGATTTGGATGAGCAGACCAACCAGAATAACATTCTTGGCCAGGTCCGGATGCTTGATGGTCGTTTCCTTGGATGCGAGCATGGAGCCTCCAACGACTTGGACGAAGAAGGAGAAGATGTCGCCAACGACAAAGAGCGCCGTCAGCCAGCGCGGTGAGATGAGCGAGGCGCGTTCACCGTGGATGCTGCGAACCAGGCGGCCCATGACCATGTAGATGGAGGCGGCGAACAGGGCGGGTGCGACGAGGATCAGGACCGATTGGAGGATGAAGGGCACGAGTTGCCCGGTTCGCGAGTAAGCGGCTGCGCGGGCGGCATATCCAACAGCTTCGACTGCGATGTGTAAGTAGAATGATCAATGGATAGGTGACAGGTTTGGGGGACGTACAAATTCCTGCTATTATAAAGGGAATCGAGTAGAGAGTCTTTGATTGGGCGCTGCGGAAGATTACAGCGGCAGTGGCTAAGGTGAAGAGAGCGGAGAAGATGGCGCCTGCTGGAAGAGAGGGGAGGTATTTCCAGAGGAAGAAGCCGTTCCAAGGCTGAATTTGCATTTTGGCGGATTAATTAATCGAATCCAAATCGAATGTGATGAGATGGTGTCGTAGGGAGGTGTGTGTATGGTGTGTATGGCGCGTTGTGTATACTGCGTGAGTGTCTGTGAGTGTATGTAGAACAAAGGAAACAATTACAGAAGGAAGAAAGGAAGAGAGAATGAGTCCAAACAAGACACCAAGTAAAGGTTAATGTTTTGTCTTGGATCAAATATGGAGAGTATTGAATAATTGCTTTATGTTATATTACGTGGGAGAAAGGGCAAGCATGATGAAACGTGAGCGCCGATGATCAATTTATGGGAATGGTCTGAGATCTCTCACTCAGTTCTCTGGGCCACATCTCGACTCCAATCATTACGCCTTGTATCCTTGCCTTGGCCTTCATGGGTGGCCCAGCCTGCATATCCTTTCCTCAAATACCGCGCATGCGTTACAGTCAGCTCGGGCTCTCTTTGTACGTACGCGTGTGTGGTAATAAGGACAGTGTTGGCTCCCTTGCCGCTAGTCGAGGTACCGAACAAAGTCCCATAAATTCTGGGCGTGTCCCCTCTCCCCTATCTCTTGTGTTTTTGAGCGAATCGCTGCGCCTCTTCTGACATCCCAGGAACGCCAATGACGTTGCGGCGAGACAGGGGCTAAGCTGTTAACGGTAGTATTTGCTCCAGCACTAGCACACCCTGTGGGCAATTTATACGAACAAAGTTGAGATCCGCGCTCTTCCCCTCTAAAAGCCACAGAGGTTAATCTGTTGCTTTTACTGCTTCTAGTTCGGTGCTGCGACAGCCTGGTGAGGGCAATCGTCAGATCATGACGCCGTTGCAGGGCTGTGTTGTCTTTTGATCTTACTGAGGGTTCACTGAGCCACTCAGCGTAGTCGAGCCTGACGACATGACAGCCAGCCACAACTACAAGAAATAAATGATGCCCAGCCAAAAAACAAAAAAAAAAAAAAGTGAATCAGAAATGCCTTCAATGACTTCATATGCGACTGCACATATGCGCCCAACTCATTGTCTGCGTGCGTAATTTATTGGTCGACTCAACAACATCCACTTCAACAATAAATAAAAATAAAACTGAGTGAAGAAAAAAACAATTCAAAATTTTGTACATTCAACGCCAAAACTGTGCTATTTTAATATGCTTTTGCAGTGTTCCTCGCAAGGATGTAACCGTGACGGTTCAATGGTCCCTTGTTCCCTGCCCACTCACTCGGTCTCTAATCGTCAAACCCGTCAAAGTCGTCTTCCTTGGCAGCACCACTGCCGTCTTTTCCTCCATTCTGCTCACGCACTTGCCGAATCAACTCGTCCAGCTCCATTTTCTCCATCTTTTCGCTCTCGCTCATATTTGCCGTCCTCTCGGCGTCCCGCTTCTTGCGCCGCTTCTCTCTGCGCACCACCCGCTCGTCTTCCTTTTCGTGCTTTCCGCTCCACGCCTCGTTGTTCATGCGTTTCCGCTTGGCCTGCGCCGCCTTCTGCTCCGTCACCCCCGTCCGATCCGCCTCCAGAGCCTCCTGTCGCGCACTCTCGCGAGCCTTGTCCTTGTAAGCAAAGTTGTCCCAGTCCATCTCCACGCCCAGCATCTTGTCGCCCGTCCAGTGGCGCGCTTCCGGCATCTTGGGCAGCCGCAAGAGACCCCATGCTCGTCCTAGGTCGGCCCAGTCCAGATCGGCTGCGCGGAAGATGGACGTCGCTTGGTGGGCGCCGTAGCTGCGTACCCAGCTTACAAAGGCCTTTTGCGCCTTGTCGTGGTACGCTCGATCGGATTTGATCAGATCGCGCATGTGCTCCGTAGCTTTGGTCACTTCGTCCTCCGTTACATCCACTTGCGGTCGTGAAAGTGGCGTGATGGGCGTTTTGCGTACGTCGAGGTACCGCACGTAGTCTTCTTCGCGGCCAGGATGTAACAGAACCACTGCCAATCCTTTCCTGCCTGCTCGTCCTGCGCGACCGCAACGGTGGATAAAGACTTTGGGGTCTGAGGGCGCATCCACTTGGATCACAAGGTCGACTTGAGGAATGTCTAGTCCTCGCGCTGCCAAGTCTGTCGTGAGCAATAATGTTGGTGATACGGATGTCAAGAATCGCTTAAAGTTCTTCTCGCGCACGTTGGACGGGTGCTTTCCGTGTAGAGGGACTAGTGATACGCCGTCGGGTAAGATGCCTGGCAACATGTGTTGGAAGTAATCGACGGCGGCGCATGTTGACAAGAAGACAATGCTTCTTTGTGGCATAATGGGTAGATTTTCCAACAACTTCGCAACGGCCGGTAGTTTTTGACTGGCGGGTTTGATTAGATATGTCATTTGCAGACTGGCCGGTGTCTTTCTGTCGGTCAAAACCTCGCCGCTCTTCATCTTGACTCGCACTTCAATTTTGACAGGATTTCTCAATCCGACTCGAATGATCTCTCCCACAGCTTCACTGACGCTGGCACTGAACAGTCCCGTACGTCTTTGTTTAGGTAGTCGTGAGAGGATGTTCTGCAAGTCCTGCTTGAAACCCAGGTCTAATAATCGATCGGCCTCGTCAAGAACTAGCATTTCGAAGGAGGATTGAGGACAGTGGACATGTGGTGAAGAGAGGAGTTCAACAAGGCGGCCGGGAGAAGAGATGATGAGGTTGGGAGAGTGGCGCATAAAGAAGCTTAGATCTTGCGCCGTCGTCGTAGTGCCGCCGACCAGCAACTGAGGCACAACCACCGGCGTCGTAGTAGCAGGGCGCTTCTCGTCATCCTTCAAGAATGGCAGAATCTCTGCCGAGGCGGCATGGAACTCGAGAAGGGATAATAAGACTGTGTGTATTTGAGCAGCGAGCTCTCGTGTCGGTGAGACGATAATGGCAGCAACGTGATGTCGTTTCGTAGGCTCTTCGACTCGGAGCAATTTCTGAACAATGGGGATGAGAAACGACAAAGTCTTTCCACTGCCGGTTACAGCTTCGACGACGACATCCTTGTTACCCATAAAGTGAGGAATGGCGGCGGCTTGGACGGGCGTCATCTGGGTGAAGCCCATGGAAGAGACAGCGTCGAGTACCCATTCGGCGAGCTGCGGGGTGAGGGCGTCCCAGGCTCTGGGGCTCTTTTTGGGAGCGACCTTTCCGGGAGCCATGTTGGAGAGAGAGGAGAATTATGAAGTGTGTTTTATTCTCTCAATGCGAAGCTGGAGAGTCGTTGGCATATCGCATGGCGGGGACGGATTTGGACGGTGTTGATGGTCTTGCGGTCGAACTTTTTCTGTTATCTTATCTTCACGTGGAGTCGGAACTTTGGTGTTTGGGTTTGAGTTCAGTGGCTGTCTTTGGCGGAGAAGAGTTCATTAGTGGATGCTCAGTGGTGGCTCATGCACTAAAGACCCTGCTACCTGCGTAGGATGCGCTACCTAGGTACTGTGAGAGAGAGTGTGTAATGGCAAGTAAGTACTACAATAAAGGCTGTATTATTGGACTGATAGACGCATGCAATGGAATCAATACTACCCAAGCCCGTCATAGTAATTTTTTGTTATTTAGTAAAATGTCTCTGATGTCTGCTCAGCTGGTGCCATATTGTGCTGTCCTGTGCTGTCCTCTGGGGATGGTCACATGCAAAAGGCGGGTGATTCGGCGTCGCTGGTCTCTGAGTCCCGCACCACACATGCTCTGTATGGGGCAGATTTATAGGGCGTTGTGCCTGGGCAAGCCCTGTACAGGCCTCCTACAGTACGTGTCCGCTCCTCCGCAACCACTAAAACCGTCCCAAGGTTCCAAGGTTTGGCGCACGACGGGACCACCTGCGCCCAATCACATCCCACCATCGAAAACCCTTTCACGGAATTGCACAAACAACAAAGTTGCCGATCCCAGCCACGAGACTCCCACTTTGCTCTTCTCTTTTTTTTTTAAACCTCGCCCTCACCCACCCTCTCTCTTTTTTTACATAGTAACCGTCAGTCGCAGGTAGTTGCAGTAGGGCGGAAAACTAGATTTTCCTATCCCTCCTCGCATCGCTTCCTTCGCCTGCTCGACCAACAACCACAGCCCTGGAGCCGCCCGACCCTGACCCGTCCTCCGACTCGGCATCCCACCTTGCTCTCGCGACCTCTCACGCGACACCGCTACACTGGCGCCTCTTTGCGCCATCCGACCTGCGCACCTCCCGCCGCGATAGACACCATCCTGTCTCGGACGAACCCTCGCGTTCTGCCCTCTGGCCCTCGAATTATCAACCTTTGCGCCGCAACCTCACCGGCACAATCTCCCACTCTCCACTCCCGCCCGTCTCATTCGCCATGTCTCTCCGCCGCAAGTCCGGCGTCCCGGATACGCCGCGCATCATTTCGCCCAGCCCGACCCCCTCGGAGCAGGATGCGCTCGATTACAATGCGCCGAGAACTAGATCTAGCACGAGAAAGTCGCAGCAGAACTCCCAGGACGACGATGACGACAACACCGGTCTGCGCCGGTCGAGAACTCGCAGTCGCTCGCCTATTGATATGCACAAGCCTACGCGCCTGAGCACGCGAAGCTCGACGGCGCAAGAAACCATCCCCGAGGAAGTTGCGGAGAGCACACCTACAAAGGCCTCAAATGGCAAGGCTGCGGCTACGGCTACGAATGGACATTTGGCGCCTCCGCAGCCATCAGGATGGAGCTGGCGCGATTTCAGCAGAAGCCCTAGCCCGCTGGGCCTGATTCCGATTCATAGACATTGGCGCACGTTCGTACACAAGCACGAGATTCCTCGCAAGGCTCTGCATGTGTCGATTGGCTTCTTCGTTGTGTGGCTCTACTCGACTGGTACGCAGACATCATCGGTTCCGCCATGGTTGATGTCTGGTTTGATACCTATTGCTACGACGGATTGGTTGCGCCACCGCTATGCATCTGTCAACAGACTGTATGTTAGACTTCTGGGGGCATTCATGAGAGAAAGCGAATACTCTGGCTGGAACGGCGTCATCTTTTACCTGTTGGGAGCTTGGATCGTTCTCTTCTCCTTCCCCAAGGATGTTGGAGTCATGAGCGTCTTGCTTCTCAGCTGGTGCGACACTGCCGCTAGTACTTTTGGCCGTCTCTGGGGACGCTACACCATCCGTCTTCGCAAGGGCAAGTCCTTGGCCGGATCCTTGGCTGCATTCCTGATGGGAGTGGCCACTTCATACTTGTGGTACGGTCTGTTAGTGCCCTCTCTAGGCCCCATGCCCGGAGATGAAGACTTCATGTTCAAAGGTGTCCTGTCTCTGCCTCAGGCTGTCTGCGATGTTGTTGGCGTATCAAAGGGTGCTGCTACGATTACTGGCCCCTTGGCGCTTGGTCTCATGAGCGTTCTGTCTGGTTTGGTGGCATCTGCCAGTGAAGTATCTGACCTGTTTGGCTGGGACGACAACCTGACTATTCCTGTTCTTAGCGGAATTGGCATGTGGGGATTCCTCAAGGTGTTTGGTTAATAGATATAGAGTTGTGGTGGACACGACTTTTGTTTGGCTAATGGATCTAGAATGTGGTGGAAACGGCTTGTTGCGGCCTGTGGCATCTATTTGGTTTCTTTTTCATTATTTATTTTTTGACGACTATTACAACTATTCGCGAAACGGCTTTGGATCAGAAGGGAAGAGTGCATGACTGGCGTTGGATAATCTCCTTTCTTTAATGTAATTAGTCTGGGTATATAGCAGCCTCACTAGCTGAGTTTAATATGTTGCTTCATATCGGGACTGCATGAATGATGTGTACAACTGTGATGACAGGAAGCTTTGTGGTAAAAACATTATCAATTGTGAAAGGAAAGCCATGATGTGAGTAAAATTACACAGGAATTCAGGCTCTTGGCACGTAAAGAGCGGTAAGGATGTATCAGCAGTGTAGTCGTAGCAAGGCGAAGCTGCTCAGCCTCGTCAGCTGCATGTCGTTGCAACAGACTGTAGCGGCACGACTGCCATTGGTCGGAAATACGTTATTGTGCAGGGGGTTGTCGGCCGCAGTCCGGGCTCGAATTGGGATACAAGCTGCGAGAGGTGCTGTTTGGGACTTGTTAGTGGTTGATGGGCCGGGGCGGGTATTACGTGAGTCTGTTGCAGATGGAGGACAAGGATAGTAGTAATACGGATGTTTTATCTGTGGTTTATGATGTATAGTGGTTGGAGATCAGTGATATTATATGAGATTGGTTGGTATTGGAGGCTAGTGATTGTTTTTGGAGTTTCTTGATGGATGCTGTGGTGTTTAATGTTTTGATTCCTTGGCAGACCAGGAGGCAAGATGCACTCTGTACAAGTACCGCACATGGGGGAATTGCTGCCTTGAGCTTCGCTGCCGAGAGTTCCGGTGTTACAGTGGGTGCTGCAGTGGGTGCTGCAGTGGGTGTTACAGTGGATATCGACCAGTTGGCGTCAAGTGTCAGTGAGTGTCCGGGCTCCGCCACTGGGCAATGACGCAAAGCGCAGAGGCTCAAGGGCCGTTTCACTGCCAATGCAACGCTGCACAGGGGGACACAGCACTACCTTCCTACCCAAGGCACTAAGATTGCCCCAATTCTTGGTTGACTGCTCCGCCGTATCCCCGTATTAGCAGCGCCTAGAGAGTGCATGTTGAGTGCAGTTACAGTGGTAGGCCTGTAACTGTAATTGCAATTGGAATTGCTCCCTCGGCATTCTCTTGGCAAACACAGGCTGACGTTTCCCTTTTCCCACGGCTTCCGAAATCCTCTCCTCCTTCAATTTCTTTCATTCTCTTTTTCCCTGTTCCTTTTCTTTTATCAAATTATTGTCATCCTTTACTCTTGGCCATTTAAATCTCCTTCGCTATCGAAGTTAATCTTGCTCTCATCTAATTTCTGGCCTTTTTTTTTTTTTTTTTGAAGCTGAACCCGCAACCGCTGATTGGCTTGACGCCACTTTTAACGTCACCAGCCGCTGGTCCAAACCTCAACTTGCAGACGCTCAATTTTTTGGATCCAGGTCCAGCGCAACGCCGTTCTGCCGGTCGTCGCTTCTAGCCATGAAGCACGCATTGCTTCTCGCAGCTCTGGCTGCTGCTACAACTCCAGGTAAATATACTCAAGCATACGACCAATTGGGCCTCAATTGCCTCGTGTACCAACACGCAAACAGAACAAGATGAAGCGCTTCATCATGCCGCCAACTTCTTCGACGCTGCCGCACTCTCCAACAGCTTTCCCCTCGAAGAACGCGCCACCAATGCCGCCCCCGATGGCTACACTCCCGCAAAAATAAACTGTCCCAAGCCTCGCCCCCAGATTCGCGCTGGCACAGGTCTTTCGCCCGAAGAGAAGGAATGGCTGCCACGTCGTCGCAACGAGACCATTGCTCCCATTCGAGACCTCTTGAAGCGCATCAACATCCCCGGCTTCGACAGCGAAAAGTACCTCTCTGGTGTCGACAAGGATGCCAAGCCACTCCCCAACATCGGTCTTGCAGTCTCTGGTGGAGGTTATCGCGCAATGCTCAACGGCGCTGGAGCCGTCGCTGCTTGGGATGATCGCAGTCCCGGTAGCACGGCGAACGGTAATCTCGGTGGATTGCTGCAGAGCGCAACATATCTGTCTGGTCTATCTGGAGGAGGCTGGTTAGTCGGTAGTCTATATGCCAACAACTTCACCACCGTTGTTGAGTCAGTCGATTATTCCGGTATCTGGTCCTTCCAAGACTCCATCCTCAGAGGTACGCTCTCACCGTCTTCAATTCAGGCCGTCTCCGTTCTCTAACCTCTTCATTTAGGCCCGGACACAGTTTCTATTATTCGCTATTACGCCGACATCATCAAAGAGGTTGAGAGCAAATCCGAGGCCTCTTTCGATACTTCCATCACCGACTACTGGGGTCGAATGCTTTCGTACCAGCTCGTCAACGCCTCGGCTGGTGGCCCAGGTTACACCTTTTCCTCCATTGCAAACGACGACAACTTCTCTAATGGCAAAGCGCCTCTCCCCATCCTCGTTGCCAACGGCCGCGCCCCCGAAGAGAAGATTGTTTGGTCCAACTCAACCGTATACGAATTCACGCCATGGGAGCTTGGATCTCGCGATACCGCCCTCGCTGGCTTTGCTCCTCTCAAATATGTCGGCTCTCCATTCAAGGCAGGCAAGGTTCCTGATTCGGAGCAATGTGTTGAGGGCTTTGATAATGTCGGATTCGTCATGGGCACTTCGTCGTCCCTCTTCAATCAAATCGTCTTGTACCTGAAAGACAAGGACGAGCGATACGTCCCCTCCGATGTCCCAAGTATCGCTGTTGATGCCATCACCAAACTCCTCAACGCCCTCGGCGACGCTTCCAACGATATTGCGGACTGGTCTCCTAATCCCTTCCGCGGCTTCAACCCCTCCGCAAGCAACACTTCGTCCCTTGAGCGCCTCACCCTCGTCGACGGCGGCGAAGACCTCCAAAACGTCCCTTACTACCCTCACCTTCACCCCGAACGCAAAGTAGACGTCATCTTCTCCATCGACTCGTCCGCCGACACCGACTCCGCCTGGCCCGACGGTGCATCCGCCACCGCAACCTACGAACGCTCCCGCCTCCCCATCAGCAACGGCACAGCTCCCTTCCCCGCCATCCCCGACAAGAACACCTTCCTCAACCTCGGCCTCAACACCAAGCCCGTCTTCTTTGGCTGCAACGTCTCCAACTTCTCCGACCCTACCACCCCTCCTCCCCTGGTCGTCTACCTCCCCAACTACCCCTACGTATTCGCCTCCAACATCTCCACCTTCCAAATGACCACGTCCGGCGACGAGCGCGACGCCATCATCCAAAACGGCTGGGCCGTCGCTACAATGTTAAATTCCACTCGCGAGAAGGACTGGAACGTCTGCGCCGGCTGTGCCATTATGTCTCGCAGCTTTGACAGGACGAACGCCACTGTTCCCGATGCCTGCCAGAAGTGCTTCCAGAAGTACTGCTGGAGTGGCGAGTTGAAGACGGAGAAGCCTGCTCCGTACTGGCCTAAGTATTTCACGACACCCATTAAGATTAGTGAGAATGCTGGTATGCAGCTGTTGAGCAGTTCGTGGTTCACTACTGCTGTGGTGGCCATTGTTGGACTGATGATGGTGTAAGAATGTGTTCATGATTTCAAAGTACAAAAAGTCTGCACGGCGTTTAATCTTGAATTTCTGATGAATTGGGAGGGTTTGATTTGGATTTTGTTACACTTTTCTGGACATAGAAATTGGGGAAGATCTTTTGATTTCTTGCACAAACTAATCTAGACTACAAATTTACTCAAGTGATGCCTTTAAAACTAAAATATTCGTTCCTTCAGACAGTGAGCATGTAGAATTGTGTGTGATTAGACAGTCCATCGCTCTCGATCGTTGGGAAGACCATTCAACTGAGCCGATGCACCCATGTAGGCATGTTTGCGAATCAATGTCGCTGTGTCATACTCATAAAACTCGTTCAACATGTGGTCAATCTCCGATGCAATGCCTCGCGTCCATGTCAAAGTGTTGATAGCCTTGCCATACGGATCCCAGAGACACCACATCTCTTCAAGAATAGTCATGACGGTGGCACTGATCAAGGCCATGACGATGTACGCGACCAGAGCGCCTGCGCGGGGGAATTCCAAGTCGGGCGAGTCGGGATCTCCGCTGTTGACGAACAAGTCACAGTTCCGGATGGGAGAACCGAATGCAATGAGTCGACAACAAATGTCGATGGTCCAGAGAAACACTATGGGCTTGATGTCGCCACGGGCGAGAATGGAGGCCTGTCTGCCACTGGAGTCGAGGATATCAATGTTCGCACCTGAGGATGTTAGTCACCCACCCTAATGGGATAATCTTCAACGTACGAATGATTGGAGTTCGACGGTCATCCATATTGCCCATGTCAGTGATGTTCTCGAGGTGATTACGCAGATTGTAGATGATGTACTGTGGTGCCATGGACGGAGCTTGGGTCTTGACAGTCTGCTGTCGATATTCCGTATCGAGATGGAGTGAGAAGATTTCAAAAAAGTATTCTACTGTGAGGTATTGACGGTCAGAACTCTCCAACTCATCTCCATTGTCAACATTGTAAGGAGACCATCCCATGCTGTCTTGACCGTTGCGAAGCCGCTTCAGTTTCTTAGCCACCTGCTGGCAGTACTTTGTCACCGCTGGCTCACAAGTGTTTCCTTGAATCTGGTGAAGAAGCGCCACAGGGAAGGCAGTTACGAGAGCCAGACACTCACTGATACGTTAGCGGGTATCGTTCTACAAGTTCACAGTTAGCATACTATATCAAAATCTGGAGTTCATCCGTGCCATGTCGACCCCCAATGTCAGCACTCATTGTCTTGAGGAACGAATAAGCCAACGATACAGTTGCGTGTCGGACCAGCTCCAACCTTTGTCGGGTGAGGCGAACACTGTTTTCATTAGCATAAATCATCCTGCAGATATTTGGAACTCACCAGATGAAGCCTTGACCGATGAGAAACGAGGCTCCCATAGCAATCATGCCCTCGGCCCAGATGAGGAGAGTCGACTTGGACGGCGAGTTGGTGCCCGGCGCTCCTTCTGGATTATCCACCCACGAACCATCTGTCGAGTTGCACAAAATACCAAACTTTCTACGAAAAGAGACGATCAAGAAGCAGTAGAGCAAAAAGAACGGAAGCCGCCAACAAAAGCCGAGCAAATGACGACCACCGCGAATGTCAAAGTCAGCTCTGGTACAATGGGCCGGATTGCGGGCTTTCCTTTCCACATCAGACGCAAAGAGTTTTGACGAGAACCAAGAAAGTGACCTAGTCTGCCGAATATCGATCCATGGAGTACAACCTGCTTCCAGATCGAAGTGGTCGCGTTGCCACTCAGGCATGATGTGATGAGAGCCGATGCCGCTGGATGTAGCAGTCCCATAGATAGTGTCTCTGAATTTACCTGTAGTAGAACGTGGATTATATTCAGGGACACCATTAAGTTGGTTTGAGGATTTGGGAAGTCTGCTGGTGTCTTGGGGTGCGATGCGAGGGCTGTACATGTCACGGTCTGGCATGGTCGACTCCATGATAGCGTAGTATCGCTGGCCAGGGGAGGAGAGAGGCTCGAGTATATATGGAACGCCGGTAGTCGCAAATTCATCCATGATGTTGCGTTGTTGAGCAAAAGAAGATCGAATTGCAGGATAACGGATGAGTTTTGTGTCTGCTCCTTCACCATCGCTCCTTCCTTCCTACATCACATTGCATTTTGTGCAAGAGTCAGTGGATTCAAGTATTATATTAATATCTCATAATCATAATTCGCTCCATTCCTTTAAGTTCATTTTAATTTCAATTCCCATAATCTAGAAAGTGACATCCTTGCCAGACTTCGCACTCTCGAGGACAGCTTCGATGATGCGCAAGACATCTCTAGCCTCAGTAGGCTTAACAGGGACATCCTCCTTCTTGCCCGACTCAACAGCCTTAGCAAACGCCTTGTAGAAGGTAGTGTAAGTCTCGGGCTCCAGATCAGGAACAGCCTCCGCCTTAGGCTTGCCCTCAGCATCAATGACAGTCAAGCTCATGCTCTCGGGGGCATCCTTTCCGAAACCAGCAGCAGTAGGCTTCTCGCCAGCCTTGAGCTGGTCCTCCTGGGGATCGAGACCAAGCTTGCGGAAGGAGCCCTTGGTACCACGGACCCAGAAGCGCTGCTGGTTGAGCTCGGCACTGAGGGCGCTGGTGCGGACGTTGACGATCTTGCCATCGGGGTAGGTGAGCTCAGCATTGACGGCGTCCGGGTTGAAGTAGTCGGGCTTGCCCTCGCGCTGGGAGAGAACACGGCCATGGACGGACTGGGGCATGCCAAAGAGGACATAGGCCTGGTCGATGAGGTGGGTGCCGAGATCGAAGATGGCGCTGCCGCCTTGGGGGATGCCTAGTTCGCCCTTCCAGTTGGTGGCGGCGACGGCCTTGTAGCGGTCAAAGTGGGTGTTGTACTCGGTGATGCGGCCGAGGGTGTCCTTGGCGAGGAGGTGGCGCACAGTCAAGAAATCAGAGTCCCAGCGACGGTTCTGGTACACGCAGATGAGGCGGTTGTTGGCCTTGGCGATGTCGATGAGCTTGTCGGCCTCGGCGGACGTGGGCACAAAGGGCTTCTCAGTCAGGACATGCTTGCCCGACTCGAGGGCTGCCTTGGTCAGCTCAAAGTGGTTGTCGGGAGGGGTGGTGATGACGACAACGTCGACGTCCTTGTCGGCCAGCAGAGAGTCGACGGACGTGAAGTGCTTGGCGGAGGGGTGGTCGGCTGGCGCGGAGTTGCCGTCCTTGGGAGAGCGCTGGACGATGCTGTGCAGGTTGAATTGGGGGATGAGCGTGATGAAGGGGATGTGGAAGATTTTGGCAGACATGCTGGGAGGGTGTCAGTGAAGTTCATCAGGATGCTTTCAGTCTGCTCTCAAAAGCAAGTGAGAGTGAATGACTTACCCGTATCCTACGACACCAACGTTGAAGGTTTTGCCAGACATGATGATAATTTACGAGTAAGTTAGACAGGTAATTGATTAGAGTAGAATGAGAGAGATGATGTCGTCAAAATGGGGGACACTTGATATTTATGAGCCCGTCTAGTCTCAAGCAAGTTAAAGTTTTTTTGCCCGCTTCCCCTCTTCCATTGGCGATGGACATTAATAGACACTGCTAAGCAAATTAGGCGATGCAGATATCCCAACACCGCATTAATAATGTAGGCAAGATTTGCCCAAAATGTCCGCTAAAAACCCCACCAATGAAGCTCAAAGATACCATTTCTCTCTATTTCCCTTCACCCAAACGGCCCGAACAGTGGAATCGCAAGGGGAGCTCTTGACTCGACTTGTAGCAAAAATCAAGAACGGACAGCTCAAGCTCCACTGCCGTAGCGACGATAACGGAGTCTTTGGCACTGCTTAAGCTTCTCCCATCGCTGCTAGCGCTGGGTCGGGTAGCGTCCGCCGGAGTTTACTTCTTGTTACAGGGCAGCATAGATCGGATACGAGGCGCGATGGCCGGATGAATTGGAAAGTCAAGAGGGACAAAACACCATGTCGCCATTCTCAATATCCCTCATTACCAATGCACGTCTCCATTGGGCCCAAATATGTGACTCAACCGGTGAACCTGTCTGTCAATTCAATTCACCAGCTCTGTCGGTTCAATCGTGTCACCTCCAGCAGTCATGACAATTGAGGCATCGCTTCGTTCGCCGCTCGTCGTGCTCGACATGGCGAGATCGGTGTCGGCGCTTACGCCGTCCGTCTGACGGTCGCGTTTTCCTTTTTTGCCTGTCGCGAAAATCAGCTGTCGCGGCATATTAATTGTCGTCCCTTCATCAATTCTGTCCACAAGCGTCAATCAATTAATCGCAAATCAAACATCAACAGGTACGCCATCAACAACCACGCAATGTCACAGCCAATCGAACTCGTCGTCCATCGCGGATCACCACCCAGCAACTCCTACGTCTGGTCGCCTTTTGTCACAAAGCTCGAGGCTCGTCTGCGCTTCGATGCAATCCCCTATCGCTTGGGCTCAGGAACCCCGCGCACCGCTCCCAAGGGCAAGATCCCCTACGTCCAAGTCAACTCCGAAGCCTTTGGCGACTCGACCCTCATTATTCGCAATCTCGTCTCCAACGGCATCATTCGCGATCTCAATGCGTCACTGAGCGGCGCACCTGCTGCGCACGACCTGGGTCTTCGCTCGATGATGGAGGACAGAGTTTACTTCTACGGTACGAGAGAGAAATGGGTGGACAACTACCATGTCATGCGCACAAACATGCTGGCCAGTGTCCCGTGGCCGATCCAAAGGGCCGTCGGCTGGATGGTCTACAACAAGATCAATGCCACCCTGCAGGGCCAGGGCACAGGGCGATTGACGGACGACGAAGTAACGGCGTTTAAGGAAGAGGTCTGGGAGAACGTGAATGGACTCGTCACAGAGGCCAAACAGCAGGCAAATGACGACGAGCCGTTCTGGATATTGGGAGGCGACGAGCCGACGGAGGCTGATGCCACTCTGTTCGGCTTTGTAGTTGGAGCGTTGATCTGTGATGCGTAAGTACCTCCTGCCGTCTTGCCAAAGCGAGTGAGTAAGCGACAAAAGAGGCAAACAGTGCTAACAATGATTGTGCAGCGCTCCTGAGACGACAAAGATTTTACGACGATATCCATTGGTGGTAGAATACGCCGAGAGGATTCACAACCGCTACTTTCCCGACTACCAGAAATGGACGTAGGAATCGTGGCGCTTTCGGCTTCGAACAAATCATGTATCAACGAGAAATGCATGCAAATACCCCTTTTCCTTTTTGCCCACTTGTCTTTGACTCGTCCTTTGTTTTGATCGAGGATCGTGTGTCGTGTGATCTCTGCTGGCGTGGGGTCTCGTTGTGTCGTTGGAATGCATCAGAATCACAACATCCCAGGACAAGTGTGCATCGCAAAACTGCGTTGAATGAGACCCAGAAAACAATCGGACAAGATTTCGGGATGCATCCGGCTGAGACATGTATCCGGATTTCAGCCAATCAAGCATTTTCAGAACGAGATGCCATTTGGAGGTTGGAATTTGGGCATGAGAAACAGCTGTTTCTTCAAAGCCAAGTCTCAGGTTCACGGGGATGGCAGTGGCTGCTTTCGACAGGCGTGAGTATAGCAGGGGATAACCTCGTCATGAAAGCAGACTTGGTGCGCAAGACAATTGTCCAACGTCAGATGGCTGAGACATTGGAAGGCGTTGTTTCTTTTTTGTTGTAACTGTGAGGTCAGACAGGTGTCAATAGTCTGTGCCATGTAGACTCTCGGCTAGGGATGCTGTCGACACCCCCATTGGCGAAGCAGGTCTTACTCTGTAAATTAAAAAGGAAACCAATAAAGAGAGACAAGTCAAAGAGCAGAGAAGAATAGAGACAGACAGTCTGATTCAGAAAGTGATGAGACTCTAGACGATGCAGGAGACAAGTTGAGATTGAGCAAACGAAAAGTGACTGGTACCAGCCTCGTTGTGCAGGTTACCTTTCCCACAGCCTTTTGCACAAGCTCATCATGATGGTCTGTGTTTGTTTCTTCATTCCATCTCGGTCCAGAACCTTTTCTTAAGGGAAAGTCGATAAAGCTCCAGAGGCGAAGTGGTTCGATCAATAGCTCATGTAGTTATGGGTACATGCTCCGTAGGGAGGCATACTAGCACATGTTATACAGCAGTGGACTGCACAGAAGACTGGAGTCAATCCTGTGAACGTAGTCTACTAGTTGCATGTCTGGTACAATACAGCAGAACAGTAGAAGGTGCTAGACAGTCACAGGCTAGGGACGCCTCCCCGTATTCGACCCGCAAGCGACAAACGACGAAGCAGTTCTGGACCACATGCTGGAGTGGGCACAGCAATCTCCGATCGCTGAAGCTGAACGAGTTGGAGCTGGTGGGCCGAGAAGCCCCAGGTGCCTTTTGGAAGTGAGACCGTACTGCACTGGATGATAGATGGTGGGTGGTGGGTGGTGGAAAGTGTGTGTGCCCTGTGAGTGTGTGTGTGTGCCTCTAAGGACTGTGGTTTGTGGCCGGTGGTAGCCTGAGTATTGGATAACGGCGCTCATGAGATGGGGTCAGGGCAATGTTGCGGCGGGCTCTCGCTCTTTGGAGCTCTTTGCCTTCCCACTGTTCCAGTGCTTGGTCCAGGCGTTTGAGCTTTGTGGGGCAGCGCGGGCCCTTTTTCATTTTCGGCCAAAGCCTGGAAATTACAGCAAACTGGACTGTCCACCCACCATCTGCGGCGTCCACAGCACCTGCCCACAGCACTGTCTTTTCTCAGTGTAGCGCTGCAACAGGATGTTTTAGCGCACCTCCCACACGCTTACATGTGCTAGCCATCCTTGTTCTACAGCGGTCTTTAGGGGCAGAGCCACTAAAGAAGTTTTTTCGTTCTTTTTTTCGACTTGGTATTAATTCCCGTGGAACAATGAAGCCACCAGTGTCGGATCATATCCCATAACTCTAAAAGGGATTTTTAGATCGTCCTGTGAATCATATGGTTAACATGTGAATGTCATTTCGTTTTGACGCTTTTCTTTTTTCTTTCCTTTACCGTCGTACAGGCATCATTATTCGTCGTCTGCAACTCGGAGATGAAGCGCTGATCTCTCGTCACCTCCCGCCAACCCAGCCCATGGAGACCCCAGAATCGAACACCCATTAATTAGATATTATAGTGCGAGAACCAGTAATAATCTATACACTACGGAGCACACAGAATGGAGAACGCAGTATATTGTTGCCCCAGTATATTGATGCCCCTCATAATCGCAGAGACGTAGTTCTAAGTCATGACCTTGCAGCAATATGGAGTAGTATTGCTGGGCCATGTAATATAAAGAGGGACAAAGACCGTTCAGTCCTGCCCACCCAATTGGACCAGATCCTTGTTTCAGCGTTGGACGATCTCTGGCCAGTGAATGCACTTGGCTAATTATTATTCACAGCGGATGCTGCGCCTGGTGTCAGTGGCTTGGGCTGTTTATTTGCTCGACACATCACTCAATGTGCGGAATATTCATGTGACTTAAACATTGGATGATCGCCTGCCATGCTTGCATAAAGTTGTGCGGCATGTCGCACAAGCAATTAATTTTACCAAAGCGAGACCTTCCCATGCCTATACAACCCTGTCTCGTAAGGACTACCACCAAAGGACCCGATGGACCGACTTGCGGGGAAAACAATCAATGACCCTGCCATGATGAACTATTCAACCCTAAAATCGAGCATTCTTGGCGTCAGACACTATTAAACTGCAATTCGTACGGATACAAAACTCGTGAAATTAGGCATAATCAACAACCTCATGGTCCGGAGATGCATCGTAGCAGCCATCAAGTCTTGGCGTTCGGGACGGAATGGCCTCCCGAACATTGCACATGCAGCCTGATTCATTTCTAACTAATACTGACTACAATGAGAGTAGAAGAACGGCTTTAGCTTCTACTATTGCTGCAAAGCTTTACTGTACCTGCGTCGTGGCTGGCAAACTCCGATTAAAGCAAGGCTATCCAGTTGATTTTGAGGTCATGTCAGGTCTGCATTTGGTCAACTCTCCCGCGCTCGGCTTCCAATAACCCCTGTCGCAAGCCACGCGCCGCTCCAGGGCCTGTAATTTCCTTTGCACCAGTCAGCGACAGGCATCTGTAGCTTAATTGCCCACCTTGTATTTTGACGTGCCGCCCAGCCAAAAGAACGGCCTGACTGCCGCAGAGGGCCCTGTAGCTGTACATGCAGGCAGGGGGCGAGTACTGTTACGGTAATTCTGGCGAAGAACCTTGGAACCTTTTTTTTTTTGTTCAAAGCGGTCAAAAGTCATGCGACATGGATTTCGTCAGTGGTGAGAGAAGCAAAAAATGAGTGTACGAATAACAAAATAATGTAATTTTGGCAGCTGCCTAGTCCCCAGGTTCGTTGTATCAGTATAGGAGGAGGGTACATACAAGCAACTCGCATGAATGAGCTGCAGATTAAGTTGATTGGCTTGGCTTGGCTGCCATGCCCTGCATTGAATATAGCATTGTATTCTCTGCTATACATGTATGCACACAGTTACTCACGTCCTGCAGGTACAATACGCCTCTGTCAAGCATGGAGCACTGTAATGCCATGTATCATGACCATTATGACCATTGGGTGGCATTAGCATGAGTGTGTGTGGCCTACATCGGCCCGTCGTCCTTCACATGCACGTCTCATGCCCGGCTGGCGGCCGCCTTAGTTAGCTGAGAGCTTCTCTTTTTGTATCCAGTCCTGGTTTGGTACCTGTGGCTGCCTTTAGTTCAGGCTAGCTCGACCCGGTTCCCTGTAGTGAGCATGTTTCCAGAGGCAATGACTGTAAGCGCGGATATAGCTTGTCACTCTTCCTTGTATTGGTCTTCACTAATGAAATAGCTGCTATGATAAGAAGTCCTTGATGTATTATGGTAACTATCGTCATGGTAGGAATTAATCGGGTAGAGTCTGAGCTACTTTCCACCCGGTTGATGCTGTGGGAGCAACTCGATTACCCCAGATGGATGACTCGTACAGCGATCAGCTTTCTAAAGTTAGAACCATGGCTAGTGCTGAAGCTCAGAACTGCCCAGAAATTACATGTACAGAGGAGCAATTAGTGCTGTGCCCAGCCGAAACAGTCCAGCAAAGGAGCGTTGCAATCTGACTCGCCTCCTCCGTGGCAGGCAACGAATGAGGCGAACAGGTTTGCCCCAGTGGTAAAGGCAAGCTGTAATTAGTTCTAAAATTATCTCGCATTGAATATCAATGGCGCGACAGGAGAAAGGAAAAGTCTCACTGCCAATTAAGTTTCGACTTTTTTCTGTTAATTTTTATTTTCTCCCACCATCTTCTTTAGGTGGGAGGCCGTAGCGTGTGCGTGTGTCTGCTGCAAGGTACCAAAAAGCCCTGCTCTTCTAGGCTGGGAATGGTCCGTCGCGGATCATTTTGGGTCGTCGGCAACCCCTGTAGGCTGAGCTTACCACTTAAAATTTTTTACATACAGTTCAGGCAGCCCCCTACAAGTTTGGTTGTTTTTAGTCTGAACCAGTGAGAAATGGCTCGAGGCAAAGCAAGCCAGAGGCTTTTCCCATCCTGGTCAGCAGTCTCCACTGGCGGCGACTGGAGGACTTCTGCATTGGGGAGGGCGTGCGGCAACAATTCCACTTTTCTCCTGTTTTTGTGGTTTTTGTCCCTCTGGGGCAAGGAGAGCAGCACCAGGGAAGCTGGTGCAACAACTGGGTGCAGCTGTCAACGGAGCATCGGCCCAAGGCCCATGTCTCGCCCATTATTGGTCCGGTTTTGTGGCGAATGATTGGATAACAGTCGAATGTCCTCCACTTATTTGGTGGGACGTCGCTCTCTCCAGACATTGTGCCTCGACTATCCTCACACCTGCGCTCTCTTAACCAGTTTTTACTGCAACACAAGCTCTTTTCGGCCCTGTTTTCTTAGAGAGTGTTCATGCTCTCACACCCCTTGGCCTTGACCCTGGTCCTCTGTAACGACAGAAAAAGATGGATGGATGGATCGGTGGAGATTGCCTTCCCCCGGAGACAGCGACTTGCTGCTCCCAGCATCGACCTTTGTTATGGTTCCCAGGGGTGTCAACCAGTTGACCGCAGACTAAACTCAAGTCCTCAGCAATTAGTTCCATCTTCTTACTTTTCTACATAAAGCCCTCCATCCTTCCGCTCCTCCACTCCCCTTCCCTCTTCTTCTTCATCCACTCGCTATACTATCAGCCCACATTCGTTCTTCTGTACCATTACACTTCCACCCTTAATCAACCAACACCTCTTAATACCTTCAAAATGAAGTTCGCCATCGTCTTCGCTATTGCCACTGGCACTGCTGTCAACGCCATTGCTGGCTTCCCCAACTGCGCCACCGAGTGCTTGCTCCCTGCTGTCCAGAGCGCCGCTCCTGACTGCCCCAACCCTCTCGACTTCGACTGTGTCTGCAAGCACAAGGCCGAGTTGACCGCTCAGGTCAAGCCTTGCGTCGAGAAGAAGTGCTCCCCCTCTGACGTCCGTAAGTATAACCCCATGGATTGTGTTCTCCTATTCCAAACGCGGCCATCTAACAACAGGACAGAGGCGACCATCGACAACGCCGACAAGGTTTGCGCTGGCAAGGGTGGTGACAAGCCCTCCACCTCCGCTGCTCCCACCGAGAGCAAGCCTGCTGAGACCTCCTCTGCCGCCCCCGGCACCGAGTCCTCTGCTGCTCCCACCGAGACCATGCCCACCGTCTCTGAGACCGCCCCCGTTGGCACTGACTGCCCCCCTACCACCATGGTCCCTACCACCACTCCCGCTGGTAACACCACTGCTCCCACCTCTGCCCCCGTCACTGCTGGTGCCGCCGGTATGGGATCTGTCGGTGCCATGGTCGCCATGGCTCTCGGTGCCCTTGCTCTGTAAAGAGCTTGCCCTGAGTGCTAGGGTATAAGGGCTGATTGCGACGAGGCGAACATCACAAAAGTCTTGTAGTCGAGATGCAATTGGCTTTTGTATATTTGATCATGTTGGATGGACGATGTCTGAATGGACGTGTAATTACAGATTAATGCGTATCTGAATAATTTACCACTGATAGTGCACTCTTGTTTGAATTGCTGTGAATTATAAACTGTCCGCCTTGCCATTTCAATCACGTTCTTTAACGACCATGATATATGAAGTGAACCTTTTTCAAAAGGACTTCCAAACAGGTCCTTGTCTTGACTACCGCAGAATAGAGCAGAGCCGATGCAACGCTCCCAACCTTTCACCACAGCGGCGGATGGTCTTAGCAGATAAATCTTATCTATTCAGATGATACTCTCGTTCGCTGATGAGTGGAGATTACAGCGAACGACATGGATGCGCTGGTAGTGTGCGTGCCATTTTCTTGTTTTCAAAGACATGGGTAATGCACCAAAATGGAAATTGCTCGTCGGGACACAGGCACTCTCGCTAAGTTAAAACCAATTGGGTAGGATATAATCACTTCCATTACGTACTGCCAAACTGTTCCAAGAATTGATTGTCTGAAAATCCAAAGTCTATTAAGGCTTATGGTTCGCCACGTCCTTGATTTTGCTGTGGCAACCATGCACAGTGTATGCAGGTGACAGGACGACTTGACGGGAAGAGACTTGGCAACTAGTTCAGCAACGCGCGTGGCGCAAGGTACTTTAACTTTATTTGTTTTGTGGCTTCGTTAGTTGGGCGAAGACTTGAATTGGGATTAGCGCTGCAATGTTGTGACGCTACCCTGAAGAGACGCCCCGCGACAGTGACGATGAAAGACGCGCCGTATGTTTACTTAATTACAACAAATTGAAATACCTGTCTAAATTTTAATTCAATACGATACTTTGATGTTTAGAACCTGTTCTGATGTGAGAACCGTCTCTGTGAGATTAGGTTTGTGCGACTTATGGGAGAGGTCACAGACTGTCGAGCAGCTACATCTACCTACGATGTATCGTTGAGACTCCGGCTACATGCGAATAGTGACCAATTTGATTTTTACTGATTCAAAGACAATACGATAATGCGATAATATTAAACTGGTTTTACGACGATTAGATGTGGGTTCATGTTGGTTAGCACCACCTGCAAGGCAGATGACCTTGGAGGAGAACAACCACAGTCAACAATAATTCATGATTTTATTTGTAAAATTAGTTCGTCAAATTAATATCCAGTCTCATCACCGTCGTCCATATAGGTTCTCAAAGGCATATGCCAACCCAATTAGCTTCTCCTCTTCGTACCTTCCTCCGAGAAAACTGAACCCAAACGGTACACCAGGCCCAGTTTCCACCAGCTCGTTCCATTCATCCATCTTCACCTTTGCATCGTCGGGATATTTGCCGAGAGGCACAGTTATCGCTGGGTATCCAACTACAGCAGACCATTCAGGCGCAGCCGAAGTTGGCATGATGACCGCGTCCAATTCAAACGTCTTCAACGCGTGAGGCAGCCCTCTTCCCCCTGCTGTCTTGAAATCTTCGAGAATCTGGGCGAATTCTGGATTTCGGTTGTCGTATTTTCCCTCTACAATTATATCCCACTTTTTCGTATTGTGTGACGGATAGTCCTCACCAGAGAGATTCTGTGTTGCATCGCGTACCTCCGCCAGTGTCCTCAAAGGTGCTTTAACTGCTTCCAAATACGCCGCCAGGTTGACGGGAAAATCATGCTGAAACACCTGTCGCTCAAACTGCCACAACTCATCATGAGTGATAGCAAAATCAGCATCGACGATTTCTGCACCAGCTGCTTTGAGTCTTTTCAAAGCGTTCTCGAAAGCAGCCAGCTCAACTTCTGGGGTTTCTTCGCGGATGGCCCTCCAAGGGACACCGAGTTTTGCGCCATGAAGAGCTCCATCCTTGCAAGCAGATAAGTAGTCAATGCCTTCTGGAGCTTCGCTAGTGTACTTGTCATTTGGGTCTCTCCCAGCAATCGCACTCAACAGCAAAGCTGCGTCACTCACACTCCTGGCCATCGGCCCAACAGTATCTTGCCTTTCCGTGATGGGAACCACCAGGTCTCGTGATGCCAAACCAACCGTGGGTTTGATTCCTACGATGTTGCTTCTATGAGCTGGACAAAGTATGGACCCGTCTGTTTCCGTTCCGAGGGCAACTGGCGCTAGGAACAAATCTACCGCAACTCCGCTCCCACTGGAGCTGCCCTCTGGATCCTGACGGTCGTGATACGCCGCAATGGTTTGACCACCGTATGAAGACCAGCCTGAACTTCCGCGCTTCGAGTCTTGCCACCTATAGTTAGCCCACTGAGTGAGGTTTGTTGTGGCTAGCACGATGGCGCCAGCAGCGCGAAGTTTCCGTATGACAAACGCATCGCGTGTCTTGACACCAGCCAGTAAAGGTGATCCAGCTGTTTCGGTTTGTTAGCGAGGGGATATCGGGAGCTGAACCTGGCGTGACGCACCAGTATTGGGCAAATCTGCTGTTGCAATGTTGTTTTTGACGAGGACTGGGATTCCATGCAAAGGGCCTCGAATTGCTCCCTCGGAGCGCTCTGAATCGAGAACCTCAGCTGCAGAGAGGGCGTTGGGGTTGACAGCTACGATGCTGTTGAAGTCCTTGTCGATTTCGTTGATGCGCGATATGAAAGTCTGTTGGGTCAATCAGTCGGCACAATTTTCGCATGGCGAAAAGGCAACGCTCGTACCTTGACAAGCTCTACACTTGTGGTGAACCCTGAATCTAGACTATTGGAGAGCTCTACAAGAGAGCAATGCGTCGCCATTTCGGCCAAACTCATCGACACTGATCACGATTGTGGCCAAAGTTCCCAGTCGGGCGGGGTAGGGCGATATTTATAGTCCCGATTCGTGGCAGCACTCGGCATCAGCTCCCGCTTGCATTCTTCAAAAGCATTGATTTATATCTTGTTGATAGATGTAGTATTCTCTATCTAATTAATAACAACCGTTCTTTTGTGGCCTCTCGTAAGTGAGGGGCGCCTCATCTTTGGGATCGCTATAGCAGTCGCAATACATAACCACCTTACTTTCGCTCATCACCCTCATGTCGAATTCTTGTTTAGCATCAATTGTATGCCCATTAACACTCAAATAATTCCCCAATTGCGGATGCCCTCCGCCTCTTTTGGGTCTCCAAGCCTTTACAGTCTTTCCATCTACTTCCGTGTGGACCAGCTCTCCATCTCCAGCAAATATGAAGGGCCGCACTCCACAGGTTTGACAGAAGAAGAAATGCAGCACTTTGTTTCCATTTTGATAATCCCCTAGAGTAAAAGGATCCAGAGGGGAGAGTAGCAGGAAGTCATCAGTCGGTGATTTCGGCCGCAAGTGGAAATGTCCAGCTTTATGACACAGCGTACAATTGCAGCGATAGACGTGCTGCACGCCACTTGGGGGAACGGGTAGAGCAGGGTACGGAGTATGAGGAAGAGTCAAATTGAGAAGATAGCGAACGTTGCCGCAGTGGCAGCCTCCATGAAGTTGAACCATGATGTATTATCTTATTGAGTTTGGTGTTACAAGGTCAAGCTAGCTAGCGGCTGAGACTACATACTCAAATTGATGTGAGGCTGAGTCACACTTGTCATTGTCGTGATTCAAGATCTTGCACCCAGCTGTGCACTCGCTTCGCAACCTCAAAACTTGATGCTGCAGTTATGTTTAGTGTTTGTCAATGTTAAAGTGTTGAGATGACTTACATTCGTGGGTGCAGAATGCGTGAGGCAAGTTGCCCTCGTCTACAGAAATGCTGGCCTGTTTGCCTCGCTTCTCAATAAAAGCGTCTCGGATCTCGTTGGCGACCCAATGATCATTCTTGCCATAGAATATGAAGAATTTGGGGACTTTGCTGCTGTCAGAGCACTCCCAAAGCTCATCAGTCCACTTCTCCTCGCAAATCGTTCGCATCTCGGATCCTGCTAAGTGTAGTGCCTGCCATACGCCATCTCTGCTCTTGAGCCAATCCACTGTAGTCTCAACTCCTTCCTCTTCAAAACCGGTTACCTTCTTGACTAGCCACGTCAGTGTTCCCTTGGAGACGCAGCTGAGGAGCCATTGCGCAAGGGTGTGGGCGTTGCCTTCTAGGAAGGGGACATAAAATGCCCACGTGGCTTTCTTCCCTTGAGGCGACAAAGCAATTGATGTCAAGGTAGGAAATAGCAAGAAACCATGCTGCAGATTCAATCCGGGAGTCTTTGAAGGGTCTTGTTGGATGCGATGCATAATTTCAACCGACAGATAGGCTCCCACAGAGTGACCCATCAAAATGACTTTGTCGTATAGTTTGCCATCCTTTTTCTGGTTGGCTATGTCGGCAGACAGTCCTTCAATTTGGCCATCTAAATCATAGGGAAGATTTTGTTTTGAGAATGGTTTGTGGTCGTCATCGTCAAACCCGAGGAGGCTGCGGCCGTACAGGTCGTACGAAGTCTTTGCCGAGGATATTTGCGACTGATCTATCAGGCCGCGTAAGAGGCTGAAGAAAGAGTTGTAATAAGATATTACTCCGGGGTTTCCGCAAATGAAGTAAATGAGAACGCGTTCCGACGCCGTATGAGGCGACGGAAGTGAGATGGATGGCATTGTGGTAGCTTGATGATGAGAGAAGTTGAAGACTAGTATCTGGGAAATGAGACTGAGCCTTTTAGCGAGAGGCAGGCAAGAGAGGGTCGTGCTGCAGTTACAGGGAAGCTACGGCCGGCTCTACAGTGGACTCAAGGAGAGAAGCTTCAACCAGCCATTGTGCATCAATAAAACCGCAAGAAAATCCATAAATTTTATTCAATTACCACTTAGGGGGACAATTGTCGTATCAGAATGATTAAACCTCCGGATCCCCGTCCTTGTGATCCGCAATTGTGATGGACATCCAGGGTCCGGACAAGCAACCAGCGCATCCGTCGTCATCCAGTCGTGTTTATGTGTGACGCGTTGTTTCGCTGGTAAAAGGGGCAAAACCGATGCTTTGAATGCATAAGTGCCCATTCAATTGATTGGTCATATGATTGATGATCTGTACTCACACAGCGAGTAGATGCTGATGCCCTGATTTGGAGGGAGGTGCAGCATCTCACCTTGCAGTGTGAAATAGTCGCCCTCTTTGGCACCACAGAGGATGCGCTTTCCCGGAGGACAAACGACTTCCACTTTCAAATCAAACAGTTCAAATGTGTCCGACATTGATTCAGCGTTGAAGAAACTCGGGCTGTGGATGTAGGAAGCTGAGAGAACCCCGCATACTAATAGCCAAGTGGACAGAATTCCCCACGATCCCGCCATCTTTCGTTCAACAACCACCATCTTCTACAGCAGCCAAACAATCTCACAGAAAATAATGGTTGGACACGTGTAAGTCGAGTTACATCTATCTCTGTTGAGCGCTAGCTGATGAACGTGACAAAGCAATATGATGGACGATGTCCTCATCGCCAACCGTAAGATCCTCACACATTCTCCTCTTGGTCTCATCATCTTCTAACCACCAAGCCAGTCACTCCTGAGTTGCTTCGCTCGGCGCTCCGAAGCCTGGTATCTATTCCTTCAAATCAGAAACTCTTCACCTCCAAAATGCGCTCCAAACTCGAAGCTGCGTCACCGCCGCCAGTCAAAGATCAAGCTGCATACCTTGCTCATGCCCGCTGCATTTTCGCAGCCAAACTCGGCCAAGAGGCTGTATTGTTGTATGGTCCCGTAGAATTCTTCTTCAGTCTTTCCACAGTAATCTCACAATTACAGGCTTACAAAGTTCATCACTTCCAATTCAGATATTGCTTCGCCCGAGACTGTCAGTGGTGATATTGTACAGGCGATGCAGTCCGTTAAAGAATCTACGACTGACAAGGACCCTAAACTTGAAATTCTCCTTTCCAATTTGCTGAAGAGCATATCAAGCCACTCCCAGAAAGAATCTCTTGCTAGAGCCCGTCGTCAAATAGAAGACACCTTGTCTCTCTTTTTCGGCACTCCTCTCTCTGCTCCACCCCAGTCGAGAGATCTCAAGTTTATTGACTCATCGAACATAGATTTATCAACAATTGGGAACGTACAGGTACCGAGACTCTTTAATGGACTGTGGCAGCTCGCCTCTCCCGCTTGGGGAAGTGCTTCTGCTGCCAGCCAGACTTCGGCGTTGGTACATCTTGCAGAGAAAGGACTCACCGCCGCGGATATGGCGGACCACTATGTATGTCCTCATTTTCGATCTAATATTTCAAATGCTGACCAAATTAGGGAGACGCTGAGCTAGTATATGGAGATTTTCGAGCATCCCTGCCAGAGGCTTCGCAGTCCCGCATCTACGTAGCCTCTAAATGGTGTGTCTTTAGGCCGCCTACAGATCCGATAACTTACGAATATGTCCTTGCAGCTGTGAAAGAGCGTTGCAGGAGGCTGCGAGGAACTGTGCAGCTCCTTCAATTCCACTGGTCCGACTACTCCAATGAAGACTACCTTGAGATCTTGCTGCATTTGGTCAACATTGCGGCTGCACAGCCAAAACTTGTCGCAGCAATCGGTCTCTGCAACTTCGACTCAGAACACACCATAAAAGTGTGCGAGTACTTGATTGAGAAAACAGGAAAAGCCGGCGTTGTATCCAACCAGGTGCAATTCTCGCTTCTTGATTCTCGACCACTGAAACGAATGCTACAAACTTGCGAAAAATACGATCTCAAGCTTTTAACATACGGCTCTTATGTAAGTGATCAATCTGTGATCTGTTTCAGATGTCTGGCTAATTTCCCAAGGCTGGTGGTTTGATTTCCGACAAATGGATCAGAGGTCCCCCAGAGCCGTATTCCGAAGACATCACCCCATCGCAGAGGAAGTATCTAGATACTCTATCTACATGGGGATCTTGGTCTGAATTTCAGGAGCTCCTCACAACACTAAAAGAGGTTGCAACCAAAAACAATGTCAGCATCGCGAATGTAGCGGTGAAATGGCTTCTGCAGTATAAAGCCGTTGGGGCGGTCATTGTTGGTACAAGACTTGGAGTATCAGAGCATGCAGACGACAATCTACGAGTCTTTGACTGGCATCTTACAATCAAAGACGTCACGAAAATCAACAAGGTTGCACTTGGATCAAACGGAGAGAAGCCGGATCAAGTATTCGACAAATTGGGAGACTGTGGCAATGAATATAGACACTAGCTAGATCTTCCTTGAGATCAACAACATTTTGACTTAGAACAAGCCAAGTGGGAATTGTCGCAGCGTCATAGGTAGCTTGGGTGTAGATGCTGCGTTGACGTCGAGTGCCGTGTCAAAGACCTTGCAATGTTCATCCCATGGACCGCAAGAGGTCTCGCAGCTGGTCTCTTCGGAAGGCACAACACCAGTGTCGAAGTAATCAGCCAAGATACGACGAGTGCAATTGCTAGCAGCTGAGACAATAGCACAATGGCCCATGGACTCTTGCACAACAACAGCAGCACCAGGATGATTGGCAGCCATCGCACGAGCTGCTCTCAGAGGTGTCACAGGATCAAGTCTGTTGGTAAGAAACATGAGAGGTGCGGCAGGTTTGCCTTTGACACCAGCAGGATCAGCCTTCGGTGTCGTAAAAGGGCCTTTGAAGGACCAGTTGGGGCGAGAAGGCCAGCTGGAGCATTTGAGTCGAACACTAATTAAAAATGCGCCGAATACCGAAGACTGTTTTAATTGCTTCTTCGCATATTTGCGCCACCAGGAGAGATCCTTGTCAGTGATATCGTCTCCGTCACCGCAAAGAACTGCAGACTGTGGCTCCCGGAAAGTGTTCTGTATCTTTGACGAATTGTCGCCAGGAACGGGGCACGCTTCGGTGAGAACCGGCAGTTGCACATTTAAGACAGCAGCAAGAATGCTGAAATCGCCATTGATGCCCTGATTAAGAATTTCTGCCAGCACTACAAAGCCGGGGATGGGAGCGTACAAGACCGATCCGACGATTTGGAGGATATCCGATCCAGACACAACGATGGAGTTGTCGGAGGTCGGTATCCTAACTGCCTCGGGAGATTCGTTTAGTCGATCTATCCATGTCCAAATACGTAATCGCAGATGTTTGAAAGATTCATCTGTCTTTGCAAGCTTGCATACAGACGGCCCAGCTGCTGCGCATCCAGCGAGAAACTTATCAAATATTTCGTCTGTGTCTACAGTGTTTGTAAGCCACCCCTAGAGTGCAGGTTAGAGACATGAAACTTAATTGCGGAAAGCGCCGTAAGCTTGATATAAACTTACAGGACCGTTCGCATAGTCATCGGTATTGCAAACGCCATCAAGGACTACGCGACCAACTCGACCGGGGAAGAGTGAGGAAAAATAATTGCCCAAGATAGTTCCATAGGAAAATCCAATGTACTGCAGACGCGGAACATCATCTTCGTCCTTCTGAATCTTGCGCTTCCTGAGCTCCAGATGGTCCTCGCCGTGTTTGGCAGCGGCCTCCCACTTGCGAAGTTCGTCGATTTTGTCGATCATCTCAACCATGTCGCGCGCCACGCTGGGAGTGTTCACATACGAGAGGATTTCTCCCACTTGCTCTTCTGCGTCCTTACACCTGCTTCCAATGTTCTTTTCAATTGCCAACCCAAAGGACAAAGAGGCAGGGCTCCGGCCCAATGCACCATTGGCCACCAACGAGAGGATGTCGGCGTCTCGTGCCAGCGCATTGTAAGGATAGCAATCCACGCGAGGTATTGTGTTGCCGATTCCGCGAGGGTCCCAGGATACAATCTCATAGTGACGCTTCCCAGGTTTGTCCACCACGAAACGCAGGTTGTGACCAAAGATCCTAACCCAGCCGACACCAGATCCTCCTGGCCCTCCTGGATTGGTGAACACCGACCCCCCAAACGTCGGATCATCATCTGGTACAACAGCGGGGAGCTTAGTGATTGCTAGGACAACTCTTCGGGTGTCTGATTCATTCTTCCAGTCTAGAGGCACTTCTAAACGGGCACACTTGAGCTCTTCATAGCAGTCGTGATATTCCAGATCCTTGGAAGGTTCGATGCTATCCCAATCAAAGGACGATTTGTCTGGTACTGATGCCGCAAATGCAACAGCTCCACCTTGGACGACGAATAAAAAAATGGGAGAAAACTTCATGATGAGGCGTGTTGCCGGAGCAAAAGTTAGATGAAGGTGTAATCAAGGCTGAGCTGAGTGCTGTCGGATACATTTTCACAAACTGGACGTCGTCATCAGGCTGCACCACAACGCGGGGCTGGAAAGATGCAATGGCGCTTTTTAGGGTACCTCATCCGAGGAAGGCGCAATAGCAACCTTTTTTCCGTGGAAACCAATGCTTCAGCGACTTTGAATACGATTCCAAAATATTGGCTGACTGTACAAGTCAACGTATGGATGATTGGAGGCTAGTCTGGCATCAAGAAAGCAACTCAGGGGCGGCCCGACCGATGGACTCTCGATCAATCTTCGATTAGCGAGACCCGTCGCCATGCTCGACTGGTACGCGTTTCGACAAGCAGGCTGTGGTGGAATCAAATGCATTTATTCATACACTAAAGAAAAACTGTCGAATTATTGATACGCATACACACTCAAACCTTCACAGTCTTTCGCACCTCAACTAGGCCGACACCATACTTGGTAACCACAGACCACTCCGGAGCATAGCGTTGCAGCTCACGGAAGGCTGGAATCGCATCTGGGCTATTGGCATCACTCCATGCACATCTCACCCTCACGCCCAGCTTTTCACTCTGAATGTCTGCTCCGAGATCCAGCGTCACATTCCACGGACCTTCCCACTTGCGGCGCCATAGTTGAGCGCCTGCGAGACCATTTCGAGGGTCGCGTCCAGTACGCCCGTCACGTGGAGCGCCACCCTCGACGGAAAAGCCGTACACTGGTCGGGAGAAGTCAAGGTAGCATGTCCTTGTGTCAACTGCATCGAGCTGCAACTGAACAGTGGTAGCGTCCGATCTCCGAGCAGACACATCGATCAAGTCCTTAAGCTCCACGCCATCCACTACGTTCGGCACCACTCTTGAGCCATCGAAGAAGCAAGACGCTGACCTTGGTGATGTCTCACAAGCAATCTGCTGCCCACTGGCAGCGGGCAGAGATGCAATGACAGGGCGAATAAATTCCTCAAGACCAGATAAGGTGACAGTATTTGTGCTGTTGTCAAGGTCAACCACTTGTTGGAAGTAGTATTTGAAGCGATAGTTCGCCGAGAACGGGAAGGCTACCATGTTGTAAATGAAGGTGCCCGCAAACACCAACAAAAGGACTAGAGGAAGACGGTGCTTTACGCGATGCACGAACGGGGTCAAAGGGAGCAACAGGAAAATGGACAGGGCTGCAATACCAACAATCGGCGTCGACAACGCACTACCGTCCACGCCAGTCATGTTCATAGCCGAAGTCTGGTTGAGACCTTCAGTACCAACGAGAATGATGTGGACTGGCGCCAACAGCAGCAGTTGAAGGATCCAAGTCCAAGATGGTAGCCTGCCGGACCACGATTGCTCATTTCCGTATGGTGTCAAGACAGTCGTTTCCTCTCGATCAGAAGCGGGTGTCGCCACTGATCTGCGGTAGGTGCTGGCAAAAGTTGTCTCGTTGCCGTCTCCGGAGCCATATCCTTGGTCTCCAGCTCGCAGCGGAGTTGTCTCAGTAGCACCGGCCCCTTCATCATCGTCTTCGCGTGTATCAGCCTCTTCGTTCCGGATGCTGTGGTCACTGCTATGAGGAACATCGGCAACTTGCAACTGTCTGGCAAATTCTTGCTTGCCGGGAAGCGCGAAGAGTTCCAGTAACGAGATGAGAAGCGCCACAAACACGCTGGTGTGGAAGAACGCCATGAAGTAAAAGGCGCCAATATGCATGCGATCTTCGGCAACCGCCACAAAAATTTGGGCAAACCAGGTCAGGACAAAAATCCACATCAGTGAGTAACCGCGATGCAGTGCACTGGGCCGAACATAACTGGCACCGCGCGCAATGAGCCAAAACGAAAAGTAGAAGGCACTAATGGTCATAGCCCAACTAAAGACGAGTCAATACAGTACCAACATCGATCAAACAAAGGTGTTAACTTACATGGCATAGCTGCTGCTATAGATGATGAGTGGGTTGAATTTGATCACCAGCATCGCCGACGCTGTTGTGAGTCCAGCAGCAATAACGAAGGCGAGCGGAAATCTGAACAAGCCACGCCAGCCTCCCAGACGAAGCGACTCATCGCCAACTCCGTAGTCTGTCTTGACATCGCTTGCAAAATAGTAATACTTGTCCTTGTTGATGAGAAGTACAGTCACGACGAAGAGGCTCAACGGAGTGGTGATCAATAATGTAAGAGTCCAAGCGAAAAGCCCTCTAAGCGGGAATGCGGCCCACGAGCGACCAAAAACGTCAAACCAGACTCCTTCTGTTGTCTTGCCATTCTGTGCAACGTCTCGTCTGCCATCAGAGCGTTCCCCGTCAAACACAGATCCAGTGACTTCGGAGAATTGCTTGGCAGAAGCGAGCGCAGCCGAGAACATGTGCCATATGCTGCGAATGGAAGTATGACGAGTGTCATCATCTAAGGTATGGTAGCGAGATCGTGGCTCATAAAAGGCTACATCAAGTCCTCGTTGACCAAATGTTTCAGCGAAAACCTGGTAGTCTGTACCGCTCTGAATGAGACCCAGCTCAAAAGCGTTGGCAGCAATGACGGAGCCAAACGGATAAGGGCTGGAGCCGTATGCCTCGGCGGATTCCAAATCCGTCGTACGGAAAAGAATCGCTCTGCCACCAGCTCCTGCGCCCTCCAAGTTTACGAAGGTATGCAAAAAGGGAAGGACGGGGCTGTATCCGAAGGCTTGGGCTCCCAGAAGACCGTCTTCTTCTGCGTTGTTGAAAAGAAGAACGATCCCGTGCTTGGGCTGGTTGCCTTCTGTCGTGAAGTGACTGAGCAGCTGCAGCATGGACACGCACGACATGCCATCATCAGTCGCGCCATAGGCAGTAGCCACGCTAAGCACGTTAGCACGGACTTTCTCACAAACGGAAGACACGGGCTCACTTACGAGTCGAAATGACAATTCACCAACACGCCACCTCTTCCAGCGAAGGTATCCTGGCCATTCCGGGTATGCCACCAATCGCCTTCCGGGTCTTCTTTGCCGTGGATGTAGACGTAGACATTGTTGCTCTCAAAATATTGGATGATGAGCGGTCGCTGCCTCTTGACGCTGTTGAACTTTAGGCCGGCATCGGTGTAGGTAACATTGGAAATCTCATCATCAAAAAGAGTTACACCAGGAGGCTTTGCCACACGGGGAGTAGCATTGTCATTGCGAATTGTGTTTGGCGAGGAGGCCCTACTTGCATATTAGTGACAGTTCGATGTGAGCTATTGACAGGCTACGCACTGGTTGTAGTAAATAATGCCCCCAGATTTCTCAACGGTATAGTGAATCTTGCTGCGAACCAAGATTTCCGTGGCTCGGGTGATGATGTACTCTCGGACTCGATCGTTCTCGTGGCTGTTGTATGGATGGAAGTTCGCTGTGATGGCTTGCAGGTCGCTCCAAGCCTCTGTAAGGTTCACGCCCGAAGGAATCTTACTCTGCTTCTTGGGCGGAGCAGGAACGATCTCGTGTACATAGATCAAGGCAATTATTAGGGCTGCATAGAGGGCGGATGTCCAGAAGACAACCGGGCCCGGCCGGAAAGCGAGAGGATTGAGCTTCATTGCTGAGGCGAAGAAACTATCGGGATCGTCGAGGTGCGGTGTTGAGTAGGAGGGGAGAGACACCTATGAGCTAGATGCAGGGCATTATCCAGATGCACCCAGTGGCGACAGGATGGATATGATATGCGAAAGGTGAATCTGCAACGAAGGCGAGTCTGGCGGGAGAGGTAGTGCAGGATGGTGGAGTTCCGAGCTGCAAGCTGCAAGCTGCAGGTGTGTGGGGGGGGGGGGGGGGAGGGGGGCTGGCTAGATGCGGAGAATGCTGCAAGCATGACACCATTCAACATACAGCACCAGCATACAGCAGAGATTCCATGCACACATTCATCCATCATCCGATCGGTGTTGAAATCACTACCCTTCGGAAATTGGTTAATTACA
Organism: Simplicillium sp. C3G150-2; assembly: GCA_022702485.1. NCBI lineage: Eukaryota > Fungi > Ascomycota > Sordariomycetes > Hypocreales > Cordycipitaceae > Simplicillium > Simplicillium sp. C3G150-2. The sequence continues at coordinate 154,537 of JAJIYY010000005.1, read as the reverse complement.
CCAAAGAAAAAACCAAAATATACACCTTAATAAGCCCTCTAAAGTCCATTCTCAATTTACTCCTATCTAAACTCTCTGCCGCTTGGCAAAATAAAAAGATAAAGATGACAATGCAGCAAAGCAAGCACATTCAAGTCGTTGCAGGATTACAATACAGATTATCATTTACGCGCCCTGTTGCGATTAGCCTGCTTTGTCAACAAAGCAGGAATTCACTGCCGTTAGCCAGTCGCATTGGCTGACGCTTCTCAATTCTGGTTTTCAATTACAGTGGTAAGTGCATGGTTGGTTACACAACCTACCAATCAGCTTCAAGCGCCGGGAGGAGGAGGTGGAGGAGGTTGTTCGCCAGGCGGCGGGGGAGGAGCATCGCCTGAAGGAGGAGGGGGAGGGGGAGGAGGAGCACCGCCGGAGTACTGTTGAATCAAGGCGTTGACGCCAGCAAGACCAGGAGGAGCAGCTATGCCCTGTCCATTCTGAGGGAGGCCAGGGGGTGCACCCATTCCAGGAGCACCAGCCGCAGCGGCATAACCACCATATCCTGGGTACCCAGCATATGCGGCATAGCCAGCCGCAGCTGCTTGCTGCCCACCATTGGATTGCTGTTGCTGCTGTTGCCATGGAGGCACTGCAGCACCGCCTGAGGAGCCGCCGCCGTAGCCTTGTCCATAGTAGTTGTCGCCCTGGTTGTCGTTGCCACGGCGCTCTCTGGCCCATGGAGCTGCAGATGAACCGCCATCACCACCACGGCCACCATCGTCGTCCCGGCGAGATCGCCAAGGAGCAGGGCCGCCAGTAGGTCCACGCTGCCAGGGTTTGGCACTCTCTTCTTGGAAGCCACCCGGTGCAGCTTCGATGCGAGCTGGTGGTCCAGAACCACCGCCGAGTTCTTGCATAAGTTGCTATTGATAGTTAGTAAACTTGAATTGTATGTTGAGAGGTTTCATTATGACTTACCTCCATTTCACGGTCGACCGCATCGCCGCCTCCGACTCTACCGGCAGCACGGGGAGGCCCGTCATTGCGCCAGCTAGCACCACGTTGTCGGTCAGGACAATCACGAGCCATGTGTCCGGAATTACCACAAACGCGGCAAATGATGCTGGCAGTGTAGTTCTGGCGCTCGGGGCAGTCGTACTTGCGGTGGCCAATCTTGCCACAGTTCTGGCAAGCCTGGTTCTCGTCGTCTCGGAGCGTTCCGTTTAGGGCAGCAAGCTCTCGCAACTGGTTACGCTTGAGTTCATTCTGGCCTTCGGGGATAGATGCAGCCTGTATGAAGAAGTTAGCAAAAAGCGCAGCTGAAACGACATTTTGGAAGGACCTACAGTTTCGATGACCTTATGGATGAGCTGCTTGGCCTTGTTGATCTTGTCCTCAGTGTCGGCCATGACAAGACAGTGCAGGTCCTCCTCCTGATTGCTCGAGTGGGCAGCATCAGAGCGACCCTTACCCTCCTTGACGGAACCTTTACCACGGATGGCAATCTTTGCGCCAGACTCTGACTCCATTTTCTTCAATGTGTTGCCACGAGGGCCGATAAGTAAACCAACTTTAATAGGGAAAAGCTATGTGTTAGTACAGTCTTGATTTGGCAGCGAGTCATCGGTTAGAATAGAGGGGATGTAGCCCATAGGCTGAAGGATCAATACTGTCAGAAGCATCAAGTAGATCGCTTCAAGCTTGGGTAGAAAGCAGAAACAAGTTATTGGTTAGGGTTAAAGGGTTAGCAATCATACTGAAGTTAATCTCTGGGTAATCATTGACAGGCACATAGACCTTCTCTTGGGTCTTTGTCGGCCTGCGATAGTCCTGAGGTGGGTGGTAGTTGGGGATGGTCTTCATGGCTTTCTCGATGAGCTTGTGGCGCTCGTCTTCCAGCTTTTTGCGGTATCGAAATTCTCGGGTGTTGACACGTCTACCGTGGTTATCGTACTGCGGGGGAGGCGATGGTGATCTATGAAAGGCGTAGTTAGTAGAATGATCTTGTATATCGTAATGCGACAAGGCGTACCTGTCTCCATCCGCCGGGACGACATCGTCGATGCGCAGCTTTTGGCTGATTTCTTCGATACGAAGATGCAGGGCATAAGCATCCAGCTGCTCGCTCGTCATGGTGGACAAGATGGCAGTGGGAAGTCCCATCAATCCAGCAGCCTTGTTCTCGGACGCGTCGCCCCAACGATTTCTCTTCTTGCGGCGACGAGGGCCATCGGCTTCGGTGCGAGGCTCTGGGTCGCGACCACGCTTCAGGTCGCGATCGCCGTTGACTTCTTCTTCTCCATCGCCGCCGAGCCTGCGCCTGTTGCCCAGCGGGATGTTGTTGGAGCCGGTGATGCCTTGATTTCTCCAAGACATTTTGCGATGGATGTGTGATGTGAATTAAGGAGATGGAGGTGGCGGATGAGTGATGGCCTATCGAAAGGTATAGAAAAGTTGTCCCTTGATTTGGTGGCGGATTAGGATTAGGATTTGTCCGGCGGCGCCCGTACACTCCAGGCCCGCTTTTCCGCTATGCTGCTAAACCACCTAACAATCCATTGTACATCAGACCCATCACTAAATCGGCAACGCCAAAAGGAACAAAAATAAAAATAAAAAGTTTTTGTGCATACCAAATTTACAGTCTATATCGAAATCCAACAGTCTTCCAATCCGTCACATCTTCATAATCCTCTGGTCGCAACTGCACTTCCTGAACCGCGTTGGCGGTATCAGCATCGTTTGTTCCAATCTGCGTCTTGCCGTCTGATACCAGTCCTGCAGTACCGGCGCTTCCTACAAATCCCTCTGCTTTAATCCTTTGAGCATTTATCCATTGCAAATAAAACCTCAACATAATGGCGAGGACAATGACCAAACTGTAGCAAACGAGGATGACCTTGAAAGCAGTCCCGTACGTTGGGGCTTCCTTTTTGAGGAAGAAATGAGGACCAGAGATGTTGCCGGTACAGTACGCAATGAAGAGCAAAGCCGTGATTGTCATCTTCTTGGTGACTCCTCGATAGTTTGATTGCACCAGTGACATTGTTAGAGGCATGGACGCAGGTCCAGTGCACAAGAGGAAGTATGCAAACAAATGCACTCCATGCGGAAGTCGCTCGCGACGATACATCATTGCGGCACCAACAACGCAAGGGACAACAATGGCGATAATGAGCAAACAGTTCAATGTGCGAAACTTGCCCGCCAGGTATCCCGTACCTGCGATGAAGGCTGCGGTTAGCAGTGAATAAGGAATATTGATGAGGGTTGACTGCAAGTTTGTGAAGCCAAACGTTTGTACGACAATGTTTGAAAACCCCTGTGTACCTCCATTCGGAATCTGACTGAGCAGGTTGATGCTGAAGATGAACCATGTTTTGGGATCGATGAGGCATTCCACCACTTGATCCCATTTCCACTTGGTTTTTTCTGTGCTACCAGTGCCAGCGATAACTGTCCTGTTCGCCGCAACTCGGCACTCTTCTGCAGTTAAGAACTTGGCTTTCGATATGTTGTCGGGCAGTGACATGAACATTGGGATGGCCCAAAGAAACGTAACGGATCCAAGAACAATGTACATCCAACGCCAGGGATGAACGTTATCCTTGATGTGACCTAGCCCAAAAGCGAGCAGGCTAGACACAAGCCCACCGAAAGAATTGCCAGCAAACCATATTCCGACACGGGTGGGCATTTCATCGCGAGTATACCAAGTGGAGGTCAAGAACATGAAGCCTGGCGTGATAGTAGCTTCCGCCATGCCTAGCAGGAATCGCACCGCCATGAGACCGCCAAAATTGGTGCATGCAGCAGTGCATGCTACCACAGCGCCCCAGAATAGCGTGTTGAGAGACAAGTATTTGCCTGTCGGCAGGCGAGCGATGAGCAGCGTTGTGGGATACTCCCAGATGAGGTAGCCGAAATAAAAGATGCTGCTAACCCAACTATATTGCTGGCCATGGAGGTGCTGAAAATTAAGAAACAGGGAAAATCAAAATACGGTATAGGGAACTTACTGTATCGTCGCGAAGATCAAATACTGCGGCGCTGGAAAGAATAATCTTGTCCATGAAATTGAGCATGTATGTGACGAAAAGTAGGGGTATAATCGCGCGGTCAATTTTCTTGAGAACGCGAGGGCCGATATCCATCTCGATAGCGCGAGCTGATGATGACGGATCCATCCTGACTACTATTCGCCTGCTACGCAGGAATGATGAATGGATGGGTGAATAGCATGTTGACGGAACGGTTGTGTGAAGTCGAAGTTTTGTAGGTGTTGTTCCCCCACGCCCCCAGGCCCAGCTCTCACTGGGGCGCTCCGTTGTCGGGCTCCTGTCCACTTACACACGACAAGGCATTTTGCAACGTCATGAATGTCAATGATTGTTGAGACTCTGAGTGAAGGGTTTTCCAATCTAAGCTACTGAGTTTCACCCCTATTCCTTAAAGCACCGTTGTTGAGACAGTATCTCATGCGAAATTACGCTCGCCTGTGTTGAACAAACGCAGCGTAAGAGAAACAAGTTCCACAAAGTACGCCTCTGCAAGAAAGAAAATAGCTACAAATTTTTTTCCAAATCAAATAGATCTTTATAAATTGAATCCATTTTTTTGATACTATTTGGTACCGTAATCATGATACCATCCACCAACATAGACCTTGAAAACCCTAGGTACCTTGGAGTGCAAGTGACCGTCGGCATTCTCGCCATGTGCGTTCACGTCATCGTAGGGAAAGGCATAGCCCTTACCATCTATCTCGCCTTCTTTGACGCCCCATGCATAGTAGCTGGTGCGCTGTTGCCCATTCTTGTCATGGAGATAATATTGACTCGCTGGCAGGCTGGGTTGGACATTGCCTCCGTTCAAGAGCAGTGTAGTGCGGACGAAAGCGGCACAGAGGCGCGCTCCAACATTCTTGAACAGCTTGCTACCAGAATTGACGAACGGTCCGCTGCTGCAGCTCCAAATGTCTCGACTCGTCGGTTTGTTGTATACAAGGCCTTGATCACACTTCAGCTGACCGCCAGAGACTCTGCAAGTGACCTTGCCGAGCCCCTCTTGGGCATCAACCGTGAGTGTGTTGGATGTGTAGTGATCCCAGACTTGGTTTACATAACCCTCCCAGTAGTTACCGAAAACATTTGGGTCCACAAACATGTACTTGTTTGGTGACAGTATTCGCATGGTAAAAGCATGACCGTCGGCGTCCTTTCCCACCACATTGAGCTTTTCCCATGGCACACCGTCAACATATTTTCCACTACCCATATACAGATACATATCTGAGATTGCCCGTTGATGCAGAGACTTGGTCACTTGGTCCGGTTGCCCATCATTGGTGGAGAGCTGAATGCTCGCTGGTACTCCAACAAAGTCAACGTAGCTAACGTTGGCGTACAAGTCATTGTCTTCGCCGTATGTAAATTCGACAAATCCCCATCGGATACCAGCGCTAGGATCTTTCATATTCACTTCGTCAGGTTGAACGAGGGTGTCTTGGCCACCACCACCTTTCACCATAAAGAACTTGAGGTCTCCAAGAGCAAAGTAAATGCGACCAGATTTAAGAGCGATTGGAATCTTGAGATTCAGAGTCTTCTGGTACGCTGGTAGCCGAATACCAATGTTCTGGGTAATGGGAACAGGTGTGGTCGAGCCACCCGAGCTCGGATAAATGAGGTCGCCATTTGCTCCAACAAATACAAGGCGTCCCTGGTTATCAGTGCCAGTGATATAGGCATTGATAAAATTGTATGTCCAGAATGAGGGCTCACAATTGTTGTAAAGGTCAAGAGATAACTGAGCAGCAGCACCGCTTCCACTTTCACCGCCATGATGGACGATCTCAGTGGTGTCAGAATGATATGTGCCGTTCAGAGTGTTGTGGCCGCTGATGATAATGTCATCAACACCTCCAGGTGTAGCTAGAGTCCCATTGATTTCACTTCTCATATTGAAAATCGATGGAGAAGGAACTGCAATGGAAACTCCGAAGAGAAGAGTTGACAGTAGAAAGGGTCGCATGATGGATTGCAACTAAATCCCATAAGAAGGTCTTGAGTATTCAAGTGGTGGGTGAGATACAAGACAAAGTACGAGGGAGAATGGCAAGCTATTTATATGTTTGACTCAGGGGAATTTATTACGGAAGACATGAGCGCTAGGAAAAGTTCACTCCAATGATTACTTCTGAAAGGATAATTATTGGAATTTAGTCGCCAACCACTGGTGGATTGACTCAGCCATGACTGAAGAATGCTCTGCCAACCTGATTGGTTGCGCATACATAGGCTATGCATCTAACTATCAAAGTCACTGCTCATCCATGTCGGAAAGAGTGCAGAATATCCACCTGGTAGCAATCGTTTGCATCACCCGGCCCAGAGAAGGTCGTCCTACAAAGCGCCTCAACAGTTCGACGAGAGCCATGTACCCATGCATTTCCTGCCTCGTGATGCCTCCAAGCACATGTGCAGTCTAGAAAACGCCACTTTTATGCCGAAATGAACGATTACGCTTCATTGTTCGATCAACAAGACTTGAAGGATTCCGACCCAGCAGTGCGATTCGCTGTGCTGCTGCACGCCAGCGAGATTCCGACCCATGATGCAACGGAACTAGAAGCATACAATGCACGCTATGGACGCTATGTGACCGTCTAGGTTACATTGAAGCCAAACTGTAAAAACCCAGTTTGAATGCAAGCCGCCAGGCGTTCCCATTGGGCAGAACTAGGAAGTGTTGGTTGGGATTCAACTGCTCCCCCACTCGCTAGCCTGTCCCCATATGCCATCACAGTCACTCGTGCATTACACATTGTCCATTGCAGTTTGTTCCTCGTCGTCTCATTTCTTCTGTAGAATCTTATCAATTCATATGAATCACACTCGAAAAACTTGTTTCAACGAATGGCGACAGAGATCTACCAAGATCAGCATCAATAGGGCTAGGCGATCTCAACGAAACGCGACAATCCGACTGCAGACCAGGCTCCCGTCTCCTCCCCGAAACTCCCAAGCCACGGCGCTAAAGTTGACCATGCATTTCGGGAGCCTCGTCGAACATGTGGGGTTCGTGCAGCAATCTCGATGACAATATGACAAAAGTCCCTTTGGATACAGCACGAAAAGCAAGTGATGAGTGTCCGTGAACTTGCGGTGCACTGCCCTGGTTCGTGGAGGAACTTGCCCGAGGCCACTGGCGTGTGATGTATTCGATAGTCTAGAACTATGCAGCCGCCATGGTCAGCATGAGCGGAATAAACATGCAGCCACAAAAGGTGTAATGGAGAAGTTGGGTTGGGATTGCGTTCATGGGAGTCTTGGGACGGAGATTTGGGAACGCACTATGAGTGTCTCAGGCGCATGTGGTTGAGCCCTCGGGGGCCTTCGGTGCAGCCCGAGTGCAGATCCTGCGACGGTCAGGTACTGGACGATTCCCATGTCCGGGATGACCTCGTTGTTTCTGGGCTTCTCGTCACCAAAAGAAGAACAATTTGGGTGTTTACGAAGCAGTTCTGAGCACAATTTGAACTTGGACCCGTTCTATTTTATGGTGAGTGATTTGTCTGGTTGTTAGGATTGCAGTGAGCGTGATCAAGTAGCTACCAGCAGTGTAGACCTCGTCCGTTGTTCCGTGAAACAAAGTAGCACCATGTCTCGTACATCTCAAAATGGTGTCAATTTGCGTGACACTGCAGCAGATGTCCTTATTCCCTGTATATTATTCCCACTGTCGCACTGAGCCGCAGATGGAAATGGTTCGTGTGACCTCGCTGTCAGGCTCTGTCAGGCCCGAGGCGGCTCAGGCTGCCACAGCGGAAATAACACCCGTTTGACTTACAGCGGCTCTCCAGCGGTCTCCAGCATTCTACAGCGGCCACTCTCCGTCGCAAGTTGTTCCCCACGCCCGAAACCGGCCACTGCGGGGAGTCCGCCCACTAAAATGCTTTCCTAAACCCACTAAACTTCGGACGCCGCCGGCCTCATGCAGCCCTAATCAACCATCCAATCAATTCATTCCAGCTCATCGCTTTCAATATCTATTCGCAAGACTCCTTCCAATAAATCACCAATTATCGGCGTAAATTCATCATCATGGATGACCTGGAAATATCACCCTTCATCGACGCCCTGCCCAAGGTAGAGCTACATATCCACATCGAAGGCACCCTCCAGCCCTCCCTCCGCTGGGCACTAGCTCAACGCAACGACGTCCCCTTGCGTTTCAAATCCCGAGAATACAAGACATATCAACAACTTCTAGACTCATACAGAGTAACATACAACCACCGACCAGAACTGAACCCTCAAAAGGATGTCCCCACCTTCTTGGAAGCCTACTTTGCCGGATGCGAGGTTCTCCGTCATGAGAATGACTTCTACGACTTAGCTATGGACTACTTGTCACGGTGCAAAGACATGAATGTCAGATACACAGAGCCGTTCTTCGACATCCAAGCTCATACTAAGAGAGGAGTCAAGACTGAGGATGTCCTGAACGGTTATCTGCGCGCCAAGCACTACGCAGAGGAGAAATATGGCGTCAAGTCCAACTGGATCTTTTGCTTCATCCGAGACGACCCCGTCGAAGAGGGAGAGGAAGCATATGAAAAGGCACTCCCTTGGGCAGGCAAGCTCTTCCATGCCGTTGGACTTGCCAGTAATGCGTACAGGAAGCCTCCTTCGCTATTTGCGAGGGGTTTCGAGAGAGCGCGCAAGGATGGCTTACATATTACCACACACTGCGACTTTGGCCAGTTCGAGACACACGAGCACATCCGAGAGGCGATTTTCGACATTGGAGTCGAGCGCATAGACCATGGGCTAGATGTGTTGGATGATGAGAAGCTCGTTAATGGGTTACTGGACAAGAGTATTGGGCTTACGCTTTGTCCTCATGCGTACCATCGCCGAACAGCCACAGAAGTGCTCTTCCCCAAGCTCCGACAACTGATCAAACATGGTGTCAAGTTCTGCATCAATAGCGACGATCCTGTATATATGCACGATGTCTGGATCGACGGGAACATGGAAAAGGCATATCACTATGGTGAGTTGACACAAAAGGAAATGGTCCAGCTAGTAAGAAATGCTGTAGACATGTGCTGGGCAGACGATGCTACGAAGCAGAGCATATACAAGGAGTTAGACGGACTTGATGTAAAATAAACAGTGATGTGTCTATTTCTATGGTCATGACTTCTAATGCAAATGACGCTGTGTACATGTCGTATGAAGGGGGTATGGGTATCAAGATGTTCGTTCCGTGCTATTCGCATTCAATGATATTTCGGCACCGCCATTTGCGAACTAACAAAGGACGGGCTCACGCTCGCAGCATACGCGGCGTCCTCGATTCCACGGTGGTCTCTTTCCACTACGACGGTCGTGACCATATCCAGCTGGATGGCCTGTCGAAGAGATTCCTGGCTTGTGGTCCGCCGTGAATCCTCCCGCTGCTTCCGCCTTGGGCCCCCTCCGCCTTGGACCCAAATCATATTGCCGAAACGTCTATTCGATGGTGTCTGGAGGAAGGCAAATGTATCAAGACCAGTGTCTTGGGCGTCGATCGAGGTCGCAAAGATAATGGTGTTACGCGTCGTGCCGAACAGCAAGCAGTCGAAGAAGCCGTTGCATGAGATGATGGCTCCAGCGAAGCAGAAGTATCCGACGGGTACGTTGGCGCCAGCCATGGTAGAAATACGACCTGCTGCTAGTGGGAGAGTGCAGGCTACATAAATAATTGGATAGAGAAGGAAAGCAGGGTGGTAGCTGTGAGGGGCGGAGGTGTCGCTGATGCGGCGACGGCGACGGCGGAGATGGATATAAATGGCGACGTAAAGAACGGTGGTGGTGGTTAGTCCGATGAAGATGAAGAGGTAGTGTGTGAATAGACGGTGTTGTTCGTAGGCTTCGTTGACCCAGCACTGTTTCCGTTAGCATTTATTGACTCGGGCTTTTGCAAAGAGAAGACATACCCATGCGCCGGCTCTTACGAAATACCCACCAACAGACGCGCCGTGGTTGGTTGTGATGACGGGTAAAGCAGAGATGAGGTAGACAAATGTCCACACGCAGAAAATGACAAAATATAATACATAATGGGGAGGTCGATAGCCTTTGACGACGGAAAGATATGTGTGTACAGCAATTGTTGTGATGAACAAGCTGCTGGATAAATCACCCGTCGAGACAAACAGTCCTTGAGCAAAACACGCCTTGGTCTCGATGATGATTCCATTCGCGCGCAGCCATGATCCGTTCAACGCAAACGCCACCGACTGATGCATGTCGGCCAGAAGCAAATTGTAGATGAGGATCAAGAACTGGTTAGGCGGGCTCCGCGTCGGCTTTTCCTGTTTCACGGTGGAAACGGTAGCGGGAGAGCGTGGCTCGCCCTCTGTGAAGATGCCATCGATGCCTAAAACGAAGTCGTTCGCCTGCTTGGTAGACGCGGGAGGGTGTATCCTGGGGTCAGGCGGGATGTCGACAAGGGTGTTCCGCCGCGGCTTCAGTGGACGGAAGTACCATATTATGAGTTTGAATGTGAGATATAAAAAAAGTCCAGACGTGATAACAAAGGACATGGACGCCAAGATCGATATAGCGATCAAGCCTGAGTGCAACTTCGGGGGAAGCGGCGCGAGCGTCTCATAGTCTGACTTCCAACGCATCTTGAAGGTAGTACGTGCTGTGACGATGGCATGACTGGTGACTTTGCTACCAACTTTTCATTTACAACAGAGTAACCATTTCTCCAAGGTAATCCAGCCACGAGGGAGTTTGAGAGCAAGGTAGGGTAAGGTGGTGTGAGATGTGAGAAAGGAACCAGAGAGACAAAAGCAAAATCTTCCGAAAGCTGAGTCCACTGGCGGACCCCTCTCCAGCCTTATGTATACTCCAAGATAAGAGTAATATCCAGTACGGAAAACGGCCGCTTCGCCTTCTCCGCCCTTGACTTTTAAGAAAATTTGGGGGGGGCTCGCGTGAGACTTTCTAAGTCAAGACCAGCATCCTTGTCCCTTGCTCCCAAACCACTGCCCCTCAAAAAGGTTAAACCTGCAGGGACGTGCCCAGTAAACATGCAGTGCAGCTGAGAAATTAGCTCACAACGGACCTTGCCTGATTGGCTCGAGACTTCAGCCACGGGGCGTCTTCTAGAATGCCGATCTTGGACTAAACTGGCGAGCCATCACTGAAAAAGTAACACATTCTGGGGACAAATCCAGGGCCCTGGCAAAAAGAACGCAAGGTTCTGTGCCTGTGTCGCAGGTCTCCGGAAGCTGCGGTGCATAACCTCCTTTTTGGCGGCGAGCGGACTTAGCATCGACTCAGTTTGCAGCTCACTTTAGCCGTTGTGCATTTCTAAGCCTCGCTGTGACTACCGCTAACTAGAGCCAGGTTGTGTGGCAGCTAGCTCATCTGTCTCTCTGCTCGCTCGCTCGCTTGTGGTTCCTGGTCGGAATGCTGCGAACGCGGGTTTCATCTTTGCCAATGGTTCCGTTCCTGTTCCCCCCTTCTGCCTGCAGCAAAGCCCTCACAGAGTCATGGCCCCTGTCGTCTGGACTGCTCTCTTACATGTAACTGCCGGTGAACACACCCAAGTCGGTGGCGTCCTTTACTTGCATCTGTCCATCAGTTTAGAGTGGAAAATCGGAGCCCTTCTTTCATTCTTCTCTCGGACTTCGGACTTGATTGCCCTGGCGGGCCTTTTCCTTCGAAATTGCACGCTTTAACCGGGGGACGAGGGTTTTCCACCCCATCCGGTCGTTACTTTGTTCCTTGTTCTCACTAGCCTCTGGGTCTTCAAATCTGGGAAATCTACACAAGCTAAGCTTTCACGCTCTAATTTAGCTACGGGCCGACCCCTAGGGGGATTTTGATAACTAATGGAAACTGGAAAAATGGGGGTTGCAACGGCGTCGTAATCCAGTCCAGCACTTTATCCGCTGCTGATTGAATATTCGTTTAGCTCACAGTGAGGGGTTCGTGCGCTCGGCGGGTTTTCCATCCGTCGCTGAGGCAAGTGAGTTGACAATTTTGACAATTATTTACGATATTATTACTTTTCATGGTGTTTGCGGCTGGAATCTTAAAAAACAAAGGGCACTGACATTTGTCGAATTGCCGCCAGACTATCTTCCGGCTAGGTTTGGCAATCAAACACAGACTGGCCAACTATTAATAGTAGAACACTGATTGACTCGTGATGCTTGTTCCTGCGGATATCCCAAACGGGGTATTACCCATCTCACTTGACTGAAGGAGGATGCGGAGTTTGGCTGACACTAGATTGCAACTGCTTGGAGTTATGCTCTCTGATCGATCTACACCCTGTCACAGCTTATGGCTTCGTTCTTTCGCATCGCCCTCTGATTGGCCTACCCCGATGTCTGGGCACCGCACGAGATGAGAAGCTTGGCATTCATCTCTATTGTCCCGTGTCGTGTGTGCTGTGACATTGGGGTAACCACATGGGTGGTAATATCTGCATTACATGCAGCCCTGCCACAACGTCGTCGTAGCTGACCACCATCTCACTCTGCATACACAAATCCCACAACTTCATTGCAAGGATTCATTTCTTGAAAGGGTGCAATGCGGCGCGTCATTCTCAACGACACGCGCGCAGGGGTACTCACGAATTTAGTTGCCGAGGGGCTAAGAGCCAGGGTCACTTGGTCCGTGAAGCTTCAAGTGGATAACAGCGACTGTTTGTCAAACATGTCTCCGTAGGGCAACAAAAGGACAAGCTTCCTGACTTTTGAGTCAAGTAATAATTGATTGCTGTACCTTGCATGGTGACTGGCTGAAGATCTTGTATCGATGAATCGCTCTGGCTCAGAGTCAAGCTTGGCTCTCTGATGGTCGCAATCAATTAATGTGATGGGGGCTGTGGCCGAAGATCTTGGTCAATCACTCTCGGCCGGAGTTACATCTTCAGGCTCGACAATGCTGGGGTAAAAGTGATAGATCATCAGATTATGGTCGTCAACTCCGAAGAAGTCTAACCATCGCAAACGAACTCTGGCCATCACACAACATAAACGGCAGATGCCGAAGTCACTAATGTGAGGTTAATTCACTTTGATCATCATGTTCCGTCGCAACGACGAGCAATGACCCAGCGTCTATATTGACTTGGTCCCTCTTGGCAGGGATTTAGCGGCTTGCACAATGAGCGTGTGCGTTCTAAAAGAGGGACAAGCGATTGCTTTGACATGACGCTACGGTGCTTATCCGATCAGCAATCACGCGAAAACTCACTGCAGTCAACTGATGGAAATTGAGATATGTTTGTTTTAGGGGCAGACAGTTCGCTATTGAGGACCGGCACTGGCATCAAGTGACCAGTATGTTGATTAGTTGTTAAATCCAGGGTTCACTAGGTCTAGATACAGGGCTTTGAAGGCAATTGGCCCGCCTGCGATCGCCTGGGCGAGGCGTACTGTAGTGAGCAAACCAGGAGGCGACCGCCTAACGTTGGCAGCCCTGCTTGTGCGACGTCAGCACGGTGCTGCAGTTTGCAGCCCCGGATTCCATGTTGGCTCTTCGCGTCGTACTCAGTCTTTTCAATTGTAGATGTATTGGGCAACGACGCGCAATCGGCTTCATTCTAAGTTGGAAACATCATGGCTGCCACAATAAGCGTCCATCGGCACGGCGAGGTTACCTACGACGATGCGATCAACGAGCTATACGATGTTGTGGAAGAGCATCACAACCTCGAGGTACTTCAAGAGCTGCTCAACTGCATCTCGAAACACATTTACTACAGTTTCATAGAGGCAGCTCGTTATAATCTGGGTATTGCTGAAGGCGATGGAACGTTCATGGTAGCCAAACCTCACCACTGGAAAGAAGGTGGTTTCAACGCGTGCATCCCCATGAAAGTCACGTCCAGCACTTTCAATGGCAAAATCATTCTCAGATTTCCTATTGCCTATACGCATGCCGAGAACGCTTTTCCTGGTACCTTGGATGAAAAAATAAGGAGCGAGGTTGCTGCGTACGCCTGGGTGGGGGAGAATTGTCAAGATATCCGCATTCCACGTCTTTACGGCTTTGGGCTGTCGCATTGTCAAGTAAGGTGTTACACATTGCATTCTATATTGGTCATGATTCTCATTGTGCACTGTTCTAGTACTCCACTGGGACCTCTGCTCCTTTCTACAGACGATTTCTTCACAATGTGCCACGGTTCTTTCATCGCATCTTCAATCTGCCCATGCTAGCTCGCTATTTACCAAGTTCGAAACAACTTAATTTGCCGCTACAATACATGCTCCTCGAGGACATCGGTCCTCCTCTAGGGACAGGACTCAATGAAGTGTTTGAATCCGAAGCGAACGACGCTTCCCATCGCAAAGCGCCGCCCATGGCCTAGCTCGCATCATGTTATCATTAGGCCGCGTGCCGCAGCCCAAAGTTGGCTCCTTCCGCTTTAATGATGATGGCACTGTCACGTTAAGTGCACGGCCAGCGCTCGCGTCGACGATGGTATGGGGCCGTTACGGGACAGAACGAGTCGTCACTGGCACGTACTCGACGATCGAGGCATATGTGTCCGACTTGATGGAAGAACAAGACAGCTCCTTTATGCATGATCGCAATGCAACCAATGATGAGGAAGATTGCTGGAGACACATGGCCGCAAAAACAGTTTTACGGGCGGTAGCACACAACTATCTGAGCAAGTCGTATCGCGATGGACCTTTCCTTGTCAGACTAACAGACATAAACATACCCAATATCTTTGTCGACAAGGACTGGAACGTTACCGGCATAGTTGACCTGGAATGGCTCTGCGCTATGCCCCCGGAATCGCTCAATGTACCAGCCTGGCTGGGCAAAGGCTGGGCGCTCGAGCAAATCAAAGGTGAACATGTCGACGAGTTCGACGCCTTTCGAAAAGAATTCATGGAAGCTTTCATTGACGAACAATGCAAAATGGATCGTGCTCTGACCTGGCCGTTGGCGAAAATTCTACAAGAAAACTGGGAAACCCGTGGCTTGTGGTTCTGGTCTTGTCTGAGCACCGTTAATGCCGCAACATATTTGGTTGAAGAACAGATTTGTCGCCGATTTCCCTGTCACCTTTCTGATATTCAAGACTCACTATATAGTCTGTGGTGTACACATGCTGACAAGTCTGTCTCAGAGAAGCTTACACAATATCAAGGATATGAAGCAGCACTGAAGGGCCTGTATAATAAGTCATGAGATGCTCTGTCCGGAGCAGTCATCAATTATTAAAAATCAATACACTGTCTTTTATTATCAGATTAACATTTCACGTTGCTGTCCACTGGTTTTATGAAGACGTATTTTGTGACTTTTCTGAAACTAACAAATCATTGCGAGGGGAGCTAGGCCAGTATGAACAACACGTAATACCTAAGAGGAGGCTATTTAGTCTGCAACAGATCTTTTAGAGAACTAACCGGAAGATGAGATTTTCAGTTGCTTCAGAGAGAGTCCTCTTTTCAGTACTAAATCACTTTTGGTGGAAGTTTTCCCTTCTTTGCTGTTTTCAATGACTCCGCGTTTAGTTAACAAGAGGCGGGAATGCTAGCGGAACACGCACTGTGCGACCCTGACCACCGCGCAAGTTGTGCCTCCGTCAGGGGTCTTGCAACAACTACCAAACTCATCAAGCTGCAACAAGCGTGTTATTAATTGGCTGGCTCTATTTAGCAGGGCAGATTACCAGTGGAACAATATCTGGATGGATCATCTTGCACAAACCGCCATATACCCGACGACTCGATTACCGCGTCTCGGGATTTCCACAGCTTAATCCATCGTTCTCGCTATAATACATTGTCGCCACCATGAGGGAAACAATACCGACGGTTTTTAACGGTAATACTTCTTATGATGATGCCATTGCAGAGCTACATGATGTCGTTAAGGACCACGAGGATGTCAAGGCACTGCAAGATCAATACAGCCATATCCAAGCCAATTGTCGCGACTTGATGAAAGCTACTCGACATCATCTGGGCCTTGCCAAAGAAACAAAACTCATTTGGCCAATGAAGGAGAAGTGGATTCGTGGCGGGTTCAACATTTGCGTTCCCCTTCGTATTGAGTCAAAGACCCGCGATTACAAGGTTATCATCAGGTGCCCGTCACCTTTTGCTCTCGCAGAGGCTCAATATCCCGGTACCATAGACGAAAAAATACGTAGCGAAGTGGGCGCTTATGTCTGGATGCATGAAAACTGTTCGGATATTCGCATCCCTCAGCTCCATGGGTTTGGACTTTCCCATGCTCAAGTAAGTACCCTTTTGCACTGCGCTCAATACGATGGTGTTCTTAGCACTCACCCAGTACACACATGAATCCGCATTGCCCTAATATTGGCGTGCTGTGCGATTCGTGAAACGTTCTTTTCAGACGTTATTCAATCAGTCATCTTTAACACGTTACGTGGAGAGTCCTGTCCAGATGGCAACTCCTTTGCAATATATGCTCATTGAGCATATTGCACCAGATGTCGGGCAGCAGCTTTCTGAGTCCTGGAGGCTACACAAAGATAATCCAACTCGCCGCAAAACGCTGTGCCACAGTATATCACGCGTAATGCTATCATTAGTTCGAATACCGCAACCACGTATCGGCTCCTTTCGCTTCAACGACGATTGCACAGTAACTTTAACTGCCCGACCAGCATTGGCTTCCACAGTAATGTGGGAGAACAACGTGCCGAGAAGATCATAAGAGATACATATGACACATCAGACTCTTTTGTTGCGGATATGCTTGATGTGCATGACAGTCATTTTACCCATTTTCGGAACGCGACGGACAGCGAACAAGACTGCCATGAGCAAATGGCCGCGAGGGTTATCCTCAGGGCAACCGCCCATCGCCATACTCTAAAGCAATACAGAAACGGGCCATTCCTTGTCCGCCTCACGGATATGCATCATGGCAATATGTTTGTGGATAAGGAATGGAATATCACATGTTTAATTGATCTGGAATGGCTGTGTTCTATGCCGCCCGAGTCATTACCAGTGCCATATTGGCTGAGTGGCACAGCGGTTGACAATATAAAGGGTGACAATCTTGAGAAGTTCGACGCCATACGCAAGGAATTCTTGGATGCATTTGAACAGGAGCAGTCCAAGTTGAATTTCACACCAGTTTGGTCTTTGGAAGATATCCTCAACGAGACTTGGGAGTCGAAAACTGTTTGGTTCTGGCAGTGTCTTCGATCGGTTGACGCTACACTCTATCTAGTCACAGATCATCTTTGCCCCCCTTCAGCGGGCAAATTGGCCAACATTGCACGCTCCCTCTCCAGCCTCTGGTGCGAGGACTCCGCTCAAGCAGTCGTAAAGAAAATAGCTGAGTATGAGAAGTACAAAGCTGACCTCCAACGTCTGTACGAGTGATTCTAGACGTTGGTATCATGCTGAATTGCGCGATGTTAAGAGCTCAAGCTTCTTTCTTGCACATCTTCTGTCTTGCGCCTTTTCGCCAGAAGTGCGCAACACATTCACGGTTGCCTGGTCGAACTTCATCGATTCATTTTCTCCGTCCTTGTCTCTTCTCGCCTTTTGAGCTCTTTCACCGGACGCTTTCACCATTTCTGTGGTGGTCACATCTGTACCAACAGGAACGACTGTAGCTTCACCAGTCTCCATCAGGTCGTAAGGCGCGGAGGAGCGGTAGCTGCTGGCGTCATTGTCTTTTCGGGCATATCTGCGGGGGTAGTTATTATATTAGCTACTGAAGCGAAGATGGATGTTGATAGACAATGCTTACCTGGCAGTTTAATTGTTTGGCTTTCTTTCGTAAACTTGTAGTGAAGAAAGTTCCCTGTTCTACTGATCAATATGCTGTAAACAAGGAGGCCATCTGCTATTAAATACTTCATGTCTACCCAAATAACAGCCTCATTGTATTGGCTATTCAGGTCACAATCATATGCTACATCTACGCTGCACTGGTTACCGGCACAGTCACCACTGTCGAGCGTGAATGTGGTCAGAAAGTGAGGCTGCATGTTGGCCAGTTTTAACGACCACCAGCTCTCTTCAACATGTCGGGCGAGCATGCATACCGAACCACCTTCCGAGTGCTTATTGGTCAGTTTCACACCTCTGTGTATTTGAAAACTGATTTAATCAGGCAGCCCTTGCCTTTTTCCACTCCAGTCCATATCACGAGTCACCGTGGCCGAACATGTCGCACGCCACCTAGACAGCGGTTGTAGCCTGAATTTTGTAGTGCACTGTATTGACATTTGATAATTACACTTCAAACTGTTAACATCAGCCTGGCATGTAAACTGAGTCCTCTCCCCACGGTCCAACGTTGGGGCCTTTGAGCAATTTTCCACCCTTCCATACCCATTTAATATTCTCCTGGTTCTGCAGCACCTTGACATCTTCAGCGGGATTTGCCAATAATCCCAATAAATCAGCCTCGTAACCAGGGATGATCTGTCCCGTCAAAGGGGCCTGGCCCTTGACTGTTCGTGGCGCATCCGCCGTCGCGGCCTTGATGGCCTGGAGATTGGTCATGCCGGCCTCAACAGCATACTCCAATTCTAGGGCCATATCAGCACCGGGTGCGGTATCTGATCCCAAGGCAATAGTAACGCCATTCTCAATGGCAAGCTTATACGCTTGCAGGTGGTTGCTGTTGCAAAGCTTCACCTTCTCCCAGATGACGTCGGGGAGGCCCTCGCCTCCGCTCTCAACCAAGGCCTTCACAATGGTGCGCGTTGCTACGAAAACCACGCCCTTCTCCTTAATGAGGTCGATGCACTCCTGGTCTGCAAAAGTGACGTGCTCGACCGTGGTGACTCCAGCGTTGACTGCTGCGAGAATACCAGGTTTTCCATGTACGTGAGCGGCAACGGAACGTTCCATACGAGCAGCTTCGCGGACCATAACGTCGAGCTCTTCGGGACTGAATTGGGCGTAGAGTGGGTTGTCGTCGCGGGATAAAACGCCTCCTGAAGCTGCAATCTTGATGCATTTGGCGCCTCGACGAATCTGTAGACGCACGGCTCTGCGGCACTCGTCCAATCCATCGACAATGCAGCCCATTTGGACACCATAGCCGTGTCCGGCAGCAATGTTGCTAATGCCAAAGTTGAGCAGCACATCGCCAGCTGGCAATGCGAATTCGTCACCATGGCCAGCCGTTTGACTCAGCACCGCACCAGCACTGTAGACGTTGGGACCAACAATGCTACCGTCCTCAATTGCTTTTGTGATCTCGCACCCGAAGCCACCGCAGTCTCTCATGGACGTGTATCCGCGCTGGATGGCTTCCCAGCATCCTCTAGTCAGACGAGCAGCATTGGGAACAGGATGCTCTTCAATGAGTCTGAGTACAGCGGTACCATCCTCCAATGCTCTGGGGTTGGGACCAAAGAAATGGGAATGGCAATCCCACAGACCGGGCATCAGGAAGGGTACATGCTGCGTCTGGTAAGGCTGGGAGGTGTACTTGTCCGGAAGGTCGGCGATGGGGCCAACCCAGACGATGAGTTTGTCCTCAACGACGACGGCACCATCGGGTTGGGGGTCACCGTCGCCGGGGATGAGGGTATCTGTTGTAATGATGCGGCGGGTAACTTTTCTGGTGGTGGATGCGTTGGATGCGTTATTGACGGCAACGCCCATGCACATGCCGCCTGCGATTACGGGCCGCACCTTGGGAGTTGGCTGGGCATTTTGCTCTGCGTTGAATGAGGCTGCCTCTTGGGAATGAATTGGAAGTCTGAGTCGCGTCATTATGAGATATGATTGATGAGTTGCGTTGGGATGCGAGGCATGAGTGATGGCATGTTGATTGAAGAGGGTGGTTGGTGAAGACGGCACATTGGGTGTAAGCAGCACTGCCCGCTTTGGGAACAATTTCGGCTACGGTACCAGGACAAGGCCACAACAGCCTTGCAGAATTAACTAACTTGGCATTAATGTAGCTAATTGTGCAGAAGTTGATTTGTTGCTAATTGAAGTGTACAAATTGCTATTAAGTTGACCTAGGTGAGGTCTGATTATGGTGTACTTGAGCACAGGCAGGTCTCGGGGATGACAGTCAAAAGGATTTGTTAGCGGTTGCTAAATATAACTAGGTGTTTTGAGTTAGGTCAGTGCAAAGAGACATCCAGAGCAGCCCCTGTTGAGCAAGCGAGGAAAGAGGCGCGCAAACGAAGTTGTATACATTTCATTCCAGTGAGACACGCAGGCTTGCGCTCGGACGTTGTATTTTTGGTACATATGCTCAGACCGATGAGCAAAACGTCTGGGCTTGGATTGCATTGCTACTCCGTACACACAAGGTTGTTAACTACAGTACTAGCGGCTGTGATGACCCCTGGCCATTGCCACGTGCGAAAGGGCGCCACTGGTGGCCAATCTGGGTCTGGTGATGGCTCTTGTCAAGTGTCATGGGCTGTTTGGCGGATAAAGGTGTTTGGGACGACAGGCTTGCCTTGCCTAAGATTGGGTCGGCCGCTACTCTGTACAAACACGGTAGTTGAGGCAAACAAGCATATACACGTATCCGCATCCATATGCATGTACAGCATCCGCATGTGCAAGCAACAAAGTCAGCCAGCGCATTCTGGAGTTGAGCTAAAGCGTCTGGCCCATTCACCACTCTGGCGGCATCATCGCTGGGACTTTCTTTTAAGACTAGACGTAGCTGGTTGTAAATGAGCGCTAGATTTGGGTGTTTTGACCATGTGTTTGCACTAACCGAGCATACATTGTGTAAGCAATGGGACAGGATCTACCCAGAGTGCTTGTGCTGCGATACTAGCTCGCAGCAGGCTGAATGCTGGCGGACGTAGTTGTCCTCTAGACTGATATACAAAGATAAAAGTCTAGTTGCAAGAGTTCTTGGCAAGTACATAATATATATTATTATTATTATCATCATAAGGGTATCAACTATCTATAAGAATGAGCATATTCAACAGCGGTCACGGCCTTTCACGGCCAGGGTTTAGGCGGGTGTGAAAGGCGTCCGCTCCGAGTTCGCACCCCAGCAGGCGCAGTAACAACGCTGTTTTGCGACTTCTTTGAAACTCTGCCTTGCTTCTTTATAATTCCCTGTGGTTTGCAGCTGGTACTGCAGTTGTCCTGTTTGGGCGCTTGGTGTGTTTGGTTTTGGCCGTGTTTTGCTCGCTTCTCCTACCATTGACCATTCGGTCGCGCGCTGTGCCAGCTGTCGCAGGTGCACTAGTCTGTTGATTTGATTTGAAACTTGCGTATCCCCTGCTGCATGTACAAGGCGAATGCTTCTACGCGGACTTTGGGCCCTCTTGGAGACACGGGCATCACCTAGGATGGGTGAAGTCTTGGATAGTTTTCTCGCATGCGACGGTTTCGTAGCAGATTCTACACTTCCTAGCATGGCGGGCACCCTTCCTCTAAGAGCTCCCTGCGAGATTGCTCTTCCAGTTGTAGGGCCTCTTCCAGTCGGTTTGGATTTGTATTGGTGGACGATCCGCTCGATGAAGGACTAATTTCTCTTTTCCTACAGAGCACATGCTAGTATAAAGCGAGTGAATAGCTATATTGTTGCTCGCGTTGTCTTTACCTCTGTACTGATCGGAGTGCCGAAACCAAAGCATCCGTGTCGAGAGCGGTGCCAGATTCGAGATCACTGCCAGGTGGTGGTGTCAATTGGCGACGATAATGTAATTACGGATTGTCACTGGCTCGATTTTAGCAGCGATCCATGATTGCTGTTCGCGCGTTAATTCTGCAAATCCAGGGATCGTAACAACTCTGCTTTGTTTTAGAGAACTGTCTGCGTGGACGGCTAACCCAACGAATGAGGCTCCTACCTAGCTGTGTTGCCCTTGGTTGTATGATGCGCCGCAATGAAAGAGTTTAGAAATGCCTCTTCCTCTGGTTCCATAGTTTTGTGATAGAGTCGAGGCTCGGTGATGCGGCTGCGGTCGCGTCATGGCCGATGAGGGTGGGTAGGTGGTGGTGATGGTCGATGATTGTTTATGAGACAGCGGAATGTGAAGGGGCTTCAGCTCCAGCTACAGGAGCAGGCGCCTAAACCAAAACACGGCCAACGAAAAGTGCCCTGAAGAAGCCCCAGTGTTGCACCCAACGCCCACCGCAGCCCTCTAAATATATTGCTGAACCCCACTAAAGGCAGCCTGATAGGGTGGACCAGGTAGACAGTGGCTTTGCGAGTGTCCTTGTAGTAATATATACTGTAGCCGTAGCACACACAGCGCATCGTTTTGTACAAACACCAAAATCGGTGAAACGTTGGGCTTGGGCAGACAGCGCCTAGAGGAGTGCCAGCCAGGGTCTCCAGGAAATGTTCTCTGGGGGGTTTTCAATCAGTTCTATGTTTCCTTCCTTCTCTTGGTATTTACTTCCTCTTGTATTGTTTGCTTCTTTCGCTGTTGTACATGGCTGTTCTTCCGCATGGTCATGAACTGTACTCCTCTGTTGTTGGGTCCTATTGTACAGCTCCTTGATACTTTCAAAACTCTATAAGCGTCTCCGACTGCGCCCTGACGTTCTCACCATTTGGCCGGCTTGACAGACCAGTTGGTGCCACTAGCTATGGATCCAGATGTCTTTGCGATATTGATCCCCGATGACCCCGCGGGTTACGCAAAACGTTGTGTATCTTCCAAATACAACAAAGAGCAATTTGTACCCCAAGAAACACCGGATAGCTCCTTCTGTCTACCCCCTTCACCAAGCGATACTTCTAGCACCGATCTAGACGATGATATTGACGACCGTTTCAGAGAAAGCCAGCAAGAGACCATGTTGTACCAGCATATCGACCACCTAGTGCTACGATTTAGCCATTCGATGGTGAACCCTATGGAAGGCTTTCAGTTTGGCACAGCTGAGAAGTCTGATATCTGTTTGCCGCGCGATGGCGCTAGGCGTCCGAGCTCACGCCAATTCAACATTGCCATAGAAAGTAACTACTCTATATGGCTACATGACTATCATTCCAAGTTTGGTACTGCAGTTGGCTACGACGGAAAGTGTAGCAAACAGTTTCGAAAGAAAAATACTTAGATTCTTTTGTATGGGCTAATGATACCGGCCCCATGCGGAGATCTCAAGCTACATGTGGGCGATTTGGTGTTTCGAATCGTCTTCCCAAACTACCACCTCTCCACGTTCTCTCCAGAATATATACGCAATTTAGATATATTCAGCAGACGGTGCAAAGATGCTGCTCCTGATTTGCACCAGCTCATCATGAACACCAACAGCGCACTCACAACTGTGGCTCAAAGTGGCTCTCAGACTCCTTACAGCCGACCTCTGTACATAAGCATTGTAAGGATCGGTAGCGGTAGTTAGAGCCTTTGTCTCTACTAGAGCTCAGTTCTGCAGTCAGAGCTCGGGATGGGCGCCATTTTGCTGTAAAGAGGTATCGGCCCCCTGCCAAATTCTACCCACTACAACGCAACTTAACGAGACGCCTCCAAGATCCAGAGTATTTTGAGTGGGTAACCAAGGTGAAGGAGGAATTCGACCAAATGAGTGTGTTCAATCATGTAAGCAAGCATAACACCTCTCTTCTGGAGATTTTTTGTTGGCAAATCTGTATTATGTAGCCGAACCTCTTACGACCTGAAGAATACTTCGAAGACGAGGACGGACCTGCCTTTTCAATGCCTATCTTTGACAAAGGTAGTCTACGACAGTATTGCAAGCTTTACAGTAAGCTTACGTTCCATCAAGGTGCTATACTACTCCTCGGTATGCTGAAGGGTCTATGGGAGCTTCACAGCCACCATACCTTGCACCATAATATCAAGCCACACAACATCATGGTCGAAGGGGATGAAGATACCTTCGACATAGTTATTGCTGATTTAGGCCTAGCTAAAGAGCAGATGGACAAAAGTTTGACATCATTCTGTGGCACGCAGAGCTACATGGCACCGGAAACAGCTGACCCTGCTCACGGGTATACCTACAAAGCCGACGTTTGGTCTGCTGCAGTTGTAGCTATGGAGGCTTACGTTCCAAACTGTCCGAAATTCCCAGCTAATAGTATACCGTGGTATAAGGCTTATGAAGTCCAACATTTCATGGAGCAATGGGCGAACGGTCTGTTGAGACGCCTCGATAAGGAAACAAAGGCGTCGGAAATAGTTGACAACCCAGTTATGGCTGTAATTCGCGTTATGATTCAGCCAAATCATACTCTTCGATATTCCGCTCAGGAAGCTTTAGACTTTGGTGTTGAGCAAGGTATTTTTCAGCGCACAGCAGGTCGCCAGTATTGCTTCGCAGATCTCTCTGGATTTCCTGCTTGCAATGGCACAACAACCCCAACAGGCCGGTCCACACCCATCGCTACTACAACTCCCAAATCAAGTCTGTACCCTATGCCCAACAATGGTAAAGTCGGTGATGGGAGCTTTCGAGGAGTTATTGCGTACCAGGCATGATCTGGAGCTCCAGAGCCGTCTACTGTAGTACCAAAGACTATTGTTCCAGCCGGTACTGTTACAAAAGCCGTGGAATCGTCACGTCGGTATCAAGGAGGGGCTTCTGAAGGCAGTCTATGGTGGCAAGATAGCAACGGTGAAGACCGCGGACCCTCGAGGCGCTCTTCCTCTGCTGATTCCAGTCGTGGGCAGCCACCCGGACCAGGTTACGCTAGCCCAGGTAATAACAACCAGTTACGACTTTCTGGGCGCGGCAACCAGCATTACAAAAACGCTTCAACAGATGGAAAGTACCACTTCGATCCATTGCAGAAGGATATGTCTTCCAGCTCCATCAACCATCCAAGTGAGCAGTTTCCACCACGCAGCTCGCAAGCTAGAAACCAGCAGCCTGAGCATGAGCCACCGTATATACCACCTCAGCAACTTGTACCGATCTTGGACATCAAGACAAATCCACAGCTTCAAGAGTTAGCTCAAACGCCTAACGATAGACAGTACGGCGACGACCAGCGATATGATCAAAATATACCCTACTCAGAGTACGCTACACTTTACCATGAGGATGGGCTAGTTGCAGAACTAAGAGGGAACCAGCAGCTGAGAAGGGAAAGCTCAAGCCTAGAAAAAGCACCTACATGGGGATCTGTCGAAGAACGTGTATTGAAATTGAGAGACGTGTTTTCCGGTCGGAGATCAAAACGAGGATAAAGAAAACAAAAGAATTCACTTGGGTGATTACTTTGATGGCAGAGCGTGTACAACATTGAATTATTATAAATGGAAGCCAAATTTTCGAGGGTGTAGCTAATTTAACATAATTTATTTGTATTCTAAACAAAGTGCTCTGTTAAGGTTCGGCTGTCATGTAGTTCATTAGCTAATGACATGGTCTGGTACGTAAAACGGGCGACGCCAAAGTTACGAACAAACAAGCTATCGGCGTTAGCAACTCGACATCGTTCAGAAGGAGCAGAGAAAGAGGAGAACAGCGGGTTGTCCCCAGCATCTGTGCGTGGCGTCGCGAGTTGACAGGGAACAAGAGCCCCTCGGCTGATCATGGCGCTGTGCTGAAAGCCAGCTACAGTGCGGTGTACGGAGTACGGAGTATCTGGATGATGGCAGGGCGTGGCAACATGACAACGTGGTAGCTGGCGTGGTGGCGGCAGGCGTGGCGTGGGTAGTGGTTAATGCTGTGGATGGATGAGATATCTTACTCGTCTGATTTACGGAGGGTGATTGTTTTTTAGTTTGGTTTGTTTCGCCTACTGCACCGATGGTTGTTTTGTCCGCTGAAGCATAAAGTGGCTGGACATGGGAATATGCGGCGTGTACTTTATTGCCCTGAATGTACCTCGCTGGATGGCACATTGTATTGCCCTAGATAGGCACATGAATGGGTGGGTGAGCGGTGGGCGCGGATTGACGCTGACGACTACCCGAGTTTGCATTCAGGCAATTAATTCCAGACCGGGGCAAACAAATGAAAATTGGGAGACGTTTCCGGTAGCATCAGCTGTTGATGTCATGACTGCACAATTCACTCAGCAAGGGATCATTTTCTTGTGACGGGAAAAGGAAACATTCAACGCAAGGGCACATATGTGCAGTAGTTCCATACTTGACTACACTGTACCGCCAGACTGGTACCTAACTCACAGGTGACTGTTCCAGTAAGGCGCAGCGCGTGGCCAGGCCCCTGCTGAACGTGCCAGATGGGTCCCTCTGGGTCCGACTGTGCTCCGCCTGTTGCCTGTAAGATTGCTGGTGTGGCCCAACGGCTGTCGCGCTCTCCACTCTGACTTGTTTGATGTTGCTTTAGCTGCAGAGCTTCTCAAGCCCCTCTCAAGCCCCCTCAAGGCCCAGCTGTCCACCTGGTACCCAATTTGCATGCCTGCTGTAACTGGGTAACCGGCCCCCCATTGTTCCCCCTTGGTACACAATACAGCACTTACAGCGTGCTCTGCCGCCCGAAACACTTTCCCTGGGGGCCCTGTCCGATCCTCCATCCTCCTGCATCTTGCGTCCTCGCTCCCTTTCTCTTCTTTTCCTGCTCTCTTCCTCCCTCATCCTCCTCTGCCTCACCATCTCCTCACCCGCGCCAATCCTCTTGCCAACACGACCGTCGCATTACCCTCTCGACACACATCCGACTGGCCTTGTCTTCTGCCTCCCCGGAAAATCAACAATCAAAAACCAAATACCGACCGCCGTCCCTGCCCCAGACCTCCACCAAAAACGGCCAAGTCTCATCACGATTCAAGCAAATTAACTTCAACCACCCCCCAACTGTTCTCGCTCGCTCGCTTGCTCTCTTGCTCTTCTCACCACCATCCATCACCAACTATAACCCCCCTGGTCGCCTCGTGTCGCTGTCTCTCTTCGCTCGCCTCGTCTTCGCTTCTCCTCTTTTTTATACTCATACTCTTTCTCTGATTATCCTCTGGTCGGCAAATATGCCTGCTTCTCTCGAGTCGTCTCGCCCCATCATGGCCCCATCGGTACGTGCACTCTCTGCTGCAAGTTTTTCCCTTGCACATGTTACAGTCCCTCCCGGATCTGCCAAATAATATACCTAAATCTTCCCATTACCCGTCTCCATCCAAGTCTCCATTCTTTATCCTTTCCTCCTCACCCGCTCGCTCACTCTTCTCACTTTCTTCTCAACTCTTCATTCTCTTCCTCGCTCTCCCTCTCTCTCTCGCGCCGCCATACGCTCGCTCCTCCAACCCCTCCCTCTCGTCAGACACCACCCTCCTTGTTGTCTGCTTACACAACACACTCGCTTCTCGTCTCTGCTCTTCTCGTCATCCCACAATCTACTTCCTCCAACATGGCCTTCACACATCACAAACAACAGAACACAATGACGACACCCACTCTCAAGCAATCCGCTAACGCTGCCTCCGACGCTCAGCCCCGCACATCTGTCCGCTATAGCACATACAGCAATGCCGCCTCTGTCCAGACCAACGACTCTGCTCACGCCGAGATTCGAGACATTGCCACTGGCCTTGACCGCATGGAGAACAAGGCTCTCTCTTCCCAGCGCGTGATGCTCTCCGAAGAGAAGACGGACAACCTGCGAAAGCTCGCCCTCGGCGCCAAGCTCGATCGTGCCTTGGGACGCCGGATGACTGGTCAAGATGCTGTGATGCGACCACGAAAGAAGCCTGTCGTTTCTGAGAAGCAGCAACTGGTTGAGAAGGTCGCCTAAACGCAATACACCTGGTCGAGTATCACACAGCACCCACCTTGCCGACACATTTGCATGGAGGAACGATTCGCCAGCAAACCTTCACGACCGTTTGTTTCTACACAACACCTTAATCACGATGACGACAATTGTTTTCATTTCTTTCTCACCCTACGCCATCTGATCGATGTTCATCTTCTTTGCCGGCATCGGCCAGGACGCTCCAGAGCGGCAGCTCCGAGCGCAATTCTCTTTTTAGAACGACGGGAAATTCCACGAAAGGGCGACTACTCTTGCGACTTGGGGAACCTTATTGGCATGCCGCCAGGACTATTGGTCAAACAACCTCTCTTCTTTTCTTATGTCGATGTATAGGATAGGAACTTTCCGTTTGGCGTTTTTTTTTTTTTTTTCATTTCTTGCTTTTGATGCCTTGTTAGCTTATGATACATCTCATGGTCTGATCTTTGAATATTACTACTCAACCCACTTGCATCGCGTGGTCTGATTGTTCGGCCCTTCCTAGTGCCTCTTCCCCGTCGTCGACCCATGCACTCCAGCCGACGCAAGTGTCTGTAAAAAATCACCCCTAATTGCAAGATTAACTTTGCAATACAAGGTACAGAGTTGCTTATTTGAGGTGGTGTGGACTGCTGCTGCTTCTGGCTGCCGCTAGTCTCGCCTCGATCCGATCGTCAGGGCAGCATTTCTGGCCAGTCGCCACGGCCCAGCCTCTGGGAAAAAGCAAATAACGTCCACCATGGCCACTTTAATAGCGAATAGCGTCAAACACGCAGCAATTTCCCTTACTAATGTCAGCATGGTTTCCCGACAAAGAAAAACATCTTTTCTTTTTTCCATCCCGCGTCTGTTCTTTGCGATTAAGCGATCCCTTCATATTCTTCCGATCTTTGGCTCTTGTGACTATTTGGGTAGCGCATCACCAAGTTCAATGGGGGTTTGGATTTTGGACTTTTCAGGCGTCACTGTCACAAAGTTCTAGGCCTGTACGGCCGTCTCTTGTGATTTCGAAATATGAGAAGTGTAGCCGAGAATGTGAAAGGTGAGAATGTGACATGTTATTTTTCGTCAAGTACAGGCAATTCTATGGACCATTAATGCAACCCAAATTCAAACCGACGCAGGAAAAAGAGAAGAGAGAGAAAATAATAAAGAAAAAATGACTTATACAGGCATGGTCGTCTTGTCCTTTTCAATACTGGCCTCAATCTCCCTGAGCAACGAGACCAACTCGCCTTCCTCTCCTTCGACCTCTAGTCCCCTCTTGACCCAATCCCTGGCCTCTTCGAGTCTGCCCATCTCAGCAAGGCAGCGACCTCTCCTCCACCAGCCCTTGGGGTTACCGACGCGTCTAGCCTCGACGCTAGCCTCGGCATCCACAGCACCCTGCGGCCAGTTCTGCACAGCCATGTGCGCCTGGGCGCGATTCGCCAACAGACCGGAGACTTCTTCCCTCACGAGCGCAGAGGGCTCCCACAGCGGACGCTCCAGCGCCGTCTCGAGACCCGATGTGTACAGCTTGGCGGCTTCGAGGTACTTTTGCTTGCGGTATTGGTCGTTGCCTTGGTCGCGGAGCTTGGAGACGGCGGCGGTGCGCTTTGGGTTGACGGGGATGGGGGGCGGAGGGACGCCGCCGGGGGTTTCGAGGGCGAGGAGGGAGCGGTGGAGGGTGTTGAGTTGGGCGAGCTCGGCGGCGAGGGCGCGCGATGGGCGGGTGGTTTGGATGGCTTTGGATTGGGGGTCCATTTGGATGGGGAGGAGGTCGAAGTGTTCGAGGTCGGACATTGTCCTGGTCGGGGGTGGAGTGATTGACTAAGTGGCTTTTTTTTTTGTATTATGTGTGAGTTTGGGGGTTGGAGAGAGGTTGTAGAGGTATATTAGGTGGAATTGGTAGCTGGTGAGTGAGAGTGATGTGGTGTCGTGTAGATTGTCGTGGTGGTGTTGCGACTGTAAGAGGACACCTACCTTGCTCTGGGAACCGGGCCGCCTATCTTATCGCCACGTGATGACACACCTACCCTGCACACGGACATTGGCATGTTTCGCGAGTTTGCGAGTGCTTGTTGAATGTGAAAAATGAATGGAAAATGTGTATGAATTGATATCGTTTGTGAGAATTTAAATTGTGGTAAGTGAATAGAGTTATAGTCATGGTGGTTGTGCTGCTGTGCAGTTTGCAGATAGCACGAATACACCTTTGGTTTGAATTGCAAATTAGGTGATGGAATATGGTAATTACAAACCAAGGCTATGGACGACAACAAAGACGAACATGCCATACTCAGTTGTGAGACATAAATCGCTTCACCGAAAGCACAGACGAATTGACATGAAAACTGTTACTTATTTTAATTCCTTTTGAGTCGAGATGGACTTCTTCCAATGAACAAAAGGTTTCATGAATGCACATAGAGAATAAACTCGTCCAGCCCGAACTCTCCCGTTCTACCCTTGCGTATCATCCTCTTCCGACCAAAAACGAAAAAATACCCATCGCCGTCCTTCTTCATCTCAGTACGTCTCATACCCCTTCTTCAGAGGATCCGAGGACGCGAGACAAAGAAAAAAAGTTGTTTAAATCTTTCCCTCCTAATGTTTGAACCAACCTCCCGCTGCCCAAAATCTAATTTGAAATGCACGAGAGCAATGGACAAAATGCGAAAAGCTTTTTTTGTGACTTGACCCAGACATAACAACATTGCATTTTCTTCTTTCTCCTCTGTGTCTCTGCCTGTATGTTTCCCTTCCCAACCTCAATTATCCTTGTGCACATTGTGATGATGTCGTCAAGGAGTCGTCATTTATCGTCGGGCAGAAACTCTCACGCGAGTCCAAAGGGGATGAAGACAAGAGGCATGGCAAGCTTAGTAGCCGTAGGAGGCGAGGGCCTTCGTCGTCGCGCTCTTGCCGGCGGCGCTCTTCTTGGCATCGGACAGTTGGCGGGCGGCAACCTTCTTGCGCTCGTAGTAAGCGGCGCCCTTGGCCTTTCTTCTCTCCTCCAGGCGGGCAACAACGTCCTGGTACTTCCAGCCAACCTCGTGGCTCAGACGGCCGACAGTGCAGTACTTGCGGCCGGGCTGCAGGCGCAGAACGCGGAGGGCCTGGGGAACAACCATCTTCTTCTTCTTGTCGTAGGGGGGAGGGACACCCTCGAAGACCTTGAGGCGCTCAAGGGCGGCGGCACCACGGGCAGTCTTGTGGGGGATCATGCCACGGACGGCCTTGTAGAAGATTCTGGAGGGGGCACGGAAGTGGAAGGGACCTATGGGCGTGTTAATTGACTCGTAGATCGACGAGAGATGCAGGTTCATATCGACTTACCACCACGGGTAGGGTTGAAACGGGTGGCCTTGCGGAGGTAGGCGTGGTACTTGACTATTCGACTTGTTAGAACCGTCTGCTTTCTTCGTCGGTGATTTGGGATTCAGGTGATTGATGTAGACGTACGCTTAGCGCGGAAGAACTCGCCAGAGATGTTGAGAGCCTCAGCGCGGACAACGACGATCTTCTGACCCTCGAGGAGCTGCTTGGCGACAACACTGGCCAGACGGCCGAGCAAGTGGCCCTTGCCATCGATAACGACCTAAGAACGAACCACAGTCAGTATACCATCTCATTGTTGAATCCCATGCCATGCTGTGCCCAGTGAATGCAACCACCCAGAGACTTGATGTTGCTCGAGATCGAATTGGAAACTGTATCCATGCCACCATGACCGTTGAATCCCAAGCGGGACAACGTTGAGACGTCAATGTCCTCCCATTTCGACGACGCCATCCGTTTGCGCATGTACATTCCAATCCGATCCCAGCACAATCAAATCTCTATCCGTCTCGGGGTGGCTTTGCAGAAACCACCAGAAGCCCAGGTGACAGGGAAAAAAGTCGAGGCAAAGCGGATGCTACTCACAACCGACTCGAACGACGACATCGTAAACCGTTGAAGTTTCTTAGTTGAAAGAAGGAAAAGAAAATAGAACGACGCTGTAAACAAGACAAATTCTCCGTCCGAGCTGCGGTGAGAATCTGATTCCTGTGTTGCTGTGGGTTAGTCGTCCCTGGGGCGGATGTGCCTTTGGTGAAATTTGTCGCGATGGTGGATTGCTGGCAGAGAAAATCACTGTCTGGCGGGCGTGGAAGGGCTTTGGGTGTGCTCAACGACCGAATCGGCTAGTCTGGCCACAGAATTAGCAAGCGAGCAGGGCTCACTTTGTCAGTGCCTTTAGGGCATAAAGACCTATGCCGTCCAGGTGGCGCCTGGGGTTTTCCCGAACTTGGCCCGTCTTCGCACATGAAATTATGTCAGCAGCCACCCCACCTTGAATTTACGGACGGATTTATGGGAGCAATTTAATTGCAGCATTTCTATTTTTGGATCCTGCCTGCTTGTCAGTGGTCACTGAGCAAGCGCTCATTCGCTCACTTCTTCGAGTCAGTGGCATGCATGAGAAAAAGTTGCATTCAGAACCAGAGTCTCTTTGCAATACTAATGTTGATCTTGTCTAACATGCTGTCTGTCTCTATCATGAATGCTCAAAACTGGTACAACCAAGCAAAATCCTCAAATGTCTAATCATCGACTTCGCAATTGCCCAAAAGACAAAATGGACAAATTCTGTATACAATGCTCGGAACAGCAGGTACAATATCTCGCCAAAAAAGCCAAAGTATAACACAAGAATTCCAAGTAGAAAACCTGCAATCCAACAAATCATCTCATCAGCTTTCCTTTCGCTGATAATATTGCTTCATCTACGAAGCCTTGGCGGCATCAAGCTGCTTCAAGAGATCCTGCACGTCTCTGACGAGCGCCTTTCTCTTGGTTCGGATCTCGGGGTTACCTTCAGTCTCGACTCCGTCCGTCTTGAGAATGATGTGTTGCAACAATGTCTCGGAAAGCTTGCGATGCTCGTCATCGCGCTTCTTGGGATCCGATGGAGGCGATTCGATATAACTCTTGCACATGGGCAGGTATGTTTCGTTGAATTCACGAGACAAATCGGCCAGCTTCTTCATAGAGGCACTACCGACAGGTGCGCCTGAAGAGCTGGGTTGCTCGGCGTTGGAGGCGCTGTCTCGAGTGCTGCTGGAGTCATCACCGTTTGCACCTCGGCCGCTCTTCTTGCTGCTGCGCTTCTTCTTGCGACGGCGGGTCTTGTGGTCTTCGCGCTCGCCCTCGTTTTCAGAGCCATCAAAGACAATGTCGCCCTCCGGAACGATGGCCATGAGCTCACTGTTGTTCTTAACCTCGTAGTCGGCAACGGGAGCCAAGGAGTCCTTGAGTTGCTTTCCACGATATAGCAGCTTGGTGTGCTCGGTTCTTCGATCTGACAGACCCATCATCAATCCGATTCGTTTCCTCACGTCGGATACCTGTAGCTTTCGGTCTGAAATAGAATAAGGTGGGAAATGCGCGGGATATGTGACGCCCTTGTGCTTGATGAGTAAGATGTCATCTTGCGATTCGGGCACTCGAGCGGGCGATCTGCGGTATGGACGCTCACCGGATGCGCCGAGATGCGAATCGAGATCTTGTGAAGTTATATAACTGTAGTCGGCCTCAGTGACGTTGGGGACACCTCCCGACATGGAGCTGTAAGGCGAGCTGGCCTCGCGGCTGAGCGACCAGCCAAATCTCGACATAGTGATGGGTACGGCGAGGAGTGCAGCGATGCTTCCGTATACGACGCTGGGTGGTACGCCTAGTGTTTCGGAGATGTATTCGTTTGACTCTTGAAAGACGTTGGAGAGGTTGATGAATGTGCCGTTGATGTACGAAGTGAGGTTCTGGAGGGCTCCAGAGGATGCCACGGCAGCCCGACCGGAATCCACTTTGTCTACAAAGGTCGAAGGTGACCTAGTACAGGGCACCTTTTCTCGAGTAGTATGTTGATAAGAGGTCGAGGTCGATGGATGAAGAGGAGGGCGTGTGGGTGAATGTAGCGACTGTCGGCGTTGCGCGAAGCAAACGGACCTGCAAAGAAGGACGTAGATAAGGAGGGACAGAGAGAGAGCGAGAGAGACGGATGCGTTTTGGGGTGCGAATGAGGCGCCCGCGTGGGACAAAGTGGCCTAGAAAGGAGAGGCTTGACAGAAGGAAACAAGAGCGAGGCGAGTGCTGGAAAAATTGGGCTGACAGAAGGCGGCCAAACACGAAGGACAGATCTGGAGGTGCGACACGTTGCTTTGCAGGAGAGTGGCGTGGTGGTTTGGCGGGAGAAATTTAGGGGACGTGGCGCATTATGGGCTGGGGCCAGGCGTAACTACCCTGCACGAGACATGGCGTGGCGGGTGAGAGTTGGAGATGACTCCGTGATGCATCTGTGTAACAAACAATGGTGCTTGAAATGAATCCAGCCAGAAAAGGTAACTACTGTCTCTAGCTATTATCTACATCATCGTCCTCATCTGCATCAATTCTCTTGAGGGATTACATCCTCGGCCGTATACCGCTGATTATCTATTTATACCACATCAAGCTACATGTTACGTCTGATATTTACAATATTAGTAACCCTATACTCCAGACAGGGAATTTAGCAAGGTCATCCCAGTTCCCTTCTTCATAGTACTTCATAGCTTGTCCATATGTACTTGCAGGCAGATGGATGCTGTGTCTAGTTCCTTCGTTATCATCGTACATGAAGTGATTAGGCTCAAATACTGCCATATATCCTTCGGGAACATCTTCGCCAGTAACAGGATTCTTAGTTGAGACTGAGGGGTCCGGTGGTGCTTCAGAGCGATTGTTGCCATGATTGTGGTGGTCAGACATAATGAATTTAGTGCTAAGAATAAGAAAAAAGGATGTCGAAAGGTGTTTCTCGTGCAAAACTATGAAATGGTGTAGAATCGACAGTGACGCAACTACTCCTCCAGCCCTTGTATGCGTGGTGAATAGGACGAGGCCCAGCAAAGCCCGCGTCGCCCGATTTGTTCTTTGTAGCGACGCGAGGCCCCACAAGTATATCATTAGCAGAACGAGAGCTGGGTTGACGTTGATAAAAGCCATTGAGTCCTGTGTGGAGTTGCGAGGTAAAGACCAGCTTACTTAGTTCGTCCAGGTGTTCTGATGGAGTTGTTTCACGGTGAAATGTCTCACAGGCCCATACACCCATAGCCATAGCCGCCAGTTCATCTTCTACTATATCCCTGCGCGCCTTATATAAAGGTGGCAAGGCAAGCTTTGGCCATCGATATGGACCGTCTTTGTAGCAGCCGCCCTAACCACTATAATTTCACTGCCATCACGAATGTTGCCCATAGGAAACGCCTAGCATGTACTTTGTTGAATTCCGGTATCATTTCTATCCTAATACCTATCATATTCATGAATTCAAGTATCTGTTGCCAAAGTTCTTTAGGTACGCATAGTGCAAACTGTTTCACTTGCAGCCCTTAGGTGCACTTGCCGGATGGCTTCTGTTGTCACAAGTTAGCGATTAATAGACATTATATCGTATTATGCACAATGCCTTACGCCAGCCTCCTGCAAGCAAAATTTGGAGCAGCACGAGCCAAGGGAGCCGTCCTTCTTGCACTTGGCTCCCTTCTTAAGGCAGGCTCTTTCCTCAAAGACATTGGGGGTGGCGACAGCACTGACGGCCGTGATGCCCATAACGACAGTAACGAGAGTAGCGAAGAGCTTCATGGTGATGGAGTTGGATGAGGATGTGTTTGGAACTGGTTGAGATGGCTTTGATGTGAGGTATTCTAGGAGTCCTCGATATTCTCGGAGCGAAAGGCCTACCTTTTTATAGTACTTTCGGTCTCCCAAATTTGTTCAGTAGAGTGCTCTCCAAGACTCATGCGGGAGCTCGTGGGGTTTGTTGTGACCCTGTTTAATGGACATTACCGCGCAAACTGCAACTTGATTATCTCCAAATCTGGAAGGCGTGTTTATTCTCTTGGCTGCAGTTGCGCTACATTGCCCCAGAGCTGGCTAGACACAGTCAGGCTGCATATCGTCTGCGCAGAGACGGGGTTGTCAGATTGGGTCGTCGGCCAGGTTTGGCGGGATATCGCGCCGACCATGCCAAATCTAGTTACGATCTCGCTGAATAGTAAGAAACAGGCTGCGAGGAACAAAACTTTCCGGAGGCCGAGGCGCACCCTGAGTGCACGTTTGCTTCTCTGTTCTTTCACAGGTCCATCAAGTGGTTTGGTACTCATGACCCTGCCGCGGTAGGGCCATGGTGAGACAGGATTATAGTGCTTACCGACTAATTAAAATTCTTAGCCAGGCCATATTTATCCATCCATATTGTAAGCTGTCCAAAAATCATTGGCCAAGGAAACGTCTGCTGTTCGTTCGGTCGTTTACCCGATTAGGCAATCCCATCTCATCTTACACCCGTCGCGATCCGCGAGCTGAATATTTAAAAGTCAAAGTAAACGGCCCAGAATCTTCTATACTCGAGTTAACTATCATTTACCCATCACGCTGCATGAGAAGGTGCTGCCAAGCCCGTATTCCACTCCGGCCGTCAGCGAGCGGAGGAAGTGGCCATCTTGGGATACTTTCATGGTCTTTAGATGACACAGCTGCAACAGTGCTCTGAAATAAAACCTTTTCCTCCTAGCTTTTTCCTGCATGTAGACAATGATTACGCTGTCTCAATTATTTTCTAAAACAGCATGCTTAAAATTTGTAGTTTCTCATCTTGACGGCCCTGCTGGCAGCACTGGTGCACGCTCAATCGAGCCCAGTTGACCGCAGCATAACAAAGGACCAGACCTTTTTGACACCGCCGTGTACGAGAGCTATACTGGCAATGACTTCGAAGCTATCTGGAAGATCTCCTATGCCGACTCTCTCAAGTGGCACGTTAGCCAATCCGATTTTCTTTCGCCTCACCCCCAAACTCTGTCGCGCCGCTCAATCAAAAAAAGAGCACAGCGGTCTCAAAATTGGCAACTCGTACTGCGTGGAAGTGTACCGACATTCCACCAACACT
This sequence comes from Simplicillium sp. C3G150-2, assembly GCA_022702485.1. NCBI lineage: Eukaryota > Fungi > Ascomycota > Sordariomycetes > Hypocreales > Cordycipitaceae > Simplicillium > Simplicillium sp. C3G150-2. The sequence goes on along the minus strand of JAJIYY010000005.1, from coordinate 117,935 downwards.
CCTACCACCACTCCTTCCATTATCACGCTATCTCCCACTGAAACACCCAGGCCCAGCCCAACCCAAGACACTCTGGCTCCTTCCGGCGTGAGGTTCTACAGGGCAAAGATTGGTGATCCATGCACCGACATAAGCAATGCCCACTGGATCGTTACTCTTCAGAACTTTGTGAAATGGAATCCTGCAGTCAAAGACGGCTGCGCTGGTCTTTTTGCCGACTACTGCTACAGTATCGACGTGTGAGGTACGCCGACCACAAAACCCAAACCACCAACTTCCACCTCGTCCATGGGACCAAGTCCCACACCACCCCGTCGTCTTATCGAGACTTGCAAGAAACTCTACAAGGCCAAGATTGGTGATATGTGCGATAGTATTATCTCTTCATATGAAACTTTCATTAGTCTGCCGATTTCATCATACCAGCCGTCAAGGCTAATAGTTTGGGACTTGTGGTAAACTACTACCATTGGGTTGGTATCCCAGGTGTAATTACCACATTATGGCTCTCTCGACGCAGTGTAACAACTTGCCTTGTAAGGACATGAGGAATTGTCAATCTAATTAGTTGGCCCCTTGGGCTCTTCAGGGTTCTCCTTCGATGTCCCGCGCTAAACATTCGGTCATCGACCACTGTCGTCTCGGTCCGTGGTCGTGCGCAGCCACTCACAGCGCTCTATCGGGTGTGGAATCAATAGGTGAGGATTCAGGCCACTGTCGCCGGGTCCCGCCCCCTTGTGGAACAGCCACTGTACACAAGTCCGGCCATTGCATCATCCGCTACAGCGTCTGAGTCCACTGTAAATCTCCGGATCCAACCGCCCAAACCGACCAATACTGGCACAGCAACTGTCTACCGTCGGGATCCAATTACAAAAGCAAAAGCTCCGTAATCCTTTATTAATCATCGGCGTCTTGTTCTCTGCTACGTTGTCACCATTCTGCCGCATTCTATCCTCATCGCCACCCACCCCGCCATCTCTGACGTTACCGCCGAGTTACCACGCTGAATAGCCTACCTGACTTGCCCTTTTTTGCAATCCAGCTCCGTATTTAAAACACCAAGATCCCGCTTCTCTCACTGTTGCGCCAGTCCCCTTCCTCCCCATACCCTATGAATTTCTTCCGATCCTTCTTTTCTTCATCCGCAAAAGGCATATCCAATTCAATGGCTACTCAAAAGGTCCAGAAGCTCATTGACGAGAACGCCGTCAGTACGTGATGCCCACCTCAGCCAAAAAAAAAAAAAAAGACAATAAAACTCTCATCATAACATCAGTCGCTAATCACACCCATAGTGGTGTTCTCCAAGTCATACTGCCCCTACTGCCGTGCTACTAAGCAGCTCCTTGACAAGTCTGGCGCTGTCTACAAGGCCATCGAGCTTGACAACGAATGTACGTCTCTCTCATCATCTCCCTACATGCGCACCCATTGGGCGCCGAATGCGCCTTGATGCGCGCATACTGCCTCGCATATTCCAAAGCACCAGCTAACTCGTTGCAGCCGATGGAAGCGACTTGCAAGACTCCCTGGAGCAAATTAGCGGCCAGCGTACCGTCCCTAACGTCTACATCAAGCAGAAGCACATTGGCGGCAACTCGGACGTTCAGAGCCTTGCCAGCGGCGGCAAGTTGACCAACCTGTTGAAGGAGTCTGGTGCATTGGCGTAAGAATACCCCATAGATGCAAACGCAAGAATACAATCATACACCTGTCTCTACCAAGACATCATACCGCTCGATGTTGTGACGTGGAACTGCGCTGATTTTTTGTCAGTGCTAGATTGTAACCACGGCGCGCCCTGATTGGCCAATGACATCACCAACATGATAGATGAATGCAGATCATGAATTTTTTTGATACAGAGTGGCTTTTTTCCCTTGTTAAACGATGACAGTCGCTGTCTAATGTACATTGCTTGTGTGCTTAATCTACCCATGCGATAAATTAAAATTACAACACTTGCGTAGCAACAGTTCCAACCGGTCGCTCCACAAACTCCATGACACCTTCAATAATGTTCTGTCTGGCGGACTCGGAAGCTACGGATTTACCGGCGAGGTAATTGAGCCACAAGAGTCTCGATATTCTCTCGTCGGTAACCGTGCCGATGATATCTCGTTTTGGCTTCTGTCCATCGGCATCGCTGTGGGTGACGCGCAAGGTGCCACGGGCGTCTCGGCATAACAGCATCTCTTGCTTCTTGGGCATCTTGCCGCGGTTGAATAGCGCCTTGAAGTCCTTCATAGCCTCGCCAAAAGCCTCGTCGTTGTACGCCTTGTCCCGTTGTGATCGGCCGGTGATGGCGCGGACGAATCCGTCGCGCAAGTGGTGGAAGTCGGTATCGCGGACGGGGCTAAGCCGGATGACGCTCCGGCATCCGGCATCCTTGAGAATTGAGTCCCATGTCTCCTCACCCTCCTTGGGATCCAGCAGTTTCTTTCGTAGCTCGTCCTTTTCGGAAGGAATCAGTGTCGTCGCGACAGAATTGACCTTTTTGACGAGATAGTGCTGCAGCTTGGCGACATCCTGAGTCGCGACATAGAGACCAACCAAGTACACTTGAATTCCGAGGAATGTGACAGTTCTCATGCCCAAGCCAACGAGGGTATATTCGGTGCCCGTGGATTGGTCGATGGAAGCTGTAATGGAGCTTGCAGGCTCGCCCTGATCCGTGGGCAAGTCCACCTCAATTATGCGCGGGAAAGCCTTGACGGTGCTGTTTCCGGTAGGGACAATCTCGTTGCCCAATTCATCGTGGATGACGACCTTGCGCTTCTCTCCAGCTTCGGTTCGAAATGTCTCGGTAGGGATCGGGGGAGCATCGCACTTGACGCCGAGAGCTTCCTTTTCGCTCTGCTTGTCAATGGCCAGCTTCAGCTTCCAAGAGGTGTAGATGAAAGAGACAATTCCGGCAATGGCGCCAGCTGTCAAAAACGCAGTTTTGTTCTTGTCATAGTCGGAACGTTGGTTGCGAAGGCGGCCGAGGTCGAGGTCGTTGATGTTGCGGCCGCTGCCTGAACTTTTGGCAGAGAAGAGGGTGCGGCGAGCGGCCATGGAGCTTTGGAGGGGACAGCGCTGGCTAGCCCTCAGCAGAGATCGCATGTTGACGGCGCGATTCATGGGGAATGGAATTGATTCGTTGGCCGCGAATCAGGCAGTTCTAGATGAGCAGACCTGTTGGATGGCAGGAGCAGGGAAAAGTCTCCAGAAATTGATGGGCTTGGCCGGCCTGGAGATTCTGCGGCAGCTTCCACCGTCGCGAAGTCACGGGAGAATAAGTGGGTAATCTACCGTCATAGCCCTTGTTATAGCAGGTTACCTACTTCAGAGGGAGGTTTTGCATTGATGTGACTTTTAATGCTCTTTAAAAAAAAAACCAGAAATGAGTTCAAAACTGAAAAGTATGAAAGAGAAGATGCATATGGATGAGAATTCATATTATTTTAAGGGATATTACGTTTTGCCACCATGAACTATTCTCTTTAAAATGTCGACTGCTGCAGGAGCGGCGCTGCATGCACATGTGTGAAAGTGCAATGGCGGGGAAGCTGGAGGAAGACAGGACAACCGCTGTCAATCAGGGGATGTAATTAGAGCAGTATTTGAGGTTAAATCAATTGAATGATGATACATGATTGGATTCATTTCAACATAAATACCAGCGGGTAATGATGGAGGCATTCGCTGTTTATTATCCAGCGCTTTGTCAAGGTCATCTTAATAGCAGACGCCGTAAAGCAGATGCCGGCCTCGACTGTGCGTAGTGTCCGTTATTTAATTGCCGACGGGCAAATCGCCGTGGCTTAAACGCCATGGACGAAAAGGCTTGATTTTACTGGCGGCATAACTTGGGGGAGTGCATGCCCATGTTCGCTGTTGTCTCGCGCCTTACAATGACAGGGTTGCTCCCTGTAAGTAAATACAGCCTTAATGGGTGTCCCCAACCACAGCAGTAGCGGGGGTGACAGCGCTGGACATACTCCGCAGGCACTTGTGGCAGACAGACACTGCTTGTGGCTGCTAGAGGCAGAGGCGAGCCCATTAAATTAGCACCGATGACTCCGTGTACAGGGCCTAAAGACGCCCCAAGGCCACTCTAGATATGCCAAACACTCCCCGCACAACACGCAACCCCACGCTGGACAAGCCCCAAGTGGAGCCGGTCCCACGGCCAACCACCGCGACTGCGCTTTTCTATATGCGATCCAATGGAGAGCCCGCATCACTCCTTGTCGGACCTACGACATCCTTTCCTTCCAAGGTGCCTCCATCTAGTCCATCAACCACGCAATGCCAACGCTGGATCTGCCCAAAAATGACTCCGACATAGTCCCGGGCTATTGATGTATGTTTTCTTTTTCTTTACTGTCAATCTCTCCAGGCCTGTCTCTCTGCTGCTCCACGTCGAGGCGATTCCAACAATGGACAAAACAAACGCAGTGATCGACTTGGGGTAATTCTCGCTAGCTTCCCCGAGCGTGGGGTCAATGTCGTAGTGTACTGCAGAACTGGCTGCACCCCGACTATTTTCACCGTTTGTCGGTGCAACTCAAAGCTATTTCGCCGATCCGCCGCTCTCCAGTAGGTATTTTTTTGCGTTCTGTTTTAGCTCTTGTTAGCTCTGTTCAATCCAGTCCTTCTGCATTGTCTATAAAACCCCGCCGACCTCCCCCAGCTTTTCCACTCTGGAGAACGTTGGGCGAAGCTTCACTGCCTCCTCTTGCTCAAGCATCTCTACACATCATGCTGAACCCCATCACCCCTCAAAGGGTGCTTGGCACCTTAGGCGTAGCTACTGGCCTGGTAGCTTCAGTCCTTGCTGCTGAACAAACCCATGGAGGTACGCATTGGCCCTGCTGCACTTTCTTTCTAGCAATGAATCAAAAGCTAACACTGTTCATCTAGCTACTGGTATTACTGTCGGCGACGGCCCCAATGGCACAAGCTTTGCGCTCAATGGCGACAATGTCTCTTACCGTTTCCGAGTCGACGACGAGTCTGGCGATCTCTTGGGAGACCACTTCGGTGGCCCTGCAACAGAGGTTGGTGTAATGGACTACATTAGCCTTATTCAAGGCTGGGTTGGTCTCATTGGCCGCCAGAGACGTGAATTTCCCGACCAAGGCCGCGGTGACTTCCGTACTCCTGCGGTACAGATCCGTCAAGCTTCAGGTACCACAGTTAGCGATTTCCGATACGTCTCCCACAAGGTCGTCAAAGGCAAGCCTGCTCTCAAGGGCCTTCCCTCAACCTTTGGCAAGGACGGAGATGTTTCCACCTTGACTGTTCACATGAACGACAACATTAGCTCCGTCGATGCAGACTTGTCTTACTCCATCTTCCCCAAGTACAATGCCATTGTGCGAAGTGTGAGCATTACCAACAAGGGCAAGAACAACATCACCATCGACAAGCTTGCCAGTATGAGCGTCGACCTGCCATACGGAGACTATGACATGATCGAGCTTCAAGGTGATTGGTATCGCGAAGGCATGCGAGTCCGTCGCAAGGTTGATTACGGTACCCAGGGTTTCACTAGCAACACTGGTTACTCTTCCCACCTCCACAACCCTTTCCTGGCTCTTGTATCCTCTACAGCCACCGAGTCTCATGGAGATGTCTGGGGTTTCTCTCTGGTCTACACTGGATCATTTGCTGTTGAAGTGGAAAAGGGATCTCAGGGCCTTACCCGTGCCCTTCTTGGCGTCAACCCTTCTCAGTTCTCCTGGCCATTGGGTTCTGGAGAGACCTTCACTACTCCAGAAGTCGTTTCTGTTTATTCCAATGCTGGTGTCGGAGACATGTCTCGCAAGTTCCACAGACTGTACCGCAACCATCTCATCAAGAGCAAGTTTGCCACTCAAATCCGCCCTCCACTGCTCAACAGCTGGGAGGGACTCTACTTCGACTACAACGAGACCACCATCTACAAGCTCGCAAAGGAGACCGCCAAGCTTGGAGTTAAGCTCTTTGTTCTTGATGACGGCTGGTTTGGCAACAAGCACCCTCGTCTGAGCGATAACGCCGGTCTCGGTGACTGGGAGCCCAACCAAAAGCGCTTCCCATCCGGCTTTTCCAACTTGGTCAAGAACATCACCAAGCTCAAGACTGGCAATTCTTCGGATGAACTCAAGTTTGGTCTCTGGTTTGAGCCCGAAATGGTCAACCCCAACTCATCTCTCTACGAGAAGCACCCAGAATGGGCCATGCATTCTGGCAGCTACCCTCGCACTCTTCAACGCAACCAGCTCGTGCTGAACTTGGCTCTTCCCGAAGTCCAGGACTACATTGTCGACTCTGTCTCCAAGGTTTTGAGCAACACCAGCATCAGCTATGTCAAGTGGGATAACAACCGTGGTATACACGAGACACCTCACTCCTACACCGATCACCAGTACATGCTTGGCATGTACAGCGTCTTCCAGAGATTGACCTCTCGCTTCCCCGATGTCATCTGGGAAGGCTGCGCTTCTGGTGGTGGTCGCTTTGATCCTGGTATTCTGCAATACTTCCCTCAGATCTGGACTTCCGACGACACTGATGCTGCTGAGAGAATCAAGATCCAGTTCGGAACATCCATGATCTACCCTCCTTCCGCGATGGCTGCACACGTCGCCAACGTACCCAACGGCTTGACCAACCGCAACACTTCCTTCGCGTTCCGCGCTCACGTCGCCATGATGGGAGGCTCCTTTGGCTTTGAGCTCAAGCCCGAAGATATCAGCGACGATGATCGCGCTGCCATCCCCGGGATTTTGGACTTGGCTGCCAAGGTCAACCCCATTGTCATCAAGGGTGACATGTGGCGTCTTAACCTGCCCGAAGAGTCCAACTGGCCTGCCGCCTTGTTCATCTCCGAGGACGGCAGGAAGGCAGCGCTGTTCATCTTCCAGCAAAAGGCTCACTGGAACAATGTGTTCCCTCCTGTTCGTTTGCAGGGTCTCGACCCCAAGGCCAAGTATAGTGTGGATGGCAACTTGACCTTGTCTGGAGCGACGTTGATGAACTTTGGCCTGCAGTATAGCTTCAATGGCGATTACGACAGCAAGGTTGTCTTGCTGGAGAAGCAGTAGATGTGGTTAAAGAACTCTTACTTTTTATATTATTAGGTTATGTATGAATCCGGCTGACAAATATTTCAGCTTTTAATGATATCACGCATATTTTTGAAGTTGATTGATAGCACAGCTGCCCATGAGATGTATCAAGTGTCTTGCATTGAAGAGCCAAGTTCGAGGTTTCAATTCTCGCGAAAAAAAATATGAATATTTGTGAATAGTTTAGAAGAGAGGCATGGGATTCAGTGTTTCTGGACTCAGGTGTTTTCGCTTGCATGTGGTCGAGAGAAGCATGATCAGGTGGAGGTGGTGATGGCGATGATTGCGTAACTCGTGAGATTGCACAAGGAAAAAAGCAAAAAAGAAACTCCAAAATAATAGAGTTGGAGAATGGAGTGCAATTTTAACCTCTAGAATTCTCTTCCAAGTAACTCTGGACTGTTAATCTTGTAGAAATAATTTATTAAAGTTTATTTTCTGTTCCAGAGACAAAGGAGCTTGATGGATGGCAGCGTAGTGAGTGCAAAGGTTGCAGTACTCGGGATTACAAATGATAGATGATTGGCCAAAAGCAATGAATGGATGAGTGGCCAGTGACTATGTCATGTCATGTCAGCATTAAGAAAGGACCACAAAGAATCTCTAACACGACTAATTTCCTTTATTGGCAGACTGTCTTGCGTTGGGGCCTCCCCTTTGGCAGTTCGGTTGCGTGCGGGAATCACGATGTAACTCTGACCAGTGATGGTGAGGGTGACATGCAGGCGTGATAGGCACCTGTACACACTGGGGTAGCCCAAGACAGGGCATGATTACAGGGCGTGCCTTTTGACGTTAGTGGTGCTTTTGGAGCTTTTGCGGCTAGTGGCCGTCGCTGCCCCTCTTTTTTGACGCCTTTGGGGGGCGCTGTTTGTCTTGATTCGACACTCTGTTAGGCGCCCTGACTGGAGCTTGCCATGTCCTGACCAGTGGCGAGAGGCACAGGGACTCGGGGGTCTCTTTGAGGGTTGGAAGGGTACAGGGGGATCATTAGTTTGACTTTAGTGCGCCTTTGGTAACGGGCACAGTCAGTTGGCGGACAGTTGGTGGGCGGCGGCGGCGGGACATTGCGCGGGACAGTGGGTGGGCAGTGAGTGGACAGTGAGTGGACAGTGGCCCCCGTCCCGTCCATCCTCAGCCTCTGGTTGGCTGCTGACCAAACCCAAACCTCGTCCTGATCTCTCTTTGTGTCGCCTGCACCTTTAGGCTTTGTCTTGCTTTCTCATCCACTCCCCGCCCATCCTCGTCGCTGGTGCTCGCCCATTCAGTCCCGCCATATAACACCACCCATCGCACACCCCATTCCGACCTTCGGTTGCAGTACACACTCGAGTCTGCGTCTCGCTCCGTCGTCCAACACGGCTTGTCCATTCTGCAGCGACCATCCCTCTCGTCTCTGCTCGCCTCCCCGCTCCTACGCCTGAGCCTGAGCACACACGGCTGATCCCTTGGGCAAAACAAACGGAACCGCATCCTTGCATCAACAAACAGACTACAACTTCGTCAACTGCCACCGTGCACCTCCCCTGATGCCAGGTATTCCTTGACACCATCGTCGTGTTTTTTTTGTCGTCTGCTTCTCTTCTTGTGCACACTGCGTGTTTCTTTATACCCTCGCTTCTATTCTTTTCCACCACGTTTGCCCACCATGTCCCGATCGCCACCTCAAGATGACGATTCCCGCTCCTCCTCGACCGATTCCCCCGCTCCTGCAGACAACGAAGAGTCCGATTTCTTCCACGGCGCCAACGACTCCCAGTCATCCCTCGGTGTTGTCAACTTCCAAGATATGCAGGTCGACGACGGCTGCTGGCCACCAGTTCATCGACTTCCCAACGAAATCCTCATCGGCATCTTCTCCAAGCTAAGCGCGCCATCCGATTTGCTGCACTCCATGCTCGTCTGCAAGCGATGGACTCGAAATGCCGTTGATCTCTTATGGCATCGTCCGGCCTGCACCTCTTGGCCTAGCCATCGCCAAATCTGCCAGACCGTTGCCCTTGAAAACCCCTTCTTCAATTACCGCGATTTCATAAAGCGCCTCAACCTTGCCGCTCTGCAAAGTGACGCCAACGACGGCAGCATCGAGCCGCTGGCGGTATGCACAAGAGTCGAGAGACTGACCTTGACCAACTGTCGGGGCCTCACCGACGCCGGCTTGACCAAGCTTATTGAGAATAACTCCGCCTTGCTTGCGTTGGATGTCTCAAACGTCAGCAGCATTACCGAAGAGTCCATCTATACTATTGCCCAGCACTGCAAACGCCTCCAGGGCCTTAACGTTTCTGGGTGCACCCTCGTCTCCAACGAGAGCATGCTGGCTCTTGCAGACAGCTGTAGATACATCAAGCGGGTAAGCTGGGCTTAGTTACCCCCACAGGAATGTCACCAAGCTAACTTCATTTCCAGTTGAAACTGAACGAATGTTCTCAGTTGCGCGATCCCGTCATCTTCGCCTTTGCCGAAAACTGTCCCAACATCCTTGAAATCGATCTACAACACTGCCAACTGATTACCAACGGACCAGTCACAGCTCTCTTCACCAAGGGACGCTCGCTGCGAGAGCTTCGTTTGGCCAACTGCGAACTGGTTGATGACTCGGCATTTTTGAACCTTCCAATGAACCGAACATATGACCATTTGCGAATCCTAGATCTCACCTCGTGCCATCGCTTAACAGATGCGGCCGTTCAAAAGATTATTAAAGCAGCCCCAAAACTGCGCAATCTGGTCTTGGCCAAATGCCGACTTATCACCGATGCTGCAGTGTACGCCATCGCGGAGTTGGGCAAGAATCTACACTACGTTCACCTTGGCCACTGTGCCAACATCACTGATGAAGGAGTCAAGAAGCTCGTCCACGACTGCACTCGCATCCGGTACATCGACCTGGGATGCTGTACCAACCTCACAGACGACTCAGTTAAGCGCTTAGCATTACTTCCTAAGCTCAAGAGAATCGGTCTCGTCAAATGTAGCTCCATTACCGATGCATCCGTCATCACGCTCGCCGAAATTGCCATGCGTCCTCGAGTGAGGAGAGATGGAAACGGCATGTATTTTGGCGGTGAATACTATTCGTCAGCATTAGAGCGTGTGCATTTGAGTTACTGCACTAACTTGACACTCAAGGTTTGTTCATCACTCGGCCTCTCTGCAAGTCCCGCGCGCTAACTTGATCGCCTAGAGCATCATTAAACTCCTCAATTCGTGCCCTCGCCTCACTCACCTGAGTTTGACCGGTGTGCAAGCATTCCAGCGAGATGACTTTCAACCGTACTGCAGGCAGGCACCACCAGGTTTGTTTTTTCCATGGCTCATTCATTGGAATATCTCGTCTAATGTGGGACACAGAGTTTACACCACACCAACGGGACATGTTTTGTGTCTTTTCTGGCACCCAGGTTTCCAAATTCCGGGAATATTTGAACACATCACCACATTTCCAAGAACTGAGGGACGATCTGAACCCCCGTCACGCCATGAGTAGAGCTCGAGGAGTTGTCGGACGCCAGTTCAATGCACCTGCACTCACGACGACGTACGGTGACATTTACGACCAAGATAACAGCGAGGGCGACAATAGCTTCCCCAACGAAGCCTTTGTTGGAGGCCCTATCCTACCAGGCTCATATCCGCACCCGCTTCAACATCATGAGCAGCCTGGTAGCGTCCAGCAAGCGCAGGTCGCCGACATGGCTCACAGCCTACCAATCATTCCGCTGGGCCATACACCAGCGCGCTTACCTGGCCATGCCGGAGTTCCGCAAACCACATCGCATTTTTATGCACCGGCGGCAATGATATCGAGTTTCATGACCAGTGAAGCGGCAACAGGTCCTCCGCCACTCAGTGCCTTTGGCCATGCCCAGGCAAGCGTTGCTGGCGGACCCGAAGTGCCACCACACAGGCAAGCCAGTTCGGCCACTTCCCATTCTACGAGTGGTGCTAGCACCGCTCAGATGCATCAGCAACCAGCGACTTCAGAACAAGACGGAGCAGACGAGACTCTTTAGACGAGAATTGTACAGATGTCCCGGCCCCCGCGCTCCCTGAAGAACATGATACACGAAGTCTACGAATAACGTGCGACGGCAAACGCAATGGATTTAAACATAGCATTTACGATAGAAAGGAGTTATTATTACTATTTGGAAACGCGATAAACCATCCCCACAAGGACATTGCCCCAAGAGGAACGGAACAGAACAGGACTTGGGGGGATAAATGCATACATATGGAGGTTTCTGGCATTGCTTTTTTTTTTTTTTCTTTTTTGCAAGTCTGTTAAGTATAATATCAATAAGTAGATTGACAAGCACTTGTGAATAGATTCTATCTTGACATTAATCAGGCTAGTCAGATATCTCATTTTATGTATCAGCTTGACCGTCCCCAACAATTTTAGGCAATAGCGCGAAAACAAAAGGTATCATACAGTCGCATTCAACATCTACACAGCTTGTGGCCCCTTCTCGTGTACACTGGAAGTTGAAGACGCAGAAATATTTCCTGCGTCCGCAAAGTGTCGACGTAGCTCAACATAGTCGTAGGCAAACTCTCCCAGCTGGCAGTCGTCAATGCCAACATCCTCCTCTTCAGCGTTGACTCTCAGCGACAGGCCAGGAACCAAGTTCATGAGGAAAAGGATGAGACAGCTGAGACCAAAGGACCAGGCAAACGCCGCACAAGTACCAGCAAGCTGGTAGCCTAGCTGAATCCAGTTGCCCTCAATCCAACCGATGGGATCATGGGAGGAGCCATCCAGGGCAGCGATGTATGATCTAGTGGAAACGTGTTAGCAAGAGAAGCGTCGATAATAGAGCTGGGCGAAAACTTACGCTCCGAAAATACCTGTAAGAAGGTTGCCGACGATGCCTCCAACACCATGGACGGCAAAGATGTCGAGAGCATCATCGACGCCAAGTAAGAACTTGAGCTTCGTGGCAAAGTTGCAACATAAACCACCACAGACGCCAACGATGACAGCTGCCCATGATGGAACGAATCCAGCAGCTGGCGTGATGGCGACAAGACCGGCAATGGCGCCAGAACAGAACCCAATGGTGCTCCATTTCTTCTCGAGGCGATAGTCCATTAATACCCATGTAAGTCCCGCGCAGCAGGCGGCAAGGTGTGTGACATAGCATGCCATGAGAGCACGGATGTTCATCTCCAGGGCTGATCCTCCGTTGAAACCGAACCAACCTACCCAGAGAAAGACAGTGCCGAGGAGGACGTTGGTTACGCTATGTGGGCGGTAGGGAAGACCTTGGGTGGTGGTGTAGCCTGTGCGACGACCGAGCATGAGTGAGTAGGCGAGTGCACAAGCGCCGGAGGCAACGTGAACCGGACCTCCGCCGGCAAAGTCGTAGGATGGTAAAGTGGCTAACCAGCCTTTGGCATTCCATGTCCAGTATGCGATGGGGTCGTAGACGGCGGTGGTCCAGATGAAGATGAAGACGATGGCGGGGAGCATACGGCCACGGTCGGCAACGGCGCCAATAGCGAGAGCAGGACTGATTTGTTAGTGGGCGAAATATGAAGATCGAGATGGGAGACTTACGTGATTGCGGCAAACATGCCTTGGTAGAGACAGAAGAGGATGTCGGGAAGAGCATCGGAGCCATTTGGTTGAGCGATGGTTTTCATGAGGCCGAATTGTGATAAGTCGCCGAGGAACGCGTTTCCGGTTCGAGAGAATGTGAGGGAATAACCCCAGAAGAACCATTGGAAACCGACAACACCGACGGAGAGCATGGACAGGAGGAGGAGCTGGAGCGCGGATTTGCGACGAGCGAGACCGCTGTAGAAGAAGCCCACGCCGGGAATCATCAGGAGGACGAGGACGGCGGAGATGGCGATGAATGTCATGTGGCCGGGCTGAATTTGTTTAATGACTGTACGCAGGGGCAGGGAGAGAGTGATGGAAGGACGAAACTTACATCGAAGAAGATGTTGAGGTCGTCGACGTGGGTTGAGTAACCCGCGTCCGCGGACGATGTGGTGCCATTGTATTCAACGACCATGGTGCTTGAAATGACAGTTAAGTTATTGACAGGGTCAAGATAAACGTGCCAAAGAAAGCTGGGTATCGCTGCGGGTTTCACATGGGCAGTGGAAAGTGAAGGGGTGCAATGTCTTTATATTGGTCGCGACTGGGAGGAATGATAAGAGTGTCCAGACTATCGATTTTGAAATCCTTCTTGGTTGAGTCTTAGCACTCCGATATTAGGAGGCTGATAACAATCCTGAATGTAAGTCGATGAAAGCATTGACTGCTGAAAGGTGTAAGCCACATTTCTACCCCGGATGTTGGTGCTGGCCGCAACAGATAAGCTTGCTTGACGATTGAATGACATGGTATTTGGCAGCGAATCATCACCACATTAAAAAATGAAATTATTTTATTGATACAAATTATTATATATTTAGGTCGTATTATAATACATGCTTAATTAATTGTTCACTGATCCGTCTTGATGAAGCGATCCGGGGTATCCTTGATGTAACGCAAAGCAATTTGCCCAAGTCGACGCTTAAAAGGAGACTCCGTCTTTTTCCGAGCGGTTGAAATGCCAAAGCGATAAAGTCCGCTTATCGACAGCAGCGATGCGTCTTGTCGCGCTGGTACGGTACTGCTGGAGATATGAGCGGTTTGGTGGAGTGCTTATCTCTTGGCGAGGCTGAGAGGATGACTGCCGCCACGAAAGAGCGTGGCCCAATCAGAGGCTAGTGATATGGATGTATTGGTTTGCATGGGCATGATAGAGAATTGATCGGCTATTTAGGAGGCTTGGGGTAAATATCTGGCCTTGGCTCCCTTTTGGCTTTGTTCTGAATGGGAGTGATCATGCACCTGTGCCGTTGCTGCTGTAGGAAACCTGATGGCCAAGAAGCGACTGACGCAGTCAATGATGCGCGTAGTCATCACTGTGGTTGAGAGGAAATGACTTCTGCTATGGCAAATGCATTCACTTGCCAAGCTCTCCTTTCCATTCGTTTTCCAGCTCGACTAGGCGTTTCGCAACATCCCAGGGTGCAACCTCTTCCAGAATGCGGCGCTTTTCTCTCGGGATCTTATCCAGGACGTATCGGCTGACAGTCTCGGCGTCTCTCGAGTCTGGTCGTCCAATGCCAATGGCCACCCTCACAAAGGGGGAAGTGGGATATTTCGCTTGTGAAAGAGACGCCTTGACGCTCTTGATTCCATTGTGACCCCTTGGGCTTCGCTCCCACGGCACTAGCTTGACGACTCCTAATTCTTTTTCCAGCTCATCGTGAACAATGACGAGGCTCAGTGAAGCAGGATCGTGTTGCTTAACCATTTCTTGCCATGCTCGTGCCACAAATGGACCAGAAATGTTCATTAATGTTGGTGATTGAACAAGGGTATATTTTGGCCCTTGAGACACCAAACATGACTGTCTGGCTAGATTGGCTTCCCTCAAAGGTTGCTGCTGCAGAGCCTTGGTGAGTCCATGGAGGGCGAAGTGGCCGGCGGAGTGAAGGCTTTCATATTTTGGCAATGGGTTTCCCAGGCTCACGATCAGAAATCGTGGATGGAAAGCCCCCATGCCTCAGATAAAAAAATAATTATCGCTTTCCTTCTTCGGGTTCGCACCGTGTTAGACCTGACGCTCATGTAAGAGACGCTCCTCTAAGGAGAAACGCGCTGTGGCGGAAGCGGAACATCGGTTTTGCCGCAGCGTGGCTGTGCGACTTTCGCTGACGTCGGACTGCGGCTTCGATGTGTGGCTGCGCAAACCTCCAAACCAAGGCTGTCATCACTCCACTACCGCTTTCTTGCTTCTCCTCCATTGCATTCTCTCGCGCTACTTGACACAATTTTGTTGAGCTTTTGGATCCTGCGGTAATTGAGTCGGTCGAAGACATTTATTATACGAAATTTCCTTTGTGAATAGCAGTCAAAATGTCGTGGGCGGGTAGGTAATGTCGCGATGGCTTTTCGAGATGAGGGGCTAACTTTTGGGCAGGGTTCAAGAAGAATGTCAACCGCGCGACGACGACGGTGATGATGAAGACGGGTAGGTGTTTTCTGGCGTTCGAGATTATGAATTTTACTTACGCAGATTGTAGGGCATGTGGAGAAGACGAATGATCGCGATTATGAAGTTGAAGAAAGGTGCGCCAACGAGGGAGATTTCGAACATGGGCGAGACTAACTGGAGCAGACGATTCAAGACTATGGAGGCTGCGGCGTTGCGACTACAGAAAGAATCCAAGGGTTACTTGGACTCATTACGAGGTAGGTGTGCGCTGGCGAGAAATGAGTAGCCAGCGAGACTAACAGCGACAGCCATGACTGCATCTCAGATGCGAATCGCCGAGACCATCGACGCCTTTTACGGAGACTCTGGCGCCAGAGACGGTGTCAGCAGAAGCTACAAGCAAGCCGTCGAAGACCTTGACGCCGAAACGATCAAAGCCCTCGATGGCCCATACCGTACAACCGTCTTGGACCCCATCACCAGATTCTGTGCCTACTTCCCCGACGTAAACGAGTGCATCAAGAAGCGATCCCATAAACTGCTCGACTACGACTCACTACGAGCCAAGGTCAAGCGGCTGACAGAGAAGCCCGATAAGGACGCGACGAAGCTGCCTCGCACCGAGAGAGAGCTGGAAATGGCCAGGGCCGCATACGAGCAACTCAACGAACAGCTCAGCACCGAAGTGCCGCAATTGATTGACCTGCGTGTGCCATATCTGGACCCTAGTTTCGAAGCCCTTGTCAAGATTCAATTGCGTTTCTGTGCGGAGGCATATTCGCGAATGGCGCAGGTGCAGCAATACTTGGAGGCTGATACGAGAGATCTATATGCTGAGGGACACTTGGATGAGAGGGTGGAACAGGTGTTGCAGGAGATTAGAGAGCTGAGCATCAGCGGCACGGTATAATACGGGGAACTTGTGAATATTTGTGAGATAGGCGCTTATTTGACCACGGCCGTTACTTTAGTATCCGTGATACAGGCATAAATAATAGAGGCATTGTGATTCACGTTTTTGGATGGAAAGTTGTCATCATGGTTCATTTGGTAAACAGGTATGCTTGTCTATCCTGTAGCAGCACCACTTTGACTCGCGAAAAGCTCGTTGAGCGTCAACGACCTTCCAATAGCTTGAATAGCCGGTCCAGCTTCAGGTCCTCTCGTTTCAACTGTGCCAGCCATTCTCGCGACCTTCCAGCACTCTTGAATCATAGCACCATTCGTCTCTCTCGTCTCCGCTTGGTCGTTGTGGATCCAAACACCCAAAACTCTCTCACTGGCATCCCATTCGTTCTCCACGCGTAAGATGACCAACTCTCCCATGATTTCGACGTGGCTCACTCTGGCCAGATCCACCGTGACATTATCCAGACTGCGCCGACTGAGGACAAACACACAAGCTCGCGGTCGCTGATTAGGGTCTTCAGGTAGAGGCGCCTGCGCGCATACGAACATGGTGCCCTCAATGCCAGACTTGTCCCATGATTCGGTGTTGCTGTCGAAGGTGTAGACTACTGCGTTGGCGGCTATGCTGAGGATGCTGTGGATGGAGGGGAGGTAGCGCTGCAGGACGGAGAGGTTGAGCTCGGTGTTTGTGCGGGGAGGAGGAGGTGCATAGCTGGAATGGGCTATGGCAGCGTCGGATTCATAGTCGGAGACGGCAGGGATGAGGTTGGAGGGTTGGCGATGATGTTTCTGTTTTCGGGGTGTTTGGCGACTCATTTTGCTGTGCGTCGGCGCAGGCTAAGTGGCGACCCAGTGCAGTTTCTAAAGCTATAGCGAAACTGTGTGATGAAAGGACAGCGCGTGTTTAGAACAGGGTTCGTGTCTTGAGTTGAAATTGGCGAGGCTGAAGCTTCTGATGGTTGGCTGGGTTGAGTAAAGTTGCATTTTGGGTTTGGGCTTGGTTGAGGTTTGGCGCTGTTGCAAGGGTTGAATCATGTGGGGCAAATCGGTGGGTGACACTACAGGCTGCTCACAGCGCATTCAGTGCATTTTCGCAGGGTGGTTCGGAGGAGTGCATGGGGATCTAGTGGGCACTCTAGCGGACGGCAGTGGACGCAGGCGGCAGCCCAGCAGTGCAGTCACGTCACTGTGGGGGAACCACCAGCTCCAACTGCCCTGATGATCTCCGTCACCAGGCATTGTCGCTCTTATCCCTTGCTCAGTACCGTTACTTTCAATGCTGAGAGTCTAACCACTCAAGCGGGAAAATTTTATCTCATACAATATACTTTGTCGTTTCTTTCGTTCTTAATTTGCTTGGCCTACCTGCACACCCTTCTGCTGTCGCGCCATGATCTAGCAAGTCAACCGATTCCCTTCCCCCACCAACGGCCACCAACGAAGACGAAATCAGCGATCGTCTTGCTTCTCCGAACATACAATGCAGAGCTCTACCGTGCTGGAGTCGGATCACTCCGACGGAGAAGATGACCAGAACTTCTCTTCCTCCAATCCGCAGTCTCTCACGAAAGCGCTACACAACCGACGAAAGGAATACATTCGGCAGCGAAAGATCAGGATCAAGCTTGGAACGTGGAATGTTGCTGGCTGTCCTGGAACCGACAAGGATCTAGGAAGCTGGTTCTCTGCGGATCCGGCTGATACGGCTGGCATAGAGGCGCTCAAAATCTCTGCGAAGGACGATACAAAAGCAGACGGTGAAGCTGGTGGCGCAAGCGATAGTTCAGAAGCGCAAAACGATGACGGTGTAGGGCTATATGTTCTGGGTCTGCAAGAGGTTGTGGATCTCAATATGCCCAAGGACTATGTAAATCGAACAGTTTATTCCGAGACATCACCGGTCGAGAAGTGGAAGGTCGCCTTGGAGGCCGCCCTCCCATCGGGATACCAGCTTATCACTGCCGAACAGATGACTGGTTTACTATTGTTCATCTACGCCAGCCCAGAGGTCGCCAAGAATATATCGAATGTCAGCACCAAGCAGGTTGGCACTGGCCTGCTAGGGTATTTTGGCAACAAAGGCGCTGTCATCACACGACTTCTGCTCGGAGATACTACCCGTCTCGTCTTCGTAAATTGTCACCTGGCTAGTGGTGCAGGATCGACTTATTTGGAACGGAGATTCTGGGACGTGTCTCAAGTTCTCACCAAGACGCAATTCGACCCTGTGGTTATATCTGGAGTTTCTGAAGATGAAGGCGAAGTGATCGGAGAAGAAGATGTCGCTTTTTGGTTTGGTGATCTTAATTTCCGACTCGACCTACCTGGAGACGATATCCGCAGAATTCTGACTCTGCATACTCAAGGCGAATACGATGTCAACAGCTCCAAATCTACGCTGCCAATGGAGGGCGAGGGTGTCTTTGTGGTTAAAGGCTCAGAAAGTGATGACGACACCACGACCGTTTCCTCCTTGCACTCAAGAGAACAAAGTTTCGATACCTCAACATCCCTTCCAGATCCAGACGAGTTTCCCGAAGACCCTAGTCAGGATCCTGCTTCATTGCAGGCCACGATCGATTCTTTGTTGCCCCATGACCAGCTAAAGCGATCCATGGCAACTCGCAAAGCCTTTCACGATGGCTGGAAGGAGGGCGCAATTCGATTTCTCCCGACTTACAAATACGATGTAGGAAGTGTGCACCTGTTTGATTCGAGCGAGAAACAACGCGCGCCAAGCTGGTGTGATCGCATCCTCTACCGTACTAGACGAGACATTGAAGATTACAAGAAGAAAATAATCGAAGAAAGCGCGTCGAAGAAGAAAGACGAGGAAATGAGATCCCGAGGCCTTGAAACAGACGATGACGTATTGTTTAGTTATGAACCCGAAAATGACGGAGAAGATCAGCCAAGCACCTCTGCCGCTTACGGGTATGACGAGTATGACGAAAATGAAGACCCAGAACCGGAAGACATCATCACCAAAGAAGAAACAAAAGATCGCATCAGCCTTGATTTGTATGAATCTCGACAGAATGTCACTTCGTCAGATCACAAGCCCATCATCTCTCTCTTTACTCTAGATTACGATTCTGTCATCCCCGATTTGAAAGCCAAGGTTCACGCAGAAGTTACTCGGGAGCTGGACAGAGCTGAGAACGAGCGTCGGCCGGGGGTCACAGTCGTTACAGAAAACGGAACAGAAGGAGGTGTTAATGTTGTTGATCTTGGAGCCTTGGCATTTTTACAACAGAAGACGAGCTCTTTGACAGTTGCGAATACAGGTGGCGTTGCGGCCACGTTTACCTTTGTTGAAAAGCCTAGTGGTGACGACGACAGTGAGGACAGTCTTCACTCGTGGCTGGAGACCTCGTTTGATGACGAGAATGGATCTTCGAGAGATTCAATTACCTTGGAGCCGGGAGAAACCACGGCGGTACACATCGATGCGCAAGTTTCAACCATATCGTTCTTGCGAGCATTGAATGACGGTCACGCGAAGCTTGAGGACGTTCTGGTGCTACGAGTAGAAAATGGACGAGATCACTTTATTCCAATTCACGCAACTTGGCAGCCAACTTGCTTTGGTAGATCAATTGACGAACTCATCCGTGTGCCAGAAGGCGGTATCAGATCTTTCCTTCAAAGCAAGGATATCAAAGGTGCCATCCCGTACGACATGGACGTGCACTGCTCCGCACCACGAGAACTTTTTAAGTTGACCGAAGCAATTCAAACCTTATCAGAGAGATGCGTTGCAGATGCTACAATGCTGGAAGATATGAGCTTGCCAGGAGAGTCTGGATGGCCATTCGACGCAGAAACTTGGACCGCGACTGCGTCCGAACAGGACGTCCTCAAGAGCGAGCTAATACAGGCTTTGGATATGGATATGTCTATATTTGAAGCACTGCCTGCGGAACTGCCATCAGCCCAACGGCTCGAGCTGCTATCGTCTGTTCTCCTACTGTTTCTCGCATCGTTGACCGATGGATTGGTACCTGCTACTTTATCAGCGCGACTTTCCACCACAATTCCTAGTCTCACGGCGTTGCCAGCTTCGGCCTGGGCAGATATGAAGGCGCAAGTACTGGATATTATGGTATCAGCGCCGAACCACAACATCGCCTTCGTCTTCTTGACGACGACACTCGCTCGCGTTGCTACTGAGCTGATCCCCGCCACGATAGAGTCACGACGAGAGGGCTTACAACGTCGACTGAGCTTCCGTAAGGGCGATGACGATGGCTCCAAGAAAAGAAAAGCCCGAGAAAAGCGATATGCAGAGGTCCTTGCGCCGCTAGTGTTCCGAGCAAGCGACAGAGACAAGGGGGCAAGGGACAAAGAACGAACAATTCTGGAGCTGTTCTTAAAACGAGACACCAGTTTGTAGGAAAGAAGCTGGCGCACGCGAATCAGAGAGAAACTGGAGTGGCGTTTAAAGAAGAGGCAGCACGTAAGTACCTCAAAGGTTTGGGTTGAAATAGGCGTCTGAGGTTTGGGTTTGGCGTTGATGGTGACGGGGAAAGCAATCATTTCATAATATGAAGTTTATTCAAGGCACAGCTACTGAGTACAATACAACAATAAAATACATCAATGCGCCATTTTCTTCTTTTCGTTCGAGCGTTAACATGCCGAAATTGTCTGTTTGGACTCTGATTCACTGCCTGAGCAAGCCGAGCAGTTGCTGCAGGTGGTCCTTCCCGATCAAACACACCGCATCCCTCCGGGAACAATGGTGGAATTGAATTCGTCCCATTCATCTTCTCTCTCTCGCCTCCCGGCTCTTTCTCCCCAATATTTTTTGCATCTGCTCAGCGTTGAATCATCAAGTACTCTCCCACCACCTCGAGCATGCTCCTTCAAGATCTTACCTTGCGCACGATACGACAACAGTTATAAGCAGCGGCACGGCTACTTTCCCCTTCCACCAGCCATACTTTACATCTTTCCTCAAGTGAAAGCCGACCATAAAGAAGAGACTCTTCTCCGACTACTGTCTTGGCCACAATTCGACAATTACCACGTGGGTCTGATCTAACGAACTCCAACATGACATCAATAGCGCTGCGCGCGAATGCAGACACAGGGTGGTGGGAGCCAGATGGTCTCGAATTCTCAAAGCATTCATTGAAATAGCGTGCCATGATGCAAGAGAAATTGGTGATCCTTGAGAGAGAGCTGTTCCACGAGTTTATAGAGTTTTATTTTGCTTGTGATCACAGTACTCGCGACTATCTGCATCGGCGATTGGAAACTATAGAATTGCTCCACTTGCTCGACAAGCAGCTATACAGCGTACCACGTCATATGCTGGAAACGTTTGAAGTCAATTACCAGCCGAGTGTTGTGAAGCCGGGGCGGCGAATTGCGGAAGCCTTGTCGGATCATGGGGAAACGATCCTGAGCATTCCGCACCGCACCATACGAGACACCACTTTGTGTTTCGATCCCTACGGCAGACTTGCCAAATTCGACTTTCGACATCGTATAATTCGGGGTATAGCGCCGGATGTCGATCAAGTACATCGTTGTGTCTGGCTGCTACGGCGAATGGCAGAGCTTAAGCGAGCGCTTGCCTTGGGCTACATGATGGCGACCATATATGGAACTCCAAAGTCAAAGCCATCCAGATCTTGTATAAGCCGGTGCAAGAGACAACGGTCGTCCTTGATGAAGAGTAAAGGTCACGGCACTTTGCTGCGGATATGTACCACAGTTGCAGATCTGGAGCTAGAAGACGAAGGCGGCATGGAGTGGGAAACGGCGTCACGAACCTCAAAAAGGCATGATTTGTACTCGGACGATGAAGTGTTCAATGCGAAGCGAAATAGGGGGTGCATTTTGAAGCGAAGGAGACTAGATAGGGACACAGAATTGGGCGACGCACCTTGGGTGAAATGGTGAGGAGGGACCGGGTTTGCTGCATGAACGGGAGTTTGGCTTCGGTGTTTGGATAGTATAATACACAATACAGCGATAATTATGATGTCGTAATTGAAACAAATCTATTAGGATATTTTAAATAACCGTATTGTGAAGCCGTTTAGTTTTTCTTCTTTTTCTTAACTAATGCAGCACAATGCCTGTTCCAATATTGCAGTGGGTGCATCGTGGGTTATTAGGCTCAGCCTTGCACCAGGGTTGATCCTTGAACCACGCCGAATATTTCTGCACCAAAGCCACGTTATACTTGTTTGAGCTTCGCATTACATGAAAACAATCCCTTTAGGTATTAAATGTGATGCATATCCTGGAAGATTAAATCAATTCTCTATTTTTGTGAACAGAGAAGGTCAACTCAATTTGGCAAAATTTGGCACAATGTTGCTTGTATCTGAACACCAGTGACAAACTCGTGCTACCCAGTATCATCGTGTTTTTGGATACAAATCCAAGGTCTCCATCATGTTGTACCGTCGACAGGTTACTCCTCTTGCATTCACTCATTCAGGAGCTTTCTATTTTGAAAGTGTTTCTTTCAGTCACTTGAACCATCATGAGAAGTTTGTTCCTTCTCTCTGGCCTGGCAGCTGCATGCGTTGCATTGCCAGGTAGCACTCATGTAGTGCATGAAAAAAGGGCCAACCGCCATGTCCGAGACCGGTGGATGCAAAAGGAGTTGGCTGATGCTGATGCGCAAATTCCCGTGCGAATCGCACTGAAGCAAAGCAAAGCAACATGGGCATTGCGGAAGAGAAAGTCTTGGAGGTGTAAGTCACTCTCTAACATTGGTTGAAGCTGGCACTCACGTGAAAAGATCTCTGCCCGCTTCTCCCAACTACGGCAGACACTGGGCTGCCGATGAAGTCAGCGAATTCTTCGCTGCAAGCAAACAAGGCATTGATGTGGTCAAGAGGTGGCTCGTTGACTCTGGTATCGCTGGTAAGAACGACATTGAGCCTTCGCAATCGCGCAACTTGCTAGATGTTAATACGACGGTCAGCAAGATCCAGAAGGCGCACAACACTGAGTACTACATCTACAATCATCCACACCATGAAGGTGACCATATTGGAGCAGAGTCGTATAGTATGCCTCAACATGTCGCTGATCATGTCGATGTCATTGTCCCTGGTGTGACTTTTGCTGGCTTGAGCGGTGCGACGCTGAAGCCTGCTTCTCGGTCCAAGAACATCTCGAAGGCAAAGAAGGCAAACAACTCAACTTGTAAGTTTTCCAAAAGCCTCAAATCTTTGATTAAATCCTTGCTTGCATGAGAGCGCAGACACTTGCCCCGACAACACCACCCGGATTGCCTCAAGACACTATACAACATCCCCAAGTTCACCAGGCACAGCCCACCAATTCTGTCGGCATTCTTGGCGTGTCTGGACTTTCTTTTTCGCAAGAGGATTTGGACGCCTTTTTTGCAGAGTTTATGCCCGACGCCCCCAACGGAACAACCCCATTCTACAACAGTGTCAGTGGCGGAGCTCCGATTGTATCGCAGGCAGACGCGGATGGCGAGGCAACTCTTGACGGACAGATTGCGTACGGAATTGCTTGGCCGCAGCAGGTGACATACTGGTCCCTCGGAGGCTCGCCTACCAGCAAGAACACTCTGTATGGAATTTGGCCGACTGCGGTGGACGGGAGCTATTGCAAGAAGTATCCCAATGCTACAGTAACTGATGACTGTGGGACCTTTGTGCCTACCAATACTGTATCATCTTCGTATGCATTCTCTGAGGGAGAATTCACACTTGAGTTCACAAAGGTATGAGATACGCACTTGTTTTCTTGTATTGAATTACCGGGATGCTAACTTTAGTAGCGCGAATGCCATGAGATGCTCAAGCTTGGATTGAGAGGCATAAGTGTCTTCCAGGCGAGTGGTGATAGCGGTGTTCAGCTGTATGAAATCTGCGATGGAGAGAACGAGACCATCTTCGCGACAAACTACATGACCAGCTGTCCCTATGTTACTAGTGTTGGAGCTACTGCGTTGGCTCCTGATGCAAAACCCGGTGACAAAGAGTGAACGTTGTACCATTTTGGATCTGGTGGCGGCTTCAGCAACTTCTTCAAAGCGCCGTACTGGCAGAAGTCCCACATTTATAAGTAAGTTTTCTTTGAAGTACCTCAGATTCTGCGGTGATCTTGGTATTAACGTCTGATAGATACTTCAAAATCGCCGATCCAGGATATCCCTCCTACAACACCACAGATGGCGTCGTGCCCAACGAGGGAGGTTGGTACAACCGCGCCGGCCGTGGCTATCCCGATATTACCATATATGTACTAGGCCTACCCAATCAAACTAAACGGCTTGGCTAAACACGCTGAGGGTACGTCGCTCTCGGCACCACTCGCGGCCAGTGTCGTCACGTTGGTCAACGAGAAGCGGTTGACAGCAGGCAAGTCTCCTGTTGGATTCCTCAACCCTGCTTTGTACCAGGCTCCATCTTCCATCTTTAACGATATCACGGTCGTGGATATGTCGCAGGAAAATGATCCTGAACTCAATTGCACGACCGGAAAGGGTTTGGCGTCGGCCAAGGGCTGGGATCCCGTTACGGGATTGGGAAGCCCCAAATTTGACAAGTGGGTAGAGTTCTTCTTGGCTTTGCCTTAACTTTGGACACTGAAATTGTATTGGAACTGGAAGAGTCATTGAAGATGGAAGATATGGTACTTAGGCACTGTCGGTGAGGGGCTACCCTAGGGCATAATGATTACACAAACGATGCCAGGCTAACTTGGTATTAAGACCAGCCGCTTATGGTCTCCCAAATAGCATCAATATGAGCAATAGATTTTTCAGAAAGAGGACCTTTCTCAATTCTGTCCAGAGTTTCTTCAAGTTGCTCGGTGCTGCTGGCGTTGAAAATCATCGCATCGTTGTGCTCACAACTCAACACTGAATGAAACGCAACCCATCTGTATGCCATTTCAGACGCACTTATCCCTTCGGCAAGAGCAATGTTATTCCAGATGTGTAACAACTTTCTATACCTCTGGCTGCCAACATACGACTTACATGTGGCCGACACAGTCTGTAAGTCCGCCGCCATCTCCTCAACTTGTTTCCCCGTCTTACCCAGAAAGCCCCCGGCTGACGGACTGTAGCATAAAATGCCATCTTTAATTTTCTCAGGGTAGGAAACAAGGTCGTTTCCTTATGCCGACTGAAGGCGTTATAACTGCCTTGGTAGACCGTCGGAACAGGGTAGCCATTGTCCGCGCAATGACCGTGGAAACCTGCCGAAGGGTCAGTCAGTTGCTACCTGTGCGGTTATATAGGAAGCATCGGATGATTGCCATCAAACACAGATTACGACCGAGGAAGAGGAAATTATACCTGTTTTACACATAGTTTTTGAATACTATGTTCGGCGGAGTTTACAATATTTTCTTTCGTTGCCCATGCTTCAATGTCTGTTCCAAACGAGGGCGGGCTCCATTTGGTATCAATGGTGAATCGTAGGCCCGCATTTACATGTCCAAGAGTGTCTTCAGAATTCCCGTAGCTTTGCGCTGTATCGATAGTAGTGACACCATGAGCGACGAGAATATCTAAGAATTTTTCAAGACTATAACCTGGCATGAACAGCTCACGGTTGCCAATCCGAGTGCCGCCAAACACGGTGGCTACAGGTTTGGTTGACATGGCCAGGGAGCCTCGCAGCTAACGAACATCGACCGCACTGTACAACACAGTTTGTGGATGACAGCCAAGGATAGCACAACGCCAACGCCAACTTGGCACATGTCACTTTTGTGAAATGATTAATAGGGCGCGTTAATTGTTCTTTGTGAACAGGTACAGTACAGTAGTGTTCCGTTTCATGCTATCCTCCAAGAGCAGCCCTATAGGATTGCCATCGTACAAGCTGCGGCATATTAGCGTACGACGGCTAATATTGGTTCGGGTGACAAGTACATGTACTCTTTGGAGTCGATTTTGCAGAGGAAGAGCAGGGCGAAGCACGGTCACGGTACAAAGGAGTGCTGGGCTGGTATAGACTACATGTATAGGCAATCTGCAGGTAGGAATGGCTTTCGGACCGAATGTGAACGCCACGGCGTAGAGTGCGGGGAGAAGCTAATGAGAAAACGGTTCCCCGCAGGAAGGGGAGACGAAAAAAGTAGGGGGAACGGGCAGGCTGGAAATAGAAGCTGGGACGGGGCAAAGAAGACGTTTTGTAAAATGTAATGGCCGTTGAGTTTTTAATCTTCCTTGAATGGTGGAAAGTGTAATTGGCGATTGAGGGAGAGTTTGGATGAGTGATGGGGATCATGGGATCGGAGGGAGAGATCGACAGAAATCGGACTGGCCGAGTATGGGATAAGACACGGTGAGGCACCGTAAGGTGCAAGCCGCTGGCAGTGCAGAGCGTGTGTGTACAGGCGACACTGTGTCAAGATGGGTCGGGAGAGACATGAGGCGGTAAGAGGTGAGTCGAGTGAGACGTCACTGGAGTGAGGCGTGGGCGGCGAGGGCGTCTTATGGGAGAGACTGTGAGAGTATGATTTGTGTGAGGCCATGGGCGAGGGCGCGTTTCAGAGTAGCTGGTACGGAGTACGGTAGCAAGTATTTCACGCCGCAGAAAATAGCAACAAAACGCATGGAAAAATTAAGAATAAAACTGCAGCGAAAATAGAACATGGTTAATGCTGAACATGGGTATGTCGGACGCAGAGCAGGGATAAGGGATGCAGCAGCAAAAGACAACAAAAAGGAAGCCGAAATATTTTCGATTTGGAAATGGAAGAACATGCGGCACAAGGAGAAGTGAGACAGACAGGAACCAAAAATAAACATATGGGTGTGACTGTGCAGGTGAAGCAATGTGGGATGGGCATTGCCGAGCTGAGGTGAGTGCGCTGTGTGAGGGACTGGAATGAGAGAAGAAACCGCGAGTCTGGATAGAGTGCATGGAGAACATTCCATTGCAGGCATTGAACAATACGGATGATACAGAGAATAGAAACAACAGAGTAGGGTTTTACGGGGAGATGGATCTTGAGGGGAGAGAGGAATGGATTGGAATGCTGTACCTGAAATGCCAACACATGTCTTGAAGGTCAGCTCGACTGGCAGAGTCGGTGTTGAGATGCTGGGAGGATCGATGACAGCCAGGCGCAATTGATGTGCGATTTAGTTGGAATAATTACTTACTGTAATTTCTTGAAGGGATTTCGTCATGATTGAAGATGCAGGTGTATGCAAGTGCCGATGGTTCATGTCAGATCTTACAAGCAATTGTTGGGTCGCTTTATACTAATTACCGATTGCAGGAAGAGATGGAAATGAGCAAAGCGCCTGTGCCCAAGAACTAGATGAACAAGGGGGTCTCCAGATTATTCCACATGGCAGTCGTGTAAGACGGTGAGGCGAGGGTCAAAGGAGAGTGAGGCCAGCGGACAGGACAAAGAGGCAGGGCAGGACAGGGGCACTAGTTGGCCACGGCTGGGTGTAACGTCACGTCTCAATAATACGACACCGAGAAACTGTAAAAATAAGTCTGGTGGTTAATTCCTTTGAAAAATCATCATGTTCAAAAAAAAAAAAAGTTCAAAAAAAAAATTCAAAAACCAAGATGATTTCTGTTATAAATTTCAAATCATGAGAGTCGATTAAATCATTTGTGTCAAAGACTGTTATGCGTTCGGGTTGGCGAGTGCTGAAGAATTGTCTTTGGCGGGTTGTATGTCTTGTCTCGTCGCAGTTTCTTGCGTATGATGAGGATCCATCGCTGTAGTCAGAATCGACAGGATTAATTTGACTGGCTGGAGCTGGAGTGAGCGAGCGGTGTATCGAGTCGAAGTTAGTGCTTAATAGCATGGAAACAGTGCTGAAGAAAGGAAGTGCTGTCAGCTCGTCGACGCCGAACAGTGTTCAGGGCAGAGTAGAGAAAAATAAAATACCTGGGGGATACTTGAGTGGGCAGCCGTTATTGCACTGCTGGAGCATGTCCTACCGTGGTAGTGCAGGTGGAGCCCCAGAGTCTGACGTTGTCAACTGTCAGCAGCCTGGGCACTGTCTCTACACTGTACCAGTGCTAGCTTCTGATGTGGGACAGTACAGTGTAGACTCTGAGCCGCCGAAGGGGTCATCCCTGGCCCTGGCTGGCATGTAACCACCTGCTGCGACTGCTCCGGAGGGCCCACGGGGGTCATGCACGCTAAAATCTGTAGCGCCAGGGAGTGGCAGCCAGAGAGAGGCAAGGACGGACGCTTGCTGGATTTGTCGACCGCTGGCACCTGGTGGGCCCCAGTAAAATGGGTGTGCTGCCAGTTTGGTCGCCTGCTCCGAACCAACCAGAGCCCAGAGGAATGGATGGGAATGGATGGGGCTCCCCTGTAATTTGCTGTCTTTGACCACAGAGGCGAGACACACTCAACGACGCCCTGCCTGTTTGGGTCTTAGTTCAGCCATCTTCTTGCAGAAAGCACACTGTCTCGCCGTCTCTGCAGACTAGCTTACAGGTACCCTCTGCTGCAAGTCGCCGTATTACAGTGACCTCTGATTGCGCTCCCATGCGCCCCAATGTCCTGTACCTGTCCCCCCCAGGCGTCCCAGGTGTGCCAATTGCCCCAAGTGTCTCCCAGCTGGCCCAGCGCCATTCTTGCCCGCCCATACTAAAGAAAATATCACCCCCAGCCAAGCCGCTCGTCGTCCTCTTCCCCATCTCGTCTTCCCGTTTTCTCTCACGCACACTGCCTCTTCCACTTCCATTCATTTCCCAGTGCTCGAGAATCCGTTAATTGGTCTTCCTCATGGCCGTCTAGTCGCGACTAGAATTCAATTCCATCTTTGCCTCTTCATTTTTACTCCTTTTACTTCTCTTCTGCCGCCGTCAACGGTCCACTCCCCCGCGTTTTCTCAAGTCTTGGAAAGGCCCGAATCCTCGCAGCGTTTTGCAATCCAGCCCAAGATAACGACTCAAACCACGCACTCCCCGCAACTCCAGTCTATCCCCCAGACTTTGTCCTGCAATCCAGCCTCGCCCGCTTTTTGGCTCGGACACGCCTGTCTGCTATAATTCAAATTATTCCTCTCCTTGACCACCCTTGCTCTCGATTCCAGTTGAGCCTATTTTTATCTATCGGTCCGCTCCCATTTCTTCTCTTCCTCTTCTTCAGCTGCTTCCTCGTCGTCCCATCCCACGAATAGCAACAACAAAAATAGTCCGACCGAGAACCCGTCGTCTAAAAAAAGAAACTTCTTTTTTCATATCGTCCACCTATTAATATCTCCAAGCAGCGACTTCCTCACCATGACTCAAGCCGTCAAGCGGGCTTGCGATGCCTGTCATCGTCGCAAGGTCAAGTGTGATGGCATCAACCCATGCCGTAACTGCGCTTCTGCTCAGCTCTCCTGCACATACAACGCCATCCCGCAGAAGAAGGGCCCCAAGGGCTCTCGCGCCAAGGTCATCAGCGAGCTTCGCGAAACCCAACGACAGACCAGCCTCTCCGCCAAGGTCCAAAATCGCATCAATGGCATCGCCTGCCCTGCGTCCAACAGCCTCGCGCCCACCCCGGGTCTGCTCACCAGCGACCTCGTCAAGGACTGCTCTCACTTCCTCTTCGAAAACATGTACGCCCAGGTTCCCTTTCTCGACCGCCGCAACATCGAGCAGCAGGTTCTCTACATGGAGCAGAACCGCGATGCCTACTGCCTAATGTCCTCCATGTGCGCCTTTGTCATGCTTCAGCCTGGCATGAGCATGCCTCCTGGGGACCCCTTCAACCTCGACATGATCCCTGGAGCCAACGTCGTCTCCAGTCACCTTCTCCTCGAAGAGACCCTAAAAGTCCGCAAGGGATACGAATACCTCGACTCCATCACACTCAACTCCATCGCCACAAACTTCTTCCTCTTCGGATGCTACTACAGCCAAGAGATGCACGACAAGGCTTGGTACTACCTGCGCGAGGCTACCACTATGATTCAGATGATTGGCATGCATAAGGAAGAGCATTACATGCAGTTCGACGCTGCGGAGTCTGCTCGCCGCCGCCGCATCTATTGGCTCCTCTACGCTACTGAGCGCGCATACGCTATCCAACGCCAGCGCCCTCTGACTCTACAGGCTACCATCAGCCTCCCTACCATGAACGATGATCCCAACGATCCTCTCGCTCACCAGCTCCACAGCTTCATCATGCTCGTCAACCTCTACCGCCCCTTCGACGATGCCTTTACCGCCGTGTGGAACAAGACTCGCGGCAACTTGTCGCCTCAGTTCATCTCTGGCCTGCAGAAGCAGCTCGGTGACCTCGCCCAGTCCTATGCCTGCCAGGATGCCAACTTCAACGACTTCCGCACCAACCAGCAATGGCTCAAGAACACTGTTTGGCAGTTGACCAACGGCGCCATCTCTGGCACTGACGAGAACTCCATCTCTTTCCAGTACCCCATGGACATATCCCGTGAACTGCTCATGAACATGGCCTCCCAGTTCCCTGGCCAAGGCATGGAGTTGCTCAACTCTGGCATCATCGAGAAGCTCATCGAGACCGCCTACTCTCTCACAGAGTTCCTCTCCCTGCAGCCCGCTTCCCGCGACCCATTTGCCGTCGGTCCCCGTGAGCACCTCAACCAGATCATCAACATTGTTGCCATGGCTCGCAACGGTGACTACCGCTTCTTGCCTCTCCTCATGAACAAGGTGTCCGATGTCTTGCCCCGCACTGCCAACCCCATACTGCAAAACGCCCCAGAAACGTCGCAGATGGCCAATATCGACATCTTTGATGGCTTTGGTAACGCTGGCATGGCGCAGCACCAGCCCACTATGCAGATGGCTGTTGATGCCGACTACGAGCGCAAGTTCACTGCTGAGGAGTACGACAAGCAGTACGCCATGGAGAACACTGGCAACAACAACCGAACTTCTCCTGAGTCGTCCACCAACCACTCAAACGCCACGCCTCCTGGCAACCAATCTTCCGAGATGTCTGGCTCCTTTGTTGGATCTCCCGACATCATGTCACCTACCATGGAGTACCCTCACAACATGAACAGCTTCGCCTGCAACCCTATGCCTGATATGGGCATGAGCAATCATCACATGGGCCATCAGCAACACATGGGCATGATGATGAACCGCCAACCCCAGCCCCAACAACAAAGAACAAACTCGTTTCATATGCAACCGAGTGGGCTATCCCAAGATGGCAGCTTTCAACAGCTCCAAAGAGGGAATTCCGATGGCGCGGCCATGGTCGGGATGAGTTCCATGAGCGACTTCTCGTTACAATAAGCATTCATCGCGTCGCTTTGACGCAATGACTTCATGTATTACAAGCCCATTTCTTTTTTTCTTACATGTTTTACGGAAGTACACCCTTTTCTTACTTGGACTATTTCTTGTCTCTAGTTCCTTTTCTATCACTATTTTCTTTACGTTGTTGGGAATGTTGGCAGAACTAGCCAGGAGAACGGCGTTTTACATACACTTGTTTTACTGTTCATGTTGAACATTAGCGACTTGCGCAATGGATTTACATTTGCTTGGATAAGATCAGAATGATTGGATGGATGGATGGACGATAAACCCGTTGAACGGGATTGTAGCTTTAGATGAATAAAATCACAATTAACAATAATTTCTGGACTTAAAGGTGATGTTGTGCCAGGCTGTAGAGAAATGCCTTTAATTATTTAGCCATTATGCAAAGCAGCGTTGTCTTGGTCAAGCAAGCTTGCATCATTTGATGCTTCATTTTACACCCGTCACTGCCTCAACTGCCAACCTATCTACCCTCTCTTTGTAAAATCTCATCAGATGGCAGACAGGATCCCCCCAGACCACGCCCCTCAGCTCGTCCTCTCTGCACGTCACAGCCTGCACGCCTTCTTCCAACCTTTCCTCCACCGTCTTCTTGTCACCGAACCCTTTTGGGTTTTCTGGCCGTAACACCACAATCCTTCCTGCATTGCTTAAGGTGCTTTCGGGTATTGGCCAAGTCATGATCCTCTGAGGAGGTGCGGAACCCAGCAGCTCGAGCAATGATCTTACGTAGGCTTTGTCTGCTCTTGCCACCGGATCTCCCTCGTTGATAAAGCTAAAGAATAAACTCTTTCGTAACTCTGGACGGGGTGACTTCTTAAGCGGTAGTAATGAGACGGGTGGTGCGCCAAACGTAATGCAGTGGATGCGCCTGAAGCATCCCGCCAGTACATTGAGCTCGCTCTCCGTCTCTGGGGCAATAGATGTCATATGTGAATAGAGAAGTGCCGCAACAGCTCCGCCAGCGGAGTGCCCGGTGATTAGCAAACTGTATGAGGCTCTACCCGGATCCTCTTCAAGTAATTGGCGAATTCTTGCCGCTACGGGCGCAACCATCTTGCGTGCTACTGAAAGAAATCCGGCGTGGCAGTAATTGTCGCCATCGTCTAGAAAACCCGAGGGAGCGGCAGCGGATGTTTTGAAGTTGACTGCCCAATCCATGAAGCTGGCGGTGCCGCGAATAGCAAACACGATGACGCGGGTGGCATCGAGGGGAACAGATTTGATAAAGGTGGTTTTGACGCTGCCTGTGCGCCACGAGGAGGCGATGTGGGAGTCTTGTTCGTGAGTGGTGGGCGGAGAGTAGACTCGCAGGGAATATTGGGCTGCAAGGCAGATGAGAGCCCATGTTGGGATGAAGCTGGCGAATGCTAATGTTAGAGGTGTGAAGACGAAAGGATAGTGTGACTTACACGTTAAGTGGAGGAAGATGGGCAGGGAGTTTGGAGTTTGAGTATTGCTCGACTTTGGAGAAATATGCCCCTGTCAGGGCGGAGGAGAATGTACCGGGGAGAGCAAGAGAGCGGTCGGCGGTATGTTCAGAAGAAGAACATGAGAAGAGGTTGGTTTCGTTTCCAGTGAGCGATTCGCAATCGATTTGGGTCATGAGGTCACTGAAGCGAGAAGAGAGAGACGGAAGGGCATCGTCGGGTGCTGAATTCGCCTGCGGTAGACGGGGCCGCTCTGGCTGCGGCGGGGCATTTTGTGAGGGGTATGTGATTTGATTTTGAGGGTAATTGAAAGGCTGCGACTGAGGATATGTAAGTTGTTGAGGGGGCGGATATGTATTATGGTGCGGTGGATGAGAATACGGCGTATTTAGCGGTCGCGCAGGCAGCGGCGGCTTAGTGGTGTATTGCGTAGGGGGATCCGTTAGGCTGGACTTTTTCTTTGGTCTGAGCCTCTTCTTATCAGAACTGAAGAAGCCCATATTGGCATGTTTGGGTATGAGAAGTGAGGTATTGTCGGTGGGGAAATGAGGTGAAGCCGGTGCCTTTTCACATGATGTCGATGGCAAGGCAGTTGAGCTGTCGGGCGATGCGACGCTGTCATTGGCTGGAAGGGTGGCTCTGCTGGGTGGCGAAGTTTCGGCCGAGTGCTATTTTTGCATGGGTATGGCCATCTTGGGTAGGGATTTGAGATTGGCGATGAATGTGTTTTTGAGCAGTGGAATTTAGAGTTGGTATTGTAGTGGGTGTTGTAGTTGGCATTGTCTGAGCTGTTGTGGCACAAGAAGGAAAGACGGCTGTTGTGCGACGAGGTGAGGCTTCAGTGTAAGATAGATTCGATTAAGTTAACTTCTATATACAGAAAGGCGTTTAAATATTTGTGTTTGCATATTTCGCTATAATTTCAAGTGTATAGATATAATTATAAATCCATATCCATATTTAATACCCGAGCAGACGTTTTGCTTGTTCAATGTCAGCGCCAGTAGATGATACTGGTCTTGCAGCTTTCGTTCAATCTGAGGACAGATGGATGAATACTCTCTTGAAGAAGATCAAGTAATGAAACTCAGAAGACAAAAAAATGCAAGAGTGCACCGTTGCCACGAAACGTCACCTCCCGCGTCTCCCGCCTTTTCCCATCAGCCGGGAATCGTAAACATATCCCGCGCCATTACACCAATCCCGCACCATTGCGGCGTCCAACGCCCTACTTCTAGCGCGAATGATCTCGGTCAGACACAAAACGAGCAAAGTAAGCTGATGTGATAAATTTGCTGAGATTCAATATCGGAAACTTTCCTTCGCCTTCTAGTTTAGTGTTGCCTGCTGCGGCTCTGGGTGGTGCTTATTCCTAGCCATGGCAGATGTACCTTACACTTGGCGATATATATTCACCACGATGTAGACCCTGACGATCTTGACTATAATACTCAAACCAACATAGTCGTGGCTCCTTCGTCGTTTTCAAAAGTTCTCGTGTCTATTGCAGCCGTGGCTTCTGCATTTGCCCAGCCGCAGAAGAGAGCATTCTCACCAAAAGTTGCATCCACTGAAGAACTTGGCATTGTAAGTGACCCATCACTTAGCAGAGACTCATGCGGCTCCGTCTGTATTGGCGATCCAGTTCTCTGGACATGTCGCGATACTCAGAGCTCTCGAATCGATCCCCCCCTCTGGCTGTCGTCTGCGGCATGGACAAACTTCAACCAATTCGGCACTCCACAGACTTCCATGTATTCACCAAAGTCGCAGCAGCCATATTTCAAGCAGCTAAACAACGAGTGCTCTAACAACTCGGCTGGAGTCTGCTCTGACCACTCGCGATGGGTCATCTGGTCAGATTCACCACCAGTTGTGACAAAGAAGCAAGGGAGCGTGGTGACGGCTTACTCTTGGATCAAAAGAGCCCACATCAAGCCAGACGGATCTGCTGCCTACGAGAATGACCCGAATGTAACTTTGTACAAGTTTGTCTATGATACCAACCAGGCAGATCGTTATGCCGTTCCCAACATGGACATTCAGAATGAGGAGTTCTGGCCCGCCAACAGCATCCCCTATGGTGTGTACGGCAGTGCAGTGAAGGATGGCTACGTCTACCTCTGGGGTCAGCCATCGAACAAAAAGATTACTCTGGCTCGGGTGAGGGTGGATGATGTGGAGACTTCTTCCAAGTACGAATTCTACCAGTGCGGTACATGGAAGTCTTACCGACCAACTCTCGATAATGGCTGTGTGGACGTGCCTCATGCCAGCGTTGGAGGCCAGGGAACATTCTTCTTCTCGGCGCATTGGAACAGATGGGTGTGGATTGGACAATCTGGTCTGAAATTGCTGCCAACTTCTACATGACCACGTCTCCTGGTGTGGAAGGGCCTTGGGATGAGCCTCAGCTGTTTTACAGGGGACAGACTGAAACGGCGCCTCTGGCTGATTATTCGCTGCAAGCTCATCCAGGCTTGAGTTACTCGGGATACATGGATAGCAACTCGACCTTTATTTCGTACACGAAGCAGGGTGGAGGTGGCAAATTCTCCACGCCGCTTGTTCGAGTCAATTTCCATAGTTAGGAGACAGGTACGAAAGACTATGTGATGTATTTAGCACTTCTGTGGTTATAAAAGGCTCATATTCGCAGGGAAAAAAGCAGAGTCAAGATAGCCCTCAACTGAATTAGTCGATTTATGAAATGTATCTAATGATGGTGCTACAATACAAAAGCCATTCCTACTATACACGACGCAATCAGCGCAACGCAGCTGCTTAGGCTCGCTTGCACGCCAGCGGCAGTGCTCTCAGCCGGACAAGTGGCCACTGTCTTTTTATACTTGGAACACTCTGAAGCAGTCATTTGCGCCGAAACACTGGACGCAGCAGCCGCGTCAACGGTAATCGAACATGGCCTCGCCGTTGGCTCGGAATACTGTAGACTGGCGCACGACGCCTGGGTGACGGGGTATGGGTTGGCAGACTGGGAAGGGGCTGAAAAAACCTCCTCAATGCCGTACTGCTGGACCAGGCGACTATCGCAATTGTCATTATCCTGCAGATCAGGCTTCTTCCCATCATTCTTCGTGTTGAAAGACACCGTGCCTTCGACTTGTTGTTCTATATCCACGAGAGTAGGTGCTTGTTCGTCCGAGTCATAGTAATCATAGTCTTCGCTGTCGATACAGTTGGAGTAGGTCAGTGTCCAGGAAAACTTCCATGATCCTTCTGTTTCGGCAACATGTCTGATTGTGTCGTAAACGTAGTGCGTGCCGTTCTTCTCGGGCATGTCAACCGTCAGCTGGCGTGTGCGACTTTGGAGATTGCCGTTGTGATCATTTGTGAGTTGGAATAGAATTTGGAGATTGAGCCATTTGGCTACGCCATTTGGATCGTAAACGGAGAAGACGATAGGCATCATTGGCATTGGCGCATAGGTCTGTTCATCGCGGGGGAAGACGAGGTCGACCTCCACAAAGCTGGTCTGGTTGGCGTTTCGGCATGCAGCGAGCTGGCATAACCAGAGGCTAGCTAGGATGCGCTTCCACATAGCGTTTGGTCAAACGAGTGTGTGAAAGGAATGTGTGCTTTTTTAGGGACGAAGAAAGACAAGAGTGACTGGATAGGGAAAAAGTTTGGTTGGCTCGGTAAGGCTGCAGGGGATCCTCAGGGCGCCGCAATCTAGCTTAGCGCATTCCGCCAGGGGTTGAGAAAATCCTTTGGCGCTAGGGTACAATGGTTAGTGGATAAATTAGGCATATTTGCAACAGCTAAATTAGCTAAGTGCCACTGCCAGCATTGCGCAAATGCAGGGTCGCTGTGGGACACGTCGTGGGCTGAGCATGTTATTAGCACAACAGCGTCCAAGTGCGCATGAGGGCAATTGCAAACTCATCTCACTATATTAATTCTCATTTCTATGTATGGAGAAGCAATGTGTGGCAAAAGAAACCAGATCTTTCATATCAAAGGTCATCGTCCTTGCAGCTCCAACACGGACAGTCCGTATGCGACCCGTCTTTTCGTAATCTTTCCCAAGCTGCTCAAAATCGTCGTCCTTGACTGCAATGTCCTCCACGCTAATCCATTCTCTCTTGCCATTAATATTCGCAGCGAAGCTGTTGATGGCCGTTTCAACGCTTTCCCATCTGTACTCTGCCAGATGCAGCGCAGTACAAACATCAAACCCAACACCCAGTAACACTACTTTGGCTCCTAGTTTTTCCAGCTTCGCCAAGGGACTCTGCTCTCCCAGCATGCAGTCAAGTGCGTGCCCTGAAGTGATGAATTCCGCCTTTTCACCTAGTGCAGCAAACGAGGTCTGAGGGTGAGCACTGCGCAACGCACCAGGCCACGTCCTCAGGAGCTCTGGAAGAACACCCATTCCCCTTGTGCGGGACGTACGGGGATCATATACCGGCGTGGTATCACGAATTTCTTGCCACCATGATTCTGGAACAGGTGGGAACTGCCAATTGGAGGGATCTGAATTGTCGCCTGTATGTGTTGGGACCACAAGAGTGCCGCTGGGAGTTAACACGTCGAGAAACGCCTGGATGACAGCCTCTGCGCCGCCAACAACGAAACCAAGTGAGCGAAGCGATGTGTGCAGTAAAATCGTATCTCCCGGATTGATGAAGGTGTTTAGATCAGATGACAGTGATGCACGCGTGCATAACGGGCCCTTGAGCGGTGTTTGTGACATTGTGACATTGTGATGTCGACGCTGATGACAGATGAAGAAATTGCGGGGAGTGAAGCGAGCTGAGATTCAGTGAACAAACACTTACACCGAGTGACTCACAGAGAAATAAAATGAAAGTAGTTGAAAATACGTAAATAATTATTTATGCAATCGAATACATTGATATATACGATGAGCTATTTACAAAGAGGTCGACATATATATACGACTTGTCGTCACGCGAAAACATCAAATTAAGGCAGAGTCCAAGTAGTGGTGGACTTACCAGGTACTCTAGCGCTCCAAGGTTGGCCCTCGCGCTCAGTGTGGACCATAACAAAGATGTCGTGATCGTAGCGGTTCTGAATGACAACAGTGCGAGAGTTGTCAGGGTTGACAGTGGCAACAGACAACAAACCGGTGTTATCCGGGAAAATGTAGCTGCCAGTCTCCTCCACAACATGGGCACCCTTGGGAATAAATCTGCTGAACTGACCCATCATGTAGTAATCGACCTCCTTGTGGTAAGTTCCAGCATTGGCATCAATGGTGACGAGACCAGTGCAGATGCCGCAAGGCTCGTTTCCAGGCAGAGCAGGGCCACCCTGGTGGTAAGAACCCAGAGCCCAAGCAATGATGCCATTGGCCCAGTTCTGGAGAGGGAACATGTTGAAGTTGGAGGTGTGTTCCCAGTTGGTGGCGCTCAGGGCAGTCCAGCACTCGGTCATGTACTGCTCCGTGTTGGGGAACTCGTTGTGGAAACGGGTCAATGGCTGCCAATTGGGGCCGTCGTTTCCAGAATAGCAGTGCCAAGCGGCGGCGCTGACAGTTCCTGGGTTCTGCTGCACGACCTTCTGGGCGTACGAGTACATGTTGGTGTTGTGGTCCAAAGCCCAGACCTTGGTGTTAAGGCCAGCATTGCGAATGGCAGGTCCGACGTGGTCGCGGATCAGCGCAGCAGATTCGTCCTCGTAGATGTACATGGTGGGCATCTGACCCTTGCTATTGAAGGGCTCGTTCTGGATGGAGATGTAGTCAACATGGGCACCTTGTCTCTCGTACTCCTGGAGGTACTTGACAAAGTAGTCGGCGAACTCCTTCTCGTAGGCGTGATCCAGGTTGTTACGGTCCGTTCCGCCGGTAAGCTTGCGATCCAGCTGCATCCAAGCAGGAGGAGCCCAGGGAGCTCCCATAAGGGTCATGTTGGGTTGGAGACGACGCATCTCTGCAAGCATGCTGGTCATGGCATAACCGCGGTCGCCGAGGTAGAAGCCGCCCTGATTGTCTTCGTAGGTGTAGGCGGGAGGCGCAGAGAGATCGGAACTGGCGATGGTGTGGCGCATCAGGTTGAAGTTAAGACCGCTGGGACCCATGATATCGCGGAGAAGCTCATCGCGCACATTGGCAGGCAGCTGGTTGAAAGCGGTAACGGTGCCATCGGTAACAGCAGCACCGAAACCCTTGACTTCCTGTTTGCGTTGGCTCTCCTTGATAGTGAACTCCCAGTTGTCAAGACCCGGATTGCCTCCACCGAGAACGGGAGCATTGTACGAGGAGAGCTTATGGGATCCGTTGTCGGTCGACGTCCAGGCAGAGGCCGTAGCACGACGCTGAGTGGCAGCAGCACTCAGGCCAGCGGAAGCCAAAACGGTCAAGGCAGACAGAAGCATGGTGTATCGAGGTTGTCAGTATTTCGGGCTGTAGAAGCGGTTCAACCCCCTGGTGAGGATCTGAGGGCGGAACTTGCGCCTTTTTAAACCCCATTCATGTGTGTTGTAATACTGTATGGATCATATCGGGTAGTGAACGGCAAAACTTTGAGATGCTGTCCGCGAACAAGGCTAATTGCTGACGACCATGTGTGCGTAGCACCAAAGAAGGACTGGGCCAGCGCAAATTGCTACTTGCCCATTCGGCCCTTTGTGATCAAGGTTGATGACCAGCATGCATACTATTTGACTACCCTCACTTGTGGGG
The DNA here is from genome assembly GCA_022702485.1 of Simplicillium sp. C3G150-2. NCBI lineage: Eukaryota > Fungi > Ascomycota > Sordariomycetes > Hypocreales > Cordycipitaceae > Simplicillium > Simplicillium sp. C3G150-2. The sequence goes on along the minus strand of JAJIYY010000005.1, from coordinate 78,557 downwards.
GTAGGCCAGCCCTCGGGCTCTATAAATCGGGCCAGGACTAGCACCAAACCTGCCCAGCAGACGGGAATATCCCATGGGTTGCTCCCCGCAAATGTCCATTCTTGGAATCCCGAACCGGCCCATTCGCTGCATTGGTTGTTGCTCAACTGCAGATCTGATTGATGGGAAATCGGCCCCATCTTTCCGTTTCAAAATAGCCTGTTTCCAATTGTCGCTGCTTCGGTGAACATCGTGTCCAAATTAAGTGCTTCTGTATGGCTACCCTTTTCAAGGCATGCTACGATTGTTCGCTCGTCATCCGCGGACTCATTTGTCATTACAGTGACAGGCCCCCAGCAAAGTGTCCCACCCAGCTCTCCCTTCTGTGGAAAAGTAAGCACTGCCGCCAGAAACTCGCCGCTACACGAGTATAGGTGTCGGCTCGTGCATTTTTCTCTTTGCCATCGTTATTGCTCCACGTTCCAATGAAATTGCTTGGCAGCTCTGTTGATTAGACCTGTCACTCATGCCTGATTTGGCGGTCTGCCCGACCACTGTGGACAACCGGCGCAGAACACTTTTCTAGCCCAGTGAATAAACAAAAATTGGCCAGAAACCGCCATTGCTCATGCCGTGTATCTCTATAATCTTGATCACAGGTGCCAGAATAGGATTAGTGCATTGTGTTTATTCTCTGCCAAATATTGTTCGATAATACCTAGAACATGTGCAGGTCTGAGACGTCGTGCACTGTATGATGGCAAGCAGCTTCATATCGAAAGCTCCATACACATACAACTCGCTCGGTGACTTTCTACTTTTGCGTTGAGGCCAACGTTTTTGTACCCAGTGAAGATAACAGGACACCGGATTGAGCATATCTCTCCGGCATTAGGGAGGACCTGCAATATCGCCACTTAAGCAAACGGAAGATGGACCATCACGCTTATTGTCGTAATTAAGAGTACTTGTCCATAGCCTTGATTTGACGTACATTGACGCCAGGCTCGCGCGTGAATCTCGGGCCGTGATGCCGGGCACCGGCCAATCTGACGTGGCCTGGGTGATAAGTCCAGACACAAAGACGCACCAGTCGAAATGATTGATGTTGACAGAAGGCTCAGAGCTGCTATTCAACCCAAAGAAGGGCCAAAGGGATCTTCCAACTTTCTTCGCTTTGCGTCTCGATTTTCGACATCTCCAAAGACCGCACCATCATTTTGAGTCGTTGTGGATGTCTTAGGCTTGTTGGCATGCTCTCGTCTTGCTTTTTGCAGGGCGACAAGGTCTGCTCGATCGGGGTCTCGGCATTTCGTCAGCTTCCTTCGCGGTGCTTTGATTGATTTTGCACCGTCTGGCTTGTTTGCGTTAGCATAACTCTCTTCCAACCGGGCTGCGAGTCAACCTGGTTTGCAAGTTGAACTGGTTTGCCAGTCGCAAAGGGTACTTACCTTTGCCCAGAAGCTTTGCTGTCGCTCAGGCGGTTCCGCCTCCAGCATGTGGCGACATGCCTCAATAGTTTCAAAAATCTTCTCTCGCAGGTCGGTATGTGCGCCGACTGATGTCTCTTCATTTGAGGGAGCAGGGAACAGAGTGTGAAGAAGCTCAGCATCTGCGGCTTGCAAAGCAGCCATCATGATCTGGCTGGGCGTGAAGTGAAAGTAAACGTCAGTCAACAAGGCGCTGAATTTTAAGAACTCTCTTGCGCGGACGTGGGCGTGATTGATTCGCTTGGATGTTTCGTCGTCGGCGGGAAGCTTTCTTTTCAGCTCCAGGATGGCGCCTTCTAATGCTCGAAAGGGATGACGGACGTCAAAGGCAAATCGGATGCCTTGACAGAGAAGAAACTCGCCAGCGAGGATCTGTTCTTGGGTGGTGTTGGGGAAATCTTCGACAAACTTGCCAAGGCGCAAGAAATATCCCTCAGCTTTGCAGCCGAAAAAGAGACTTGTTTTGAGGATTTCGGTGGGAGGATAGGTCATGACCGAGTTGGTCACGTAGAAACGGCGAAGGAAGATGGCGGCGGTCGCTCGAATTTCGGCGGGCAGGTTGATGAATTCAGCAGCTCTGATGAGCTCACTGGTATAAAACTTGACCAGCCGCACCTCTTCATCTGCGGTCAGAAATTCAGGGAGAGGGTCGACTTGGAGTCGCGGGGCGATTTGTTGCCTGGCGAGGCCGTTTGACTTCTCGCGAAGCTCTTGGAGGGCAGCGGGCGAGAAGGACCACAAGCGGAATTGGCTGGATTGCCGGTATCGCTCATCCTCAGTAGCCATGATGTCGCATACGACTGAATCGAATTAGCCTAAGGATCCGGAGCTCGGGCTGTTGTGAGGAGGAATCGGCCGGCGCCACCAGCTTTGGTGTTTGTGGGATGGTGAAAGCTACATGGCAGAACAGTGCAGGGCGTAGTAGTACTAAACACTAGCGACCAGAGCACACACGGCGCCTGTTGTACAGAAGGCAGCGCGACACGGCTGCTCCACAACAACGCGCATGCGAAGGAATTGTTCACCCTGCACCTTCACCTCACCGAATACATGCAAGCGTAATCACCAACATGGAAACCGGCTGCTGCAAAATATTATTGCGATTGTATTTTCTACCCTGACTGAATGTCTCTGTCGCCACTTCATGCCCGTCGAAACCCAACCAGCAAACCCCCTCTCACAGGCAAATTCCGGAGCAGTCGGGGTCTCCCTTGGTGTAGCTGCACGAAACCTTCGGGTCGTCGTAGCAGTATAAGCCCTTGCGGCATCTTTGGCCGGTCAAACCGCCGCATGTCTTGAGCTTCTTGGGCAAGCAGATGCCAGGACGATCGCAGGCTAACCCACAACCGTAGTCGATGCGAGGATCGTTGTCGCACCTGGTGCTCTTGCTGCAAAAGGTAGGTGTCGGGGTGAGGCCACCGCAACTAGCATACTCGTTCTTGAACACACAGTGCCCCGAACAGGTAGCAAGCTGTTGGCAATCTGTACTATCTGGTACACACTTCTTATCCACGGGACATTTCTTTCCTCCTCCGCACTCGTTGTCCGCTGACACGACACTGATGGCTAATATGGCCAGCATCGCCCAGGGAATTCGAGTCATAACTGTGCGTAAGGCGAGGCGGTGAATAACGCAAAATGTTGCTGCACAAGCCAAGGTAAACAATATTGTAAATGTTCTTAATGTCTTTTGTGTGAGACCCTTCCAAGTAGTTCCTGTCTTGTCAGGAAAGTTTATTCGACCTCGGAAATGCGAACTCTAAATACAGCACCTTGTATGCCCGACAGGCCGTCATTCCAGACCCTCAAGGGCAACAAGCGCATTCCACGCCACCTCATCGTACTGCACTTTTCAAGTGTAGCTCAAAAGTTTAAGCCAAATTTAGTTTCAGCTCTGGTTGAGACCATATTTAGAGCTATGTTTTACCTATGATCTGTCACACAGGAATTGCGATACAAGCTGCGGCTGAAAGAAACACTAACCCGCACGAGACTGCTCTAGATGCCTGGCTCTAGAGCTGCAAGTACACGGTATAGTTGATTCAACTAGACCAGAAGCGACGTGCAAGAGTACCCAGCGGAAGAGTACAGTTGGTTTAAATGAACGCGGCGAGCTGTTAACTTTGAGCAAAGAATATATTCAAAACGCAAAATCCAAGCGAACAAGTCATCGACAAGGTAGCAAGAGTCTATATGTACAAAGATGTTTTCAGCCGTTATTGACAATATTTACAAAAGTCAATTTTCCCTCGTCGCCTAAGCGGGAGGAGCACCGATGTAGACAGTGAGGGTGTCGGGGCTACCAGAGGAGACGACACCGGAAGCATTCTCGTTGCCATCAGGGTTGACATCGTCGTAGGCGAAAGCGTAGCCCTTTCCGTCGACCTCGTGCTCGTGGATGAGGCGGCTATAGTGGTTGGTGGGCTGGTTGGTGTAGTAGCTGGTGGCAGCAAGGCTGGGCTGGGTGTTACCACCATCCATGAGAAGGGTGGTGCGGACGAAGCCAGCACAGAGACGAGGAATGACAGCCAGGTGGATGTCGTTCTCCTGACCAATCTTGCCAAAGGGACCACTGTCGCATCCCCAGATGTCCTTGGCAGTAGGCTTGTTGTAAGGGCGGTTGTCACCATCGCAGTTAAGCTGGTCACCATCAACATGGCAATTGACGTTGCCGGCACCGGTCTGGGAGTTGATGACGAGAGGCTCAGCAGCGTACTTGGTCCAGACCTGGTTGACATAGTCGTTCCAGTAGTCCTCGAAGCTGGTGCTGTCAATGACAGAGTAGTCGTTAGGGGAGAGAACACGGAGGGGCTGGCCTTGGGCATTGGCAATGCACATCTTTGCCCAGGGACGACCGTCGGAGTTGCCCTGGTCATTGAGTCCGTTGCAAACCTCGGTCACGGCGTTGGAATCGAGACCCTTGGTGATTTGAGGAGCAGATCCGTCCGTGGTGGTAAGCTGCATGCTCAGGATCATACCGATGAAGTCGACATAACTGATGTTGGCATAGATGGATCCATCGGGGTTGACTGTGAGTTCGACAAAGCCCCAGTTGGTGCCTGCGCTGGGGTCGTTGAGGTCTGTGACAGCGGGCTGAACAAGACCATCACCACTAACAGTCTTGACCATAGCGAAGGTGAGCTCGCCCTCGGAGAAGTATATGCGGCCAGAGTGCATGGGAATGGGGAGGGAGATCTTGAAGTTGGAACCTTGTGCAGGCATGGGGATCTTGATGTTCTCCTTCACAGCGACGGGCACCTCAGATCCTCCAGAGCTGGGGTAGATGAGGCTACCATCGCCGCCGAGGAAGACGACTCTCTCTTGGCTGTCAAGACCGACAATGTAGGCGTTGACTTGGCCGCCAGGAAAGTTGTTGACGAATTCGAAAGGCTGGCTGCCGTTCGCAGTCTGGACTTTCGCCATGTGGACGACAGTGTCCTTGCCATGGTAGGTGCCGTTGAGAGTGTTGTTCTCGGTGATCTGCATGTCCTTGACCTTACCAGGGCGAGCGATGCTGAACTTTCCAGTATCGCGGATATCCATGGACGGGGCAGCCGTAGCTACACCCAAAAGAGTGGTGATGGCAGTCAAAAGACGCATTGTGAACGCTGGTAACTTGGCAGTTAAAGAGTGAAACTGGCTGAAGTAGAAGAATGTATTGAGAGAATGAGTGTGAAAGTAAAAGAAAGGAATGGAACGACAGTGAACCTGTCTATGAATGGAGAGCTGAAAGCGTCTTGCTGTGTGATGAAGCTAAGCCATGGCAATGAAGAAGAGGAAAGATGTTTATATAGTCAATGGCAGCCTCGTGGACGAACAGGCACCGTCGGTCTACTGATAATGCAACGACAAGCCCCGCTGTCCACGAGGCAAATAAGCACACCTTGGGGTGATAAGTGCCCTCTGGCGGCAGTGAAAGATCTTGCTGTGTTAGTGTCTATTACCGGGTCTCCTTCGGGCGTGAGAAACAAATGAACCTTGCGCATAACAAAGCTGACAAGGCGGAGGAGACGGTAACAACCCACACGGGCTGGTAAGTTAGACGGGAATGAGCCTGTCAGCGTGTCTCCGCCTTGCCACTACACTCATCAAGCGCATATCGGAGGACTAAAGGAGTCAATTAGATGCTGAGGCGCAAGAAGCGGTCATTAGCCAGGACGTCTCAATCATGCTCCTGATTGGTACGCTTAGCTCCCAGATGCCTCAACTTCAGTACAAGCACCTCTCTTTCCTCAAGTCATCCCCATGAACGAATTGCCTGCGAGGATTCAATTAGAGGACTGTAATCCTTTGTCGCATGTGGTGGGAGATTGGGACCCATTTTGTTCATCTTTTCATGCGATGAAACGCCAAAGTCTGGCTCACCATTGGTCTTGAGAGCGAACAAAGTGGCAGCCACAGCGACTAACAGCCAGGGATGGTTCCCCAGATGCCGATCGTCTTCTCAGCGGGCCGATTGGTCGAGGGCGAGCAGGCGCCAATTTGGGTTGCATGGCTTTGAGATGGTTCGTCGGTCTAGTCAGGGGCTTAATCGGACGCACATATTACAGGCAACTTCTGGCGAATCTCTTGCTTGCTAAGCTGCTGCATCCCTGGAGGGTTCAACACCACGTTACAACAGGCTGGGCTCACGCGCACTGCCGATAACCCACTGCCGCTCTCACAACAAACTGCCTAATCTTACACTGTAGGTAAGCTGAGAAAGAAATACTGTGGATAGGGCCCAACGAAGCCAAGGCTTGGGAATGCGCCAAACTGGCTAGAAAAGTTTGCGACACATTCTCTTTCTTCTCGCTAGGCTTGCGCGCCGCCAACCCTCGGGGTATCGCCAACCCCGAATACCACATGAAGGTGTGACGCAGTAGCCTCGCAGGATTTCGCAAAGGCTTCACATTTAAATGGCCCACAGCATATAGGAAGGTTTGACATCTTACTCAGCGACGTGAGAATCCGATTGGTTTGCGAGCAAGCTGATTTCGAATTTTCAGAGACTAATGAATCGCGGGAGCCAGGCTAACCAGGGCCATGGACATTCGCTTGCCTCGATTCGTGAAGAGACTTCCCTTTTGCGAAATAACAAGTGGACGATGGCGTTGTAGCAATTGTCCAATCTGTTGCTTCAAGCCAGACCTGTCTTAGATCTTTGATCGCCGCCAAGTGCCTGCTGATCCCCGAGGCTAAGAGCTTACAGAAGCTCATTGGGCCGACAAGTGTCCCCCTTATCCCACCCTCAATAAGGATCAGCGAGGCTCATTCTGAAAAAGGCATTAACGACAAGACTGCAAAATGCTGTCTTGCGGCGTTGACAGGTCACATCAATAGTGGAGGGTGTTAGTAGGAAGCGACTGTGTGAAGCTTGCAATTTCCATGGTACCGCGGACCTTCGCCTCCAGCGAGCATCGAGAAATATGGGAGAGATATGCATTGAAATCTGCGCAAAAGTTTTGGAGCCTGATGAAGCAGGCTATCGGTGGTCAGAGATTTGAGGCACTGTGATATTCTTCCTTCTTTTTTAAATGGACGGAGACTCGACGAGTGCGTTAATGCGACACTAGATCTTTGTGCTACCTTGTGAGGATCGCGCATTGATAAATAAAATTTGGCTTTCTCATGGATGCAGGCAGTGTTGAAGGCGACCTGTTGCATTGATCGACATGCAGATTTATTTGTTTACGTACGCTGAGGTGGCGGCGGTCTGTGTTGCCAGACTTGGGGGGCAGCCGAGCGCTATGATCAGCGTCTCGTTCCAGGTCCGGTGATGCCGTCTTCTAGAGGCGAGTTTCAAGCTAACCAACGCTCGTTAACAAGGCAGAACAGGCTGCAACTCATGGTAGATCCATTTTCAGGCTTGGAACAGCCCGTATTGAGGAATACCAGTCAGTATTGCGAAAATAATTTGTGCAGTCAAAGCCAATGCCAACATCGTAAACGATATGCGAACATCAGCATGGGTAATGTCGCCATTGAAACGGATTAATAATAATGGCTCTTGACGAGTCGCCCTAACGAAAAGTCTCCGCGACCAAGTAGTAAATCATCTCGAGCGCAGCACCGGCCATGTCAATTGCCATTTCCTCCACAGCGCATAATATGTCTGATTATCAGTAAACAAGACGCGTCGCATCACAGTTCATTATGACAGTGTTCAATATCAAGGTTGTCTCTGATACCGTCTGCCCCTGGTGCTACGTCGGCCGCAGAAAGCTCCAAAAGGCTCAGCAGCAGTGGCTCGAAACACACCCTGGTGACTCTTTCAACGTGAGCTACGCACCTTACCAGCTGCGGCCCGAATGGCCCAAAGGTCCATCTGCAAGCAAGCCCAAGGATGAATACTATCTTGAGAACTTTGGCCCGCAGCGCACCAAGGAGATCCACCAACGACTGCGATCTGCCGGAGAAGATGTCGGCATTGACTTCAAGTTTGGAGGGCGCATGGGCAACACCAGGGACTCTCACAGACTGATCCATTTGGCGCAAACTCTTGGCCCCGAGGTCGAAAGCAGACTCATTGAAATTCTTTTCGCTGGGTACTTCGAGCAAGAAAAGGACATTACTTCTTTCGATACACTCAAGGACGCTGCGCTTGCCGCGGGAATCCCAGAGGACAAGTTTCAGAAGGCTATTGTGGACGGAGACGATGGAGGCAAAGAAGTGGACGAGGCAGTGGCGGAAGTCCAAAGAGGCGGCGTTAGGGGGGTACCCAAGTTCTACATTCAAGATGCGGTTCGCATTGATGGCGCAAGGGAGCCGGCGGACTTCCTGGCGGCGTTTAAACAAGTCAAGGAGTCTGAGTAGCGAGCCACTAATTAAAGAGTAGATTGAGCATGGTCATCTTGGATTACATTGATGGTACATGTGCTTCCTGGCCAGAGGCCGTATTCCCCTCTGTGTAATGAGATGATCTTGCATTCTCTCATGAGATAAAGACTGGCTCCGCTCGCTCTGACAGAATTTGTTCCCATGTTGAGTCTTCGAATCCTGGCATATACAGCAAGATGCCGAGTTCTTGGCTCGTCCACCAGCTGGCTCTGTCCATATTGCCTGAACCGAGCAGAAGATACTCGTCATCTACAAGGGTCATTTTGAAATGACTTTGTACTGGTTCATCCTTCTTCGCTACAACTCGAGCTAATGGTTTGTAGTAGTAAATATTTAATTTTCCTAGTTTCGACTGCTGCTCGACGTCTCCATGCTTTCTGCTTTTCACCAAATTGTTGTAGTCGCGCACCAGTCTGCGAAGGCACCACGATGTTGTAGTTCCGGCTGTAACCAATTGCTCCAGCAACATCATGTTCTTGCTGGTACGGATCTGCACATCGACTCCACGAGCAAGTGCCTGGAGCACGCCCTTTATGACGGGTTTAGATGTGACGTTGGGTGTCACAATAGATATTCGCTTTTTGGCATTTGTGAAAAGCGTAACAAGGGCAGCATTGAGAGGGGTCATGGGTGGATCGCAATTCATGAAGAGGGACAGCCAAGAGAACCTGGGGTTGCGGTGATGAGAGGAAGGCAGCAGTATTGTTGGCGTGGGTGTATTCCGGGTGAGTCTGAAGTAGCGAGTTGGGCTCTCTGTACCTCCACTTTGCAGTAGTGAAGCATGATCGTCAGACTGTGATGACATGGACAGTTGCCGAACAGGGAAGGTGTCCGAAGGATGATCGTTAATCATCTGCGCCGCAGTCGCGGTACCTAATCCCCATACCCTTTCATGAAAGGCGAGTAGAGTATTCACCACTTCTCCTCGCAGCTCTATGCATCCCTCAAACCAGCGCTCCCAGCTAACGTTGCAACTCGGCATCCACGCGGCCGTACTGTCCACAATAAGGTACTTGGGATGCATGACACTGAAAGGGGTGAAGAACAGAGACTTCACGGTAAGCTGAATTGATCCACGTCGTAGGGTCGACTCATCAGGCAGGCCTAAGGCTTTCCATTCAGACGGAGGATAGACGTATCCATTTGTGGATGAGGTGTGCATGAGCTTCTGGAGAATACCTCGCGACGATAGCCCGATGGTGACATGTAGAGGGTGACTGGGAGCAGGTTCTACGTCCGCACGCGAAAGTGCAAGCGTGAGAAGGGCATCATATATCAACGCCGAAGATGTAGAATCTGCCCAGAAGCAAGTAACGAGATGGATGGAAGACGTGGCGCTGCGAATGGCTGGGATAAGCGCGCGTTCATAGATGGTGTGACCGGTGCCAAAACAGAGTGAAGTCGGAATGCTTGTTGTGATGAGAGAATCAGCGGAGTCCGCAGTGTACCTCGGGAACTCAGACGAAGCGTCGTTCTCTCGGGAAGAGATTAATTGCTTCCATGGCCGCGTAAAAGACGAGGGAAAACGTATTGTCATGTTGGATTTGTGATGAAGGGCTGTGTTGGAACGTTGCAGTGCGCCAGTCGGATAATTGTACTATTTTAGGGGCGCATGGTAATTCAACGGTTTGGCTAAAAGCTTCCGGAGCGGTAAGAATCAAAGTGTGTTCATGCAAAGAAGGAAGAAGGACGGGTAATTGCCCAACAGTCAAGGTTAATCCTTCGTGGTGCTGTAATTGAGATCTCACATGTACTTGTACTGCCAGCAAGGAACACTTGTTGCTGAGGTACGCTGTTCAGGGACGGCCGCTATTGGCAGCGATCGCTACTCACCGCCCGCTCGTGGTCACGGCAGAAATAGTCCCCCTCAGCGAAAATGATGGCGGCGCTGCCATTTCATCAGCACATTACAGACGGCCAAAATGTTATCAGGCGTATTAATATTCAATCAAAAAGGTGAAAACCTCATCTTTCGAGCCTTCCGCAACGACTGTCGACCCCGTCTCGCCGATGTCTTCCGCATTCAGGTCATCTCCAATGCCCAGGTTCGTTCTCCTATCCTGACTCTGGGCAGCACCACCTTCAGCCATGTCAAGCACGAGAATATCTACCTTGTTGCAATCACCAAGAGCAATGCCAATGCTGCGCTGGTATTCGAATTCCTTTACCGTCTTATCACCCTCGGCAAGGGCTACTTTGGAAAGTTTGACGAAGAAGCCGTAAAGAACAACTTCGTCCTCGTGTACGAGCTCTTGGACGGTACGCCAACACTCGGCCATTTTGATTTGTCTTTATTGTACAGTGCTAATGCTGATTACTAGAAATTATTGACTTCGGATACCCGCAGAACACTGAGACCGACACTCTGAAAATGTACATCACAACAGAAGGCGTCAAGTCCGAAGCGCGACCCGAAGATACATCAAAAATTACCATGCAAGCCACAGGAGCCCTATCATGGCGCAAGGCAGATGTGCGATACCGCAAAAATGAAGCTTTCGTCGACGTTATCGAAGATGTCAACCTGCTCATGTCCGCCACCGGTGCGGTCCTGCGGGCTGATGTTTCTGGCCAGATCGTCATGCGAGCCTACCTCTCCGGCACGCCGGAATGCAAGTTCGGGCTCAACGATAGACTGCTACTCGACGGCGATGGGCTCAAGTCCCTCGAAAGCGGAAACAAATTGGGTACGAGGGCAACAAAAGCTGCCGCTGGAAGTGTTACGTTAGAGGATTGTCAATTTCACCAGTGCGTACGACTGGGTAAATTTGACAGTGACCGCATTATCAGTTTTGTGCCACCCGACGGCGAGTTCGAGCTTATGCGTTATCGAGCCACGGAAAATGTGAACCTTCCATTCAAAATTCACGCCATCGTCAACGAAATTGGCCGGTCAAAAGTTGAATACAGCATCGGTGTCAAAGCTAACTTCGGCTCCAAGCTGTTTGCTACAAATGTCGTTATCAAAATTCCTACGCCACTCAACACTGCCAAGACGACAGAACGATGTACACAAGGAAAAGCGAAATATGAACCTAGTGAAAACAACATCGTATGGAAGATACCTCGTTTCACTGGACAAAGTGAATATGTGCTCAGTGCAGAGGCTCTCCTCACAAGCATGACGAATCAGAAAGCGTGGAGTCGGCCGCCTTTAAGTATGAATTTCAGCCTGCTCATGTTTACAAGCTCGGGGTTGTTGGTTCGATACCTCAAGGTTTTTGAGAAGAGCAATTATTCTAGTGTGAAATGGGTTCGCTACATGACAAGGGCAGGATCATATGAGATACGGTACGTCTTGCACATCGCAACCTGGGTTGAAGTCTTACTGACAGAGGTAGATTTTAACTATGTCTAACCCGCATCACCAGTACCACCGAAGGCGACGAGCCCGGGTTGAACCAGGACCGGCGATGAAGCATGCTTGACAGAAATTGGGTCACGGTAGTACCAATTCGACTTTCGCCATGTGATGTGCATGAAGCGAACTGCAGCCGATCTAGGAAGATGATTCAACTTTGTGTTCTACAACCTCAGCATGTCCATCCTTCAACTCGCCACTCTGCATGTACTGCTCATCGCCCAGATTCACTCGCGGGCCAGTAAAGTTTTTGCGTCCATCAATGACCCACTGGAAGATGGAGATGCAGAGGATAATCGCAAAAGCGACAATGCAGTAGTCTGGAAACAGTCAGCTATCGTTAACCTGACGGCGCAAATGTAACTCACTCATATTCCCGCCAGTGACAGGCAGCTCTGGTGGAAACACAAAGAGCACTGAAGTTAAGGCTATGTAGGATAGTGCAATAAAGTCGGCTGTCCAGCCAAACCATCGAGGAAGGGTCCAATATCTCTCGGGTAAGGCATTACGACCTTGCAAGCAGTTAACTGCAATTGGCATAGCATAGGACAAGTCCAAAGTGACGACAGCTGCAGAAATGATGGCGTTAAACACGCTGATTCATGTTAGTTTCACATCTCTGCCTTGTTCAAACTGCGATTACCTGGTGGATGCAAGGAACAGAAGTCCAAAAAGTATGACTACGACCGAGGTGAGAACAAGAGCGTTGAGAGGAAGGCCAAGCTTGGGATGGACTCTGCTAAAAAGTTTAGAAGCAGGTAGTCCACCATCGCTAGTTGCGGTTGTCAATACAAGTACAACACATGGAGCTAGCATTGAATCCATACCGAGCAAAAGCGAAAACCATTCGACTGCTTGTAGTCATGACGCTGATTGTTGCGAATGCGAGGCAAACGAGTGGAAGCCTAATGGTTGCATTAGTCAAAGAGCCGTGAAAGGTGAATCCAAATACCGCACTCACATCAAAAGGCAGATTGCGCCGGCTTTGTTGTTTGTGGCGTGTATTAGGATCTGCAAGAGAGGGCCTGCAGATGACTTGATAATGTCATCGATAGGTCCCGCCACGAAGAGCAGGACGACCAGAAAGACGGCTCCGGTGAAAACACCAATTCCCACGCATATGATCATGATCTTAGGACCTTCTTTAGAAGGGTTTGGAATTTCTAAAAAAAAGTCAGACATTAATATTGTGAATTGAATGGGTCGTTCACCTTCAATCATGTGTGCGACAGAGTCCTATCCAAATCAGCCGAGCTCAGGAGCGATCATATCTGTGAAGGCAGACTTACAAAAGCAGTGAGGCCGAGGCCGCCTTGAAGTAACTATTGAATTTAGAAAAAGAAATGACAACACACGAATGCAAGCAGACTTACTCCGAGAAGCCATGCGACACCGTTGGGCCCTGTGAAGAGTCAGTTCTAAGCACGACGGAAGTAATACGACTACCTACAGCCGGTCTGGTTGATAAAGTTCTGGAACACAAAGCTGGCTGAGCTGAAGTCGGGCGATGCACAGGCAAGCATCGTGATCGATACCAAGACGAATCCACCGATTGACCAGATGAATGCTCCGCGATAGATCCGCGGAAGTACGGAGTTGAGGAAGGCGTTGATGACGAACGCGAGAAGGGTGAAGCCGATGTAAATAAGAAACTGGTGCCATCTCTGTGGTTCGAATTTAGGATGCACAGCTGAAATAATCCCAACAATGAGCTGGCTGGACAAAAGGGCATTGGTAGCAACCAGCGCAACCTACAGTCGTTAGTGAAGTATGTACTTGCCAAAGGTTTTAGAAGATTTACCCAGCCAACAACATTGACCCATCCTGTTATCCAAGACAGAATCGGTACCCATCGAGGCCATGAAACTAAATTATTGACGTCAGACATGAGAATGAAAAGGGTTACATGATACATACTTGCTATTGAAGTGTTAGCACGAGATTCCCCAGGGGACAGATGCGTAAAGAAAAGGAGTACTTGCCTGCAACCCAGTGATATTGGCCACCAGCGCTGCAAACCGTCAGAGCAATGAATAACCAAGACTCAGTGGGAGATAAATACTCACGTCGGGTATGCCGAGAGAAATTCTGCCAAAGAGGTAGCGATGCAGAGGTTACAGATACCAGCGGTGACAAGGCCTATGATGCGTTAAAAATGCGACCCGAGAAGGATTCTCGGAATGACACAATGGACACTTACCCCAGACAATGCTTGTACTACCGCCAGACGTTAGACTTACGGACAGACTTGCGGACAGAGCGGTCCATGACTGCTCTAATTAGCATATTCCAAAACAGACCAGGATATTTTGTTCCTTCCGTACATTCAGAACTGCGAAAGCAAGCCCAAGCATAGATCTAACAGGGTGGTTAGCCTTTGCGATCCCGATCATGTGGGCCATGCTACCCACAATGTAGAAAAGTTTCGATTTAGCTCGGGCTTATGGCCAAGCGAAGCAAGTTGAGCGTCATCCTCTTGGTAGGATTTCATGATGTCTAATACGCATGCGATGTACCTCGCGTGTGTAACTCAGCTGCATGAGATAAGGAAAGGCAGGAAATGTGTTACTAAAGAGGGAAAGGACGGCGACTCGAACTCCGACAGTCGGATGACATATGGGGAATCCGGAGGCGTATCAATTGGTGTGTGGAACGTGCGGAGAAGCGGGGGAGATAGCCCAAGGTACTGTAAGCAGTAGGCTGATATTTACTCCATCAAGTCAATTTGTAGGTTGAGCTAGTGGCATGAGTTGGAATGAGCTTATCACGAGTCGGAGTTGTTGAAACCGATTTTCCAATTCTTCAATTGACGCAACATGCTTTTATTCTTTCTCTCAGCATTTTAACTGTTAACGACGCACGGCCGTGAGCTTCCTCTGACATAAGCGGTATAGAGAGGAGCAATTGGCCCTCGACACCCCAAACCCCCGGCTCAGCTTCATCAACGCCAAGATGATCATCTAGGCTTCCAGCAGGTGGCTGCCGTAATTGGTGGAACCCGGCATCCGCGGACTATTTATCGTATAGATTCTTCCCTGCTTTCACGATGTTTACATTTTCAACATTGAACGGCGCTCTCCGTCTTCCGACGAATAAATAACCCCGCGGATCCCGTATCACGCGTGCAACGGCTCATTGACAGTGAGAAGTTTAATTTATTGGCAACACACTCTCCATCTCCCCGCGTTTGGAACTCTCCACGAGAAACAAGTCAACCTCTATTGCCCAATATGCGTGTTCAAGGTTTGACGAGTATAGCGCTTTGTGCAAGCATTCTTCAACCTGCTGCAGCGCACATTGCACGCTCGAAGCCCGCCGATGTATCATGCAAGAAGACCACTATTGCCATTCTGTGAGTACTGTAACGAAACAGGAAAGGTATCTCGCTGATTTAATTTTCTCAGTGGTGGCGGTATGGCTGGAGTTGCTGCTGCGGTTAGTTGTGTACATGCACTAATGGCAATGGAAGCTTTGAGCTAACAGGGTGCAGCAAGCTTTGACGAACGCATCTGTCAATGATTTTGTCATTATAGAGTACCAAAACAGGCTTGGTGGCCGAGTGATCAACGCTGAGTTTGGAAGGAAACAGGATGGCTCGCCTTACAAGATAGAGCTGGGAGCGAACTGGGTATGAGGCTGCGCTTACTCTGACGCGTGATGATTGATGCTGACAGTATTCTATACAGGTCCAGGGACTGGGAAAATCTGGTGGTCCAGGTAAGAGATTTCGATCCTGGCGCACGTCGTTATTATCAGCTAACAAACAACGCAGAAAATCCGATTTGGACATTGGTATAGTGACATTTGCTGCGCTGCAAAAGCGACTCTCTAACTTAGTACAGGCGAAGAAATACAGTATTGAAAACACCTACTCAAATTACAGTTCCATTGAGACTTACAATGAGACTGGCAGTGTTGATTATGGCGACTTGTTTGACGCCTACGACGAGGCTGTCGAAAAAGCAAGCCGGAGCGCAGGCCGCCTATTGGCTGAGAACCTGCAGGACCAGACTGCTAGAGCTGGCCTGGCTCTTGCTGGCTGGAATCCAAAGCACAGCGACATGGCAGCACAGGCAGTTGAATGGTGGAACTGGGGTAAGAGTGTTGATGCACCGAGCAACTCAGGCAGAGACTGACAGGAAACAGACTGGGAAGATGCCGCGCCGCCAGAGCAATCTTCGCTCATTTTTGGTAGTGCTGGAGACAATTTGACGTTCAATCAATTCAGCGACGAAAATAACCTGGTTATTGACCCTCGCGGGTACGGGTACCTCGTCCAGGCAGAGGCAGGCACTTTTCTGAAAGATGGCGACCAGCGATTAATGCTCAACACCCAAGTCACGAACATCAGCTATACCGATGACGGTGTCGTGGTACATAACAAAGATGGAAGCTGTATTTCTGCTGCGTATGCCATCTGTACCTTCTCTGTTGGTGTTTTGCAGAACAATGTCATTGGATTCGAGCCAGAGCTCCCAGTGTGGAAGCAGACTGCGATTCAAAAGTTCAGCATGGGAACTTACACCAAGATCTTTCTGCAGTTCAATGAAACATTTTGGCCAGAGGATACACAGTACTTCCTGTATGCTTCACCGACCAAACGAGGATATTTTCCTGTCTTTCAGTCTCTCTCGACTGAGGGTTTCATGCCCGGCTCGAATATCATCTTTGTCACTGTTGTTGCCGATGAGTCGTACCGGGTAGAGCAGCAAACTGACGAACAAACCAAAGACGAGATCATGGATGTACTGCGGCAAATGTACCCAAATGTCACCATCCCAGAGCCGACCGCTTTCATGTACCCTCGATGGACCAAGACGCCATGGGCGTACGGCAGCTACTCCAACTGGCCTGCAGGAACCACTTTGGAAATGCATCAAAATCTGCGAGCCAATGCAGGTCGACTGTGGTTCGCAGGAGAGGCGACGAGTGCAGCATACTTTGGGTTCCTGCATGGTGCGTGGTTCGAGGGAAGAGAGGCTGGCGCACAAATCGCGGGCGTATTGCATAACGAGTGCGTTAAGCTCTACGGCGAGAAGGAGATCTGTGGTACCCGACCGCACTATGACAAATTATATGGAACATCGCCCCTTGAACATTACGATTTATTAAATGGCTGGGCTGTGAGCAGCCTTGAATAGCGGCCTAGGATAGCCAATGAGTCCAACCTGTCATTTCTCAAATTATGATTGTCACGTCAAAATGGAAAGAGATCACAATCTCGAACAGGCGGGCGTCACATCAAACATATATTCGTAGCTTTAAGTAAGGCCAACTGTGCAGGAGAAACATTTTGCGCCCCGACGGATATCGGGTGACCACAACATCTCGGCGATTTAGCCTGCTGGCAGGTAGAAATCTTGTGCAACCCAGTCCGAGAAAACAACCCTGCTCTGCTAATAACACTGCGTCCTGTTGTTGCCTTCGCAGCCACTTTTCTGCCCAAATGTCGTTTGGAGAATGTGATTGGCTTGGCTTGCCAGGGAATCGCTGGATCAGGTAACACAAAGCCCAGCTCTGATGACAGGTCTGCAAGGATTCCGAAATTGCAACACCGATCGTGACGTGCAGGTCTTTGTCTTTCCTCTTTTCCTTTTCGGCTGCTAAATTTCATTTGTCATTTTTATAGCGGGTGGGTATTGATTCGACAAAACACAGTCTTGCGCTGTTGTCTCTTTCCTCAACCAATGGCACGCTGTGTAACACGAAGGCCCTACCCAAGTACCTGGGACCTATTGTCTGTAGCCGGAACTCCATTCTCATTTATTTTTATTTTTAATTTTTAATTCGGAAGGGTACTCTCCACTCAATTTGTGTGACCGAATCCCAAGTTCTTGGGACTCTCTGGCCAGGGGTAGCGGACAGGCAGCGGTAGATAGAGGCTCCTGTCAAGCGATTGAGGAAACAAACAAGAGATGGTTTACTAAACATGGGCACTTTTGAACTCGAAAAGTCATATATAAATAGCAAGTTCTCACGGCAGTCAAAGGAGTTCAAGTATTCATCAGTAAGCTTTACACCAACATCTCTTTCGCGCTAAACCAAGAGCCTGCCCGAGCTACAGTCAAAATGTGCCACGGTCACCCGCGCTATCATTCCTGCTCCCATACTTCAATGAAGTGGTATTATTGTCCGTCAGCTCACATCGACTTGAAGACCGGCTACGAGGCACCTTGCAGCAACGTTTCGCTGGCTCCAGCTCAGAGCAGCTCAGCGATCTGCCCCCTGCAAAGTTGCTATTTTAATGAAAAGGGTGGCAAATGGATGTGTTGTCAGTGTGGACAAGGTCCCAACACTCAGGGGTGGTGTACCAACACGCAGCCCTTGCTTGGAGGAGGGCATGACAGCTACGTAACCTGCGACCATGGTTGCTGCCGCAGCTGCACAAGGCTGGGTGAGTCAGCTGTGCGATAATTGCCAATCGCAGCAAAACTGACGATATTTTCTTTCTTTTAGATGAAGAATGGTGCTCTGAAGTAGGATCGCCAGGTTCCTCGGGTACAAGCTCAAGCTATGGAAGCTATGAGACCGACATGCGACTCTCGTCCTCCAAGTCGAAAAGCTCGTCCAAGTCTAAGGGGAAGTCCAAGAGACCATGAACAATTGGGCGAATGGTTATACTATGGTATATTGAGGGAATATCTGCGATGACTAGTTATCCTTGCTTATGTTTGTAAGAATGAAATGAACATTATGCCGGCAACTAGCAGGCCCCAACGAATTCCTAGGAGGTGTCCGTTGGACTGGCATGATTTGTCATACGGCCAGCTTTGATTGAAGCCTTGTGGTATTGAAAAGTTTACTCCTCCCATTTGCGCCCATACTTCGTCCCAAAAATTGCATTCTGAAAAATCAAGGCTTTCGAATGAGGCTTTACTTTCAACCCTGAGTCCTCTGGGGTCGCTCGCGTTGAATGCTGGCCACATGTCATGTGGGCGGCTGCGCACCGCCATACTCGTCCATGCCTCCACCATAAAATCGCTGATTTCTCTTTCTTCTTTCGTTCCGTTGCATGATCCGTTTGTCTCTGGTTGGAAATCGACATTGGCCAATGTGAAAGGCAGCTCCGATGTATGTGTAGGTCCAAACAGACTTGACTTGGGAAATTCTTTTCCCTTGACCCACATCCATGGGCATGAAGGAGTGTGGTTAAATTCATAGGCGAAAGCCGGTTGTTTGGAAGCACGAAGAGCCTTGAACGTCGGACAAACAAAGCCACTCATCGTAGTGACGTGTACAATTGCTTCAAGAATATTGTTTTGGAATCCACAAAGAGGATACTGCTCGTCAACTTTGTCGGCATATGTACCCCATTGCTTCAAGAAGTTTTGCCACGTGCTATTGGTAATGTCGGATCCCGAATAATTCGGAATGACAAAAAGACTGCTGTCATGAGAGTCTAAGACAAGCGTTAGAGAGAGCAAAATGTCAGAAGCAAAGGCCATAATATACGCACTTGAGCCTGCAATAATTGGAACTCGAGAGCCAACTATAAGTGGCTGGTCCTTAATTATATCTCCGTCAACAATGACAGAGTTGATATTGGTACGGTTGGGCAGGTGAATTCCAAATTCCAGGCCCAAAGAGCGGCCATTCTCGAGCAATGCCGGTGCATGGTGAAAAGCATGCATCAACTCATCCACTGATTTGGTTTGAATACAGTTGATCTGATCGTTGGTAAGCCCGTCTTTTCAAAGATAAATAGTTACTTACATCGTTCGTCGAACAGTTCAAGGTCTTTGAGAAACTCTCCCCGGCCAGCTGTGCTGTTTCTTTGGGAGTTACATCTTGCCCACCACCTGATTCCATAACTACTGCTGAAACATAGTCCGTGATGTTATCCATTGTAGACAGAGCAAAGGCGTTGGCTGCCCCAGCACTCTGCGCGAAAAGCATCACTTGCGTTGGATCGCCGTCGAAATGTTCAATATTGGACTTTACCCAATGTAGGGCTGCGATATAGTCCTGCAAAGCCATATTACCTTTAATGTTCGCGTCTCGAAGGTGGAGGAACCCCAAAGGCCCTAATCGGTAGTTGAATGTGACAACGACAGCATCGGTGGCGAGGTTGCAACCGTTGTATAACGGGTAGTTCAAAGCGCCTTCGATATTGCTACCTCCATATGTAAATACTTTGACTGGAAGCTTCTTAGGTTTATCTTTAGGAACAAAGATATTGAGATAGAGACTACGGTTGTAAGCAAAAGGCCTTGGGAGAAGGGTCTGAGTGGATTACCAGTCTTCACTTGGAGTGGGATCTTCAACCGCAAACTCCGATTTTGTCCATTGTATGCATGGGTGAGGTTGCCTTGTGGCGTCCAAAGTATTTCCATCGAAAGTTCTGTTGAAAGGTTTGGGCGGGAAGAAACGCAATTTCTCAACGGGCGGCTCAGCAAACGGTATCCCTTGAAACGAAAATGCCGGAGCGTTCACGCACTGGGAGCCCTGCACCATCCCAGCAGCGAGATGCGCGACGGCCGAGTGCATTTTGCTCTATAACTATAAAGTGAGAAACTGCTCGAAAAGTTGACATAAAGCTGCGCAACGTTGGCCGATTTTGCTGTTCTAGGGGTTGAAGGCAAAAAGAAGCAAAAATTCTTAACAGCTGGAAGCGAGGGGGTTGGGCAGATTAAGCCGGTTGCGACTGGAATGCAAGGAGCGCGAGACAAAGAATTGTTGCCGCAATCCGCATTCCTGTGGTGACGCATTACACTTCGTTGCTCCGAGCTGTGACTCAATGAGCATTTCTAAAGATGGCGATCGTTCAATCGATACACGTGGGACAGAAAACGGCATTGAAAGAAGCACTAGCATGAAACGTCCAGAGCGACAACAACTACGGCAACAAATCCGATTCCCACCAGATGGTGATGAGTCCCTTGTAGCGTTAATGCAACGGACTGACGCGCGGGATACATTTTGCTTCTTCACACCGAAGGCACTGTGAAGATGTCTGAAGCCGTCTGACTGCCAGGATATAGAGTCTCCGCTAGGCTACAATCGAACGGTTCTGCTGGAAACACCCGACGCACAACCCAAGTTCAGCTGAAGCCAAAGCCACGTTCTCACCACAGTGTAAAATGCTAGCCAAAATTCACGATGCAAAGCCATCTTTTAGTGCTGGCCCCCGTGCGCATTCTGTCGGAGAAAGTGCAAAGTATAAATAACACAGGTTTTTAAA
Organism: Simplicillium sp. C3G150-2; assembly: GCA_022702485.1. Classification (NCBI taxonomy): domain Eukaryota; kingdom Fungi; phylum Ascomycota; class Sordariomycetes; order Hypocreales; family Cordycipitaceae; genus Simplicillium; species Simplicillium sp. C3G150-2. The sequence goes on along the minus strand of JAJIYY010000005.1, from coordinate 57,727 downwards.
CTTACCCAATTGAACCAATCATCAATCATGTCTTTATAAAGTCGCAATCAGTTGAAAATGGCGAGCGACGTTCTCCAATGGCTTCTTAGCCAAGATGTGTCCATCAAATGGCAAGCAATGCGCGATATCGAGGGAGCACCGGAGGCAGAGTATGATATCGAAAGAGCAAAAGTCGAAAAGGAAGGTTGGGGAAAGGATATTATTTCGCACCAGGACGCAGACGGCCAGTGGGCAGGAGGATCGTTTCTCCCTTCAGATGTGACCCAAGAGGAATTTCGTACCGCTCAACCTTGGTGCTCAACAGCATTTGTTTTATCTGAACTGCGCCTTATGGGAGTCAAGACAGATTCGGAGTGGGCGAGACGGACGACACAGTTGGTGGGAGAGAATTGTCGCTGGGACGAGGCAGGCCAAAGGTATTGGGATGGTGAAACAGAGGAGTGTATCAACGGGCGAACAGTATCCGACGGGGCGTACTTTGGGGCTGACGTTTCTGGCATTGTGAAACGCCTACTGGGACAGCTCCAGGTAGACGGAGGATGGAATTGCGAAAGAGCTAATGGGGACAAAAAGAGCTCGTTTGATACAACAATTTCGGTTCTGGAGGGCTTACTTGACTTTGAGAAATGCCATGGACCCAGTGCTGATTTACAGGCAGCGCGGAAATCGGGAGAAGAATATCTTTTGGAGAGGAAGCTGTTTCGCCGAAAAACAGATGGAGAAGTCGTCAAGGAGGCGTACACAAAGTTGGTATTTCCGTGGCGATGGCGATACAATGTACTTCGCGGTCTCGATTACTTCCGACAAGTATCCGAGTACACTGGAGAGAAACCTGACCCGAGACTAGGAGAGGCAATTCAGCTGGTAAGGAATAAGAGACAAGGAGACGGCAAATGGCTTCTTGACGACGATTTTAAGGGCCGGAGATGGATAGAGCAGGTCGAAGTTGGACAGCCGTCGCCTTGGGTGACACTCATCGCCTTGCGAGTATTAAAGTGGTGGGATCAAAAGCAGTCTGAATAATTGCTAATGTTTTCTACGCTACTACAACACGTATCTAAAGTTCGGACCGAAATCTTCTGATGCCTCTCTGTCGCCATCACTAGTGTCGCGAATGTCTCCGTACTTTCTGTCCAGCCTCCTATTCTCCCATGCAAATATGGTTCGTAGCAATGCGGCAACGATAGTAGTAAAAAACATGAATGCAGCACATATACTATGGCCTTTAGTATACGCTGGCCGTTCATCATGGGGATAGAGCCTCGTACCCAACAGTGGTCCGCACTGTCCGATGAGATTCAACAGTACGACGCCAGCCCCTCGCCGCTCATCGCTACCTTGGTTGTTAAGCACCCAGGGCAGCAGGTTTGCAATGGTTGGGAAGATGCCTCCCGCGGCAAGGTACACGCCTGCATACCTCACAGCCGTGGTAGTTCCCACGGCAAGCATAATGTATCCTGCGCCGCCAAGAACGGAGGTACACATAACGATGATACCGCGCTGTTGGGTGCGATCGGCCAAGAATGTGGTGCTTATTGTGATAAGAAACGACAGAAAATAGGGTGGAGCAGATAGCCCCTGAGCGTTGAGACCAGAGAAACCTGTATGAATTAGACACTGTGTACTCCTCGCCACTTGGTTTGCCAGGCTTGACGTACCTAGGTCGTTGAGAATAGTCGGCAGAAAAACTGGTAGTGACGAAAACGAGACGTTGCAGGAGAAATACATGAAGGACGTGAGCCAAGATTTGACATCAAGTAGCGTTGAGAAAGTTTCTCGCCAGTTCATATGACCGATGCGTTTCGCGTCACCAGTCTGTCGAACTCCGCGGGAAATAGCAACCTCCTTTTCCTCCTCACTTAGAAACCAGGCATCATGTGGTGAGTTTGGCATGACAAAGTATGTCACAACTGCCATTACCAGCACTGGAGCCCCCTCTACCAAAAACAGAAGCCGCCATCTCGCTATCAAAGGCTGGCCGGCTGTAATGCCATATGCCAGTGCACCGGCAAAGCATGTTGCTAACGGAGCTGCGGAGAAAAATACACCAGCACGGAGGCCTATTTCGCGACGAAGATAGAAAAATGACAGCAGATAGACAGTACCCGGACCGAACCCAGCTTCGAAAACCGCGAGAAAGAAGCGGCAAGCCATCATGCCTGCCCATGAATGAGTGCCTGCTTGGGCTGTGGCGGCAACTCCCCAACCAAAGACAAGAAATGCAACCCATTGTTTGGCTGGCAGAACTTTGAAAACCAGAATCAGCGGCTCCGAGAGGATGTAGGCAATATAGAATATCGTTAGGAGCCAATCATAGCGGCCGTCTTTGTCTAGATGTAAATCGCGGGACATTCCTGCAATTTTCGCATTTCTGGGAACCCGAGGTCAGTACTCCCTATGCGATTGGTGCTGTGCTCTCTTCCAGCTTACCCGATGTTGGATCTATCCAAAAACGCAAGCAGGTCTACGAGCAAATTAGAGAGCTTCCTCAAATACAGTACTGGTTCTTATGATTCCACGACTCACATAAAAACGTCAAAAGCGCGAGAACATTTCTATCGAGCTTGCGGACGACTCTTTTCTCGATGGTAGCTTTGTGCCCGATATCGGCATTTTCGGTGAGCGGCTGGTCGGATCCCTTGGCCGACATCTTGAGCAGCACACTGAAGGGGGGAAATCACACTGTATATTCGGCTTGTACCTCAAGGCTAGAAGAACACTTGCGTTGTGATGGCTTTTACCAGAATGTGTTGGCGTTCGTAAAGGTGACTGAGGTTGCTTGAAGCGAAGGGTTGGATCGCGGACCAGCAAAAATGGCGCCAGACTGAAATAGGGCTACTTCATTGCTTTTGGTGGAGTAGCAAATAGAACGGAGGATCTCCCTCGCGCCTGGCCACCCCATGTCATGGCGGAAGACTCTCTGTAGGCCGGGAATTTGGGCCGGCGGATATCAGCAGCAGATCATTATGTCGTAAAAGTTAATAAAGAGCCAGAGTCATTCGCAACATCGCTGCTACTAAACGTATAGTTGCTAGCCATCCTGCGTCCGCCTGCTTCTCACAGTTGCCACTAGCCTCGAGGCGCTGGCGACTCAAGCCTCTCCCGTATTTCCAGTTCAAAGTCGGCGACTTCAGTGTGATCTTGAATTGCGGTAGCAAGACATGGGGGGCTCCAGAAGAGGGGAAGCGGGGGGGGGGGGGGGAACGTAATCTCTTGGCGCACGACTGAGCCGGGGCGCCTAGACATCCTGTATCCTGCCTGCCTAAACCCGGTTGACGTCCCGGTACACCCACTGTAACTAGTTTAGCTTACTCGGCCTTTACCATGGTAGGGACAAGAGCTGACGGCGATGTCACCCATTGCATCGACCATGGTATGGATAGTGTCTCCTGAGGCATGCAACCAAATGGTACAATGAATAAAGTTGAGACAAGCTGAAAAAGGGAATTTGTCCCTCGAGGAAACGGAGCGCCGCAGCATCCCACAACCTCTGGACGACGCAGCATCGCTCTCACCCTCAGTGGCTCATCTCAAACACACATCCCCCCCCCCCCCGAACAGGACTACTCATGGCCGCCAATTATGACCGACAATGCGCCATGGTGGATTGACCGAGCCTATTACTGGAAGCAAACTTTGGCGGGCGCTAGCCTGACTTTTGGCGTTCTCGCGACACTCTTCTATGGCTTACGTATATGGGCGTCAAAAATTGCAAAACGTCGAGTCCGCGCGGATGATGTTTGGATGGGTTTTGCTGTCTTCTTCATGTGGGCAGAAACTGCATCCGTATTGCTAAGTGCGCATCTTGGATAGATTGTGCCTCAGCTTCCGAGCTTGATTTAACATGATGATAGAATGCTTCAACGGGGTAGGCGTCCCTTCTACAGAATTGCCCGACGACAATGGCTACCGGCTCAGACTGGGCTCTTGGCTTGTAGCCAAACTCTGTGTCCTAAGTATGGTGTGCTGTCGCATGGCAATTATCCTATTTTTCCGAACAGTATTTGGCGTCCACGATCGCACGCGACATATCCTCAATGGGCTGGCGGTCTTCAACATTATTTGGGGCATTGTGAGCTTGATGGTGTCCCTCTTTTCATGCACACCAGTCACATATTACTGGGATAAGAGCACACCTGGCGGTTGGTGTATAAACACAAAAATTTATAACAATGAGAGTCTGGCGTTCTCTGTACTGGGACTTGTGGTTGACCTGGCCATTCTCGCAACGCCTCAAAGCCGCCTATGGAAACTTCAGATCCGCAAGTCCCATCAGAGAGCTATTGCCGCCATTCTAGGAGTTGGCATGGTGTGAGTTTCGATATTGATAGATCAGCTATAAATCCAGTCATACTGACAGTAGCTCTAGGGTTTGCGTTTTCAGCTTGTTACGTTGCATACAGTTTGCATACTTTGACACCGCACATTTATCAAGTAAGGAGTCAGACCCTTGCCCAGTGAGGACTGATTAATGCTCTTGGTACTTTCACTAATCTCTGTAGCGTCGGGTAATTTGGAGACGATGTGGACATTTTTAGAGAACGACATCTCCATCATATGTGGATGCATGCCCCAACTTCGACCCCTTTTTCCTGGCATTCTTGACGATGGCGATGATGCCTCGCATGAACAACAGTGTGGAAGCGGAATATTTGTTTGGGGACATAAAATACGAGGAGGGGTTTCAACAACCATCACCAGCAACTCCGTTTACGAATCCCGAGGGAGAACAAACGCGCGAAATTCCTCCGAGATGGAACTCAACACGATTGAGGTTGAGACTGAGGTGCAGACCACGGTAACACGAGACAACAAGTCCATGACGACGGCATGAAGGCGAAAAATTAGCTGAAAGCGATTTTGTTCACCAACTTGACTATGAAATTCGTTCTGGTAGATTGTGAAGAAGCGTACTTGTCATTTTGTGTGTCTTATGAATCGTAATGTTCATTCATTCAAGTCATCAATATCCCGTAATGTTCGTAAAGGCGCGATAACTGGACTGCTCAGCATCTTCTTTCGTCCATCCCACGCATCCCCAGCAGCGCAGAAGACGTTGGGGGTCGTACTTGGACTTGATCTTCAGCAGTGCATCATAGTGACCACCGTACCATGCATTCATCCAGTCATTCGTAAACGGATTCGCTTCATTCTTATAAGCGGCGCCGCCGGTAAGCTTCTCGAGCTGGTTTGTGCCCCTTTGAAAGTCTTCGATGATATTACGGCGCTGTTCCAGGGTGCTATTCCAGGCAAATCTAGCGCCAATTCCAATTTCCCACAGCGAGTCGTACCATGTCGGGTGAACAGAAGTCTCATTTGTTAGGTGCCTTCCGCGACTTAAGTATGGTGAGTCCACAGGTATATAAGGAATGTTGCCTTTGGTGAGTTCATCGCGGAAGAATCTTTTGAGATTACTCTTCTTTGTCGCATCTTCAAAAAGGTCAGTTGGCGCCAACTGTGTGCCGATGAGCTGCAGATTGCCAACGGAATATGTGCTGCTCAGAACAAAGTCTTGGAAGAATTTATACCAAGTCGGTGACATTGTAATGTTGGAAAAACCTCCGTTTCTGCGGGCAAAAGTCGTAATTTGTACCAAAGACAACTTAGCCTCCAATGCGGTCTTTATCGTTGGGCTGACATATATGATCTTGTTGCCGTAAATATGGCCGCCCCAACCATCCCCTGCCAGATCTATTGCAGTGTCAACCAGCAGGTCCATAAATTCACCAATAGCAGCAATGTTGGAGGGAAACTCGATCAAAGCTACTGCCATTGGTCGGTTTGGTTCGACGATTTGAGTCGTCTCAATCACCACGCCAAAGGTGCCTCCACCGCCGCCTCGCAAGGCCCAGAATAAGTCCGAGTTTTGATATCTATTTGCGATCCGCAGTTGACCATCCGGTGTGACAATTTTAAATTGGACTACTCGATCAACCCCAAGACCATAGACATTGCTGAGCACAGAGTGGCCGCCGTTCTGTATCCAACCCCCGGATATGCCAACTGTCGGGGAATAACCACACAGGACCGTGACGCCGTTTGAATCTGCAAATTCATAAGCTTCTCCGCAAGAAACTCCAGCTCCCATCGTGACAGTATTGAAAGTTTCGGAAGAACTGCTTCCTGTGGGCACAAATCGAGGTTCGTAGCGAAGGCGCTGAAGTTTCCGAGTCCAGAGCAGCAACGAGCCAGCGCCCGAGGCGTCATTCAGATATGTGTGGCCACTGTTTTTAATGGACAATCGGATGTCGTACTTTGCAGCGTAGCGGAAAATTTTCATCGCATCGCATGCGTTGTGGATCGTGACAAAGTGTGATGGCAGGTTGCCTAGCCTGCAATCCTTTCCTTGCCAAGCCGCTGGGTTTGAAGGATTGGCAAGGTCAAGCAGACACTGGTCCTGAGAGTTCGGGTCCGACGCATTGATCGAAGAGGTGTCGTACATGTATGCTCCAGGGATTTCGCGTCTGTATAAAGGATCCAAGTAGCGGGCTTGTCGCTCAGCGCAAAGACTCTCCTGTCGTGCGTTTGGTTTACCATTGAACGACGAGAAGCATGGAAGGGCAAATGGTTCGATTGCTTGGACTGCGCCGTGCAAACTGGCGTTCAATGCTTCAATGCCCTCGCTATGAAGCGCAGCAACGCTCGCCGCCAATATGAGAAGCGAGAAGAATTCCATTGATCATAAAACAGCAGACCGAAAGTGTGGTGATGAAGTTGGCAGAAATTTCGCGCTGATCTTTTCACCTCAGCGCAGACTTGTGCTGTGTCCTTCGTCTGTTGTCTACCGATCAGTGTAAACTAGGCTCGGTCCAGTTGCCTGTGGGGATGGATGAGCTTTGGGCTGTGCTTCGGACGAGGCCGCTAAATGTAAAAAAAGTGTATGGTGAGCGTGGCTGCTCCTTTTGTTAAATGGCTTTGGCAAGAGCCTGGCCTGGACTTACAATTGCCCCCGAGTGGCTCTCATCACTCGTCATAGCATTGGTTTTTGGTATCAAACTATGCTGTGAGGGACACCGTGTGTCTCTGTCTCTAATAATGCCCTGGCTGCCTGAACAAACAGTGCTTGATCACTCCAAACTGGAAATGCAAGCCCGACCACTATTGTACTGAACCAGCATAGAGCACAGTCCAAGTAGGATTTCTTGCAATGGTTCATTAAGTATTTTAAAAATCCTTCTCAAGTAAAATTGGGGCCGTCGTCGACACGTTATATTGTCGCATTTTTACCCTGCCAACACGTGGTGGTGCAAGGGGCGGCTCAATCCGTCTTTGAGTGGCTTCGGTAGTCAAGTAATTTTGGTGTGCATAAGCATGTAGCCCAAAGAGCCTATTGTGTCTAGCGAAGCTGCACAATGGGATTGTGAGGACGGCCCAGCGACCCATACCCAGGCCCAAAGTGCAGCTATAATCTCACCGGCGCCAGCAATTTCCTCCAATGAAAGCCAACCACATTCTCCCAATAAGGTTAAACAATCATCAGATTCACAAATTAAGCGTATTTTTTGCATCTAATAGCGCGGCTCATTGTTTACATCGCATTGGCGGGTCTCGTTTGACGGGTTTTCTCCGTCAGGTGTCATCGTAATCAAAGGGATGTTCCTGTACGTTTGTATATAATGAGCAATGACCCCCAAGCAAACCGCCTACTTTAGGGTATAATCATAAATGCAAAAGTAAAAAGACATATCATTATGAAGCTCTTCCCTGTCGCTAGTTGTCTCATTGTGCTCGCAACAGCCCGTCTCGATAAGCCAACAATTAAGCCCGAGATTCCTGGCCTTGACGGTGGCCTCTTCAAAAACCTCAAACCGACTCACTCTACCAAGGACCAATGGGAATGGGGATGTAAGTGCCATTGATGCATCCCGTCAAAAGAGATAGCAGACACTGATGCAAGTATATAGGGATTCCCGATCGCTGCCGCGACGTAGCCAATGCTCATGGGCTTAGCCCCTACGACATCGAAGTCTTCAATGCTCACTATGACGATTGTCAGGACATTTGGATTATGTGCAGACACCACAATGCAGAAGTCAGCCAAGACCAGATGATCGATGTATTTGGGCGCCTTCCTGTTCACATGCGTGACTTTGTCCGCCTCACCATCGCCCTGCCGGTTCCCAAAGGTGGCAGTCGCAACGCCTACACCTAGTATGGAAATTCTTGATCTGGTAAATAGTAACAGCGCATGTGGCTAACAGTTTCACAGCTCGGACTTGGGGGACAACATCTACTTCGGCGACATTCAGAATTGGCCAACGCTCTGGGTACACGAAATCGGCCATACCATGGACAACAACGCCGTCCAAAAAGGAACAGATTTCTCTTCCACTCAGAAGTGGCTGGAAAACTACAACCAGGACTCTGCTATTTCCGACTCCTACGCTCAAACTAGTGCGACGATCCTGATTGCTCGCGATGTGAAAACCACTGTGCTAATACCTGCAACAGACCAAGCCGAGAACTTTGCGCAAGAAACTGTCATTGCGCTTTACGACAAGGTGGTCCCGGGCGGTATTGGGTCTGTTGAACCCAATTGGAAGGCCATCTTTCATCAATATGCCACGGTTCAAGATGCGCTCAAGGACAACTTAATTCCTGGTGGTCAATGCCGCAACAGATTTGCCAATGCGTAAGTGCTGCAATGCCTAGGGATTGACAAATGCTAACACGCGGTACCAGTGGCATTGTTTGCATGGGCCCTGCTGCTCCATGTGGAAAGAAGCGCGGCCTTGAAGCCCCGTACAACCTCACATTGAGCGATGCTGTCAATGTCATCCCTGTTAAAAAGAACTCAGATCGCAAAATTTGCGGCGTGCCCCATTGAAAAGGGAGTTTCTAAGAGTCGACCGTACATAACGGTACCTAGAACAACGTGGTGTATATAACTATGTAGAGCACTACAATCATTTCTTTATCCAGAAACTGCAAAATGTAGATCCAGCAATATTATGCACTTCCACTTGTCACAGATTCTAGACGAGAGAGAAAAGCAGATTGGAGCTTGAATTATGACAACCTGCATTTTACGGTTGAGGGATCGACCGGGATGTAATCTTTGGTCTGGTTTAATACCCAGGAGATTGGACTGAGGCTGGCCCGATTTGGCTGAACTGGCCCTAAGCAGAACCACCTCGGACCAGTCAACAACTCATGTCCACTCTCAGTTAGCCTTGTCATTCTGAGCGTCTTTCAAAACGGATTCATCAGCGCTACGTGGCCCAGTGAAACATCCCAGAGCGTTGGTCTGCCATGAGTAACTTCGTCCCAGGCAGGCAACGCCTTGATAGCTGTTACATACTCGATCAGTACATCCGGGACGAGATATTCGCGTTTGCTGTAGACCAATCGTGCGATAAAAGGCATTATGTGAGCATCAGCCAGCGTAGTCCCATGCCCAAAAAGCCATGTGCTTTCTCCGGAATAAAATTCCGTGATCTTATGGAACAAATGTTGAGTCTGCTGTTCTGCTTTCTGCACACTCGCCTCTGTCAGAGATGTAGATAGAGATTCAACAAAGCTGCCTAGTGAGCGTCTCTTTGAATTTAATACATTGTTGGCAGCCTACTTACAATTTTCGTTTGAATTCGAGCGCTTTGCGGTAGTCAGGGCTAATGTCAGTTCTCGACAAGAGCGCATCAACGCTTTCCGGGTCGAGTTTGTCCGTACGAGTACCGACTGGTACACTCAATGGCAGACCGGAGATGCGATGAAGATCATTTACCAAATCCATTATCACAGCACTCTGTTCACTGGGGATCAGCTTTGGGAATTTCATAGCCAGCCAGAGAGAGATATCCAAGCTCTCCGCCAGCGCGCCAGGCAAAGAATCTCCCGTCAAGAGCGGTACCTAGCGAGCAAGTTGAGTAATTGAAAGAGCCGCGCAGATTTTCGGGGACATACCTGGCCTTTAGGGTTCAATTTCAAGTATTCTGGTGTGATTTGCTCGTCTCGGTGCAAGTTGATTAACTTGTAATTTATTGCTGGAGCACCGTCCTCTGGGCCCGTTATGCGGCCAAGGACATTGGTCAGCCTAGCCATGATCGAATACAACGAAAAAGGGAACACATGAAGGGTATATTCGGACGCCATTTTACGATCAGACGATGTCAGGTGCATAGGCAGGCGAGGTCGTGACCACTTGCGCGGATTCGAAGGAGTGCAGGTTCTCTGCAGCAGTTCTTCGGCTGCTGCCCACCCTGGCCAAGCGTGGTTCATAAACACACGTGAAGAGCAGCAGTATTTCACGACGCCGCACAGAAGCAGCGTGGCGTAGTAAACCATGCCATATTCGCTCTATATTCTGTCCAATTCAAAAGATGTGTCTCTAATGACAAATCAGATGCTGAAGTAATGGAATTCATTTTTTCTAGCGCGTAGCCACTCGCTTCATCCTGTCCATTCTTGGAGCTTTCCGGTGGTTACGAGTATCTACGGCCCAGCCCGACTGACTCAACGCAACAGCTTTATTACTATGTTGCCATTTGCCTATGGATACGTGAACATGGAACTGTGATAAAAGGCTCACAGATTCAGTGGAGAAAGTCAAGACTATTGTAATACAATGACAAGGCGTTGTGCATTCGAGTTGTTATTGGTATCCACCAAAAATTAGGGACAACCTGGCCTGCCATGTTCGCACATTTTATCGTCAATCAACCGAAATCACTGCTGCGATACCGTCGCGATTCATTTTGTGGTAGACCAACCATCTCGAGGCGCGATGCACTTTGGCCGGGTCATTGGAACAGCATGCAGCTCGTTCGCCATTACAAACATCGACGACATCTTTGTCCTCGTCACCTTCTTCGCGGAGGCGTCGACGAAGAAGGCGACCACGCCTGCCAAGATTGCTCTGGGCCAATACCTTGGGTTCACTGTCATCGTTATTATCAGCATGATAGGTTTTGGCGCGTCGCTTGTGCTACCTTCGGAGCCAATAGGATTTCTCGGCTTATTGCCGATCTTGCTTGGAGTCTGGAACTTGATCAAACTGCTACTGCCTTGCGACGATGAGGAAACTGCAGAGGACGACATCGAAGCGGTCTCGAAGCTTGCTGGCATGAGAAGTATTGTCAAAGTTGCTGCAATCACGCTCATGAATGGTGGCGACAATATTGGGACATACATTCCTCTCTTTTCGCAAGCCAATGGTGCCGAGATAGCCGTCTATGTGATTGTTTTTTACATCATGCTTGGCATTTGGTGCCTGGCCGCCTTTGCAGTTATGCGGCAGAAGCACATTTTGCTTGTGGCAGAGAAATACGCACGCATCTTCATCCCTTTCCTTTATATTGGGCTGGGGATTTTCATCGTGGTGAAATCTTCCTGCTACCCCTGGTCGGTCGAGCGCATCAATAAGTCGACTTCAGCACACTCCGGACGGACAATTCTTGCCGTTGTTACCACCAGCGTCCTGTTGCTCTGCATTGGCGCTATGCTGTGGCTGCGCCAGCGACGGTATCGCTCCGACGATGGACAAAATGGCGGGAGGGTGTCCCCCACGCTACCACACCCCGTGCAAAGCCACCAATCTGACAACTCTGCACCCCATGACCAAACTTGAGTCTTCACTCTCCGCTGTCAAGACGTTTCGCAGATGCTACAGTACCTTCTGAGGCTCTTGGCGAGATGCGCGCCGTTCAATGATGCACGGCCTTCTACGCATTTTTAGCCAGAGTAAAACACCCAAAATAGCAAAGCTCTCATCATCGCCAGCACATGTTCCCCCGCAAACGAACAAGAGTTGCACCGAGGCGCTAAAAGCGGTGGCGCTGCAGATCTGGCTTATCTTCTAGTGAGCCACTGTAATATTACCACAGTGAGATTCGCCAGAAACGCAATGCTCTCTCCAACTGATGCTGTGGCTTGTGTACGGGGATGTGCGGGCGCGAAATATGTCTTCTCTGGGTGGGGGGACAAGCGTGCGGCCTATCCCTCGCAGCCTTTGCTACCCCCAATTTCATACCACAGCGCTAAAAGATGCACTAAAATGCGGGGAAGTGGAGGTTTCGGGGGAACACTCGCCGTCCAAGAAGTCTCTCGAGTCGGATGTGTCTCGCTATTCGCTCGCTTGGAAGCCAGAGGCACAAAACTCGAGAGCCTGATTTTCGAGAGGGGAACTAGACAGACCATGTGCCCAGCCATGCAAGCTAAGGATTGGCCCCGACCAGCGAGACAGTTAATTAGAAGGGCCGATGCACATATACACCACATATCCCGGATTTTTTATTCCCAGTTGAATTGCTCTGATTGAAACAGCTCAGATCGCCCTTGCCATTGCCATCATGTCTGCGAAAGGTCCAGCGTCTAATCCTGCCCCCTATGATGACCGTCGCACGTCTGTCAACGTCGATACATCAAACGATGCTGAAGCTGTTCGTGAGAAACCTTCTGCATCGGCGGCCCATGTAGAGTCGCCCGCTTCGTCTGAATCTGGGGATGAGCATCGAAAGGCCGCGGTCGCCGCCATTCGCCAGCAGCATACAATTCCTACCACAGGAAAACGCATCCCGACCGGAAAGTGGGAGTATATTTTATACTGCGTGTTTTATTTCTCCCTCAATGGCGCTCGTAGGTGATACACCTCCTCATTCCTCACATCAGACTAACACCATGATAGCAATTGGAGGTAACGGAGGGGCTCTGCGTCAATTACTGACCAGCCAACAATTTCCTGATGGAAATGTCAGCTGGGCTGGGCGTACACTGCCATGTGAGTTACTCCGGCGTGTCTTGGGAAGTTTCCTAGTATATGCTAACCCTCTCGCCTGCCAGTGAATTCATTTTTGCTCGACATCACAGGTATTCTGTTCGCTGCTCAGTTGGTAACTCTCCTTGTCATTGGCCCTTATGCAGACTACGGTACTTGGCGCCCATGGATTATGATTGGTATGCCACATATCCCCCACTTCGCTTTAGAAGATGAACTCGCTGACCCCTTCCAGTCGCTCAAGGTGCTTTGTACATAACCCAATTTGCGATGTGTGGCATGAGCAAGGCTTCTCAGTGGCAGTCTGCACAAGCACTTTTTGTTGTTGGATCGCTTGGTATGACCACCACCAAAGCACTTAGATGTACATGGCTGACCAACTAGCCGCAAACATTGCCAACTCTTTCTACGCCGCCACCTTCCCGAGCCTGGTCTATAACCTTCCTAAGATCATTGATTCAGAAAAAGAAGTAAAGGCGGGAACTAAGACGTATGTCGAAGCAAGATGTAAAACCTTGACAAGTGGCTAACGAATACAGACCTGAAGAGCATACGAAACTCGATTCATACGAAAGATCCAAGGTACGAATTTGTCACCATTATTTCTTCAAAGCCCCTCTGACAGCTGCAGCTTTACAATTTGGTCAACATCACTGGATCAGCTCTTGTCGTCATCACTTATGCAATCGCAGTTGGTATTTCAGCAGGAGTAGGCTTTGACACACCACACAAGCTGATCACCTCATACCGAGTCCTCATGGGCTATTTTGGTGCCATCACTGTTCTCTGCACAGTGCCGTTCTTCATCGTGCAGAGGCATCGTCCTGGACAGCAGCTCCCCGAAGGCTCACACTGGTTAACTGTCGGTTTGAAGTAAGTACTATTTCAAGTCGATAATTATACATTCAAGATCTAACGACAACCAAGGCAAGTTTGGAGCGCTGCAAAAAGCGTCAAACAACTTCGACAATGTCTGTTGTATCTTATCGCATACTTCATGCTTCAGGAGAGTATGTTTGTTGTCTCTCAGCAATGTCAATGTATCAGTGCTGACCTACTTGTAGCTTTTGGTACATACTTCAACATCACGGGTATATTGCAAAATGAGTAAGTTAACCATGTCCCAGTGTAGGGCTATTGCTAATTTGTGAACAAACAGGGTCATCCACTATTCGCCCCTGAAGTTGAATGCAATGAGTCTCGTTGCTGATTTGAGCGGTGGCTCTGGCACCGTCTTCATGCTGCTGCTTCAAAAGAAGTTTCGCTTCTCAGTCAAGGCTGGAGTCTTCTACGGTGCCTGCATGACTCTTGTACCGTCTCTCTGGGGCGGAATTGGTTATTTTACCAACGCTATTGGTTTTCACCACGTTTGGGAGTTTTGGATTGCCCAAGCCTGGAATTTCCAAACCGCCGCATGGGGCTCGTATCAGGTCACTATGATTTCAGAAGTGGTTCCAGCCCCCAAGGCCTACATGTTTTTTGCCCTATTCAACTGCGTGGGTAAAACATCTGGCTTCATCGGCCCTTTCATTTCCTCCGCCATAATTGAGCGCGCTAATGGAAACACCAGCGCTGCTTACTGGTTCTTGTTTGCCATGGGAAGCCTTGGTTGTATTGCATTGTACTTTGTGGACACTGACTTGGCCAAGAAGGATATTGCTCAGTACCTGGAGCGTGAGGCGCAAGAGTACTACTCTGAACACCAGCGCGCCGAAGCCAAGGCTGATGAAATTGATGAAACTGGCGGCAAAATCTAAGTCGCCGCTTGGAAAGCGCCTGTCAAACTGTTGCCATTTCATTTACATACGCTATTTATTGCAATATTTATGTTCATTACGTCGTATCCGCTTCCGCCCGTCTTAGTTCAGCTTCAAGATCCTCTAGTTTGGACTTAACAGACGGCGGGTCTCGTTGAAATGTGAAGAGCGCAACAAAAAGTGAAGCTGCAGAAACCCCCAAGCATACGTACATATCGATCCTGAACGCATCAATAAATGCTTGCCTTGCTTTCTGTTGTTGTTCCGGGTCAAATGTGAGGAGTATTACTGGAGAGCGGTAGAAGGCCTCTAGCTCGTCCTTTGACAAGCTGCCTTCAAGACCGGATTCGATTTGAGCGATGAGGATAATGATACTGATGGCGACACCAATGCTGCCTCCGAACACTCGCATCTGGGCGATTATTCCTTGGGAGATTGCTAAAAGAAAATTAGTTCAACGTGTTCAATATTGCAGCGAAAAAATTTGCTCTTACCATAATCCTGAAATTCAGACTCGAGCACGGCAATGAAGGTTGTGCTAGAGATCTTGAGGCCAAGTCCAACTCCCAAAAGAGCCTCGATTCCCCATTGTTTTGCTGGCGGCTTCATGCCGTCTGGGAGGTCAGATAAGAGCCCGCATGCAATAAGAATAATCGCACTCGCAATGACGAGCACTGGGAACGTATTGTTCCTTCTCATTGACAAGCCACCACCTAATGCGCAGCCAGTAGCACCGCCCGCCATTGTTGGTAGTAAGAGAACGCCGGCTTTTACTGGATCGTACAAGTTGACGATCTGAGCGCGCAGCGGGATATTGATGATTGCTAGTAGCAGGACAAACCCAGACAAGAACGTGTCCCTACAATTGAAATTTAGTGATCGTTTCTCGGTGCTGTATGATCAAATAACTTACAATGTTGCTGCAAGCATGATTCTGTTAGACAAAATCCGGAAAGGCAGTTGAGGATGAATATGTTCATATTTAGGATTGCGCGACAACACGCGCTGCCAATAAATCACCACGACCCAACATAGGCCGCTGATGATAAGAATGGATATTGTTGTGCCGCTCTTCCACGCATAGTCTTGGATGGCAGCTTGGTTAATGATAAAAACTGGCAATACTGTCCCGGCTAGGACGAGGATAGCCCCGAGGTAGTCAAGACAGCGGAAGCTAACAGGGACGGTAAGTTGATAGTCGCGAGGCCACAAGAAAAAAAGCACCACGGCAGGAACAAAGGCACATGGACCGCTAGGGAATAGTTAGTCTTTGGCAAACCCAAAACTACCAAGGCTCACATACTTTATCCAGAACACATATCTCCAGCCGACGTAGGTGGTCAATAAGCCACCAATTACAGGTCCGCAAACCCCAGCTAGAGCAACGATCGCTCCCATCGCAGATGAGACAATGACAATTTTCGAGGGAGGACTGAGCTCGGGAAACGATATCAAGGCAATAGCATAGAGACCTGCGCCGCCAACGCCTTGTGCCGCTCGAAATCCGATAAGTTGGTCGAGATTGGTAGATGCGCCGCAGCCCATCGACGCGGCGAGAAAAATAACGAAGGACAAAATGCAAACAACTTTGCGGCCCAGACAATCGGAAAGACGAGCCATTGCAACTGCGAAGCCAACTTCGGTAAGCGTATATGCTAGGACGACCCATGATGAAGCCTTGAAATCTTTATAATCGGCGGAGATGTCAACCAACATGGTCGCCACAACGGTCGCGTCGATGAGAGAGAGGAATAGGCCAAGCCCAATGCTAAGAAGGGATTGGGTCAGTATGTTCGCTAGCTGAGTTGGACAATAACAAGTACCATGCGAAAATAGTTATCAACCGCCATGCCGGAATAGGTTGTTTGCGCTTCAAGGTCGGACTCGGCGTTTCGCTGCCGTGGTGGCTCAAGTCGTTGAGTGTTGACGATAGTTCGTCTCTGATTGGCGACGGAGCCATGGAATCATTCTTTTCGTATTCCATACCATAGTCCTAGCTCGAGCCTACTATTCTATCATCTAACAATGACGTGTCGGGGGTTCTAGGTTTGATGAATTTCGAGAAGCACCCAAGACATGGAAGCTAGACTAACAAAACGTTAAATGGGATGCGCTGGACAGAATTGAGTCGCGCAAGTGCCGAAAAAGGCTAACAGCTTAGTTGACGGACCTCGGAAACGGTGACGTAGTGGATAGAAAGCTTTGATGGCGCTTTAGTGGCACGTCGATAGGTCTCGATGAGTTAGGGATCAGCGCGGACTGACAGAAGCCGACCACTGATCGTTACATGGGCTGCAAAAATGGCATAGCAAAACAGCCCGAGAGTCCGGTTGTCCGCGTATTTGAACATTTCACGATTGGTTTGACAGCGCGAACAGGCAAAAGTCCGCAAATGTCTTAGATGCGCCTGAAGCAGTGAGCACACAAAGGTGGCCAACCTAATCTACCCACTCACTCATCTATTAGTGATTTCCATTGGCGGCGCGTGCCGACACTCTACATTCTTCCAGAGACCGCTTTTGCTTTCCCACCAAGTCAAAATTGGCTTCATCCAACCACGCGAGAAACCCATTGTGCACAGCTGGCCATTCGTCATCGTTAATCCTAAACCATGCAGTATCTCTGGATCTGCCCTTAACGATCAGATGTTTTCTTACTCGAATTAGCAACCCGTCAAGTTCGTCATTTCTTCTCCGCCTTTCAGCAGACACTCCATCCACAACCTGGGGAAAAGAGGGGGCCAAGCTGACGCTGAAAGTGCGGCAACAGATGAAAAGCAAAAAAAAAAAACTCACCTAAAGACGCCCTCAAATGTGAAGCCAAGGCGTCTGGCTGCAGCCAGACTCGGTGCATTCAGGTTGTTTGCTTTCCACTCGACTCTGCGATAGCCCAACCCCTCAACAGCATGGCTGAGGAGGAGTGAAATAGCCTCGGTAGCCTCGCGTGTGCGTGTCAATACCCCGCCGTAGATGACGGAGCCGATCTCTAGACGTTGATGGTCAGGCTCGATATTGATGTAACTGAACATGCCTACTGGACGGCCGCCCACTACTATGGCATAGGTCTTGCTGACCTTGCTTTCGCAGAGACTGTTTATGTGCTGAGTAAAGGCAGCCTCCTCTAGAAACGGGCCGCTAAGCATATACGTCCATCGCCAGCCGTTTTCCTCCCTCCCCAAATGTAGAAATAAAGACGGTGCATGCGATGGCTTGAGGAGTTCGAGGTTGCAATATTTGCCCACGATGGTGTCTTGTGAGGGCAGCATGGCTGGTCCAGTTGTGACTAGTGCGCCGACAGGCTGGCTGACCACACTCATATTGAAGACGAGGATATGTTTTGACTACATCTGAGGCAGGTTTTCGAGCATCACAAAGGAAATAAATTAGTGAGGACATTCTTGAGCCCACCACGGAGACTAAAATGACCCGACTGACTCACAGAACAAGGACGGACCGTTCTTCGGCGATGCGAATCCACTCGAACAGCATCGTCACGAGCCTCCACCAAACTCTGGAAACAAAGCCTCGCTACCCTACATGATATATGATACACCTTTCTACCCAAGGCGTCTACCCCAAAAAAGCTCGAGGTCACAGGAGTTAAATCTTGATGTAGCATTGCTGAATTTGTGTATAGGGTTGTTGTATTCTGCGTATCTTATACCTTTCAACGATTTGTTTCCCCTCGGAAATAATGAGTTTCATGAATATATGTATGAATGCGTGGCAGGCAATACAACGACACTATGTATTGCACAATTACCTCTTTATACAGGAGGAGGGCTGTTAATGAGCTACACATAGACATTGAGAGACATATGAAAAAAAAGAACCAAAAAAAAAAAAAAAACCGCCCCGTACTGCTCTGATTGGACAATTGCGACAGCACTCGGATTGCTGCCAGAACAAGCTCGGAGGTTCTCGTCACAGCAACGCCGAATGAATGGCTGTCACTGCATGGAGTTCTCCGCGATGGAAAACTTCCAAAGTGCGAACTAAATAAGTCTGATAGTCCCGAACAGACTCCTGGCATCTTGCCTGCGGCCGCGCGAGTTAAATCAAGGAATCTAAAATTATGCATCGTGCGCTAAACCAGCAACCTGCTCGCATCTTTTGGCTGCCATTGGTCAGCTCGCGCTTTAAATCGCCCTACGGTCACCACCGAGATTCACCATGGAAGTCATCAAGCTCCGCGACAACTACTGTGATGCCGACATGACCACTCCCAACAAGTTCAATTATATTACGGAAATTCCAGTATTAATACTTTAGTTTTAATTCTTGCTTTCTAATTTAGATATCAAGTCTCGTCATAAGTCAATCGCTCTTTCTACCACTTCCTGTTCCGCACGGTACCGAAAAACTACGATGCGTGTTCTTGTTATTGGCGGCGGCGTTGGTGGCCTTGCCCTGGCACACGGCCTTGGCAAGGCTGGAATCGACGTCCAGGTATTTGAGAAGCAAGTGAGAGCCCATGTACCGTGTGTATTTAATTAGGCGTCTTGTTGACATTTGCAGCCACGAAACACCGAGAGCCTCGCTGGCTACGGCCTTCGCATTGATTACAATGGACGACAGGCGCTGCGGTCATGTTTGCCTCTTTCAAGTTGGACAAGAACTCAATCGTTGTTTTCCTCTTGCGGAACCCAATTGTTTTTCCGCGATACCCAGCTTCGGGGTCTGGCAACCAAAGACGATGCTGAGTTTAGCTTCAAAACCATTCCAGAAATTGAGCGCAGTGGCATTGGACAGTTGGATTTGCGCGATGCTCTTCTTGATGGTCTCGACAATGGAAGCGACTCCATTGTTCTCTGGGTAATGCCACTTGTTCGATAAGAAAACATCCTGGATGGGAAAGTAAGAGCACATTTTGAAGACGGTACACATCACGATGCCGACCTTATCGTTGGAGCAGACGGACCATGGTTCGGAAGCAAGGTCTCCCGGACGTAAACCAAATTGACCTTGGAGTCTCTGAGTCTCTGCTGTTGCCGGTCGATATATTCTGAACGACGAAAACATCCACCGTTTTCCTGCAGACTTGACAAGCGGATCTCTGAATAATATCGTACCTCTCGGGAAGGGCTGGATGCTTACGGCACCATGGAAGTCACGACCAGCCGATGGTGACGAGCTGTCAGCCCCTCAGCGATACATAGTTTGGGCTTATGTTGCATCTTCAGACGACATTTCATCGGACGTGGATCGCGGAGACCTTTCAAAACTACAGGATTTTGTGCTTAAGGGTATGGACGGTTGGTCGCCAGAGCTACGAGAACTAGTTGTTGGTTGTGACGCGTCGAGCACCAAGTACCTATCTTTGCGATCTATGCCCATACTTGCACCCTGGGAGTCGAGCAACATAACGTGGATTGGTGACGCTATTCACAACATGACACCGATGGGAGGAGAAGGGGCCAACACGGTGCTGCGTGATGAGGAAACACTGACACGCTGGTTAGTGGACGCGGCTGCTAGAAGGCCGTCGGTAACAGAGAGCGTCATGGGCTACGAAGAGGAGACGCGCAAGTATGCCAATGAAGCTTTAATGCTGTCGACGCAAAATGCTGTCGACGCAAAATGCCGTCAATGCCTGTGACGGAGGAGTAGTGAAGCGCGCCATGTTTCACGGCTTCTTACGTGTCGCTCAAGCTGTGCCGTTCGTGAAGCGTGCAACTCTCAGCCGTACTGATAAAAGATAAATACTAGGTATATAACAGAGCGATGCAAAGAACGGTGGTATAAGAAAAGGCGTTCAACATAGTGTTATGAGGTAATTGCTTTACTGTCAAATCCAACTTTTATACTTTGCGGTCGTTGGTGAACAAACTAAACTTTGCTGCGTGGTCGTGAAGCCATCGCAGTCATCGCTGAGTCTTGACATCATTACTTAGACTCCGGGGATTTTCCTTAAAACTAGATCGAGTTTGTATCATAGCATCATAAGCGGTCACCAATGCTCTGAGGCGACATGTTAATGGCTGGAGAGGTGGCTTGATCCCAAGTTTATCTCCACAGCTTGGAAACACGGACAGTTAGCAGCATGTAGTGAACACGGTCATACATGTTATGCAGTGCGATACGTTGCCAGCAAAGATACAATGCCCAAGCGCACCAATAGAGGCATTGCAAAATGATGAAATGGTATGTTACATGGCGAGCAAGGAACCTGGGTTCGCCCTCGTTTTCCCCGCATCAACATAAACTCGCTGATTGGCAGGACTGGCTCGAAGGGGAAAGAATCACGCGCGGGGTCTTAATTAAATGCAGTGTCAATCACGCTGAACCCTTCCCGCGTGGCGGGCTACCTCTGCTGTCAAAGCGGTGTTTACGGCCATCGAAATGAGAATGCTGGGAGTGGTGCACGGGTTACAAAGTGGTTGTTGCAATTCGACGCGATTGTGCTTGACCCTGGCGGTAAATTGACCTGCGATACTAGGCAAGGACAGTGTGTACGCGATCAACGATATGAAGGTCATTTTGGAGACAGGCAGTTCTGTCATGGGGGACAATGCGGTAGCTTCGGGAGGGAAATCACCAGGCGCTTGCAATCCTCAGTCCGGTTACTGCAGCCACCCACCGCTCTTACGGCAGGTATTATACCATATGCTTGGGATGCATGTACGTGGCAAACGAACCTGTAATACAGCACGGCAATGACTGCGCTGCCAGTAAACTACCCATTAATTCCGCAATTAACTTCTGTGTCCCGGCGGCTGTCCCGCCACGGTGGCTTTGTGCGCTGTGCCCCCTACCCCGCGCTGGACTGAAGCCTTGTTTTAGTGGGCTTCAGAGCATCCACCTCGCTGTCTCTGCCCCGCAAGCCACTGTGTCTCCTGTATTTCCTGTCTTCTGCCTGCGACGGCTTTTTGAGGTTTAGCTAGTCTACCCCGCACGCTAACTTTAGCCTTCTCGTCTCGGCGCATCTCCCCCGACCTCTTGCTTCTTTTGCTGTCTTTCCCCCAAGGTGTAATCTCGTCTCGGCCGACGATCATTAATCTCAAAACGCGCCGACTTGGCGCTCGAATGAAAATCGAGCGCATGCGTTGTCCGTCACCGCTTGGATTTCACCGTTTCTCTGTCCTAGCACGACGAGTTTATCAGAGGGGACAACAGCAGCCTGATTCCCCATGTCCCGCTGCGTCCAGTCACAAAGGCAACATTGTCACCGACATGCAGCCGAGACAGACCTTTTATCGTGATCGACAAGACAGAAGCTTCCTTCGCCTAAGTCTCTTCTTCGCATGATACCCACTTCGTACAGAATGACTTCTTTTTTGTTTGCCAAGAGGAGGGGTAGGCCACACGATGCAACCCTATCCAAGCGTAGACCCTTGCTACTTCTCATCGCGCTCTTCTGATTCACCGACTGCTTGCCTGTAGCTTCTCCGCATCATGCAGACTTGGCTCGCACAGAAATGAGACAAGACGGTTAGCTCAGGCGATCCGGGGACTTTGACAAGGCAAAAAAAAAAAAAAAAGTAAAACACAGCGAGCACTAGATCGCTCCCCGTCGTGTATAAATAGGCCGCCTTTCATAGCTCTCGTTGGCATAGTCTGCGTGAACGAAAGACCCTCTGAATTGGTCCTCTCATCTCCTCCTATCCCTTCCCACATCTGCGCGCATTGTTAACCAGCAGCAACATCATGCGTTCCGCTCTTTCCCTATTAACGGGACTCCTCCCTGCTCTCACGTTGGCCAGTGTGGCCAAGCGAGCTCCCGTACCTTATAAAGTGCAAACCCCTCCATTGGACACGGATTGGACTTACAAGGTTGGCACCGACCCATGGAAAGAGTATCCTCGTCCCCAGCTTCAGCGTGACGCATGGCAATCCCTCAATGGCATCTGGACTTATGAGAGCGCCAACTCCGAGGCCCGGCGCCCTGATCTGAGCAACGGTCAGCTCGGGAGGGAAGTCTTGGTACCCTCCTGTATCGAGAGTGGTCTGTCTGGAATTCAGGAATTGAATCAGACAAACATGTGGTTTGCCAGAAGCTTCAAGGTTCCAGGCGAGTGGGACGGCAAGACCATCCTCATCAACTTCGAGGCCGTCGATTACGAATCCTCCGTCTACGTAAACGGCGTCAAGGTTGGCACCAACACAGGTGGCTATAACCGCTTCAGCATCGACATTACTAGTCATGTGAAGAAAGGACAAGACAACAGCCTGTGAGTTCGGACTGTTTTACCTTTGAAATACATGCCATTAACACCAGTAGCTTGGTTTTTGTCTACGACCCTACCGACCTCGAGGTTATCCCAATCGGCAAGCAGACTAGAAACCCCAGTCACATCTTTTATCGCTCCTGCAGTGGTATCTGGCAATCCGTGTGGCTTGAGGCAGTTGAAAAGAATTACATCACCCAACTTGATGTGACAGCTGACATGAATGGACAGCGTAAGTGAATTGACCACAAAAAAAGGGGTGGACTGTCGTCAACTGACCAATCCAGTCTCCATCACCGCTCATAGCTCCTCTGGCGCAAGATCACCAGTCTCTCTCAAGCTCCATTCAATTGGTGACGGAAGAGCGGTCGCAGCTTCTGCAGCAGGCTCATCAGACCAATTGCTCAGTGTCAAGGTTCCTGGAGTTAAGCTCTGGACACCCGATACTCCGAACCTGTACAACTTCACCGTCACAATGGGCAAGGATGTTGTGCACTCATATGTGGGTTTCCGAAGCATCACAAAGGGTGAAGTCAATGGTGTCACCCGCCCTCTGCTGAATGGCAAGTTTACCTTTCTCTTTGGAACACTGGATCAGGGTTATTGGCCTGATGGCTTGTACACCCCGCCCAGTCGCGAGGCAATGGTCTATGATCTCAAGACCCTCAAGAAGCTCGGCTTTAACACTGTTCGCAAGCATGTAAGTTGGTTGGCCCGACACGAGAGAGAAATGAATCAAGTGTCCTAACCGCAAATTAGATCAAAGTCGAGCCTGCTCTTTTCTATCAAGCCTGTGATGAAATCGGCTTGATGGTAATCCAGGACATGCCCTGTTTGCCCCCTCCTTCTCAGCCAAGCGGTGAGCAGCAGCAAGAGTTCCAGCGCCAGCTTGAAGTCCTCATCAATCAACACAAGAGTTACACTTCCATTGTTCAGTGGATCATTTACAACGAGGGATGGGGACAGCTGCGTGGCCCACCATACCCTGAAGAGGTGCTCACCCAGGCCGTTCGCAACTTGGATCAGTCGAGACTTATCAACTCTGTCACCGGATGGAACGATCACGGCTATGGTGATTTCCTTGACAACCATCACTATGCAAACCCCCAATGCGGCACACCATTTTACTCCATTTTGTCCTCCAAGTACGACCCCAAGCGCATCGGCTTCCAAGGCGAATTCGGTGGTGTCGGA
The DNA here is from genome assembly GCA_022702485.1 of Simplicillium sp. C3G150-2. Classification (NCBI taxonomy): domain Eukaryota; kingdom Fungi; phylum Ascomycota; class Sordariomycetes; order Hypocreales; family Cordycipitaceae; genus Simplicillium; species Simplicillium sp. C3G150-2. The sequence goes on along the minus strand of JAJIYY010000005.1, from coordinate 33,897 downwards.
CATGTTGTGTCCGACGATCAGTAAGTGTCGAGCCTGCTCTTCGCCCCCTAGCTTTGTTCTAACAATGCAACTAGTCTTTGGAATGTTCAACAGGCACGCGATACCATCAACCAGACATACGAAATCCACTTCGATCTCGATACTTACAACTACCGTTCTGGCTTGCTGCTTGAAGAACTTCGCCAGCAGACAGAGAAATTTGCGTGCAGTGGCGGGATTTGGACCCAAACCACAGACACAGAGGGCGAGGTTAATGGTCTGTTGACTTATGACCGTAGGGTTCTGCGACCTGATGAGGCCCAATGGAAGAGGCAAATCAGAGCGCTTTACAGCACGGCCAGGAAGCGAGGAGGTGCTTAGGACATTTCTTTTGTTTAGAGAGCTGAGACTAGCACGTCTTCAATGGAGACACTTTGTAGCAAATTGCCATATCTTAGCATATAACAAATTCATTTTTAAACATCTTAAATATTTCCACACCAACGGCCAGGGGAGTTGCCATTAGCATGTTGAGAATGCAGCCAGAGCGAGAACGAAAACCGACCTGCCTGGAAGCAAGGGAAGCAGGTACGTGGTCGCAAAGCCAGGGCGACGAACACACACCATCGTGCTTGGCCAGACTATCTCACAAACCCAGCGAAAGTAATTCTATCCGATGGTGTAGGTGAGCGTATGTATTGATGACTTTACTAAACTGACTTTTCGACTCTTTCATCCGCTGGTTTGGCCCCTGCATTGACGGGATTCAGACCAGCAACGTCGGTACTTCGCAGCCCATCAATCTCGATGTATGGGCCAGGATAGTTCTTCCTTCCATCAAATACCCAAGTAATACCGGCGATCAAAAGGATTATTCCGAATGCGACAATACAGTAGTTCATTGTGGACGGTGTCGCGGGCAATTCAGGCGGGAAGACAAAGAGCACGGTTGTAAGGATAGTCCACAGCACGCCAACCTACATTGATAGTCAGCACAATTGCACATGGTGTATCAAAGGAAGTCAACTCACAGTATTTAAAACCCATCCCAGAGCGCCGCTGAGCTTGAATGTTCTATCCGCTGGTAGGGCTCGTCGGCCTCGCAGCATGTTGATGGCCGGAGGAATAGCATACGAGACACCAAGCGCGACGACAGAAGCCGAGGTAATGGCGTTGAACGTACTTGATGAGCCCAAAAAGACACAACCAAATATGACTACCCAACCAGCAGTCCACAATAGTGCATTGAGCGGCAAGTCTAGTGTAGGATGAACCTTGGCAAATACCTTGCTGAAAGGGAGGCCCCGATCGCGAGCAAAGGCATAGCTCATTCGACTGCTTGTGCACATGAGTGTGACGGAAGTAAAGATCATGCAGATGAGGGGAAACATGACTAGGCACACGCTTCCAGCACGGCTCTTGGTGGCATCAACAAAAACCCGGAGAAGGGGACCTTCTGCTGCTTTGATAACGTCGTCGACATTGTTGACGCAGAAGAGAAGACAGCTCAAAAAAATGAAGCCCGTGAACATTCCCACGACGATACAATAGAGCATAATCTTGGGGCCTTGTATGTGAGGTTCGGGGATTTCTTCGATCATGTGTGCTGTGGCATCGAAACCTGCGAGAAGAAGAGCGTTAGGGATGAGACGAATGTGAACGCAGGTGTATATTACTGCGTACCTGTGAGCGCAAAAGCACCCTGCAACAGACCTAGCAGCCATGCTACGCCATCTGGCCATCCGGTGTTGTTGATGAACGACCTGTATACAAACTCGCCTGATTGGAAGTTTGGCGCAGCGCAAGACAAGATTGTGATGCTGATGACGACAAATCCGGTCATGGACCAGATGAAAGCTGCTTTGGTGACATAGGGCAAAAGCCTCGTAAGGAACATGTTGATGAAAAGAGAAAGCAAGGTAATGAAGATGTATATGAGGAACTGGTGCCAAGCTTTGGGTTCGTAGGTCGGATGCATCAAGGTCGCGATGTTCAAGATGAACGTACTTCCAAGCAGCCCTCCAGTTGCGCTCAGTGCAACCCAGCCAGACACATTGATCCACCCCGTAACATAGCTAATTCCACGACTCCATCGCTTCCACGATACAATGGCAGCCCAGTGATATTGACCCCCCGCGGTGGGATAGGCGGATAAAAACTCGGCTAGGGAGGCAGAGAGACATAAATTGCATATACCGGCGACAATCAGCCCCCAAATGACAGCACTCGGCCCACCAGAGGGCAAAGCCAGCGTAATGGACGCCGCGAGAGCGGTCCATGTGTTGAGGATGGCGAAGGCAAGGCCGAGCATGGACAGCATGGAAAAATTGCGTTTTAGCTCTTGCTTGTGGCCCATACGCTCTAGAGCTGCGGCATCTCCTTGGCTCTGGGTAGGGACAACGGGGTTGACACCATCTTGGCCGCTGTTTCTCTGACGTAGCTGCGTCATGATTGTGACAAGGAGGTTATTCAGGTAGACAGTGACAGTGCAAAGAAGCGCGACACTCCGATGCCAAAATTCTCGGAGGAGACACGTAATTGGAAGGATGTGACTTTGGAGAGCGGTGATAATGCTTTTGCAGGTTGGTGAGGAGGACGGGGAGTTCTGGGGAGACGCAGCCCGCGGGCAACGGCCGAGCGTGCAATTTCTTGATTCTCACCTACTGATAACTCGTAAGTTCGCAGGGAGCCATGCCTGGGAGTGGAAGTTGGGGAAGATCAAAGCCCCACCAACCGCAAATGGACGAGAGCGTTCAGTGGCACCCAGCGGCACACCTAGCGGAACCTATTAGGTGGTACTTAGTGGGGTAACCACCTGTAAGATTGATTGGCTTCACCGTGGGAGGCGCAATTGCCAAGTCGCGTGCGCGCTGCCCGGCGCTGCCGGCATGTGGCCTGACGACGCCAGTAACTGCATTTTCGCACTCATTACCCACCTAGTTCTGTTTGTACAAGTTGTGCCATCAGCAGGCAGCAGTAACATAACCAAATATGACCCGTGAGCCATGGCCACCAGCCTACATGCCTAGCATCCCGCCCTCACACCATCAGTCGCAAATCCGCGCTCCAGCGCTCCTTCACTGCCACGGCGAAACTACAGCACTGTTCAAAGCCGTCAGCTTGACTGCCGTAAAGGTCGCCGAATTCAAGACCAAGAATCCGCGACGCATCGACGGCGTCCTCGCAATCGACACCAGGCACGTTGACTATCTAGTGGCATTGATGGCCTGTGTCTGTTGCCTTAAAAGGATAGAGTCATGGCGTAGTGAGTCAGTTAATTAACTTCATGTTACTTAGTTTATTGTCTATCTTGCGACAGTGATGGCAACGAAAGCTCATGCATAATAAAATGCACAAGTTTCGTAATTAGCAGCAATGTTGTTTCCGTCTGGTCCGTGCTCGATATTGAAGGAAATTCCATCCTCGGGAAAGGCTTGCGAGTCTGTTACCATCTGCCTATACACTGACAGACATGAGCCTTCACAGTCCAAAATTTTATAGCCACTGCTTACAAGTCCTGTCATTGGCATGGCATATGGAACCACGACGGGCATTCCCGGTGCGTTGAAGTCTTGGAAGTACCATCCGCTCTCATAAAAATCTTCGGTTCCAGTCCCTAGCATGGTCGCAGCCGTGTCATTTATTTGTCCCGGCGTAGTGCGATTCAGCCATACCTGTTCATCGCCTTCCAGAAATTCAAGTGTATTGCTAGGTTCTTCGATCGCTCCCCTTATGGTATGTGTTACACCGTATGCCACCCCGGGACCCTTAGTAGACAGCAACGGCCAAAGCTGCTTTGGTGTTGTTTCGCCTCTGCGATATTGAGTGCGGAAATACCCCCATTCCGAATCGGACGGTTGGTTGCTGCGACACTTTTGTATCACAGTACTTATTGTTGCATCTATTGGCTTGCCTGAGCTGGAGAGTAGTGTGAGAGTAGCAGCCTTTGTAAAAGGCATCGGAAAGTATGTGGTCCATGCTCCGTTCGCAATGAGGGCGTCAACACTAAACATCATTGAACGAGTGAAGCCTTTGGCTAGCCCACTTCCGAAAAAGGCGGCCAAGGAAACGTTAGAAACAGTCTCATGGCCATCAAAAGTGAGCGTGAGCCACATGTCAGGTATGGGATCCTTGGTGTGGTTGGCATCGTCGTATTGGAACTCTCTGAGGCCTTGCCATGTTTGTCCCCGAATTCGATAGTCCTACTTCTGTTAGTCACCGCTGATAATCTGATTGGCTCTCACGGCTTACATGTGCAATCTCATCTTGTGCGTTGTTCCAGCCAACATTCAAGACATCCATCAATACCCAGTCCTTTCCTGGAACATATGCCGTAGATTGCCATTTTCCACTCTCAGAACGACAGTGAAGAGAATAGAAGAACTCGTTGCAATCCAAATCTGAAGAGCGACAGCTGACAGAGATATTGATGGAAGACATTCCACGTGTCAACGTTGGCGCGATGGCTAGCACTTGATCGTGCCAGACTCCAGTCGATGTTGGCGCGCCGCTGTCCAGCACGCCTGCTTCATTGCCGTTGACTTTAATCAGCACCTTTTGGTAGCCGATTGATTTGTCGATTCTGCGAGTCAATCTGCACTCTGAGCTTTTGGGGTCCAGCTTCAGAGTGAATGCGCTGCCACCAGTGCTTCTAGCGTATGCCCTCCCGTCGTCTTCCACATATGCGGTTGCTTTGATGGAAGGAATGCGAATTGACAACTGTGAAACAATGCCACAGCCGCTTCCCAGGGCTACTTCTTTCGAATTGGTCGCAATTTGTGGTGTCCTTCTCCCCCAGGATGACTTGGGATCCTCAACACCAAATCTGCCCTGCTTCGCGAGCACGTCTGATGCAGTGTCGCTAGGGTCGAAAGTATGCGGCTTCACATGACTAGGAAACCTCCTATACACAAGATGATAGAAATGAGGGTTGTTGCTGGTGGTTACGCGCATGGATTTACTGAACGGCATGGGGACTTTGATAACATTACCACCCATGGTGTCGTTGGTATTGCCCACCAATGGCCAAACAAATGGTGGCCCCTTTCTTCCATTCACTATGTCTTGAATGGAATCAGAAAGCACAATCTTGCTGTCCAATGTTATTGTCAAGATTCCAGCCTTTGCAACACTATCCGGATCATACGTGAACCAAATGTCGGATATCTGTCCTGGGCCCTCATATTCCGCTATGACGCAGGCAGTACCGTCGAATCGCAGACACGAATGAGTTCCATTGAACCCATCGTCGTTATGATTCTGTCTGTCATAGGATGAGAACTGGTGCGTCTCTTCTCCAGGTCGCAACTTGAAAAGATCGAGGTGACGATATGCGTCCCAGCCAACGAGTGGCCATGATGCTAGCACTGTATAGCTTAGCAAGCTTGTAGTCGCCAGTATCTTCATTGCAACAGAATTGACTATTTTAATAGTTATACAAAAACGTTTTGGCAAGAGCACAGGGAAACTTTCGTATTTATGCTGTGTTGTAACAGCTCAGTATCGGACCTTTTTTTCAGCCCTCGAATCCTACTTCACTAGTACCAGTTGATTCGCCGATGTGATGTGCTTCTAGCTGGATACATAGAAACAGCATGCTAGGCTAAGTTTTGAGGTATCTTTGTCTCATTGCTGATCCGCCATACTGGCACCGATGTATGCAATACGCCTTATATCCGACGGTGTTTTGTGGAAGTGAAGGGCCAGTCAATGACTGCCTCGCGGACATGAGAACACGATTCCGCGAAGGAAAACTGCCTGCAGAAGCGACGCTAGCAGTCGGATCAGCACGTCTAGCACTAAAATGCCATCTACTCTTACAAATCCTACGCAGGCCAGTCACAAAATCAGTGGTGCAGAGATCACCATATTCTGCACCCCACGTACTTCTAATAAAGGATTTAGAACGAGCCCTATAGTAGTCGCTGTGTTGCAGGACACAAAAAGTCTGTTCAGGCGCAATCTAGCATGCCTGTATATGCGGCTTGCAACGCGGTTTTACCGGCCTACGCCCGCCGAATCATTCCAGTTTCCACCAGTTGGAGTACTGGTGTTAAATGAGACATTCTGAATGGTATGCGTATTTTGGTCTATTGTCGGAAGTTGACGTCTTACGAGTCGTGGATGCCTAAACACTTCATGACTTTGTCAGTATAATCGATACTCCAAAGCATGTATTGGAAGCACCCGAAGATTACTTTCTGAAAGGACTGTCAACAGAGTTGCTGAATGGGTTGTCTTGTTTGAGAAGTATTCCGCTGAGCTCGCGAGCGAAGAAGGTGCCAGTGCACATTGCGACATGGACGCTGGATCACGACTGAACCGGGTCGTTTTCAATTGTCTTGTGGGAAAATTAAAAATGACTTCGAAGCGCCTGGTATGCGAAACGTTTTATTGGATGTATTAATCACAGCGTCAATCCAACAATCTTAGTAATTTAGAGCAATGTATTTGCATCAAGTGGGCTGTCGCTCATCCTAGTGCATTAAAGACCTGTCAAGTCACTTAGTTAGCTCCGATGGATGTGACGACAGAGAGAAACCTCCCAGCCCGAGAATCAGAAGCTCCGAGTCGCGCCTGAGTTTTGGCGGGCCACAGCTAGCTGTTCAAGGAACCCCAGCTTTCTGAAGTAGCGACAACGCTGATCCTGATTTGGGCGATACGCTCTCACAACAGTTGGGGCCTTGTACAAAACGCGAGTCGTCATTAAATTTCAGGCTAAATAACAGACGCAACGTAATCAAAAGTGTTCATATTAATCAATCGTATGGACTTGGAAGTAATTAAGCTGATGTGCAGTATGTAGTATGCAAACTATTAAACTAAGAAGTTGAGCGTCTTTGCAACGCTTGGGACGCCGTTGGCGTTGAGGACGAAGAGCATGTAGTAGCCTGGAAGAAGAATACCAGGATCACCAGGTACATCGGCCGTGTACTGATTAGTTCCAGCGGAGTTCAACTTCAGAGGAATACGACGCTGATCAGTGTTAACGGTATGGGTTGTTGTGCCGTAGCGAATCAAGGAGGCAGATGTAACAGCTGAATCGGTCGTGATCTGAAGTCGAGGACCTTGAGCACCCTTTGAGATTGTCGCCGACTTGATTGTTGGTCTGGTAGCAGGAGATCCGTCATTGTTGAGGAGATACTGTGGCGTATAAATTTGGGCATCGAAGTGGTTGGTTGTGCAATCACCGCAAAGACCGCCACCGCCATTAAGAACGGTTGCGTCGGGCAGCAAAAGTGAGATGCTATGGTAAACACGAATAATGGTATTGCGCTGCATCTTTTTGAAGCTGTCTTTCGCAGGATCGTACATCTCAGGAACAAGCTCGGGGAGGTTGTCCGAGAAGGGTTGGGCATAGGACTGGCCACCGGCAATGAACGTCTTGCCATCAGGAAGTACGACGGCATTGTGGAAGACACGGGGGAACCACATTCCATTGCTGGCAAACTTAACGTCGGGTTGAGCGCCCGTGTCTCCAATAGTGATGATATGAGCAGTAGCATGTGAATCAGCATCTTGGTATGATGTTGCGCCACCAGCAGCGAGAATCTTGCCAGCTACCGCATCGTACATAACAGAAATGCCTGCCATGCTATCGGGATCTAAGCCTCGGTTCGACTTGCGCTGTCCGGCACCTTTAACTGCGCCGTTACCGCTGGTGTAGTACCAGTTCATAGCAGTACTGGGACCAGCTTGGAAAACACTTCCATTCTTCCATCCGAACAGCCATGCGTGGTTGTCAGAGCGGTAAATACCTTCCTTATCATTTGTGAGCAAAGGGTCCACGGGGCAGCCAGGCAAGTTCTTCCAGGTTCTGGTCTTGGGGTCGTAAACCTCGCCCGGTTTCTTCTTTCTGCCGCCACTCCAGCTGCCTCCAATCGTGAAAACGCGGCCATCAGACAGAGTTGCCGAAGATTGATAACCTCGGGCGATGTTCATGTTTGGTCCCTTGATCCAGGACTGAGTTGGGAAGTCATAAAGTGTGGTCTTCTCCGCACTGTTGCCGCCGGTGACAATCATCTTGCCAGTTCCGTCGATCGAAATCCCTGGGCAGAACATGTCGTGATCGGTGTTGTCAACCATTCGAGCAACGACCTCATTGGTGCCAGGAGTCCACACCGAGGTAAAGACACGATCAAAGGTTGACCCCAGGTATTGATCATACTCATAAGCTGACCAGATGGTAACTTTTCCAGAAAGAGGATCAACGACACCAGCTACAGGCACCGTTGGGAAGTTGATTGTGACACCCCATTTGCCAGTTCCATCATAATTGACCAAGCCATCATTGGCAGCATAAGCGTTGACCTCGGCGATGCTGGTCCATGGTCTTCCGTAGGCTTCGCTGAGAGCAGTAATACGAAAATAGCGAGCTGACTTGGGCTGAAAGTTGGCATACTTCTCAGTCATATCAATTGGGAATGTTCCAAAGGCAACTGTCTCCCATTTATTGCCGTCAGTGCTCACAGCAATCTCATGTCGGCCGATGTATCCGTGGTCGTTCTTGTCTTGGCGCGGGTTCGCTGCAATTCCATTGATAACGTGCACTGAGCCCATGTCTACCGTAATTTTGTGAGGAATCGCGCTGCCGGCGCCATCGTACGGCGTATGCCAGAACGTGTTAGCATTGCCGTCGATGGCCTTACCGCACTCAAAGCCAGCCTGCTGTGCGTCGCAAGTCACTTTCCAACCTGTGCGATCGATGGTTCTTCCGAGAGGAGCCGAACCAAACAGGATGCTATATTTTTTATTTTCGCCATAGTGCTCCTTCACCCATGGTGGTGGGGTATCAACCACGCGAGCGTGGGCTTGAAAGCCAAGCAGCAGAAGCACCGACGCTGTAAGAAAGCGCATTGTGGCGATGGGATCGTGCGAGCGCCAGGGGAAGGACAACGTTTGGATGCGATTTCGTAGGACACTGGCGGCACGGGGGAGGAGGAGGAGGAGGAGGTAGGGGCCATTTTATTATTGCTGCAAATCGTGCTCAGCCTTGCAATCAATGACCTCAGGTGGTAGTGTTTCTTTTTTTTCCCTATTTTCAATTTGTCAATGCTGGGTGCCCATCAACACAAAACTGTATGGGTATCTCGTAATTCACCTCGGTGCACAGATCACCAGCATCTGCCAGTTTGCACGATTATTGGTGGCGGTCTGCCGCCGGACCCAGTCCAGTGGGGTGTCCCAAGACTCTCCTGACAGCGTGCAGCGCTGGCAACCCACCATCGGAGCATTGCAACTTCAATTTACCCACCTGTATCGTCGATGGTGAACCATGTCTTCTTGGTTCTTGGTAGTTTTAGTGTCTGGCCGGCCTCCTGTGGAGTTGGTTCTCGACTCACCTGGAGCCGAGCTAGATCGTACGGTGAGACTAACCGTGTAAGAACATGTGCGCTGTTGCATCTTATTGCTTTGGTGCAATATATACATCACAGCAGGCAATTACCTCTAGCGCGACAACAACAATTGACTATCGACAGTATTGGTGCCCAGGGTTCGGATGATGGTCAATCACTCCTTAATTCAGCTTGGGCCGCCCACCGGCCGCCGTCTTTGTTTCGGCTTGCATATTACGAGGTACAGCTAATGCCAAAGAGGAAAGGGCCTAGGCCATCACTTTCCACAATGGCCGAGCACACTCTTCGCGTCCACCAACTTGGGCCACTTGGCCACCGAGCCCTAAGCTGACATGCCGGCCTTCCGTTCCCAAGCCTGGCAAGGTACTATTAACACAAAGAGCTCTCCCAGCGACCGAGGCGAGATGGATTAGCAATGCCGGTATGCCAGATGTTGACACCAGCCTCAAGATTTCTATACGCATCTCGTTTCTGATCATCTTGTATATGTCAAACTGATTTATTGAAGAGCATTGTGGCGTCTACAGCCCTCAATCATGTTTAATTACAAACATTTTGCCACACCTTTTTTTGGTGGACTGCTCCATTTACGAGGTGGCTTCAAATAGGTAATCGAAGATTGGGCAATGCCAATTCGAGCAAAAGCATACATCGTAAAATGCAGAAAAAATAGCACGACCATCTGCAATGTTGCCACATCAGAAAAAAATACTTCCACATCTGAGTTGCATAATTACTTTCGATAATTGCTCTTCCCCTCTCCAGGGAGAGTGATCAATACCACCTACGCCTGTGGATTAGCTGAAATAGCGCCACTTATTAATGAACGAGGTGCTGCAGTGTTGACTGAAATTGGTGCTAAGAAGCTCGCTCGTATTTGTGTACTAAATAACATGCAAGAACGAATGGTCAGCGCGAAACCTCGTTTAAACCGTAACTAATTGCTCTGCGAAACTTTCAGCAAGGCTTCATAGCCAGGTGTGCCTAGTCTAGTGACTGGACCCCAGCCCTGCATTAAAATAATTTAGCCTGCTGTAGCACATTGAAAAGGGAAATCCAGACCTTACCGGAACAGCCTGAAAACAGAGCTGAAGCAGCCTTATTGTATCGCCATGGATTCAAAAATCCGATGGGGCCCTTGCGGTTTGACAATCGGTCACTATTGATCAACTGAATAATACTGGCAAAAGCCGGGGTAACTGCGCTGGTTCCATAGACACTCTGAGTGCCGCCATTGATAGCGAGTTGGAAGTTTGTTGCGTGGGCAGCAACGTCCGGATATGCACGGCCAGAATCATTGAAGTTTTGGTTGTTGCCCGTGCTGTTCTGTATCCACGAGTTTACTACTGCTTTTGCCATTCAGGCTAAGGGAAAACATTCGAGAAGCCGCCACCAGACTCGGACCAAGCACCCTCGGTGCTCGTGCCACTGTACCGCCCACGGAGGTGATCCAGGAACGGTCAGATGAATACATGGGCACATACTTTCCATTGGCGCAGTTCGAGCCTACGCCATTGTCGCCGGAGGCAACAAAGATAGAGACACCTTTGGCCCCTAGCTGGGAAAAGAGATCGCAGGTCTCCTCTTGATAATCAGTTGGCACTGTCGGTTCAAAATCCGCGTACGAGGTAGAGAGGGAATGAGGGACTTGGTCCCCTGAAAGGCCCAGAAGGTAATTGAGAGGTCGAAGGAGAGACAAACTCAATGTGCTGGTGAAGGAAGTCTGGTAAGCCGTGCTCGAGTCGCTTGTCCTGTAGTCTGATGCACTGCCCACAGAGTATTAGCTCTGACATCACAAGGCGCTCGGAACCTATTCCTGAGCTGGCTCATCAAAACGCTTATATCGCGTCTCCATGAGTTTCTCAGCCGTTGTAGATACTAGCTGTCATAATAAGGGCATATCCTTGATCAGACAAGGTAGCACCTTTCATGCCCGCTTCGTCGCTTTAGTATCGTGTACTGCTTCAGCCGAAGGTGCAAGAATTGCGTCGAGTTATTATTGATCAAGATGCTGGCCTTAAAGTTCGTCTCCAGGGGTAGCAATCTATTGATTGTCAGAGTTTGGCTGAGCCTTCATGGAGAAGATTTATATGCAAGCCACAATACTCTTAGTGCTTGAGTTTGGAAACTTTCCAGACCTGGCTGCTTCAAAAAGTACTTCAATTATGTGCCTTCATTTGATTTATCGAGAACGGTATCCTTGGTCTACCCCCCACCCTGCCCCGGGTACACTGTTCAGTATGCGAAAGGTTGACATCTTCGGCGCTGGCGAAGCCAAAGCAGTAGAAGAAAGGGCATGGTGACGTTTGTCGAAACCTGAACTGTAAGAATTGAACATCTTAACGTTCTTATACTGGAATGAAGTTGAAGCATAGGACGCAATGCCTGTATTGTACCTCTTGTGCATGGAAGGTTAGGAGCCCTTTTAAGTTGCCACCGTTTGGAGCAAACAGCGTAATTAGTTCGAGCTGAGTGACCAATATATGGCAGACGCTGTTTTTGGTGTACTCCGGTGATGTGTTCCTGGTATGGGTCTGGCTACCCGAAGGTAGTAGCTTTCTCGGACGATTAACCAATTGGATGTTTGACATATCGCGCAGCGTAGCATTTACAAGTATCGTTACACCGAGCTGATCATCTGGTCTGGAAATCACAAAGTAGGCAGCTCAATTGATAATTAATAATGTGTCTAGTATCAAGTTTCTACATTACAGGAAAAGAATTGCATGTCACACCTTCGCCTAGCGCCTGAACATTGCTATCCAAAGCTGCATTGGCACGCAGCCCAGTGACGAGCAACAACGCCTTTGGGTGCTGATCTGGTGCGCAGCTGCTCCACCAGAAATCTGGGGTGACAGAAGCCCGACCCTTGTTCATGGGTGCTTCTGGTACTCAAGCTTCCTCTTTGAGCGGTCTAATTATATCTTAATTATCGCGCAATACTTGTTTTGTACCATCGCATTGTTCATCAGCCGCCTAATTTGACTAGTTAGATATCTTAGAGGCTTGTAGGTAGTGATGTGTGATAGAGGGTTATTTAATTACGTACTTTGAACAATATGAGCCGACGCTCTTTTTGACGGTGACGGCAGAGAGACAACACCCCCAGGTATGCATAATGCAGCCACGCATTTGCGAGCCTCAGACCACAACTTAATCAACATTTGACGATGGTGGACGACGCCCGGGAAAGAGACACATGTGTGCAAGGCCACACTCTTCCTATCCTTTCGCTATATGCAGTAGGTAAAAGAGTAATAATACTTCAAAAGATCTAAATCATGCTACATTTTTTTTTGGATCGTCCGGCTACTGTAACAATGACATGTAGCAATAAAATTGGTGTTCATGGCCGGTTATAGGGTATCTGGCTTCGCACACTTTGAACGAGCCGAGAAAGATCGAGCGGCGAAATTGTCATGTTCTGCCTGGAACTCTCTGTTCTCTTGACGGGATCAATGCCCTTTCGTAATTTCATACCTTGAAAATTATCGTTGCAAATTTGCTGCAAAATACCCGACAATGCTGCTACACCTGTTTGCCTTGTCGAGAGTTGCGCCAGGCCGACAAAGTATCGAAGAACCAAACTACTTCCTGCCTGCGGACAATACAAGTGTTCCGCCTACGGTCGCATGGGTCTTATCAGCCACGTTTTTCTACTGTTCTAAGGAGAGCGCAGCCAATTCTCGAGCTTGGCGACAGTTTCAACATAGAAGCGCGTGGTGCTAACGTGCTTTGGCCAGGCATTTTCTGTCATTTACCTCTACGAAATACAGCCGAGGTTGACATCTAATCGTCGGCTGAATCAATACCCCAAGGACCAATCTATTTCACGAGAAGCTTTCTGCAAATGGATGATCCGGATGCCATAGGCTTTGGAGGGCCTATGATGCAGAAAGTAGCTTCTACTTACGACATTCGGCTGCTGGCTATTTTTGTTTTTGCCCACAGGCAGTGTAAGCCAGGCGTAACGAGAAGGCGAAGCTCCGGAGTAAACAGAAGGGACTCTGCGATGGATGCCGCTGAACTAGGGGAACAATAGAAACCAGCGCCATTAAGCGCCAGAGAGCCGAAAATAGTCTCAAGATTGAGCAGTGAGTAAGTGTCAATGTCATCAGCCTTGCGGATGCAAATTCATCCGAAAACAGTTTGCCAGGGGATAAAGTTGTGCGATGAGTAACCATCGTGCAGCCAACAACGACCCCATGGACCAATCAACGGTCTGTATCGCTATGGCGTGTGAATCACAGCCTCTTTGGTGGTGCTGCACAGCCTGGTCTGTAGTATGAGTAACCATATGCATGCACTCGTAGGATTTTGCGAAATTACGGTCTTTTTTTAGCGTGTGTATTCAGTTAGGCTTGACAAACGTCAATCTCGACGCCCGCAGACCACGGCGCGCCAATTTCGTATTTATAAAGCACTTGCTTTCGCCGCTTCAGTGGTGGACGTTTCATCCCGCAATCCAAACATCAATTGTTATTCACCACTTGATCTATCGTCCTTTGTCACTTTTTCTCACCATGCAACTCACTGTAGCTTCCCTCATCCTGGTCGTCACAGCGGTCAGTGCCCAGCAAGAGGTGGTCAAAGTGACGGTCGGCAAAAATGGTCTCACATACGACCCTCCCACTCTTCATGCCGAAATTGGCGCCAGAATCCAGTTTGACTTCTTCCCTAAGAACCACTCTGTGGTTCAATCCTCCTTCGCCGACCCGTGCCACCCGCTCGCAAGTGGCGGGTTCTTTTCTGGGTTTGTACCTACCAAGGAAGGCCAATCAAGCACCACTTTCACCATTGAAGTGAAGGACAAGAAGCCTATTTGGTTCTACTGCGCTCAGGGACCCCATTGCCAGTCAGGTGAGTTGTAAAAATCAATGGTAACCGAGGGTATTCAGGTTTCTCATGCGTCAGCAGGTATGGTTGGAGCAATCAATGCACCCGAATCAGGCAACACTTTCGAGAAGTTTGCCCAACTCGCCAAACAAGCTTCCAACAGCACTGTTCCTCCCAACGGCCCTGCCGGAGGTATCTTGAGCAACGGTTCTGATGAAGGCGACGGCTCAGCGTCGACAAAGACCTCTGCTTCTGAGTGTAGTCTTCCGCCAACTCAAACTACTGCTGCTCCCATTCAAAGCAGCACTCCATGGACAACTCAACCATATACTTCTACCTGGACTGCAAACGGACAGACTTTCACCACCACAGCGACCGCTACACAGTTCTCAGAAGTGCCTGCTCAGAATGGCCCTCCCAATGTTGCAGCTGCTGCGGGCAGCTTCGGATCCGTACACGCAGGAGTGATCGCTGCTGCTGCGGCAGTTGCCATGCTTTAGAATTAGGAGAATTGTAATATTAGGGATGGACTTTTTGCATTACAAAATAGATAATCGAGAAATGCAATACTGAATTTTAAACTCAACCAAACATTTTCGTCCACTGTACAAGGAGCTGGTTATTATGTGATCGTCGTCCCACATTGTCATCGCCTGATAGCTGTGGTTGTTTCCTTCATACAAGTTTTGCCTTCATCTGGTTATTTAGTCAATCTGGTATCATTTAGTTGTGCTAGCCCTACGAGGCTGTGACAAATGCCCAGCAAGGCCAAGTAAGTTAATTAACGAAGCTGAATTTGTGTCCAGATTCACGTTTGATCATGATTCTTTCAGAATTGGCTAATTTGAAGCTTCAATAAATCTTTTTTTCCCACCTCTACCCGCTTCATGCCGTTTGCGGTGATTGATCAACATCAAATTTGCCGTATTGTCCAAGCGATCGGCTCTCCATTGTCGCTAATCTTTGAAGATCCCCCGATCATCATCAAACCTGATACTTTTGACTGACAAGGCCTTTGCCGTTGATGCTGTAAAGCGCCAAAAATTCTGATGAAGATATCGAAAACAATCCTGGCCAGTGTGATCCTTGGCTACCAGTGACAGTAGGTCCGCCCCAGGTCTGGCCTCCGTCCGTGCTTACGACAACCTTCATCTCTCCTCCGTCGACGTTTGTAGTGTCCTTCTCCATGAAAGATGCGACGAGACGACCACCTACGTTAACAACTTGTGGCGCGCCTGCATTCCTGTTGTTTGGTGGAGCGTAAACGGTACGGCGCGAACCCCAAGTGAAGCCATCATCATGTGAGACAACCGAGTCGATGGTGAACCGGCCACTTTGCGTGTTCTCAAACACGCAGCTGTCCCCGCAGACGCGGTCAATTGTTAGTCGAGCTGACAGATGACCACTAAGGCTGGAAAACTTACAGCAAATTGCCGTTTCCATCAATTTCAGTCACTCCTGTCATACCATCCCGAGAAGTGAGACCCTGGCCGGAGACGGGAAACGGTCCCCGCCATGTTTGACCGTTATCCGTCGAGGTTTTCACCAAATTGTCCTGATCACCCCCATTATTTTCCGCTGAGTAAAATGCTTGGACGGTACCATTTCGCGATACTCGCAAAAATGGCTCCCAAAGTCCATTCTTGTCGCTTCCAGCTGCTCTTTCATCGAGTTGGTTCAGGAAATGCCAAGTCGCTCCATTATCATCCGAGTAACATATTGTAATCCTGTAGTAGGTGTAAGTGCCAGATGATGTGCGGTCATGATTGCGAAAGGCAAACAGAAGTCTGCCACTTGGTAGCTGAACTACATCGGCGTTGTCTAGGTCATGAGTTGCGGACGCATCGCTCGCTACCGAGCCAGCAGGACTCCATGATTGGCCATTATTGGTCGATCTGACCACTCGCAGAACATGGTTTTCCCCATCTTGAGCTGCGTAGCCTCCTATAATAGTTCCATCTTTGAGCCGGGTGGCTCTCATGTATATGCCGCCCCCGTCAACGATGACTTGACCACCAGTAGGTCCAACATTGGATGCGCGGATGTCTTTGATAGCAGCCGCGAAGCTTCCACCAAACAACAGACCATTACTGGCCAAAAGCAGAGCAGAAAAGCGCAGATGCATGGTTTTTTATTGTCTCAAATAAGAATTCCTTGCTGTTGTGACCTCTTCAAATTCTATTTGTAGGCATACAGGTGGTATTTATTTAATTTTAAGTAGACTGCTCGGCGCGAATGTGCCCGGGGGGACGGGGGTAAGCCAATGCCACGCTGACTTCTTGGCGTCAACAGCCAGTCCATTGACTGTCTGAAAGGCTTTGGTTGTGAGACTTCTTTTGGCGCGGAGTTGCGTATTAACTCCCCAGTGGCTTATTCAATACGCACCTAAGCCGCTGACATATTTACCTTACCGAAACTGTCTAATTTGTATGAGTTCATGCTCACTGGTAAGGTCGAATGCGGACAATGGTCACAGTTGTGCTGGCGACGGCAAGGGTGGAGAATGTTGCATGCGACGCTCTGTTCTTCCTCCTAAACCAACGGGTTGGACCATGAGTGTGCACGATCTATGAGACGCACAAGAATAAGAAGAACTCGTCAAAAGCTATGATGTCGGCCGAACGGGGTGAATAACTTGCCGCTTGTGCAGTTCGTTGCCCACTTGCCAGGGCCTTGGTAGGCTCTTAGTGCGCCTCTGTTGCCACGTCGGATGTAACCTTACATACAATTTGCATTGTTGTGCATTTCAGATTGGTCCTCACTTAATTTTGCTGATTAGTGGAGTTTGGTGTTTCTGAACGGAATAAATGTCCTGAAGCATGAAATGTCCGGTATCTGTCGCTGGGTTTGACCATTTTTAGCCACGATATGTGAATACAACAATATGCGCCTCGTCCGATTATAGTAGCTTTTGATAGCATTGTCTCTGCTTGAAACTATGAGCCATTGGCGAAATGGGGAAACCTATTTACCCAGGAGTAAGTCCCTTGTAGCAATGCCGAGGAGGAGCATGTTGCAGCCCAGCACTAGAAGATGGCCACTCTCTGGTCCACTAAGAAGCTGCTGGGTGTAAGCCAAATGACCTGTATCTAAGCATATTGGCGTATTGGCGTGTTTGATGCTATGATATTAATTTAAAGCTACTATGACTCTGCCAGCAGAACAAGTTCTTTGAGAATGCTACCTCCAGCTTCTTCAGAGTCATGTTCGTTGTCGACGCAGTAGTCCAGATTAAAGGAACGGCCCACAGTGGCTTAGCCACCCCAATTAATGTGCTAATGATATGGATCTAGTCTTAAAGAGAAAAGCATGCATACAAGTGTTTAATCCCGTTGGACGTAAATGGATAGTCTTAATGCGCTTATTGGGCTCTCATAATGCTCGCGATCATGCAACAAGAATGGATTCAACCCCAGTATCGCTGCCGTGCCCCACAAGCGATGTGCATAGGGATGCCCAGGACTTATCTTGTGTTGACTAAGTCTTGACGAAGCGCTTCCCGACCAAGCTGGAGTGAGAGGCTCGGGAATAAGCCCGGCGATTTGTGTTGGAAAACCGAGGGAACATAAATTCAACACCATGGTTTCCAGCAAATTGAACAAGACGAATAGATCTCAAAATGGCATAGATTGGCATCGCAAGTACGCTTGTGCGCAAATAAGTTACCATGAGAAGCTATCTTGGAAGTAATCTATGTGGCATTGACCAATGTTCAATGCGTTCACCACCGCAAGTCGTGCATCATCAAGCATCCCCTCAGGACCACAAGCTACTACGGCTAGGCGCTTCCCATTGGCATTGGCAGCGGCAGCAGCGACAATTTCTTGGATATTTGGGCGACCGGTTTGTATGTCAAAACACAAGTTTTGCATGCCTCCCCCTTCTGTATCTCGCAAATTGTTGGACATGTAGAGACGAAGAGAGAATTCATCAGTGCTAAGATGAGCAGCCAAATATTCTCTTATAATACTAGCGGCGAGTGCTGGCTCGCGGACCGCCCAGTGAAGATCAACGTTGCATGGTATCGGTATTTGTGAAATCAATGAAGGCAGGTACGAAAGTGGTGTGACTATACCAGTTCCCCCAACTATGAAACAGATATGATCGTAATTGGACAGGCGACGGCTGGTTCCATAGGGTCCCTCAACCAAAACCCTCACAGATGCGGCTTTCAGCGCGAGGTCGCGGAGTCTGGCAGTAAAACCACTGTACGGGCGAATGATAAATGTGGCGCAGTTATTCTTGGATTCCTGGTCTATGCTGTTTGTATCCACGCCTTCACTGGCAGATGCGAGAAGCGCCGTATGTTCTTCTTGAGATGTTGGGTTATGAGGCTGACTGGAAACAGACGCCACGGTAAAAGGATGACTCTCCCAGTTTCGTGTATCGTCGAGAACCATTAAGTAGCAAAATGTTCCTGGACCGGGATGAGAAACCGACGGTCCGTTGAGTGGAACCCGAAGCTCAACCACGTTGGAATGTTCATCGTACGACAAGGCACCCACAGCAGTTACAGATGAGGGCTGGAAAACTACGATACGAAGCAGCCGCAGAACTCGATCGAAGATCCATATAAAAACCGGCACCCAAAAAAGAAAATCGTACTCGCCGTCAAAAACCGAGACATGACTAGATGAATCATTAGCCATATCGCAGCTCA
The DNA here is from genome assembly GCA_022702485.1 of Simplicillium sp. C3G150-2. Taxonomy (NCBI): domain Eukaryota; kingdom Fungi; phylum Ascomycota; class Sordariomycetes; order Hypocreales; family Cordycipitaceae; genus Simplicillium; species Simplicillium sp. C3G150-2. The sequence goes on along the minus strand of JAJIYY010000005.1, from coordinate 15,066 downwards.
CAGCACCATGATACATACCCAAGCATGAAGAGCAAGACCAAGACCGATAAAATAATGTGCAAAAGTAGGAACGGTTCATATTGCGAGCGCCGAATCCAGTACATTGAAAGAGGAATCAGAAGGACCATAAATGCCGTGGCCTATTTGCTGTGTTAGAACGTGTACATGCCAGCTTCTGGAGTTTCGTACGTACCGCAACGCCAGCCATCCAGTACCACTCATATACATGAGAGAACAGGTAGTCCCAGCCACCATCTGAACAGAACAAATAAGCCATTGTATTACAGGGCGACCTTCATTGTGATAACTTACAGCGCATTGCAATTATCGTGTAGCCGATAGAATGTACAATGGCCTGAAGTGTTGCAATTCTGGCTGTCCATCGATGGAAGTTATTATATGTGCCGAAGTCCCAACCCGTCAGCCATAAAGCCAAGTTATTTCTCATCCCGAAAAGCCATATCACTGGGAAGTTTGTAAATGACATGATTCCTGTGCGATCCGAAACATATCGCAAGGCCTGGTCCACTGTAGAACCGAAGCTGTGGATGGAGTTAGATCGAGCAACAAGAAAAGCTTTTGGGATTGCTCTTACTAGTAGTTTGTTGCCACCAGCTTGTAGCCCATGACACTGAAACCAATGTTGAGGATAAGAAACACAATTATTGTGAGAGACTGAAGTCTAGGCGGAATGGTTGCTCCCCAGCTGCTCTGGGCGCATTTCAGTCCAAAGGTGGCTGGCAAGAGCAAGTTCCGCTTCATCCAGTTCAAAAATATGTCATTGGTACCGTGCGAACGGTATTTTCGACCCTGGGTTAAGATGCGCCAACATACTGCAACCGCCTTGTTCACCAGCCCGATTACAATAACGGCAGTCCAGAAGAGAACAATCGCGACGCTAGATGTAGACAAGAGAAATGTTAGCAAATTGCAACTCTCACATAGTTTCTCGAACAGCGTCTGATCATGTTTTACCTATACAAATAATGATTCTCCGCGGCATAGTCCCATGCAGACTGCAGCATGTCAGTTTCGAAGAAGTTGTTAAGGTAAACGCTATGTCGACATACCAATGTCTCAAACCACGACGAAAAGAACTCCGGATCAACAGTGACGGGCTTTCCTAACGCATGGTTCGGGTCAAACGTTTCGTTAAAACGGATTTGACGTAGCTGACTTATCAGCCCAGGCGTGTATTCGTCGAGTATGGAAAGGGGGGGCAGAGCGGTGCGATATTTATCCTGGCAAGTCGCATTTCGCAGCGCGAGCGCAATTTGCTGCGATTTTACAGGACAGTATTGACTCAGACAAATATAAGAAGATATTGAATATAGTCGGCTGTTGCACTGTCTCGCGTCATAAGGGGCTGAAGACTCCCAGTCACTGAAAATCGCCGAACTGAGAGAATTGTCACAGCTCCGAGCGCAGGCATCAGTGGGCTTAATATCTTTAGCCGAGACGAAACACCCTAAGAGCAGGACTATGAGTATTTGAAACATTCTTGTGGACGTTATGAATTTCTACTGTAAAAGATTAGTGGGAGAGTCTGGCTTCTACAACAGAAATTACATGTATTACGACACAAGCATTGGCCCGCTGAGAAATTTATCTGATTGATTGATAACCAAGCAGAAATTAGCGTTTAGTGGGGATCCGTTGGGTCCTCGCCTCACACCCTGTTAAAGAAACATCTATCTACGGACATAATGGGTCTAAGAATCAGCTCAATTCTCCCGAAAGTTAGCGGTCAGATGCTCATGGGGTCATGATGAATGATGACTGTCGTACAGCCTCGAATCGTACTGGTTATGCTTCTCATTCTTAAATGCTTCTGGTGTCGCGCAGCCGCAGTCTATATACTATTAGTGCTTGCTGTGCTGACAACTAATTTATTGGATTTCCTCTTGTGCGCCGACTTGCGTCTGAACTGGAGAATTACGAAACTAGCTCACAGCGCGAAATTTCCCTACGTATGAACTTACTACGGCGATCAAATATATTTTGAGACCGTGGAATTCAATATTTGCAATGCTTTTGGTTGAGTTTCAATAATGGTTGGACATCTGTTTATTGAGGTAGACTCTAATGCGCTGTAGCTAATCGTCTAGGGTGCTGCGTGAGTCATGTGCCACCAAGCCTGGTGTTCCAGGATTTAAACTGTTCAACTGCTTGGCCACCCGCTCTTACGTTGTGTTCCGCAGCAATGATAGAGAGCGATGACTAAAACGAAAAGCTCGGCCAACATCTGCGCCCTCCACCTGCGTCTCTGTCTTGTAAGAGAGGAAGCAGACGTTGACTTGGCGTTTCCTTCGCCACAATCCACAGGCTTCTTGCTATAATGATTTATCTCGGCAACTGCGAGCTCGTGTCTTATAACATATGTGACCAAAATCGCCTTCCTGTAACGACGAAATCATGCGTGATTCAATATTAGCGACAACCTGAGATACAAACTACTCGGTACGCCCGTTTTCACACCAACATACATTAATGACTACGAAGATGTACCAGTAATACCTTGGACCTCCATTGAAGATTCCGTTATCAAATCCGTCGATCAAGTCTCACACCACAGTCGACGACCTACTTGCTATTGACGTGAAGCCAAGCTTGGTGCATGTACAGTACCAGACTGAGTGAAACAGCGGACACTAAGCAGTAGCCATTGACTACGCTGAGGAAAAACCAAATGGTCTGCTATAGTTATACCCGCTAGGTTCGCTTGGCTTTCTTGGGCAGCTAGGTTTAGCAAATGGCGAATCATGGTGACTCAACGTCGCAAGACGATTTTGCATCGCAAACTCAATCTCGTCGTGAGGCTGAACCTTATCGGCCATGAAGTTGAGCGACGACAGTTAGTGTTTAAAAGCACGCGACTACATTTCACGTCATTGTCGGTACGCTCACGCAATGCTTGGAAGTACCTTGGCAAACCAAAATTCAGCGCCACCGCCAACGCCGATCGTAGTGATAAAGTGTAGGGAAAAAAGGGTCAAAGCCTATGTTGTCGTAATATATATAGAGGACTAAGCGACTCTTTGAAACATAGAAGCAATGGCTCTGTGAGCTTACGAAAGTTTGTCTGAGTTGCCTTATGAAAAGAAATGAGTCATTTCAGCAGCCAGAATCCAATCGCGTCGCGAATTACGACTATGAGCTTGGATTCTCCAGAAAACCAACTCGATGTCATTCATGATGGTGACCTTGCATTCACCAAAGTCAAAGGTGGCAATGGCTCCAGCCCTGCATATCAAGAGGCAGTTGGAGCCCCCGTTGAAGCAGACTCGTCGCTTGGGTATCAAGTAGGGTGGGCCAGCATCATTTTCCTCAATGTCAACCAGATGATCGGAACCGGCATCTTCTCAACTCGTAAGTAGCAAAGGATTAGTTTCGACATTTAGCAACTAAAAAATGACAGCTGGAAATATTCTAGGCGGCACTGGCTCTGTCGGCCTCGCTCTTGTTTATTGGACTGTTGGTGCCGTTATGGCCGCCGCAGGGTTCGGGGCTTACCTAGAGCTCGCTAGCTACTTCCCAAATCGAAGTGGTTCCGAATTTGTATATTTGGAACAAGGTTATCCACGACCGAAGTACTTCTTTCCCATTGCTTTCGCTGTACAGTCTGTCATTCTGTCATTCAGCAGCAGCAACGCCATTGTTCTCACGTTATCTGTGGCAAACTGTGGACAGATCTCCTACAGATTGGGAAATAAAGGCTGTTGCAATTGCAGGATACACGTTATCGGTACTGTGTACGCTTTATAACTCCATTTGCAGAATCCTAGCACTAACAGACAAGGTGTTATTGCGCACAACAAATACTCGCTGTGGGCTGTCAACGTCTTGGGTGCGTTGAAGATCCTCACATTGCTCTTCATAAGCATCACTGGCTTGGTTGTCCTAGGAGGTAACTCCCCTCGCGTTATGCATCCCGGCAGTAACTTCAAGCATGCATTTGCAGGGACGACAAGCAATGGCAATGATTTGGCAACAGCATTGGTGAGCATCGTGTTCGCATACACCGGTTACGCGAACGCGTTCAACGTGGTTAACGAAATCAAAAACCCGATCCTGTTCATCAAGCGAAATGGACTCGTTTCTATTTTTGTTGTCTCGGTGCTGTATATAATGTGCAACATCGCATATTTTGCTGCAGTAGACAAGGAAGCTTTCGGCGCCTCAAAGGAAATTGCAGCATCAGTGTTCTTCACGACAGTGTTTGGTCCAGGGCCGGCAGAGACAGCTCTCAATGTGTCAGTACTGCTCAGCGCCTTTAGAAACCTGCTTGCTGTCCTGATTGGGCAATCGCGCATGATTCGAGAGATTGGCCGCCAGGGAGTGCTCCCCTATACAGGATTCTGGGTCTCTACGAAACCATTTGGCACACCTCTTGGGCCTTATCTGCTCAAATGGGTCATGACATTCCTCATGATAGCTGCGCCTCCTGCAGGTGACGCTTTTCGGTTTGTGATTAGTCTCAAAACTTATCCAGAAGGCATGTTCAATTTGGCCATGGCGATCGGCGTGTATGTTATTCGCGCAAGGCGGAAGAGAAATCAGTTCCCTGTGTCTGAATTTCAAGCGTGGACATCTTGTTGGCATTTTTTACCTTGGTTCAAGTTTTCATCCTGATAATGCCCTGGTGGCCACCTAAAGGAGATCCTTACGCCGGTGATGTGAGTTTCTGGTATGCTACCTACTGCGTTGTTGGAATTGCAATGTACCTCAATCGCTCGTTGATATTGAATAAGGAGTTTTTCTAATGCAAAAAAGTATTATTGCCTGTGGTATATATTACATGTTTTGGATATATATTCTCCCAAAATGGCGGGGATACTACATACATACTAAAGTCATGCGAGAAGACGGCGGAACGGTAGCGTCGCATAGGCTCGTCCAGGTACCAGCTCGGGATATACTAGAATGGGACAAGACGCACGATGAGGCAGGAGAGTTGCGATTCAGTGAGAACACTGCTTCCGTTCGACGTGCTGAGCTCACCGAGTCAGCGGGCGGGGGAAATGAAGAGCACGGGGCCGGGGATGCTCTATCCGGTGCCAAATGATCATTTCAGAATGGTCGTTTACAATAAATGCAAGCTCAATCGTCGCCATATTGTCACCTTGCTTGCACGAGCTTCCTCATTGGATGATTTTGCCTCGGTCAAAAAAAAAAAACCTCCGTTGCAAGGGCAGGTGAGCAAGCTCCAAGAATTAGTGTGGTTAACCATCGCATTGGGAATAGTTGTGGGTGAGCCCAGTAAGCAGCAGCAGCGGCGATTCCTACGCTAGTCTCCAAAGTATCTGCTTGGTTACCCTGTTTGCTGTCATAAACATACAACACACTGAGTGTGTTGGTTGTTTGAGTATATGCAATATTCAATAACAGAGCTTAATCTTGCCAAGAGAGCTACACAAACAACCTGACTAACCCTTCTGGCTTACATCTTTTCCTCTTTGTTCTTCCTTTGCGTAACCTATCAGCGCCCTCTGGGCTTGTCTCTTGTCGGCTTGGCTGCATCAAAGCCTGCACGATATTTCGACGTCACACCTGAGGAAGGAAATGCCTACTAGTGCGGTTCAGAGTGCTAGCATAACATCAACACAGGAGATATTTACGACAGACAACCTACCGGCGACGACTTTGACTTTAAATTCTACTCAGCGGCTTCCAATTTCAGTCCCTCTCTGGGCCCTGGAGAGATTTTAAATTCGAGCCACATGATCCGTCCAAACTAGATATCAGGATTGGCACCACTGTATATCGCATCCAGTCCACCACTAAAGACATCGATGGCTCCATTGGCCCCTCAACAGGCTTTATTGCCTTGCCCTTCTCACCTCATTTCCGACTTCCGAACGAGCCGGAGGACTTAAAATATTGCCTTGCGGCCTATGCGCATGGTACCGTAGGCCGCTACCGAGACTGCGCTCCAAGCAATGCTGATGCTCTGTACGACTTCAGTACCTTCAAGCCACTTGTCGACCGCGGTTATGTAGTTGTTGCTACGGACTACGCCGGCCTCGGAAACAATTACACATCTCACAAGTATATTTATCCTCCAAGCCACGCGAATTCTATTAAGTACTCGGTTGTTCCTGCGAGAAACTCTGTACGGAATCTTTCACAGATCAATGGATGAGTATTGGCCGCTCGCACGGTTGCGGTGCTGTCTGGAAGCTTACGGAACCGAGCACGTCCGGAAAAAACCCTAATTATGTTGGCAGTATCGCAATTGCACCTGCAACATACACAATTGACATGATCCTCGACCATTTGGATGATCTAATATCCAGCAAAGGCGGCCGTCGGAAACGGGCAAAGCAAAACATTGGCACCTCGCATTTTTAACTGCCGCCGTTCAACGCACTTTCCCGTCTTACAAAGCCGCACTTCTGTCCGAAACAATGAAACGCCGAGTTGAATTGTCAGAGAATTCGCAGCTGTATACCTCAGCGATGCTGACCCTAGGCTCGGATTTAAAGATTCTTGAACTGGTGAACACTGTGGCTTTTGTTGCCGAACTTCCAACTCTCAAGAAGTTCCGAGACTTACTAGCGCGGCACAAGGAGATAAATCTCCGGTTTCTATCATGGTCGTTCAGGGAGCAGAAGACACAATAATTCAATTTGGCACTACGCAGGAAGCTTGGAAGAAAGCCTGCGACAGTGAAAATGAACTGCATCTACAATTGTATCATCTTATGGATCACGAACCGGTCCGGACGGCCAGTGCTCCTGAGTTTCTTGGCCATATGGATGCCACATGTGCAGGACGGTTCCCCTGCCAGCAAAAATGCAGCTCAAAGACCCGAAAACCTTTCGATAGCAAATATGTAAAAGTCACGACTTAATAGTTCGGCGAAAGGCAGCTGTTTACTCTTTACAGTCTCGGCAACCCGTTAATGTATGAGGTGATGTATAAATTCTTATAAACCACCTCCAGGTTCTCCAGTGCTGGTGCGTGAGGCTGTGGAGTGCTGTTATTTACGTACTAGTATGCCAAAAAAAAAAAAAAAAGTGAATGTCTGCTGTCTGAAATGAACTTCGTGGATTGACGAACAATTCCACCAGGGGCAAGACGATAAGAGTATCTTTCTTGCTACTTAATAAGACTAATAAAATTAAGAAATGGTAAGAAAATGCGATAGGTGTTGGCAGGGCAACGGCGGCACACCAGGATCACAGCGCAAATATAGGACAGAGCTGCATCGTTGAGGTTCTTCTACCACCCTCTCGTTACCCTCGTGGAAGACCATTAGCCACGTAATTACTGAGCTCTTTGCCTCGTTTTTTCTCCTTGTTCCGCACCTGGAATTGTCCGAGAGGCTAGAAAAATGGCACTAAAATTCTCAACATCGTCGTTCAAAATGACGCAACACGAAGCCGATCAGGTCAAAACCAGTTAAAGCCTGCATTATCTGCTACCACCTTCTTCATTTTTCCTTAGCCAGTGGAGCTTCTGGGCACTCGTTGTTACCTCTAAAGCCGGCATTGGTATTTCGTTATCCAGTTTCCAGCTTTGGTACATTAATGACGTTTATTCGTGCCGTTCTTGCCGAATCGTTGATAGCTTAGCGATCCGAATATTTAATGAACAGCGTTGCCGTCTTGGCAAAGCAAGCTTTACTCGGAATGGCCACGGTCAACTTTAACCATGCGCCTGTTCAAGCCTATCGCAACCCTATGCGCCCTTTGCTCTGGTGCCCTAGCGGGTAAGGACACCCAGTTCCTGGCTGCCATAGCCCGCAAACAAAGGTTCTCTGCTATTCCTGACACTGCTGAGGCCGCAACACCACTGTCCGACAGTCACTACAATGCGCGATCTACATCTCCCTACCTCAACGCAAAGTCAAAGCAATTCGTTGTTAATGGGACGCAGCTACCAGATGTACCTTTCGACATTGGCGAGTCGTACGCTGGCCTGCTACCCATTACCGACGATAAGAACGAGACACGCAAATTGTTCTTCTGGTTCTTCCCGTCTGAGGATCCAAAGGCTAGCGATGAGATTGCTGTTTGGTTGAATGGTGGCCCCGGATGTTCGTCAATGCTAGGACTCCTCACCGAAAACGGCCCGTTCCTCTGGCAAGACGGCACTCTTGCCCCGGTCAAAAATCCTTACTCTTTTTCTCGACTCACCAACTACGTCTGGATCGACCAGCCATTGGGCACCGGCTACAGCTTGGGAACACCCACTATCCACAACGAGCTGGAGCTTGCAGAGCAGTTCAAAGGATTCTGGAAGAACTTTGTTGACACCTTCGATCTGAAGCGCCGAAAAGTCTATTTCAGTGGCGAATCATACGCTGGCATGTATGTACCGTACATCGCCAACAGCTTTCTCCTTGCCAACGACACCGAGTATTTCAATCTCAAGGGCATCATGATCAATGACCCGGTCATTGGTGACGATACGTTGCAGTTTGAGCTGACCAGCGCTCCGTTTGCGGACTACTGGTCCAATATCCTCGGCCTGAACGAGAAAGAGGTAAAGGAAATCAGAAGGCAGTATGCGCGCAGTGGGTACAAAAAGTACACGGACAAGTACTTTCAATTCCCTCCTCCAAAGCAGCCGTGGGATAAACCGCCGAAAGCTGTGGATGCTGTTGACGAAGCGATCTTTAACCCAATCCAAGCAAAGAACCCATGTTTCAATGTCTATCATATTTCAGACGGCTGCCCGTTTCCATATAGCGAACTGGGACCGATTAATGGAGGCGACTACACTCCTCCAGGCGCAAAACCTTACTTCAGCCGTTTGGATGTCCAACGCGCCATCAACGCGCCGCTAATTGGCGATAAATGGAGGGCGTGCGGTCATGCTTTCGCAAAAGGTGGAGATACTTCCCCTGGCCCTGCACTTGATGGCACTCTACAGAATATCATCGAGAAAACTCACAACGCTATCGTTGGCTCTGGTGCACTTGACGCCTTGATTCCGACCAATGGAACACTCTTTGTCTTGCAGAATCTCACATGGAACGGTGGCCAGGGCTTCTCCAAGTTTCCTTCAAAGCCATTCTTTGTTCCGCAACACAACAATACTGAGAAGGGCAGACTTGGAGGGTATGGGGACCTCGGTGTCTGGAGAGAAGAGCGGGGATTAACATTCTTCGATATTAAGTTAGCAGGACATGAGGTTCCCGGCTACGCTGCCAGTGCAGGCTACAGGGTCATTCAGAAGCTTCTTGGACGCATTGGAGACTACAGTAGTACTGCTCCTCTGTTTTAGCTCGTTGCGTAAGCGCACTCTGTTGGATGTGAGAAAGTTGAACTCGTTTAAAAATGGCAAGCGTTACAATTTTCAACTATCTGCGTCTTCATGACTTGCTGGCCCTCTTATTTGGAAAATACGGTGATTGAAAGTTAGGATACTGTTCAGTCTTAAAATAGCTACTCACGAGCATTACATGTCACCGAGATTCCAAGTACGTCAAGTCCACGGTTTACTTAGCGGGGCAGACGATGTCATCAGGTAAGAATACAACCTAAATGTCAATGAAAACAGAAGGTGGTATTTACCACTGCCTACCAGGTGATAGGGGCAAACAAATTTACACAGAAAAATAATTACGAATCAGCTTTTCGGCACTCAGGAGCTTTAATTACTATCACCTATTGCTTGAGCTGGGAGTACTTACATAACGGGTTGACATCATCCTTCCTATTCTGGAAGGCTGTTATGTTAGCATATCGTAAAACTACGTTAAAGTGTGTCAAAATAGCTTCCGCCTCGGCTGGCGTATCATGAGTACCCCAGGCTTTGAGCTGTTAATTGAACCGTTCATTGCGTACGCGGCGCGCGAAAGCAAGAGCTTTTTAAGGATTGTCAATGTATATAAAGTGTCTACATCTTACCGCTACACCGTGGTCATTCACATTTCCCAAATTCAGAAAAAAATCATCTCTTCAACCTAAAACACAAAATGAGATTGTCTGTGATCTTATCCCTCTTCGGTGCTGCCACAGGTGTCTTGGCTGCTCCTGCCGAGCAGCTGGCTCAAGGCCCCACTAAGCGACCAGTTGGTGGCCCATTTGCCAGGGACAAAGCCCAAGGGTTTTCCAGCAAGAGCGTCCAGAGCCCGTGGGGAGGTTCGGTGCAAGAGGGAAATGGGTGGCGTACAGTCACAGGCACAACTGTTATTCCTCGAGTAACCGGCCAGAGCCCTAGTGCCGGCGCTGCGGCATGGGTTGGGATTGATGGTAAGTTGATAATCTCTTAGCGGCTTTGGCTATAATCTTGTCGAAAGAAAGTCTTTGGCTAATGTGAGAATGTACAACAGGATACAGTTGCCAGAGCGCCATTCTCCAAACTGGCGTTGTCGCCTGGGGAGATGGTACCGTGCAAGCCTGGTACGAATGGTGGCCCTACGAGCCTGTGTACTACGGTTCTAGATTCCCCGTCAAGGCAGGCGACAATATTCGCATGAGTGTAAATGCAACTTCTTACAACTCCGGTACCTCCACGCTAGAGAATCTCACTACCGGCAAGCAAATAACTACACCATACAACAATATGCGCTATTCTCTGTGCTTAAGAGATGCCGAATGGATTATTGAGTTCGGTGGTGGTGCTACACAGTTCGCCAACTTCGGAACCTGGGACATTCGAAACACTGTGGCAAGCGGCAACAACGGACAGGCCACTGCCAACGGCGGACACATCACCAATGTCGTTATTAACGGCCATCAGTACACTAACTGTGGTGCAAACACGAATGGCATGAGATGCACCTGGCAGTAAGTGGGTGGCAATGCATGTCAGTGGTGTGATATTGTGTTGTGAAATCCTCCTTAGTTAGATGAGTATTTAGTTAATGGTTATTTTTTTTTTTGGAAAGTGCACAAGTAGTGCGGTGGCTCAAATTCCCTTTTTCTTGTACTCTGCGAATTTATTACAGCAACCACGGCAGTACTAGGCTACAGCCCGGAAAATGTATTAGCATTGTAAGGCATCGGCCATTTCGCAATAGCAGGGCTGCTTGCCGGAAATTGACGGCCTAGTGAAACCCTGCAGCACGAAGAATAACTAATTACTAAGTACTTAATAAGAGTTACTAGATATCAAAAAGAGACTTTATTGAATTATAATATACTATATTATAATCCTTATAATTCCACGAAGTATTGTTTTTCTTTGTGAAATTATATTATAAGCTAAGTAATTATCTCTATTAAACAAAGAAACGGCATATTTTCCACCAAATGTGGAAGTTTGGCCCTCCAAAGATGGTGGTCAACCTGCCCAAAAGTTGTCGCCGCTTTAAACACCTGGAGCCACCAACTCAGCAGCGACCCGCAGGCCTCTACTAACCCTACCTACTAACCCAAGTATTCCCGCGCTGCTAGTTTCGTCTGGTCAAGCTACTTGCGCTCTGCACCATCCTCGAACCCCCTGCTTTTTGCAGTTTCTCGTCATAACGCACAACTACTAAAGATGGCGGTAATACTGCCCTGTCTTGCTTTATTTAAAGCCAGCCTGCCCCGGGTTGAGGGCCGCTGAACTTGTTTCCTTTTCTTTGCCCAGTCCCCTTATTTTGACCCAGCATCATGTAACTGGGAACGCCCGCCGCTGCTACCTCCTACGACTCGGATTCTTCATACAATCCTGACGATGATATGGATTTTGGTGAGGTCTTTGATGAAGTACCTTCTGATAATGAAACGGAGGCGACAGACCCAGACGAGAGTGTTTCTGACTGCGACTTCGACGGGATCGACGTGGATACAGAAGATCAGGCATAGCTATTTGGTGGTAATCTGCACCTACCAGAATATTATATATAGGCTATTGAAGAATTTAACGAGAGCGATTATGACGTCTAGGACTACAGTGATAATACTTTGCGGCTTTTAAATGCTAGTGAGGATGATTGGCGTTGGTTAGTCCTGATAATATCTCCTCCACTGTTATTATACTAATCTGTTTATAGCTTCTGCGCCTTTATTGCAAAAGATGCCGATAAATATCTCGAATCGATCTAAGGTCCGAATGCTCTATCTATAATCTTCAATTTCTTTGATTGGTCTCTTAGCCAGAAGGTGGGCAAAGACGGTAGACGAAAGCGTGGCATCAAGAAGAGTAGCTCTCTGGGAACGTATTGGAAAGTTTTTCGTCTTGTCTTTGAGAGGGCGACGGGAAACAAGATTGATGCACTGATGAACAGGAAGATGCATAGGGTACGTCGATTCCTTGTCAAGCCAAGAGAAAATCCACCAATTCAATAGGTGCTTTGAGATCTCGCTAAAAAGCACGGCTTGAGTGACTAGAGACGTGTTAATCGATGTATGATAGTGGAAGATCTCATAAACTAGATTAAAGAAGTAATTAGTATAACCAGAAGATCTTTCAAGCTTGGAGAAATTCGAATGCTCTTTGTGTTGTTCGTCCTCTTACTTGCGCCTGCTGGTGCTCGTCCCTCCGCAATCTTGCAACTACGATTCAGTAACATCCGTTTTAGTGTTGGCCAGAGACCCAGAAGGTGGCCCGCACAATATCTTGGTTAGGTTCACACCTTGTTTCACTAAGACATATCTAGGTGTCAAGGACAAGCAAGTATTCTTTTGTTTCTGTCACAGTATAATAGTGAACATTTTACAGCAAGACATTCACCGTGCCCGAGACTTTACATGACCCTACACTACTGCTGAATCCGCATATTTTTCTCTTAGGGATTATATTTCGCCGTCAAGCATTTAGCTCGAAGTATCTCATATCCCCAGAAAAGCTCAACGGCCTTGATATCCACGCAGGTGACCGTGAGTTACCGCTCCCATTGAGGAAGGACCTGAAAGATGTCTTTATATTTCGTGATGTAATTAAGATGGTAACGGGCTATGAGATGTGCTAAAGCAAACGCATCTCTGCCTTGAAAATAGGGTAGATATTCCGTAAGATCGGAGAGCTTCTCGGAGTTGAGTATCCCACAACAGCCTACAGCTTGCATTACAACGCAGCAAATGAATTTAACCAAAGTGGTGAGTGATCTTTTCTGATTCTGCCGCATTCGTACTAACTAGCTTTACAGCTTACGTCAGTGAGGCCTTGTGTAATTCATGCCTTGGTCATGCGGACTTAGGGCCCTTCCGAAGGTACTACCTTGGGTGGGAGATTGCAGTAGACACCTGGGCAGTACTGCAGCACCGGAGACCGCAACAGGCATTGGTCAAGCAGGCGTGTAGCATTAGTCATTCTATTAGCAAACGCCGGCCCGTCGGGCTTTCAGCAGAGCAAGTAGCATCAGTGACGGCGCATCCCGAAGTCAAACGCCTTGAAGAAAAGTTAAGGAAATTTTCACCCAGGTCAAAAGCATATCGAAAATTGCAGCGCAAAATCAAGCGCCAAAAACAGCGATTGAAAAGATAACTTCAACAAAAAGTCAGGGAAGAATGGACCAATGAGCAGGCGGATGATGACATTGATCGACAGTTGCAAGGTTTAGGATTTGCCGCCACTGAGATGGACATAGAAAAGGACTGCCGCCGTCATCTCAAGCAAGAAAAACTGATCGAGGCTTTAAATACCCAGCCACATGAAACCCTTACGATAGAGCATCAACGCAGGACCGATGCTATCAACGCCGTTTCTGCGTATTACTCTGTAATTGAGGTGCCCGTTACTCGCCGGTCAGCAGTTGTCTCTGAGCCGAGCTATGCCATTCCTCTACTCGAGCCGGAGGAAGAGAGCTTCCAACACATGGCTTTGATGTCGGTCTATCCCAAGGTAAAATCGGAAAGACCACGACGGTGCTTCATATGCGTGGGTAACGCCATTCGGCTGGACAGTAAAGATTTAACGCTGAACACTCTCTGCCGAATATTTTATACCGCGTCAGACCTGAACAAACACTTCCGCCGCAGTCATTTGAACCTTATGAAGCAGAACGAAACGATGGAATGTCCAGCTTGCTCCATACTAATTGAGGGCAAGTCAGTTTTGCTAAATCATGCAGAAACAGTGCATGGGATATATTTGCGCTATACTTTACATTTGAATTGAATTGGAATCGGTCTCTAGTTTGACAAGCTTGGAGGTGTAAGACTAGCAAGATACATTTACTTTTTATCGTCAGCTCTAGTTCGCTTTTTTCAAACATGCGTGTCGTTCTCACCAAAGCCAACTTCTTGACATGGCCTTTTCCTCTGTCCCATTTTCCTCTCCACTATACAAAAACGAGGTCAATTCATCTGGCATATGTCTTTTTATCCCCGTTTTTAAGTGATGGCATCGACAGCTATGCAGAAGAATGACATTTGACTGTTGTCAGGATTGAGCAGTATAGGGTCTGATAATGTGATTGTTGTGAACTATTCTTGAAGCAAAGCCACCGTTCGAGACCACCGCTGCGAGTCAAAACAATCAGGATGACGCTGTTCGCGCCAATCAGCAGCATGGCTTAACGCCGTTCTCCCATGTCTGTCTTCACTCTCTTTGGACAGCCCTGCGTCATTACAGAGATAATCGAGAACATCAACGGTGAGAGACCCAGCAACGGCAATGTGATGCAAGAGTGTCCGTTCTAGGCTGTCTTTCTCTTTAAGGTCAACCCCGAAGCTAGCCAATGCTGTGAGTACTTTGACATTCACGTAGTACCCTTTCGCATATAGATGGGCTAAATTGAGTTCATTTTCATCGCCGCCCACTGAAGCATTTGCACCGCAGTCGAAGAGGAGTCGTACTATTCGCTCTCCGGAGGGGTCAGGACATATGTCATGTCGGCTAAGATACTTTAGGGTTAGGGTTAGGGTTAGGGTTAGGGTTAGGGTTAGGGTTAGGGTTAGGGTTAGGGTTAGGGTTAGGGTTAGGGTTAGGGTTAGGGTTAGGGTTAGGGTTAGGGTTAGGGTTAGGGTTAGGGCGACAAGTAAACAGCAAAGGCACAGCGACGGTATCGCCGATAAATATACGTACATATAAATTTGAAATGATTTTGTTTGGGTATCAAATTCACAAAAGAAATGCTATCAAATTATTTTGCATTTAGATCTTTTCCTTTGAGTTTCTCGACAACCCTGTTTTTCTAAAAAAGGAATGCCGTCCCTGATAGCCGAAGACCGGTTACATGAC